>CM035845.1:311359387-312584387 GCA_020510985.1 Pholidichthys leucotaenia
TTGTACACCAAAAGACCTGAGTCTCCTCAGCAGGAACAGCCTGCACTGTCCCTTCTTGTAGAGTGCATCAGTATTGTGTGACCAGTCTAGTTTATTGTTCAGATGAACACCCAGGTACTTATAGGCTGTCACCATCTCGATGTCTGTTCCCTGTATATTTACTGGTGCTGTGAGGGGTTGTCCTTGCCTGCGGCAGTCCACCACCCATACAACTCCCATACATCACATCTCCTCCCCACTAAATGTTGTACCCACCCCCAAGATACACAAAGCAAACAACTTTTATTATTTTAAAAACACACACTAGCCTTGAGGCTGGGAGTAGACGATCCCAAACCCCTGAGTCAGTCAAGGGTTTATTCTGCCCTTTTGGTGAGACGTGACTCTCTCATCCAACACATAAAAAAGGTCTCTTATTCAAAAATGTCCAATATATGTCTCTTAAAAGTATCTTAAACAAAGTTTATGGAACATAACACTCTGGTGGTCTAGTAATACGAGAAGGATATCTCTTACCAGTCTCTGGAGGTGTAATATAAATGTGTTTTTAATGTGTGCCCTGATTTGTTTCTCAGTTGTTTTTAATATGTTTTAACAATCCAGTTCTCTTCCCATGAATCCAGTTCTCTTTATCTTAAGGCACACCATGACCTGGACAGTATGACCTGTTCTTAGACACAGCAAGTTTTCCTTAGCACAGCAAGTTTCTCACTCCTTAAATCACTGTTGCATGCTTATGAAACGAAGGCGTGACCTTTATTCCTTATATGTGTATTGGGAGAAATGTAGCAGGTGTTCCTGTATGTTTTGGGAATTGCCTGGGAACAGAAATTGGCCCTTCCTGTTCCCCACGCAATTCTATGATGGGAGGGGGGGGCTTGCTCGGAGCAGAGATGGCCACTCTGTTCTGTACCTAGCCTTCCTTTAAAAACAGGGGTTTTCCCTCAATACGGAGAGTCTGCCGTGAGTTTTCTTGCGCAAAAACGTCCGGCTGAGAAATCCCGCTCTTCCTGGCCGTGGGCTCCCGGTCACCTGTATCAAACGGTAAGAGCTTGTGAAATGACATGAAATGCATTGATCCTTGTGTGTGAAGGAAATGTGTGACATGCAATGATTTCTCTTTTGTGTATGGAGATATGGTCTGTGGGGAATAAAGAGATACAGTTTTATTCTAGCAGCCGTGTCTCAGTGTGAATACTTTGTCTCAGTGTACATTCTTTTCTATGTGCCGACTTCTCACGAACCTGTCTAAATATTTTCATAAAACAGGAGGTGATGTGGTGTTTCCCTCTGAGGTTACCTGGGGTAATGGTGAGGGGTCACTCACAGGAACCGGAGTAGCTGGTTCTGGAACAGTCTTTTCCAGCACAGGCAGGTCTGCTGAGATGCACGACGATGCAGTTCCGCCGTCGTCTGTAGAGGTATCCAATTCAACAACCCTGGCCAGCATCTGGTCCGCGTATCACCTCCAGTGCTGCGATGTGCCGATGTCGACAGTGTAGGATACAGGGCCAGTCTCAGCTGAAACAACCCCTGGTATCCACTTCTCTCCTCTCCCGTAATTCTGAACAAGAACTGGATCTCCCACCTTGAACGTTCTGGCTTTTGCATGCATTCCTCGATACGCACACTGTGCCTCTTGTGCTTTCTCTACCTCTGATGTCACGCTAGGCTTCAGCAGGTCCAATAGAGATCGCAACTTGCGATGCATGAAAAGCATAGACGGGGACTCCTTCATTGTAGAGTGTGGAGTGTTACGGTACGTGAGTAGAAAGGCGTCCAGTCGGTGTTGTATGGAAATGGTTCCAGTGGAACGCTTCAGTGACTGCTTGAATGTCTGTACAAAACGTTCTGCAAGACCATTTGTTGATGGATGAAATGGTGCAGAGCGAATGTGCTTTACTCCATTGCCTTTCATAAAAGTGTCAAACTCTTGTGAGGTAAACTGAGGACCATTATCGCTCACTAACACCTCAGGGAACCCATAGCGACTAAATAACCCTCGGAGCACCTGGATGGTATTAGCCGTTGTAGTGGAACTCATAAGGTGTACCTCAGGCCATTTTGAATGGGCGTCTACAACCACCATAAACATTTGGCCTTGGAACGACCCAGCAAAGTCGACATGAATTCTCTGCCACGGGGATCCAGGCCAGGTCCATGGGTGGAGTGGTGCTGGTCCCAGTGCTTTCTGTGTAAATTGACAGGACTGGCATGTTTTTGAGACCTGTTCAATTTGAGCCTCAATTCTGGGCCACCACATGTAACTGCGGGCGACAGCTTTCATTTTGACAACACCTGGGTGTCCAGTATGCAGTTCCGACAGCAGTCGTGATCTCAATTTTGAGGGAATGACTACGCGCACACCCCACATAAGGCAACCTTGCTGGAGTGTCAACTCATCCCTCCGGCTGATGAATGGCGTCAATGTGCTGGCCACATCCTGGACCCTCGGAAAGCAACCTGTGGAGACCATCTCCAGGACTTGAGCAAGGACAGAATCACCCCTGCTCTCTCGGCAGATTTCTCGACAGTTCACAGGTAAGGCTTCTAGGTGTTTAATGTGAAAACTGTCCACAGTACTGATTCTCTCTCTTGATGATGTTGGTAATGGAAGGCATAAAAGCCCATCCACATTTCCATGACGAGCTGCCTCTCGGTACTGTATAGTGTAATTATGGGTAGCTAACAGGAGAGCCCACCGCTGCATTCTAGCAGCAGCCATAGATGGTGTGGCTTTGCACGGACTCAAAATAGTGGTCAATGGGCGATGATCTGTAAGGAGTGTAAACTGCCTGCCATACAGATAATGATGGAATTTACGAACTCCAAATATAATGCCAAGCGCTTCGCGCTCAATGTGGGCATAATTGCGTTCTGCCTTATTCAGAGTCCTTGATGCAAAAGCTATGGGCCTCTCTTGTCCATTCGGGAGAATATGTGAAATGACACTACCTACACCATAAGGTGATGCATTACACGCCAGCCGAATGGGAAGTTGTGGATCATAATGGGTTAACACGCTTTGAGAGAGTAACTGCTGTTTTGCCTCTTTGAAAGATGCAGCACATTCAGATGTCCATTGCCATTGTTTTCCTTTGCACAGCAGAGTATTCAGTGGGCTTAGGATAGATGACAAGTTGGGGATAAATCTGCTGTAATAATTAATTAGCCCCAAGAAAGAACGTAACTGACTCACGTCTGTAGGTGCAGGAGCCTCCACAATTGCCCTGACTTTCTCTGGTGCCTTGTGTAGACCCTGGGCATCAATGACGTGATCCAGATATTCTAGTGAATCCTTGAAAAATTCACATTTTTCCTTCCGTACTCGCAAACCGAATTCTTCCAAGCGCCCTAGGACTGCATCCAGATTTTTCAGATGCTGCACACGATCCTGTCCACTGACCAATATATCGTCCAGGTAACAGTGAACATTCGGCAGACCCTGGAGGACTTGGTCCATGGCACGCTGGAATATCGCTGGTGCTGAGGTAATTCCAAATGCCAGCCTGTTGTAACAAAACAGACCCTTAGATGTGGTTATTGTGAGATATTTTCTGGAATTTCCCTCTATCACCATTTGCAAATAGGCATGAGATAAGTCCAGTTTACTAAAATGTTGCCCCCCCGAAAGTGATGCGAATAGATCTTCAATGCGTGGAATTGGGTATTTCTCCACACACAGGGCAGGATTAACTGTGACTTTAAAATCCCCACATATCCTAACATCTCCGTTCTTTTTCACAACGGGCACAATGGGTGTTGCCCATTCACTGAATTTGACAGGGGATATAATGCCCTGCTCACACAATCGGTCAATTTCAGCCTCCACTTTTGGCCAAAGGGCATAGGGAACGACTTTCGCTTGACAAAACCGTGGCACATGATCCGGCTTCAGCGCTATGGCTACTTCCATGCCTTTCAGAGTGCCTAATTCTTTTTTAAAGACCTCTGCATGTCTTTGTAGCACGCCCTCTAGCGTCTCCTCCCGGACCGTCTTTATTTCTCGCCAGTCAATTCGAATCCTCCGCAGCCACTCCCGACCAAAAAGTGGGGGTGAACTTCCCCGAACCACATACAGTGGTAGTCTAGCCCTCTGCTTGTTCATCCTCACTGAAACGGTGATGACACCCTCTGCTGGAATCACCTCGCCCGTGTATGTTTTCAGCATTATATGGGTTTGGCGCAAGGGCAAGTCCTTAAAGTGTGCATCATACAGTTTTCTTGAAATCAGAGAAATGGCAGCACCGGTATCTAATTCCATAATAATCCTTTTACTTTCGATTTTTGGTTTAACACTCATGTATGACAAATTACTCTGCTGAGACACCATATGCAGGCTCACTTCAGTGTCTGTAGTGCTACCATCACTAGATATTTCTTTTACATCCAGTTGGTGCACCCTTTTTTTCTTTTTAGCTTTATACTCCACTGGTTTCTCCTTATTTACAGTCTCTTTGTTCCTGCACATTTTCGAGATATGTCCTCTCTTGACACATTTATGGCCTTTTTGCTCCTTATAAAAACAATCGCTCTCTTTGTGGTTCATTTTTCCACAGCGCGAACATTTCATGTGTTGTTTGTCGTGTGGTGACAGTACATGCACTTTCAGCGCGTTGCTCAGCTGATGTGTCTCACGAGCTACTGTCTCCATTGACACGGCTAGTTCGACTGCTTTGGAAAAAGTAAGCTTCTCCTCCGTCAGCAATTTTTTCTGGATAGCTTCTATATTCAATCCACAAACGAGCCTATCCCTCAATGCATCCTGCAGGTGCATACCAAACTCGCAGTGTTCAGAAAGCTTTTTAATGACTGCTATGTATTGCGTCACAGTTTCTCCCTCTTGTTGGTTCCGTTTATGAAAGCGAAATCTTTCAGCAATCACAATTGGCTTCGGGGAAAAATGGTCTTTCAAAACTTCCATGAGTTGAGCATATGTCTTAGCCCCTGGCTTATCTGGAGCTACGAGGCTACGTAAAAGTCCATATGTTGACGCACCAATTACACTTAAGAAAACAGCAAGCTTTTTCTCCTCTGCAATACCATTTGCCATTACAAAATACTCAAACCTCTCAGCGTAGGTTGTCCACTGCTCCACCGACTCGTCGAATGGGTTAATGTGTCCAATAACTCCAGCCATGGCGTGCAGTTAGCTAGCGTTTAGCAATCTTGTCACCTGGAGTCCTGTCACCTGGCGTCCTGTCACCCGGCGTCCTGTCACCCGGCGTCCTGTCACCCGGCGCACTGTCACCTGGCGTCCTGTCACCTGGCGTGCCGCGCCCAGCCAAACTCCCATCAGGACAAATGTTCCTCTTCCTCCGTCACTCGCAGTCAATACCGCGGCGAGACTTGGAAACCTAAAGTTATCCTCGTCGCCAATGATGTTATGTCCGTGGGTTTCTACTTTAGATTACCACTCGGAGGAACAAACACAAAGACACACACGGCTGCAGGTCATTAGCTTGCTCGTTTACTCAGGCATACGCACACATACACGTTTGTTCAGTTCAATGAGCACACTCTTATACTATTGGCAATGCCACAGGATACAGCGCCCACCAATGGGGTGACATATGCAAATGCAACTCATACAACTCATACAACTCCCATACATCACAGTATGGTGTTCCATAAAGTACTACCATGAAATGAAAACAAAAACAAACAAACAAAATAAAAGCATTTTGACCAAAAGAGGTTTTAAGGAGGTGTATCACACAATCACCTTTTGAGGAAGCCCTAGTGGACCGACCATGAGCGCTACTCACTCTGTATTTGATGTATTCATTTGGGGCGCAGGGGTGGAACTATACCATGTAGGATTTTATACATATTTTTTTAATTCTTAAAGGACAGGAGGTTGTATCTAGGTAGAATATTGCAGTGGTGATTTGTGAAAGGCTTTTTATCTAACGTTTTCGTTTGAGGATTGCCACTCCCGCCAATGACCAGCAGGTAATACAATAGCTCAGATGTGAAAAGATCATTGAATGCAAAAACATCATGGCGGCTCTATCTGTAAGTGACCTCCTAACTTGTCTGAAGTTGTGAATATTTAAATTTTAATGTTTCAGTGACAATTTTGATATGGCTCTTGAACGACAGTGTAGAGTCCAGAGTCACACCCAGGAAATTGAAATCTCTGACAACACTGAGTTCTTCTCCTCCTACCTAAATGTCAGAATGTGTAATAGTAGTAGGGCATTTTGAAAAAAAAAAAAAAAACATACATTGTGGAGATGGGTTGAAAGGACAAGACTGAGTTTATTCCTCAGGTTTAGCTTTATTCACAATCACATACTCCAACATTCCAAAGCAGAAAAAGAGGATGATTCTTCTCACATCTGTCCTTTTATACCCAGGACATCAAACCTACAGTCACATGGTGTTTAATCAAACATACAGTCACATGGTACTTAATCCCAGTCACAATGTAACTTCCCCCGATCTTAACACCATCCACCCCCTAGTCTCCGGTGGTCTGGAAATCTCTCAAGGCCATCTCCTTGAAACAAAAGGCCAAATCTCACACCCTCCTGTTACCTCTAGGAGGCTCAGTCCCTTTGTTCCCCTGAGACATGAAGCACACAATAAACATACAGTAATATATCTGTGGAGCATATGAAACCAACATATGTGCCCCACACCATAGAGTTTTATTTACATTCAGAGAAAGAGACAGGACTTGATGAGCCAGTGGTGAACAGGCGTCAGAGCTGATGAGAGTGCAACTGCAGCTTCTTCAGGATTTTTTGCTGTTTTGCTTAAATGTTTAATTAATATTGATAATTATGATTTTTTTTAAATACAGCAGTGAGGACAGCATTTAATAGTGGCAAAGGATAAACATGTTTATAAATTCCAACTGTTCTAGAATGTTCATGCCTTTTTAAAATTCAATAACATATTAAAATATATCATGATGGCTTTTATGTTTTATGTCTTTTGTAAAAAAGGACATGAAACTCTTTGACAGTAGTTTTTTGTTTGTTTTTTTTTTTCAAAAACATGTGCTGGGAAGCCTAAAAAATCCACTCTCCCCGTTCTTTGAAATATTTATTAAGGATTAATAATTCATTTAGTAATGTGAGACAGCTATTTAGACATTCTCAAAAGATCAGACATACTGTGAAGGCATAAAATATGAACAGTATATAAGAATCAAATAATTCTGTTTGCGATCTCAAACAGGTTCATTTTGTCATCTTAATGAAAAAAAATGATCTTGTTCTTCTATTAAGACAAAAATAGAAGAACAAACTTGCCTTAATAGGAGAACGAGATCAGTTTTAATTTTGCCTGCTTCCAAACCAGGTTGTGGTTCTGAAGCATGGCTCAGTGGAGTCAGCAGCATCACTAAGAATTAACTTCACAGTGAAACACAAACTTTGTTTCAGTCAATAGCTGACATTGCCCTGACGCTAACAGGCCTTGCTGATCCCTTGCTCTGAGTGGGGGCTTTCTGGCCAGATAAGCTCAGACCATGGGGGAGTAACTGAAGGTAGCTTTTTATTTTAGTGACACAGGAAAAATATAACCTAGAAGAGGTACACTGTCCTCTGTCAGTTTGTATAACTATACATATTTCTAAATGAAGACAAATTTTGATATTGTTATGGTAATTATATGACTAATGAAAGCTTTTCAGAAAATTAAAGCAGAGAAATGCACAGTTATTTTTTTTTTTAGTTAACTGGACCTTACTATCCGTTCAGTTGCTTTATGCTCTTCCAAACCTTATTCAACAATGATATGAAAATCATTCACAGGCTAATTGATGCTTATTTTTAAGGATGACATTATATACAGACATTCTTGAAAAAACATACCTTTTTTTCCAGTGGTGTTGTGGTTGACTTTTCCCTGTGTGCGTAACCGAATCTGCTGCCACTCACCTATGTCTGACGATAAAGGTTGATTTTATTATGTTGGGCCTCCTGTCCCATCTTTTGCTGTGACCTATGCACGAGTGATTGGCACATGTTATGACATTTCTACTAACCAGAGTGGCCGTAGTTCCGTAAAAGGGGTCAGGTCATGTTGCTGAAAATGAAACAGTCAGTCCCTGGATATTACGCCCTATGCCATATGTAATATATTTCACAAAGCCTCAAATAATCCAAAGGGTCATTATTAAAGGTAGACACTGCTCTCAGTGCTCCAGACACCAAATGTCAGTAGATATTGTCCTCCTGTCGAGTTATTTCTGTACATGGACAATGTTCCGTATTAAGCTGTCTTGTAAGGTATGTGTGTTTGACTGTTTGTGATAGTTTGACATTTTCATGCCAAGGCACTCGGCTAAAGTCATAACTGTCCCCTTTTCAGAAAATAAAAAGTTGTGCATTGTCTGTTGAACCACAAAAAATACAAATTTTAAAAAAAAGCCAAATGGAGTACACAGCAGCAAAAAGGTTCAAGTGAATTTTGTTTAAAATATGCATACTGTATACCGTTAATGCAGTACACTGACAATCATTTGTAACCACTGTGGTATACCAGTGGTTTGCGATTTGAATTTGAAATAGATTTGGAGCCACTTTTGGCTGACCGCCAATTAACTCAAGCATTTTTCAAACGCATTCAACTCTGTCTCTCAGTCTTGTAGGTCTATATAAAAAAAAAAACACATGATGCACTTGCCAAATAGCCACAGAACACATTATCATCCTCTCCAATGGCAGCGACTGTGGCTTTCTGAAAACACACCTACGTCCTCATATCACTAATTCAAAGTCAATCGTTGGTTTAACACGTTTTTGCTAATGCATCACAGAGGAGAGGGAAAGGTATTTATGTGGAAATTGCTCACTGGGAAGACTGATGGATTGAATTATGCCAAACGGGCCATCATGAGAGAGCCGTGGATCATAAACAAATGACATAACGATCATGAGGTGTTGTAGGAGTGGGGAAGTGGGGGTATTTGGCTACTATAAACGCAGCAGTTAACATGTTTCATTTATGATAAATCACAGAAGCACTGAATGGAGGCCAAGCCAGTCTACCGCTTGTGCTCTTAAATGTCCACAGCAATCAGTCAGGGTTGCTTTTGTCTCTCCATATTACTGTTTTTTTAATTTACTTGCCAAAGCACAAAAGTACAACCACATTCTTCCTCCCCTTTTCTCTTTGTCTTTGTTGCGGCAGTTAAAAAGTGGCAGAGCGGCTCGGTCATTCAGGGCGGCCCCATGATCTATGTTGATGACACTGACTTGCAAGCACCCACGGTCCCACAAACTCCATTTGGTGTGACCTTAGTCATAACCCGGTCTCACACTGCTGGCTCCAATAGATACTATCATTTATCAAAAAGCATCCTCAAATTGGCCTTCTGACAGTGACTTCCACATCACAGATTAGTAGTAAATCAACAGCTACATACATACAGAAACATACAAATAGCTGTAATTATCTGCAGGGAAGAAGGTCCTATTAATCATAATAAAAGGTGGTGCGTTAAGGGGACCATCCCATTGTCTACAAGTTCACACAGGTTCTTCCAGCCACATGTTTAGAGCTACCTTGACTTCAGTCTTGACCTGTATGAATACACACCTTTGTGGGAGGAATAAAGACCTTTGGGGCCTCTATTGATACACCTCAGTTTTGTTTAAAAGTGACTCATCCCTTTTAAGGTAATCAGCTATCATTTGTCTGCAAATCATCAATTTAATGTATTACTGATAAACAACAATCATGTTTCTAAATGAGAATCGGTTCTCAAATATCTTACCTGGTAAAATAAAGTTAAAAAAGCACTAATCAATTTAGCCTTATAGAAGAATTCTGTTGTTGCTTTTATTACATTTAGTTTTTCAATTGTATCCAAAATGTTTTACACAGAAACGCACAAAAGCTAACTTTTAACGAGAAAATACTTCTTTTTGTTCTTTCTTTAATGAATCGAAAGAATGTGAACGCAAAGTGTAAACTGCACTCAGGACTAAAACAACAACAATCTACTGTCAATTCAAAATGAAATCTCTAAGAATGCATACTAACAGAAACTTAGCACTTGGCTTACACTAAAAAAAAAAAGGCATCTGAAGCACAGGATTTATTCTAAATGGTATCTATTACGCTCAAGTGTCCTTTTCCTACTTGATGAGCTTTGCATAAATCACATTTAAAATCAAATCTTATACTCTGCCTTAGAATAGTCTGACTTCGGGGGGTGCTGTTGAGCAGTCAATGGAGTAGGACGCAGATTTGGTGGCTCCTGCCAACTTCGTATAATATTGTTATTCAGTTGTGCAGTTTTCCAAAAAACCCAGTGTTTTTTCTTGGTTCTTTATCGCTGTGTACCTCAAGAGATACTTTTGAATTGTTTTGCAATGTCAGGGAGAGGAAAAACCCGCACTGTTCAGACGCACCTGAGGCCTTGCCCACAGGCCCCGACTTCCGTGCCGCTAGCTCAAGATGTCAAACCAGCCCCTGTTTTGGACGCTGAAGCCTTGAAATTTGAGCTGCTTTCTTCCCTAAAAGAAGACATTGCTGGTATTATTAAGAAGGAGCTACAAGAGATTATCGGAGACGCTTTGGCACCTCTTAAGCTTGAGCTGCAGTCCGTGAAATCACAGTTAGCGAGCGACAATGCTGCTATCGACGCTAAGTTGGCTAAGCTAACGGGTACCATGGGGGACATGGAAGAAACGCTCACAGGTTATACGGATGACATGGCTGACATGAAAACAAGCGTTGAGCGCCTCACTGCCAAGGTTGCTATGCTGGAAGACAAATGTGAAGACCTAGAATCAAGATCGCGACGCAATAATATAAGGATCATTGGCGTTGAAGAGGGCCCTGGCTGTTTCTCTCCTACAGCTGTGGCTGCGTTGCTGAAAGATGCTTTTTCTTTGGATAAGGAACCGCTAGTGGATCGGTCTCATCGCACTCTTCAGCCTAAACCTAAACCGGGTGACCGACCACGAGCCATTGTGTGCAGGCTTCACTACCACAGTGACTGTGCTGATATATTACGGCGTGCGCGAGAGCTCCAGCGGATTAAAGTCGGAGGTATGACTTTGTCGGTCTTTCCGGACTACACTGCCAAGATAGCACGGGCTCGGGCTGCATTCAACGAGGTCAAGCGGCTACTCCGTGGCATCGAGGGAGTCAAATACGGACTTTTCCATCCGGCGCAGCTACGTATTACTTACCAGGGGACTGAAAAGAAGTTTACTTCGCCGGAAGACGCGAAGGAATACGTCAAGACTCTGATCTCTGGGTGAGCTGTGAACCTTTCATTACAATCCTTATATCTGTACAGACTCTAGACTTGTTGCTATTACCTGGACATTTGTGCTTATTTTCTTTATTTTGAGAGTAATCATTAGAATCTCTTAGAGAATTTTTGAGTTTAACATTATCATTACCTTTTCTTACTTTATTGTTCAGATTATAATACTGGTACAAAACAGTATGTAACTTAATCATTGCACATACTATAATTCGATTTCTGGAAGTTGGCAGGAGTCATGTTTTCCACTGGTACTTCTTCCTCTGTTTGCTCGGCTTTGTCTCCGAGTTGTTCCTATTTTACTGAGAACAACTTTTTTTTGTCGCGTGTGTGACACTGCTGTCTCCATTGGTTTTTGGGTAGTTTTTTTTTTTTTTTTTTTTTTTTTTTTTGTTTTTTGTTACATGGAGACTTTGGGTGTATTTGTTTTGGGGTTTTCTTGGGTGGGTGGTGTTTTACCTCAGCTCACGGCAATAGTTCTTGTGTTTTATTTTCTACGTGTAAATGGCTAGTACCATTATAGGCCATGGTACAGCTTTGCTAGGCGCATCTCTGCGATTCATTAGCTGGAATATTAAGGGCATGGGTCATCCTGTCAAAAGATCAAAAGTTTTTAATCACTTAAAACAATTAAAATCCTCAATAGTGTTTCTGCAGGAGACCCATCTTCAGATAAAAGATCATCATCGGTTGCACTGCTCATGGGTGAGCCAAGTCTTTCATTCAGAGTTTAACTCTAAATCAAGGGGGGTTGCTATTCTCATAAATAAAAATGTGCAATTCTCAGCTACTAACATTATAGCTGATAAAAACGGCAGACACATGATAGCTGCCGGTACTTTGATGCAGAAAAAGGTTCTGTTAGTCAATGTATATGCCCCAAACATTGACGATGTTGAATTTGTGAATAAATTATTAAGTAGACTACCATTTTTTAATTCACATTTGTTAATCTTAGGGGGCGACTTAAATTGTGTCTTTGATCCATCACTAGATCGATCTAATCCCCGTAATCTAAATAAGTCTTTAATGTCTCAAACATTTTCTGATTTCATGACACAGAATGGCTTTGTTGATCCTTGGAGATTCCGCAATCCAACCAGTAAAAAATTCTCCTTCTTTTCTAAGGTGCATCATTCTTACTCTAGGATTGATTACTTTTTTATTGACTGTACTTTAAATTCCTATGTAGTTTCCTCTGATTATTTAAGTATAATAATATCTGATCATGCACCATTACTATTAGATATTCAGTTGGGTGCCTATAAATGTAGTCTTCCCTCATGGAGGTTTAATTCTCTTCTTTTGGCAGATAAAGAGTTTTGTGATTTTATTTCCAATTCAATTGATGAGTTTTTGTTGTTTAATAAAAATGATTCTACTTCATATTCACTACTATGGGAGACACTTAAATCCTACCTGAGAGGACAAATCATTTATTACTCTGCACTTTCTAATAAGAGACGTCACGCTAAGTTTACTGAACTCACTTTAGCTATTAGTAATATTGATCAAAGATATGCCTTAAATCCTACTCCAGAATTATTTAAACAGCGCATGGAGGTACAATCAGAACTTGATCTAATTTCAACCCAAGAAGCTGAACGGCTATTATTACAAAGTCGTGGAACTCATTATGAATATGGTGACAAAGCAAGCCGTCTATTGGCACATCAGTTACGGCGTCAAGCGAACTCTCAAATTATAAGTAGTATTCAGAATATTTAACATATAATTATGACGGATCCTAATGAAATCAATGCCACATTTAAAACATTTTATTCTTCTCTATATACGTCGGAGTTCCCAACTGATTCATATAACATGAATATATTTCTTCATGACCTCTCAAATCCTGTAATTGACTCGGATACAGCAAAAAGCCTGGATTCCCCACTCTGCCTTGTCGAAATAATTAATTCAATTAAAGCAATGCAATCAAACAAAGCACCTGGCCCTGATGGGTTTCCCATTGAATTTTATAAAAAGTTTATAGAAAAATTAGCACCATTACTTTTAGCTACATTTAATGAATCGTTAGAACGAGGTATCCTTCCTCCAACTCTAACACAAGCTTCTATTGTTTTACTTCATAAAAAGGACAAAGACCCAACTCTGTGTAGCTCTTATAGACCACTATCATTGCTTATTGCTGACGTTAAAGTGTTAGCCAAAGTAATTTCTTCCCGTTTGGAGAAGGTTCTCCCTTTGATTATATCTGAAGAACAGAACAGTTTTGTTAAGGGACGACAATTATTTTTTAATATACGTACTCTCTTCAATATAATTTATGCAAAGCAGTCATCTGATTCACCAGAAATAGTCATATCGCTAGACGCTGAAAAAGCGTTTGACAGGGTAGAGTGGGAATATTTGTTTGCGGTTTTGTGGAAATTTGGATTCAATGAGAAATTTAATTCTTGGATTCGTCTCCTTTATATATCCCTGATGTTACGTATGGCTCTTGCGAGCCATAAATAAGAGCCAAGGGCTGACCGGTGAGTTTGCGTTGTTTATTAACAATAATGAAAGGAACAAAGGAAAAAAGCCTCGCGGGGCAAAACACAAACAATACAGACGTACACTTACGAATAATGATGGATGAGAAGAGGGCTGGTGCCGGACGTAGGGGTTCCAGCCTTACCCACGCCGGAGAAGAGCGTGGATAATAGCGCTAGGTCACAGCACTGAATAATCAGGACTGCTCACTTTTATAGTAGTTGACAGCGCCTCAGCTGATGAGAGGTAATTGGCCTCCAGCCGTCCCATAGAGCTTGACAGCTGGAGGCCCGCTGAGATGCTGTCAAAGTAAGAGCCGGGCTGAGGAGGAATATGGTCTGAGCGTGGATGGCATCGGCGCCCAGACCATGTGACAGAACCCCCCCCCCCCAAGGCCGGGCTCCGAACGGCTAGTAACACCCAAGCCCCCCCACCACACACACACACACCTAGGGTGGGCGGATGGGGCGTAGGCCAGGAGGGCGTGAATTGGGAAAAGGAGAGAAAAAAAAACCCAACGTTAGCAGGGAACAAATGAAGCAATTACAGAGTATGAGGGAAAAAAAGGCACAGTACTCCATAAAATGCTAATAATGTGCAGCCAGAGAGAAAAAAAAGACACAACATTGGCAGGGGACAAATGAAGCAATTACAGAGTATGGGGAAAAAAAGACACAATACTCCATAAAATGCTAATAACAAGTTGACAAACCCAAAGAAAAACAACCCAGGAGACCTTAAAAGGAGAGAAGAGGCTCCTAAGGCGAAATCCACCAGATACAGGGCATCCCTCAAACAGGAGGGGGAGAAAAAAAAGGCACGCTAACCGTGATACAACTATAAGAAATTATATACCTGTACACTCACAAAACCACAAAGGACTAGGCACAGGAATAACAGCTGAAATTCAGTTTGGGGGGTCTCCCCGCACCCAGCATCCAAACCGCCAACAGGGGTGACGGGAAACGTTCAGGCGGCCTAACCGAATCCCAGGCCAGGAAAGACAGTACTTCGGGCAGCCGGACCAGACCGCCGAACAAAGAGTCCAATGAGTCGAGTGGCCAAACCAAAGAGCCGAATGGGTACTGCAGTCCCTCTGGTGGGCGACCTGCATCGCTCAGCCACCAGGCCCGTAGGGGAGAGAAAGGCAACGGCTTCCCTGTGGAGAGAAATAGTGAGGGCGAGCCGGGCCGACAGTGAGAGGTCCGCTGGTGGAGAAAGCTTGGGGGGACAATGAGGGTGACGATGATGACGACGGTGAAGAGGGGGATGAAGATGATGATGAGCCGGTCTAGTGTCCGATGGCAGGGGAACTGCAGCTCCCTCACCGAACCTGGATGCCACTGGTGCTGCACCCTCGTCGGACCCCGATTGGGTCACAGCTGCTCCCGCAATGGACCCCGATTGGGTCTCGGTAGCACCCACGTCGGACCCCGATTGGGTCGGCGCCGCACCAGAACTGACCTCCAACCCCGAACCTGGAACCTCTGGCACAGCGGGCGAAAGCAGCTCCTCGCCGGCGACCCTGGAAGAAGGCTCAGGAGAGAGAGGAGAACCGGGATCAGGATCATCGGCAGCGCCAGAACCCGGCGAGATAAGCTCGGACGCAGCGGGCAGCTGCACCGAGCTCGTCTCCCCAAGAGACAGGCTAAAATGCTCTATGATATAAAGGAGAAAGACAAAACAGAGCACTTGCCTGTTCTCGGGTTCTGACGCCGTCCAGAACTGCGAAGATCCGGGCTTAGACGGCAGGAGGTCGTCATCAGGCTCCCACTCAGCTGCGTCGGGCTCCGCAGCTGGCATGATGGTGCGCGCAGCTTGCGAGTCCTCCGGCACCAATGCCCACGCCGATGGCCCACACGGCGTGGTGGCAGGAGAACCTCGACCCGCTGGACCGGACCGCTCCTCCATGGAGCCCCGGGAATGCTTCCTCGTCGGTGCGGGTTCCATGCTGCAGTCCGCTCTCCTCCTCCGCCCACGGCGTGGCTGCGGAACCGGAACCAGGCTCTCCAGAACCGCAGGCCCCCTCCTCATCCAGCGACGTTGGCCTGGCGTCGAGGACCGCTCAGCGGAGGGAGACACAGAGGATGCGGGATTAATAATTAAAGCCACAGCAGGTGGTGGGAGCTCGGGGAGCTGCGAACCCCGAACTCCACCTCCAGGAGCCTGACAGAGCAAATCACAATAATGAGAGAGTGAATGAACTTGGACTTGCCTGTCTCCTGGAGGCTGAGTGGTGCCTGCTGTGGCGGACGTTGCTCCTCCCTTTTCCCGCCGGACGGTGACAGAGGGCCCTCTGGGAGGACGACGGGGAGCCGCTCGAGATGGTTCCAGGACGGAGCTCGCCGGGCCAGGACTCTGAGCACACACAGTGGCCGGAGAATGCGTCGAGGATTTGGGGGCGACAGTCGAGATGAGCCGGGCATGGGACGCTGACGTAACAGCAGGAGAAGATGGCTTGGGAGACGAGGCTGCGGGGTTTCCCCTCTGATGAGGCGCAGGAGTGACAGCTGTGTGGGGAATTGAGCCCTTGCGGTGACCCGGAACTGGATCCAGACGGGATTCACGCTGAGGTTGACAGCCGGTGACAGATGGATGAACCGCGGAGCGAGCAGCAGCCACTCGGTCTCGGATCTTGATAGCTGTCAGCTGCAGCTCCTCCAGGGGATTCCCAAGTGACGGGGAAAGACCTCTGGATTGTGCGAACTCCTGGGCCGGAACAGAGGCAGGAGCGGGATCCCGAAGCAAGGGGTGACAACTCCTCCTCTTCGGCTTCCTGCCGGGATTTCCCCCCAGCCCACGGAGTATCTCACGTTGTGAGGCGATGTCATTTCTACTCACGCACACTTCAGGGTGGTTGGTGTAGCGAGGAAGATTGTCCAGGAGAACCTCAGCGTAGTCTAGGTGCCAGCGCATGTCATCGGGATTGTTGTAGAAGGTGGCAGTGAGGAGCGTTCCATCGACATACTCCAGGGCGGTCGTTAGCTCATTACCCAGGCGCCGAACGCAGCTCCTGGGAGACGGCATGCTCCCAGAGTTGACACCCAGACAGGGAAGAACAAAGTCCAATTAACAAACTCACGGCAGCCGGCAACTCACTGGCTGTGACCTACTGTTACGTATGGCTCTTGCAAGCCATAAATAAGAGCCAAGGGCTGACAGGTGAGTTTGCGTTGTTTATTAACAATAATGAAAGGAACAAAGGAAAATAGCCTCATGGGGCAAAACACAAACAATACAGACGTACACTTACGAATAATGATGGATGAGAGGAGGGCTGGCGCCGGACGTAAGGGTTCCAGCCTTACCCACGCCGGAGAAGAGCGTGGATAATAGCGCGAGGTCACAGCACTGAATAATCAGGACTGCTCCCTTTTATAGTAGTTGACAGCGCCTCAGCTGATGAGAGGTAATTGGCCTCCAGCCATCCCATAGAGCTTGACAGCTGGAGGCCCGCTGAGACGCTGTCAAAGTAAGAGTCGGGCTGAGGAGGAATATGGTCTGAGCGTGGATGGCATCGGCGCCCAGACCATGTGACACCCGAAAGCAAGGGTTCAAACTAATGATATGTTTTCCGATTATTTTCCTCTTGGACGTGGCACACGGCAAGGCTGTCCATTATCGCCCTTGCTTTTCACTATTGCCATTGAGCCTCTGTCCATTGCGTTGCGGTCTTCCAATTCATTTAGAGGGATTTTCCGAAATGGAACTGAACACAAGTTGTCGTTATATGCGGATGATTTTTTGTTATATGTGTCAAATCCAGTTAGTTCTATCCCCAATGTCTTGAGTATCTTAAATAATTTCAGTTCCTTTTCAGAATCAGAATCAGAATCAGAATCAGGTTTATTGCCATTGTTCATGTAGTACACAAACTAGGAATTTGTCTCGGTACAATGCTGCAACATTAAACATGATAAGATAAGAGAAATAAACTATACATGTAATAAAGTGTAGGATAAGATTAAGTGATACTGGTCAACAGTTAAAATATATATTAGCCAGCAGCAGATACTGTGGAGAACTATATAGTGCAGTCGGTAATGCAGGAAGAAAACAGTGATGATTGACATGAGTCTGGTTGAGCTGCTGTACATGGTGCACGAGAGTCACTTAGTGTTCAGCAGTCTAATGGCAGAGGGGAAGAAGCTGTTCATGTGACGGGAGGTTTTAGTCTGGATGGACCGAAGTCTTCTACCAGAGGGGAGGGGGGCAAACAGTACGTGACCAGGGTGTGAGGGATCGGCTATGATCCGGCCAGCACGCCTCCGGGTCCTGGAGATGTACAGATCCTGGAGAGATGGGAGCTTGCAGCCGATCACCTTCTCAGCAGTGCGCACGACGCGCTGCAGCCTTAGTCTGTCCCTGGCAGTGGCTCCTGCGTACCACACGGTTATGGAGGTGGTGAGGATGGACTCGATGATGGCTGTGTAGAACTGCACTAACATCTTGGTGGGTAGCTTGAGCTTCCTCAGCTGCCGCAGGAAGAACATCCTCTGCTGGGCTTTTTTGATGAGTGAGCTGATGGTCAGCTCCCATTTGAGGTCCCTGGTGATGGTAGTGCCTAGGAAGCGGAAGGAATCAGCAGTGGTGATGGGAGAGCCTGAGAGGGTGAGGGGGGGCAGAGGAGTAGTGACTTTCCTGAAGTCTACAATCATCTCCACTGTCTTCAGAGCGTTCAGCTGCAGGTTGTTATTGCTGCACCAGGACGCCAGCTGGGCCACCTCTCTCCTGTAGGCGGACTCGTCGCCGTTGGAGATGAGCCCGATGAGGGTGGTGTCGTCCGCAAACTTGATCAACTTGACAGACTGGTGGCTGGAGGTGCAGGAGTTGGTGTAAAGGGAGAAGAGTAGGGGGGAAAGTACACAGCCCTGGGGTGATCCGGTGCTGATGCTAGTATAGTCTGAGACAGTCTTTCCCAGCCGCACATGCTGCCTCCGGTCCGTCAGGAAGTCGATGATCCACCTGCAGAGGGAGTCAGGCACGTTGAGCAGGGACAGCTTGTCCCGGAGCAGAGCGGGGCGGATGGTGTTGAATGCGGAGCTGAAGTCCACAAACAGGATCCTGGCGTAGGTTCCCGGGGAGTCCAGGTGCTGCAGGATGGAGTGGAGGGCCAGGTTGACTGCATCGTCTACAGACCTGTTGGCTCGGTAGGCAAACTGCAGCGGGTCCAGGAGAGGGGTGGTGATGGACTTGAGGTGGGACAGGACCAGGCGCTCAAAGGACTTCATGACTACAGAGGTGAGCGCTACAGGTCTGTAGTCATTAAGTCCAGTGATCCGTGGCTTCTTGGGGACAGGGATGATGGTGGAGGATTTGAGGCAGGATGGCACGTGGCATAACTTAAGGGAGGTGTTAAAAATGTCTGTGAATACAGGAGCCAGCTGTTTCGCACAGAGTCTCAGGGTGGAGGGAGACACGCCGTCTGGGCCGGGGGCCTTGCGCGGGTTCAGTCTGGAGAACTGTTTGAGCACATCCTGCTCACTGATGATAAGGGGAGGGGGGGAGGAGGGGGGGGGTGCCTTAAATGAAGTAGGGAATGTGGAGGCTGTGGAGCTGGAGGGAGGGGGGGAGTTGGACACAGATGACGAGGTGTCAAAACGGGCATAGTGTTGGGACAGTCTCTGACAAAGGGCTTTGTCATCCTGACCTTTAGGAGCCTGAGGCCGATAGTTGGTGATCTGCCTCAGTCCTCTCCACACGGAAGCCGAATCATTAGCAGTGAACTGCTGCTGGAGTCTCTCTGAGTATAGAGATTTGGCCCTCTTCAGCTCTCTGTTAAACCGGTATTTAACCTCCCTGTAGCAGTCCCTGTCTCCACTTTTCAGCGCTGCTTCCTTCTCCTTCCTGATCTGTCTGAGCTTAGCTGTGAACCAGGGTTTGTCATTAGAGTAACTCACCCTGGTGCGTGATGGAAGAATGTTCTCTTCACAAAAGTGGATATATGAGTTCACAGTGTCCGTGTACTCATCCAGATCATGCGTGGCTCCTATAAGCATGCCCCAGTCAGATATTTCCATGCACGTTTCCAGCTTCTCCTCAGCATCACTGGTCCGTATCTTCGTAGTGCTCACAACAGGTTTAGTGAGCTTCAATCTCTGTCTGTATGTGGGAATGAGGTGAACCATCACGTGATCAGATAATCCCAGCGCAGCTCGAGGGACAGCGCGATATGCGTCTTTCACTGTGGTGTAACAGTGATCCAGTGTGTTTAATCCTCTGGTGGGGCATTTAATAAACTGTTTGTAGCGGGGGAGATCGTGGCTCAGATTGCACTGATTAAAGTCGCCAGCCACAATAATCAGCGAGTCTGGAAAACTCCGCTCTGTGTGTTGAATGTGATCCGCGAGCACGCGCTGAGCTTCGCGCGTGTCCGCGTCGGGAGGGGCGTACACAGCGATCATTATGAAAGAAGCAAACTCCCGCGGGGAACAGAAGGGCTTGCAATTGATAACAAGAAATTCCAAGGCAGGAGAACAGTGTTTGGAAATTACCGTTACATCAGAGCACCAGCTACAGTTGATGTAGAAGCAGACACCGCCTCCTGTGGTCTTGCCGGAAAGCTCTGTGTCACGATCAGCACGGAAGAGCTGGAAGCCGTCGAGGCGCAGCGCGCTGTCCGGTATATTTTCCCGGAGCCAGGTCTCAGTAAAGCAGAGGACAGCTGAGGAGGCGAGGTCCTTAAAACGCATCAGCAGTCTCAGTTCATCCACCTTGTTAGAGAGAGAGTTGGTATTGGACAGAAATATGCCAGGCAGCGCCGTTCGCGAGCCTCTCCTGCGAAGTCGTACGAGAGCGCCCGCTCGTCTTCCTCTCTTCCGCCGTCTCACTTTCCGAGCCAAACAATAAACCAGATCGGCGGCAGGGGCTAGAAAAACTGGGAGGAGGTCCGTGGGGGTCAAAGTCCTGATATTTAAAAGTTCTTCACGGGTATAAGTGCAAGCAGACACACAATTGACAAACAAAAACAAACAAAGAGCGCAGCGAAGCACCATGTCGACCGCTGTGGGCGCCATCTTGGATCGAATCCAAGATGGTTTTCCGGTTATAAATTGAATTTGGAAAAAAGTGAATGCTTTCTCATCAATATGACTGCCTGTGATCTTCAGCAGTCTGACATATCCTTCAAACTTAGTTACACAGGATTCAAGTATCTTGGTATAAATGTGACATGCTCTTTCTCTAGCCTAGCTTCAGCCAATTTTTCTCCCCTTATTGCCAAAATAACCTCTGACATCCAGTATTGGCGAAATCTCCCTCTTTCACTCTTGGGTAGGATTAATGTCGTCAAGATGAATATTTTACCAAAAAATTTTTTTTTTATTTCAATCAATTCCTCTTTTTCTGCCTAAAAACTTTTTTGATTCTCTGGATAAGATAATTTGTGGCTTTATCTGGAATGGTAAACCGCCTAGAGTTCGTAAAAAATCATTGCAAAGATGTACGTAGACTTAGCGGGGGACTTGCGTTACCTGATTTTCAATCATATCATTGGGCGGCACATATACATAAAATCTGTTATTGGTTAAAGTCTTTTTACTCCCCATGGTGTAGAATGGAATTATCATCTTGTCGTGGGTCGTCAATACCTGCATTAATTTTTCCTCTTTGCCTACAAAACCCTCTTTGTATACGGACAGTCAAGTGGTTCTCAACACATTAAAAATCTGGTTTCAGTTTAGGCGGCGCTTTGGTTTTGTAGCTGCCTCTTCTTTGTGTCCTTTAACTAAAAATCATTTGTTTCACCCGTCTCTCTCAGATTCGTCATTCTCTGATTGGCATGACAGGGGTATTGAACATATAAGGAATTTATATACATCCGGGCTTTTTGATAGTTTTACCAATTTATCTTCCAACTATAATTTACCCGGCACCCATTTGTTTCGTTATTTTCAAATTCGTAACTTTGTTTCTAAGTCTTTCTCTAACTTTCCTTCTATCCCTCCTGAGCAGCCCTGGGAAAGTATAGTTTCACATGGTCCACAACATAAAGGGCAGATATCTAAGCTTTATAATTCCATTTTAACATTAAACGATGAATCAAGTGTCAAAATTAAAAATTTGTGGGAGAAAGAATTGGGTATACAGATGACTGAAGAGCTTTGGGAGGATGCCATTAACAGAATTAGAACGTCTTCCTCATGCGCTCGTCTTAGCTTGATTCAGTTTAAAGTACTATATAGAGTCCATTTCTCAAAATCGAGACTCTCTGAGATTTACCCAGAAGTTGATGGTAGCTGTGATAAATGTAAGGGATCTCCCTGTCACCTTGGCCACATGTTTTTTCTTTGTCCGGAATTATACAGTTTTTGGTCTAGTTACTTTATAATTATCTCCATGGTTCTTCAAGTGACTCTGCTGCCTTCTCCATTTATTGCCATATTTGGGATTCCCGACTCCTCGGTAGTTTTGAATTCGGCACAAAGGGATATTGTGGCCTTTACATCCTTAATAGAAAGGCGTACTTTATTGTTGCACTGGAAATCTGTCAGATATCCCTCAATTTCCCTATGACGCAAGGATATGATGTTTTTTCTAAAACTTGAGAAAATAAAATATACGATATGAAGATGCACAGAAAGGTTTTACCAGAAATGGCAATGTTTTATATCTCACTTTTCTAATCTAAAAGTCTTACCCATCTAATTATGTCAGCATGTGCCTTGTTATATATATATTTGTACTTTTTTCCCCTACTTTATTATGTGTTTTTGTCTCCTATTATACACTTGTTGAGGTACTTCCTCTACTGAGTTTGTGAGCTGGGGTGGGGGGGTTGTTCTAGGGGATAAAAAAAAAATAAATAAATAAAAATATCTGGTGCTTTAGGGTGAAGTACTTGTTGATGCACTATTAGATCTTATATACATATATGTATATGTGCTTAATAAGTGTATCTCTATTTCTTGTTTCAAGAAGTATTATGCAAACTTCTCTGTAATTTCTGAAACTGATTTTAATAAAAATATATTGGAAAAAAAAAAGAATAGTCTGACTTCAGCCCCTTTATCCTCCCTTTCCTCTCACTTTATTATAACCTTTTTTTCTGATTACCTGGCCTTTAAAGGCACATGAGGGCCTGCTAATCAGAAAATCAGAACAAGATATTGAACATCCATTCCATCTCTGTGTGCATAAGGTCACCACTGCTGTTGTCACTATACTATAACATACAGCATGTACATAGTTACTGTTGAAAAGGTCCATATCTTAAGCTAACCCACAATATTCTCCTAACTTAGTTTCATTGTAGTTTTAGGCCACACTGTTTTGGTAATTCTTTTTCTTGCTGTATTTGTAATAATTTGTGTACATTTTATACATTCATGAGACATATATTCTTGTTTTTTTTTGCTTAAAAATGTATGTCCATCTGTATTGATATGTGAAGTTCCTATAGAGTCACCACTAGAGGGCAGTATGACCCCGGCCATGACCTGACTATAAAAGGAGATGTACATGTGCCACTGTGTGGTTAGTTGTTAGTTGCAGTTGAAGTGGCAAGTAAAAAGTCCTAACTGACACCCGGTGTGTGCGCCTCGTCATTACATGTTCCAGGAGAACATTACAAGGTTCCAGGAGAACATTACATGGTACCAGGAGTAAATTACATGGTACCAGGATAAAACTACGAACCGACGGTGAAGATGAACGCTCTTCGACAGCCGGACGAGTTAAAGTTGACCGGTAACGTCAACGAGAACTGGAAAGCATTCAAACAAAGTTTTGAACTTTATTCGCTTGCTATTGGTCTCCGTGACGAGGAGAGGAAAATAGCATTACTGCTAACAGTAGCAGGGCGAGCGGCGCTAAATGTGTTTAACACATTCATCTTCACGGAAGAAGAAAAAGGCAACTTCGACGCCGTGATGAAGAAATTTGACGATTATTGCACACCGAGAAAGAATGAAACGTATGAGAGGTATGTGTTCAGAAAAAGACTTCAGAAAGAGTCAGAGTCCATCGAGCTGTATGTCACAGACCTACGGTTGAAATGTCAGTCATGCAACTTTGGAACATTGAGTGAGTCAATGATACGGGACCAAATTGTAATTGGGGTCCAAGACAACAAATTGCGGATGCAATTACTGAAAGAGACTAACTTAACACTGGAGAAAGCGATACAGATTTGCCAAGCGTCTGAGAGTACAAAGGCACAATTAAAGACTTTTAGCAGCAAGGACAAAGAGACTGCTGAGGTCGATGCAGTGCGGCGCGCGAAGCCGAAAGGAACGTTGCATGCAAGAAAAAGGGAGGCAAACCCAGAGCGTGCGCGCGGGAACTGTGAGCGGTGTGGAAGGCAACATGCGCTGAAACAGTGTCCAGCATTCGGGAAGGAATGTCGCAAGTGTGGCGGAAAAAATCACTTCGCAAAGACCTGCTTCTCGAAGAAGAGGGTGCAACTCGTGGAGAAAAAGAGCGACAGCGAAGAGGATCAGTTTTACGTGGACGCCATCGAGGGAGAGACGAGCGCTGACGAATGGATAGTGTGCCTGGAGATGAATGGCACGGACATGTCACTGAAGCTCGACACAGGTGCGCAGGTAAACATCCTGCCAATGAAAGATTTTAAAAGACTGAAAAACAAACCGAAAATAAGAGATAAAAAGATTAATCTGAGAACATATGACGATAATTCAATTCAATTCAATTCAATTCAACTTTATTTATATAGCGCCATTTCACAACAACAGTCATCTCATAGCACTATCAACTGTAGGGAGGACCCCCACAGTTGCAGAAAGACCCCAGCAATCAGGCAATCCCCTGTGAGCAAGCACTTGGCGACGGTGGAGAGGAAAAACTCCCTTTTAACAGGAAGAAACCTCCAGCAGAACCAGGCTCAGGGAGGGGCAGTCATCTGCTGCGACTGGCTGGGGGGTGAGGGGACAGAGAAGAAGAAAAGAACAGACATGTAGAGAGCAAACAGCACGATGGGGACTCAATCTATGGGAGAGAACAAACAAATGTTAATGACCAGCAAAAAAAAAATATTTCATAGAGAGTGAGGAAAGGAGTGAGGCCCAGTGCATTACTGGAGGTCCCCCGGCTGACTAAACCTATTAGCAGCATAACTAAGGGAGGGTTCAGAAACACATGATCCCTCCCTAATTGTAGGCTATATCCAGATCAGCCAATACCCACTAAAGGAATGTGCAGGGTTACACTGTCAAACAAAGGTAAGACAGTGAATGCATTGTTTGTACTTGTTGATGGAAATAGACAAGCAATTTTGGGTTTAAAAACATGCGATCAGCTAGGTCTGATCAAAAGGGTGAATGTCATTGATACAGACAAGGTGACAACACGAGAAAATACAGAGGCTACAACAAGTAAGCACAAACACACTGACTGGGTGAAAGAATACAAAGAGGTGTTCAAAGGAATAGGCCGCCTACCAGGCAAACAAAAAATTAGGCTGAAAGAGAATGCAGAGCCAGTCATACATGCAGCAAGAAAAGTGCCAATAGCTCTTAAAAAGAGGCTGAGGGAAACACTAGACTCACTGATAGCAGACGGAGTGGTCAGAAAAATAGAAGAACCAACTGAATGGGTTAACTCACTAGTTATAGTCCATCCATCCATCCATCTTCTACCGCTTTTCCGGAGGTCCGGGTCGCGGAGGCAGCAGTTCAAGCAGAGAAGCCCAGACTTCCCTCTCCCCAGCCACCTGCTCCAGCTCTTCAGAGGGGATACCAAGGCGTTCCCAGACTAGCTGGGAGACATAGTCTCTCCACCGAGTCCTGGGTCTGCCCCGGGGTCTCCTCCCAGTGGGACGTGCCTGAAACACCTCAAGTGGGAGGCGTCCAGGAGGCATCCTAATCAGATGCCCATACCACCTCAACTGACTCCTTTCAATGTGGAGGAGCAGCGGTTCTACTCTGAGCCTCTCCCGGATGACTGAGCTCCTCACCCTATCTCTGAGGGTGAGTCCAGCAATCCTACGGAGAAAGCTCATTTCAGCCGCTTGTATCCGCGATCTCGTTCTTTCGGTCATTACCCAAAGCTCGTGACCATAGGTGAGAGTAGGAACGTAGATTGACTGGTAAATCGACAGCTTTGCCTTAGAACTAAGCTCCCTCTTCACCACAACAGACCGGTACAACGTCCGCATCACTGCAGATGCTGCTCCAATCCGTCTGTCGATCTCTCGCTCCATTTTCCCCTCACTCGTGAACAAGACCCCAAGATACTTAAACTCCTCCACTTGGGGCAGGAGCCTGTCCCCAACCCGGAGAGGACAATCCACCTTTTTCCGGCTGAGGACCATGGACTCGGACTTGGAGGTGCTGATTCTCATCCCAGCCGCTTCACACTCAGCGGCAAACCGTCCCAGCAAGAGCTGTAGGTCATTGCTGGATGAAGCCAACAGGACAACATCATCTGCAAACAACAGAGATGAGATCCTGTGGTCACCAAGCATGACACCCTCCATTCCCTGGCTGCGCCTAGAAATCCTGTCCATAAAAATTATGAACAGGACCGGTGACAAAGGGCAGCCCTGGCGGAGTCCAACTCTCACTGGGAATGACTCCGACCGAGTGTTGGCAATGCGAACTAAACTCTCACAACGGTCGTACAGAGACCGAATAGCTCGTAACAACAAGCCCGATACCCCATACTCCCGAAGCACCCCCCACAAAAATCCACGAGGGACGCGGTCAAATGCCTTCTCCAAGTCCACAAAACACATGTAAACTGGTTGGGCAAACTCCCACGAACCCTCAAGAATTCTCGAGAGGGTAAAGAGCTGGTCCGATGTGCCACGGCCAGGACGAAAACCACATTGCTCCTCCTGAATCCGAGGTTCGACCAACGGCCGGACTCTCCTCTCCAATACCTTGGCATAGACCTTCCCAGGGAGGCTGAGGAGTGTGATCCCTCTAAAGTTGGAGCACACCCTCCGGTCCCCTTTTTTGAAGAGAGGAACCACCACCCCGGTTTGCCATGCCAAAGGCACTGCCCCCGACCTCCACGCAATGTTGCAGAGGCGTGTCAACCATGACAACCCAACAACATCCAGGGCCTTGAGGTACTCGGGGCGAATCTCGTCCACCCCCGGGGCCCGGCCACCAAGGAGATTTTTAACCACCTTGGCGACCTCAGCCCCTGTGATAGGCGAGTCATCCCCCTCGTCCCCAAACCCTGCTTCCTCTGTGGAAGGCGTATCAGTGGGATTGAGGAGATCCTCGAAGTATTCCTTCCACCGCCCGACGATATCCCCAGTTGAAGTCAACAGTGTCCCATCCGCACCATACACAGTGTGGACGGGGAGCTGCTTTCCCCTCCTGAGCCGCCGAACAGTTTGCCAGAATCTCTTTGAAGCCGACCGAAAGTCTTGTTCCATGGCCTCACCGAACTCCTCCCATACCCGGGTTTTTGCTTCAGCAACCACCCGAGCTGCACTCCGCTTGGCCTGCCGGTACACCTCAGCTGCTTCGGGAGTCCCACAAGCCAACCAAGCTTGATAGGACTCCTTCTTCAGCTTAATGGCCCCCCTCACCACTGGTGTCCACCACTTGGTTCGGGGGTTGCCACCACGAGATGCACCGACCACCTTGCGGCCGCAGCTCTGGGCTGCCGCTTCAACAACAGAGGTGGAGAACATGGCCCATTCAGACTCCATGTCTCCAGACTCCCTCGGAATGTGGTTGAAGTTCTTCCGGAGGTGGGAGTTGAAGACCTCCCGGACAGGGGCCTCAGCCAGACGCTCCCAGCACACCCTCACTATACGTTTGGGTCTACCAGGTCTGAATGGCTTCCTCCCCTGCCATCGGATCCAACTCACCACCAGGTGGTGATCAGTTGACAGCTCTGCACCTCTCTTTACTCGGGTGTCCAAGACATACGGTCGCAGGTCTGATGATACGATAACAAAATCGATCATCGACCTGCGGCCTAGGGTGTCCTGGTGCCAGGTGCACATATGGACACCCTTATGCTTGAACATGGTGTTCGTTATAGACAGACTGTGGTTAGCACAGAAGTCCAATAACTGAACACCACTCGGGTTCAGATCGGGCAGGCCGTTCCTCCCAATCACCCCCCTCCAGGTTTCACTGTCGTTGCCCATGTGCGCATTGAAGTCCCCCAGTAGGACAATGGAGTCTCCAGGAGGAGCACCCTCCAGCACCCCAGTCACAGACTCCAAAAAGGGTGGGTACTCTGAAACATCATTTGGTGCATAGGCACAAATGATGGTCAGGACCCGTTTCCCAACCCGAAGGCGCAGGGAAGCAACCCTTTCGTCCACCGGGGAAAACTCCAATATAGAGGCAGCAAGGTGGGGCGATACAAGAATACCTACCCCTGCTCGTCGCCTCTCGCCCGGGGCAACTCCAGAAAAGGCCAAGCTCCAGCCCCTCTCCAGGAGACTGGTTCCGGAACCGGAGCTGTGTGTTGAGGTGAGGCCAACTATATCTAGCCGGTATCGCTCAATCTCGTACACCAGCTCAGGCTCCTTCCCCACCAGAGAGGTGACATTCCACGTACCAAAAGCCAGTTTAGAAAGCTTGGGATCAGTCCGCCAAGGTCTCCGCCTTTGACTGCCACCTAATCCACATAGCACCGGACTTCCATGATCCCTCCTGCAGGTGGTGAACCTACTGGAGGGCGGACCCATGTAACTCCTTCGGGCTGAGCCCGGCCGGGTCCCATGGGTGGAAACCCGGCCACCAGACGCTAGCCTTCGAGCCCCTCCCCCAGGCCTGGCTCCAGGGTGGGGCCCCGGTAACCCCATACCGGGCGGGGTACACTGAATCCTTGATATACAATTTATCATGAGAGTCTGTTGGATCGTTCTTCGTCTGGCCCTTCACCCAGGACCAGTTTGTCTTGGGAGACCCTATCAGAGGCAAATTGCCCCGGACAACATAGCTCCTGGGATCACTGGGGCACGCAAACCCCCCCACCACGATAAGGTGACGATCCATGAGGGAAGCACTAGTTATAGTGGAGAAGCCAAATGGAGATTTGAGATTGTGCATAGATCCAAAAGATCTAAATAAAGTAATACAGCGGGAGCATTACAGGCTACCAACAAAATCTGACATAACCAGCACAATGAGTGGAGCAAGCTACTTCACAAAATTAGATGCCAAATCTGGGTTTTACCAAATAGTGCTCGACGAGGAAAGCGCTAAATTGTGCACATTTAATACGCCATTCGGAAGGCATTGCTTTCTACGAATGCCGTTCGGGATTAGCTCAGCCCCTGAAATTTTCCATAGAACTGTGCAGCAATTGTTTGACGGAATAGAAGGGGTGGGAGTTTTTCTTGATGATGTGGTAGTCTGGGGAAAAACAAAAGAGGAGCACGACGAAAGGTTGGCTAGAGTTCTCACACAGGCGCAAAAGTCAGGTATGAAACTGAATAAGAGTAAGTGCCAATTCGGGGTACGGGAGATTACATACCTGGGAGAAAAATTATCTGGGGCAGGCGTGCAACCAGATCCGGAAAAAGTGCGGGCCATAGCAGAGCTGCCAGTACCGCAGGACAAAAATGACTTGCAAAGAGCCTTAGGACTAGTCAATTACATGGGAAAATTTATCCCAAATTTATCAGCTAACACAATAGCTCTTAGAAGCCTGTTAGAGACCAATACAATGTGGCAGTGGATGGCAGAGCATGCCAGAGAATGGGAGTGGCTCAAAAGCAGTCTAATAAAGGAGCCAGTGTTAAAATTCTATGATCAGGACAAACTGCTAAAAGTGTCCACAGATGCGTCCAAAGCCGGCCTAGGAGCTGTGCTATTGCAAAAACATGACACAGAGTGGTATCCAGTCGCATACGCATCGCGCACCATGACAAGCACAGAAAAAAATTACGCGCAAATAGAGAAAGAGACTCTAGGTGCAGTGTTTGGATGTGAGAAGTTTCATGAATATGTGTATGGACGGTCAGTAATACTAGAAACAGACCACAAACCACTGATTGCGATCTCACAGAAGCCACTGGGTGACGCACCACCGCGCATCCAGCGTCTAATGTTAAGATTACAGAAATATGACTTGAAATTTGAGTTTACACCAGGCAAGCAACTAATTGTAGCCGATGCGCTGAGTAGGGCTAGCTTGAGCAACACCAGCAGCACAACAGAGGAAGCTGTGCAAATACATGTAGACTCTATTAAGGCACACATGCCAGTGTCAGATGCAAAATGGACGAAGATAGTGAAAGAAACACAAAAAGATGAGAAACTAAAAAGAGTAATGGAACAGATACATCAGCCAGGACAGGTTATGATTGACAAGCCTTACCAACACTTTAAAGGTGAACTGTCTGTGTTAGATGGGGTTCTGTTAAAAGGTACAAGGATAGTCATACCTACCTCCATGAGATCAGAAATGGTTAAATTAGTGCATGAGGGGCATTTGGGTATTGAAAAGTGCAAAAGACGTGCACGTGATGTTTTGTATTGGCCCAGCATGCACAAGGACATTGAGGCATATGTGCAGCGCTGTGAGATTTGCCAGCGCCATAGGTATCAACAGCCAAAGGAGCCTATGAAGCCCCATGAGAAGCCTCAAGGGCCATGGAGAAAAGTGGGCATGGATCTATTTCAGCTTAAGGGCAAGGACTATCTGTTAGTCATGGACTATCATTCCACCTACCCAGAGTTTGCAGGGTTGAGTGACACAACAGCAGAAAAGGTGATTGCACATACAAAGACAATGTTCGCACGCCATGGAATTCCAATGACTGTTGTAAGTGATAACGGACCACAATTCACGAGTCAGTGCTTCAAAGACTTTGCAGACACATATGGGTTCAAGCACGTGACCTCAAGCCCTCTGTACCCACAGTCGAATGGGTTAGCAGATAAAGGGGTGCAAATTGTGAAGCGCATACTGAAAAAAGCTGCAGACAATGCAGAAGACCCACATCTGGCGATCCTGAATTACCGAGCATCACCACTGGAGAATGGACTGTCCCCAGCAGAAATGCTCATGAACAGAAAACTCAGAACGCGACTTCCATCAGCATCTCAGGTGATGGAAAAGAGAGATGTGAGGCGTGATGAGAGGCAAACTGAACTGTACAACAGAACAGCACGACCTCTGAGACCACTTGCACATGAGGACATAGTGCGAGTGAGATGTGATGGAGAATGGGGACCGCTGGCAAAAGTGGTTAAAGAAACAACTCCCAGATCATATGAAGTCATCACAGAGCATGGGAAAACAATGAGGCGAAACCGACGTCACTTACTGAAAGTGCCTCAGACAAAAATGAGAGTCACAGACAGTGAAACAAGCGACATGCTAATTTCCAGCCAAACCGAACAACCAGAAATGGCTGAGAACCAGAACATAGAGACAGACACTAACGAACAGACTGAGGTGACACAAAGGAGATGCTCACAAAGGCAAATTGTGAAACCGAAAAGATTGATTGAGGAAATGTAAGGAGTACTGAGATGAATGAAAAAAAAAATGTGTTGATATTGAATTGTAAACAGAGGAAAAAATGTGTTGATGTTGAATTGTAAACAGAGAAAAAATTGAACTTGTGATTCAGTGTACAAGGTTGAAAGAAATGTAAATAGAAATGGAGTTTATTTTGTATATTGAAATTTGAGAAAAAGTTTATAGTTGGACATGACCTTTACTAGAAAAAAAAGGGAGATGTATTGATATGTGAAGTTCCTATAGAGTCACCACTAGAGGGCAGTATGACCCCGGCCATGACCTGACTATAAAAGGAGATGTACATGTGCCACTGTGTGGTTAGTTGTTAGTTGCAGTTGAAGTGGCAAGTAAAAAGTCCTAACTGACACCCGGTGTGTGCGCCTCGTCATCACATGTTCCAGGAGAACATTACAAGGTTCCAGGAGAACATTACACCATCCATCCATCTATGCATCCAGCCATCCATCTTCAACTACTTATGTGTGGGTCCAGGTCGCTGGGCTGCAGTCCAAGCAGAGATATCACAGCACCATGATCCATCCTATAGGCGGTGAGTCCAGTGGTGGGTGGATCCATGTGATCCTTGCTGTAACCTTTCATGAGGATAAACTGGACTACTCTTGGTCTGGCCCTCCACCCAGGGTCTCCCACCTTAGGAGACCATACCAGGGGGAAATGCCCCAGATAACATAGCTCCTGGGATCATTAGGCCACTCAAACCCCTCCACCATGATAAGGTGGTGATCTATGAAGGAGAGAAATTTCTGTAGTAACTGAAATGTTGGAAAAATTGTATAGATGTATATAAACAGTTATCATTTTATTAATGATTCATGAAGCTGAGACTGATGTCCCCACATGTGGGTGAGTGTAGCTGGAGTGTTGTGTGCTAAGACTCATCCTTTTCATATCTTGTACCTTTTGCATATCCTGTACTTTCTTTATCTTCTCTGCAAAAGACTGTTGTGTACATATATATGTTATCATTTAACCATTTCATCTGTTAACTATGTTCTTTTTGACCGGAAGCACTGGTTTGTTGTAGGCCCATATATGGAGTTGTTTCCCCCTCTCTGTCTTTGCTGAGTGAAGAAGCAGATGTTCTCCCCGCGATAAGAGTGTTCATGCGATTTATCTCCTACACACACTTGAAGACGTACAGAGCGTACTTTTGCTTATGTGGTAATTCCGTTGTTCTGCTTTTGCTGAGTTTGTCACATACACCATGTACTATCATTGTATATAAAGAAGGCAGCTGCGGGACTGCCCCCAGCATTTCACCTTCATCCTGTCTGTGTGATTGCTCCTTGCAAGTAAAACTTCTAACTTCTAAAAGGCTCTACGTGTCTCAAGTCTGATCTTTGATTCAGTCTAATACCTTTTTGTACTCTGTATTTGTGAGGTTTATATTTCAGACTTCTGAAATATAAATCTGATAAATAAATTTAATAATCTCAATCTGGTGAGCATGGCTGTGGCACACCGGACCAATGCTTTACCCTCTGACTCAAGAGGTATAGCGGGTCGTCCAATAACCAGATAGTTAGCGGTTCGAATCCCGCTCTCCCCAGACATCCTGCCGTTGTGTCTCTGGGCAAGACACTTTACCCACCTGGCCTCCAGTGTCCATGACACTGGGTATGAATGTGTATAAATGTTCAGTAGTGGTGGGAGAGGCTGTTGGCATGGATTGGCAGCCAAGTTTCTGTCAGTCTGCCCCAGAGCAGCTGTGGCTACAGAAGTAGCTTATCACTATCAAAAGGCTAAATAATTAAAACTAGAAAAGCACTCGGAGAGCGCAGACCTCCGCCAAGCGCCACAGTCCCCCCCCATACAGTGTTTGTGTGTACGTTTTCAGGTTCCTTGACCATGAAAACATATGACTAGCAATTGGATTCACAATGATAGGATTAGTGGTTCATTAGTAAAAGCATTACCTCCTTGGCGGAGGTAATAAACTGAAGTGTTGGTGTTGTGTCCATCTTGTGCATGTGCAAAGTCCCAGGCCGCGGGCGTTGCAATTGAATGAATGAATGAATTAATCTTTATTTCGAATAGATTAAGAGTACAGGTTAAAAGAAAGTGAATAATATAGCAAAGGGGGTTGCGCTCCGCTGCAAAACAGGATTTCTCCCAAATAATCCGGCTGCGGACAGCTGCCCGTCTGAGCTTTTGCAGCGTAGCGCAAACTCAGGGTGGACAGGTTGGCATGGGTTTTATTGGGGTTGCGCTCTGCGGCAAAAGATGATTTGGAATCTTGCCCGGCAGAGAGCTTGTTTTTGCGCAGCTACTATGGCTGGCCGGGGAATTTCTGCCAAATAATCCGGCGGCGGACAGCTGCCCGTCTGAGGTTTTGCAGCGTAGCGCGCACACAGGCACACTGCCGAGCCCTGCCCAGCACTATGTTCCGCGTGCTTTTGTGCCTAAAACTTTGAAGAAGGCGGAGTTTGTGTTCGTCAGACACGACGAGCAGCGCCCTCCATTGGGCCTGCACACATGTTGAAAATGGCCGTATCCGACAATGTTAAAGAATCCTTTAAAAAAATTCCTGTATCCAGACGGTGATCCATATCATCCCCAAAATTTAATCAGTTCTTCCTTGTACCATTTCCAACAACACCTGAAAGTTTCATCGAAATCCGTCCAAAACTTTTTGAGTTATCTTGCTAACCAACAGACAGACAAACAGACAAACAAACAAACAGACAGACAAACAGACAGACAGACAGACAAACCCCGGCAAAAACATAACCTCCTCCTGGCCTTCGGCCTGGCGGAGGTAATCACAAGTACTCATAGATACTTTCGTGTTACATGCTTTTATTTCCATTACAATAAAACACTGGGTATGCTATGTATGTATATAAAAGTTTCTTCAGATTATTTCAGATAGATGCTACCTTCCATTTAGTACCAAATTGTATCATGGTTAGGGTTGCCACCTGTCCTGTAAAATACAGCATTATCCTTTTGTTTACACTAAAATAATGTGTCCTGTATTGAATCAATACAGGACGTGGTTTGTTCTGTATTTACTAGGTACCTTTAACACAGCATCATTTCATCCACATTATGCATGTTGCCCTCCTACTCAGTAGTCGTTGGTTGATTTGTTTACTTTTACTAGCATGAAGTCATCGCTCGACAGTGCTTGGGCAAGAGATAGCTGGGCAAGCTCAGCAGCAGCCGTAGCGGCTTGCCGGCTGCTCACAGGTTTTCAAGCTGCTTTCAGGTTTTTAAGCCCGTAATGTAATTCATTAATTAAATTATCTTGCTATGTGTGCAAGATGATTAAATATGCTTTTAAAAGTAAAGTGAAAATTAATTACTTTTCCAAGTAACAAATTACTTTTATCATGCAGTAATTCATAAAGTAGCTCAATTACTTTTGAAAAAAGTAACTAGTAACTGTAATTAGTTACTATTTTTAGTAACTTGCCTAACACTGATCAAGATAGGTATTGCATCCCAAAGTTTTCAATGTAAACTTTTATTTTCATGTTCAGCATAACCATAGGCTTCAGAAAAAACATAAATTTGTAAATGGGTTGGAGGGTGTGTGTGTGAAGTGACCCTTTCTGGCGCATAGGCTGACTTAAATGTTATTGGAGGGACAGCGAGGAAAATAAGTATTGAACACGTCAACATTTTTCTCACTAAATATATTTCTGATGGAGCCATTGACCTGAGATTTTCACCAGATATCAGTAACAACCCAAGTTACCACCGGCGACACCGGTCCGGCGGAACCGGTGGCGCCACACGAGTAGGCTGCCCGTTGCAACAGCCTTTTTTTTTTATCTTCCTTCTTCGTTCTACACCTTTCACTCTGTATATATATCACGGATGCACGGATCGCCCCGGGGGTCTCCCGGGTCGGCGGACGGAGCCACGGTTTGCAGCGGGAGACGCTACAGCAGGGAGGAGCTAGTGCTAGCTAGCACTTGGCCGCCGCCCGGTGCTAATGGGAAACTCGACATACCGGGAGCTGTAGCGAAAACGACGCGGGTGCCGGGCTGGAGTTTAGGCGGCGTGCAAGAAATATAAGACAGAATAATAAAGAGCGATGGCAAGAACCAAGCAGACCGCCCGTAAAATCTACTGGAGGAAGAAGCCCCCCAGGAGACAGCTAGCCACCAGGGCTGCTCGGAGAGGCGCTCCGGCCACCGGCAGAGTGAAGAGGCCTCGCCGTCACAGGCCCGTGGCTCTGAGAGAGATCCGTCGCTGCCAGAAATCCACGGAGCTGCTCATTCGTAAGCTGCCCGTCCAGCGCCTGGTGAGGGAGATCGCTCAGGACTTCAAGACCATCCTGCGTTTCCTGAGCTTCGCCGTCATGGCTCTGCAGGAGACCAGCGAGGCCCACCTGGTGGTCTCTTCTTCGCTAAGGGGGTCACCATCATGCCCAAAGACTCCCAGCTGGCCCGCCGCATCCGCGGAGAGAGAGCTTAGACTTTCTGCTGCACATTCACCAACCAACCATAATGCTCTGCACTGTGTGTCTATATATATATACATTTATAGTAATATGAACATATGTTTACTAGATGTTGTTTTTTCTTGCCTTCTGATTGTTGCTCTGAGTGTTGCTATCCCTGTGCTGTTGCAATCCTGGAATTTCTCCATTGTGGGACTAATAAAGGCTCATCTTATCTTATCTTATCTTAATCCATACATAAAAAGAAATAAAGGAAACTGTGCTTACAAATCAAGTTATATTTAATAAAGTAGAATGGCACAGGGAATAAGTGTCATTATCGGCCCTTTCAGAGCAGAAATAAGGCACCAATCACCTGCTGTGAGTTTTCTGACATGATTTACGACCCAAGAGACAGACGCTAACACGAGAGATACAGACAATTATCTTTATTGTGAATTTGTGAGTGAAGTGCGAGTGAATGTGTGAATGTTCGTCTGGCCACTGGAGCTGAGCCCATCTTGTGGTAACCTGGCAACCCTGGAAAACACAAGCACAAGGTTATGGTTGTTCAATAACAAAGTTCGGCGGGTATGCTGCAGGGGCTTACTTGCAGGTGCCACAATGAGAGGCTGATAGATTCTTGGTGTCCGAGCGACGTTGTGTTCGTGGTGTCCGGTGCTGTGGAGGTGAGGAGGAGCTCCGCGGAGCGGGGGACGGTGCCTCGTCAGCAGAGGAGGGTGGTCCGCCACCAGGGAGGTCCACCTGTGCACAGGGGAAAAGGCTAGCAGAGGAATTGTGAGGAGATGGCTTACGTGGCCTGGTTTGGCGAAGCGTAGAGTTCTCCACGAGAAGTCGAGATCTTGGCACGTTGCTCAGTGAGGGTGACAGACGACTCCGTGCTGAGGCGTCCACGCGTTGGGCTTTTGTGGCCCGCTGATTGCCACCTGCTGAAGTGAGCGCAGCTGATGTTGATGATGCTGATGATGGCCTAGCGGCCATCATGACAGTACTCCCCCCTCTAGAGGTGCCTCCAGGCACCTGCCCAATCCTACCTGGATGCGCCCGATGGAAATCGCGGATCAACTGCTTGTCAAGGATCAACGCAGGGCGTATCCAGGAGCGGTGCTCAGGGCCAAACCCCTCCCAGTCCACCAAATACTGAAGGCCCCGACCCCTCCTGCGGACGTCTAGGATTGTTGTTACCCCCCAGGCTGGATGGCCATTGATCATCCTCGGGGGAACGGGAGCCGCAGGGGGCGGGCACAGCGGGTCGGTGACGTAGGGCTTGACCTGGGAGACGTGGAAAGTGGGGCAGATGCGCATGTGAGAGGGGAGAGCAAGACGCACAGATACAGGGTTGACAATGCGGGAGATAACAAAGGGACCGATGAAGCGCTTGGTTAGCTTACACTTCTCGGCAGGCACACTGACATTCTTTGTGGACAACCATACCTTGTCACCCACCTTGTAATCCGGGGCAGGCCTCCTATGGCGGTTGGCCACCTCAATGTTCCGTTCCGTGGTCCTCAGAAGGGCTCTGCGGGCAATGGACCAAACTTGCCGACAGCGTATGGCGTGAGCCTGAACGGACAGAACTGCTACCTCCCCCTCCTCCTCCGGGAACAAGGATGGATCGTACCCCAGTGATGCCTTGAAGGGGGACATCCCTGTGGACGAGGACACCATGGTGTTATGAGCGTACTCGATCCACGGGAGGTACATGCTCCATGAAGAAGAGCAGGAGGAGATGACGCAGCGCAGCGCAGCCTCCAGCTCCTGATTGGCTCGCTCGCACTGGCCGTTACTCTGAGGATGGTATCCAGAGGAGAGACTGGCCGTGGCCCCAAGCGCCGTACAGAACGCCTTCCAAACCTGCGAGACGAACTGTGGCCCTCGATCTGAAACAATGTCAGCGGGGATTCCGTGAAGGCGAGCCACATGGAGAACAAGGAGGTCCGCCGTCTCCTGCGCTGAAGGCAACCCCCGGAGAGGCACAAAATGGGCAGCTTTAGAAAAACGGTCCACAATGGTTAAAACGGTCGTGAAGTGGCCGGAGGGGGGCAAACCGGTCACAAAGTCCATGGCTACATGGGACCAGGGGCGGGAGGGAATGGGCAAAGGATGAAGCAAACCTGCCGGGGCCGATGATGATGTCTTCCCCATGGCGCACTGAGCGCAGGCCCTGATGTAGTTGTTAACGTCCCTTTGCAGCCCTGGCCACCAAAAGGTTCTCTGGAGGAGATGAACGGTCCGACTCACACCCGGATGGCACACCAGCTTGGACGCGTGACCCCACTGTATTACTTGGCTCCTGACAGGACGAGGGACGAACAAATGACCCGGGGGCCCCCCACCCGGATCGGGCTCCACTTCCTGTGCCCTTCTGACCTTATCGCAGATGCCCCAGGTCAACGCATCAACCACACACGCAGGTGGCAGAATAGGCCCCTCCCGGTCGTCAGTGGAGGGCGCGTCAAACTGCCTGTAAAGGGCGTCAGGCTTGCCATTCTTACTCCCTGGCCGGTAGGTGATCGTAAAATTAAAACGGCCGAAGAAGAGAGACCAGCGGGCCTGACGTGCATTCAACCGCTTGGCAGTCCTAAGGTATTCAAGATTGCGGTGGTCAGTCCAGACAACAAACGGCTGGGCAGCCCCCTCCAGCCAGTGTCTCCACTCCTCCAGCACAAGTTTGACAACCAATAGCTCCCTGTCGCCGATGCTGTAATTCCTCTCAGCAGGTGTCAAACGATGAGAGAAGTAAGCGCAGGGGCGGATCTTCCCGTCTGTCGGGGAGCGCTGAGAGAGTACCGCCCCCACCCCCGAATCCGATGCGTCCACTTCCACCAGGCATTGAAGCTCCGGGTCCACCTGGGTCAACACACGGGCCGAAGCAAACTCTCCCTTCAGCCTGTCAAATGCCGCGGCAGCCTCCTCACTCCAATGGAAAGGGACCTTCGGGGATGTGAGTGCAGTCAGGGGTCTGGCGATGTTCCCAAAATTTGGCACGAAGCGCCGGTAAAAATTGGCAAACCCCAAAAAACCCTGTAGTTGTTTCCTGGATGTGGGCGTAGGCCAGTCCACCACCGCCTTGACCTTGTCCGGGTCGGGAAGCACCTGGTTATGGGCAATTATAAACCCCAGAAAGGAGGTGCAATCCGTGTGGAACTCACACTTCTCCGCCTTGACGAACAACTGATTCTCCAGGAGGCGCTGTAGGACCCGTCGTACAAGCACCTGATGCTCCTCCAGTGTGCGCGAGAAGATGAGGATATCATCAAGATAAACAAAGACGAAGGAATTCAGAAAGTCCCGGAGAACGTCATTAATTAAGCGCTGGAACACTGCCGGAGCGTTGGTTAACCCAAACGGCATCACCAAATATTCAAAGTGGCCGCTCGGGGTCCGAAAAGCAGTCTTCCACTCATCTCCTTCCCGAATGCGCACCAGGTGATAGGCATTCCGTAGATCTAGTTTAGTAAACCAAGCCGCCCCCTGGAGGGAATCGAAGGCAGTGTTCATCAAGGGAAGAGTGTATTTGTCTTTAATAGTAATGTCGTTGAGACCCCAGAAATCGATGCAGGGGCGCAGCGACCCGTCCTTCTTCCCGACGAAGAAAAACCCTGCCCCAACAGCCGAGGAGGATGGACGGATGATGCCGGAGGCCAGGGACTCCTTGATGTACGTATCCATGGCCTCGCGTTCCGGAGCTGACAGGCTGTACAGGCCTATCCATGTGTCTATCCATGTGAACTGCAAAGTGTACAGAGCGACAGTACTGGCTACTCTATTGTACGGTGCTGAAACTTGGACTGTCTACAGAGTGCAGGTGAAGAAACTCCGTGCGTACATGGTGAGACACCTTTGAGCCGTAATGAACATTTCATGGAAAGACAAGATAACCAACATAGAAGTGTTGAAACGAGCTGGTATACCATCAATGAAGAACAAGCTAATACAGATGAACCTGAGATGGCTTGGACATGTTGAGAGGATGGACCACCAGCGTCTCCCTCAGCAATTACTCTACTCACAGTTATGCGAGGGTAAACGCAATCAGGGTAGACCAAGGCTCAGATTTAAAGACACTGTAAAAAGAAACTTGAAGAAGTTGGATATAGACAGGAGTTCCTGGCAGCGGAAGGCTAAGGACAGAGCTGTGTGGAGGAATCTGATCAGACCTAAATGAAACAGTCATTGTCGCCCACGACAGACTGCTATGCTGCTACATGTGCCCTTTGATGACTTTCTGTCCAATGTGATATCATTAAATACTATTTTTAATTACTCTGAAATCTAAAGTTGTCTGCAGCCTGAACATTTGTCTCTGTGGTATTATTGGCCCATCTTTTTACCTTTTTATTTTTGTGTTTTATTTTAACTTGCTGCTGCTTTTTTATCATCAGTGCATTTTTTTAAATTCTTGTTTGTGAAGCACTTTGATCAATCATGGTTGTTTTTAAATGTCCTATATAAAAAAAAGGTGGCTTGACTTGACATGATGTCATATTTATAGCGCTGGGGATAGCGCCGAGATAGCGCCATACCATGGCTGCTTCATCCATCCAGGTGGATGCCCTCAATTTCCCCTCTGGGGATCAATAAAGTATACAAAATCAAAAAAATATATATTTAGAAACTTTGGCAATGTTTATATGAGGATCACTGAAACACTGAGTACAAAAAATGCATGAATTTAGTACAGTGAAAAGGTTTCTTTGTCCTCTCTTTGTGAGAGTATTTTTCTTGCATTAAAAACACATAATACTGTTGTCTCATCAAACTTACACTCGTCTGGCCACTTAAGTAACCATTGCAGCCAATCGTCTGAAGGCAGTGTGGTCTTCGGCTAGGGCAATGAGGTCAGCCAGAGGTCTTATCATTGGGGCCTGGGTCGTCCAGGACAGTCTGGGCCAACATTGGGAAGATGCCAGCCCTGGGGAGCGGCTGAGTGCTGGTGGAGAGGTCCTGCTTGGCCGGAATCCCATCAACCAACCTGGCCACGTGGCGGAGGAACTGCAGCCTCCATCTTCTGATGACAATGGAGATGGCGATGGGTCAGCCATCCCTCCTGCAGACAATTGTCTCATTTTTGTCTCATCAAAACTAATAACTGTCATGGCTCCCTCAGGGCCATCATTAACTTCAGCTGCACGCACACCTGCTGCCAATCGTCAGCGGGCTTTAAAAGCCAGACCTGCCTGTGACTCAGCATGGAGCCATCTGTCAAACTCCACAAGACATGTCTCGCATCAGCAGCCACGTTCTGGCTCATCGTCTGATTCCCAGAACATCTCCTCGCTTCACGTAAGCAACAATTGACTCACCTTTGTCAGTCATTCTCCCCTGTGCACAGGTGGATCTCCCTGGCAGTGGATTCCTCTCTCCCTGGCAGCGGTTCTGCTTCCACCATCACCACAGGGCTTCTCACTCACTTCCCCGACAGAGTCAGACACTGTCTCCCTGGCTGCAGCCCTCAAGGCCAACCTGAGCTCAACCACGACCACCTGCAAAGGTTGCCAGGCTGAACGGCGTCCTGCTCTTTCCCCAGCATGAGTCCCGCACTGCACACAACACACATTGTACATACACGCACTCACACACAGACACGGTTAACAATAAAAGGATAACTGTACTTCACTCGAGTCTGTGTTTTGTCCCCTGGATCCAGAATTATGTCAGTACAGCTCTGTCAGAGCGACCCAGTGGACAGCGTGCTAGCACGCCGATTTAACAACTTAGAGGCTCGAGTGGAGCAGCTAGCTTACCAACAAAGCTTTATCCTTAGCCAGTTAACTCAAATTAACAGCCAGTTGGATCGTCTGGATGGACAGCAGACGTTCCCTCTGGCCTCCGGGAGCCCATCGGCTCCCGCTAGCTCCCCTCCTAGCCAGGCTAGTCAGGTTCCCTCGGCCCGGCTCACACCGGTCCCCACGCCCACTGGCTTTATCGGCAAGCTCGGTCAGGCCCGTGGGTTTATCTTACAGTGTGAGACAGTTTTCCAGCGAGTGTCGGGGGATTTTCCCACTGACCAAAGTAGGATAGGCTATGTGGCTAATTTATTAGAGGGTAGAGCGCTAGCTTGGGCTTACACTGTTATGGCTAAACCTAGCCATAATCTCCCGCTACAAGAGCATATACAGAGAGTGTAGCCTGATGCTATTCACGGAGACGTGGCAAACAGAACTAGCAACAGATGCTAACATTGAACTGGAGGGTTTCCGCGCAATATGGGCAGACTGAACACCAGACAGTGAGAGAAAACTCTGATCATTGGCGACTCTGTAGTCAGAAACGTGAACCTAGAGACTCCAGCGGCCATAGTCAAATGCATTCCTGGGGCCAGAGCAGGCGACATCGAGTCAAATTTGAAAATGCTTGCTAAAAGTAACTGTAAATACTCCACAATTGTTATTCACGCTGGCATTAATGACATCCGTCTCCGGCAGTCGGAAGTCACGAAACTTAATGTAGAATCGGTGTGTGACTTTGCAAAAACGATGTCTGCCACTGTAGTATTCTCTGGGCCCCTCCCTAATCTGACCAGTGATGACATGTTTAGCCGCTCGTCATCCTTGAACCGCTGGCTGTCTGTGTGGTGTCCTGCAAATGACTTGGGCTACATTGACAATTGGAGCTCATTTTGGGGAAAACCTGGTCTTATGAGACGAGACAGCATTCATCCCACTTTGGATGGTGCTTCTCATTTATCTAACAATCTGACATCTTTTTTATCCAAATTTCCAAAACCTTGACTACTCAGAGTTGGGACCAGGAAGCAGAGTCACAGTCTTACACGCCTCTCTGCAGCTCCTCTTCATCCGCCACCCCTCAACTTAGCCCCTGTCTTCCCCATCAGAGAATCATTGTCTGCTCCCTCCAAAGTAAATAAAAATATAATATATAAGCATCCCAAAGTGATAAAGCAAAATATTGGTAAAACTCAAATTAAACATAAAGCCTCTAAACTGAATGATTTGGCCTCTGTTCCTCCTCATAATTTAAAAATTAAATGTGGTTTATTAAATATTAGGTCTCTAACTCCCAAGTCTCTGTTAGTCCATGATCTGTTAATTGATCATCAGATTGATTTAATATCCCTTACAGAGACTTGGTTAGGGCAAGAGGATTATGTTGGTTTAAATGAATCAACTCCCTCTGGTTATTTAAACTGTCAAAATCCCAGAAGTTCTGGTCGTGGAGGAGGAGTAGCAACAATTTACCATTCCAAACTACTAGTTAATGTAAAGCAAAAAACATGTTATAATTCCTTTGAGGGCCTGGTCCTCAGTATTGGGCACTTTAGCAATTTTAGGTTAAACCCAATTGTATTTGCCATAGTTTACCGTCCCCCATCAACCTACTCAGAATTTTTATCCGAATTTGCTGATTTCTTAGCTGATTTAGTGCTGAAATCTGATAGAATAATTATAGTAGGGGACTTTAATATACATGTGGATGTAGATAGTGACTGCCTTAATGTGGTATTTAATTCAATATTAGACTCGATTGGGTTTTCTCAGAAAGTAGGAAATTCTACTCATTACCTCCACCATACATTGGACCTTGTTCTGACATATGGCATAGAAATAGAAACTCTTGTAATGTCTCCTCATAACCCTGTACTGTCAGACCATTGTCTGTTAACCTTTGATTTTACTATTTCTGACTATTTGGCTCCTAAAGAAAAATATTATTACAGTAGATGCCTCTCAGATGATGCTGTTTCCAAATTTATGCAGATTGTTTCCTCTATGCCATGTGTCAACACAACGGAAATAAGCTATAGACAGCTTGCTCCTTCTGTAATTGATAACATGGTGGATAGTGTTACAGCTTCTCTGCATCAGACTCTAGACTTGGTGGCCCCCTTAAAAAAGAAAAAGTCTAATCAGAGATTTCTAACTCCTTGGTTCAACACAGAAACTCATAGCTTAAAACAGAAGACTCGTCAATTAGAAAGAAAATGGCGCTCCACTAATTTAGATGAAATCTATTTAGCTTGGAGAAATCATCTTTTAATCTATAAAAAATCTCTTAGAAAAGCTAGAGCGAGTTATTCTGCATTAATAGAAGAGAACAAGAATAATCCCAGGTTTCTTTTCAGCACTGTAGCCAGGTTGACAAAGAGTCAGGACTCTGTCAATCCTAGCATTCCCTTAGAGCTTACTAGTCAGGACTTTATGAACTTTTTCAATAATAAAATTTCATCCATCAGAGATAAAATCAATTAGATTCTTCCCACAGTTAACTTAAATACTGTAACTACTACAACTCCTTCAATTGATGTCTGTCTTGATGAGTTTACTCCAATCGACCTTTGTGAGTTAGACAAAATAGTTTCCTCATCCAAACCTTCAACTTGTCTTTTAGACCCTATTCCTACCAGGTTATTTAAAGAAGTCTTCCCACTTGTTGGTAGCTTTATTCTTCATATAATCAATTCTTCATTAACTTTAGGCCATGTTCCGCAGGCTTTTAAAACGGCTGTAATTAAACCCTTACTCAAAAAGCCAACGCTAGATCCAGGAGCTTTAGCTAACTATAGGCCAACCTCTAATCTCCCTTTCATTTCAAAAATCTTAGAAAGAGTTGTTGCTACGCAATTATTTGACCATCTGCAGGGAAATGGTTTACTTGAAGAGTTTCAATCTGGGTTTAGAATCCATCATAGTACTGAAACAGCCTTAGTGAAGGTCACTAACGACCTCCTCATCGCATCTGATAATGGACTGGTTTCTGTACTTGTCCTTTTAGACCTTAGTGCAGCTTTTGATACTATCGATCATAATATTCTACTTGATAGATTAGAACACTGTGTTGGACTTAATGGAACTTCGTTGCAGTGGTTTAGATCTTATTTATCTGATAGGTTCCAGTTTGTTCATGTAAATAATGAGTTTTCTTTCAACTCAAAGCTTAGTCATGGAGTTCCACAGGGATCTGTGCTAGGCCCTACTTTTTTTAGTTTATATATGCTTCCATTAGGCAACATTATTAGAAAGCACTGTAGACATTTTCATTGTTATGCAGATGACACACAATTATACCTATCAATGAAGCCAGATGATAGTAATCAATTAGCCAAGTTAGAAGCCTATCTTAAGGAAATCAAAGCTTGGATGACTTGTAATTGCCTGCTATTGAATTCAGATAAGACTGAAGTCATTCTTGTTGGTCCAAAAAACCTTAGAAATACCTTTCCATATCAAACTTTCAGTTTGGACGCAGTTACTCTTTCTCTTAATAGCTCTGTGAGGAACCTTGGAATTATTTTTGATCAAGATCTGTCCTTCAATTCACATATTAAATTCGTTTCTAAGACTGCTTTCTATCATTTGCATAATATTGCCAAGATTAGGAGCATCTTGTCTCAGAGTGATGCTGAGAAACTGATCCACGCTTTTGTTAGCTCGAGATTAGATTATTGTAATTCTTTATTATCAGGCTGTCCTAAAACATCTTTAAAAAGTCTTCAGCTGATCCAAAATGCTGCAGCAAGAGTTTTAACAGGTACTAGAAAGAGAGATCATATCTCTCCGGCTCTGGCCTCCCTTCATTGGCTTCCCATAGAGTTTAGAATTAAGTTTAATATCCTTCTTCTTATTTACAAAGCTCTAAACAATCAGGCTCCTTTTTATTTAAAAGATCTGATACTACCATATTATTCTAACAGAACACTACGCTCCCAAAATGCAGGATTACTTGTAATACCTAGAATCTCCAAAAGTACAATGGGAGGCAGAGCCTTCAGTTATCAAGCTCCTCTCCTGTGGAACCAGCTGCCAATCTGGATTCGGGAGTCAGACTCGATCTCTGTTTTTAAGAATAGGGCTAAAACCTACCTTTTTGATATAGCCTACAATTAGGGAGAGATCATGTGTTTCTGAACCCTCCCTTAGTTATGCTGCTAATAGGTTTAGTCAGCCAGGGGACCTCCAAAAATGCACTGGGCCTCACTCCTTTCTTCACTCTCAGTGAAATATTTTTTTTTTTTGCTGGTCATTAACATCTGTTTGTTCTCTCCCATAGATTGAGTCCCCATTGTGCTGTTTGCTCTCTACATGTCTGTTCTTTTCATCTTCTCTATCCCCTCACCCCCCAGCCAGTCGCAGCAGATGACTGCCCCTACCTGAGCCTGGTTCTGCTGGAGGTTTCTTCCTGTTAAAAGGGAGTTTTTCCTCTCCACCGTCGCCAATTGCTTGCTCACAGGGGATCGCCTGATTGCTGGGGTCTTTCTGCAAATGTGGGGGTTCCCTCTACAGTTGATAGTGCTATGAGATGACTGTTGTTGTGAAATGGCGCTATATAAATAAAGTTGAATTGAATTGAATTGAAGGCAAGGGGCGGAGCAGTGATGATGTATGTCAATAACAACTGGTGCAGACCGGGACATATCACGGTTAAACAACAACATTGCAACAAAGACATGGAGTTGCTAGCTGTTAGCATGCAGCCTACATATCTCCCGAGGGAATACTCACACGTGATCTGCATTGTTATTTATGCAAATCCGACGGCAAACGCTGGGACAGCACTTGACATCATCCACTCAGTAACTGGCAGGCTGCAGACAGAACACCCAGATGCTCTTCTCCTCATCTCAGGTGATTTCAACCATATTTCACTGTCTTCCATTCTACCCACGTTCACCCAGTATGTCACATGCCACACTAGAGACAATAAAACACTGGACTTATTCTACGCAAACACTAAGGAGGCGTACACCTCATCATCACTCCCCCCACTTGGGAGATCGGATTACAACTTGGTTCATCTCCGGCCGGTGTACAAACCTCTAGTGCACAGACAACCTCCGGTCATGCACACAGTGAAGTTATGGTCTGAGGAGGCAATGGATGCTCTAAAGGACTGTTTTGAAACCACTGCCTGGGAGCAGCTCTGCGATCCACATGGTGAGGACATCGATGGCCTCACTCACGCCATCATGGACTACATCAGCTTCTGTGTGGACAACACCGTACCCACCAAGACCATACGGTGTTGCTCGAACAACAAACCCTGGATCAACCCTGAGATAAAAACACTTCTGAGAGAGAAGAAGAGGATCTTCAGGTCGGGGAACACGGAGATGCTGAAGTCCGTACAGAGGGAGCTGAGGAGGAAGATCAGAGAAGGCAAGGACAGCTTCAGGAAGAAGATGGAGGACAAGCTGCAACAGAGCGACATCGGCGGGGTCTGGAGAAGCCTTCAAACCATCTCTGGGCTCCAGAATACCTCCCCTCAGGCCACGGGAAGCAGGGAGTGGGCAAACAATCTGAACATGTTTTTTAATAGGTTTGACCAACCGCCCTCCCCCCCGACTGCACCACAACCACTGCTGCCCTGGGTCCAGAATTATGTCAATAACAAAACAAGCACTCATCATAAAAGTGATAATAAAACTTAACTAATCCAGGGTCTTCTTAAAAATCCAAACATTGCCATTAATCAAATTACAGACAGTGAACTAAACCAACTTACCCTCTTATCCACTGATCATGGAAACATCAGTTAAATACATAAATATAAGGGTGCATAAATATTTTTATTTGTCTAATTTTGCAATAGCCTACATTTGATATCTCCACTTGTGTCAATTACGCCCTATTTTATTTATCATCTGTTAAGTGATTAATGTGCTATATCTTTTTAACTACCCCCCAAACACACACACACACACACACACACACACACACACACACACACACGCACACACACCATATTGAGCCTTGATGAAATGATGTGTGATTAGATTTTTTTTTCCTCACCTCTTAGCAGTTGTGCTAAAATCAGAAGGCCAAATATGCTAATTTTGGATGATTTTAATTAACCAGCATACTTTCTGTGACCAAATTTCTCCTTGGGTTTCATGTGTATCAAGAAATATATAGCATTCTGGTTTGTTTGTGGTCACATTCTGTAATTCACATGATTTCTGCTCTTTAATCTGCATCTCTGCTGCCAGCAGAGCAGCAGGGTATATGTCAATCAGAAATACAGCCAGGAGAGCCAGACAGCAACATAAATTGCACAGCTCTTCCTAAAACCATTAGACAAATTCAGTTTAATCCAAATGTGCTCAATTATCTTTTAATGCAGTGTAATTTAGAAAATTGTACATAGTAATTATTTATATACTCTAATTCAATATTCAAGTCCTGAAAAAGCTTCTGAAATGAGGCATCGATCCTGTTCAAGCCATTTTAAAGTTTCACAAAGGCTTTGCAAAGGCATTTCGGCCTTTCCCCAAACCCCCATAGAGAAAAGCAGCAGAAGGAGTCTGAATTTATTCATTCAATCTCTTTGCATCTTCTTGCAGTCACAGTCAATCACTACTTGTAACCCCAGTCCAGTTAGAAAAGTATTGCGCTGCATGTCAGAAATATTGTATTCAGCTGCCAATTGTCTATATTTGATGCCAATATTTAGTATTCTTCACCAACTTTACGATAGAAGTCTTACTTATAGAAGTCAACTCGAATGTTTTCTTCTTGGCAGCATGGAGAAGTCCAATGAAACCCAAACTAATTAAACTGTGATTGATGGGTTAGAAAGTCTCGGAGGCAGAGTGACCATGTCCCATCTATTCAGCGGCAGGAAAACGATGGAATAAATTACCGTGCTTAAAAGCAAGGCAGATTTATTACAACATCATTAGACAACTAAATTACTAAAGAAAAAAGACGGGAGAACATATTTCTTTGTTTCTGAAGGGAACTGTTGTCACATAAAGTCGCTGACTTGACTGTTGGATCAGCTCGACTTCCTTACAAATCAATAGATTCGGGTGACGTTAGCAGGAAGCAATAGCAATGTTTTCACTAACAAAACTAACAAAAGTGCAGTTTCCATACACCAACATGATGCCCTGAAGGAAAAGTCTGAAACTGTTTGGCTGTAAAAATGTGAAGCCTGATTGAAAGATGTGTTCCATTTTTCTGTAATAATGTTAATGTTTTTATAGCAGGCCCCTGACAAGGCGCTACATCCACTGCAAACAGTTGTTCCTCTTTGATCCCAAAGTGTGGTAGTTCTATAAATATGAGGTAGCAACAATGATGTTATTGAATCAGTTTTTATATTTCCAGCAGATTTGACTTAAAAACTATTCTCAAAAAATCGATATCCATATTGGTCAAAGGAGCTTCAATAATCTTTGAAATTCCAGTTAATTTCATTATTGCTGCATATGCAGATGGTCAAAAATAAAGCCAGTGATTCCCCGAACTCTGTTTATCAAAGCAATATTTTTTATATACAGAATGTGATAGAGGAAAAATAAGCCATTCAGATAAAGCTGTGTGCATAAAATAGTCTCTTTATACATACTAGAACCCATAAAAGGCAAAGTCAGTTTACCTGCTTCCAATCATATCATTTGTGTGCAGATTGGGCTTGGATCCTATTGTGTGTCATAATAAGTTATCTCTACTGGCTGTTTTTTTTTGGGAACTGAATAAAAAAGCTTCACTGAGATGCCTTGACAAGCATGGGCGTTGCACCCTTGGGTGTTGTGGGTGTTCCACAGTTTTCAAGGGGACACTGTTGAACACCCACAGTTTTTCCAGTTTCCCACATATGCCGCTCAGTTTCTCTGGCCTCTGTGCATGTTTCTCTCCGCCTCCCTCTGCTGCTCCTGCTTCACAAGTGAGCAATAAAATAAATGTAGGATTAAAATAACTCCATGCAGTTTTCTTTTCTTTTTTTTTTAGCTACAGTTTGTGAAAGAGGTTTATTGAAGGATGAATGACCGTGTGTGTGTGTGTGTGTGTGTGTGTGTGTGTGTGTGATGGGTGGTGCTTATTTCCATCCAAAGTGCACTCGTGTCTGGAGTGTGTGTGTTTGTGAATATAAAATTCCCAGTTTCATGTTATGATGTGTTGTGATGCTCTTGGACTGTCCCTTTGCCCCCTAAAGTGCCCTTCTGGTGTAAACATGGCTTCAGTGCAAATTTGCAAGATTAAAGTGCAAAAATATAATAAAATATGCTAATTTACAATTTAAAAAGTCCCAGATTTACTGTAACAGCCCACCTGAGGCTGCAGGTGAAGATGTGGCTGGACCCTCTGCAGTTTGCATATCAGCCCCATTTAAGAGTTGAAGACGCTGTCATCTACGTGCTGCAACGAGCCCATCTGCACCTGGATGGCAGAAGAGAGACTGTGAGAATCACATTCTTTGATTTCTCCAGTGCCTTTAATACCATCCAGCCACTGCTGCTGGGTGGGAAGCTGCGGGTGATGGGGGTCGAAAGCTCTGTGATCTCCAGGATTACTGATTACTTGACAGGCAGGCCACAGTTTGTCCAGCTGGGCAGTGTCTTGTTTGGCATGGAGGTTAGTGATATGGGTGTCATGGCTCCCTCGGGGCCATCATTAACTACAGCTGCACGCACACCTGCTGCCAATCGCCAGCAGGCTTTATAGCCAGGCCTGCCTGAGACTTGGCACGGAGCCGTCTGTTACACGTTCCTGGCTCATCGTCGGAGTTCCTGACCTTCTCATCGCTTCACATAAGCTCAACAATTGACTCACCTTTGTTAGTCTTCTTCCCCTGTGCACAGGTGGATCTCCCCGGCGGCGGATCTCTCTCTTCCCGGCAGCGGTCCAGCCTCCATCACCGCTACAGGGCTACACGCTCATTTCCCCACACGGAGTCAGACGCTGTCTCCCTGGCTGCAGCCTGCAAGGCCAACCTGAGCATTCCTACGACCACCTGCAAAGTAAGCTGTTGTTACTATCACACTATTTGCCCGTGGACTGAACTAACGTCTCTGTTCTGTCGTTATAGGGTTGCCAGGCTGAACGGCGTCCTGCTCTTCCCCAAGCACGAGTCCTGCACTGCACACTACATATGCACTGTACATGCACGCACTCACACACACACACAGTTAGCAATAAAAGAATAATTGTATTCACTCGAGTCTGTGTTTTGTCCCCTGGGTCTATAATTATGTCAGTATGGCTCCGTCAGAGCGACCCAGCTGACAGCGTGCTAGCACGCCGATTTAACAAGCTTGAGGCTCGGGTGGAGCAGTTAGCTTACCAACAAAACGTTATCCTTAGCCAGCTAACACAAATTAACAGCTGGTTGGATCGTCTGGATGGACAGCGGACGTTTCCTCTGGCCTCCTGGAGTCCGCCGGCTCCCGCTAGCTCCCATCCTAGCCAGGCTAGCCAGGTCCTGTCGGCCCAGCTCACACCGGTCCCTACACCCGCTCGCTTTAGCGGCAAGCTCGGGGAGGCCTGTGGGTCCATCTTGCAGTGTGAGACAGTTTTCCAGCGGGTACCGGGGTATTTTCCCACAGATCATAGTAGGATAGGCAACGTGGCTAATCTGTTAGAGGGTAGAGCGCTAGCTTGGGCATATGCCGTTATGGCTAAACCTAGCTATGCTAGTCTAACTTACCAGCAGTTCATCGCCGATTTCCATGAGGTATTTGACCACTCCGACAGGGATAGTGTGCTCACCACCCGGTTGTTAAATCTCCGACAGGAGGGTAGGTCCGTGGCAGACTACGCTGTCGATTTCTGGGTGGTGGTCGCGGAGGTTGGGTGGGAAGATGCCTCGCTCTGTAGTATATTCATTCGGAGCCTGAGTCCTAGCCTACGGGATGAGCTAGCCCGGTTAGATAAACCAGAGAGACTCACTGAGCTAATCTCCCTAACCATTAGTTTGGATAATAGGCTGAGAGTGCGGGCAGCCGAGCGAAGAGCTTCCGGTCGCTCAGGCGCCCAGTTTTATCGCTCCTCCCAGTCATCAAAATTGGCCCTGCCTCCCCCCAAAGCTTTAGATGGGCAGGAGGATATGGTAATCGGGTGCTCCAAGATTTCCTTAGCCGAGAAGCAGAGCCATAGGGAGTTAGGGCTATGCTTGTACTACGGTAGCAAGGAGCATGAGATAGAGAGTTGCCCCGTTCGGCCAAAAGAGGGGGTCTGTGCGTCGCAGTAGGGGGACTCACGGACTTGTCTTGGCCTAATCCCCTCACCAAATGCCTCATACCCATTAGGTTCATTTACAAACAGACAGAATATGCCACACACGCACTGGTTGGCTCGGGGGCTGAGCAGAGTTTCATTTCAGGGGACCTGGAAACCCGATTAGGGCTTCCCTGTTATACACTCCAGTCACCCCTTAAGCTCATTGGTCTGTCTAAGACCCCTCTGGCGACAGTCTCTCAACAGACCGCCCTGTTGTCAGTGATTGTCTCAGGGAACCATCAGGAGGATCTACGGTTGTTGGTGCAGCCCTCATCAACATCCCAAGTTATCTTGGGCTACCCCTGGCTCCGGCTTCACAACCCATCGTTTGATTGGCGGACTGGGAGTATAACATCATGGAGCTCGTTTTGCCTTGGTGCGTGTCTGCAGTCTGCAGCATGCGCCCCGTCGGTGTCCCTAGCCCCTCATGCCCCTCCTTCTCCAGATTTGTCCAAGGTGCCGCCTGAATTCCATGACCTGGGGGCGGTATTTAGTAAGTCGCAAGCGCTGTCACTCCCCCCCCCCCCCCGCAACCGCCCTTATGACTGTGCCATCAATCTCCGGGCTGGTGCCCCGCTGCCGTCGAGCCGCCTCTACAGCCTGTCTGCTCCGGAGCGGGAGGTGATGGATGCCTATATTAAGGAGTTGCTCAGCTCGGGCATTATTCCACTGTCTTCTTCAGCGGTGGGGGCAGGGTTCTTCTTCGTGGGCAAGAAGGATGGCTCCCTGCGGCAATGTATCGACTTCAGGGGGTTCAACGAGATCACGGTGAAGGACAAATACACCCTCCCCCTCATGGACAAGGCTTTCGACTCCCTCCAGGGGGCCTCTTGGTTCACCAAACTCGACCTTCGCAACGCTTGCCATCTCGTGCGAATCAAGGAGGGAGACGAGTGGAAGATGGGATTCCGGACCCCAAGCGGCTACTTCGAGTACCTTGTGATGCCATTTGGGTTGACCAACACTCCGGGCATCTTCCAAAGCCTCATAAACGACGTTCTCTGGGATTTCCTGGGCTCCTTCATCTTGGTATAGTTGGATGACATCCTCATCTTCTCGCAGTCGCTGGATAAGCATCGGGTACATGTGAGACGGGTCCTCCAACGACTCCTGGAGAACAAACTGTTTGTCAAAGCCGAGAAATGTGAGTTCCACGCCAACAACACTTCATTTCTCGGTTTCATAATTTCTCATAACCAGGTTCTTCTGGACCCAGAGAAGGTCAAGGCGGTGGTGGAATGCCCCCCCCCCCCCCGTCAAGGAAGCAACTCCAGCAGTTCCTGGGGTTCGCCAATTTTTATTGCCGCTTTGTGCCAAACTACAGCATGGTTGCTCTCTCCTTGACCCATCTCACGTCCCCCAAGGTGCCTTTCCGTTGGACGGAGGAGGCTGCAGCGGCGTTCGGTACCCTCAAGGGAGAGTTATCATCATCCCGTGTCCTCACGCAGGTGGACCCGTCCCTCCAGTGCCTGGTCGAGGTGGACACATCTGATTCTGGGGTGGGGGCAGTGCTCTCCCAGCGCTCTCCAGTGGATGGGGTGGTTCGCCCCTGTGCCTTCTTCTCACACCGCCTGTCCCCGGCAGAGAGGAACTACGACATCGGTGACAGGGAGCTCCTAGCGGTGAAGCTCGCCCTGGAGGAATGGCGTCACAGGTTGGAGGGGGCTGCCCAACCTTTCATAGTATGGACCGACCACAAAAACCTAGAATACCTGAGAACCACCAAGCGGCTGAACTCTCGGCAGGCTCGTTGGTCCCTGTTTTTTGGGCATTTCAACTTCACAATCACCTATCGCCCTGGGGTTAAGAACGCCAAGCCTGACACCCTCTCCAGGCAGTTCACGGCGGATGAGGCTGAGGACCATGAACAGCCCATCCTTCCTTTATCCTGTGTCGTCGGCGCCCTCTCGTGGGGTATCAGGGAGAGGGTCTTGAAGGCACAGGAGGCTGATCCCAGTCCTGGAGGTGGACCCGCGAAGCGGCTGTTTGTCCCCACATCAACTCCGGGTGAGGTGATTCATTGGGCCCACTCCTCTAAGTTTGCATGCCATCCCGCATGGTGGAGCTTCTCCAAAGGTTGTTCTGGTGGCCGGGGCTTCAGAAGGATGTCACCGCCTACGTCCGTGCCTGCGCTCAGTGCACCACCGGGAAGACGTCCTCTTCTCCGCCCGCCAGGCTCCTTCATCCGCTGCCGGTTCCCAGCCGCCCTTGGTCCCACATTGCACTGGACTTTGTGACTGGCCTCCTGTCCTCCAATCACTTCACCACAGTCCTCAACATTGTGGACCGGTTTTGTAAGGCTGCCCCTTTATCCCTCTCCAGGGGCTGCCTACAGTATGGGAGACAGCGGATCTGCTTGTGCAGCACGTCGTATGCCTCCACGGGATCCCCACCAACGTCGTCTCTGATCGTGGGCCCCAATTCTTGTCCCAGGTTTGGAGAGCGTTCTGCAACGCTCTGGGATCAACTGTGAGCCTGTCGTCTGGATACTACCCGCAGAGCAACGGGCAGCGCGAGCGGGCCATTCAGGAGCTGGAGGCCGCTCTGCGCTGTGTCATCACCTCCAGTCCATCGTCGTGGAGCAGCCACCTCCTCTGGATCGAGTATGCCCACAACTCGACGGTTTCCTCGGCGATCGGCATGTCTCCCTTCAGCGCCTCCTTAGGCTACAACCCCCCACTGTTCCCAGAAGAGGAGAAGGAGGTGGCGGTGCCTTCTGTCCATGCTCACGTGAGGCGCTGCCACTGGCTCTGGACTGCCAGCCGCAGAGCTCTCCTTCGCACAGCCGAACACAATATCAAGACGGCTAACTGCCGCACAAGACCGGCTCCCCAGTACCAGGTGGATCAGCAGGTATGGCTATCCATACAGAATATTAATTTGAAGGCTGAAAAGCGTAAGTTGGCCCAGTGTTTCATTGGCCCCTTCCTCATCACACGCATTGTTAACCCGGTGGCTGTACACCTAGCTCTCCCTCCCTCTCTCTGAATCTGTCCAACATTTCATGTCTCTCAGGTGAAGCCCATCTGCTCCAGCCCTCTCTGCCCCCCTCCCAAGACTCCACCTCCACCAGTAGTGATAGATGGCGAACCTGGCTTGGAGAGTCAACACCATCCTGGAGCGTTCGCCGTTGGGGTCGCGGCCTGCAGTACTTGGTGGACTGGGAGGGGTATGGCCCCGGGTGGAGGTTCTGGGTACGTCCGTCATTCGTGCTCGATAAGCAACTCATCAGGGACTTCCACCGGACGCACCCGGGTAGGCTGGGTCAGGTGCCAGGAGGCACCTCTGGGGGGGGAGTACTGTCATGGCTCCCTCAGGGCCGTCATTAACTACAGCTGCATGCACACCTGCTGCCAATCGCTAGTGGGCTTTATAGCCAGATGGTGTTCATTATGGAGAAACTGTGGTTAGCACAGAAGTCCAATCACTGGACACCACTCAGGTTCAGATCGGGCAGGCCATTCCTCCCAATCACCCCCTCCAGGTGTCACTGTTGTTGCCCACATGCGCATTGAAGTCCCCCAGTAAGACAATGGACTCTCTAAGAGGAGCACTCTTCAGCACCCCAGTCAGAGACTCCAAAAAGGGTGGGTACTCTGAACCATGACTTTGTGTCATGTCAGCTGCGTAATAGCGCAACAAACATACGAATTGATGCAAGCCCAAATGCGGGCTGCACGGTGGCACAGTGGTTTAGCACTGTGGCAGCACAGTTTACCCTCGGCTGGGGGACCGCGGCGATCATGAGATCGTGGGTTCGATCCCAGCCCCCGACCAACAGTGAGCTGTGTGGAGTTTGCATGTTCTCTCCGTGTTGCGTGGGTTTACTCCGGGATTTCTCCGGTTTCCTCCCGCATACCAAAAACATGTAGGTTTAGGGCGCTCGCGCACACAGCAACCGGCAGCCGGTGGCTTGTCACCAGACTGCAAACCAAATCTGCCTACGGGTACAAATAAGTAACAAAAAAAAAAAAAAAAAAAAAGCCCAAACGCAGGTGAAGTTTAACGTGTTTATTAACAAAGGAAAAAGGAAGTACAAAATTGCCATAACAGCTGTCCAAATGATGAGTAGTATGGTGAAGATGACTAGCTACAAGCTCAACAGGCAAGTCCATGCGCTCCCAGAGCGAAACTGAGCTGCGGACAGGAGAGGGCTGAAAAATAATAGAACAGGAGACTTACATCATATCGGAGCCACTAGGCTCTGGAAACACAACACTAGTAGTCCAGGGGAGAGCAAGCCAGATCATCCATGTAGACTGACTGATGCCAACGCACTGAGTGTTTCTACTGCCGGCCAGAAATACCCCCAGATACTAACAAGCGGCAAGTGAAAACAAGTGTGTGGCAAACAGAGTGGATGAATCAGTTTGCATGAGTGTGTGTGTGTGTGTGTGTGTGTGTGTGTGTGTGTGTGTGTGTAACCCCAGGTGATGGCAATAGGCTGATAGGTATCTGGCAGATAGAGGTGAGGAGGGCTGTGGCTGAAGACTGACATGACACTTGGTGCATAGGCACATATGATTGTCAGGACCCGTTTCCCAACCCGAAGGAGTAGGGAAACAACCCTTTTGTCCACCGGGGGAAAACTCCCCCGGTATAAAATAGAGGCAGCAAGGTGGGGGGATACAAGAATACCCACCCCTGCTCGTCGCCTCTCGCCCGGGGCAACTTCAGAGTAGGCCAAGCTCCAGCCCCTCTCCAGGGGACTGGTTCCAGAACTGGAGCTGTGTGTTGAGGTGAGGCCGATTATATCTAGCCGGTATCTCTCAACCTCATGCACCAGCTCAGGCTCCTTCCCCACCAGAGAGGTGACATTCCACGTCCCAAAAGCCAGTTTAGGTATCTTGGGATCAGACCGCCAAGGTCTCCGCACGTGATCCACATAGCACCGGACCCCCATGGTGAGGGCGGACCCATGTAACTCCTTGGGCTGAGCCCGGCCGGGTCCCATGGGCGGAAACCCAGCCACCAGACGCTAGCCAACGAGCCCCTCCACCAGGCCTGGCTCCAGGGTGGGGCCCCGGTAACCCCATATCGGGCGGGGTACACTGAATCCTTGTTTTAGTTTTCTTTTTCTCTCAGTCACATTTTGTCTTAGCCTTGTTTTAAATTGTAATCGCTCTTGTCTTGTTTTCTCTTTTTTCTCCTTTGAATTCTTGGATGGAATATGGGTGGGCAATATAAGCTGCGGCTTCAGCCATCACCCATTTCGGATAACTCACGTGGAATTATATAGTAGAAGGAGTCTTTGTCTAATTTGACCTTGTTGTTATATTATACAGTTTCTTTTAACCTGTAATGTACTATCCGAAAATAAATTTGTTTTAGCATGTTAGCATAGAAATGTATAATTTTTTTTCATTCATGTTCTTCCGCTTAATCCTTTTCAGGTCGCGGGGGGGTGGGGTGGGGGGGGTGGAGCCTATCCCAGCATCTTTGGGTGAGAGGCAGGGTACACCCTGGACAGATCGCCAGTCCATCGCAGGGCCAACACAGAGACAGACAACCATTCACTCTCACAGTCATACCTAAGGACAATTTAAAATCCCCCGTTTGATGCCAATTAACCTAAAATGCATGTTTTTGGCATGGTAAATGTGCAACTTTTTCCTGGCACATTTATTATTTTTGTAGTAAATTTAGTACTTTTTTCTTGTAAATTTCCCATGTTCTGTGATAAACTTGTTACCTTTCCCCCCACACAGATTTATAACAATATAATCATAAATTTGCAGCTTTTTCTGCAAAATTTGCAGCTTTTTTCCTATAGAATTTGCAAGAATTTTTCTCAAATTTTCATGATTTTTCTTGTACATTTGCTCATGTCCTATCACTGATAAACTCAGTTGTCCTGAATAAACTATCCTTGCAGTCTTTATGAGGATGGAGGGTGGCGGGTTAACAGAGGGGAGGATTTTGGCTCATTTTGCTGACAAAAGTAATGGCCTGTTTCGTTTTGTTTTTTAAGGATTTACTTACATATATAAATGGAGGCTTAATATTTTATTTATTGAAAGAAAAGCCCTTTCAACAGATTTATTTTTCAATCGAAGTGGCCTATTCTTTTTTGTCATTGACCCTTTGTCCTGTAAATACATACAGTAAGCAATGATGAAGACAATGTTTTTTGTAAAAACTCTATTGGGTATTAAATAACCCCCCCACACCCACACCCACTGAACGACAACACCCACACTTTTGAAAAGATTGCTATGCCCCTGTGTACAAGGAATGATGCATATCATGTATAGCTTATGAAGTATTTCTACAGCTTTTTACACTAGTCACATACAGATCTGTTTTTTGCATTTGACTTTGAAAAAGTTCAATTTTCTTCATTTTTTTCACATGTAACTTTACAGATTTGGAGTAGTGTACCAAGTGTCATCAGAATGTCAAGGATCTACACTTCGAGGTGGCTATAGCTCAGGAGGTAGACGGGTTGTCCACTAATTGGAAGGTTTATGATTTAACCCCTGACTTCTGCAGTCTGCATTCCAAAATGTCCTTGGGCAAGATAGTAAATCCAAAAAATTGGTGTAAAATGGATGTATACGTGAAGTATGGTTTAAGTAACTGATGTATGGAAGGCTTTAAAAATGTTATAGACAATTATATCCCTTAAATTATCCTGTGCAGAGAAACAGAAAGCAATTCTGCTACAATCATATGTTGACTATGGGCTTGATTTTCCATTAAGACTGAATCATTTTGCATTATGAGAGTTCTTGTTTTACAGGTTGTTTTTTTTTTCACTTGCTTACACACTAAAATTATAACTGTTCCACAATTGACAAAACCTGACACTCAAGGAGCAAAATGCCAGCCCAGATTTGCACAATTATAAACACATTGTCAGCTTCACACTTTTTGCAAAACACTTCACACAGTGATTTGTAAAACACTACACACACTTGTATAGATTTAACACAGAAATACATCAGGATGTCACTTCCTTGCAATTTCAAACAAAGGCTTTCAAATACACACACCTGTGAAAAAAACTGTTAAACACAGTTGCATAATTATAGACACACCAATCAGGTTTGTCACAGACACTATAAGTAGGGCATAGTCATACGTCTCCAACAAAAACTGAATGGTGTCAGAGTAAGAGTGTGGATGAGAGGAGGAATCCAGAGAGAACAAGGTGGAGGAAGAGGTAGAGGGAGAAGACCTGGAGGAGGGGTAGGACATGCAAAAAGACCAAGACAAAGAAATTTGTCCAGTGAAATCCATGCTACGCTTGTGGACCATGGACTAAGACTGAGTGAGGCTGGACTCTTAGTCCAGCCTAACCCAAGGAATGGCAGTGAGGGCCATTCCACTGCAGATTTTCTGTTCCACTCAGTCTCTTCAGCAGGTGTTTCCACTGATGAACTTCAAGGATAGCTAATTAGAAAAAGCAGTTGCTGAAGAGACTGGGTGAAACAGAAAACCTGAAGTAGAATGGCCCTCCATGGCACATAGTTGCCCGTCCCTGGCCTTACCTAAGCAGGTGCACAGTGTCATCGATAGTTTTTTTTTTTTTTTTTTTTTTTTGTTACTTATTTGTACCCGTAGGTAGACTTGGTTTTGCAGTCTGGTGACAAGCCACCGGCTGCTGGTCGCTGCGTGCGCGAGCGCCCTAAACCTACATGTTTTTGGTATGCGGGAGGAAACCGGAGAAATCCCGGAGTAAACCCACGCAACACGGAGAGAACATGCAAACTCCACACAGCTCACTGTTGGTCGGGGGCTGGGATCGAACCCACGATCTCATGATCCCCGCGATCAAGGGTAAAACTGTGCTGCCACAGTGCTAAACCACTGCGCCACCGTGCAGCCCATAGTTTGGACATTTCATCAAGAGCACAGGTGAGAAACTTATCTGTCAACAGAAAATCCATAGCTTACTGCATATACTACATATATCAACAGCTTTAGTATAAATTCCTGTATCATTTAACAGTTAGCTACATGCATTTTATTTCGCCTGCATAGGATTGGATGTCAAGAACACCGGGGAAGAAGTACCCCCATATTCACACAGGCGCAAGAGAGATCATAAACCTAATTTTAGCAAATAATTAAATCAGACTTTACAGACAGACAGACAGAAATTCAAACCCATATTGTCAATGATCACACGATTTTCAATAATGTCCAACAAGTCTCTCTGGCACCCATAGCCCGAATCCTTAAAAAAACCATCAAGTTCTGATGAAACAACTGTAAAAGGGCCATTTGAAAGAAATTCAGACAGGGTGAAAGTTCTGCAGCATGAATATGTAGAGGTACTGTAAGTTTTGTTCACTGTGGTATTGTGCACTGCACACATAACCTTTTTACTGTACATGCAATTCTACCATATAGCAGACTGACAGTACTGTATATTGATCTACGCAGTAATCTTTTATTGTATTTCAGAGAGCTTTACAAATGGATGGAGGAAGTCTGGCAGGACCTTATATATATTGATGAAGCTAGGTTTAACCTAAGAACAGTGAGAAGAGGAAGAGACATCATTGGCCACAGGGCTTGGGCAACATAGGGGTAACATTACTCTTTGTGCTGCCATTTCACAAAATGGAATCCTCTACCACCATGCCAACATGGGTCCTTACAACACTGACCTCCTTCTTAGATTTTTAGACAGATTACACAATATTATCACAGCAACAAACCAAAGGGACCAGATGTGATACAAGGTCATCTGGGACAATGTCTCTTTTCATCGCTCTGCTCTGGTCCAAAACTGGTTTCATCAACATCCAGAATTTACTGTCCAATACCACCACCATAGTCCCCCTTCCTAAACCCCTTAGGGGAGTTCTTCTCAGCATGGCGGTGGAAGGTTTATGATCTTTAGCCGTATGTCCATATGCCCCTCATTCAAGCCATGGAACAAGCCTGTGACCAAATTGATGCAACATCAATACAAGAGTGGAGTCATCACTCCAGAAGATTCTTCCCACGTTGCCTTGCACATAAAAACATAGCCTGCGATGTTGATGAGGCCATGTGGCCAGATCAAGCTAGGTGGAAATACTTTTAGTTTTGTTTTTTTTTCCCCCCAGTACTGGTGTGGATACTTTGTTACTACTGTAAGCTTACAGTATAATGGTACATTCAGTAACAATGCATAAAAACTTAAATTTTTGTTATGAATGTTCAGTTGAAATGTTCAGTATTGACTGACTTGAATACATGAAAAGAAATAAACATTTTCCTTCATCTGCGCAATTGGTGTCATGTAGTGTTGGTGAATTTTTTGCACCTTCTCTGTGTAAATGTATTTTTGGTTGAGCACAGGGGTGTTTAAACTGATTCAAAAAGAGTCAGGTCATATGACAGATGTGTTTGTTATGACAAGAAAATAGGATTTTTGTTAGAAATTGTATAGTTTTGTAAATGATCTGAGGTGATGTGCTACTTGGGTGTGGTATTGTTAATTGTGTGGAGTGTTTTGAAAAACGGGGCCCTGTTTTTCAAAATTGTGCTTAAGCAACTGAAAAAACTAACATTTCTAAAGTGTAACCTCTTCTTTTTGGTCCCTGACAATTCTGCTTGCTAGTGATGGCCAAATGAGGCTTTCTGGAGGACATGAGACCTTTCATCAAAATGGTTCACATAGACAAGGCCTCATGTGGGACTTCATTTTCTCTACCAGTCCATCTAGTGGACAAAATGTATGCAACATGCTGATTTTTACAATGGTATTGTTGGTTTAATGTGTATTTTTTTCAATTTCAATAAATGTGCTGTCTTTTAAGAAATATCAATGATCATAAGGCAGAAAAATAATAAAACTGAGGTGACTACAGTGAATGTGCTACTTATCCATTTTCTGTAAAAGAAATAATTTTACAACAGTCATACTGTCTTTCTCAGTACATTCATCTGTCCTTATTGTCATGCAGGGCACAATAGTGCCTCAGCCTAATGATGTGTTATTGTTGTATCCAAGCTCTTTGAAACACAACAGACACTTCACTGTGCAAATGAAAGTAAATTATTAGAATGACCCAGCTGGGATTTCAACCCTAGATTCCCAATTACAGGACAGATATTTTACCTCCAAGTTATTACTTTGCCATGAGTAGTTGAGGCTTTCTTGAACACTTGAGCCTTTCATCAAAATGGTTCACATAGACAAGGCCTCATGTGGAACTTCATTTGTTCTACTAGGCCAGTAGTCAACAAAGTATACAGCATGCAGATTTTTACAATATGTATTTTTCAATTTAAATAAATATGCTGTCTTTTAAGAAATATCAATGATCAAAAGGGGAAAAAAAGAAATAATAAAACTGGGGTGACTCCAGTGAATGTCTGTGTTAATTCGTGTGCTTTTACTACTTATCCATTTTTATTAAGAAATAATAAATTTTCAACAGTCTTTTACTGTCCCAGTATATTCAACTCTGGCCTCATTCTCATGCAGGGTACAATAGCAATAGTGCCTCAGCATAATGATGCATAATAATGATCCAAGCTCTTTGAAACACACGAGACACTTCACCTTGCAAATAAAAATGAAATTAAAAGAACCACAGCTGGGATACAAACCCAGGTCTTCTACTTGCAAAACAGATATACTACCACTAAGCCATCACCTCAGTTGTAATAAATAGCCACTATTTGTCAAAAATATATCAGTGGGAGAAACGAGCTCAAACTGAGCCCAAACAGAAGGTGTCCATGTATTTGGTGATGGCTCCATCTGAAAATTGGCTGTGATAAATCTCATACACAGTCAAAACAAAATGTGAGGGACAGGGAACAGCTTTCTGACCCAGTCACGTGGGCCGACATCAACACATACATCACGAGTCATGCCTCGAAACACACCTCGCCAAATATTTCCCGGATAAGATCGGAGCACTGGTGTCTACCTTCCCATCACTACTGCTTGCAATTACAGCTCATTGCTCGGCATGGAGCCACTGTTGCTTAATATAAATAATTTCAGTCAAAGGAGCTTTATTGTGATTATTATTTTTGTGAGAACTGTTGATAGAGCAGCTGAAGCATATGCAGTACGAGGTGAACAAAGTGTTAGGACAAATACTACATACAAAGTGTATGTATGTTTAGGTGTGTGCATGTGTGTGTGTGTGTGTGTGTGTATATTTTTCAGAAATTGATAGCTAATCGTGATTAACTGTGCGTTAATCCTGTCTTTTTTTTATTTTCTCATACTCTTATTACCATGGGAGTGGACAAATATGCTTGCTTTCATCACCTGCAGGTGTATTAAAGCTGTCAACATGTCAAAAATTACAAAAACTATCTAGAATATTCTCCAGAAAAACCTCACAAATACTCCAGAAATATTGCATGCACAAACAACAGAATGGCAGGGTAAAATTATGTCACTGAAACATTATTTACAATTGTGACAATTCAGTGTCCAACTTTACTACTGTAATACTTCAGCTAGGGCAGGAGGCTTGTTCCTGCTGTGGTCTATGTCGACCTGTGGCAATCTGTTGACAGCTTCCTCATGTCCCCTGATGTGGAACAGCCTGTTCAGGACAGCCTGAAAATGCTTAGCCCATCACTTAAGGATATGGGTTTTCTCTGAAAGGAGTGTTGATCATTCAGCAATAGATAAGAATCAGCTGGCTAGGGCCCATAAACCCTTGACTGCATTATAGAAGTGTTTCATGTCATTTTGTTCTCCTAACTACTGAATCTCATCTACTTTCTTGCTGAGTCACGGATCTTGCAACTTGAGCTGGACAGTTCTGCGGATGTTACAACAGACAGTTTTCTTTGCAATAGACTTGTCATTGATATAGATGGTTGATATAAAAGATGGCACCCACCGTTGGTGAATGTCTTTGCTCGTTCCACTCCCGAATGCCAACTTTTCTCCTTTTTTGCGTAGTTGCTGTTCTTTCTACAGTGCATGGAGGTCATGCACTGCTAACAAGCCACCGACAAACACTACCAGATATCACCAAGTCAAGCAGCCACATGGAGTTTAATGGCTTTATACCACACGACCTGCAATGCATTGTCCTCCCCCGCAGTGACCATCAGCAAACCCAGGAAGGCTCTGAATCACCGAGCCTGCATAAGCATGCTTACCCCAAGATAGCGGGTTGGATGCAGGGTCAAAGGCATCGAAGGCGAGGCAAGAGAGGATGGCTGCATGCTAGGCTAAAGGCTCTCTCCAGCTGGCCACCGCTGCCCAGTCTCTTAATTGCAAATGTTTGGTCTTTGGTAAAAAAGCTAGACAAACTAAGAGCAAGGATTGAAGACCAGCGGGAGACAAGAGAGTGTTATGCCCTAATTTTCTGTGAAACCTGGCTTTCAGAGTCCCGGAGAGCACTATTCAGCTTCAGACACACTCAACACACCGGGCAGACAGAACAGGAGATTCTGATAAGACAAGGGTGTGTGTGTGTATTTATAAACTACTCGTGCTCACCCGACATGGAGTTTTTACTACTGAAATGCCATCCCTATTATTTACCAAGGGAATTTACCACTGTGTTTTTGGCCGCTGTATACATATGTTCACAGAGCAACTACTGTTTATGTAGCCAGCCGACAGACAAAAGCTGAAACAAACATTCATCCTCTTCCGCTTAATCCTTTTCGGGTTGTGGGGGCGCTGGAGCCTATCCCAGCATCTTTGGGTGAGAGGCGTCCATCGCAGGGCCAACACAGAGAGACAGACAACCATTCACTCTCACAGTCATACCTAAGGACAATTTAGAATCCCCAGTTTGATGCCAATTAACCTAACTTAGATGTTTTTGGCATGTGAGAGGAAACCGGAGAAATCCCGGAGTAAACCCATGCAGACACGGGGAGAACATGCAAACTCCACACAGATCACTGTTGGTTGGGGGCTGGGATCAAACCCAGGATCCCCTGGCCAAGGGTGAGTTGCTGTGCTGCCGTAGTGCTAACCACTCCCCCACCGCGCCACCCCTGAAACAAAGAAACCCAGTTATTAAGCAAATTAAGCACTGGACTGCAGAGACTGAGAGCACCCTGCAAGACTGTTTTGCCTGCACAGACTGGGATGTGTTTAAAGCTGAAGCAACCCAAGAGGACTCTTCTGTAAACATACAGGACTATGCTGAATACGTGATTGGGTACATCAGCACATGTGTTGATACCATTTTACCCGCCATACAGGTCAAGAAGTTCCCCAATCAGAAGCCCTGGATCAACAGTCAGGTACGTCAGATGCTGTGTGCTCACTCTTGTGCATTTAAATCAGGCTGTGAGGTTGAGTACAAAGCTGCAAAGTATGGACTGAGGAAGACTATAGCAGCTAAGAGGCAGTACAGAGAAAAGCTGGACAGCCTCGACTCCACTCCTGACCCAGGGCACATGTGGAAAGGCCTGCAACACATCACAGACTACAAGAGGACCAACAGCAGCACCACTAGCTCTATAGATAGCCTGCTGGATGATTTCAACATCTTTTACACCCGCTTCGAGACCACCAGTCACAGCACAGAGAAGAGACATGCACTCATGCAACCCCCACCCCCTGCCACCCACTTATGCCGCTTTTCCACTAACACAGCTCGCCCCGCCTCGCCTTGCCTCGTTTTGCTACTACTCGGTTTGGCCTCGGTTTTATCTCCATAGCAGCCGGGTAAAGCGGGGTTAAGCTGGGGTGGGCGGGATTTTTTTTACAGCAATGCGGCGCCACACTCCTGTGACGTAAAACACGCGACCCAAGCAAAACATAACATGGCGGCTGTACAAGGCGACTCCTCGGTCTGTGGCTTTTTTCACCGTAAATGCCAAAAAGGACCGCCAGACAAGGGTACAGGCAGCGAGACGAAACACTCTGGAATAGTTCTGCAGCTTCTGGGAGAGCCGAAGACGTGAGGATACAAACTAGGTCATATATGACGGTAAGCTAATGGTTGCTAATGCTAGTTTGCTATAAGTACATCATACTACACTGTAATGTCTGCAAGTTATCGCTAAAATATGCATGCTGTGTGTGTTTCAGATGGATCTGTTGTGGGAAAATTACCGCTTCAAACGGTCGGTCTGGGCGTTCAACACAGCCCGTCACTGATGTCAACACAGCTTCACAAACGATCAGTGGTTATAGAGCTTAAGAATGTCTGTAGAAAAGTTTATTTCCTGTGCAACAAATTGCTCTGATCTGCAAGAAAATCATGGAGAGACTGTTGAGACATCATGGGACGTACCTGCTCCAGCAGCACTGAGTCTGAGGTGGTGTCATAGCAAAAAATGATCAGCTGACACAACTTCATCGCCAGGTTAATAACTATATTAGCCACAAAATATATATTCAAAAAGTAAACAGTACTGAGTTAGGTATAATAAGATATATTTGACAGTTATGATGCATTTTAGGCCAAAACAAACTTGATCTAGGATTAAAAGCAATTAAAATAATGCAGTCACAAGGTTACATGGAATATGCTTGATTTACTAGATACATGTACTGTAGAAATATATATTCTCTGCATCAACAATGTACTATACATGCATTCATGTAGTATTGCACTGACAATAAACCTGTGATGTTTTTGCAGATGTCTCTTTTTTTTATATGTGAAGGTTACCACCATGTGACAAAAATTTAATACTGACAGATTGGAAAAGCTGTCTTAAGAACAATCCAGCAGTTTGAGAAATCACTTTTGGTTTGGTGTAAGTCTGTCAACAGGATTATGAACCATAAAGCAGTTTGTGTTAAAATGTTAAATCCCATTAAACTTTAACCCACAGGTGTCCAATCATGTGCCATGGAGGGCCAAGACCCTGCAGGTTCTCTCTTCTACCCAGTCTCTTCAGCAGGTGTTTTCACTGATCTGCAGTCAGTGGAAGAAGTTCAGTGGAATCTGCTCTTGAAGACACTGGTTGGAGGTAAAGCCTGCAGGGTCTTGGCCTTCCATGGCACATGATTGGACACCCCTGCCCAAACCCATTATGATGAAGAGCAGATGCTAATATGACCCAGAATTCCTCCATATACCGGTACTGTCACTAAAGTATGCAGGGTCTTCTGCGGTGGCACATCCAACAATACAGTCTTCAGTTAATAAAATAATTGTTTTGGTTACTTTTCTTAAAAATGAGCCATTATTTTCAAAATCACCCATTAATGGTTTGTACTATTGACTCTTTTTCCACCAGTGTGTTAACAGACAAAAATAGAAATCATGATGCAAACACATAAGTCACTAAATTGTTTATTACAATCAGCAGCAAATTCCAGATTATTTAGAATGTGCAAAATTCAAATTGTAAGACTGGGTCACTCAGCAGCTGGGATGTGCAGCTCACACTGGGACCAGTTCAGCAGATCTTAGGCCTGCATCTATGTAAATAGTGACGCAAGGTCCAGTTTGGGGTGGATTGTTTCCCTCTTGCCTAGACAAAAGACAGAAATGGGTGGTGGTTAAATAAAGGAAGTTTAAAACATATTTGGGAAATACACTTGTTGCTAAAAGCCAGTGGTGGAATGTGAATGAATGAATGAATCTTTGTTTCGGATAGATTAAAAGTAAAGATTAAAAGAAAGTAGAATAACATAACAAAGGGGAAAAAATCTAACAAGGTCGAATTAAACAATAACTCCTCTGATTATACAGTTCAACATATGTTATATGAAATGGGTGATGGCTGAAGCTGCAGCTTATATTGCCCACCCATATTCCATCCAAGAATTCAAAAGAAAAACAAAACAGGAGCGATTCCAATTCCAATGTGAATATAAAGTACTTCGTTGTTGTATTTAACCACAATTTTCATGTAACTGCGCTTCAGTAGAGTAGATTTTACAAGGGCTGCATTACATTTAAAATCATCTGTTTTTACTGTGGCCTCAGCAATCAGAATGGATTAATACTTTCACTTGAATGGAATCTAGTACTTTAACTGAGGGTGTGCATCACCGAGTATGGAGTCGCTCAGTCAAAATATGGAGTTTTTATCAATAAAAGTTTGTCTTGTCTGTAAAAGTGTCTCTTCTTGCCCTGGCTTCAAGTGTGGGCGGTGTTTTGTATTTGTCTTGCTAAAATATAAAAGGAAGCACTACAATGGGTCTCAAATATTTGTAATGTGTCCTGTTACTGCATGAGTTTATTGATGATAGACTATAAACTACACATATAAACTAAGTTACAGTGGGGCAAAAAAAGTATTTAATCAGCCACCAATTGTGCAAGTTCTCCCACTTAAAAGATGAGAGAGGTCTCCAATTTTCATCATAGGTATACCTCAACTATGGGAGACAAAAATGAGAAAAAAAAATCCAGAAAATCACATTAAAGGATTTTTAATGAATTAATTGGTAAATTCCTCAGTAAAATAAGTATTTGGTCAATAACAAAAGTTCATCTCAATACTTTGTTATATACCCTTTGTTGGCAATGACAGAGGTCAAACGTTTTCTGTAAGTCCTCACAAGGTTTTCACACACTGTTGCTGGTATTTTGGCCCATTCCTCCATGCAGATCTCCTCTAGAGCAGTGATGTTTTGTGGCTGTCGCTGGGCAACACGGACTTTCAACTCCCTCCAATGATTTTCTATGGGGTTGAGATCTGGAGACTGGCCAGGCCACTCCAGGACCTTGAAATGCTTCTTATGAAGCCACTCCTTCGTTGCCCGGGCGGTGTGTTTGGGATCATTGTCATGCTGAAAGACCCAGCCACGTTTCATCTTCAATGCCCTTGCTGATGGTTTGAGTGAAGGTTTTCACTCAAAATATCGCGATACATGGCCCCATTCATTCTTTCCTTTACACAGATCAGTCGTCTGGTCCCTTTGCAGAAAAACAGCCCCAAAGCATGATGTTTTCACCCCCATGCTTCACAGTAGGTATGGTGTTCTTTCTCCTCCAAACACGACAAGTTGAGATTTTACAATAAAGTTCTATTTTGGTTTCATCTGACCATATGACATTCTCCCAATCCTCTTCTGGATCATCCAAATGCTCTCTAGCAAACTTCAGACGGGCCTGGACATGTACTGGCTTAAGCAAGGGGACACATCTGGCACTGCAGGATTTGAGTCCCTGGCGGCGTAGTGTGTTACTGATGGTAGCCTTTGTTACTTTGGTCCCAGCTCTCTGCAGGCCATTCATTAGGTCCCCCCGTGTGGTTCTGGGATTTTTGCTCACCGTTCTCGTGATCATTTTGACCCCATGGGGTGACAGCTTGTGTGGAGCCCCAGATCGAGGGAGATTATTAGTGGTCTTGTATGTCTCCATTTTCTAATAATTGCTCCCACAGTTGATTTCTTCACACCAAGCTGCTTACCTATTGCAGATTCAGTCTTCCCAGCCTGGTGCAGGTCTACAATTTTGTTTCTGGTGTCCTTTGACAGCTCTTTGGTCTTGGCCATAGTGGAGTTTGGAGTCTGACTGTTTGAGGTTGTGGACAGGTGTCTTTTATACTGATAATGAGTTCAAACAGGTGCCATTAATACAGGTAACGAGTGGAGGACAGAGGAGCCTCTTAAAGAAGAAGTCTGTGAGAGCCAGAAATCTTGCTTGTTTGTAGGTGACCAAATACTTATTTTACCGAGGAATTTACCAATTAATTCATTAAAAATCCTTCAATGTGATTTTCTGGATTTTCTTTTCTCATTTTGTCTCTCATCGTTGAGGTATACCTATGATGAAAATTGGAGACCTCTCTCATCTTTTAAGTGGGAGAACTTGCACAATTGGTGGCTGACTAAATACTTTTTTGCCCCACTGTACGTATATATAAATGTGTGTGTAGCGCACCATAGTGCGAAAGCCCTGGTTCTTGACAACAAAACACAAGCTTAAATCCTTGGCAGTAAAAGCAGCAATTTATTTTGTAATTCTCTTTGCCCTTTCTGGGTTGTGTGGAAGTTTGGACATTGCTTGTTCAATGGCTCCCTGGTTAGCGGTGGCAGCCACAACAATTTTTTTTTTTTCTCTGTCTGCCAGGTGGAAACCTGTGATCATACGTATTTTAGTTTAGTCTGACAGAGCTTACATACAGTGTGAGTCTTGTCCAAGTCTTTCTTCCCTTCGACTTCATAAAAACTAAAGTACTGCCATACGTTTGCTTTTAATGAAGAGGATGATGATCATATACTCCGCTCTGCAATTTTGTTTCTTTTGTGTCACACCATAAAGAGTCCAGGCAGGTCTGGGCACCTAATTTTTCGTTCCGGCCAAATTACATTGTTATAAATATTTAATAACAATCTTGACATTTGTGCATCAATTCAGAATTGTTCTCGTCTGTATTGAGATGCATCAGAAAAATGATTTCTTGTCAGTCTGTCACTGATGCCTCATGGAAGAATTGCTGACCAAATCATTCATCAATGATAATCCAATACTGGCTTTACGGTGTTCTTCTGTGGCTATACACAAGTACAAACACCAAGGGAATGTCCAGCCATCATACCACTCAGGAAGGAGACGGGCTCTGTGTCCCAGAGATGAATGTCTCTTGGTGCGAAACATGTGTATCAACCTCTGAACAAAAGCAAAAATCCTTGTGAAGATGCTGCCTGAAGCTAGTAAAAGAGCAGCAGCAGCAGCTCCTGGGTAGCCCCACTGAGAAGGCAAATTACTCACGAACAGACACACCTATACTTGCTAGGACCCTGTCTTTAACTCCACAAACATTAAATGCAGCTCTTGCAAAGCTCCAAGAAAATATCACTATGCTGACCAATATGCTATTCAAGACAACACAACACCAGCCTCACTCAGCATGATAAAATCTGAAGAAAAGTTAACCCCAGCACCAGCAACGAATGGAATCAAATGTGACACAGAAAAGTCAAACTAATTAAATCAAATTAAAAGGAATGCATTACAAGTATTTGTAAAAGTGCCACAGGTATTTGTTAAAGCGTCCTATTGACTTGTTGTCACTTGGTCCTGTTTGATATGATTTAGTGCATTATTTAGGAGTTGAGTGTCTTGTTAGTTACTACAAGAATGGCCATTTTCTGCTAAATATTAACAAAAATTATTTAATTGATTTTTTTTTTTTTTTTGGGGGGGGGCTTGGTCTCCCATAAAAAATATTTCATTCATTATTTTGGCTTTTGGTATCCTGTTTGGTCCTGTTCATTAGTCAAACAGCACCAGTGAACAATATTTTCCACAGTCTTTTACAGAGTTGAAAATAAAATGGCATACAGGCAAAGATGCATACAGGAGAGAAATAGATTTTAACTCACCGGTTACTGTGTCTTTATATAGATCTGGATAAATGTAAATGCCATCAAAGCAGTTTTAATTTAGTGGTTGCAAATGTAAGGCCAAGGCAAGCATTGCTAAGTGGGTTTGTACCACTCGTCCAGGTATCCTGAGCTCCATCCTGCTGCATCCTGACTTCTTTATAATGTCCAGTTTAGGGGAAGGCCTTGGACTGTTTTTTATCCAAAGGTGGTATTTAAATTGTAGTTTCCTAAACTTGATTTCAAGTAAATACTGCTGGATATCCCATCTGTACGCACCGGTAAGACACCAGTGGAGACATGTCCTGTGGTCTGATGAAACTAAAATCTAACTGTTTGGCCATAATGACCATCTTTGTGTTTGGAGGAAAAAGAGGGAAGTTTCGGGGGTGGAAGCATTATGTTGGGGGGGGGGGGGTTGCTGGAGAAGGGACAAGTGCACTTCACAAAATGGAAACAAGCCTTGTTAACAAAGCCATATCTGGAAATTCTGGCAAATTAAAAGTTGAGAAAATATGACGACGAAATGATACAACCTTTTCATTCCACTTGATTTTGACCGGGCGAGCTGAAACAGACAGGCAGACAGACAAACGAGTACAACCAACCACACACACACACAGATGCATCTATAGACTACCGTATGCCTCCTTCACTGAGGCATAAATATTAAAGCAACATGTAAAGACATCAGCCAAGAAGTTAAACTTTGGGTGCAAATGGGTCTTCCAAATGGACAATGACCCTAAGCATGCTGCCCAGTTAGTTACAAAGTGGCCTTAAGACAACAAAATCAATGTTCTGGAGTGGCCATCACAAAGCCCTGATTTCAATCTCATAAAAAACTTGTAGGCAGAGTTGAAATGATATGTACGTGCAAAGGGCAGCTCAGTGGTGCAGTGGTTAGTACTGTGGCAGCACAGTAAGAAGGTCACTGGGTCGATCCCACCCCCTGACCATGAGTGACCCTTCTGTGTGGAGTTTGCATGTCTTCGTGGGTTTACTCCAGTTTCCTCCCACAGGCCAAAAACATGCAAGTTAGGTTAACTGGAGACTCTGAAGTGGCCCTAGTTGTGAATGTGTGCGTGAAGAGATTGGCACCGCACTGGGGCTGCCTCATCCATCCACATGGATGCCCTGAATTTCCCTCTGGGATTAATAAAAGTATACAAAAAAAGTGGCCAACAAACCTGACTCAGTTACATTAGTTCTGTCATGAGGAATGTGCCAAAATTCTAGAAAACTATTGTGTGAAGCTTGTGTAAGGACACCGAAAACTTTTGATCCAAATTATACAGTTTGGGAGAAAGAGGCAGAGTCAGGAGGGCCAAAGTGGACAAGCAGGAAGCGAAAGACCATGCCAGCCCGGGTGACGCAGATGTTGGGCCCAGCCTACCCCTTCCCAGAATTGGAAGTGGCAGAATTGAAAATGCTAAGATTGTCACTGAGTGACTAGAAGGGACAGGATAAGAAATGAGTATATCAGAGGGACGGCTCAGGTTGAGCGGTTTGGAGACAAAGTAAGAGAGTCAAGGCTAAGATGATTTGGACATGTGCAGAGGAGGGGTAGTGGATACATTGGACAAAGGATGTTGAGGAAGGAGCTGCCAGGCAGCAGGAAAAGAGGAAGACCACAGAAGAGAAATGGATGACATAAAGAAGGATATACAGTGGATATAAAAAGTCTACACACCCCTGTTCAAATGCCAGGTTTTTGTGATATAAAAAATGAGACCAAAATAAATCATTTCAAAACTTTTCACACCATTAATGTGACCTATAACCTGTAGAACCCAACTGAAAAACAGACTGAAATCTTTTAAGGGGAAAAATAAAAAATAAAAAACTTACAAAAGCCTAGTTGCATATACGTATATGCACACCCTCTTATAACTGGGGATGTGGTTGTGCTCAGAATTAACCAATCACATTCAAACACATGTTAAATGGGAGTCAGCACACACTTGCCACCATTTACGTAAAGTGTCTCTGATTAACCCCAAATAAAGTTCTGCTGTTCTAGTAGACTTTTCCTGACATTTTTGTAGTCGCATCTTACAGCACAATCCATGGTCTGTGGAAAGCTTCCAAAGTATCAGAGATATCTCGTTGTTCAAAAGTATCAATCAGGAGAAGGGTACAAAAGAATTTCCAAGGCCTTAAATATACCACGGAACACAGTGAAGATAGTCATCATCAAGTGGAGAAAATATGGCACAACAGTGACATTACCAAGAACTGGACATTTCTCCAAAATTGATGAAAAGATGAGAACAAAACTGGTCAGGGAGGCTGACAGCAACATTGAAGGAGCTTCAGGAATACCTGGCAAGTACTGGCTGTTTAGCACATGTGACAACAATCTTCCAACTTCTTCATATGTCTGGACTATGGGGTAGGGTGGCAAGATGGAAACCTTATCTTTCAAAGAAAAACATCCAACCCTGGCTACATTTTGCCAAAACACATTTGAAATCTCCCAAATGCATGTGAGAAAATGTGTTATGGTCCAATGAAATAAAGGTTGAATATTTTGGCCATATTTCCAAAAGGTATATTTGGCACAAACACAACACTGCTCATCACCAAAAGATCACCAAACCTATAGTGAAGCATGGTGGTGTCAGCATCATGCTTTGGGACTGTTTTTCTTCAGCTGGAACTGGGGCCTTAGTCAAGGTGGAGGGAATTATGACAGTTCCAAAGACCAGTCAGGCTTCTGCTAGAAAGCTGAGGATGAAGACAATGACCCAAAGCACACATCCAAATCAACAAAAGAATGGTTTCACCAGAAGAAGATTAAGGTTTTGGAATGGCCCAGCCAGAGTCCAGACCTGAATAGGATTGAATATCTGTGGAGTGATATGAAGAGGGCTGTGTATAGGAGATGCCCTGGCATTTCTGACAGATTTGCAGCGTTTTTGCAAAGAAGAGTGGGCAAATATTGCCACATCAAGATGTGTCACGCTGATAGACTCCTACCCAAAAGACTGAGTGCTGTAATAAAAGCCAAAGGTGCTGCAACAAAGTATTAGTTTAACGATGTACATATTTATGCATCAAGGTTATTGTAAGTTTTTTTTTTCTTTTTTCTTTTTCCCCTTAAAAGATTTCACTTTGTTTTTCAATTGGGATGTACAGGTTATAGGTCATATTAATGGTGGAAAAAAGTTTTGAAATGATTTGTCTTGGTCTCATTTTTTTGTATCACAAAAAATATGAGCAGGGGTGTGTAGACTTTTTATATCCACTGTAGAGAGGGTTTGTAGGAGAGAAGAGGATGAAAGGGATAAGGTGAGATTGAAGCCAATGATCTGCTGTGGCAACCCCTAAAAGGAAGAGCCAGAGGAAGAAGAAGAAGGCAGCACAGCCTACAGTGTCATATCCTGTTTGAAGGCAAACTAATAAAACTGAATTAATCACATTAATTCTACAAAATGTACCATTCCCTTTTCTTTTCAAAAAGGGAGAAGCAAGATATATATATATGAGTGGTGTTCAATTACAATATTACTGCAATTTAAAGAAAAGTGCAGTGCAAACTGAATTTAAACACCAGTTAAAATTACATCCATGCTGAAAAAAAATATATATATATTAAAAAAAAACAACTTACAATTCCATTGCCTTTGATAAACAAATTGCTGGAGTGGCCATCCTGTGTTTTGATTGAAATTGCTGTTCCATCACATTGCCAATTACAACAAGTGTGTGATTACACTGATCGCTTTCAAAATGACCATCTCTGAATGCGCTGTCACTCTCGTACATTTAATTAAAGCAATCATAGTGTCATGTTTGCCTCTCAACCAGTCATCACACAGACACACAGCCCTTCTTTCAGCAGGCTCTGTGTGCTTTACTGATCATGCAAAACTGGAAAAAGTTGTATGTGCATACCAATTTTAAGCTGTATACTTTAAAATCTTACTTTTATTTTAGGTTTTCTCAGGAAAACTGTTGTGTTTATAATGAGGAGGAGAAACTGGCCCATGTGGTGGCATTTTCTAGGGGTTTCTCCACCCAGAACCGGAGGTCGGGAGAGGGAGATGGATAAAAGGACTGAATGAGGAAGAAGGAAGACGCGCTGTGGCATCGGGGAGTCTTAGAGGTAACAGAAGGGAGTAGTTTACCCCCGGGGTGACAGGAGTCACACACAGTTGGCTAGAGCTAGAGCATGAGAGATGGTGATCAGCAAGGCTTCGTGTCCTGTATGTTAATGTGCCAGACATGCTTTGTGTACTGTGTGTCGTGTCTTTTATCCCCGGGTCTCAAAGGTGGGCAAAAAGAAGTATAAAGGTGAGCGCCCAGAGACCCTGGGAGTGATTCTGTTTTCTGTGTTGGAGGTGAAATAAAGTTTTTGTGTCGTCCAGCTCGCTGTCCCGTCTGCTTTCATCTTCCACAATGGTGACCCTAAGACGGGCAATGGAGAACGGGCCAAGCAACTCCGCTGAGACAACCCAGAGGGAGAACACCAGCATAGCGTGCGCTATCACAGTCAAGCTCCCGGACTTTTGGCTCCATAATCCGACCGCTTGGTGTTTACATGTGGAAGCCTAGTCCGCGCTCTGCGGGAACTCCACGGACGACACTAAATATTATCATGTGGTCACTGCACTGGATGTGCACGCCGCACAGCAAGTAACAAGCCTGCTCCAGAAACCACCAGCCCAGAGAAAATAAGATGCACTCAAGCAGAGGCTGCTCCAACGTTACACCCTTTCAGACAGTGAGAGAGCAGAAAAACTCCTCATGCACTCAGAGTTGGGTGAGAAATCAGCCGTGGACCTGATGGAGAGCATGTTTGCACTGATGGGGAAGGACGACGGCTTCTTCCGGTTCGCCCACCTCTTCCTCAGAAACCTACCAGCTACAGTGAGGGCGATCCTTGCCAACTCACCGCTGATGCCGACCAAGAATTACTGCGCATTGGCGCAAGAAGCAGACCACATCATCCTGGTGAACAGAGCCCTCAGCGTGCACGCAACAACACTGGCAGCCATGAAGGACTCCAGCGAGGTCGAGGAGCCGTTGGTGGTGTCTGGGACGGACGCCAAGAGACGCTGGAATGGGACACTCTGTTTCTATCACTGCCGTTTTGGCTCGAATGCCCAATACTGTCTGCTGCCGTGCCAATTCAAGAAGCCTGGAAACGGCATGGCCAACAGTCTGTAGCAGCTGCGACTGCTGGCAACAGGAACAAGCTGCTTTTCGTCACGGACACACGTTCTGGGAGACGCTTCTTGGTAGACTCTGGCTCCAAGAAGAGCCTCATTCTGCCGGTCAGCGGGGACAGATCGGCAGAAAGCAGCGGCCCTGAGCTTACAGCCACCCATGGATCCAACATCAGGATGTTTGGCGAAAGGACATTGACGATATGCTTACATGGACGCAATTACCAGTGGCACTTTGTGGTAGCTGCATGTTCTGTCCCCATTTAAGGTGCTGATTTTTTATGTACTTATGGATTGTTAATTGATGTTGCCAACAGATGTTTAGTGGACACTGTCTCTTTTTCCTCCTTGCCCTGCACAGCTCAGGGAGTTGGGGCAACAACACATACTAATGTTATAGCTCCAGGGGTAAGTACCAGCATTTGCTTTCACAGTTTCCAGCACTCACGGTGCCCACTTTTTCTGCTACAGTAACCAAGGTTGAGCATTTCATAACAACGAAAGGTCCGCCACTGTTTGCGCGCCCTCAGCACCTTGATGCAGTTAAACTAGCCAGTGTGCGCGAGGAGTTTGCTAACTTAGAGCAACTACGCATTGGTAGGTGCTCCAACAGCCCATGGGCATCTCCGCTACACATGGTGCCTGAGGCCGATGGGTCGCAGCAACCGTGTGATGATTTTCGGCGCCTTAATAACACCACAGAACATGACCGGTATCCCATCCCACACATCCAGGATTTTTCCATGCATCTAGCCGTGATGTGTGTTTTTTCAAAAGTGGACCTGGTCATGTGGAGGACACGCATTTTCAGGATATCCCCAAAACAGCAATAATAACTCCTTTTGGCCTTTTCAAGTTTTTACGGATGCCATTCGGATTAAAGGGTGCAGTGCAAACCTTCCAGAGAATGATGGATGCAGTGCTCTGTGACTTGCCCTTAGTTTTTGTATACTTAGATGACATTTTGGTGGCTAGCGCGTCAGAGGAGAAACACCTTGCCCATCTCAAACAAGTTTTCCAGCGGTTAGAAGCGTGAAGGCTTATTGTTAACCCAGCAAAGTGCCAGTTTGGGATGCCAGTGATTGAGTTTTTGGGCCATCGCATTTTGCCAGGGGGCACGATTCCGCTGCCAGATAAAATGTGTGCCGTGTCAGATTTTCCGCATCCACAGACCGTGAGGGCGCTGCAGAAATTTTTGGGAATGGTCAATTTTTACCATCTCTTCCTTCCCCGGGCAGCCCAGCTACTGCAACTGCTGTACGTCGCGCTTAAAAAAAAGAAGCCCACAGAAAAACATTGACTGGACCCCTGAGCAAGTCCAGGCTTTCACAAACGGCAAAACAGTGCTCGCTTATGCAGCTTTGCTAGCCCACCCCACCCCATCAGCATGGATAGCATTCACCACAGACACTTCTGATGTTGCCATGGGGCAGTGGTGGAGCAATATGTCTCCAGTTCATGCCAGCCACTCACGTTTTTCAGCCGTACTTTGTACGGCAACGAACACAAATACAGTATATTTGACCAAGAGTTGCTGGCTCTCCAGCTGGCGACGTGCCATTTCCAGTTTTGGCTGGAGAGGCGTGAGTTCACCGCGTCCGTTGATCATAAACCCCTAACATATGCAATGTCCAAAGTCTCGGAACTGTGGTGGGCTCGGCAGCAACAACATTTGGCTGCGATCTTGGAATTCATGACCGACATTCAACACGTAGTCGGTTAACTTACTGTTGTGGCTGACTGCCTGTCACATTCGTTAGTCTCCCTGGTCTACATGGAAATAGATTTCCCCTCCATGGTCGCGGAGCAAGTCGGGAACACAGACATTTGTGTGCTCCAGTCTGTGCCTACTGGGTTTAAACTGGAGAGCATGGTGGTGCAAGAAGGGTGCCCTCCCTTGCTCTATGACATCTCCACTGGTCGCCCACGTCCGGTGGTTCCAAGCTCTTGGTGCCGCCGCATCTTTGAGTCTGTCCACTCCCTTTCATATCCCGGCGTGCACGTCTCGACTGCTGGTGGGGGTGAAATTTGTCTGGCCTCACTTATGCAGGGATGTGAAAGAATGGGCTGCAACGTGCGTCACATGCCAGCGGGCCAAAGTGCACAAACACACCAAAGCCCCCCTCGAGCCCTTTCAAATTCCTGCCAGGAGGTTCAGCCATGTCCACATGGATTTAATGGGCCTCCTTCTGCCGTTGCAAGGTTTCATGCATCTTTTGACAGTCATGGACCGTACCACACGTTGGCCTGAAGTGGACCCGCTGGCTTCCACCAATTCCATTGAGGTTGCTCATGCTTTTTTGACAGCTTGGGTTGTACTGTTCGTATCCCAGTCAGACATCACTTCTGACAGGGGTCCAGAATTTGTTTCAGAACTCTGGTCCACGATGGCTGAGAACCTGGGGGTCAAAATCAACCACACCACCGCATACAACCCCCAGGCTAACGGGTTATGCAAACGTTTTCGTAGGTCGCTTAAAGCAGTGCTCAGAGCCTCACTCACGGATGCAAATTAGGTCGACCACCTGCCCTGAGTCCTATTAGGGTTGCACTCCACGCCTAAGGAGGATCTAGTAGCCTCCCCGAAAGAACTTGGTTTTTTTTAAAGCCATTGCGGCTCCCCGGGGAATTTTTACCAGAAAACCCAGCATCTGGGACCGATCCACCCACCCAACTTTTTTACAGTACAGGGGCTGCTAAAGTGCCGGGCCCGGTGCACCATTGTTTTCCCTGCATCTTTGTCCCAAAGAGCTTACAGAGGGCCAAGTTTGTTTTTGTCAGGCACGATGCACACAGTACCCTGCTGCATCCACAGTATGATGGCCCATTTAGAGCGCTGGAAACTGGAGCAAAGCATTTTGTGCTAGACTTGGGGGAGTGTAAGGAAAGCATCTGCATTGACAGGCTGAAGTCTGCTTATGTGCTGGCAGACGAACAGGTGGTGGTGGCTCAAGCTCTCCTACACGCCCACCTACAGCGGTTCTGCAAGATGGTGTTCCCCCGCAGAGAATTGTGCTTGCAAAACTAAGGCTGTTCCCTCCTCCCCCTCTCCCCATCCACAGACCAGCGTTCCCTCCCACACACCTCGCCAGGAGGGCGCTTCCACCTGACCGGCAGCCCCCCGCTGCATCTGCTACGGGCACAGGCTCAAGCCCAATGGACCGAGATGGACTTTCTGGGTGTTCTGGGGGGGAAGGGGAGCTGTGTGGTGGCACTTAGTAGGGAGTTTCTCCAGGCAGAACCGGAGGTCGGGAGGGGGTGGATAAAAGGACTGAATGAGGAAGAAGGAAGACACACTGTGGCACTGGGGGGTCTTAGAGATAGCACAAGGGAGTAGTCAACCCCGAGTTTGCCAGAGCGTGAGAGATGGTGAACAGCAAGGCTTCGTGTCTCGCATGTTAATGTGCCAGGCATGCTTTGTGTACTGTGTGTAATGTCTTTTATTCCCGGGTCTCAAAGGCGGGAATAAAGAGGTGTAAAGGTGAGCGCCCAGAGACTCCGGGAGTGATTCTGTTTTCTGTGTTGGAGGTGAAATAAAGTTTGTGTGTTGACCAGCTCGCTCTCTCGCCTGCTTTCATCTTCCACACCCATTACAAACCATGTAATCATAATGAATTTAAGTCCATTGTTCTGAAAGAACATCTGCTTTTTTCTGATTTAAGTGGTTGAATTAGTGCTAAATTGTGACTTACTAAATTTCAAAATGTCAGATATCTGTTTAATAGCTGTTTAAAGTGTTCAGCAGGATATCTGTCTTCACACTAACTGCTAAAAACACTCATGGGGAAAATAAAACAGTTATTATTTTCCTGGAGGTTGAGGAAAATGATAGTAAGGCATTAAAGGGTGGTAGTTACACTACCGTTCAAAAGTTTGGGGTCACATAGAAATTTCCTTATTTTTGAAAGAAAAGCACTGTTTTTTTCAATGAGGATAACTTTAAACTAATCAGAAATACACTCTAATATCTAATATACATTGCTAATGTGGTAAATGACTATTCTAGCTGCAAATGTCTGGTTTTTGGTGAAATATCTACATAGGTGTATAGAGGCCCATTTCCAGCAACTATCACTCCAGTGTTCTAATGGTTCAATGTGTTTGCTCATTGCGTCAGAAGGCTAATGGATGATTAGAAAACCCTTGTGCAATCATGTTAGCACAGCTGAAAACAGTTTAGCAGGTTAGAGAAGCTATAAAACTGACCTTCCTTTGAGCAGGTTGAGTATCTGGAAAAAATTATTATTTCAAATACAAATCATTATTTCTAACCTTGTCAATGTCTTGACTATATTTTCTATTCATTTTACAACTCATGGTGGTAAATAAGTGTGACTTTTCATGGAAAACACAAAATAATTGTCTGGGTGACCCCAAACTTTTGAACGGTAGTGTATGTTACTTAAAAAATATATACATAGATAGTTTTTTTCTTTGTGATACATCACAATTGCTCTTTGTATTCTTTTTTTTTTTATAATTGCCATTTTGGCTGTGAAATAGTCCATTGAAATAATGATTTGTCTAATTATTAAAAACTACAAAATATGTTTTTTTTTTCTGATGCAGCCCACTTCAAAGTTACAATAAATGTTTAGTATAAGCCAAATGACTACATTGCTGTGGCTGTCTTTTGGCCAGATGTTAAATTAACTATTAAAATAAGATGGAAACTTTGTCCCCTACTAGGAGTACTTCTTGGGGTACAAGACATGTACCCTGAGAGCTTGGTCTGTTTGCTGAAGTGTAAAACCTATTGTTGACTCTTGTTTTGGTCCAGAAATGCAATTTAATTTTTTCAATCTTTGCTTCAAGTAACCCAATGTATTCCCCTCCCTATGCACAGCACCAGATGTGAGAGCCATCCGGTCCTGAGATTGGAAACAGTAATAACGACACTGGTTAAATGAGCTATTTTCATACAATATGAATCATTAGAGATCAGTGTTGTAGTCGGCAGAGGAATCTGAGTGTCAGCTTCTTAAAAAAACATGAAAAAATGTTAAAAGGAGAAAGATTATAGAAAGAAGGATTAAAAATAAAACAGAAATACCCTCTGAAGGTGTGTGGAATTACAAGATGGAAGTTAAAACGTACAGTACAATGACCTAATAACAACATAGCTAGAAACTGAGCTTAAAAAGTACCGTCAAATTAAAATACTAAACACCTAAATTTACAGTCTGTCTTGAAGTTGATCTTAAGTTTTACTTCTTCTGTTGTGAACTCACATTTTAAAACACATTTTGACAGTAAATATCTCCTTTAGCTCTAGCAAACGTTTCCCACCGGACATTATTAGGGCGTGCTACTTAAGTTTCAGTCCATGCATAAAGTCTCTTGTTAGTAATGATGTAGGAAAAATGTGGATAACATACAGTGGATATAAAAAGTCTACACACCCCTGTTCAAATGTCAGGTTTTTGTGATGTAAGAAAATGACACCAAGATAAATCATTTCAAAACTTTTTTCCACCATTAATGTGACCTATAACCTGTACAACCCAACTGAAAAATGAACTAAAATCTTTTAAAGGGAAAAATAAAAAAAAAAAAATTACAAAAACCTGGTTGCATAAATATGCACACCCTTAAACTAATTATTTGTTGCAGCACCTTTAGCCTTTATTACATCACTCAGTCTTTTTGGTTAGGAGTCTATCAGTATGGCACATCTTGATGTGGCAATATTTGCCCACTCTTCTTTGCAAAAATGCTCCAAATCTGCCATATTTTGAGGACATCTCCTGTGCACAGCTCTCTTCAGATCACCCCACAGATGTTTGATCGGATTTAGGTCTGGACTCTGGCTGGGCCATTTCAAAACCTTAATCTTCTTCTGATGAAGTTATTCTTTTGTTGATTTGAATGTGTGCTTTGGGTCATTGTTGTGCTGAAAGATGAAGTTCCTCTTCATCTTCAGCTTTCTAGCAGAAGTCTGATGATTTTGCGCCAACACTGACTGGTATTGAACTGTTAATAATTCCCTCCACCTTGACTAAGGCCCCAGTTCCAGCTGAAGAAAAGCAGGCCCAAAACATGATGCTGCTAACTGGACGTCCCTCCAAAATTGATTAAAGGACAACAAGAAAACTGGTCAGGGAGGCTGCCAAGAAGCCAACAGCTTACATTGAACATAACATTAACATAACATAACATTGAAGGAGCTGCAGGAATTTCTGGCAAGTACTTGCTGCTTAGTACATGTGACAACAATCTCCCGTCTTCTTCATATGTCTGGGCTATGGGGTAGGGTGGCAAGACGGAAGCCTTATCTTATGAAGAAAAACATCAAAGCAATTTGAAATCTCCTAAACGCATGTGGGAAAATATGTTATGGTCTGATGAAACCAAGGTTGAACTTTTTGGCCATAATTCAAAAAGGTATATTTGGCCAAACACAACACCGCTCATGACCAAAACAGCACCATACCTAAAATGAAATCAGCATCTCCATAAAGCTTGTCAGCAGATGGAAGCATGAGGTGCTCTATAATTTCCTGGTAGATGGTTATGCTGACCTTGGACTTGATAAAACACAGTGGACCAACACCAGCAGATGACAGAGCTCCCCAAATCATCACTGACTGTGGAAGCAGACTGGACCTCAAGCAACTTGGATTCTGTGCTGCTCCCCTCTCCCGCCAGTCTCTGGGACCTGGATTTCCACATGCCAAGACTTGGCACCTGATTTGGCAAGCCATGTCATCTGCTGGTGTTGTCCCCTGTGTTTTATCAAGTCCAAAGTCAGCACAGTCATCTACCAGGAAATTTTAGAGCACTTCCTGCTTCCCTCTGCTTACAAGCTTTATGGAGATGCTGATTTCATTTTTCAGTAGGACTTGGCACCTACTGATGCTGCCAAAAGTACCAATACCTTGTTTATTTATTATGGTATCACTGTGCTTGATTGGCCAGCAAACTGGCCTGACCTAAATCCCATAGAGAATCTATGGGGTATTGTCAAGAGGAAAATTAGAGACACCAGACCCAACAATGGAGATGAGCTGAAGGCCACTATCAAAGCAACCTGGGCCTCCATAACACCTTAGCAGTATACCACAAGCTTATGGCCTTCATGCCATGCTGCACTGATGCAGTAATTTCAGCCTTGAGATGATTTGAGATGAGATGAGATGAGATTCAACTTTATTGTCATTACACATGTATGAATACAAGGTAACGAAACGTGACTTGGCATTTGGGCACGCTCTGCAGAGCGCATCCAAGGCCGGGGCAGCCGCTAGGCGCCAGTCATAAAGAAGAAAGGAAAAAAAAGAAAAGAAAGGATATGACACAATAGGCGAGAGAAAAAAACATGTTTTATCAAATTGACGCTTAATGAGTAAGCGAAATTTTGATTGCAGGCAAAAAAAACCTCAATGCATATTTAGCAGACATTTAGTAGACAGATCACACGCAGAGGGAGAGCAGTGTGTGTATATCGTATGCATGTAGTGTTGTATGCATTGTGTAGTGTAAATGTAACAGTTGTTAGTGAGCAGCAGAGGGCGCCTCCTGGCAGTGGATAGATGTTATAATCATGTGACTTATAAACAAGTCCAGAGTCCAGAGTCTATCTCTCTCTCTCTCTTGCTTGCAGAAGGCACATGGGCATTGTACTTGAGGGTCCAATCCGCTGACGACAAACAATTGATTGTTGATTGTTTGGGTAGACATGAGCCGATCCTTCCGCTTATCTCAGTCAGGAGGAATGTAAACACAGGGCAAACAAGGTCAAATCAAATCAAATCAAATCAGCACAGTGCACTCAGAGAATAGAATTTGTCCTCATCCGTGTAGTTCTGTGCTTCCATTATATATGCAGGCTTAAACTATTTTTCCATAGAGAGCACAGGGCTTCAGATGTATTCCTTCACTGAATCACTGTCATTCAGTTCACCGTTTGCCGCTACTCATGCCCTCCCCAACTGGTCGAATTTGATGAAGGAGCTTGCCGGGTCCGCTTGATCAGCTCTCTCACTTTCCTTCAATTTCTGATGCATCAGGGAACTCCACAGCCAAAAATAGAAGTCCTGAGATCATAACCAATAATGTTTCCATAGACACATGAATTCCAATGTCCATGAGTCTCCTCGTAGGTTCCAATTCTTGGGCTCCCCCTTGGCCCAATTCTTGTTGAAAAATAGTGACAATAGCACATTTAAGCCACTTCCAAATCCATAATTTCCGTTTAGATTAAGATTCAGCAGAAGAAAAGCGACTAAACACAGACAAAAACGCAACATTGCAAAAGCTGGGAATAGATAGCAGCTCAACCAGACTCATGTCAATCATCACTGTTTTCTTCCTGCATTACCGACTGCACTATATAGTTCTCCACAGTATCTGCTGCTGGCTAATATATATTTTAACTGTTGACCAGTATCACTTAATCTTATCCTACACTTTATTACATGTATAGTTTATTTCTCTTATCATGTTTAATGTTGCAGCATTGTACCGAGACAAATTCCTAGTTTGTGTACTACATGAACAATGGCAATAAACCTGATTCTGATTCTGAGATCAGGAAGGCAGGGGAGGAGGGAAGAAAAATGCGACTGCTCTCTCTCAAGGCAAGATGGAAATGCTCTGTGTGTGTGTGTGTGTGTGCGTGTGTAAGATTAGGCACAATATAAATAAAGCTGAATTGAATTAATTAATGTAAAAAATGATCAAGTATTGAATGCATACATGGGCATAGTTTTTAGTAGGCCAGCATTTCTATTAAAAATCTTTGTTCTTATTGTTCTTATGTAATATTCTAATTTTTTGAGAAACAGAATTTCAGGTTTTCATTGGCTGTATCATTAAAATTAAAATAAATAAATGCTTGAAATATATCACTCTGTGTGTAATTAATCTATATATTAGTTTCTTGCTTTAAATTGAATTACAGAACTAAATCAACTTGTTGATGATATTCTAATTTATTGAGATGCACCTGTAGTTAATATGATGCATGCAATACTGGTAAATAAATTGTAGATTTTAGACATGTCGTTATGATAAAAACTGTGTTGTCTCTTTGTAAGTTTGTGCACAAATTATGTAAGGTTTTTGAGCAGTTTGAAAAGTAGGGTTGTTATAGTATGTGAAAATCTGAAAACATACCATATGAAAAAATGTGAAGGTCCACTCCCACACAGTGAGCTTTCTTTAAGAATGTCTTTCTGTTGATGTTTTGTAATCAAAACTGCTACTTTAACTTAGGGTTAGAACAAGATAATAGTCTGATACAGAGACAAAGAACTCTATTTTTACAGTCTACAGCAGCTTTTGCACCACACTTCACACCTTGCACCACTGCCTTTTTTACTGTAGTTTCTGTTAGCACATTGTCTATTTTTCAAGCTCTGCATCACGCCATCTAATTACCAGTAGACAGTGTGCTGGATTTAGACTTGGAGGAGTGGGTTCATTTAAAAGGCTTGTGGAAGTATTCAATCTCATGTGCATCCATATCTCTGAAAAGGGAAAAAGAGGTCTGTCGTCAGAAGCGCATTGTTAATGCTCTTTCAGTGATGGGTTTTGAAATCCCGCAGCTCCTACTGACAAGAGCAGAAGAGGAAACACAGCATGTGCTGGTATTTTCAATTATTTTAATGAACAGACTTGTAATAGTAATAACCTCATCACCCGTCATTTAAATTATAATATGATGATACTGTACACTTAATAGTTTTTTATTTCATCCACATTTTCATTTTAATCACGTACTTGCAGGAGGGCATAGCCTGTAGAGTCAGCATTAATGTGTTTATTTTTTAGGGCATTGTTTTTCAACCAGGATGCCCTGGTGCATTCAGGTTTTTGTGGGAACTGATCTAATTTCACTTCTTAATTGGTCCAGAAATTGTAAATAATTTACTATTGTTGTACAGGGGTTCTGTAGGCACCAATACACCACACTGCCAATGTATTTGCATTTTTTGAGCTTGACCTTTGACCTTGCAATCCCAAACACATAGTGATAAATCAGGGTCACAGAGTGAACCTGTGTACAAAGTCTGGTAACACTATCTTCACTCGTTCTATAGTTATCATGACTGATTAGATTATTCATCCCACGTGCAAGGAGCAGCAAAAAAGAGACAATCCAACTGTTATACACGTCTGAGTATCTTTTATTAAATAGCAAAATCCGCACTGCTACAGAACAGTCACTCGCCAGAGGAAAGGCCCTGTGGAGAGAGAACAAGAGCTGTAAGCAGAGGAATGGAGTAAGGGAAAATGGGCAAGCCAAATTACCACATACGTGGGCTCAGAGGGAGCGCCAGCAGGACTCCAGCGGGGAATAGACGAACCAGCAGGGTAGAGGATAGCTGGTGGAGCCTGACCGGGTGGAAGTTACCGTTGTGAGGGATGAAGTGGCAGGAGAGCGCGCACAGACCCCAGTGACACACCCACACGATGGCAGCAACCCGCACAGGGAAATAAAGCACATGTGGAGGAAAAATAAGTTCAGGCGAGGTACGACGAGCTGAGAGGTTGCAGATTTTTATTTTCCTCCAACATCATGAGACACACTGTAGCGCTGTGGGCCGTGTTGGACTGTGTGTGCTGTGTGTGCCCTTGAGGCATATATAGCAAACTCTTTTATACATGTTATACAAAGAGAAAATGCATGGCACATTTGCATATTGATATACATATCAGTCAATACATATCAATCGCATGACCAACCGGCACACGAACTTCCTCTCCTTAATCCGAGGATGTATAACAATAGTCCATTGTTCTGATTGTCTCCTAGTGGCTCTCTGTCCGTATGCAAATTGCCCTCTGCTTCCTGCTGGCTAGCTGAGTGTGAAAATTGAATGTCCATGTAGACTGTGGTGGGTCACCACACACACAGGTTAACAATTTCTTTCACCAGTGAAAAGCTGACTTGCTGTCTTAGTGGCAGTATACCCAGACGAGCCAGCGCTGAATCACTGAAGGATGCTTCCTTAAGTACGCTGGCTGATGAGAGAGTGGAGGTGTGTCCTCTTCCTCAGGTGTGATGATGAGCTGAGGAAGGATGAACGGGAAGGAGGGGCCGCGCTCTCGCCGCCCTTTACAATAGTAATATGACAGAGGGAATGCTACTCTTGACTTTTGACCTTTTTTATACCCCAAACCCATAGTCTGAGGTCAGGGTGTCAGGGTGAACAATGTGTACCAAGTAGGGATGGGAATTGATAAGATTTTATCAATATCAATGGCACTTTTGATTTTATTTATTGATCCAATTCTTATCAATTCTTGATCAGTTTTCCACGTGGAAAAATAGAAGGCCTTATTAAAAGCTCTCAAGTTGAAAGATCTGGTTGACTTTAAAACTGCAGTAATAATGTTTAAAGTGAAGAATCTATCACTGCCCGCAAATATCCAAAAGTTGTTCCAGATAAGGGATAAACAATATCATTTCAGAGGAACATGTACTGTATATTTCAAAAACCTACCACCAAGCAACACTGTGTCTCAGTACAAGGAGTTAGATTGTGGAATGCTCTTGGACCTGAATTAAAATCATGTACAACACTTGGACAATTTAAACAAAAACTAAAGGAAGAAATACTCCAAGCATATGTACAAGATGACATGTAAAATCACATAAGAATTATCATATTCAGTCTGTGTTGTGCTGTTGCTTAGTTTTGTTTTGTTTTTTTGTTTTTTTTTGTCACATTTTTTCTTAGCTTTGTTCTGAATTGTAATCACTCCTGTTTTGTTTTTCTTTTGAATTCTTGGATGGAACATGGGTGGGCAATATATGCTGCGGCTTCAGCCATCACCCATTTCAGATAACTTATGTTGAACTGTATGATCAGAGGAGTTATTGTTTAATTTGACCTTATTAGATTTTTTTTGTCCCCTTTGTTATATTATTCTGTTCCTTTCTTTAAATCTTTACTTTTAATCTATCCGAAATAATGATTCATTCATTCATTCATTCATTCATTCATTCATTCATTCAAAAAAAGGCCTTTACAGGATTTCAGCATCAGTGCAGGACTTTTATTTTTCTGACTTTAAACCATGCTTCTTTTCTGAAAAAGATATAATAAAATCAAATATAAGACTACAAGCATGCTTTCCTTAGAAAATGGGCATGTATGCCTTGTAACATTTATGTTTAAATGCTGAAAAGCAACCTAAATAAGATAAGATAAGATAAGATAAGATAAGCCTTTATTAGTCCTGCAACAGGGAAATTCCAGGATTGCAACAGCACAGGGATAGCAACACACAGAGCAATAATTTAGAAGATAAGAAAATAAGAGCAGTGAATATACATATGTACATATAAATATATAAATATATATACACAGTGGGGAGCATTGTAGCTAGATGGAATAAACAGCATAACAGTGTATTTAGTTACTCCACATAGTATGAATATGTACCCATACATATTGTCACCCTCCGTAGTGATTGATATTGTCCTAGTTGTATACTGGAGGGGACCATTTTGTGTAAGTCTGTTGCGTCTTTTGCATTCAATACTATTAGGTCGTCACGTTTTTTGCTATCTCTGTGAGCAGCCCTGCTTAGGTTATAAAGTCTGACAGCCGTAGGTAGGAAGGACCTGCGAAACCTCTCGGTCGCGCACCTAGGATGATGTAGTCTACTGCTAAATGAGCTCCTCAGTGCGTTCAGTATGTCCTGCATAGGATAGGACTCGGACTCCAGAAGAGATGACAGTTTAGCCACCATCCTTCTCTCTCCCATCTCCTCCACTGGGTCAAGGCGCTGCCCCAGGACAGAGCTAGCTTTCTTGATCAGTTTGTTCAGTCTCTTCCTATCGGCTGTTGTAATGACACTGCCCCGGCAGATCACTCCAAAAGTGATGGCTGATACCACCACTGAATCGTAGAAGGTCTTCAGGAGCACCCCTTGTACACCAAAAAACCTGAGCCTCCTCAGCAGGAACAGCCTGCGCTGTCCCTTCTTGTAGAGTGCGTCAGCATTGTGTGACCAGTCTAGTTTATTGTTCAGATGAACACCCAGGTACTTCTAGGATGTCACCATCTCAATGTCTGTTCCCTGGATGTTTACTGGTGCTGTGGGGGGTTGTCCTTGCCTGTGGCAGTCCACCACCAGCTCCTTAGTTTTTCTCACGTTGATCTGGAGGTAGTTCCGATGGCACCAGTCCACGAAGTCCTGGATAAGTCCTCTGTACTCAGCTTCATCTCTGTTGGAGATGAGGCCAACGATCGCAGAGTTGTCAGAGAACTTCTGTAGATGGCAGTGTGTTGTGCTGTGTGAGAAGTCCGCAGTATAAAGGGTGAACAGGAAGGAAGCCAGAACTGTTCCCTGGGGGGCCCCCGTGCTGCCAATGATCATGTCGGACACACAATCCCGGGTTCTCACAAACTGTGGCCGGTTTGTGAGGTAGTCCAGGATCCACGATAACAGGTGCTGGTCCACCCCTGCGCACAGCAGCTTGTCCCTCAGGATCATCGGTTGGATGGTGTTGAAAGCACTGTAGAAGTCAAAGAACATGATCCTCACCGCGTTCCCAGGCTTCTCCAGGTGGAACAGGGAATAGTGAAGGAGGAAAATCACTGCATCCTCCACCCCGATGTCATGCTGGTAGGTGAACTGGAATGGATCCATCGCTGGTCCCACCAGGGGGCGGAGATGAGAAAGGAGCAGTCTCTCCAGGGTCTTCATCAGGTGAGACGTCAGGGCCACTGGTCTGTAGCTATTCAGGTCTCTGGGGTGGGAAGTCTTTGGTACAGGTACCACACAAGATGTTTTCCACAACTGTAGTACTCACCCCAGCTTCAGGCTCAGGTTGAAGATGTGCTCCACAATCCCACACAGCTGGTCTGCGCAGGACTTGAGGAGCTTTGCGTTGATGTAGTCCGGACCCGAGGCATTGCTCACCTTGATCTTCCTCAGCTCCATGATCACATGGGTCTTAGTGAGGGTCAGGTTGGGGGGCTGTGTGCTGGGAGTGGGGGGGGGTGTTGTTGGGGGGGGGGGGGCGTAGACAGCAGGTCTCGATGATGGTAGAGGCAGCAGTGGTTGTTGTGCAGGCGGAGGGGAGGGCGGTTGGTCAAACCTATTAAAAAACATGTTCAGATTGTTCACCCACTCCCTGCCCTCTGTGGCCTGGGAGGAGGTATTCTGGAGCCCAGAGATGGTTTTGAGGTTTCTCCAGACCCCACTGATGTCACTCTGTTGCAGCTTCTCCTCCATCTTCTTCCTGTAGCTTTCCTTTTCCTCTCTGATCTTTCTCCTTAGCGCCCTCTGTACCGACTTCAGCACCTCCCTGTTCCCCGACCTGAAGATCCTCTTCTTCTCTCTCAGTAGTGATTTTATCTCAGGGTTGATCCAGGGTTTGTTGTTCAAGCAACACCGTATGATCTTGGTGGATACGGTGTTGTCCACACAGAAGTTGATGTAGTCCGTGATGGTGTGAGTGAGGCCTTCGATGTCCTCACCATGTGGATCGCAGAGCTGCTCCCAGGCATCCATCCATCCATCCATCTTCTACCGCTTTAGAGATGGATGGATGGATCCTGAATGGATGGATCTCCCAGGCAGTGATTTCAAAACAGTCCTTAAGAGCGTCCATTGCCTCCTCAGACCATATCTTCACTGTGCGCATAACCGGAGGTTGTCTGTGTATTAGGGTTTTGTACACTGGCAGGAGATGAACCAAGTTGTGATCCGATCTCCCGAGTGGGGGGAGTGGTGATGAGGTGTACGCCTCCTTAGTGTTTGCATAGAATAAGTCCAGTGTTTTATTGTCTCTGGTGTGGCATGTGACATACTGGGTGAACGTGGACAGATTGGGGGACAGTGAGATATTGTTAAAATCACCGGAGAGGAGGAGGAGAGCATCTGGGTGTTCTGTCAGAAGCCTGCCAGTTACTGAGTGGATGGTGTCACGTGCTTCCCCAGCGTTCTCTGTCAGATTTGCATGAACAACAATGCAGATCACGTGTGAGTATTCCCTCGGGAGGTAAATAGGCCGCATGCTAACAGCTAGCAACTCCATGTCTTTGCTGCAGTGTTGCTCTTTAACCGTGATGTGTCCCGGTTTACACCAGCTGTTATTGACATACATTATCACTCCTCCACCCTTTGCCTTCCCACTGTCTGATGTCCGGTCTGCCCGTATTGCGTGGAAACCCTCTAGTTCGATGTTAGTATCTGTTGCTAGTTCTGTTAGCCACGTCTCAGTAAACAACATAATGATAATCTCTCTGAAGACGCTCTCGTAGTGGAACATGGTCACCAGTTCATCTGTCTTATTGAGTAGCGATCGAACGTTCCCCATAGTAATGGAGGGGAGGACGGGTCTGTACCTTATATTCCTCGCCCACCGTCTTACTCCAGCTCGACATCCACACCATTTCCGTCAATGGAATACTGAAGTGATTAGAAACAACTGCACAATTATGTTGTTTTAGCAATCACAAAAATATACATCCTGTACTTGGGTGTAATTTTTTCATGTTTTTTTTTTAAATATTCACTTCAATTCAATTCAACTTTATTTATATAGCGCCATTTCACAAAAACAGTCATCTCATAGCACTTTCGACTGTAGGGGAAACCCCCACAATTGCAGAAAGACCATAACAATCAGGCGATCCCCTGTGAGCAAGCGCTTGGTGACGGTTGAGAGAAAAAACTCCCTTTTAACAGGAAGAATCCTCCAGCAGAACCAGGCTCAGAGAGGGGCAGTCATCTGCTGCGACTGGCTGGGGGGGTGAGGGAATAGAGAAGATGAAAAGAACAGATATGTAGAAAGCAAACAGCACAATGGGGACTCAATCTATGGGAGAGAACAAACAAATGTTAATGACCAGCAAAAAAAAATAAAAAATAAAAAAAAAATATTTCATTGAGAGTGAAGAAAGGAGTGAAGCCCAGTGCAATTATTGGAGGTCCCCCGGCTGTCTAAACCTATTAGCAGCATAACTAAGGGAGGGTTCAGAGACACATGATCCCTCCCTAATTGTAGGCTATATCAAAAAGGAAGTTTTTAACCCTATTCTTAAAAACAGACATTGAGTCTCACTCCCATATCCGGATTGGCAGCTGGTTCCACAGGAGAGGAGCTTGATAACTGAAGGCTCTTCCTCCCATTGTACTTTTGGAGATTCTAGGTATTACAAGTAATCCAGCATTTTGGGAGTGTAGTGCTCTGTTAGGATAATAGGGTAGTATCAGATCTTCTAAATAAAAAGGGGCCTGACTGTTTAGAGCTTTGAAAGTGAGAAGAAGGATTTTAAACTTAATTCTAAACTCCATGGGAAGCCATTGAAGGGAGGCCAGAACCGGAGAGATATGATCTTTCTAGTACCTGTTAAAACTCTTGCTGCAGCATTTTGGATCAACTGGAGATTTTTTAAAGATGTTTTAGGACAACCTGATAATAAAGAGTTACAATAATCTAATCTAGAGCAAACAAAAGCGTGAATCAGTTTCTCAGCATCACTCTGAGACAAGATGCTCCTAATCTTGGCAATATAAGATAAGATAAGATAAGATAAGATAAGATAAGCCTTTATTAGTCCCACAATGGGGAAATTCCACGATTGCAACAGCACAGGGATAGCAACACTCAGAGCAACAATCAGAAGGCAAGAGAAAAAAACAAGAGCAGTGAGTAGACATATGTACATATATATATATATATATATATATATATATATATATATATATAGACACAGTGCAGAGCATTGTAGCTAGATGGGATAGGTATATAAATATATAAACAGTGCGGAGCATTGTAGCTGGATGGAATAAATATATGAGTATATAAACACACAGTGCGGAGTATTGTAGCTAGATGGAATAAATATATGAATATATAAACACAGTGCGGAGCACTGTGTGTTTATATATTCATATATTTAGCATATTAGCATATTATTAACATATTAGCATATTATTTAGCATATAACATAGCATATTATGCAAATGATAGAAGGCAGTCTTAGAAACAAATTTAATATGTGAATTGAAAAACAGATCTTGATCAAAAATAACTCCAAGGTTCCTCACAGAGCTATTAAGAGAAAGAGTAACTGCAGCCAAACTAAAAGTTTGATTTGGAAAGGTATTTCTAAGGTTTTTTGGACCAACTAGAATTACTTCACTCTTATCTGAATTTAATAGCAGGAAATTACAAGTCATCCAAGCTTTGATTTCCTCAAGACAGACTTCTAACTTGGCTAATTGATTACTATCATCTGGCTCCATTGACAGGTATAATTGTGTGTCATCTGCATAACAATGAAAATGTATACAGTGCTTTCTAATAATGTTGCCTAAGCATATATAAACTAAAAAGAGTAGGGCCTAGCACAGATCCCTGTGGAACTCCATGACTGAGCTTTGAGTTGAAAGAAAACTCATTATTGACATGAACAAACTGGAACCTATCAGATAAATAAGATCTAAACCACTGCAATGAAGTTCCATTAAGTCCAACACAGTGTTCTAATCTATCAAGTAGAATATTATGATCAGTAGTATCAAAAGCTACACTAAGGTCTAAAAGGACAAGTACAGAAACCAGTCCATTATCAGATGTGATAAGGTGGTCATTAGTGACCTTCACTAAGGCTGTTTCAGTACTATGATGGATTCTAAACCCAGATTGAAACTCTTCAAATAAACCATTTCCCTGCAAGTGGTCAAATAATTGCATAGCAACAACTCTTTCTAAGATTTTTGAAATGAAAGGGAGATTAGAGATTGGTCTATAGTTAGCTAAAACTCCTGGATCCAGCGTTGGCTTTTTGAGTAAGGATTTAATTACAGCAGTTTCAAAAGCCTGTGGTACATGGCCTAAAGTTAATGAAGAACTAATTATTTGAAAAAAAAAAAGCTACCAATAAATGGGAAGACTTCTTTAAATCACCTGGTAGGAATAGGGTCTAAAAGACAAGTTGAAGGCTTGGATGAGGAAATTATTTTGTTTATCTCTTAAAGGTCAATTGGAGTAAACTCATCCAAACAGATATCAGTTGAAGGAGTTGTTGTAGTTACTGTATTTAAGTTAACGGTGGGAAGAATCTGACTGATTTTTTTCTCTGACAGATGAAATTTTACTATTGAAAAAGTTCATAAAGTCCTGACTACAGGACTTTATGAACTAGTTCTGTAAATACATCTCGGACAACTCGATCAACAGCACGCGGCGAGTGCAGGATTCCTAAGCACAAGACAACATTAGCAAATTCAACATTTTCTTGTGTGGCTATGTGACAGTGGAACATGTTACCAACGGAGTTACTTGCAGTTACAGACTATCAAATATTTTCACGCTTGGTGAAAAAACAGTTAATCTCTAAGCAAACCTGTGTCCATAATGTACTGTGATGTAAAGATGTTAGAGTGTGTGATGACGACAGTGGGACCAATAAGAGCCAGTGGTTGGATGTGAAAAATTGTTTATATGGATGGAGTTATAAAATGTATTATTGTATGTTTTAGTTCTTATCAATGTTTTGGGTTCTTATTAATGTTATTAATGTTTGTTTTAGTTTTTAGCAATGCTTGGTTTTAGTTTTTTAATCAATGTTTGGTTTTAGTTTTTTTTTATCAATGTTTACTTGTAGTTTTAGCAAGGGGCCAGGGACTACAGTTGTAGCCAGGGACTACAGGTGGAAATTAGCACTAGTGCTATAACCTGGTACAATGCGTCTTTCCTCTTAAACCCCTTAACGCCTGAATTTATTTCCAATTATGAAAAAAAAATTCACTTGTGTTTTTGCTTTCAAGTAGATGCTAAATTAAGTTGAGAAAGTTAATTTGACTCTCGCACATAAAATAGATATAATTTTAGGTATGATGCAAATTCGCGACAACAGGCGTCAAGGGGTTAAGGTCAATGTATATTGTGCATGTCCCTGTATAAATAAATAAAGGGAGAAAAAAAAAACTAGTAAGCTCTAAGGGAATGCTAGGATTGACAGTCCTGACTCCTTGTCAGCCTGGCTACAGTGCTGAAAGAAACTTGGGATTATTCTTGTTCTCTTCTATTAATGCAGAATAATAACTCATTCTAGCTTTTTCTAAGAGATTTTTTTTTTTTTTATAAATTAAAAGATGATTTCTCCAAGCTAAATAGATTTCATTAAATTAGTGGAGTACCATTTTCTTTCTAATTGATGAGTCTTCTGTTTTAAGCTACGAGTTTCTGTGTTGAACCAAGGAATTAGAAATCTCTGATTAGACTTATTCTTTTTTAAAGGGGCCACCATGTCTAGAGTCTGATGCAGAGAAGCTGTAACACTATCTACCATGCTATCAATTACAGAAGGAGCAAGCTGTCTATAGCTTATTTCTGTTGTGTTGACACATGGCATAGAGGAAACAATCTGCATAAATTTGGTAACAACATCATCTGAGAGGCATCTACTGTCGTAATATTTTTCTTTATGAGCCAAATAGTCAGATATAGTAAAATCAAAACTTAACAGACAATGGTCTGACAGTACAGGGTTATGAGGAGACACTACCAGATTTTATATTTCTATGCCATATGTCAGAACAAGGTCCAGCGTATGGTGGAGATAATGGGTAGAATTTCCTACTTTCTGAGAAAACCCATCAAGTCTAATATTGAATTAAATGCCATATTAAGAATATCACTATCTACATCTACATGTATATTTAAGTCCCCTACTATAATTATTCTTTCTGATTTCAGCACTAAATCAGCTAAGAATTCGGCAAATTTGGATAAAAACTCTGAGTAGGTTGATGGAGGACGATAAACTATGGCAAATAAAAATTGGGTTCTGCCTAAAATTGCTAAAATGCCCAATACTGAGGACCAGGCCCTCAAACGAATTATAACATGTTTTTTTGCTTTACATTAATTAGTAATTTGGAATGGTAAATTGTTGCTACTCCTTCTCCACGACCAGAACTTCTGGTATTTTAACAGTTTAAATAACCAGAGGGAGTTGATTCATTTAAACCAACATAATCCTCTTGCCCTAACCAAGTCTCTGTAAGGGATATTAAATCAATCTGATGATCAATTAACAGATCATGGACTAGCAGAGACGTGGGAGTTAGAGACCTAATATTTAACAAACCGCATTTAACTTTTAAATTATGAGGAGGAACAGAGGCCAAATCATTCAATTTAGACGCTTCTTGTTTAATTTGAGTTTTACCAACTTTTTATTTAATCACTTTGGGATGCTAATACATTATAGTTTTATTTACTTTGGAGAGTGCAGACAATGATTCTCTGATGGGAAAGACAGGGGCTAAGTTGAGGGGTGGCGGATGAAGAGGAGCTGCAGAGAGGCGTGTAAGACTGCGACTCTGCTTCCTGGTCCCAACTCTGAGTTGTCAAGGTTTTGGAAATTTGGATAAAAATGATGCCAGATTGTTAGATAAATGAGACGCACCATCCAAAGTGGGATGGACGCCGTCTCGTCAAATAAGACCAGGTTTTCCCCAAAATAAGCTCCAATTGTCTATGTAGCCCACATTGTTTGCAGGATACCACACAGACAGCCAGCAGTTGAAGGATGACAAGAGGCTAAACATGTCATCACTGGTCAGATTGGAGAAGGGCCTAGAGAATACTACAGAGGTAGACATTGTTTTTGCAAACACATACCAATTCCACATTAAGTTTTGTGACTTCCGACTGCCGGAGTCGGATGTCGTTAATGCCAGCGTGGATAACAATTGTGGAGTATTTACAGATAATTTCGCCAACATTTTCAAATTTGACTCGATGTCGCCTGCTCTGGCCCCAGGAATGCATTTGACTATGGCCGATGGAGTCTCTAGGTTCATGTTTCTGACTACAGAGTCGCAAATGATCAGAGTTTTTTTCCTCAGCGGGTGTGTCGCTGAGTGGGGAGAAGCGATTAGAAACATGAACAAGTTGGTGGTGAACCAGGGCCTTGAGACAATGCTTCCTTCTCACCGTCATCCACTCAGTCTCCTCGCTGCTGAGGAGGACCGGAGGACCGCTAGTAGGCCGCCCTGTGCTAGGGTGCTCCACTGCAGCTAAGGAGTGTCCATCATTATTAACTGGCGCAGACGGTGTTTCAATGCAGCGGAACCAGGATTCCAAATCAGACAACCTCACCTCGAGTGCCTCAAAAAGACAACATTTATTACATTTACCGTTATCATTAAAAGAGACAGCGGTGTAGCTAAACATGTTACAGAGAGAGCACACCAGAGGAGGAGAGGAAGGAGAGCTAGTAGCCATAGCTAGTGGCTAACCCAAAGCTAACAAAAGCACTCATGAAAGGTGAACAGAAGGCTAAAGAGGGTGATTAGATGACACTGAGTACGCACACAGGTGCAAGAGGCTTGAAAAACAGAAGTGAGAGCTAACGGTAGATGGAAAAAAGTGATTAAAATACAATTAAAGGCAAAAATCCTCAGGAGAATGAGGAGAGCTAACCACAGAGCAAACCACACAGACAGCCAGCAACACAGGAAGTGAAATGTATACAGTATATATGCACAGTGTACATATATACACCCACATGCACAAAATAATCAATTGTATATTAACATACTGGTAAAACCAAGACATTGCAAGGGGTGTAGTTCAGTACTAATCTGTAGCCTACATTACATGTACTACTTACCCAAACTCTAGCTGCTCTACGGTCATGGACAGATGTAAGCCTTTAAATACAAACTTGATTACAGCTCCTTGTGCAGCTAGCATCAGTGGGTTTTCCTGGCAAGGTGCGGAGGGCGAACAGGTAGGTAAAAGCTCAGAGCTACCGGTTTCTGTCATCATCTAAAATTAGATCATATTTAAATATCAGATGTTTTTCGATGGGTTTTGTGAGTTAAAAAAACAAAAAAACAAATTCAATTTAGCCTGCAAGGCAGCTAGCATTGTTCTAATATTCTACTACTAATAATAAGCTAATATTACTGTCACTAACAGAAGTGCTGCTGTTTGGGAATCAGGTGCGGGCACACTTCATAGACTGCGGAACACATTGCAGGCTTTCATTTTATCCCATGCTACCGCATGAAGAGTTGTTTCATCTTGTGTTTACCATACTGTTACAAATCCCACCTCCAAGTGGAATTAGTCAGCGGTGCAATTCCTGACACCTTTAGGTATACCTCCACTACTAGCCAAGTGCTAGTAAAGGAATTCCTCTTTGGCTAAGTGGTAAGAGTAGGACGTTTTGAGATCATGTCATGGGTTCAAATCCCAGCCTGGGATATAGGTATATGACTGCTTTGCCAGTGTGCAGAAGAGACTTCAGAGGTGTATGTCTACCTTGCCTAAGGGTGAAAATGACTAGGTCAGTCCACCTTGGCGTAAGGGCTGAAACATACTTGGAGATCCGAGGCTGAAAGAGGCAATTCTGGCCTTGGCCCAGTAAGTGGGTCATAACAGAAAGCGGGGGCTCATCCGAGATTTACACCTGCACCACTTCCTTAAGGGGGGAGGTGCTACGGATCACTCCTCCATAAGGAATTAGTCAGTGGTGCAGTTCCTGACACATTAAGGCACACCTCCTCTACTAGCTCAGTGCTCGTAGAGAACTTCCTCTTTGTCCCAATGATAAGAGTGAGAAGTTTTGAGATCATAGATTCATGGGTTCAAATCCTGGCCTGGGATGAGGTGTATGTCTGCTTTGCCTGTGTGCGAGATTTTGGAGGTATATGTCTACCTTGCCTCAGGGCAAAATTGACTAGGTCAGTCCACCTTGGCATAAGGGTCAAAACGGACTTGGACAACCCAGGCTGAATAGGCAGTTCAGGCCTTGAACCAGTAAGTGGTTCATAACAATAGACTTCCATGATTATCCTGCGGTAGTGACAGCGTCATAGCGTTACTTGGTAACGGCAGCATGTGACGTCATGATGCATGCCGTTTCTAGAAAAAAATGCGGACGTGTTTAAGCCCACAGCATTGATAAGAGGAAGTGATAACATCAGCGATGTACAATTCCAGGGGATCAAAAAATTTAGAACTAGTTCCCAACAGGAACTGGTTCTCAATTCCCATCCCTAGCACCAAGTTTGGCGACCCTAGCTTTCTTTGTTGTTCAGATATACAGTAGTTTAAACAGAAATTTGACCTTGACCGTTGATCTTGCTATTCCAAAAGCATAGTGATAGGTCAGGGTCACAGGGTGTGTCTGCATTCAAAGTTTGTTGACACAAGCTTTACAATTCGAGAGAAATGGGACAAAGGGAATGCCTGAAATATTACTGTCAAATAAAGTAATTTAATGGGAGCTTCTCTGTGTGCAGATTTTGATTGTTCTGATATGCCTTTTTTTTGATCCAGCACTCATCCAGGTGGATTGTGGGATGTGTGTATCGTCTTCATTATACGTATTTCACATAGGGAAGGCTAACCTTGGCGTTTGACCCTTTTAACCCAAACCTATAGCCGTAGGTCACAGTCTCAGGGTAAACTTGTGTACCAAGCTGGTTACCCTACCTCACCCATTCTAGAGTAATGGGACATGGGGAATGCTAATCTTGACCTTTGACCTGAAAGCCATAGTCATAGGTCAGGGTGTAAGCCATCCAAGATTTGTCTTAGACACAACAACAATTTCCATTTGAACGTTTATGCCATTTCTTTCTTTTGTTATTGCTTTCACAGGATATAGGGAAAAACTGACCTCTCCCCTTGACCTAAAGGTCAGAGGTCACCAAAATTAACTCGTCTGAGATTTTTTTATGCATACACCTATGATAACAATTTGAAAAGCCCTCATCTTTGAAAAGCCCACCACAAAGAAATTGACCAGTGAAGCTGGAGAGAAACTGAACACATGCATGGAAATAACTGACTGGGGCATGTTTAAAAGAGCCACACATGATCTTAATGAGTACACATACACTGTGAACTCATATATCAACTTCTGTGAAGAGCACATTCTCCCATCGCGCACCAGGATAAGATATTCTAATGACAAGCCTTGGTTCACAGCTAAGCTCAGACGGATCAGGAAGGAGAAGGAAGCAGCGTTGAAAAGTGGAGACAGGGACTGCTACAGGGAGGTCAAATATCGGTTTAACAGAGAGCTGAGGAGAGCTAAATCTGTATATTCTGAGAGACTCCAGCAGCAGTTCACTGCTAATGACTCGGCTTCTGTGTGGAGAGGACTGAGGCAAATCACCAACTATCGGCCTCAGGCTTCTAAAGGTCAGGATGACAAAGCCCTTTGTCAAAGACTGTCCCAACACTATGCCCGTTTTGACACCTCGTCAGCTGTGTCCAACTCACCCACTCCACCCAGCTCCTCTGCCTCCTCAGCCCCTAATTCATCAAGAGCGGTCCCCCCCTCCTCCTCCTCCTCCTCCCCCCCTCCCCTTGTCATCAGTGAGCAGGACGTGCACAGACAGTTCTCCAGACTGAACCCGCGCAAGGCCCCCGGGCCGGACGGTGTGTCTCCCTCCACCCTGAGACACTGTGCAAAAGAGCTGGCTCCTGTCTTCACAGACATTTTTAACACCTCCCTTAAGCAATGTCACGTGCCGACCTGCCTCAAATCCTCCACCATCATCCCTGTCCCCAAGAAGCCACGGATTACTGGACTTAACGACTACAGACCTGTAGCGCTCACCTCTGTAGTCATGAAGTCCTTTGAGCGCCTGGTCCTGTCTCACCTCAAGTCCATCACCACACCCCTCCTAGACCCGCTGCAGTTTGCCTACCGTGCTAACAGGTCTGTGGACGACGCAGTCAACCTGGCCCTCCACTCCATCCTGCAGCACCTGGACTCCCCGGGAACCTACGCCAGGATTCTGTTTGTGGACTTCAGCTCCGCATTCAACACCATCCGCCCCGATCTGCTCCAGGACAAGCTGTCCCTGCTCAACGTGCCTGACTCCCTCTGCAGGTGGATCACCGACTTCCTGACGGACCGGAGACAGCATGTGCGGCTGGGGAAGTCTGTCTCAGACTCTGTTAGCATCAGCATTGGATCACCCCAGGGCTGTGTACTTTCCCCCCTACTCTTCTCCCTTTATACCAACTCCTGCACCTCCTCCCACCAGTCTGTTAAGCTGATTAAGTTTGCGGACGACACCACCCTCATCGGGCTCATCTCCAACGGTGACGAGTCCGCCTACAGGGAAGAGGTGGCCCAGCTGGTGTCCTGGTGCAGCCACAACAACCTGCAGCTGAATGCTCTGAAGACAGCGGAGATGATTGTGGACTTCAGAAAAGTCACATCCCCCCTGCTCCCCCTCACCATCACAGGCTCTCCCATCACCTTTGCAGATTCCTTCCGCTTCTTGGGCACCACCATCACCCGAGACCTCAAATGGGAGCCAACCATCAGCTCCCTCATCAAAAAGGCCCAGCAGAGGATGTTCTTTCTGCGGCAGCTGAGGAAGCTCAAGCTACCCACCAAGATGTTAGTGCAGTTCTACACGGCCATCATCGAGTCCATCCTCACCTCCTCCATAACTGTGTGGTACGCAGGAGCCACTGCCAGGGACAGACTAAGGCTGCAGCGCGTCGTGCGCACTGCTGAGAAGGTGATAGGCTGCAAGCTCCCATCTCTCCAGGACCTGTACATCTCCAGGACCCGGAGGCGTGCCGGCCGGATCATAGCCGATCCTTCACATCCTGGTCACGTGCTGTTTGCCCCCCTCCCCTCAGGTAGAAGGCTTCGGTCCATTCGGACTAAAACCTCCCGTCACATGAACAGCTTTTTCCCCTCTGCCATCAGACTGCTGAACACTAAGTGACTTTTGACTCTCGTGCACTATGTACAGCAGCTCAACCAGACTCATGTCATTCATCACTGTTTTTCTGTTGCATTATTGACTGCACTATGTGGTACTTCACATTATCTGCTACATGCTAATTTTTTAAACTGCCTTGACTAGTACTACTCATTATTACTAGTATTATTATTATTATTACTTATTATTACTTATTTTTCTACACTTATTGCACCTTTCTAGTCCTTTAGTTTTTTAGTTTATCCCTTTTTCTCATTATGTTTTTAATGTTGCAGCATGGCACCGAGACAAATTCCTAGTTTGTGTATCACATGAACAATGGCAATAAACCTGATTCTGATTCTGATTCTGATTCTGATCTTTCTGTAGTTATCACGTTCACAAGGTTTTGGGAAAATTGACCTCCGACCTTGACCTGAAGGTCAGAGGTCACCAACATTCAAATTCTTCCAAGCTTTTTCATAGATACAACAATGGTATAAATTTGAAAAACCCACATTATTTCTTTCTCTAGTTAACTCTTTCACTAGGTAGGTGTTGACACTGCCGCCACTGTCACCACTGCCGCCGTCGACATCACCGCCCATCTGCCCGGCAGAGTGATAGCAATACCCCTTCAGCCTTTAGAGGCTGAGGGGTGAAAGCACTGTTTTAGGGGAATGAATGAATAAGCAGGGACTGTGTGTGCATTTCACTTTTAACCACAGACTGTATACTTGGAAGCGAAGGCGCTCAGTGGGCCAGCTCCGATGAAGAGCACGGAGGAGGTGTGGTGTGATGCTATCAGATTTAAGATTTTAAACTACAAATCTCTCCTCTGTGAAAAAGTATTCTGTCCACATACATAACCTATCATGTTTGTCATCATATCACCTCATATCATATCTCATGTCCCGTGTCAGTTAGTGAAAAATACACACTCAGCCATCGTTTGTCTCTTAAATGTGTTAAGAGGACAGTTAAATACAAACTCTTTGAAGACACAAGAGACAAATTTTTTTCTCTGCACAGACAGAAAAAAAACTGGGTTTATGAAATTTTTCAGGAGATCATCCTCTTTTGCTGACGTTTCAAATCCAATCATTCCCCATCTGTGTTGCATCCATCTGGGCTTCATTAAACCTATTAAATTCAGCTGGATTGTTCAGCTCAATTGTTCATCATCTCTTCCCATTCATCAATAAAATAACTAACTGGGCATTAACTATGATTAATGGCTGCTTAATGCCAAGCAGTGTTACTGTCGTGTGCATTTTCGCTCACGTGCATGCCCTTTCTCCAGCGGAAAACCTGTCTTAAACAAGCCATCATGATCAGACTTCATTTTAGATTATGCGCCTCTGTGCATTAAAAGGATGGGCAGGAGTGCTTTGGATTGGATTATCCAAAACAACCACGGAATAATTAGACCAGCCTCTTTGCACAGAGACCATTTCCCCGCTGTTGTGATAACAAAATGGACTGGGAAACACCCACAGATGCACCCTGCACTTCTGACAATTGACTTCAGACTAGGCTGTCAAAATACCTAGAGAGTATCTTTTTCAGATGCATATTTTGAAACAGTAGTTCTGAGTTTCTACTTTCTTAAGTTTCAGTGTCAGTATAAAACAGTTTATATCAGTGCTTATGTGTAAATGGTTTTTACAATAATTACATGTATTTTGAAGGGGTAGCTTTGGGAGCAGAGGTGCTCTGAATTTTGCAATAATGGGTTTGAATCTTAAGTTCACTTTAGCTTCGGCAGATTGCATATTTTATGTTTAAAAGTATGTGTTAAGGCATCATTTTATGGTTGCCTGGGTGACATGTCCTCTCAGAAGAGTCTCTGTAACATGCGTAGTGCAGACAAGAAAAACAGATCCATTTAAAACACATTAGTTTTGACTTTGTGTTGAGTGTCACTGAACTAAAGGAACAGTTAGTGACTGCACGAAACAAATAAAATTCTTTGTTGAATTTTTGCTATATGATTGGTCTGAAATAAATGTGTTTGCAGGTATATTCAGATTCATTTTTTTTTCAATCGTAAAATCTGAAACATAACAGTAATATCCAAGCAACTAAAAGCTGTTCACTTTGCAACCACTTTGGAAGCATTAACATAATTTGGCATTTAATATCCACTTTTTTCATCTTGACCTAAATGCTGCATGTATCTGCCCATCTTCATTCTCATGGAATTTTCCAACTAAATTTAATTCAGGTTTCTTTGAGTGCTGTGCTTCTCCTTTATGTCTCTAGTAGAATGAGAGTGGTTTAATGATCTTGTCCTACACTAAGATAAAATACTGTACATACAGTATTTCCCAAGCGTCTCTTTATTTAACATTTTCTCCTAAAGTGACATTTTCTCAAGCTGAAAACACTGGGAAATTGCATAAGGTGGGCAACAGCTTTTTAATGGACAAAATAAAATCCATAACATAGCGTGCTGAATGTATGTCATTTATATGAGATGCTGCTCCACTCTCTCCTGGCGTTAAATGATTGAATTACTTTATCCGTATTTCCATCTGTTTATCCCGTCTAGGGGAAAATTTCATTCAGTAATAATGGCACGTATGCTTTACTGGAAACATGGTTTGCAACTAATGTGGTACATTAGTTTGCAAAATCAAGTGACAGATTGTAAAATCAGGATAAAATATTCATAATAAATCACTTGAAAAGAAAGGCATGTTTACTTCAAACAGTTTTAAACTATTCTCCCAGCCAGTGCGGTGTAGTGAGTTATATTACCATAAAACAAGAGCTGCTTACAAAGCCATGGATATGCCAGATATTATAAGCAAAGATCTGTATGATGTTACCTGGCAAAAACGTGTGACACACACACAATATAATACAATGTTGAAGATGTCATGGGGGACATGTTCTGTGGACATGTCCCACTCTGAGTTGTTCTGTTTGAATTTATTGTTATAACCATTATGATTTTCTTTTCAGATCTTAGTGTCATGAACCTGGGTTTGGTTGTTCCAAACCCAGTTCTGACTTATGGTTATTTTTTCCCTATTTTCCATCGGGCGCGTCAGGGAGCTATTATGGTCCTTCACTCCCTGACAGCTTGGGCACGCCTCCTCCTCTTGTCAGTGCCATCAGCTGTTTCCCATTATGAGTGTTCACACACATACACACAAATACTCCATTCATTCCTATTCACAAGCTCTGACACTCACTCATGCACACCAGGGATTAATTATGTTCAGCCCACGCTCCCTCACACCGACAATCTCTTCCCTCGTTAGTATTATGATTACAAATACGCTGCGTTAGTGGGAAGAGATCGTCAGAGAATTCACCGTCATACGTGGCAGGGTGTTCCTTCACGTATGTTGTTTCACTACCTGCTTGTTGTTCAGCCTGACATTTTAACACAGTTCATTCCTTGGTGTTAACAGCTGACCCTGCCTCACTCCCTCATCCACCAGACTGCACGGACAGCCCCAGATTGCTCCAGTACCATAAGTTATGTTTGCCTCACTCCGTGTGTCGACAGCAGCTCTGCGGCACTAGGCATTCCCTTCACCGGACTGTAGAGCATCCAGTAGGTGACCCTGTATGTCTGGTGGCCGTTATTTCATCATTGCAACTTCCTGTATTTGTGTGGGCAACTGGACTTGTTATTGTGTTGTGGTTTAAGTTAATAAATGGCACGTTCTACTCTCGCAATTGGGTTTTTCATTCCCTCCCTTCTGTGCCGCGTAATGGCAGACAGGGATTTATGACACTTAGTTTATTACATTATTCAGCCTGGTCTAGTTCCTTAGGTTATAGCTCTCTAATATCTTCCCAGCCTAGTCTTAGTTTCTAAATTTGGTTTTATTTTGAAGTATTTCTTCTTCTTCTTCTTCTTTTAGATTTGATTGGCTGTTGGCAACCAGCATGCAGGTGCATTATTGCCACGTACTTCACTCTATATCATCACTCTCAGCAAGCCTACTCCATCTGGTCAGGAGCTCTATCCAAATCTCTTTTAAGTATTTCTTTCTGCTTGTTCCCATTTAGCTTTATTGTAATTTTCCTTCCTGTCAGTTGTAATGATTCCCTATTAAGCAACCTCCTTCAGCTGTTTATCATTCCCTCATTAGTTTGTATATTTAGCTCACTTTCAGTTGTCTGCTCATCGCGGCGACATTGAGAATACTGATCCGTTTTCTACCGCCAAGTTTGGTCCTTTTTCACCATTCTATCTGGTAAAGTGCTTGTTTGTTCAGCCTTCCACAACTCCAATTTATTTTGTTATTCCAGCCCACAAGCTTCATTTATTTTCTATTGCAATAAATCTAGAAAACCAACTTACCTGTTGGTAAGTTGGTTTTCTATGCCTGCCAGAGGCAAACATAACAACGTTGCCACCTACTAAGAATCCAGCAGGTTGTGGAGAAAGTGGAAGGCTGCTTGAGGCTCTCAACCAGGCTACTGACCTTGAGAATTAACACAAGATAAGACAAGCCTTTATTAGTGCCACAATGGGGAAATTCCAGGATTGCAGTAGCACAGGGATAGCAGCACTCAGAGCACAAATTCATAAGATAATAAAACCAAATGAATATACGTATGTACACACACACACACACACACACACACACATATATATATATATATATATATATATATATATATATACACACACAGTGCGGGAGCATTGCAGCTAGGTGGTAAAGACAGCAGTACAGTCTGTTAAGTTACCCTGCAGAATATGAATATGTACCCAAACAGTATATTTCGCAATTGAATCAGCCGTGTTGTCACCCTCAGTAATGATCGATTTTGTCCTAGTTGTATAATGGAGGGGACAATTTATTGTACAAGGTTGTTATATTTTGTACATTCAATACGACCTCTACGAGCAGCCCTGGTTAGGTTATAAAGTCTGACAGCCATAGGTAGGAAGGACCTGCGAAACCTCTCCGTTATGCACCTAGGGTGGTACAGCCTACTGCTAAATGAGCTCCTCAGTGCGTTCAGCCTGTCCGGCATGGGGTGGGACTCGGACTCCAGCAGAGATGACAGCTTAGCCACCATCCTCCTCTCTCCTATTCCCTCTGCTGGGTCGAGATGCTGCCCCAGAGCAGAGCTAGCTTTTTCGATCAGTCTGTTTAGTCACTTCTTGTCAGCTGCCATGATGCTGCTGCCCCAGCAGATGACACCATGTGTGATGGCTGATGCCACCACCGAATTGTAGAAGGTCTTCAGGAGTGCCCCTTGCACTCCAAAAGACCTGAGCCTCCTCAGGAGGAACAGCCTGCACTGCCCCTTCTTGTGGAGTGCATTGGTGTTGTGTGACCAGTCCAGTTTATTGTTCAGGTGAACACCCAGGTACTTGTAGGATGCCACCATCTCAATGTCTGTTCCCTGTATGTTTACTGGTGCTTTGGAGGGTTGTCCTCACCTGCAACAGTCCACCACCAGTTCCTTAGTTTTCCTTGCATTGATCTGGAGGCAATTCCGTTGGGACCAGTCCACAAAGTCCTGGATAAGTCCTCTGTTCTCCGCATCATCTCCATCAGAGATGAGGCCGACGACTGCAGAGTCATCAGAGAACTTCTGTAGGTGGAAGTGTGGTGTGTGGTGTGAAAAGTCCACATTATAAAAGGTGAACAGGAAGGCAGCCAGAACTTTTCCCTGAGTCGGCCCATACTGCAAATGATGGTGTCAGACACACAGTCCCGGGTTCTCACAAACTGTGTTTGTTTTGTGAGGTAGTCCAGGATCCACGATGACAGGCGCTGGTCCACCCCTGCGCACAGTAGCTTGATCTTCAGAATCACCGGTTGGATGGTGTTGAAAGTATTGGACAAATCAAAGAACATGATTCTCACAGTGCTCCCAGGCTTCTCCAGGTGGGACAGGGAATGGTGTAGGAGCAAGATCACTGCATCCTCAACCCCGATGCCGTGCTGATCAACGAACTGGAGTGGATCCATCGCTGGTCCCACCAATCGGCGGAGGTGGGCAAGAAGCAGCCTCTCCAGGGTCTTCATCAGGTGTGATGTGAGGGCCACTGGTCTGTAGCTGTTCAGGTCGTTGGGGTGAGGGGTCTTTGGTACGGGTACCACACAGGATGTTTTCCACAGCTATGGTACCCTCCCCAGCTTCAGGCTCAGGTTGAAGATGTGCTCCACAATCCCACACAGCTTGTTTGTGCAGTACTTGAGGAGTTTTGTACTGATGCTGTCCAGACCTGAGGCCTTCCTCGCCTTGATCTTCCTCAGCTCTGTGATCACCTGGGTCTTAGTGAGGGTCAGGTTGAGGCAGGGGGGCTGTGTGCTGGGAGTGGGGAGTGTTGGGAGAAGGCCATGGACAGCGGGACTAGATGAAGATGGGGCAATAGTGATTGGTGGGCAGGCGGAGATGAGGGCAGTTGGTCAAACCTGTTAAAACAGGTTCAGGTTGTTCACCCACTCCCTGCCCCCCATGGCCTGGGAGGAGGTATTCTGGTGCCCAGAGATGGTTTTGAGGCTTGTCCAGACCCCGCTGATGTCACTCTGTTGCAGCTTGTCCTCCATCTTCTTCCTGTAGCTTTCCTTCCCCTCTCTGATCTTCCTCCTCAGCTCCCTCTGTATGGACTTCAGCTACTCCTTGTTTCCCGACCTGAAGATCCTTTTCTTCTCCTTCAGTAGTGATTTTATCTCAGGGTTGATCCAGGGTTTGTTATTTGAGAAACACCGTATGGTCTTGGTGGGTACGGTGTTGTCCACACAGAAGTTGATGTAGTCTGTGATGGTGGGCGTGTGAGGCTGTCCTCACCATGTGGATCACAAAGCTGCTCCCATACAATGGATTCAAAACAGTCCTTCAGAGCGTCCATCACTTCCTCAGACCATATTTTCACTGTGTGGGTAACAGGAGGTTGTCTGTGTACTTGGGGTTTGTACACAGGCAGGAGGTGAACCAAATTGTGATCCGATCCCCCAGGGGAGGGGGCAATGAGGTGTAAGTCTCCTTAGTGTTTACATAAAATAAGTCCAATGTTTTATTGTCTCTGGTGTGGCATGTGACATACTAAGTGAATGTGGGCAGAACGGAGAACAGTGAAGTATGGTTAAAATCACCTGAGATGAGGAGGAGAGCATTTGTGTCCTTTGTTTGCACCCTGCTAGTGACTGAGTGGATGACCTCATGCACTGCCTTAGTGCTCATGGAGGGAGATGCATAAATAACAATGCCGACGACATGTGAAAATTCCCTTCGAAGATAAGCTAGTTTCATGCTAACAGCTAGCAACTCAATGTCCTTGCTGCAATGTTGTTTTTTTAATTGTGATCTTCCCAGGATTACACCATCTGTTATTCACATACATTATCAGCCCCCCGCCTCTGCTCTTCTCGCTATTTGATGTCCCATCTGCCCGTATTGAGTGGAAACCCTCCAGATCGATGTTTGCATCTGTTGCTAGTTCTGTTAGCCACGTCTCAGTAAACAACATAATGATAATCTCTCTGAAGACGCTCTCATACCGGGACATAGCTGCCAGTTTGTCAGTCTTGTTAAGCAGCGATCTCACATTTCCCATAATAATGGATGAGAGGACGCGTCTGTACGTTATATTCCTTGCCCGCCGTCTTACTCCAGTGAAGTGATTAGAAACAACTGCACAGTTATGTTATTTTAGCAATCACAAAAATATACATGCTGTACTTCGGTGTAATTTTTGCAAGTTTTTTTAAATATTCAATTAAATTCAATTCATCTTTATTTATATAGTGCCATTTTACAACAACAGTCATCTCATAGCACTTTCAACTGTAGGGAGACCCCCACAATTGCAGAAAGACCCCAGCAATCAGGCGATCCCCTGTGAGCAAGCGCTTGGCAATGGTGGAGAGGAAAAACTCCCTTTTAATAGGAAAAAACCTCCAACAGAACCAGGCTCAAGGAGGGGCAATCATCTGCTGCGACTGGCAGTGGGGTGAGGGAATAGAGAAGTTTTCCTGGCATGTCACTTCTATCAAGCTTGACATCCACATAATTTTTGGCTGATTTCTCTTGGTATGTCAAGTTTTTGCAATAGCGCTGTGGGGCAGTCTAATGCTAACAGCTGACTCCTACTGTAAACAATGGCTCCTCCACTCACCGCATCAGGAGACATTTGTGATATTAGCTAAAAGATGACTAATATCAGCACCAGTGCGGCGATCTGTGTGTCCTTGGTGTCTGTGGTGGATACGGGGTCGCAAGAGCATAAAGTTGTGGCAAGAAAAAAGACAGATAGTTAATAAAAACAAGAAAGAAACTCAAAATTGAGCCACTGCTGCAAAAAGGCAGCCGACTTGTTCGGTGCCGGAAGTTCGCCCGACCAGTCCAGAATTAAACTCTGCACCTCCCTAATCGTCTTCCCCTGGAGGAAGTGCAGAAGATAACATTGGAGGAGGTTATTCTCTTCCCCCTTGCCCAAGGTTGACACCTCGGGGTCCTCATCGGAGATGGTCTCTAGTTCATCTCCTTCTCTTCAAAGTCTCTGGTTCGTCTGATGTTTTTTGGGTCATTAGTTCATATTATGTTCTTCAGGTGGTTGGTTTGTCTCATGGTCTTCAGGTCTGTAATTCATCTCCTGGTCAGCTGATCGCTGACTCTGCTGCTGGTCAGTGGGTCTCCGCTGCTGTGTTTCTGGTCTCTACAACAGTACTGTCTGGTGTTCCATCGACAGAGTTGATGGATGCAACTCCTGAGCAGCAACCACTGCTGGCCCCACTGGTGGTACCTTGAGCAGAAGTCCCCATCCTTAAGCCCAGATGGCTGCTAAGCTCTGCTGGGTCAGCCTTGGCAGTTGGCTGACCTCCTGATATCCTTTTTTCTCCTGCTCAGCTGGCCTTGAACTTTGTCACTCAAGAGGCCTCATTCCCCTGCTGGGCTGGTACTGAACTGTGGCTGACCTCCTGGGAGGCCTTATCCCTCTGCTTGGCTAGCTACGGACTTTGGTCAGCTTCAAGAGAGACCTTGCTCCCCTGTTAGGCCAGCTATGGCAGGCCTCCTGAAAGGTGTTTTTCCTCTTGTCCTTTTTGCCCCTTGGACTCTGTTTTACCCCATGAAAAAAAAGAAACAGTACTTTGTTAAAAATGAACTTTGAACTGATTTCAAGCCCTCTTTCCAGACCTCCTTCCTTCCACGCTGCTTCAGATGGACTGGTTTTGTTTAAAATGCATCTGGAATCTGCCCCTGCCCCCATGTTCTGTGAACATTCATTCATTCATTCATCTTCTACCGCTTAATCCTTTTGGGGTTCCGGGGGGGCTGGAGCCTATCTCAGCATCTTTGGGCGAGAGGCAGGGTACACCCTGGACAGATCGCCAGTCCATCGCAGGGCCAACACAGAGAGACAGACAACCATTCACTCTCACCGTCATACCTAAGGACAATTTAGAATCCCCAGTTTGATGCCAATTAACCTAATGTGCACAGGATTAGCAAGGCAGGAGTGAGAGCAGCTATGAAGAGGATGAAGAGTGGACTGACGGTTGGTCCAGATGACATTGCCTTTTTTTTTCCTTGTCCTGTCAGGAAGCTAGGTAAACAGAACAGAGATCTGTCACCCTTATTGTGCCAAAACAGATTTACTTTGCCAAAAGGAGCTTTATACAGCACCTATGTACTGTATATTGTTGTAAACTCCTCCTGTAATAACTTTTAATACTTTATTTAAATTATTTTACCCATGGAGCACCTGGCAGGATGGGGAATAGGGAAAGGAAGTGTGTGGAGGGGTAAAGAAAATGGAGGGAAACAGACAAAAAGACAAACAAACCAACAACTACAACAAACTGCTTCTTCCACAGAAGATGTCTCAACACAAGTCTGGTTTCCGCACCTGTTAAAGGAGTGACATTTGTGCATGTGTGTGTGTGTCTGTGTGCACATATATGAGAGCGTGCGCAAAAGAAGTGTGTGCACGTGAGTGGTTTGTCAGGAAACATACGAAGAGGGGGGCCGGTTGCAGCAGCTCTCCCCCCGGGAACCCTGAGCAGGCAAGGCAGTGCCACCAACCCTCACAGGGCACAAATGCCCGAGGTCAGCAAGCCCCAGGAAAGCCAGGCATCTGCCCCGGGAGGGACGATTGACGGAGGCCAGGCCGCCAGGCGGCCGGTGTGCCGGACCCACACCCACAGGCCCACCAATCCCACACCCCCCAGTGGGGCCAACACCAGTCCCCGGGCCCCAGGCGCCAGGAGGCAAGCGACCCCATCCCCCAGTCCCTAGATCGACACGGTCTGGCGCAAGTCCCCCCCCAGACACCCCCACAGTGGGTCCCCCCCCCCAGCACCACCGCCGCACAATCCGGGGACCCCCATGCCCAAAGGAGTCCCCCCTGCCCAGGGGAGTCCACATAGCCGAGATGCACTATTCCCCTCATTCCAGCACCTCCCAACTTGCAGACACACCCATCCCCACACCTTCACACCCTCATACTCCCATTTGCACCCACATGCATTCCCTCACTCTCACTCACCCAGACCCACCCATTCTGTCTCACTCCTGTACCCGTTCAATCTCACTCCAGGTGACATACCTGCTGAGGTATGGAGATGTCTAGGAGAGATGGCAGTGTACTTTTAACTGGATTGTTTAGTACAATCTTGTAGTCAGAAGATGCCTGAGGAGTGGAGAAGTAAAGTGGTACTGATCTTCAAGAATAAGGGTGACTCTCAGAGCTGTCATAACTACAGAGGCATAAAGCTGATCAGCCACACTATAAAGATATGGGAAAGAGTTGTTTAAGCAAGGTTAAGAAGAGAGGTGACAATCAGTGAGCTGCAGTACATTCTCATGCCAAGAAAGAGTACAACAGATGCAATGTTTACTTTAAGAGTGTTGATGGATAAGTACAGAGTGACATGATTTGAGGCTTAAACCCAGGTGCAGACAACAGACTCGGTTTAGAAATACAACGATCTGAGAGAGGGCGGATCCGGAAGTTGATGCTGTGATCGCGAGAGACAATTGCGCAATAATTTGAATGGCGACTGCTGTCACCAAGATTAAAACAAACTTCTCCACAGGTAGTTTTTTTTTGTTAATTAATTCATTAATTAATTGTCTGTGTCTTTTTTTTTTTTTACAGAGCTGGAGGATTTAGAACGTTATATCGACGCATTTTACGACCGTTTTTGTGTCATGGAGCAGGCGAGTGTGTGTTCTGCCGCTGCTTCTCAGTCTAAGCGACCGAGACCCGCAGATTCACCCAAAATAACGCCCGAGAAATCACAGCAGGGCACCGAGGTTAGCGATATCCTTCTCTCTATAGAGAATAAACTCACCAGCATGGATGGTAGACTGGCGCTGGTTGAACTTCTTCACAAAGAGTTCCAAAATTTGCGGGAGAGCCTTGAGTTTAGTCAGGCGCAGCTCGTCTCTCTCGTGGAGGAAAATAACAGCCTGAAAAAGTCAGTCACCACACTAACCGCACGGCTTGGCGTTGTTGAGGGAGAAAATCGGAAAATGAAGGAGACAGTTCTCAGTTTGCAGTCACGCAGCATGAGAGATAACCTCGTTTTTTCTGGAATTATTGAAAAAAATAATGAAAATCCAGAACAGCTGGTCCGAGAATTTATGTCATCACAACTAAAACTATCCCCCGAAGTCACAAACTCAATTACTTTCCACCGAGTCCACCGAATAGGGCAAAAAAATTCCCAGAATAAACGTCCCAGACCTATTGTTGCCAAATTTGAACATTTTAAGCAAAAAATTTTGGTACAGAGGCAGGGCAAGCAGCTTAAAAACACCAATTATGGTCTAAATGATCAATTTCCACAAGAAATCTTGAAAAGGAGAAGGTGTGGCGGTTCGTTTTAACCCCACAACAGACTAAGGACACTCAGCCCTCTTGTCTCTGTTTTTCCTGCTGCACTACTGAGATGCAATGTGCCATTCATGTATTTGTGATGCAAACATGCATGTATTGTGATGTAATGTGCCATTCTGTATAGTGTGCATATGGCTTGTCCTTGCTGTGCTTTTTCTGAGCATCTTACATATGTAGATGTGCTTTGGTGTATTAATGTCTACAGGTAGACGAGTTTCTTCTGTCTCACCTCTGTGATGTTAATTATTGCCTTTCATCCATTGTACTCATGCGTCCTGTCCTTATTGTGACCTAGAGACTCAGATCAATATGTAGATGTGCTTGTTAGCCTCTTTGTCTGACACTTGGAGCAAGGTCTAGCTAATCTGCCCTTGGTCTCACAAATGCAAATACCTCCTGCCTGTTCGGTTATTGCTTTGATCATTCTAACTGTGGGGTATGTCCCTTTGATGTATTGTTATGGTCAAGTATTTAAGGTGCAACTCTGTAACGCAATCTCTCTCTCTCTCTCACTCTGATCCTGCAACGGGTAGACACACACGTGTCTCCTCTCCTTCTCTGAGAGCCGTGGGCTCGCTCACCGGCGCTCATGCATGGCGCCGGGAGTGGAGCTCGTAACGGTGGTATGATATAATAAAACTGTACTTAAAACCTCCAACAACGCTGCTTATTATTTCATGTCGCCGCACTGGTGACCCCTCGAACACCCACACGTTTTGTGCGAATGCAACCTTCCGAGCTGGACAGCCACACAGCTGCGTTGGTGACCCCACCTGAAAGCACACGCTTTGTGCAAAGCAACTTCTGGTCTGGACCGCAGCACTGGTGACTCGACGCTGAAACGAACACGCTGCCAGCGAACGCAACACCCGGCGGTGATTCTCCGATGACAAGCGAACGCAACAGCTCCCTTCTGCTTCAGGGAGATTTCGACGCAGAGTTTCCAGGTTGAAACCCTCCGGAGACCACCCACGACCGGGAAAGCTGCAGCAACGTTTCATGGTGAGATCTGCATGCCTGAGATCTGCACATCCACGCTGGACCGGCCGCTCTCACGGAGAACGCACACACCTCGTCCTCTCTCCACGACGGCAACCTCCAGGGCCGACGGAGAGCGCAGCACGTGGAACTGAACGCACCATGGCTGCACGAGCCCGGGGCACAAAGATCGCCTATTGCCTCGCACCGCTCCAACGCGTCTCCTCCCTCTCACCGCTCCAACGCAGCTGCATGAGCCTGAGGAACAAAAGATCGTCTATTCCCTCCCGCCGCTCCAACGCATCTGCACGGGCCTGAGGGACTAAAGATCGTCTATTTCCTCTCACCGCTCCAACGCACCATGGCCAATCTACAGCAACAGCTCAACCTGGATTTTATCGGCACCGTCTGCGCCGATTTCCACCAAGTTTCTGCACCCTGACTCGCCACTCCAGCGGCCCACCCACGCACTGAACCCCTGCGCACGCATCGGGGAGTTGCAAGGACGGCGCATTACGCACGGGACAAGTAACGGCTCCACAGACTGCCTTCCTCCTTCGCCGCTGCCTTTCAGGGCTGCTCGCTCACCTGAGGCACGCATGCAGCACGCTCAAAGGATTTGTTAACAGTCTCAGCCACGCCAGAGACCGCCATCGTCCTCCGCCGCTGCCCACAGAACCTTCAGGGCTGCTCGTTCACCTGAAGCTAGCACGTAGCTCGCCACTGGATTTTTTAATGGTCTTAGCCACGGCACAACGGGATTTCAGCCGTCAGCTGTTCCCGGGAGCTTTGGGGTTGCTTCAGCACCCAAAGCCAACAGTCCCTCTGCTTTGTTTACTTTTTTACTTACAGCCGCCCCTGCTTTTCTTCATGGCCACGAGAGGAGTCAGAGACTAATTTTTCTTCTGGTGATCTCCGCACGTGCAACGGGACAAACCCTCGACGTCGCGGAGCAGCAAGCAATTTTTGTGCGGCTCAGGACGATTTCACAGCTCCTGCCGGCACTTCCTACCCCTCCCCTCCCTCCCCCTCCGCCTGCAGCAAGCTTCTCCCACAGCTCACTCACACAGATGGATTATCGAGGTCGCGGCCCCCTACCGCGTCCTCTGGGGGGGAGCGAGTGTGGCGGTTCGTTTTAACCCCACAACAGACTAAGGACACTCAGCCCTCTTGTCTCTGTTTTTCCTGCTGCACTACTGAGATGCAATGTGCCATTCATGTATTTGTGATGCAAACATGCATGTATTGTGATGTAATGCGCCATTCTGTATAGTGTGCATATGGCTTGTCCTTGCTGTGCTTTTTCTGAGCATCTTACATATGTAGATGTGCTTTGGTGTATTAATGTCTACAGGTAGACGAGTTTCTTCTGTCTCACCTCTGTGATGTTAATTATTGCCTTTCATCCATTGTACTCATGCGTCCTGTCCTTACTGTGACCTAGAGACTCAGATCAATATGTAGATGTGCTTGTTAGCCTCTTTGTCTGACACTTGGAGCAAGGTCTAGCTAATCTGCCCTTGGTCTCACAAATGCAAATACCTCCTGCCTGTTTGGTTATTGCTTTGATCATTCTAACTGTGGGGTATGTCCCTTTGATGTATTGTTATGGTCAAGTATTTAAGGTGCAACTCTGTAACGCAATCTCTCTCTCTCTCTCACTCTGATCTTGCAACGGGTAGACACACACGTGTCTCCTCTCCTTCTCTGAGAGCCGTGGGCTCGCTCACCGGCGCTCATGCATGGCGCCGGGAGTGGAGCTCGTGACGGCGGTATGATATAATAAAACTCTACTGAAAACCTCCAACAACGCCGCTTTATTTCATGTCGCCGCAAAGGAAGCTTTTTCCCATTAGGAAGCAATACATCCAAGAAGGTAAACGTGCTATTGTTTCTGTGGATAGATTGTATATAGATGGCAAGCTGTTTATGGATGAAACTATAACTTCCTGGTTATTCTAGAGCCCATTTTTTTTTTTTTTTTTTTAGCTACAGGTGTTAAAGAGAGTGGGATTGTGCACAGGTCTCTTACTCGATTTCAGTTTAATATGTTAACATTTGTCAAAATGTTTATTTCTTTGTTGTTGAGGTTGTTGTTTGTTTGTTTGTCTGTTGTAGGTTTTTTTTTTTTTTAAGTTTTTAGGTCATTGTTGTATGTTGTCTGCATTTTTCCACCACTTACTAACCTTCATGTCTGTTTTTTCTCATACTTCTGGTTTGTAAGAAATAACTTGAAATACATGTACCCCATTTGCTTGCAATTGCAGGCAAATGGCACAGAGACATCATGCGAGCGCACCCAATTATATATGCATATATACACACAACATATATATATATATATATATATATATATATATATATATATATATATATATATATATGTGTGTGTGTGTGTGTGTGTGTGCATACATTACAGACATATCACATAGGCACATATAGTTTACACATTTAGTTAGTCTTTAGTACACAACCAGTTAGTGAAAACATGTCTTCATTTAAGTTTGTCACGTGGAACATACGTGGAATTGGAAATGGGGAGAAGAGGCTAAAAGTTTTTAATCGATTGAACGATCTACAGGCAGACTTTGTTTTATTGCAGGAGACACATGTCTCTAAGTCGTCTGTAGATGCGCTCACCTCACCAGAATTCCCCCATATGTACTCAGCCGGCTTTAATTCTAAGCAAAGGGGGGTAGCTATACTGGTAAATAGAAGAATACACTTTGTTATGAATAACACCATAATAGATCCAGAAGGTAGATTTATAATACTAAAAATTTCAGTCCAAAATTTGGATCTATGTATTGCAAGCGTTTATGGCCCAAATGTTGACGACCCATCCTTTTTTCACACTTTTTTCACTTCTCTTTCTGAGCACTTGGACACCACACTTATAATAGGAGGGGACTTCAACTTGGTATTAAACCCTGCACTCGACAGGCTCAGTACATCGAGGGTTTACCGAAAATGGCTGGCTACTGACACTCTCAAACAGTACATGAATGATTTTGGTCTTTGCGATGAATGGCGATCTCTTCACCCAACTCTTTGGGAATATACCTTTTTTTCATCAGTTCATAGTTCATATTCACGTCTAGATTTCTTCTTAGCCAGTAACTCTATTGTGAGGGACATCATAGACACTGAAATATGTTCAAATCAAGCTATTAGCGATCATCATCCAGTTTCTCTTACACTAGTAAATAGGGAAGCTACAAGGGAAACTAGGAGCTGGAGATTTAATATATCACTACTGAAAGATGAAGACTTTATTAATTATTTTAATAAAGAGTGGGAATCATATCTGGAATATAATGATGTGCCAAGAATATCCCCAGGTGTTCTTTGGGAAGCAGCAAAAGTGGTCATGCGAGGTAAAATAATCTCTTACTGTTCATACAAGAATAAAAAAGAAAAAAGCACTGATACTGGATTTAGAACAGAAGATTAAATCACTGGAGACAACTTGTGCCATTTCCCCACAGGAACAGGCACTTAACGATTTGAGAAAATTAAAGCTGGAATTAAAAGAAATTACAAACAAAAGAGCACAGTTTTTAATACAAAGACTGCGTCTTGAGAATTTTGAACACAGTAATAAATCGGGGCGATATCTTGCGAACCAGCTTAGATTGAATAAAGAAAAAACAACTATCCGTTCTATCAAGGATATGACTGGAACTATTACCCATGTGCCTGAAGAAATAAATAACTCCTTCAGAAAATTTTATGAAAATCTCTACTCATCACAGGTTAACCCATCGGACTCAGAGATAAATACATTTTTGGACAATATTAACCTACCACAATTAAATAATGAACAGATTGTGGCTCTGGATACACCTCTTCAGGTGTTTGAACTCCAGGAGGCACTTAAGCACATCCCAAACAATAAAGCCCCAGGACCAGATGGTTTTCCAGTAGAATTTTATAAAGAATTTTGGCCCGTGATGGCACCTACTTTTTTTAAATGGTGAACCAAATCAAAGAAGATAATGTAATTCCTCCGAATATGAATTTGGCTAGTATTATCCTGCTCCTTAAACCTGGAAAAGAACCTACGCTTCCATCCAGCTACCGTCCCATCTCGCTTATGAATGTCGATCTCAAAATAATTTGCAAAGCTCTCGCCAAAAGACTGGAAAGGATAATTCCGTTTATTATACACCCAGATCAAACAGGTTTTATCAAGGGTAGGCACTCGGCTGATAATACACGCAGGCTATTTAATTTAATAGACTACTGCAAGATCAATAATGTAGAAACTACAATCTTGTCCCTGGATGCAGAGAAAGCCTTTGACCAGGTTAACTGGGAATTTCTTTTTATGGTGTTAAACAAGTTTGGGTTTGGTTCATCTTTCATAAACTGGGTTAAAACACTATATAGGGGTCCAGTTGCATCTGTCCGAACAAATGATCAGACTTCCCGAAGCTTTAATCTTCAGAGAGGTACTAGGCAGGGGTGTCCACTCTCTCCCTCACTTTTTACCATCTTTATTGAACCATTAGCAGCAGCCATACGACAAAATGTTGATATCAGAGGTATTCAAACTGGAGAAAAGGAACATAAGATAAGTCTTTATGCTGATGATGTATTAATTTTCTTTGAAAACTCAAAGATCTCTTCTTCAGACAGTGGCGCTCATTGATAAATTTTCATCATTATCAGACTACTCTATTAACTGGGTAAAATCAATAGCTTTACCCATAAATTGCAATTTCCCAAATACATCTACTATTCCGATACAATCAGGGAATGTTAAATATTTAGGAATAGATATTTCTCCCAGGCTCTCAGAGTTATTGCGACTAAATCATATCCCCCTTTTAAAAAAGATACAAGATGATCTTACACGCTGGAGGACACTACCTTTATCATTAATGGGAAGAGTCGCAACCATTAAAATGATGGTCCTTCCTAAAATTAACTATTTGTTCTCAATGATCCCTACCCAACCATCAATGGCCTGGTTTAAGTCTGTAGACTCAAATATAAGTAAATTTTTATGGAAGGATAAACCATCACGGATTAGTTTAAAAACCCTCCAAAAAGTGAAAGAGTGCGGAGGCTTAGATTTACCAAATTTTTTTAATTACTTTTTAGCCAATAGATTTTTTTTATTTTTTTTTCCGGTTCCGGTTCCGCCGGACCGGCGGCGCCACACGAGTCGGCTGCCTGTTGCAACAGCCTTTTTTTTTTTTTTTTAATCTTCCTTCTTCTTTCTACACCTTTCACTCTGTATATATATCACGGATGCACGGATCGCCCCGGGGGTCTCCCGGGTCAGCGGACGGAGCCACGGTTTGCAGCGGGAGACGTTACAGCGGGGAGGAGCTAGTGCTAACTAGCACTTGGCCGCCGCCCGGTGCTAATGGGAAACTCGACATACCGGGAGCTGTAGCGAAAAGGACGCGGGTGCCGGGCTGGAGTTTAGGCGGCGTGAAAGAAATATAAGACAGAATAATAAAGAGCGATGGCAAGAACCAAGCAGACCGCCCGTAAAATCTACTGGAGGAAGAAACCCCCCAGGAGACAGCTAGCCACCAGGGCTGCTCGGAGAGGCGCTCTGGCCACCGGCAGAGTGAAGAGGCCTCGCCGTCACAGGCCCGTGGCTCTGAGAGAGATCCGTCGCTACCAGAAATCCACGGAGCTGCTCATCCGTAAGCTGCCCGTCCAGCGCCTGGTGAGGGAGATCGCTCAGGACTTCAAGACCGTCCTGCGTTTCCTGAGCTTCGCCGTCATGGCTCTGCAGGAGACCAGCGAGGCCCACCTGGTGGGTCTCTTCTTCGCTAAGGCGGTCACCATCATGCCCAAAGACTTCCAGCTGGCCCGCTGCATCCGCGGAGAGAGAGCTTAGACTTTCTGCTGCACATTCACCAGCCATAATGCTCTGCACTGTGTGTCTATATATATACATTTATAGTAATATGGACATATGTTTACTAGATGTTGTTTTTTCTTGCCTTCTGATTGTTGCTCTGAGTGTTGCTATCCCTATGCTGTTGCAATCCTGGAATTTCCCCATTGTGGGACTAATAAAGGCTTATCTTATCTTATCTTATCTTATCTTAGATTGCAGTTCGTTTCAAAATGGACAAAATCAACCCCATTAGGGAACCCATGGTTAGATGCTGAACAGGCTCTCTGTGGGTCGCTAAATATCTCTGACTTACCTTTTATAAGTCCCTCTATTAAACGCCATGAGTGTTTTAAAAGTATTAATATTAGTTCCTCTCTGACGGCTTGGTGGAAATTTTTAAAAATAACAGGGTCTTCACTTGTCCCCTGTAAACTCACACCCATTTGGAATAATCCTGATATCCTGCAACAAAAGAGGACATTAAAATTTCCACTATGTCAAGAGAAGGGAATAAACAACTTAGAACATCTTATTCAAGGTGGAAATTTTATCCAATTTCAGGATCTAGTGTCACAACACGAAATCAGTGATAAAAAGTATTTTCAATACCAACAGCTTAAATCCATAATAAAAGCAATATTTAATCTTAATCAGACAGATTTAGAAGTACCAGTTAAGGTGGCAGAGTTTCTAAATCTCCGTTCCCCAAAATTGATATTGAAAATATATAGACTATTATCAACGTTGGATGAGTCCATATCTCTTCCAATATCAAAATGGGAGACAGACTTATCAATTAATAAGGAGGAAAGTTTCTGGACACAAATATGTTTAAACACTTTTAAGATGACTAAAAACTCTAACTTACAACTTATACAATATAAAGTTCTACATAGAATTCATTATACAGGACAAAGGATGTTCAAAATGGGCCTGAGTCACACAAATATCTGCCCTCACTGTACTAGCAATGTCCCGGATAGTTATATGCATGCTATGTGGTCCTGTGCACCGGTTCAAAAGTTCTGGCAGAAGACATGTGAAGACCTGTCAGCATGGCTTGGGTATAGTGTCCCACCCTCACCCACACTTTGCATATTAGGTGATTTAAGTGAAATAAATATAGATGCAAGGATGTCACACATGGTTCTCACTGCCTTATGCATCGCAAAGAAAGCTATCCTCATGAACTGGAAAACAAGAAATAACTTGTGCACGACTTACTATAATAACTTACTATTGGATTATATTAGCCTGGAAAGAATGTCAGCCTCCTCAAATAATCAATTGGCGGAATTCAATTCTCTCTGGTCCCCACTTATTAATTCTATAAACTGAGGGGTGGCGGGCAGTGACTCACTCTCCTTGGCACCTCTGGCGGCTGGCTGCGCCCCAACCGCAGGTGTCCGGGGGGCCTGCTCCGGGGTGGCCGTCTGCCTGGCCCTGGGGGGGGGGGGGGTTGGTGGGGGGGGGCTGTGGGGTGGACCGGGGGGGTTGGGCTGTGGCCCCTGGCCTGCTGGCCTCGCCCCTCGTGGGGGGTCTGGGTCTGGCCCTGGGCCCCTGGTGCTGGGGGGGCGTCCCCCCGCCCCGGGCCGGGGTCGGGTGTGTGCCGGCGGTGGGGGTTATCCCTGATGCATCCTTGCGTGGTGGGGTCGTGTGTTTCCTGAGGCCCGGGTGCCACCCAGGGGCTGGTGCCCGCATCCTGGGTTGCCCTCCTCGTTCACGGGGGTCTGCGGGTGGGGGAGGGTGTGTGTGAGTGTAGGCTTGTGTATGAGCGGCTGTGGAAGTGGGTGTGTGTTGAGTGGGCAGGTGGGGTTGTGTGTTTGTGTAGGAGGGTATGTGTGATGGTGGGTGGAGTTATGTGTGTGTATGGAAGCGGTTACTTGTGGGTAGATGTCTAGGGGGCGGATGATGTGTGTATGGGTAGGAGAGCTTTGTTGGGTGGCAGGGGTTGGGCAGTCCATCCAGGGGCATGGGGGCTGGCGTTTCGGGGCTTGCTTGTCCCGGCCGCCCTGCTGTTGTGTTGGGGGGTGAGGCCCTTTGCTACATCGGCCCTGATGTCATTGGCAGCGGGTGTGCGTTGGTGCTTGGGGGTGGCTGGGGGGGTCATTGGTGCGGGTTGGTTGCAGGGCGGCCTGCAGCTGTCGGTGTGTGTCTGGGGTGGGTGGTCGTGGGCCTGCGTGGGCGCTTGGGTGTGTCGCCTGGCATGTTGGGCGCTGTGTGGGTCCGGCCCATTGTTCACTATTGTGACTGTTGTTGTCCATGTTCGTGTGTGTAAGATGAGTGGTAGTATGTTTGGCTGCCCCGTCATGTTAGTGGTGCTGGAGTACCGGGACGTGATGCTGGTGGGTCCTGGGTTGTTTCCACTGGCGGCCCTTGCCCTGGGTTGGGATTTGGGGGCAGTGGGTGGCCTCACATGCCAGTCTGCAAGCTGGCTTCTGGGGGGGGGGGGGGGGCGCCTTGTTTTTGGACCGCCTACCTCCCAGTCTTATTTCCCACCCTCCTACTCCCCCTGATCTTTTTTGTTACATTTAGGGCTTTGGGGTGGGGGTGTGCCGCACTGTGTCGGTGAAAGGGATACCTTTGCCGCGTGGTGGGGCTGCACTCACCTCAATTTTAATTGCATTTTAGACACTGAGGGCTTGGGGGGATGGGGGCTCTGCTGCCCATCACAGTGGCTAACAATGCTTCAATTACTATCCCCCCAATTTTAATTGCACTTTAGTAGTACACACATTTATACACAATTATATCATATAACCGACACACATCCACCATGTTCTGTGCGGGGGGAGGAGGTGGGGGTCTTCCCCCACCCCTGTTGCCCTGTCTTGCTGGGGGCGTGGGGGCCTGGTGGGGAGCCTGGGACCTATCATGTTGTAAAAATCCCTGGATGCCACTAATGTATAGATATAACCAAGGAAGTGACGGGGGGCTGAATATGAGTTTTAAGTGTGAGTGAGAGGGTGATGAATGGAGGTGGTGATGGTGGGTCGGTTTTGTGCGGCGCTTTGCATGCCGGGTGGCATCTTGGGGCGCCTGCGGTGGTCTGCTGATTGTTCGCTCAGATGGGCGCCGGGGGGTGGGGGTCTGCTTCTGTGGCCTGCGCCGGTGGCTTCCCTGGTCACTGCCAGGCACTGGTGCATGTTCAGGCTCACTGCATCTGCCCACTGCACAGCCGGCTTTTGAAATAAAGGTGTATGAGGAGTGAATTTAAGTGGGTACTGGAGTGAGAGAGAATGGGTCGGTCTGGCTGAGTGAGAGGGGTGTGCATGGGAATATGTGGGTGTGAAGGTATGGGGAGGGGTGTGCCTGCGAGTCGGGAGGGGCTGGATTAGGGGGGTAGTGCCTCTTGGCAATGTGGGCTCACCTGGGCGAGGGGACTTCTTTGGACGTGGGGGTCCCCGGGGTGTGTGGCCGAGGCTGCTGGGGCGGGACCGCTGTGGGGGTACCTGGGGGGGCTCGCGCCGGGGGGCGCTGGCTGGTCTCTGTCCTGGGGGGTGGGGTCGCTGGCCTCCTGGTGCCTGGGGCCCGGGGGCGGATGTTGGCCCCGCTGGGGGGGGTGGGGGTCGGGCAGGTCCGGGGGTGTGGGCTCACCGCGCTGGCCGCCGGGCAGCCTGCCCTCCCTTGATCGTCTCTCCGGGGGTGGATGCTTGGCTTTCCTGGGGCTTGCTGACCTCGGGGCTGGGGGTTGGTGGCGCTGCCTTGCCTGCTCGGGGTCCTCGGGGGGAGGGCTGCTGCGACCGGCCCTCCGCTCGTATGTTTCCTGACAAACCACTCACATGCACACACTTATTTTGCACGCGTTCTCATATATAGGCACACAGACATACATGTACAAGTGTCTCTCCTTTAACAGGTGCAGAAACCAGACTCGTGTTGAGACATCTCCGGTGGAAGAAGCAGTTTGTCTTTTGTTTGTTCTAGTTGTCTCTTTTTTTTTTGTCTGTTCCCCTCCCTTTTTTTCCCCCCTTCACACACTTCCTTTCCCTCTTCCCCATCCTGTTGGGTTTTCCATGGGTAAAACAATTAAAATAAAGTATTAAAAGTTATTACAGGAGGAGTTACAACAATATACAGTGCAAAGTTAGGCACTGTATAGGCTCCTCTTGGCAAAGTAAATCTGTTTTGGCACAGTAGGGTGACAGATCCCTGTTCTGTTTGCCTAGCTGCCTGACAGGACAAAAAAAAAAAAAAGAAATACAATGATCTTTATTGAATGTGTGTGTGTGTGTGTTTGTGTGTGTGTGTGTGTGTGTGAGAGAGAGACTGAATGCAGAGCGGAAGGAGTCTGGCAACCCTGCAAGGAGGAGAGAGAAGGAGATATGAGTAATCTTGTAACACACGGATGAATTAGTGAAATAAATAATAATCTTACGGAGCAAGGAAGGGTAGGAGTGAAATTACTTGCAGCCTTGTTCTTCTCCAGGTTACCATAGTCCCGTGACGGTGAAGAAGTGCCAGTGCAGATTTGTACAGTGTTCAGTGCAGAGGATTCCTCAGCTGAGGAGGGAAGGGGAAAGTTCAGTCTTAGTACTGAGGCAATTACAAGATGCTGATGAGGAAGAAGAGCCTCCAGTTCATGGAGTGACTCCTTGTCTGCCGCCCAGAGTAGGGTTGGTCCGCCAGGAGGACGGTCCACCTGTGCACAGGTATAAAGGATAAGGAGAGAATGATGCATTTGATGAGAACAGGTTAACAGGCTGCTTATGGTTAGTAGAGAGGGAGGTGAAACTCTCAGCTGACAAGGAGAAGAGTAGATAAGCGTTGTGAAGCTCTTTCACAGAGTTGGAGCATTGTCATTTCTCCGTGCAGGAGTGTAGGCCCCACTCCTTATGAAAGCTGCCTGTTTAGGGAGTGCAGGTGTGAGTGAAACCGCAGCTGTGAAACATAATTAGTAAAAGAGGAGAACAACAACACACAGCTCGGATCACTACAGTGCCCCCCCTCTCAAGGAACGCCTCCCGGTGGCCAACTCAACCTTCCAGGGTGAGCCCGATGGAAAGCTCTGATCAGCTGTCAATCTGTGATAAATGAAGCTCGGACCCATGACCTTTCCTCAGGTCTATATCTGGCCCAGTCCACCAAGTACTGAAGACCTCTCCCCCCTGTGTCGTACGTTCATAATGTGGTTGACCTTGAATGCTGGACTGCTGTCGATCATCATCGGAGGGGGAGTTGGCTTAGATGGAGGATACAGAAGGCTGGTGGAAAACGGCATCACCTGAGAAACATGGAAAGTTGGACAGATGCGAGGAGCAGGGGGAAGAGACAGGTGGACAGCAACCGGATTGAAAATGTGCGAGATGGAGTAAGGACCAATGAAGCGAGGAGAGAGCTTCTTGGATTCAGTTTTAAGGTTGATGTTTTTCGTGGACAACCATACCTTCTGTCCAACCCGGTAAGGAGGGGCCGGGGTCTTCCGGCGGTTGGTGATCTCAGAGTGGCGGCCCGCAGTGCAGCAGAGAGCAGCCCTGATAGTCCTCCAAATCCGGCAAAAGCGCTTGATGTGAGACTGCACCGATGGGACAGCAATCTCCACCTCCCCCTCTGGGAACAGAGAGGGGTTTTACCCCAAGGATACCTCAAAGTGGGAGAGACCTGTAGCCGCAGAAGTGGCAGAGTTGTGTGCATACTCGATCCAAGGTAGGTACATGCTCAAGGACGCAGGATTGGAGGCAGTGACAAACCTCAAGGCAGCATCCAGTTCTTTACTGGCATGTTTGCACTGGCTGTTACTCTGAGGGTGGTATCCCGAAGCAAAGCTGACAGTTGCCCCAATGGCCTTACAAAAGGATCGCCACACCTGAGAGACAACCTGAGGACCCTGGTCTGAGACTACATCCACTGGGATCCCATGAAGGTGGACAACATGCAGCACGAACAGGGGGAGGAAGCTGCCGGGGACCCGCGCATCCATGAGTTTGGACCCACTATATACCATAAAGTTGCGTAGGTCTAATGGATATATTCGCCATAGAGAACACGAGGTGCCGGGGGGGGGGGGGGCTACCTGGGACCCGCTGCCGGGGACCCGTGGTGTCGCAATGACATCACTGGCACATGAGTAAGGCAGCAGCCAAGACTCCCGTTAACTCTCAGCCAGCCCGGTCAGTGGTACATGAAAGTCCCGACTGCTGCTTCATTGTGGAGCGGAATGACCACATCAGCTGCATATTACATACATGCAGACACATGCTTTGACTAAATGACAGCAAGACGCAAAAATGTCCAAATAAGAAAATAAATTATTTTTATTTAAATATTTACAGACAAATGGGCAACACTGATGCAAAACTTGCAGCCAAATGGATCATTCTACTCTGTGTGTGTGTGTGTGTGTGTGTGTGTGTGTGTGTGTGTGTGTGTGTGTGTGTGTGTGTGAGTGAAAGGATCGGCATTGTGCCGTGGATGCCCTGAATTTCCCTCTGGTGATCAATAAAGTATACAAGTATCAATAAAGTATACAAGATACAAATACGAAACAAAAAAATGAATAACAATGTTCAGTGTTTTGTACATATAATATTGCTCAGATATAAAAGGATGCACTACAATGGCTCTCAAATATTTGTAAGCATGTCCTGTTATACTGTAGTACTCCATGACTTTATTGACGATAGACTATAAACTACACATATTAACTACATTATAATGGTGACTGAACAACTCCCATTACCCAAAGTGCAACATACAACATTTATGAATGTAACTCATAAAAGATCACACAAATAAGTGATCTAACAAAAAAAAAAAAATAAGCGGTTCTTAAACAGTGGCTAATATTGCATGTCCCATTCATTTTCAGTTATTCTATAATTAATATTCACACAGTCAAATAAATCTCAGTTCAGTCCCTTTCATATTTGTCAAAGTCTAACGTGTGATTGCCTACATATAGGCTACACCTCTCTATTCCACTTTCAAACACAGCCTACGCTTGTGCCTGTAAAGCCTGATTGGGCTACCTGTTTCAGACAGGAATACTTGCTTTCTACAAGCATGCACTAGTCTCATAAAAAAAAAAAAATACTCTATGTACTTCAGAAATTGTCTCCTGAAACAAAATAAATGGAAGAAAAGACGTTTAACTGAAGACTTGAAATGTTCACCATGGCTGAACCCTGCTCTTGCAGTACTCCTACATGCTGCATAATGCTGTCACTAGTTGTGCTCTCAAGTCTTGCTTCAGGGCAGGTGAAGACTATTAGGAGGCAGCAGTCCACCTCCACCTGTATCTCATCCCTAAACACCCTGTCGTAAATCTACTCTCACAACTAAGTACAGTATGTTCTCCCATTGGTGGTGCTTTGTCATCACTACCCATTGTTAGGTCTGAGTAGTTCTTCCATAGTAAATGTATCAACCACATAAAAGTTTAAGAATGTACCAACACCTGGTCTTCAGTGAATGCACAGTGAATTGTCAAAGCAGATCAAACACTTTTGCAAATGAAGTACTTTAATACAATTGGTAATTTACCTGTTCATGCTTGGATTTTATTTTCCACTGTAACATTTATATTCTACATTTGGATTCTTAGGTACCAAATACAAGTGGCTCCTATTTAAAAAATAGATTATCTTTACCAAATACCATTTCTTCTAGTTACAAAAGCATCTGCTATGTTGTAGAGAGAGGAATGATCAGGCGAGGCGGTAGTTGGAGCAGAGCAGACTTTATTAATCTCTCTCTAACATCAGCAAGAATAAGAAGCCTAAACCAGGTTGCGGGCACCTCTCTTTTTATACCATACAACCCGCACGGTGACCTGGGGTGTTTGCATTAACATGCATACATTTACCATGACAATTCCCTTTGTCACCCAGCCTGTCGGCGCATTATTATACAGACTGGAAGAGAATCCATATTCTCATGGGAAAACCATAGACTGCCTTGCATATCAGTTTCTCAGCTCTTGCACTTCTCCTCCTGCCGTGCCATTCAGTCTGAGTAGAGAATGTACTGACTGCCCCCCCCCTCCAGAAACTCAGACTGGGCCTTAACCCTCATGTCCTCTGGGCTTGGCTGTAAGGGGGGGTCAGCGACTCCGAGGCGCTGCTGTGCCGGTGGGGCGCTCCTGGAGGCGTATCTGTCTGTGGGGGGACATTGGGAGGGGGGAAAACATCTTCAGCATGCCATTGTGACTGAGCTGATGAGTCATTTACCTGGGGCGTTCTCAGTGGGGGTCGTCCGCGCCGAGGAGCTTGGGCCAACACCACCTGCTCATCTGCTAAAACGAAGGCGGGCTTAAGCCTGTCTATACAGATTGTTTCTCTGCGTCCCCCCAAGTCTAACACAAAATGTTTCTCCCCAGGTTCCAGCACTCTGAATGGGCCATTGTAGGGGGGGGGGGCGCAATGGGGTCCGGTGGGCATCATGCCTGACAAACATGAACAACGTGTCCTTCAAGGTCTTTGGCACGAAAGCACGGGGAAAACAGTGGTGGGCCTGACCGGCTACCATCCCTGCCTCTGTGCTATGTAGTGAAAGCGGGATGGATTGGTGTTCGGTGCGGGGTTGTCCGGCAAAAATTCTCCGGGGAGCCGCAGTGGCTGGAAAAAAAACAGCTCTGCTGGGGAAGCCACCAAATCCTCCTTTGGTGTTGAACGCAACCCTAATAGAACCCACAGCAACCGGTCCACCCAATTTGCTTCACTGAGCAAAGCCCTGAGCGCTGCTTTAAGTGACCTATGGAAATGCTCGCATAACCCATTGACCTGGGGGTTGTATGCGGTCATGCGATGAATTGTGACGCCCAGGCTTCAGGCCATCATGGACCAGAGATTGGAAACAAACTGCGGGCCCCGATCGGACATGATATCCGAAGGGGCGCCGAAACGTGCCACCCATGTCATCAAAAAAGCACGTGCAACTTCTGCTGTGCGGACATGGTGGAAGGTAGCAGGACTGCCTCGGGCTAGCGCGTGGTGCAACCCACCACTGTCAGAAGGTGCGTGAACCCCTGCGATGGTGGGTGGGGACCCACGAGGTCCACGTGAACGTGGTCAAGCCTCTTAGCCAGGACATGGAACGGCTCAAGGTGAGCCTTTGTGTGCCTGTGCACCTTGGCTTGTTGGCACGCTACGCAGGCTACAGCCCACTCTTTCACCTGTTTGGGCAGGCTCGGCCAGATGAACTTTGCTCCCACCATTTTGATTGACGCGCGGACTCCTGGGTGCGCCAGAGAGTGAATCGACTCAAAAACACGGCGGCGCCAAGCGCATGGGACCACCGGGCATGGGTGGTCTGTGGAGACATCACAGATTGGGGGGGGGGGCGTTTTGCAGTACTCTGGTCTCCAGCCTTAACCCTGTTGGTCCAGACTGGAGCGCGCAAACGTCCGCATCGCCAATCTACTTTGCGGCCATGGCCGTGTAATCTATCCCTACATAGACTGGGGCAACTAATAGGCACGAGAGGCAGTCTGCCACCACGTTGAGTTTACCGGCCACATGCTGAATGTCGGTCGTAAACTCTGAGGTCACGGCCAGCTGTCTCTGCTGCTGACCCAACCATGGTTCTGAAACCTTGGCCATCGCGTATGTTAGCAGCTTGTGGTCCACAAACGCAGCAGAGGTGCGCCTTTCCAGCCAGAACTGGAAGTGGCGTATGGCTAGGTGGAGAGCCAGTAACTCCCTGTCGAACGCGCTGTATTTATGCTCATTGTCATGCAAAGACCTGCTAAAAAAGGCAAGCGGCTGCCAAGAACTGGCGACACACTGCTCCACTACGGCCGCTATGGCCACGTCCGATGCATCAGTAGTGAGCGCTCCGAACCGCCGGGTGAGGGTGCGCTAGTAGTGCGGCGTTCGCTAGAGTTGTTTTGACCTCGTAAAACGCCTGCTCTCGCTCAGGAGACCAGTTGACTCTGTCCACCAGTTTACATTTCTTTAGCACGGCATACAACGGCTGCATGAGCTGGGCTGCACGGGAGAGGAAACGGTTGTAGAAGTTGACCATCCCCAAAAACTCCTGCAGCGCCCTGACCGTCTGAGGCCGGAGAAAATCTGCCACTGCGAGCACTTTGTCTGGTAAGGGTATCACGCCCTCCAGTGAGATGCTGTGGCCCAAAAAATCGATTCTCGTCACCCCAAACTGGCACTTGCCGGGTTGATTATTAACCCGTGACCCTCAAACCTCTGGAAAACTGTCCTGAGGTGGGCTACATGCTTGTCCTCGGACGCGCTGGCCACCAGGATGTTGTCCAGGTAGACGAACACAAACGGCACATCGCACAGCACCGCATCCATCATGCGTTGGAATGTCTGCGCCACGCCTTTTAACCTGAAAGGCATGCGTAAGAACTCAAAAAGACCAAACGGGGTTATTGCTGCCATTTTGGGTATGTCCTCCGCTTGGACCGGGACCTGGTGGTAACCGCGGACCGGGTCTGTCTTGGAAAAAATGCGTGTCCCATGGGGTGAAAGGAAAAATCCTGAATATGGGGGATTGGGTAGAGATCGTGCACTGTGGCCTTGTTTAATCTGCGGAAATCTCTGCATGGTCGCCATGATCCATCGGCTTTAGGCACCATATGTAACGGGGATGCCCATGGGCTGTTCGAGCGCCTGATGATGCCCAACCTTTCCAAGTTGGCAAACTCCTCGCGCGCACTGACCAGTTTAGCTGTGTCCAGGCACTGAGGTTGTGTGAAAACTGGTGGCCCCGTGGTGGTAATGAAGTGCTCCGCCCCGTGTTTAGTGATGGCCACCAAAAATGTTGGAACAGTGAGTGCTGAGAACTGAGTGAGCAGTATGTGGAACTTACCCCCTGGAGCTGTGACGTTGGCTAGTGTTGTGGACCCAGCTCATCTAGCTGTACAGGGCAGAGAATCAAAAGACATTGCATTAATCAGGCGTCTGTTAGCCACATTGACTAAAAGTCTGTGTGCACACAAAAAATCAGCGCCCAAAATGGGGAAGTTACGTGCTGCTATGATGAATGTCCATTGGTATGTACGGCCGTGCAAGGATATAGTCAGTGTCCTCTCACCAAAAGTCTTTATGTCTGAGCCGTTTGCGGCCACCAGCTCAGGGCCGTTACTTCCCCCCAGCCGGTCTGCGTAGGACTGCAGGATGAGGCTCTTTTGGGAGCCGGAGTCCACAAGGAACCATCTCCCCCAGCGTGAGTCTGTCACATAGAGCAGTTTGTGTCACCTGGCGTTTCCGGAGTGTTTGAATTTGCATGGTGGCACACATCGGCATGTATCTTCTCCAAAACAGTGGTGGTAGAAACAGATCGTGTCTCTCCGGTGCTTCTTGGTCTCTGCTGCGGCCACCGTCGTTGGCTCCGCGCCTTCGCTGGCCGTCTTGCTGGGATCCGATGCCGCTGCGTTCACAGCGAAGACTCTGGTGGTGAGGATAATCCGATCTGCCTCTTGTGCTAGCGCCCGTTAGTTGCGCTTGGCCAGCAGCGGCGAATTGGCAAGGAGCACTCTGGCCACTGTCGGGAGGTTCCAGAGGAAAAGGTGGGCAAAGAGGAAATGGCCGTCATTTGTGCCCATCAACGCCAACATCTTCTCCATTAATTCGACTGCCGACCAGTCTCCCAACTCGGAGCACGTCAGGAGCCTTTCTGCTCTCTTGCAGTCCAAAAGCGTGTAGCACTGGGTCAGCGCGGTTTTGAGAGCGTCATATTTGTCGTGGGCTGGGGGCTGTTGGAGCAGACTTGCCACCTGCTGTGTTGTGCGTGCGTCCAGTGCTGCAACCACGTAGTAGTGTTTGGTGTCATCCACCGTCACTCCCCGGAGCGCGAACTGGGCCTCGGTGTGGAGGAACCAAGACTTCGGGTCATGTAGCCAAAAGTCTGGGAGTTTGACCGAAACGGCGCACGCGGTGCTGGCACCTCCAGTCCGGGTCATCTCCGGGGTGTTCGCCTCGAGTTCCATTGTGCGTCAAGGGTCACCAGCATAGGGAGAGGAATGATCAGGCGAGGCAGTAGTTGGAGCAGAGCAGACTTTATTAATCTCTCTCCAACATCAACAAGAATAAGAAGCTTAAACCAGGTTACGGGCACCTCTTTTTTTATACCATGCAACCCGCCCGGTGACCTGGGGTGTTTGCATTAACATGCATACATTTACCATGACAATTCCCTTTGTCACTGTTTGCATTAACACACATGCATCTACAGTGACAATTCCCTTTGTCACCCAGCCTGTCAGCGCATTATTATGCAGACTGGAGGAGAATGCATATTCTCATGTGAAAACCATAGACTGCCTTGCATATCCGTTTCTCAGCTCTTACGCGTCTCCCCCTGCCGTGCCATTCAGTCTGAGTAGAGAACATACTGACTGGGTCCCCCACAATGTCAGCTTTTACATGTGCAGCAAAGTGTGTAAGTAGATTTCAAACACTGGACAGAAACTTGAAGACACAGTGATTCACTGCAATCACACATACTTGACAACAGCTAGTCAAACAAAGCTTTCAGAAGATCACAAGAAGAGGTCGTTCTCAAGGGCTTGTTGTGTATTTTAAGAATTCAGTGATTACTGTGGCTTTGTGGGAGGAACCATTGATCACACCTACAATCAGCAGACAACCTGCCAAGCATCTTGACCTGGATAGCAAAAAAAAAAAAAAGAATCAACTGCAGAATCCATCATGCCACCAACAAAAGAAAGAAAATATATTCTTGTGATAACCCTTTGAGACGTTAATAGTAAAATACAGCCATGTGAAAAAAATAGGACACCCTGTATAAGCCTGTGTTGTTGTTTTTTTTATATTTGGACATATGGATATTTAATATCAATGTTGGGCAGCACAGTGGTGCAGTGGTTAGCAGTGTTGCCTTACAGCTAGAAGGTTCCTGGTTCGAATCCCCACGCTGGCAGGGGTTGGAACCTTTCTGTGTGGAGTTTGCATGTTCTCCCTGTGCTGCATGGGTTTACTCTGGAGGCTCTGGTTTCCTCCCACAATCAAAAGACATGCATGTTAGGTTAATTGGCTGTTCTAAATTGTCCCTAGATATCTGTTTCCTATAGGCCCTTAGAATAGAGGGTTAGTGCTAGTGAAAGCGCTTTGAGTGGTCTTTGTGACTAGAAAAAGCACTATATAAGTGCAGGTTAGTTAGTTAGTAAAAATACTGGGAGATTCATGTATTAAAAATGAATTAAAGGCTTTTTGTCAATTTTTCTGTACAATGTAATTCTAAACATTAGTGAGGAATAAATTAGGACACCCCCATCTTTTTTAAGACACCCACACATTCATTCCCACTTAAAATGGCTAAAATAAATGTTAACCTCTTGCGCTCCATTGTACCGCGGACGGGCAAGTCTCTGCCTCCTAGAGCGCACGAGAGCGCCCTCGTGCGCTCTAGGACGCATGATGTAGATGGTGATGTAGGTGGTGATGGCGTCCAAGCGCGCACTGAAAATAAAAGCTGCAGACACAGCCGCGAACAGATTAGTTCATCTGATTGACCTCTCATTCGACTAATAAGAGCCTTGAATTGGGTTTCTGAAACCTTGAAGAACCAATGACTGAAAACCTAGCCAGAAGGACCCGCCTACCAAGGCTGTGAATGCAGTGAGCAAATTGAAGCAGAGAAGTTCGCGAGCTGTTTTTTTTAAGGCTGGGTGAAGACTGACTGCTGGAGCAGATCCAAAAAGGACCCGCAGGAAGAACCCCACAGACCCAGCAGCACAGAGACCATCCACAAATGCAACCTGTGTGACAGGGAGTGCCATTCGCGCATGTTCGGCCACAGGCGGTGCTTATTTTGTTTTGGTTCCAGCAGAGTAGGCGTTATGATTTCTTCCATGGTCATAGACCGACGGAGGCTGACGACGAAGGCTGAGTGACACACACGCCTTCACCAGTCTTTTTTTAATTACTACTGTTATTTGTTTTGAAAAATCGTTCGCCAAAAACTGCAATCATGGAAGCACAAAACCGCAATAATGGAATTATGTTTTGATCGGGTCGCGAGACCAGAACCACGAGTGGACCAGCGTCGCGTTCGTCTGACAATGGGGAAGAGAAGTTCGCCAGGACGCTGCTGTGAAGAGGTAAGGTGTTATAAGCTAAATTATTCTTTATTCCTGACTATTCTTCTGTAGCGGGGGGAGGGGGGGGGGAGCCGCGGTGACTGAGCTGCTGTCCCACATCCCACATGAGGCTAATCCGTCATGTAGCGATGGCCGATGTCCATCCTCTGTAGCGGGGGGGGGGGGACAAACCCCCCCCCCCCACACACACAGACACAGCTCTGAGTGTGACCTTTCATTAGAGCCCAAAATGAAGGTTCTACATTGAAGCATTCAAAAGTTACAGACGTTTTTCCAAACTGTGCCATTTGGTACAATTTGGCACAGTTCCAAAACACCTGGGAACAGCCTGAGGAAAAAGTTGTGTAATATATTCATTTTTTGTGGTATTGTTACAAAATTTGGACCTCAGCTGGATAACACTTGGTTCTACATTTCTGTTGCATTTTCCAGCCCGGATCTGAAGCTGTGTGTTATTTGCAAGCATTTGTATCCCAAAAAAAACCCAGGCCAAATTTATTTTCTTCAAGTTCACTATGTTTAGATGACTGTAAGTCAGTGGCCGGAGCACTTAGAGAGATTATGACTGTTTTGCCAAAAAATTCAAAGTGTTTTCTTTTAAATGAGACCAACCCCATGAAGATGCCGCAAAGGGTTGAAGAACAGCTTTCAATTTACTTTGGGCACATTATTTTTTGGCGTTTTTAGGAAAATTGACCGGAGTGCAAGGGGTTAAAAAATGCAAATAAAAGAAAAACAAGGTTAGACATAGATGTGATCATTTGTTAATAAAGAACTTAATATTTAATGGGATGTCCTAATTTTTTCACATAACTATAAATGTTTTTTTCTCCTCAGAGAGCTTTTCTAAATTATATAAGGACAATAAATGCTCATTTTTCAAGAGCATTCTTCTCAGTGTGAAGGGGATACTAAATCTTTTGTGGGGTTGGAAGGCTAAATGACCTTCAGTATGAAGAATTATGATTATATAGGTATTATGGCAAATGACATTCATTTATATAGCGCTTTTCTTCTCATCTAGGATGACCAAAGCACTTTACAGATCCTGCAATCCATCCATTCATACACTGATGGCGGCAGAGCTGCCATACACACAGGCACTAACCAGGCCACCAGGAGCAACTGGGGGTTTAGCGTCTTGCTCAAGGACACTTCAACAAGCGGACAGCAGCTAGAGCAAGAATCAAACCCATGACCCTCCGATCAGTAGTAGATCACACTACACCTGTGCCACCGCCGCCAAATACACAACTAAATCTTGGCTGTACAGATTTAAATTATAACCCTCAGCTGAAGATCAGTTGGTCAAACCCACGCTGTTGTGCAACATGGATCTCCTCCAAAACATGTTTCTTTTTCATTTAAAGCTGCTTTTTAGGTCTCCACACAACACTACTTTACCATTTTTCACATCTTTAAAGGGCCATCCACACCAAGCACAATAACAATAAAATTATAGTTTTAAAAATCGTTCTAAATCCACATTGATTAAGGATATTGGTCTAACAGCAGAGGCAAACACTTCACACTGGCTTCACACCACCCCATACCTACGTGTTGCTGCAGAATGAGACCATTTATGCTGCTGCTGTAATCAGTAATCTTAAAGGATTTTTTTTAACTAGACCTGTACCTTGAGCAGAGGAAAAAAATAATAAGAAAAGCAAAATAAAAGTAATATTATTCACATGATTTTTCTCTCAGCACCAGAGCTTCCTCCAACTTGTATAGGTAGAATAAAGTGAGAGCAAAGTCCAAAGCAGAATCACATGGGCTTTCAAATAGTTGATAATAATAATAATAATAATAATAATAATAATAATAATAATAATTTCAGCTTGGGTGCACACAGCTGTTTCAGAGGGCCACTTTATGCATCAGATTATTTCTCCCCCTCCTCCTCTTCCATCCACTGCACTTTCAGATCCTGCTGAGGTCAGATTCTACTAAATGTTCCCAGCTTCTGTCATTTATTTCAGCCCTGCTGTCACAACAGGTGACAGCAGTGGTCGGATGTTTTCTGATTGGCTAAAAGTGTTTTTATCGCTCATAAAATCGCTCTGAAAGTGATCCCGACGACACCATCTGCCACCTTCATGACGGTTATCACTGTAGCGTCGACTCTGCCATCCACTTCAGTTTGAACAATGTTTAAAACTATAATTTTATAGTAATCTTTATTGTGCTTGGTGTGGACAGCCCTTTACAATAATGTAATTTTCTTCTTATGAAAAGTTTCTCTTTTAACCGTCTTATGTTCTGCTGTGTCGTGAATGCTGGGGACCAGGCGTGGGAATGGTATTTAAGTTATGATCATTTTCTATCTGTCAGATTTATCAGTGTCTGATCGGTGTATGATGAGATTGACCAGATATGCACAAATTCATACATACAGTGGTGCTTGAGTTTGTGAACCCTTTAGAATTTTCTATTTTTCTGCATAAATATGACCTAAAACATAACCAGGTTTTCACAGAAGTAGCTAAAAATAACCCAGTTAAATAAATGAGACAAAAAATTACTTTATCATTTATTTCTTTATTGAGGAAAATGATCCCCTACTACATATCTGTGTGGACCTTTGATTTCAGTATCTGGTGTGACCCCGTTTTGCACCAATAACTGCAATTAAACGTTTCTGGTAACTGTTGATCAGTCCTGCACATTGGCTTGGAGGAATTTTAGCCCATTCCTCCATACAGAACAGCTTCAACTCTGGGAGGTTGGGTTTCCTCACATGAACTGCTCGCTTCAGGTCCTTCCACAACATCTCAATTGGATTAAGGTCAGGACTTTAACCCAGCCATTCCAAGGCATGAACTTTAGTCTTCTTTAACCATTATTTGGCGGAATGACTTCTGTGCTTTGGATCGTTGTCTTGTTTCTCTTTAGATTCATTTCATGAACAGATGTCATCCATCAGAGATAAAATCAATCAGATTCTTCCCACAGTTAACTTAAATACTGTAACTACTACAACTCCTTCTATTGATCTCTGTCTTGATGAGTTTACTCCAATCGACCTTTGTGAGTTAGACAAAATAGTTTCCTCATCCAAACCTTCAACTTGTCTTTTAGACCCTATTCCTACCAGGTTATTTAAAGAAGTCTTCCCACTTATTGGTAGCTTTATTCTTCATATAATCAATTCTTCATTAACTTTAGGCCATGTACCGCAGGCTTTTAAAACGGCTGTAATTAAACCCTTACTCAAAAAGCCAACGCTAGATCCAGGAGCTTTAGCTAACTATAGACCAATCTCTAATCTCCCTTTCATTTCAAAAATCTTAGAAAGAGTTGTTGCTACGCAATTATTTGACCACCTGCAGGGAAATGGTTTACTTGAAGAGTTTCAGTCTGGGTTTAGAATCCATCATAGTACTGAAACAGCCTTAGCGAAGGTCACTAACGACCTCCTCATTGCATCTGATAATGGACTAGTTTCTGTACTTGTCCTTTTAGACCTTAGTGCAGCTTTTGATACTATTGATCATAATATTCTACTTGATAGATTAGAACACTATGTTGGACTTAATGGAACTTCGTTGCAATGGTTTAGATCTTATTTATCTGATAGGTTCCAGATAGGTTCCAGTTTGTTCATGTAAATAATGAGTTTTCTTTCAACTCAAAGCTTAGTCATGGAGTTCCACAGGGATCTGTGCTAGGCCCTACTCTTTTTAGTTTATATATGCTTCCATTAGGCAACATTATTAGAAAGCACTGTATACATTTTCATTGTTATGCAGATGACACACAATTATACCTGTCAATGAAGCCAGATGATAGTAATCAATTAGCCAAGTTAGAAGCCTGTCTTAAGGAAATCAAAGCTTGGATGACTTGTAATTTCCTGCTATTAAATTCAGATAAGACTGAAGTAATTCTTGTTGGTCCAAAAAACCTTAGAAATTCCTTTCCAAATCAAACTTTCAGGTTGGATGCAGTTACTCTTTCTCTTAATAGCTCTGTGAGGAACCTTGGAGTTATTTTTGATCAGGATTTGTCCTTCAATTCACATATTAAATTTGTTTCTAAGACTGCCTTCTATCATTTGCGTAATATTGCCAAGATTAGGAGCATCTTGTCTCAGAGTGATGCTGAGAAGCTGATCCACGCTTTTGTTAGCTCGAGATTAGATTATTGTAATTCTTTATTATCAGGCTGTCCTAAAACCTCTTTAAAAAGTCTTCAGCTGATCCAAAATGCTGCAGCAAGAGTTTTAACAGGTACTAGAAAGAGAGATCATATCTCTCCGGTTCTGGCCTCCCTTCATTGGCTTCCCATAGAGTTTAGAATTAAGTTTAAAATCCTTCTTCTTACTTACAAAGCTCTAAACAATCAGGCTCCTTTTTATTTAAAAGATCTGATACTACCGTATTATCCTAACAGAGCACTACGCTCCCAAAATGCAGGATTACTTGTAATACCTAGAATCTCCAAAAGTACAATGGGAGGCAGAGCCTTCAGTTATCAAGCTCCTGTCCTGTGGAATCAGCTGCCAATCTGGATTCGGGAGTTAGACTCGATCTCTGTTTTTAAGAATAGGGCTAAAACCTACCTTTTTGATCTAGCCTACAATTAGGGAGGGATCATGTGTTTCTGAACCCTCCCTTAGTTATGCTGCTAATAGGTTTAGTCAGCCGGGGGACCTCCAGTAATGCACTGGGCCTCACTCCTTTCCTCACTCTCTATGAAATATTTTTTTTTTTGCTGGTCATTAACATCTGTTTGTTCTCTCCCATAGATTGAGTCCCCATCGTGCTGTTTGCTCTCTACATGTCTGTTCTTTTCTTCTTCTCTATCCCCTCACCCCCCAGCCAGTCGCAGCAGATGACTGCCCCTCCCTGAGCCTGGTTCTGCTGGAGGTTTCTTCCTGTTAAAAGGGAGTTTTTCCTCTCCACCGTCGCCAAGTGCTTGCTCACAGGGGATCGCCTGATTGCTGGGGTCTTTCTGCAACTGTGGGGGTTCCCCCCTACAGTTGATAGTGCTATGAGATGACTGTTGTTGTGAAATGGCGCTATATAAATAAAGTTGAATTGAATTGAATTGAATTGAATTGAATGTCCTGATATTTTCCTTCAGTATTTGTTGGTATAATTCAGAATTTCTAGTTCCATCAATGATAGCTAGTTATCCTGGCCCAGATGCAGCAAAACAGCCCCTAACCATGATATTACCACCACCATGTTTCACAGACAGGGTAAGGTTCTTATGCTGGAATTAAGTGTCTTCCTTTCTCCAAACATAATGCTTCTCATTCAAATCAAAAAGTTAAAAAGTTCTATTTTGATCTCATCCATCCACAAGCCTTTCTTCCAACAGCCTTCAGGCTTGTCCACGTGATTTTTTTTAGCAAACTGCAGATGAGCAGCGATGTTCTTTTTGGAGAGCAGTGGCTTTCTCCTTGCAACCCTGCCATTACCTTTGACATTAGCCAATGCCAGAGATGCCTTCAGTTGGTTAGAAGTTACCCTGGGGTCCTTTGTGATCTCGCTGACTATTGCGTGCCTTGCTTTTGGAGTGGTCTCAGTTGGTCGACCACTCCTGGGGATTGTAACAATGGTCTTAAATTTCCTCCATTTGTGCACAATCTGTCACTGTGGATTGGTGGAGTCCAAACTATTATGTATTAAATACTATGTATTCTTTTTCAGCCTGATGAGCATCAACAACCCTTTTTCTGAGGTCCTCAGAAATCTCCTTTGTTCGTGCCATGATACACTTCCACAAACAGGTTGACACTTTGATAGATCTTTAAATAAAAGATTATTTAAATAAAACAGGGTGTCCACTCACACCTCATTGTCATCCCATTGTTTGAAAACACCTGACACTAATTTCACCTTCAAAGTACCTGCTAATCCTAGGGGTTCACAAACTTTTGCCATTCAGAGATATAATGTTGGATCATTTTCCTCAAAAAATAAATGAAAAAGTTAATTTTTATTTCATTTATTTAATTGGGTTCTCTTTATCTACTTTGAGGACTTGTTTAAAAATCTGATGTTTTAGGTCATATTTATGCAAAAATGTAGAAAATTCTAATGGGTTCACAAACTTTGAACAACCACTGACCACGTGGACCTCGGTGGTTGATCATTTCTATGCCTGAATGTATGGAGATTTCTATGCACCCTTGATGAATGAGGGCCAGCTAGAGAACTCCTGTCTGCACCTCAAAAATGAAAGTAATAGATTTTTTTTTAAGAATTTAATCAAAGAACTTTTGTCGCAAACCCTCACTTCTGTTTGTAATATAACTGATTAGGGCAGGTTCTCTCCTCCAGCTGGGTCAAAGTCCGACCACTTTTTTCTACCTCATTTTAAAGAATTGTAATTATACAGTACAGGCAATATAATCCAAATAAACAGTTAAAGGTGTGATTCACTGAAAAATGGTGTGTCTGTAGATTTTACAGTATCTCACAAAAGTGAGTACACCCCTCACATTTTTTGTAAATAATTTATTATGTATATCTTTTCATGGGACAACACTGAAGATATGACACTTTGATACAATGTAGTCAGTGTACAGCTTGTATACTATTCACATTATATCACTGAATCTGAGTCCACATTGAAATACTGTGTGATTGTATATTTTTTCATATATTTCTGCAAAGTGTGGTTAGTCCGAGTAAATAACTGCATATATTCCTGTATATATTTGCATCCTTTTATAGAAACGTGGACAGACTGTAATTTACTGTACATACTCTGGTTGTCATTGAATCCTTATTTAAATCCTTCACCTGAACAACGAGAGCAAGTTTTTAGCCAAAGTCAAATTCCTTGTATGTGTTGTGCATACTTGGCCAATAAAGCTGATTCTGATTCTGATTCTGATTCTGATTCTGATAACAGTGTAAATTTGCTGTCCCCTCAAAATAACTCAACACACAGCCATTAATGTCTAAACTACTGGCAACAAAAGTGAGTACACCCCTAAGTGCAAATGTCCAAATTGTGCCCCATTAGCCATTTTCCCTCCCCGGTGTCATGTCACTTATTAGTGTTACAAGGTCTCAGGTGTGAATGGGGAGTAGATGTGTTAAATTTGGTGTTGTCGCTCTCACACTCTCTCATACTGGTCACCGGAAGTTCAACATGGCACCTCATGGCAAAGAACTCTCTGAGGATCTAAACAAAAGAATTGTTGCTCTACATAAAGATGGCCTAGGCTATAAGAAGATTGCCAACACCCTGAGACTGAGCAGCAGCACGGTGTCCAAGACCATACAGAGGTTTAAAGGTGAACTGAACTCAACGGCATTGAACGGCACTGGGTGATAGTACATACAATTATAAAGATAATTTATCATTGGCACCCCCTCCACAAATCCCGGAATCTTGGAGAAAATCGCGATTTAGAATTTCCCGCCCTGAAAAATCAGACAAATCCGCCGAAGCGCAGCCGGAGTTCCGCGTGACGTCATGAGTGTGACCCAGTCCTCATGTTTACCATTGCGAGCACGTCGACACTGGTTGTTTTTGGTGCATTTTGTCGTGATAGTCGACTACAAAACACTTCCAACACCTGGGAAGATCTGTTCAGTGGCCAAGGAAAGCTGTCATGGCGACGAAAGAAAAGAAAGGGGGAGGAAAAGCGACCGGGAAGCGATGCGTTTCTAGATATACAGTGATCCATCACTTATCGCGTTTAATGGGGACCAGAACCGACCGCGAAAAGTGAAAAAACGCAAAGTAGCGTCACCCCCCCCCCCCCAAGGGCGTCACAAGCACTATTTTGCACAAAAAGGCACAAGAGAACAGCGAAAAGTGCCACTAAGCAACACGAGCGATAAAGAAGGCGCTCTGCAGGGAGAGAAGCTGGGTAAAACGTCTCGGCCAATCAGCTTGCGAGGTGAAACGTCTCAGCCAATCAGCTTGCGAGATTCCCGAGCGGTGAAGAGGTGGGCGGAGAGGAGTGGAGCGGTGGTCAGAGAGGTAGATTTTGAGCTGTGAGGGCTCTCCGTGTTGATACCTGATGTTCTAATGAGAAGGCAGGGAGACTACATTAGAACATCAGGTATCAACACGGAGAACCCGCTCTCCCCGGCTCCCCAGCCCGCTCGGGAATCTCGCAAGCTGATTGGCCGAGACGTTTTACCTCGCAAGCTGATTGGCCGAGACGTTTTATCTCGCAAGCTGATTGGCGGAGACGTTTTAACCCAGCGAAGGAAGACCGCATTAAACGCGATAAGTGAGGGATAACTGTAATAAGTTGGAAAAATGCTGATGTTTTTTTTTCCCTTTCTTTTTTATTGTTAATTTTCCTTATCCTGACACCCCAAACATGCCAAAGTAAAGACTCACCATTCTGTATTCAATAAGCGACTCTCCTCCCCATCACTGCTGCGGTCTGAGTCGGTGCTGGAATCCCCCGAAAATTCTGGCTCTAATCTGTACGGTTCGATGCCTCCCTCGCTCTCTTCCTGTTCACTTGACACTCCTGCATCCTCCTCTGTCTTGTCACCGATCCTGAATGCCTCTTCACTCTGAAAACTCTGGTGTTCTTGACTGCTGGAACTGCTATCATCTGCCATTGTTGTTTTGATAAGGATCACACTCGTGACGTCACGCAGCGTCGTCTGCACTACTTCCGGTTTGTTTGGCACTGCCAGCCAGAGGCAAAAGTTTATCGGCTTATAGCTTGGCCATCGCACGGCCTAAAAATTTCTTTTATTTGTTGAAAAATACAATAGGTAATAAGGAATTAATCTGCTATTCTACTTTTTTGGCAAAAAGGTGAGTTCAGTTCACCTTTAACAGGACAGGTTCCACTCAGAACAGGCTTCGCCATGGTCAACCAAAGAAGTTGAGTGGACGTGTTCAGCGTCATATCCCGCGGTTATCTTTTGAAAATAGAGGTGTGAGTGCTGCCAGCATTGCTGCAGAGGTTGAAGGGGTTGGGCATCAGCCTTTCAGTACTCAGACCATACGCTGCACACTGCATCAAATTGCTCTGCATGGCTGTTGTCCCAGAAGGAAGCCCCTTTTAAAGATGATGCACAAGAAAGCCTGCAAACAGTTTGGTTAAGACAAGCAGACTAAGGACATGGATTATTGGAACCATGTCCTGTGGTCTGATGAGACCAAGGCAAACTTATTTGGTTCCGATTGTGTCAAGCATGTGTGGTGGCAACCAGGTGAAAAGTACAAAGACAAGTGTTTCTTGCCAACAGTCAAGCATGGTGGTGTGAGTGTAATGGTTTGGGGCTGCATGAGTGCTGTCAGCACCGGGGAGCTACAGTTCATTGAGGGAACCCTGAATGCCAACATGTACTGTGACCTAGTGAAGCAGAGCATGATCCCTTCCCTTCAGAAACTGGGCCACAGGGCAGTATTCCAACATGATAACGACCCCAAACACACCCCCAAGATGACCACCGCCTTGCTAAAGAAACTGAAGGTAAAGGTGATGGACAGGCCAAGCACGTCTCCAGACCAAAACCCTACTGAGCATCTGTGGGGCATCCTCAAATGAAAGATCAGAATCAGAATCAGAATCAGAATAAACTTTATTGCCAAGCATGTAAAAAACACACGAGGAACTTGACTTGACATTGGTGCGCATGCCCGCGACACAACGACACGGCAGCCATAATAGGCGCCTCATCAAACAGAGATAGATAGGAAGGGAGGGGAAGGGAGGGAACGACACAAGGGGGGAGGAGAAAAAAAACTTCATTATCAGAATACAGCTTATTTTTTAAGCAGATTATGATTACAATGAAAAAAAATCTCTCAATAGCACAGAGCAACAACTCAGAATTTCACAAGACACAAGAGAGCAGTGTACAGTATATCTTTAATCAGTTCATGAATCAATGTGTGTGCGGTGTTGAGCAGTGTTAATGATAATAAGAGAGACCCAAGGACCCTTGGCAGAAGATGTTTTGTCTGTCTGGCGCCCAGTCTTATCTGGCGCTGCAGCTGGCTGTCCAAGGCCTTGTGCTCATGATTTTGAAAAAACACAGTCTGCAGACAGCCAGGAGGAATTTTCATGGGGAATAATAATGCCAAATAGGACTGATCACAGAGAAGACTTGTATTTCTTCTGTAGATTCAGTACATTAATCCTTCATTGCGCAGCTTTGAATTCGTCGTGGAAAGACCTGAGCGAACCCATGATGTAATCCACCTTACGAGACAGTTCTCCAGTAGTCGCTATCAGGGTCTTCTCCAGTTTCTCAATTTGTTGGATGCACCTCGCCTGGCCAGCATTTTGATAGGTTGAATCCATCTTCAGCAATTTGCGGTAAACCAAGACAATTCCCGTCCCAATCAGAATTATCCCAATCACCAAGATTACGAAGATAAACAAATCTTCAATATCTTCGATAGAGAGATTAGAGAGACACAGCATTTTCCAATTACCTGTGTCACATAGATAGCCCACTGGAGCCGTTCCAGCGGGGCAGACAGCTTCCCCCGGAGCACTTTTCCTTGTTGAAAAAATAGTGTCAATTGTGTTCAAAGCCCAGCTTATTAACTCCATAATTTCTTTTCGGCGGTCGCAGTTAGACGCAGACAGACAACAGCAAGCTGGGATCCAGTAGTAGGAGGGGAGGAAAAGTCAGCAGGAGAGAAGAAAAAAGCGTCTGCTCTCTTGGGAGGGCGGAAGATGGAGAAACGCAAGGTCTCTAATATCCACCAGCTCCGTGATGTCATCATGGAGGAGTGGAAGAGGATTCCAGTGGCAACCTGTGAAGCTCCAGTGAACTACATGCCCAAGAGAGTTAAGACAGTGCTGGAAAATAATGGTGGCCACACAAAATATTGACACTTGGGACACAATTTGAACATTTTCACTTAGGGGTATACTTACTTTTGTTGCCAGCGGTTTAGACATCATTAGCTGTGTGTTGAGTTATTTTGAGAGGACAGCAAATTGACACTGTTATACAAGCTGTACAATGACTACTTTACATTGTATCACAAGTGTCATATCTTCAATGTTGTCACTTGAAAGGATATAATAAAATATTTACACAAATGTGAGGGGCGTACTCGCTTTTGTGACATACTGGAATCGTCTGAAATGTGTCTATTGATCATGTTGTGGCCACACATATGTGACCTACTTTGTGACTGATGTAAGGCCTCACATTTTAGATAAGAACAAAGACAGAGCTTCCTTGGAGATAACAGGAAGCTGCGAGGGTGTTAGCTTTGGTATGCAAGGCCTGAGACTGTGGGGGTGATATTTGAGGATTAAAGAGGAGATGCATTGTTAATGGCGATTTTAATGCAATGCGACCTGTGATGCAATATGACTTGTGAACTGTGAGAGTCCTGGTATTTAAGGACGAGAGTTCCCTGTAATGTTCTCTTTCTTCTTTGAGATGTTGGCGAATGTGAATAAAGCTGCCATGAGAGAAATCTGTCTCATCATTTCCACATTCCCACACTGGTGACCCAAGACATAGCATGCAGCAAGAGGAGAAGTTCCCGGGGCCAGCCTCCCCAGGAGCCCCCAGCCAAGTGAATGCCGCTACGGTCCAGCTACCGGACTTTTGGCAGAACAATCCACGCTCCTGGTTCCACGCGGTTGAGGCACAGTTCAACCTCCGGGGGATATCGGTAGACGACACAAAATTCTACCATGTGGTCGCAAAACTGGACAACCACACGGCTCAGCATGTGGAGAGCCTTATTGAGCAGCCGCCAGACAGCGACAAATACGACGAGTTGAGGGCTGTACTCATCCAGCACTTCACCCCCTCCATTGAGGAGCGAGCAGAGAGACTCCTGGTGCTGACTGAGTTGGGAGATGACACGCCCGTTAATCTTATGGAGAAGATGTCGATTTTGAAAGGCTCGGATGACGACCACTTCATCTTTACCCACCTCTTCCTCAGGACCCTACCGTCAGCGACGAGAGCGGCCCTTGACCAGTTCGCCGTTGTTGGCCCAGCGGGACTTCCGCGCGCTGGCCTGGGAGGCGCAGCGAGTTGTCAACGCCAGCAGACAGCGTGCGGCCATGGCCGCAGCAGCGGAACTTGGCGTGACGACCGGAGATGGCAGGGGGCCAGGGGCAGCAGTAGCAGACCCACCGACGACGGCGGTGGCGGGAGCCAGGGAACGCAGAGGAGACATCCTTTGTTTCTACCATCACCGCTTCGCAGAGAGGGCACGCAAATGTGTACCACCGTGCCAGTTCAAGTGTTCGGGAAATGACCAGGGGTCGGTAGCAGCCGCGGCCCTCGGGGAGGAGAACAAACTGCTCTACTTGTTGGACGCACGCTCGGGGAGGCATTTCCTCGTGGACACAGGCTCCCAGTTGAGTTTCATCACACCTTCCTACGCAGACAGGCTAGCAGGTTCCAGAGGTCCCGGGGTGGCAGCAGCGAACGGCTCGGAGATTAAGACCTTTGGTGAGAGGACTCTGCTTCTGTCTCTACACGGCCGTACATTTGAGTGGACTTTTGTTATAGCAGCAGTGAATTTCAATATGTTGGGGGCTGATTTTTTGTGCTCACATGGTTTGTTCGTTGATCTCGCTAACAGGCGCCTGGTTAATGCATTTTCTTTTGATTCTATTCCCTGTACAGCGCGAGTGGCCCCGCCAACAGCACAAGCCAATGTCACAGCTGCAAGCGGTAAGTTTCACACACTGCTCACTCAGTTCCCAGCACTCACGGTCCCCACATTTTCGGCAACCGTCGCTAAACACGGGGTGGAACATGTTATTGCCACTACCGGACCGCCAGTTTTTGCAAAAGCTTGGTGCTTGGATGCAGCTAACCTGGCCATAGCGCGAGAGGAGTTCGCCAACCTGGAGGGGTTGGGCATTATCAGGCATTCAGAATCAGAATCAGAATCAGAATCAGAATAAACTTTATTGCCAAGCATGTAAAAAACACACGAGGAACTTGACTTGACATTGGTGCGCATGCGCGCGACACAACGACACGGCAGCCATAATAGGCGCCTCATCAAACAGAGATAGATAAGAAAGGGAGGGGAAGGGAGGGAACGACACAAGGGGGGAGGAGAAAAAAAAAACTTCGTTATCAAAATACAGCTTATTTTTAAGCAGATTATGATTACAATGAAAAAAAAATCTCTCAATAGCACAGAGCAACAACTCAGAATTTCACAAGACACAAGAGAGCAGTGTACAGTATATCTTTAATCAGTTCATGAATCAATGTGTGTGCGGTGTTGAGCAGTGTTGATGATAATAAGAGAGACCCAAGGACCCTTGGCAGAAGATGTTTTGTCTGTCTGGCGCCCAGTCTTATCTGGCGCTGCAGCTGGCTGTCCAAGGCCTTGTGCTCATGATTTTGAAAAAACACAGTCTGCAGACAGCCAGGAGGAATTTTCATGGGGAATAATAATGCCAAATAGGACTGATCACAGAGAAGACTTGTATTTCTTCTGTAGATTCAGTACATTAATCCTTCATTGCGCAGCTTTGAATTCGTCGTGGAAAGACCTGAGCGAACCCATGATGTAATCCACCTTACGAGACAGTTCTCCAGTAGTCGCTATCAGGGTCTTCTCCAGTTTCTCAATTTGTTGGATGCACCTCGCCTGGCCAGCATTTTGATAGGTTGAATCCATCTTCAGCAATTTGCGGTAAACCAAGACAATTCCCGTCCCAATCAGAATTATCCCAATCACCAAGATTACGAAGATAACGAAGATAACGAAGATAACAGTCAACATTCAAACAGTCCGTGGGCTTCCCCGCAACACATGGTCCCGAAGGCTGACGGCTCATGGCGACCTTGCGGGGATTTCCGCAGGTTAAACAATGCTACAGCGCACGACCGCTACCCAATCCCGCATATCCAAGATTTTTCTGTTCATTTGGCAGGGGCTCGGGATTTTTATAAGATAGATTTGGTCCGCGGTTACCATCAAGTCCCAGTGCGCGTTGAGGACATACCCAAAACAGCGGTAATAACTCCATTTGTCCTATTCGAGTTTTTGCGCATGCCATTCGGGCTTAAAGGGGCTGCACAGACGTTCCAACGCATGATGGACGCGGTGCTTCGCGATCTCCCTTTCGTGTTCATCTACTTGGACGATATTTTGGTAGCCAGCGCGTCCGAAGACGAACACGAAAACCACCTGGCCACAGTTTTCCGGAGGTTGGGAGATCACGGGCTAATAATCAACCCAGCGAAGTGTCAGTTCGGGGTGGCGCAGATTGATTTTTTAGGACACCGCGTCTCCCCCGAAGGAGCAGTTCCGCTTCCTGACAAAGTGCGCGCGGTAGCAGATTTTCCCCGGCCGCAGACGGTCAGGGCATTACAGGAGTTTTTGGGAATGGTGAATTTTTATAACCGTTTTCTCCCCCGCGCGGCGCAACTCATGCAGCCGCTGTATGCCGCGCTCAAAAAACAGAAACCCGCGAATAAGGTCGAGTGGTCCCTGGAGTGGGACCAAGCGTTCTCGGAGGTAAAAGCAGCCTTGGCAAAGGCTGTATTGTTGGCACACCCAGACCCAACGGCCCGGATAGCGCTCACTACTGACACGTCAGATGTGGCCATAGGGGCGGTCATGGAGCAGCATGTAGCCGGGGTTTGGCAGCCCCCCGCCTTTTTCAGCAGGACCTTGCACGATAGCGAACGTAAATACAGCGTGTTTGACAGGGAGCTGCTGGCTCTCCATTTGGCCATCCGCCACTTTCAGTTCTGGCTGGAAGGACGCTGTTTCACCACGTTCGTTGACCACAAGCCGCTAACATTCGCAATGGCAAAGGTTTCCGAACCGTGGTCAGGCCGGCAACAGAGACAGCTGGCCGTGATCTCAGAGTTTACCACTGATATTCAGCATGTGGCGGGCAAACTGAATGTAGTGGCAGATTGCCTCTCGCGCGCCGTGGTGGCCCCAGTCAGCGTAGGAATAGATTACGCAGCCATGGCCGCGGAGCAGGTTAGTGACACGGATGTGCGCGCGCTCCAGTCTGGACCAACAGGGTTAAGGCTGGAGAACAGGGTGCTGCAAGACGGTATGCCCCCCCTAATCTGCGATGTCTCCACTGGACGGCTGCGTCCAGTAGTACCGGTCGCGTGGCGCTGCCGCGTTTTTGACTCGACTCATTCTTTGGTGCACCCGGGAGTGCGCGCGTCGGTCAAAATGGTAGGAGAGAAATTTGTGTGGCCGAGTCTTCGCAAACAAGTTAAGGAGTGGGCAGCAGCCTGCACGGCGTGTCAACGAGCCAAAGTACACAGGCACACGAGGGCTCCTTTGGAGCCGTTTCACATTCCGGTCAAGAGGTTCTATCACGTTCATGTGGACCTCGTGGGACCCCTCCCGCCGTCACAGGGGTGCACACACCTTCTAACAATGGTGGACCGCACCACGCGCTGGCCTGAAGTGGTTCCGCTGGCATCAACCACGGCCGAGGAGGTAGCGCGCGCATTTTTAACAGCTTGGGTGGCGCGTTTCGGAGTTCTGTCGGACATTACATCCCACAGAGGCCCTCAATTTGTGTCCGAACTTTGGTTGACAATGGCCCGCAGCCTGGGTGTCACAATTCACCGCACAACTGCGTACAATCCGCAGGCTAATGGGTTATGCGAACGTTTTCATAGGTCATTGAAAGCGGCTCTCAGAGCATCACTGACAGATGCAAATTGGGTAGACAAGTTACCGTGGATTTTATTGGGGTTGCGTTCTGCGCCTAAAGAGGACTTAGAAGTCTCCCCAGCGGAGCTCGTGCTTGCGCAGTCACTTCGGCTGCCTGGGGAGTTTCTCCCAGATAACCCTGCGCCAGACACCTCCCCGTCTCTGCTGTTGCGGAGTAACATAGAATCAAGCACGCTGCCCGGTCCCGTGCACCACAGTTTTCCGCGCGTTTTTGTGCCTAAAGCTTTGAAGACCACAGAGTTTGTTTTTGTCAGACACGATGCGCATCGACCCCCACTGCGACCACCTTATGACAGGCCGTTCAGAGTGCTGGAAACAGGGGACAAGCAGTTTTTGCTAGATTTGGGGGGTAGGAAAGAAAAAGTTGGCATAAACAGACTCAAACCCGCTTTTGTGGTGGTGGATGAGCAAGTGCTGTTGGCAAGGGCCCCGCGGCGAGGTAGACCCCTATGGGGGGCTTCACAGAGTAATGTTTCCCCAGAACACCCGCAGGGACTGACAAAAGGTTTTCACCCCCAGACGGCAAACCCCCAGCGTGACAGAGCCGCGGAGACGTTGAATCCCGGCTACAGCAGATACGGCAGGAGACTGAAGCCTAGACAGCATGCGGACTGATGTGTATTGATTCTATCACGGCATGCATGCTGTTATTCTCTTGTTTGTTCTAAAATGTTTGGGGGGGGGGGGGGTGGCCACACATATGTGACCTACTTTGTGACTGATGTAAGGCCTCACATTTTAGATAAGAACAAAGACAGAGCTTCCTTGGAGATAACAGGAAGCTGCGAGGGTGTTAGCTTTGGTATGCAAGGCCTGAGACTGTGGGGGTGATATTAGAGGATTAAAGAGGAGATGCATTGTTACTGGCGATTTTAATGCAATGCGACCTGTGATGCAATATGACTTGTGAACTGTGAGAGTCCTGGTATTTAAGGACGAGAGTTCCCTGTAATGTTCTCTTTCTTCTTTGAGATGTTGGCGAATGTGAATAAAGCTGCCATGAGAGAAATCTGTCTCATCATTTCCACATTCCCACAATGTAATTATTAAAGAATTTTCAAAACTGTCAATTCTCTTAAACAAACACACAGCCTTTATGTCGTTTTTCTCTCTGAGAAACTATGAGAAATGTTTTTCTAGCTTTCTGTCATGTAGATGCAAGGAGGGGGGCTAAGGTGGCCTATTAGTCCCAGAGCTAACACTGGTAAAAAGAGATTCGCACCAAGCACGGCTTACATTGTTATTTTCTTCATATCTTGGTCACCCTAACAGCCATCCTTGTTACCACCTGGTTCACCAATCGAAAGTTGACAATATACCTCATGCTACTCCCGCCCATCTCCCAATACGTGGCTAACTGAACTAGCAGCAGATGCTAACATTGAGCTGGAGGGTTTCCACATGATAAGGGCAGACCAAACACCATACAGTGGCAAAGCAAGGGGTGGTGGAGTGATAATGTATGTTAACAACAACTGGTGCAGACCGGGACATATCACTGTTAAACAGCGTCACTGCAGCAAAGACATTGAGTTGCTAGCTGTTAGCATGCGGCCTACATATCTCCCGAGAGAACACTCACACGTGATCTGCATTGTTGTTTATGCAAATCCGACGGCGAACGCTGGGACAGCGCGTGACGTCATCCATTCAGTAACCAGCAGGCTGCAGACAAAACACCCAGATGCTCTTCTCCTCATCTCAGGCGATTTCAACCATGTTTCACTTTCTCCCATTCTACCCACGTTTACCCAGTATGTCACATGCCACACTAGAGACAATAAAACACTGGACTTATTCTACGCAAACACTAAGGAGGCGTACACCTCATCACAACTCCCCCAACTCGGGAGATCGGATCACAACTTGGTTCATCTCCGGCCGGTGTACAAACCCCTAGTGCACAGACAACCCCCGGCCATGCGCACAGTGATGTTATGGTCTGAGGAGGCAATGGACACTCTAAAGGGCTGTTTTGAAGCCACCGCCTGGAAGCAGCTCTGCGATCCACATGGTGAGGACATCGATGGCCTCATTCACACCTTCACGGGCTACCTCAGCTTCTGTGCGGACAAATCCGTTCCCACCAAGACCATACGGTGTTGCTCAAACAACAAACCCTAGATCAACCCTGAGATAAAAACACTTCTGAGAGAGAAGAAGAAGATCTTCAGGTCGGGGAACAGGGAGATGCTGAAGTCCGTACAGAGGGAGCTGAGGAGAAAGATCAGAGAAGGCAAGGACAGCTTCAGGAAGAAGATGGAGGACAAGCTGCAACAGAGCGACATCAGCGGGGTCTGGAGAAACCTCAAAACCATCTCTGGGCTCCAGAATACCTCCCCCCAGGCCACGGGGGGCAGGGAGTGGGCGAACAATCTGAATCTGTTTTTCAATAGGTTTGACCAACCGCCCTCCCCCCTGACTGCACAACAACCACTGCTGCATGTAAAGACATCAAGTCTTGCTGCCCACTCCCCACTCCACCAACACCCCCCCCACTCCCAACACACAGCCCCCCATCCTGACCCTGACCAGGACCCAGGTGAGAACGGAGCTGAGGAAGATCAAGGCGAGGAAGGCGTTGGGACCGGACGGCATCAGCGCAAAGCTCCTCAAGTCCTGTGCAGACCAGCTGTGTGGGATTGTGATGTACATCTTCAACCTGAGCCTGAAGCTGGGGAGGGTACCACAGCTGTGGAAAACATCTTGTGTGGTACCTGTACCAAAAACTTCCCAACCCAAAGACCTGAACAGCTACAGACCGGTGGCCTTGACGTCCCACTTGATGAAGACCCTGGAGAGACTGCTCCTTGCTCACCCCCGCCCCCTGGTGGAACCAGCGATGGATCCACTCCAGTTCGCCTACCAGCATGGCATTGGGGTGGAGGATGCGGTGATCTTCCTCCTTCACCGTTCTCTGTCCCACCTGGAGAAGCCCGGGAATGTGGTGAGGATCATGTTCTTTGACTTCTCCAGTGCTTTCAACACCATCCAACCGATGATCCTGAAGGACAAGCTGCTGCGCGCAGGGGTGGACCAGCACCTGTCATCATGGATTCTGGACTACCTCACGAACCGGCCTCAGTTTGTGAGAACCCGGGACTGTGTGTCCGACACGATCATCAGTAGCACGGGGGCCCCCCAGGGAACGGTGTTGGCTCCCTTCCTGTTCACTCTTTATACTGCGGACTTCTCACACAACACAACACACTGCCATCTACAGATGTTCTCTGATGACTCTGCGATCGTTGGCCTCATCTCCAATGGAGATGAAGCTGAGTACAGAGGGCTTATCCAGGACTTCGTGGACTGGTGCCATCGGAACTGCCTCCAGATCAACGCGAGGAAGACTAAGGAGCTGGTGGTGGACTGCCGCAGGCAAGGACAACCCCTCACAGCACCAGTAAATATACAGGGAACAGACATTGAGATGGTGACATCCTACAAGTACCTTGGTGTTCATCTGAACAATAAACTAGACTGGTCACACAATACTGATGCACTCTACAAGAAGGGACAGCGCAGGCTGTTCCTACTGAGGAGACTCAGGTCTTTTGGTGTACAAGGGGCGCTGCTGAAGACATTCTATGACACGGTGGTGGCATCAGCCATCACTTTTGGAGTGGTCTGCTGGGGCAGTGGCATTACTGCAGCCGATAGGAAGAGACTGAACAAACTGATCAAGAAAGCTAGCTCCGTCCTGGGGCAGCGCCTTGATCCGGTGGAGGAGATAGGAGAGAGAAGGACGGTGGCTAAACTGTCATCTTTGCTGGAGTCCGAGTTCCACCCTATGCAGGGCATACTGAATGCACTGAGGAGCTCATTTAGCAGCAGACTACATCATCCCAGGTGCACAACCGAGAGGTTTCGCAGGTCCTTCCTACCAACGGCTGTCAGACTGTACAACCTAAGCAGGGCTGCTCGCTGAGATAGCAAAAAGACGTAACAACCTAATAGTTTTTTTTTTTTTGAATGCAAAAGATGCAATAGACTTACACAATGGTCCCCTCCGGCATACAACTAGGAAAATACCTGCAGACGAGGGATCGTCACTTCCTTGTGGTAACGTATCGTCACTTCCTGTTTTGCTGTCTGCCTGTGTGGTTTGCTCTCCAGCTCTCTAGCCACTAGCTATGGCTACTACCTCTCTTTCCTCTCCTCTGGTGTGCTCTCTCTGTCAGATGTTTAGCTACACCTCTGCCTCTTTTAGTGATAACGGTAAATGTAATAAATGTTGTCTTTTTGAGGTGCTCGAGGCGAGGTTGTCTGATTTGGAATCCCGGCTCCGCTGCATTGAAACACCGTCTGCGCCAGTTAATCTCGACGGACGCCCATTAGCTGCAGCGGAGCTAGCTAGCTTAGGCCCCCCTGTCAGTGGTTCCCCGGCTCTCCTCAGCAGCGAGGAGACTGGGTGGGTGACGGTGAGAAGGAAGCCTAGTCGCAAAGCCCCGGTACACCACCAACCTGTTCACGTTTCTAATCGTTTTTCCCCGCTCAGCGACACACCCGCTGAGGAAAAAATTCTGATCATTGGCGACTCTGTAGTCAGAAACGTGAACCTAGAGACTCCAGCGGTCATAGTCCAATGTATTCCTGGGGCCAGCGAAGGCGACATCGAGTCAAATTTGAAAATGCTGGCTAAAAGTAACTGTAAATATTCCACAATTGTTATTCACGCCGGCATTAATGACATCCGTCTCCGACAGTCGGAAGTCACGAAACTTAATATAGAATCGGTGTGTGACTTTGCAAAAACGATGTCTGCCACTGTAGTATTCTCTGGGCCCCTCCCCAATCTGACCAGTGATGACATGTTTAGTCGCTCGTCATCCTTGAACCGCTGGCTGTCTGTGTGGTGTTCTAAAAATGACGTGGGCTACATTGACAATTGGAGCTCTTTTTGGGGAAAACCTGGTCTTATGAGACGAGACAGCATTCATCCCACTTTGGATGGTGCTTCTCATTTATCTAACAATCTGGTATCTTTTTTATCCAAATTTCCAAAACCATGACTACTCAGAGTTGGGACCAGGAAGCAGAGTCTCAGTCTTACACGCCTCTCTGCAGCTCCTCTTCATCCGCCACCCCTCAGCTTAGCCCCTGTCTTCCCCATCAGAGAATCGTTGTCTGCTCCCTCCAAAGTGAATAAAAATATAATGTATAAGCATCCCAAAGTGATAAAGCAAAATATTGGTAAAACTCAAATTAAACATAAAGCCTCTAAATTGAATGATTTGGCCTCTATTCCTCCTCATAATTTAAAAATTAAATGTGGTTTGTTAAATATTAGGTCTCTAACTCCCAAGTCTCTGTTAGTCCATGATCTGTTAATTGATCATCAGATTGATTTAATTTCCCTTACAGAGACTTGGTTAGGACAAGAGGATTATGTTGGTTTAAATGAATCAACCCCCTCTGGTTATTTAAACTGTCAAAATCCCAGAAGTTCTGGTCGTGGAGGAGGAGTAGCAACAATTTACCATTCCAAATTACTAGTTAATGTAAAGCAAAAAACATGTTATAATTCCTTTGAGGGCCTGGTCCTCAGTATTGGGCACTTTAGCAATTTCAGGTTAAACCCAATTTTATTTGCCATTGTTTATCGTCCCCCATCAACCTATTCAGAATTTTTATCCGAATTTGCTGATTTCTTAGCTGATTTAGTGTTGAAATCTGATAGAATAATTATAGTAGGGGACTTTAATATACATGTGGATGTAGATAGTGACTGCCTTAATGTGGCTTTTAATTCAATATTAGACTCGATTGGGTTTTCTCAGAAAGTAGGAAATTCTACTCATTACCTCCACCATACATTGGACCTTGTTCTGACATATGGCATAGAAATAGAAAATCTTGTAGTGTCTCCTCATAACCCTGTACTGTCAGACCATTGTCTGTTAACCTTTGATTTTACTATTTCTGACTATTTGGCTCCTAAAGAAAAATATTATCACAGTAGATGCCTCTCAGATGATGCTGTTTCCAAATTTATGCAGATTGTTTCCTCTATGCCATGTGTCAACACAACGGAAATAAGCTATAGACAGCTTGCTCCTTCTGTAATTGATAACATGGTGGATAGTGTTTCAGCTTCTCTGCATCAGGCTCTAGACTTGGTGGCCCCCTTAAAAAAGAAAAGGTCTAATCAGAGATTTTTAACTCCTTGGTTCAACACAGAAACTCGTAGCTTAAAACAGAAGACTCGTCAATTAGAAAGAAAATGGCGCTCTACTAATTTAGATGAAATCTATTTAGCTTGGAGAAATCATCTTTTAATTTATAAAAAATCTCTTAGAAAAGCTAGAACGAGTTATTACTCTGCATTAATAGAAGAGAACAAGAATAATCCCAGGTTTCTTTTCAGTACTGTAGCCAGGTTGACAAAGAGTCAGGACTCTGTCAATCCTAGCATCCCCTTAGAGCTTACTAGTCAGGACTTTATGAACTTTTTCAATAATAAAATTTCATCCATCAGAGATAAAATCAATCAGATTCTTCCCACAGTTAACTTAAATACTGTAACTACTACAACTCCTTCTATTGATGTCTGTCTTGATGAGTTTACTCCAATCGACCTTTGTGAGTTAGACAAAGTAGTTTCCTCATCCAAACCTTCAACTTGTCTTTTAGATCCTATTCCTTCCAGGTTATTTAAAGAAGTCTTCCCACTTATTAATAGCTTTATTCTTCATATAATCAATTCTTCATTAACTTTAGGCCATGTACCGCAGGCTTTTAAAACGGCTGTAATTAAACCCTTACTCAAAAAGCCAACGCTAGATCCAGGAGCTTTAGCTAACTATAGACCAATCTCTAATCTCCCTTTCATTTCAAAAATCTTAGAAAGAGTTGTTGCTACGCAATTATTTGACCACCTGCAGGGAAATGGTTTACTTGAAGAGTTTCAATCTGGGTTTAGAATCCATCATAGTACTGAAACAGCCTTAGCGAAGGTCACTAACGACCTCCTCATTGCATCTGATAATGGACTAGTTTCTGTACTTGTCCTTTTAGATCTTAGTGCAGCTTTTGATACTATTGATCATAATATTCTACTTGATAGATTAGAACACTATGTTGGACTTAATGGAACTTCGTTGCAGTGGTTTAGATCTTATTTATCTGATAGGTTCCAGTTTGTTCATGTAAATGATGAGTTTTCTTTCAGCTCAAAGCTTAGTCATGGAGTTCCACAGGGATCTGTGCTAGGCCCTACTCTTTTTAGTTTATATATGCTTCCGTTAGGCAACATTATTAGAAAGCACTGTATACATTTTCATTGTTATGCAGATGACACACAATTATACCTGTCAATGAAGCCAGATGATAGTAATCAATTAGCCAAGTTAGAAGCCTGTCTTAAGGAAATCAAAGCTTGGATGACTTGTAATTTCCTGCTATTAAATTCAGATAAGACTGAAGTAATTCTTGTTGGTCCAAAAAACCTTAGAAATTCCTTTCCAAATCAAACTTTCAGTTTGGACGCAGTTACTCTTTCTCTTAATAGCTCTGTGAGGAACCTTGGAATTATTTTTGATCAGGATTTGTCCTTCAATTCACATATTAAATTTGTTTCTAAGACTGCCTTCTATCATTTGCGTAATATTGCCAAGATTAGGAGCATCTTGTCTCAGAGTGATGCTGAGAAGCTGATCCATGCTTTTGTTAGCTCGAGATTAGATTATTGTAATTCTTTATTATCAGGCTGTCCTAAAACATCTTTAAAAAGTCTTCAGCTGATCCAAAATGCTGCAGCAAGAGTTTTAACAGGTACTAGAAAGAGAGATCATATCTCTCCGGTTCTGGCCTCCCTTCATTGGCTTCCCATAGAGTTTAGAATTAAGTTTAAAATCCTTCTTCTCACTTACAAAGCTCTAAACAATCAGGCTCCTTTTTATTTAAAAGATCTGATACTACCGTATTATCCTAACAGAGCACTACGCTCCCAAAATGCAGGATTACTTGTAATACCTAGAATCTCCAAAAGTACAATGGGAGGCAGAGCCTTCAGTTATCAAGCTCCTCTCCTGTGGAATCAGCTGCCAATCTGGATGCGGAGTCAGACTCGATCTCTGTTTTTAAGAATAGGGCTAAAACCTACCTTTTTGATCTAGCCTACAATTAGGGAGGGATCATGTGTTTCTGAACCCTCCCTTAGTTATGCTGCTAATAGGTTTAGTCAGCCGGGGGACCTCCAGTAATGCACTGGGCCTCACTCCTTTCCTCACTCTCTATGAAATATTTTTTTTTTGCTGGTCATTAACATTTGTTTGTTCTCTCCCATAGATTGAGTCCCCATCGTGCTGTTTGCTCTCTACATGTCTGTTCTTTTCTTCTTCTCTATCCCCTCACCCCCCAGCCAGTCGCAGCAGATGACTGCCCCTCCCTGAGCCTGGTTCTGCTGGAGGTTTCTTCCTGTTAAAAGGGAGTTTTTCCTCTCCACCGTCGCCAAGTGCTCGCTCACAGGGGATCGCCTGATTGCTGGGGTCTTTCTGCAACTGTGGGGGTCCCCCCTACAGTTGATAGTGCTATGAGATGACTGTTGTTGTGAAATGGCGCTATATAAATAAAGTTGAATTGAATTGAATTGAATTGAAAATACCGGTAGCTACGGAGGGTGAGAATATGTATGGGCACATAATCATACCATGTAGGATAACTAAGTAGACGGTTGCGCTGTTTCATCCCATCTAGCAACAATGCTCTGCACTGTGTGTGTTTATACATTTACATATTTATTCCATCTAGCTACAATGCTCTGCACTGGGTGTGTTTATGTTTATGTTTATATTTATATATCTATATATTCATTCCATCTAGCTACAATGCTCCGCACTGTGTGCTTATATATCTACATATTATTCCATCTAGCTACATTGCTCCGCACTGTGTGTTTATATATTTACATATTTTTTCCACCTAGCTGCAATGCTCCGTACTGTGTGTTTATATATCTACATATTATTCCATCTAGCTACATTGCTCCGCACTGTGTTTATATATTTACATATTTATTCCATCTAGCTGCAATGCCCCGTACTGTGTTTATATACTCATATATTTATCCCATCCAGTTACAATGCTCTACACTGTGTGTCTGTGTGTATATATATATATATTTATAGTAATATGTATATCCCCCTCATGGATCGTCACCTTATCGTGGTGGGGGGGTTTGCGTGCCCCAGTGATCCCAGGAGCTATGTTGTCCGGGGCAATTTGCCTCTGATAGGGTCTCCCAAGACAAACTGGTCCTGGGTGAAGGGCCAGACTAAGAACGATCCAACAGACTCTCATGATAAATTGTATATCAAGGATTCAGTGTACCCCGCCCGGTATGGGGTTACCGGGGCCCCACCCTGGAGCCAGGCCTGGGGGAGGGGCTCGAAGGCTAGCGTCTGGTGGCCAGGTTTCCACCCATGGGACCCGGCCGGGCTCAGCCCGAAGGAGTTACATGGGTCCGCCCTCCAGTAGGTTCACCACCTGCAGGAGGGATCATGGAAGTCCGGTGCTATGTGGATTAGGTAGCAGTCAAAGGCGGAGACCTTGGCGGACTGATCCCAAGCTTTCTAAACTGGCTTTTGGTACGTGGAATGTCACCTCTCTGGTGGGGAAGGAGCCTGAGCTGGTGTACGAGATTGAGCGATACCGGCTAGATATAGTGGGCCTCACCTCAACACACAGCTCCGGTTCCGGAACCAGTCTCCTGGAGAGGGGCTGGAGCTTGGCCTTTTCTGGAGTTGCCCCGGGCGAGAGGCGACGAGCAGGGGTAGGTATTCTTGTATCGCCCCACCTTGCTGCCTCTATATTGGAGTTTTCCCCGGTGGACGAAAGGGTTGCTTCCCTGCGCCTTCAGGTTGGGAAACGGGTCCTGACCATCATTTGTGCCTATGCACCAAATGATGTTTCAGAGTACCCACCCTTTTTGGAGTCTGTGACTGGGGTGCTGGAGGGTGCTCCTCCTGGAGACTCCATTGTCCTACTGGGGGACTTCAATGCGCACGTGGGCAACGACAGTGAAACCTGGAGGGGGGTGATTGGGAGGAACGGCCTGCCCGATCTGAACCCGAGTGGTGTTCAGTTATTGGACTTCTGTGCTAACCACAGTCTGTCCATAACGAACACCATGTTCAAGCATAAGGGTGTCCATATGTGCACCTGGCACCAGGACACCCTAGGCCGCAGGTCGATGATCGATTTTGTTATCGTATCATCAGACCTGCGACCGTATGTCTTGGACACCCGAGTAAAGAGAGGCGCAGAGCTGTCAACTGATCACCACCTGGTGGTGAGTTGGATCCGATGGCAGGGGAGGAAGCCATTCAGACCTGGTAGACCCAAACGTATAGTGAGGGTGTGCTGGGAGCGTCTGGCTGAGGCCCCTGTCCGGGAGGTCTTCAACTCCCACCTCCGGAAGAACTTCAACCACATTCCGAGGGAGTCTGGAGACATGGAGTCTGAATGGGCCATGTTCTCCACCTCTGTTGTTGAAGCGGCGGCCCAGAGCTGCGGCCGCAAGGTGGTCGGTGCATCTCGTGGTGGCAACCCCCGAACCAAGTGGTGGACACCAGTGGTGAGGGGGGCCATTAAGCTGAAGAAGGAGTCCTATCAAGCTTGGTAGGCTTGTGGGACTCCCGAAGCAGCTGAGGTGTACCGGCAGGCCAAGCGGAGTGCAGCTCGGGTGGTTGCTGAAGCAAAAACCCGGGTATGGGAGGAGTTCGGTGAGGCCATGGAACAAGACTTTCGGTCGGCTTCAAAGAGATTCTGGCAAACTGTTCGGCGGCTCAGGAGGGGAAAGCAGCTCCCCGTCCACACTGTGTATGGTGCGGATGGGACACTGTTGACTTCAACTGGGGATATCGTCGGGCGGTGGAAGGAATACTTCGAGGATCTCCTCAATCCCACTGATACGCCTTCCACAGAGGAAGCAGGGTTTGGGGACAAGGGGGATGACTCGCCTATCACAGGGGCTGAGGTCGCCAAGGTGGTAAAAAATCTCCTTGGTGGCCGGGCCCCGGGGGTGGACGAGATTCGCCCCGAGTACCTCAAGGCCCTGGATGTTGTTGGGCTGTCATGGTTGACACGCCTCTGCAACATTGCGTGGAGGTCGGGGGCAGTGCCTTTGGCATGGCAAACCGGGGTGGTGGTTCCTCTCTTCAAAAAAGGGGACCGGAGGGTGTGCTCCAACTTTAGAGGGATCACACTCCTCAGCCTCCCTGGGAAGGTCTATGCCAAGGTACTGGAGAGGAGAGTCCGGCCGTTGGTCGAACCTCGGATTCAGGAGGAGCAATGTGGTTTTCGTCCTGGCCGTGGCACATCGGACCAGCTCTTTACCCTCTCGAGAATTCTTGAGGGTTCGTGGGAGTTTGCCCAACCAGTTTACATGTGTTTTGTGGACTTGGAGAAGGCATTTGACCGCGTCCCTCGTGGATTTTTGTGGGGGGTGCTTCGGGAGTATGGGGTATCGGGCTTGTTGTTACGAGCTATTCGGTCTCTGTACGACCGTTGTGAGAGTTTAGTTCGTATTGCCAACACTCGGTCGGAGTCATTCCCAGTGAGAGTTGGACTCCGCCAGGGCTGCCCTTTGTCACCGGTCCTGTTCATAATTTTTATGGACAGGATTTCTAGGCGCAGCCAGGGAATGGAGGGTGTCATACTTGGTGACCACAGGATCTCATCTCTGTTGTTTGCAGATGATGTTGTCCTGTTGGCTTCATCCAGCAATGACCTACAGCTCTTGCTGGGACGGTTTGCCGCTGAGTGTGAAGCGGCTGGGATGAGAATCAGCACCTCCAAGTCCGAGTCCATGGTCCTCAGCCGGAAAAAGGTGGATTGTCCTCTCCGGGTTGGGGACAGGCTCCTGCCCCAAGTGGAGGAGTTTAAGTATCTTGGGGTCTTGTTCACGAGTGAGGGGAAAATGGAGCGAGAGATCGACAGACGGATTGGAGCAGCATCTGCAGTGATGCGGACGTTGTACCGGTCTGTTGTGGTGAAGAGGGAGCTTAGTTCTAAGGCAAAGCTGTCGATTTACCAGTCAATCTACGTTCCTACTCTCACCTATGGTCACGAGCTTTGGGTAATGACCGAAAGAACGAGATCGCGGATACAAGCGGCTGAAATGAGCTTTCTCCGTAGGATTGCTGGACTCACCCTCAGAGATAGGGTGAGGAGCTCAGTCATCCGGGAGAGGCTCAGAGTAGAACCGCTGCTCCTCCACATTGAAAGGAGTCAGTTGAGGTGGTATGGGCATCTGATTAGGATGCCTCCTGGACGTCTCCCACTTAAGGTGTTTCAGGCACGTCCCACTGGGAGGAGACCCCGGGGCAGACCCAGGACTCGGTGGAGAGACTATGTCTCCCAGCTAGTCTGGGAACGCCTTGGTATCCCCTCTGAAGAGCTGGAGCAGGTGGCTGGGGAGAGGGAAGTCTGGGCTTCTCTGCTTGAACTGCTGCCTCCGCGACCCGGACCTCCGGAAAAGCGGTAGAAGATGGATGGATGGATGGATGGATAGTAATATGTACATATGTATATTAGCTGCTCTTGCTTGCTTGCTTTTTTTTTTTTTTTTTTTCTTGCCTTCTGATTGTTGCTCTGAGTGTTGCTATCCCTGTGCTGTTGCAATCCTGGAATTTCCCCGTTGTGGGACTAATAAAGGCTTATCTTATCTTATCTTTTCTTATAATTTTGCCGTGATTCCATAGCAAATTGCCAGCACCAGTGCACCGGTCACTCCAACCAACCTGGCCTGGGACCCAAAGCTGCTGATTCTTACAGCCAGCTCCCCCACTCTCTTCCGGGGCTCCGCGTGACTCTGCTCTGCTCTCGCAGGCCCCGTCACGACCCTCCAGCTGGTCGTGGGAGTGGAACAGAGTCCCACAGAGTGGGACACTGCCCTTTGAGATCTCGTGGCCCTGCAGCTCAGCCAACAGCCAGCAGCCTCGAGTCCCGTGGCCAAATCATTTGTGGTGACCGGGGGGGCCACCTGGCACGTGGTGCTGGTGATTTGCTGTGGAATCATGGCAAAATTATTGGGACATGGGCCGGAGTGAGGCGAGATACACCATTGACTGTGGATCAGTGGACCAGCACCACTCATCCAAGCTAGAAGGAGAATAAAAACTAAAGGCTAGCAGCTAGTCAGCTAATGGCTAACTGATGTAAAAGGGAGGGTGGAGATGAATAGGTGAAGGATGTTTCTTAAAGTGACAGGCTTTAAATCAGAAAAATACAAAACAAATTTGCTTCAATAATTAAAAAATTAAAGAAAATGTAAACAAAATATGTCACAAGCATTTCATCAAGATATGTGTGAGCAGTTAAAATGTGGAAAAAGTGCAATGACCCCTTAAAATCATGATTGCACAGATTTAAATTATAATCTTCAGCTGGAGATCAGCTGGTCAAACCAATACTCTTGCACAGCAATGACCTCCTCCTAAATATGTTTCTTTTGTATTTAATGTGACTTTTGAGGTAACCACGCAAGACTACTTTTATCTGTTGCCATCTTACATTCTGCCATGTAGTAACTGCTGGTGAGTAAGACAGGGGTGTGGTATTTAATAGTGTCCCCATTTTAACGCTACAAAGACAGTCAGCAGACGTGTTTGTTAAATTAAAGATTTGCACATTTTCAGTATCAAAAAAGGCACAAAATTGATATTTAACTGTAAAATGATGAAGTTTTTTCTTCTTACTGTTACCGTTTTTTCAGTGTTTTTTTTTAGGAAAATAACTCTGTTGAGTTCTTACCTTTCAATATCAGGCCCTTTTGGAAGCCAGGAAATGTGTTACAATGCCACTAACTCTTGGAAGAAGTACATTGTCTTTTTTGTCTCTATACTATGAGAACCACAGAATTATTCTGTACAGAGGGAGCTGAGGAGGAAGATCAGAGAAGGCAAAGACAGCTTCAGGAAGAAGCTAGAGAACAAGCTGCAACGGCGCGACATCGGCGGGGTCTGGAGAAACCTCAAAACCATCTCTGGGCTCCAGAATATCTCCTCCCAGGCTACTGGGGGCAGGGAGTGGGTGAACAATCTGAACCTGTTTTTTAATAGGTTTGATCAACCGCCCTCCCCCCTGCCTGCACACCAACCACTGCCGATTCTAAAGTCATCGAGACCTGCTGTCCACACCCCACTCCACCAACACCCCCCCACTCCCAGCACACAGCCCCCCAACCTGACACTCACTAAGACCCAGGTGAGGACGGAGCTGAGGAAGATCAAGGCGAGGAAGGCCTCGGGACCGGACGGCATCAGCGCAAAGCTCCTCAAGTCCTGCGCAGACCAGCTGTGTGGGATTGTGGAGCACATCTTCAACCTGAGCCTGAAGCTGGGGAGGGTACCACAGTTGTGGAAAACATCTTGTGTGGTACCCGTACCAATGACTTCCCACCCCAGAGACCTGAACAGCTACAGACCAGTGGCCCTGACGTCTCACATGATGAAGACCCTGGAGAGACTGCTCCTTGCTCACCTCCGCCCCCTGGTGGGACCAGCGATGGATCCACTCCAGTTCGCCTACCATCATGGCATTGGGGTGGAGGATGCAGTGATCTTCCTCCTTCACTGTTCCCTGTACCACCTGGAGAAGCCCGGGAACGCGGTGAGGATCATGTTCTTTGACTTCTCCAGTGCTTTCAACACCATCCAACCGATGATCCTGAGGGACAAGCTGCTGAGCGCAGGGGTGGACCAGCACCTGTCATCATGGATCCTGGACTACCTCACAAACCAGCCACAGTTTGTGAGAACCCGGGATTGTGTGTCCGACACGATCATCGGCAGCACCCCCACCCCACCCCAGAGAACGGTTTTAGCTCCCTTTCTGTTCACCCTTTATACTGCGGACTTCTCATCACACAACACACTGCCATCGACAGAAGTTTTCTGACGACTCTGAGATCGTCGGCCTCATCTCCAACGAGATGAAACTGAGCAGAGAGGACTTATCTAGGATTTTGTGGACTGGTGCCATCGGAACTGCCTCCAGATCAACGCGAGGAAAACTAAGGACTGCCGCAGGCAAGGACAACCCCTCACAGCACCAGTAAACAACCAGGGAACAGACATTGAGATGGTGACATCCTACAAGTATCTGGGTATTCATCTGAACAATAAACTAGACTGGTTACACTATACCGACATACTCTACAAGAAGGGACAGCACAGGCTGTTCCTACTGAGGAGGCTCAGGTCTTTTGGTGTACAAGGGGTGCTCCTGAAGACATTCTATGGCACGGTGGTGGCATCAGCCATCACCTTTGGAGTGGTCTGCTGGGGCAAGTGGTGGACTGCCGCAGGCAAGGACAACCCCTCACAGCACCAGTAAACAACCAGGGAACAGACATTGAGATGGTGACATCCTACAAGTATCTGGGTATTCATCTGAACAATAAACTAGACTGGTCACACAATACCGACGTACTCTACAAGAAGGGACAGCACAGGCTGTTCCTACTGAGGAGGCTCAGGTCTTTTGGTGTACAAGGGGTGCTCCTGAAGACATTCTATGACACGGTGGTGGCATCAGCCATCACTTTTGGAGTGGTCTGCTGGGGCAACGGCATTACAGCAGCCGATAAGAAGAGACTGAACAAACTGATCAAGAAAGCTAGCTCTGTCCTGGGGCAACACTTTGACCCAATGGAGGCGATCCCTACTGTCCCCGCAGCTACTCCTTCCTGTTGCCTGGGGTTCTACATCACCATAACTTCTCCCATCACAATACCTATTGTCCTCATCTGTTTAATCCCCCACGCTCTAACGGCAGAGGGACTATTTGCCTATCTTCTGCTTCCAGTCTGAGATGATTATCCCAGCGTGGGTTCCCCACACCCCATACATATTGTCACCCATCATAGCGACTGATATAGTGTCCTAGTTGTATACTGGAGGGGACAATTGGTGTAAGTCTGTTGTGTCTTTTGCATTCAATACTATTAGGTCGTCACGTTTTTTTTGTTGGGTTTTTTTTGCTATCTCTGCAAGCAGCCCTGCTTAGGTTATAAAGTCTGACAGCTGTAGGTAGGAAGGACCTGCAAAACCTCTCGGTTGCGCACCTAGGATGATGTAGTCTACTGCTAAATGAGCTCCTCAGTGCATTCAGTATGTCCTGCATAGGGTGGGGCTCGGACTCCAGCAGAGATGACAGTTTAGCCACCATCCTTCTCTCTCCTATCTCGAAGAGAGGCAAATAGTCCCTCTGCCGTTAGAGCGTGGGGGATTAAACAGATGAGGACAATAGGTATTGTGATGGGAGAAGTTATGGTGATGTAGAACCCCAGGCAGCAGGAAGGAGTAGCTGTGGGGACAGTAGGGGTGATGATGTGTGAAATGTATTGTGATGCAAGATCTCAGGCAGCAGGGGGAAGGAGTGGGGTGATATAAAAGGAGAGACCCTGGTGTGTGAGGGTAATGCTTTTTCTGTGTATGAATGAAGTGAGAGAGTGATTAAAGTTCGTCTGACATCCAAGTCTGGTCTTTTTATTGCACTCTCCACAGGGTGCATATTCATACTATGTAGGATAACTAAGTAGACGGTTATGCTGTTTAATGCATCTAGCTACAATGCTCCACACTGTGTATATATACAGTATTTATATATGTATGTGTGCATATGTATATTCACTACTCTTATTTTCTTATCTTCTAAATTATTGCTCTGAGTGTTGCTGTCACTGTGCTGCTGCAATCCTGGAATTTCCCCATTGTAGGACTAATAAAGGCTTATCTTATCTTATCTTATCTTATCTTATTGTAGGATTAAACCATGTGATACTGCCCATGGCCTTTTGTGTTTTCCTTTTGATGAAATTAATCATCATTGTCTATTTTCCTCCTTTCAATGTCACCCAGTTATGCAGTGTTCTAAGGTTTGACATCTCTCTCTGGTTTGGCAGTCTCCTCCTTCATCCAGCCCCTGACTGAATCCTGTGTCTGATTGGAGTGGCACTTCAAACTCTCCACCAATCAAGCCTTGCCTCCAATTAGCACCTGCTTATAAAGACCAAGTGAACAATTAGTCAGGATGGCTGTAATTTATTATGAGCAGTCTTCCACCCTATCCCATTGCTGTGAGCATTTTCTTAAATGTTCACTTCTTTGAGTGTCTTTTTGTACTTGGTCGAAATACTTGGTTTTAAACCTATATCTTTTGCAATGGATGAAGTGAAACTCTTTGTGCTTTCAGTTAAGTTTAAACAAGCCCAGTTGGACATTCAGGGACTTGAAAAATTTTTGGTTATCTATTTTATTCTCTTTGCATCATCACTCAAATGTCTGTCTTTCTTCCAGGTGGGGAGACTGTGCCAAGGTTTTAGTTTTCCAATTTCATACACAGCACCTCAAGTAACTTGATTGTTACCTCAGCACATATTGAATGAAAAAATGCTGAAAACACGGCTTTGCCCACCTTCTAAAACATGTCTGGATTTGGTTGAAAAGCTGTCTTCATATGCAGTAGATGTCTCTGTCTGATTCTGGACAGATCATCAGTCCATCACAGTACCTGGTACTCCCAGGAACTCTCCCATCCAAGTACTAACCAAGGTATGTAAACACTGCTTAGCTTTCAAGCTCAGATGAGACCAGGGGTGTCCAGAGACACCTTGAGCTCAATGTGTAAACAGCAATAATAATAAACATAATGAATTTCATTTATATCACACTTTACATTTAAAAGGAAATAAATCTTAAAGTGCCACAGAGCAAAAACTGTTAAAAAAATAATTAAACTAAGAAAATAAGAATGATAAAAACAGGGCTAAAATCACATGGGTGACTACTGATACACTTTATAAAAGAGAAGAGTTTTTAAAGATTTCTTGAAGGACTCCACTGTCTGTGGTGCTCTCAGATAATCAGGCAGCACATTCCGGAGCTGTTGCCTGGAAAGCTTTGTCTCCCATTGTGTGTAGCTTGAACCTGGGGATGTGTAGTCTGTAGACATTTGTGGAACGGAAGCTTCTAGTATGTTTCTGATGTTGAAGGAGTTCTTTTTAGTAATCAGGTGCATTGTCATGTATGCACTGGTATGTGAGGAGACAAATTTTATATTCAATCCTCACATTTACTGGGAGTCAATGTAAAGAGTGGAGAACCGGGATGATGTGGTCATATTTTTGCTTCCTCTTCAGGATCCTGGCAGCACTGTTCTGGATGTATTGGAGTTTCTGGAGGTTCCTGCCAGGAACCCCAACGGGGAGCGCATTACAATAGTCCAACCTGGAGGAGATGAAGGCATGGACCAGTTTCTCAGCACCTGGCAGAGAGATGAAGGGGTGAAGTTTGGCTATGTTTTTCAAAGGAAAGATGGCAGTTTTACAAAGTTGTTGAATGTGATGTTCAAATGTTAAATGGGGGTCAAATTGGACTCCGAGATTAGTAGCAGATGAAGAAAGTGGAATGATCTTATCAGCAAGTGAGATGCTGGTGACAAGGGAGGATTGGAGCTGGTGTGGAGTGCCAATGAGTATGACCTTAGCTTTGTTGTTGTTTAGCTGAAGAAAATTCTCTCATCCACACCCTCATCTCCTCTAGGCAGGCTGTGAGCACTGTCCTGAGGTAGAGTTGGGTATCATCAGCATAGCAATGCAAAGAAATTCCATTCTTGCTGATGATATGGCCCAGGGGGAGCATGTAGATATTGAACAGGGTTGGCCCAAGGACAGACCCCTGAGGGACCCCGCAGGTGACATGGTGGGGCCTTGATTTAACCTCCCCCAGGATCATACACTCAACCCTACCTATGATATAAGAGTGGAATCACTGGAGGACAGTTTCAGAAAGTCCACTGTATAGCTGTAGCCGATTTAGTAAAATTTTATGGTCGATTATATCAAAGGCATCTGAGAGGTCCAGGAGGATGAGCAATGAGTGAGAGCCCTGGTCAGCAGCCACCAGTAAGTCATTGGTGACTCTGACCAGGGCTGTTTCTATGCTGTGGCCCCGGCGAAAACCAGATTGAAATTTTTCAAAAGATGAATTTGATTGAAGATGTTCCTGTAGCTGTACAGCCACAATTTTCTCCAGGACCTTTGCAAGGAATGGAAGGTTTGAGATAGTGTCATGAATTTGGGTTTGATGTCTCAGACCCAGTTCTGATGCCGTGGCTATTTTGAGGGTGTTGTCTATTTTATGCCTATTTTCCATCAGGCGCTGTCTGGGAGCCCCTTGGGTCCTTTGCTCCCTGACAGCTCAGGCACACCTCCTCCTCTTGTCAGTGTGATCAGCTGTGTCTCATTTTGGTGTTACTTTTCTGTCACACACACACACACACACACACACACACACACACACACACACACACACACACTCTCTCTCTCTCTCTCTCTCTCGTGCGCATGCGTGGGCGTTTGTGGGAGCAGGGGTGTGGAGTGGTGTCGAGTGAGTACTTTAAACTTTGTATTTTCTAACTTTTTCTCTATCTTGTGTGTTTGAGGTGTGTGTGTTTAATATAGTGGGTTGAGTGTCTGTGTGCTGGGGTGTGAGTGTTGGAGTGAGTGTGTTGGGGAACGGTAGCTTCTGCTGCCGGTTTTTCCCGGCCAGCATCATGCCGGTGATTGATGGTGGTGTGGAGTTTGAGCGCTTAACCCGGCGTCATGGCGTGAGAATCCTCCCGACAGTTCCCTGTTCTGTGGAGGAGGCCAGCCTCGCTGTAGGACAGGTGGTTGGGCATGGCAGCATAAAATCAGCATCGAGGATGAACAGCGCAATTGTGATCTTTCTGGATTCGACTGAAAAAGCTGATCAGGTGGTGGCACAGGGAGTGGTCATAGGTGACACTTTTACTCCCGTTTTACCGCTGGCGAATCCGTCTAGGAGGATCACCATCTCAAACGCTCCTCCTTTCGTTAAAAATGATCAGCTGATTAGAGAGTTGTCCCGTTTTGGCCAGGTTGTGTCCCCTATCAGAATGGTCTCTCTGGGTAGTAAATCACCCCTGCTGAAGCATGTTGTATGTCATAGGAGGCAGTGTTTCATGGTGTTGAAAGACAGCTCTGCTGAACTGAACGCGTCTTTTAATTTCAGGATTGACGGCTTTAGCTACTTGGTGTTTGCAACATCTGAAACCATGAAGTGTTTTGCGTGTGGCGCAGAAGGCCATCTTATTAGGTCATGTCCTGAAAAGGCGAACACAAAGAGCACTGGCGGTAAGAAAGGTGACGCCGCTGTTTCTGGTGGTCCGGAGGGTAGCGCTACATGTGGTGCGGCGGATGCCGCTGCGGCGCCCGCTTCTGCTGGGGCGGTCGCGGCCGCTACTGCGGCCGCGTCCGCTTCTACTTCTGCGGGGGCGTCCGCATCCGCGTCCGCGTCCGCGTCCGCATCCGCGTCCGCGTCCGCTTGTGCTGGGGCGGCCGCGGCCGCCTCTGCTGGGGTGGCCGCGGCGGGCGCGGTAGTTGCCCCCCCAAACAGTGATGGTGGGGAATTTCTGTTTGGCGGCAGCTCTGATCATTGTGACGAGCCTGTCGCCCGGGGTAAACAGGTGGAGGGTGTAAGTAAAAGTGCAGTTAAACGAAGGAACGTGAATGAACAGACTTTGCAGGCGGGGGAGGAGCGGTTTGAGGCTGTAGCGGACACACAGAGCAAACACTGCATGACAAACGTTGCGTTTCATGAAGAAATGCAGGAATGTAGTTTTGTTGAAGAGGATCCTTTTAAAGCTGCACAAAAAAGGAAAAGTGCGGAAAACTTGCAGAGCTCTGCTAAATCTAGTAGGGTTGGGAATTTAGATTTACTGAATGAGAGCGCTTCTGACGAAAGTGGAGATGAGTCTGAACTGATGCAGACGCAGGAGGAGCAAAGCTCCTATTGTTTTACTAAAATTAGGCAATTTCTCCAGGTGACTAAGGGGAGCAGAGCTGTGAAAGTGGAAAATTACTTTCCAGATCTGGAGTTATTCGTGGCATCAGCTCGCAAATTTATGAAACTGAATGATGGGAATGAGACTTTCACTGATCAGGAAATTTATCGTTTAAAGAAACTGGTTGCTAAACTGAAATTGCAAATTACTAACAGTCATGTTGACTCTTAGTTTGTTTCTTCCCTTTTATGCTATGTGTGTGTTTTTTTACTGTACCCTATTTTTATCCTTTTTAATGCCCCACCTTAGAATTGGCACTCTCAATATTAATGGGGCCAGGGATGATGTAAAAAGGGCCTCTTTATACAAGCTTTTTAATTTAAAGAAACTTGACGTGCTGATGGTCCAGGAGACTCACAGCACTGTGGACGTTGAGAGCCATTGGAGAAAAGAGTGGGATGGCTGCATTTTTTTTAGCCACAAATCCAGTAGCAGTAGGGGGGTGGCTGTACTTTTCTCTAGGGGTTGTGTGCCTGTCTCTTATGAGGTAGAAGAGGTGGTGAGAGGTCATTTCCTCTTATTAAAGGTACAGTTTGAAAACGTGAACTTCGTTTTTATAAACGTGTATGTGCCAACACAGAGAGCAGAGAGGATCAGGGTCTTTGACGTGCTTTCGGATACGGTTAAGTCCTGTGATCCAAATAGTTTTTTATTTCTGGGGGGTGATTTTAACTGTACATTAAACCACAGACTAGACAGGAACCATCAGGAGCCTCACCCTGCTTCTGCCAATAGGCTGAGAGAACTGGTTAAAACACATGAAATGGTCGATGTGTGGAGATCACATCATGGGGACCAGAGGCAGTACACCTGGGGCCATGTCAAAGATAACCTTTTATCTATGGCTAGGTTAGACCGTTTTTATTGTTTTAAACATCAAATGAGTGTTTTTAAAAATAGTTGTATCTGTCCTGTTGGTTTCATTGATCACTGCCTGCTGTTTTGTTCTGTGTTTATTGAAAATGTAAAGTGTAAGAGTGCTTTTTGGCATTTTAACAATACACTTTTAAATGATGTGTTTTTTAAAGAGGTTTTTCATGATGTTTGGAAGTCACACAGGGAACAAAAACCCTCTTTTAGTTCTCTCCAATTGTGGTGGGATTCTGGTAAGGCCCAGATAAAACAACTCTGCCAACAGTACACTCAAAATGTCACTCGTAGCTTGACCCAATCCTTGAAAGTTCTGGAGACTGAGGTGGTAGAACTAGAGGAGTTGCTCAGTTCTACAGGAAAACAGGAGCACTTAGAGGCTCTCAAGTCAAAAAGGTCAGCCTTGGCTAGCTTGCTAGGGGTCACCGCACAGGGTGCTCTGGTCCGCTCACGCTACATGGATGTAGCTCTGAAGGACTCGCCCTCCCAGTACTTTTTTGGACTGGAGGGGAAAAATGGACAGAGAAAGCTCATTCACTCCTTGTTGGGCGATGACGGGAGAACAATCTCCACAGCAGCAGAGATCAGGAAACACGCTGCTAGCTTTTACAGTGAATTGTTTAGAGCAGAGTGGAGGGAGGACACGTCACTGGGCCAGGTTTTCCTTGATGGTCTTCCAGTGCTCTCAGAGGACCTTGTTGCCGGCTTGGATGCTCCACTGTCTCTATCTGAGCTGCATACGGCGCTAATGAGCCTCCAGAATGGAAAATCACCAGGCATAGATGGTCTCTCTGTGGACTTTTTTAAGGAATTCTGGCCCCTGCTTGGTCCAGACCTGCTGGAGGTTCTCCAAGATAGCTTGGAAAGGGGGACCCTACCCACGACCTGCAGGAGGGCCATCATCACACTGTTGCCGAAAAAGGGGGACCTCCAGAGCCTAAAGAACTGGAGGCCAGTCTCTCTGCTCTGCACAGACTATAAGATTCTCTCAAAAGCTCTGGCCCGAAGACTGAGAAAGGTGATGAGCGAGCTCATTCATGTAGACCAGACTTACTGTGTGCCTGGCAGGCTGATTAGTGAAAACGTCACTTTAATTCGGGATATTTTGGAGGTCTCTGGTTCATTGGCGGTAGAAACTGGTTTGATTTCAATTGACCAGGAAAAGGCGTTTGATCGGGTTGAACACCAATATTTATGGACAGTTTTAACAGCTTTTGGGTTCAGCCCAGGCTTCATAGCCAGGATACGGGTCTTGTACAGTGACATTGAGAGTGTACTGAAGATAAATGGGGGCCTGTCTGCCCCTTTAAAAGTCCAGAGGGGGGTTCAGCAGGGCTGCCCTCTCTCAGGGATGCTGTACTCCCTCGCCATAGAGCCTTTGCTTCACTGCCTGAGAAGGGATCTATCAGGAGTTACTTTTCCTGGCTGTGACACCACGTTCAAGCTGTCGGCCTATGCAGATGATGTAGTCATTCTGCTAAATAAGCAGAGTGACATTGACGTTCTGGTTAGGAGTGTCAATCTTTTTGGCCAACTTTCCTCTGCAAAAATAAACTGGGGAAAAAGCGAGGCTCTGATGGTGGGGGAGAAACTAGAAAATCAGCTTACGCTGCCTGGTGGGTTGATTTGGAAAAAAGGAGGTTTTAAGTATCTTGGTGTCTTTATTGGAAATCAGCAGTTTGAGCAAAAAAATTGGGATGGGGTCATAGAGAAAATTAACGGGAGACTAAACAAGTGGAAGTGGCTAATGCCAAGAATATCTTTTAGAGGAAGAGTGCTCATTTTAAATAATCTTGTTTCCTCATCCCTGTGGCACCGCCTCATGTGCATGGACCCCCCTGCTGGTTTGTTGTCCAAAATTCAGTCTTTTTTGGTGGACTTTTTTTGGGGGGGTGGACTCCACTGGGTTCCTCAAGCCCTGTTATTTCTTCCCAAAGAGGAGGGGGGGGCAAGGAGTGATTCATTTAGCTAGTAGAGGTGCTGCTTTTAGACTGACTTTCATACAGAGACTGCTGACGGGCCCCCAGGACCTGGTATGGAGGCCTTTGGCCTGTGTTATTTTACAGAGAGTCCTTGGGCTTGGGCTAGACCTCCCTGTGTTTTTAATGGATTTTAAGAACTCTAATGCACTGTCTTTACCCAGTTTTTACCGCAGTCTCTTTTCAGTGTGGACTCTTTTTAAAAAACAAAGAGGGCCATGCGATTCCCTCTACTGGTTGTTGAGGGAGCCGCTGGTTTTTGGTGGTCGCCTTGGTGTCCTGCCGGGAGTTGGAAGGACCTTCCTTGATAGGCTGTGTTCCAGGAACATTCTCACTCTGAAGCAAGTGGTGGAACTGGCTGGTCCTGGCCTCAACAACGCCTCAGCTTTAGCAGCTCATCTTGGTGTCAGGTCGAATCGTTTCATCGATGGTCTTCTTGCACACTGGAAACAGGAGCTTCATGGACTTGAGCACTCCCTACTCTTGGACTTTAGCAATGGCACGCTGCAGCCAGAAAGCACTGACCCCTTTCCCTCTCTCACGCTCTATATGGACTTTGACGTCGCTCCTTGCTCCTTACTGGCATTCTGTGCTCCCACTGGTGTGGACTTTGGAGGAGCCAGTGGTAAGGCACTCTACAGACTGGTGGTGATGGCACTCAACAAGGACCGATTGAACACCTGTGTGGACACTCCTTGGAGAGCCTATTTTAAACTAGGAAAAGGGCATCGGCCTGCCTGGAGGGCTCTTTACAAAGCCCCTCTCCCTAAGAGGCATGGAGACTTACAGTGGAGGGTCCTGCATGGTATTATAGCAGTCAATGCTTTTGTTTCTGTGATTAACAGCAGTGTCAGTGATCAGTGTGTTTTTTGTTCCTCTAGGGAGACAGTTTTTCATTGTTTTATTGAATGTCAGCGCCTGAGTGGCCTCTTTGAACTTCTCACAAAACTTTTTCATATTTTTAAGGAAGTTTTCTCTAAGCAGGTTTTCATTTGTGGTTTTATGTACAATCGTCGTTTTAAGCAGAAGTGTCAACTACTGAACTTTGTTTTAGGGCAGGCAAAGTTGGCTATCTATGTAAGCCGGAGAAGAAAACTTGAGAATGTTGAGAATGATGTTGATGTCAAAATTTTATTTGTGAGGCTACTTAAAGCCAGAATCAGGCTGGACTTTCAGTTTTTTATGGGGAATGGGGATGTGGAAGGTTTCAGGACCCTCTGGTCCCTGGAGAATGTCCTCTGTTCAGTTCATGATGGACAGCTTTTTTTGGGGCGTTTTTTGGGGGATTAATTTTCTGTGTAATATAGCATGACATAGAAATTGTATTGACTGATGGACAAATGTGTTTATTAAAGATCTTTTAAAAATCAAAAATCTCTCTCTCTCTCTCTCTCTCTCTCTCTGGTAGTCCATCGATTCGATGATGACCATCTTCATTATTTGTGAGTCTGCTGGTGTTTGAATAGTTTGATCCTGGATCTGCAGATTCGGTTACAGACCGGCCATGTGAAGGAGGTGCTGGGGGGAGCAGGGGGGACTTGGTGAGCATGCCTCTTTGCACGCTTTGATGTCCGGTGTTGTGTGCGCTGTTCCTCCATATAATCCATTCCCTGTGAGGAGTGGAAGCGCCAGATGTCTCGGCAGGAAGCGAGTTCCTCCAGTGAAGAGGGGTTGATCTGACATCTCTTCAGGATGGACTTCATTTGATCTTTGAAGCGCTTCTTCTGCCCACCAGCGCTGTGTTGGCCACGGTGTAACTGACCATACAGGATTCTGCGTGGGAGTCTGTGGCTGGGCATCCGGATGACATGCCCCAACCACCTGAGTTGATGCTGGGCCATGATGGACTCCACGCTGCAGCTACCAGCTCTCTCCAGCACTTCTGTGTGCGGCACTCTGTCCTTCCAAGTGATGCCAAGGATCTTCTGGAGACATCTTACATGGAAGGTCTCCAAGCTTCTCAGATGGCGGCTGTAAATAGTCCATGCCTCACATCCATATAGTAAGGTGGTGATACATACAGCTCTGTAGACCAGCACTTTGGTGTGGAGTTTGAGATTGCTGTTCTGAAGAACCCTTCTCCTTAGACGACCAAAAGATGCTGATGCTTGCTTGAGGCGGTTCTGGATCTCGTCATCCATTGAGCAGGTGTCAGACATTATGCTCCCCAGGTATTTGAATGTGGGCACTGTGAGCAGCTGTTGCCCTGCTGCTGTGAGGGTTATTGGGTTTTGTGGGGGGTCGGTACTGGACTGACAGAGTACCTCTGTCTTCTGGGTGTTGATTGTCAGTCCCATTCTGGTGTATGCAGTTACAGCTGCCAAGAGGATGTTTTGTAGAGCGTCTGGTGTATGAGCAACCAGGGCACAGTCATCGGCGTACTGTAGCTCAATGATGGTCTCTGATGTCAGCTTGGAAGTTCCCTGTTGCCTCCTGATGTTGAACAGGTTACCATCAAGCCTGAAGTCAATGGTAACTCCAGCTTGGTTCTCCACCCTCCTACGTAGCAGAGTTGTTACACAGACAGTGAAGATGTTGAAGAGAACTGGGGCCAGCACACAGCCTTGCCTCACTCCGGTTTGCACTCCAAAAGGTTCTGAGCTGTGCCTTCCCACTACCACTCGGGCCATCATCCCAGAATGGAACTGCACAAGGATGGTGAGAAACTTGGGTGGACACCCAAATCTCTTTAGGACTTGCCACAGTAGTTCCCTGTTCACTGTGTCAAATGCCTTTGACAGGTCGACAAAGGCAATGAACACACACACACACACACACACACCAAACACAAACACACACACATTCACATCCACTCAGTCCAGTTCACGCACTTCCTCTCATTACCGGTAATCTCTTTCCTCATTTGTGTTGTCAATACTTAAACTCTGCATTTGTGGAAAGAGATTGCCGGATCATTGTGAATCAACCCAGTCGCCTTTCCACTCCGTGTTGTTGCCACCACCCACTTCTAGAAGCCCTGCCAAGTTTTATTCGGTGTCGCTTCACACTGGGTGGCGTGTGTCGTTAGTTTCCATTCCCTGCATTATACTTTCAGCCTGACTATTTGGTCTTCTCTAACATCACCTGACATTTGCTTGTTACCTGGTGTTAGCAGCTGTTCCTGTTTCACCTGCTCACACCGGACTGCGCGGACTGCCTCGGACCACTCCAGCCCGTATATTTATGTTTGCCTTTCTGCTTGTGCCGTTCAGCTGTCCTGTGGCACTAGGCATTCTCTCCCTCGGCCTGTCAAGTATCCGGGAGGTGTCCCTGCTCTCCTGGTGTCCTCAATGACTGTCTACCCATCCTACTGTTTGATATCATGACTGTATTCCTTCATCAGCTGCTCATCATTAACTGTTGCTGGACTGTACTCGTTATTTTTGTTCAATAAATTGCACGCAACTATCTCTGCACGTGGGTTTTAACTCCTTCCTCCGTGCACTGTATAAAAGTGCACAGGGAACATAACAGATAGGGCAGTAGTTAGATAGAATTCCAGGCTCCATGAGGGTTTTTGAGTTTGGGCCTTATAAATGCAGTCTTAAGTGCTGATGGAACTTGGCCAGTTTGTAAAGAACTGTTAATAATAGTAGTAATGACAGGAGTTATGATGGTTACATTAAATTTGATGAGAACTGTAGGCACTGGATCCACTGCACTTGTAGAAGAGCTCATCTGTCAGATAAGCTCTTCCAACTGTCCTTGGGTAACATTAAAAAAATCAGAAAGTATGATCTCTGGTTTGACTGTAATACTTTCAGACATATTTTCTGGTGCTGAGTGAGACTGGGTAAAAGAGAAACGGATAGTGTTGATTTTGTCTGAAAAACTGGCAATAAATTTATTGCATTGTTCTTCTGTATTGCTCAAGTGAGAAAAAGATTGAGGTTTAAGGAGGTGACTTATGGTTGAGAACAGTCTTTTGGAGTTACCAGAGCTGTTTTGGATGATGCTGGAGTAGTACTGTGATCTTGCAATGGTAAGGGATTTGGAATAGGCTTTTTGATGTTGACGATAGGCCAATTTATGCACTATCAGGCCTGAGGCCAGGAACCTCCGCTCCAGGGCACCACCAGCGATAAAAAGACACAACAGAGAAAAAATTGCAAAACATTTTCAAATAGCACCTCCAAGTCTGAGTCCATGGTCCTCAGCTGGAAAAGGGATGATTGTCCTCTCTGGGATGGGGACAAGTTCCTACCCCAAGTGGAGGAGTTGAAGTATCTTGGGATTTCATTCATGAGTTAGGGGACAATTAGGTGGTGGGCCGAGTGGCTCTATCTCCTTTAGTTTTTGAAATGATTGATCCCCATCTAGAGAGTAGCTGAGTTTCACAGATAAACAAACTCATATTTTTCAAAACTTGAATCTGTTTGTTGGCAGGTTAAGTATGTGCATATTTTTTATGAAAATTATTATTTTTTTTTTGCCCCCTCATGGATCGTCACCTTATTGTGGTGGGGGTGGGGTTTGCATGCCCCAGTGATCCCAGGAGCTATGTTGTCCGGGGCAATTTGCCTCTGATAGGGTCACCCAAGACAAACTGGTCCTGGGTGAAGGGCCAGACTAAGAACGATCCAACAGACTCTCATGATAAATTCTAGATCAAGAATTCAGTGAACCCCGCCCGGTATGGGGTTACCGGGACCCCACCCTGGAGCCAGGCCTGGGGGAGGGGCTCGATGGCTAGCATCTGGTGGCCGGGTTTCCACCCATGGGACCAGGCCAGGCTCAGCCCGAAGGAGTTACATGGGTCCGCCCTCCAGTGGGCTCACCACTTGCAGGAGGGATCATGGGGGTCCGGTGCTATGTGGATTAGGTGGTGGTCAAAGGCGGAGACCTTGGCGGACTGATCCCAAGCTTTCTAAACTGGCTTTTGGTGCGTGGAATGTCACCTCTCTGGTGGGGAAGGAGCCTGAGCTGGTGTACGAGGTTGAGAGATACCGGCTAGATATAGTCGGCCTCACCTCAACACACAGCTCCGGTTCCAGAACCAGTCTCCTGGAGAGGGGCTGGAGCTTGGCCTTTTCTGGAGTTGCCCCGAGTGAGAGGCGACAAGCAGGGGTGGGTATTCTTGTATCCCCTCACCTTGCTGCCTCTATATTGGAGTTTTCCCCGGTGGATGAAAGGGTTGCTTCCCTGTGCCTTCGGGTTGGGAAACGGGTCCTGACCATCATTTGTGCCTATGCACCAAATGATATTTCAGAGTGCCCACCCTTTTTGGAGTCTGTGACTAGGGTGCTGGAGGGTGCTCCTCTTGGAGACTCCATTGTCCTACTGGGGGACTTCAATGTGCACGTGGGCAACGACAGTGAAACCTGGAGGGGAGTGATTGGGAGGAACAACCTGCCCGATCTGAACCTGAGTGGTGTTCAGTTATTGGACTTCTGTGCTCTCCACAGTTTGTCCATAACGAACACCATGTTCAAGCATAAGGGTGTTCATATGTACACCTGGCACCAGAACAGACTAGGTCACAGGTCAATGATCGATTTTGTTATCATGTCTTCAGACCTGCAACCGTATGTCTTGGACACTCGGGTAAAGAGAGGTGCAGAGCTGTCAACTGATCACCACCTTGTGGTGAGTTGGACCTGATGGCGGGGGGGAAGTCATTCAGACCTGGTAGACCCAAACGTATAGAGAGGGTGTGCTGGGAATGTCTGGCTGAGGCCCCTGTCCGGGAGGTCTTCAACTCCCATCTCCGGAAGAACTTCAACCACATTCCGAGGGAGTCTGGAGACATGGAGTCTGAATAGGCCATGTTCTCCACCTCTGTTGTTGAAGCAGCGGCCCAGAGCTGCGGCCGCAAGGTGGTCAGTGCATCTTGTGGTGGCAACCCCCGAACCAAGTGGTGGACACCAGTGGTGAGGGGGGCCATTAAGCTGAAGAAGGAGTCCTATCAAGCTTGGTTGGCTTGTGGGACTCCTGAAGCAGCTGAGGTGTACCGGCAGGCCAAACGGAGTACAGCTCGGGTGGTTGCTGCAGCAAAAACCCAGGTATGGGAGGAGTTCGGTGAGGCCATGGAACAAGACTTTCTGTCGGCCTCAAAGAGATTCTGGCAAACTGTCCGGCGGCTCAGGAGGGGAAAGCAGCTCCCTGTCCACACTGTGTATGGTGTGGATGGGGCGCTGTTGACTTCGACCGGGGATATCGTCGGGCGGTGGAAGGAATACTCTAAGGATCTCCTCAATCCCACTTATACGCCTTCCACAGAGGAAGCAGGGTTTGTGGACGAGGGGGATGACTCGCCTATCACAGGGGCTGAGGTCACCAAGATGGTTAAAAATCTCCTTGGTGGCCCCGGGGGTGGACGAGATTCGCCCTGAGTACCTCAAGACCCTGGATGTTGTAGGGCTGTCATGGTTGACACGCCTCTGCAACATTGCGTGGAGGCAGGGTGCAGTGCCTTTGGCATGGCAAACCGGGGTGGTGGTTCAATTCAATTCAATTCAATTCAATTCAATTCAATTCAATTCAACTTTATTTATATAGCGCCATTTCACAACAACAGTCATCTCATAGCACTCTTCAAAAAAAGGAACCGGAGGGTGTGCTCCAACTTTAGAGGGATCACACTCCTCAGCCTCCCTGAGAAGGTCTATGCCAAGGTACTGGAGAGGAGAGTCCGGCCGTTGGTCGAACCTCAGATTCAGGAGGAGCAAGGTGGTTTTCGTCCTGGCCGTGGCACATCGGACCAGCTCTTTACCCTCTTGAGAATTCTCGAGGGTTCGTGGGAGTTTGCCCAACCAGTTTACATGTGTTTTGTGGACTTGGAGAAGGCATTTGACCACATCCCTCATGGTTTTTTGTGGGGGGGTGCATCGAGAGTATGGGGTATTGGGCTTGTTGTTACGAGCTATTCGGTCTCTGTACGACCGTTGTGAGAGTTTGGTTTGTATTGCCAACAATCAGTCGGACTCATTCCCAGTGAGAGTTGGACTCCGCCAGGGATGCCCTTTGTCACCGATCCTGTTCATAATTTTTATGGACAGGATTTCTAGGCACAGCCAGGGAATGGAGGTCGTCATGCTTGGTGACCACAGGATCTCATCTCTGTTGTTTGCAGATGATGTTGTCCTGTTGGCTTTATCCAGCAATGACCTACAGCTCTTGCTGGGATGGTTTGCCACTGAGTGTGAAGCGGTTGGGATAAGAATCAGCACCTCCAAGTCCGAGTCCATGGTCCTCAGCCGGAAAAAGGTGGATTGTCCTCTCTGGGTTGGGGACAGGCTCCTGCCCCAAGTGGAGGAGTTTAAGTATCTTGGGATCTTATTCACGAGTGAGGGGAAAATGGAGCGAGAAATTGACATATGGATTGGAACAGCATCTGCAGTGATGCGGACGTTGTACCGGTCTGTTGTGGTGAAGAGGGAGCTGAGTTCCAAGGCAAAGCTGTCGATTTACCAGTCAATCTACGTTCCTACTCTCACCTATGGTCACGAGCTTTGGGTAATGACCAAAAGAACAAGACTGCGGATACAAGCGGCTGAAATGAGCTTTCTCCGTAGGATTGCTGGACTCACCCTCAGAGATAGGGTGAGGAGCTCAGTCATCCAGGAGAGGCTAAGAGTAGAACCGCTGCTCCTCCACATTGAAAGGAGTCAGTTGAGGTGGTATGGGCATCTAATTAGGATGCCTCCTGGACACCTCCCACTTGAGGTGTTTTGGGCACGTCCCACTGGGAGGAGACCCCGGGGCAGACCCAGGACTCTGTGGAGAGACTATGTCTCCCAGCTGGTCTGGGAACGCCTTGGTATCCTCTCTGAAGAGCTGGAGCAGGTGGCGGGGGAGAGGGAAGTCTGGGCTTCTCTGCTTAAACTGCTGCCTCCACGACCCGGACCTCCGGAAAAGTGGGAGAAGATGGGTGGATGGATTAAACGTTTGTTACAAAACCTGATAAGGCGGCTTTGAGGCGATCACTAAGGACCTCTATATGCTTAGCCAATCAAAACATTGCTCCATGATCACTGGACTTGAGTTTGACCAATGAGCTGCATCATTGTCGGAAGTAACTGTAAAGTAAAGATGGGCTGACAAGGCTGCAATTTCATCAGCCAGGTAAGCACAGTAACGTTATATTTATGTCCCTGTATTTTCTTTTCATGCTACAGATCTCCAGAATTAATATTACAACCAAGTACATGCTCCCCATTGTCCCTCGTCTTGTGTAGCATATCACTAAATACAGTGCATCTGGAAAGTATTCACAGCACGTCACTTTTTTCACATTTTGTTATGTTACAGCCTTATTCAAAAAGGGAATAAATTCATTTTTTTCCTCAAAATTCTACGTACAATACCCCATAATGTCAATGTGAAAAAAAAAATTTTTTGAGACTTTTGCAAATGTATTAAAAATAAAAATTTAAGAAATCACATGTACATAAGTATTCACAGCCTTTGCCATGAAGTTCAGAATTGAGCACAGGTGCATCCTGTTTCCATTGATCATTCTTCAACCTGTCAACCTGTGGTAAATTCAGTTGATTGGACATGATTTGAAAAGGCATGCACCTGTCTATATAAGGTCCCACAGTTGACAGTGCATGTCAGAGCACAAACTAAGCATGAAGTCAAAGGAATTGTCTGTAGATCTCTGAGACAGGATTATCTCGACGCACAAATCCGGAGAAGGGTGCAGAAAAATTTCTATTGTTTTGAAGGTCCCAATGAGCACAGTGGCCTCCATCATCCGTAAATGGAAGAAGTTTGGAACCACCGGGACTACTCCTAGAGCTGGCCGGCCGACTAAACTGAGCGATCGGGGAAGAAGGACCTTAGTCAGTGAGGTGACCAAGAACCCGATGGTAAATCTGTCAGAGGTCCAGCGGTCCTCTCTGAAGAGAGGAGAACCTTCCAGAAGGACAACCATCTCTGCAACAATCCACCAATCAGGCCTCTATGGTAGAGTGCCAAGACCAAAGCCACTCCTTTGTAGAATGCACATGGCAGCCCACCTGGAGTTAGCCCAAAGGCACCTGAAGGACTCTCAGACCATGAGAAACAAAATTCTCTGGTCTGATTAGACAAAGATTGAACTCTTTGGCATGAATTCCAGGGATCATATTTGGAGGAAACCAGGCACACTTCATAACCACGCCAATGGTGGTGGCAGCATCATGTTGTGGGGATGTTTTTCAGCTGCAGGAACTGGGAGACTAGTCAGGATAGAGGGGAAGATGAATGCAGCAATTTACAGTGACATCCTGGATGAAAACCTGCTCCAGAGTGCTGTTGACCTCAGACTGTGGTGACAGTTCATCTTTCAGTAGGAGAACGACCCTAAGCACACAGCCAAGATATCAAAGGAGTGGCTTCAAGACATCTCTGTGAATGCCCTTGAGTGGCCCAGCCAGAGCCCAGACTTGAATCCAATTGAACATCTCTGGAGAGATCTGAAAATGGCTGTGTGCCAATGCTTCCTATCCAACCTGATGGAGCTTGAGAGGTGCTGCAAAGAGGAATGGGAGAAACTGTCCAAAGATAGGTGTGCCAAGCTTGTGGCATCATGTTCAAAAAGACTTGAGGCTGTAATTGCTGCCAAAGGTGCATCAACAAAGTATTGAGCAAAGGCTGTGAATACTTATGTGCATGTGATTTCTTAGATTTTTTATTTTTTATAAATTTGCAAAAATTAAAAAAAAAAAACTTTTTACACATTGTCATTATGGGGTATTATTTGTAGAATTTTGAGGAAAAAAATGAATTTATTCCATTTTGGAATAAGGCTGTTTCATAACAAAATGTGGAAAAAGAGAAGCGCTGTGAATACTTTCTGGATACCTACCTGGTGGGTCTCTCCGTGGACACCAACCTGTGTGCCATCCACGCCAAGAGGGTCACCACCATCATGCCCAAAGACATCCAGCTGGCCCACCGCACCCGCGGAGGGAGAGAGAGCTTAGACTTTCTGCTGCACATTCACCAACCACAATGCTCCGCACTGTGTCTATATATATATACACGTATATATATATATATATATATATATATATATACAATTATATTAATATGTACATATGTATACTAGCTGCTCTTGTTTTTTCTTGCCTTCTGATTGTTGCTCTGAGTGTTGCTATCCCTGTGCTGTTGTAATCCTGGAATTTCCCCATTGTGGGACTAATAAAGGCATATCTTATCTTATCTTATCTTATATATATATATATATATATATGTGTGTGTGTGTGTGTGTATGTATATATATATATATATATATATATATATATATATATATATATATATATATATATATATATATATATATATATATATATATATATATATATATATACTGTATATTTATAGTAATATGTACATATGTATACTAGCTGTTCTTGTTTTTGTTTTTTTTCTTGCCTTCTGACTGTTGCTCTGAGTGTTGCTATCCCTGTGCTGTTGCAATCCTGGAATTTCCCCATTGTGGGACTAATAAAGGCTTATCTCATCTTATCTTATCTTAAAGTAATTGCACATCCTTCGTGTTGTCCTACTGATGTTAAGGAAGCCCTGCTGAAAAAAATGGCATACAACAGCATCAGACCAGCACCAATAAATAATAGTTTAGTATTGTAAATTGTAGTTTTAGTATTGTTTGTCAGAGTTTTTGAGTGTTTATGTTTTTGTTACATGTTTTGTTGTGTTTTCGGAGCGGTGTCTTTTTTTTCAGATTGTTAGTGCTTTTCGCTTTAGTTCTTGTTTTTATCGATTTTTTTAAAGTAATAATTTGCAAATAGCTCAGTAAAAATGTTGAAGAGATCAACTACAAAGACGAAAGACCCGTGGAGAAGGAAGAAATTTCAGAAGTGTCCCAAGCTCAACCACTGTGTCAGTGATACAATTTGTATCACTGGATATTTATTCCAAGGTTGTCATAGCCAGGAGCGGCACTGGGGTTAAGCTCCCAGTGCTCATAAAATGCTCCTTACGGCGTGCGTCTCGAAAAGCCTCTGACAACTAAGTCCAACTCCTAGCCTGCCCGTGTGGTTTAGTCTCTAAGCCCGGCGGAACTGCTTTTACTAATAGGAGAAGGGGCGAGGGCGGATCTCTGGCGCCTTAAAACCAGATGCTTCGGGTAGATGGTGGCTTGTCAACCTGGGAAGGTAGCCCATCTAGAGGAAGGTAAACCCTGATTTCAAGCCTCCGCTGCCTTGCGGCACACCCGGTCACGGGAAAGGCTTCGGGAGTCAACCCTGAGGAAAAATTCGGAGTCGGAGCCCCTAAGGCAGTTCTCTGTTGTGCTCAACATCGTTCTGGCAGCTCCTGCGACGGCACTGGTGCCAAACTATAGCAGCCCTGCTGTTCCTTTGGATCCATCAGTGACGTGGAGAGGGGGGACATGATGCATGGGTAACATCTTGTCCTCCATATCTTCCTGCCCAGGCTTGAATCCTACCAACGCCCAATGCTGGAAGGTAGAACACCGGTGCGCATCGGCCTGATCAGCCACAGGCGGTGCTATTCCAGCAGAGTAGACGTTTAGGATTCTCTTCCATGGTCATCATAGACCGACGGAGGCCAACGACAACGACTATTTATTCCCAGCTTTGTTACAATAATTTTTTTTTCAATTTCTACTGTATTTATTTATATTATTTCTATTTTTTTCAATATCTAGTGTATTTTTTCTTATTAGTTTTGTTTCAAATTGCTTTGTCATGGTTATATTTCTTACTTATTTGTATACTACTGAATATTTGTTCTTGAAACACAAGTTTCTTTTGGATAAATCTTATCTAATCTTATGCTATATATTTATATTTTTAGAGATTGCTCAGATGACGAGCCATCCACCAGGACCAGCAGTGGAACAAGAACAGCTGGAGAGGAACATAAAACAGCCTGTAAACTGGACACTGTAAGTTCTGGGCAAACACAGATATTTGAGAACATGTACAACGGGTTCAGTTTAATTTTTGCTATCACAAAACTTTTGTTCATGTACATTTGAAATATTTATTAAGAGAAAACCAGTGAAATCTATTTTTTTGTTATTACACACTGTTTTAAGCATTTAGAACATATAATATTGACACATACTTGCCAGATTTTGAAATGTACGCTTCTCCTGAAAAACAGGGCAAAATATTTTACACAAAGGACATTTTATTTATTGATATATTTATTAAAAAAAAAAGATAAAAAGCACCAGGCCAAATATAATAATTATAGCACTAAAGGGCTTTAAAGCATTCCAGTCAGTTTCCAGCCAATGTGAAATGTTCCACGGGTGGAACACCGGAATTTTAAGAGTTTAAAGATAAAATATTCAACATTTCCAACAGCAGTAGCTAATTTTTCAAAATTAGCTTTAACATTTTTATTGGTGTTATAATCACCACAAAATCACCAACGAACAAAGAACAAGTGAAGCACAACAAGAAAACCCATTGCAACACACCACACCCAACAGTATATACAGAACACACAGCGTGTGTGCCTATGTGGCCAAGTCAGAAATGTTCTCACAGTCCAAGCAAAAACACGTCTGTGCATGGAAGCATGTCCTGTCTTCACGTGCATCTCCCTTTCACAGTGTTGTGTTTTTTTTTACAAGAGCAGTATACAAGCTCCAGAATGCGGACAAGTGCAGGGGGAAGAGTCATCCAGTTGATCTCAAAGGAGTCTCCCTTAATCTTCCAACCATAGGCCATTGATGGAGGTATGTCTGGCTGACTCTGCAGACATCTTCTATAGATGGCTGAATGCTAGTTTGTTCACTGAATGTGTTTATATAGTGAGTCTCTGTTTGGTGGAAGACTTCTGTCTGTGCACTTGCCACTGTTAAACAGTTGACATCTTGTGTAATTCACATCATTGAAGCCTTTGAGGTCATACAGAACACAAGTTAGTTTTTCAATAGCCTTATACTGTTCTGAAAGAAGTTGAAAAGCTTTTCAAGGTTCAAAATTCAAAGGCTTTATTATCATGTGCACAGTTAAGAAATGCTACATTTCCTGAGCAATGAAATTCTTACTTTGCTCTCCGAACAAATGCTAAGGTAAAGGTACAGAAACAACAATTCTAATAGGTCATGACACACTAACACAGTAACTCAATCCTAATGCTAATGGATGCGAATAACACACACACCAACACACAGTTAGGCAGCAGAGGAATGACATTGAAAATTCACTGGATGACTAAAGTGATAGTGGTATATTGATATCAGAGATGATGTGAACCTGAGATGGCATGAACCTATGTACAGTGTGCAAATTAGCATTGTGCAATGAGCAGTGTATAATTACAAATTACAAATTATTTTTGTAACGGTAGTACCAGTAGAATGTGCATGATAAGTAGCAGCAGAGGTGATATGGACATCAGACCAGTGAAACTATATCTACTGTACAGGTGAGTAGTGTGCAAATTTAGCAGCTGGTGTGTGAGTTCCTATATGCAAAGCTGTGTTACGGAGTTTTGGGAGTTGTTATCTGTTCAGGAATCTAATGGCAGTGGGAAAGAAGCAGTTCTTCAGTCTTGTTGTCCTGCATTTCACATTGCACTGATTTTCTGCTTCATATACTTTGAAGATAAGATAACAAATGATCCGATGGAGGAGATAGGAGAGAGAAGGACGGTGGCTAAACTGTCATCTCTGCTGGAGTCCGAGTTCCACCCTATGCAGGACATACTGGATGCACTGAGGAGCTCATTTAGCAGCAGACTACATCATCCCAGGTGCACAACCGAGAGGTTTCGTAGGTCCTTCCTACCAACGGCTGTCAGACTGTACAACCTAAGCAGGGCTGCTCGCAGAGATAGCAAAAAGACGTAACAAACTAATAGTTTTTTTTTTTTTTTTTTTTTTTGAATGCAAAAGATGCAATAGACTTACACAATGGTCCTCTCCGGCATACAACTAGGAACATACCGGTCGCTATGGAGGGTGAGAATATGTCCATCCATCCATCCATCTTCTACCGCTTTTCCGGAGGTCCGGGTCGCGGAGGCAGCAGTTCAAGCAGAGAAGCCCAGACTTCCCTCTCCCCAGCCACCTGCTCCAGCTCTTCAGAGGGGATACCAAGGCGTTCCCAGACTAGCTGGGAGACATAGTCTCTCCACCGAGTCCTGGGTCTGCCCCGGGGTCTCCTCCCAGTGGGACGTGCCTGAAACACCTCAAGTGGGAGACGTCCAGGAGGCATCCTGGACGAGGAGAGGTGAGAATATGTATGGGCACATAATCATACCATGTAGGATAACTAAATAGACGGTTATGCTGTTTCATCCCACCTAGCAACAATGCTCTGCACTGTGTGTGTTTATATATTTACATATTTATTCCATCTAGCTACAATGCTCTGCACTGAGTGTGTTTATATTTATATATCTATATATTTATTCCATCTAGCTACAGTGCTCAGCACTGGGTGTGTTTATATTTATATATCTATATATTTATTCCATCTAGCTACAATGCTCCGCACTGTGTTTTTATATATCTACATATTATTCCATCTAGCTACATTGCTCCGCACTGTGTGTGTTTATATACTTGCATATTTATTCCACCTAGCTGCAATGCTCCGTACTGTGGGTGTTTATATATTTACATATTTATTCCATCTAGCTACAATGCTCTGCACTGTGTGTCTGTGTGTGTGTGTGTGTGTGTGTATATATATTTTATAGTAATATGTACATATGTATATTAGCTGCTCTTGCTTGCTTGTTTTTTTTCTTGCCTTCTGATTGTTGCTCTGAGTGTTGCTATCCCTGTGCTGTTGCAATCCTGGAATTTCCCCGTTGTGGGACTAATAAAGGCTTATCTTATCTTATCTTATCTTAAAATGTGCAAAATAAAAAATGGTGACAAAAAACAAAACCATTCTTTGTGCAAATATGTCCAAAGTCCACTTTTGACTGAAAGTTATGTAATTGGGTATGGTTGCTGAGACATTTTGCAAATTAGATGCGTAAATTTACTTCTATCTAAAACTTTGGATCATATTCTACATCTTTCTAATTGACAGTAAACAATTATCTCTAACCACTTTCAAGTTATAGCGTTGGAAATCTCTGACATCTGAACTGAATATTTTCTTGAAAAAACCTTTACCACTAGAGGGGGTGGAGGCTGACGGCACGACAGAGTGATTCAGACGGTAAACAGTTAAGGTCCTTGCTGATGTGGATGCCCAGGTATTTAACACACAGTTAGGAAGCACGTGAGCAGTGTGCAAATTTAGCAGCCGGTGTGTGAGTTCCTATATGTAAAGCTGTGTTACAGAGTTTTGGGAGTTGTTATCTGTTCAGGAGTCTGATGACAGGGGGAAAGAAGGAGTTCTTCAGTCTGGTTGCCTTGCATTTCACACTTCTGTACCTCTGGCCTGAGGGTAGAAGTGTGAACAGTCTGTACTGGGGGTGGGTTTGGTCTCGGAGGATGGTGTCAGCTCTTCTTTGGACTCTTTGGTGGTAGATGCTCTGCAGAGAGGGGAGTGGAGTCCTGATGATCTTCTCCACTGTCTTCACCACTCTCTGCAGGTGTTTGCGGTACAGGGCAGTGATACTGCAGTACCACACAATGATGCAGTTGGTCAGGATTCTCTTGATGATACAGCTGTAGAAATTGTTGAGGATCCTAGAAGACATGCCAAACGTCTCAAGCCTCCTCAGAAAGTACAGTCGCTGTTGAGCTCTCTTAACAAACTCCGTGGTGTTGTGTGTCCACTTAAGGTCCTCGCTGATGTGGATGCCCAGGTATTTAAAGCTGCTCACCCTCTCCACCTCAAGCTTCCAGATGAACAGTGGCTGATGGGGCCTTTCCTCATGTCCACTATTATCTCCTTTGTGTTGTCCGTGTTGAGGGTGAGGTTGTTGTCCTCACACCATGACACCAGGTTGGCCACCTCCCTCCTATAGGATGCTTCGTCATCAAAAGTAATGCATCCTGTCACTGCTGTGTCATCCACAATCTTTAGGATGATATTGTCCTTGTGGGAGGCAACACAGTCATGGGTGAAGAGGCTGTAGAGGTTGGAGCTGACAACACAACCCTCTGAGACAGCTGTGTTTGTGATGATGCTGGCTGAGGTCCTGTTACCCATCCTGACAGACTGGGGCCTGCCAGTTAGAAAGTCCAGTAGCCAGTCACAGAGGGTGGGGTGTAAGCCAAGTGAAGACAGTTTGACGGTGAGTTTGTGGGGGATGACCGTGTTGAAGGCGGAGCTGTAGTCGACAAAGAGCATCCTAATGTAGGATGCTCTTTATCTTCTTTATCTTCTTTATCGTCTTTATCTTCCAGGTGGGAGAGAGAATAATGGAGTGCTGCAGCGATGGCATCTGAGTTGGGCCTGTTGGGCCGGAAGGTGTACTGCAGGGGGTCCAGGGTGCCCTGTATGCTGTCCTGAATGAGGGGCAGCACCACTCTCTCCCAGTGTGTTTAATGACACTCAACGTTCTTTGTTGGACACTAGTATTTCCATTGCTTAAGTTTCTCTCTTAGCCTCTTTCAATTATATTTTTGAGTTATATACTTTTCTCTTCTGCATATGATGCATTGGCTTGGGAGCAGGTGTGGTGCTCTTCTTAGGTGGACTGGAACCTCTGTTTTTGTTTACCGGAGAACCTGGTTTGGTTGGGGATTTGTAATGGAAGTATGTGGTTCTTCATCTAAAATATTGTGAAGGAGACAAAATTGAGTGGGAAGCTTAATTTGGGACAACTATATATTTACTGCATAAGTGTTCATTCTAAAGATAACTACATTGTGTTAACATTGTCTGTTCTGTTCTACAGGTAACTCCAGCTGCTCAGGCATTCCTGACACACTCCTGGACCTTTCTTGATCTTTCTGTCTTGTCTTAAATTGACTATTGGGGCAGTGGCTAGCCCTTGCTTGGAGCTGGTCTAGAATGGAGAAGTAAGATGCCTCCTTCCCTCCACTAGCCTGGGTGTACACCTTGGGCAAGTGTTATCACACCCTCTGCTCCCATTGGCCGGGGATACAGCCTAGGTCACTACACACGGTGGTTCTTCTTGTCAACTCGGCATCAGTCCCGGCAATACTTTTTGTGAACATGCCACCTCTGGGCTTGCTTAGCCAGCATGTGAAGTCAGACCCTTTGGCGGAAAGCTTCAAACCATCAGATGCTTCAGCAAGCTTGATGGCAATCACTGCAACATGTTGTGGACTGCAAACAGTGTGATGAGGCATAAGAAGTCACAGTCATCCACTGCATCTGTCTCTTCCTCCAGCCGTCTTGACGATGTCTTACTGCTGGATCCAGGAGTTTGAACGAGAGATTGAGGTCAACGTGTCGCGCAAACATCTCCTCACTATAAAAAATTTTAATATTTACACTCATTATTGTACAAGATCAGTTCAGATGGAGTTTATCAGATTAAAAATGAATACTCACCATCACTTGCGTGTACTGATTTTTGTGTCCTTTCTTGGGCTCTTTCAATATTTCTTGTATTAGCATACTTCATGTAGCATTGTTTATGATAGCCTGTGTTGACTGACACATCTGAAGGGTGGGTATTATGCAAATTATATTTTTCTATTGCTTTTTCACCTATTTTGCTTTCCTTTGTATCAAGATTTACCCACTCTGTTGAATACTGCACAACTTTTTCCAACTCCTGTCTGAAAATTGAATTATATTTTCTAAAGAGTTTGTAACATGCATACAGCACTCCACACCTGTCCCTGATATTCATGCTAGCTAATGAAAGCACATGTCTGACTTGACATAATTGACATGTTATAAATAAAGATAGGCCCATACCAAAGCAAGAAATTGGGCAGCAGACAAGGGTGGAACAAACTAGTTTATTTTAACATTCTGATCAGATCTAAATGTAAGAAGTGATGCTGGTGTAATAGCATATTATGAATAAATAACAAATCTCCTAAGGATGTTGAGATTCATTGTTCTTAATTGTATTATATATTTTGTTCACAGAATAAACCTGAAAATGTATGTGATAATCTGTGAGGTAATGAATCAAGGCTTATAAATGTATTATGCTCTATAATTTTGCACTTGTCTGGTTGTTTTTCAAGTCAATACATGTTTTTTTTTGCAAGCTAGTTAAATTCTTGAAAATTAATATTCACATAAGACCTGCTGCATTTTGATTTTTTTTTTTTTTTTACCCTGGAGGCTGGATGGGAGGGGGGTCCTGATTAAGTCGAGCGTGACTGGTGTATGCGGTCACCGACCGCAACCTGATTAGTTCGTCAGCTAAAGCTGTTCTGAGAGATGCCGGAGAGGACTGAAGATAAAAATTTAAGTTTATTAAAAAAAAATTGGGGTAAACCGAGGCTGCCAACATATTTTCTCAGATTTACCAAAAATAGAGAAGACTATATTTAAAAAATGGCATACTCTGCTGATGTGGATTGATCAATGACACGAAAAACGCATTTGGCCCACCACCTAAATGGAGTTAGAGATTGACAGACGGATCGGAGCAGCATCTGCAGTGATGTGGATGTTGTACCGGTCTGTTGTGGTGAAGAGGGAGCTGAGTTCTAAAGCAAAGCTGTTCATTTACCAGTCAATCTATGTTCCTACCCTCATCTATGGTCATGAGCTTTGGGTAATGACCAAAAGAGCGAGATTGTGGACACAAGTGGCTTTCTCTATAGGATTGCTGGACTCACCCTTAGAGATAGAGTGAGGAGCTCAGTCAGGCTCAGAGTAGAACCGCTGCTCCTCCACATCAAAAGGAGCCAGTTGAGGTGGTTTGGGCATCTGATCAGGATGGCTCCTGGATGCCTCCCACTTGAGGTGTTTCAGGCACGTCCCTCTGGGAGGAGACCCCAGGGCAAACCCAGGACACGTTGGAGAGACAACGTCTCCCAGCCATCCTGGGAACATCTTGATATCCTCTCTGAAGAGCTGGAACAGTTGGTAGGGGAGAGGGAAGTGTGGGATTCTCTGCTTGAGCTGCTGGCCCCATGACCCGGACCTCCAGAAAAGTGGTAGAAAATGGATGGATGGATTCCAAGAAAAACAAAACTCAGGAATTATGCCCCAATATTACAACATGCAGTAAGGCACAACCCCAATCAACATGTAACATATACTGTATATACAGTATTTGTATACAGTGAGATCAATTTAAGACTTATACATTTACACAATAGTATTTGATTCCATTTCACTTGTTTAATAGTGCAACCCTTTTTTCAAGTAAAGCAAATAGTAGGGATCATTTTCAACATTTACAGAGATTAATCTTTGGAGATAAGACATTCTAAATTCATTCATTCAGTCATCTTCAACCGCTTAATCCTTTTCAGGTCACGGGGTGGCTGGAGCTTATTCCAGCATCTTTGGGTGAGAAGCAGGGTACACCCTGAACAGATTTCCAGTCCATCGAAGGGCTAACACAGAGAGACAGACAACCATTCATGCTCACATTCATACCTAAGGACAATTTAGAATCCCCAGTTGATGCCAGATAACCTAACTTGCATGGTTTTAGCCCGTGGGAGGAAACCGGAGTACCTGGAGGGAACCCATGCAGACACAGGAAGAATATACAAACTACACACAGAAGGGTCGCCAATGGTCAGGAGGTGGGGTCAAACCCACAACCTTCTTGTTGTGCTAACCACTGTGCCACCGAGCTGGACACATTCTGAATGTTTTTGCAAAATTTGTTGGGCCACAAACAAACATATCAAATGTAATCAGAATTCTGACCTCTGAAGTGGGGTCGACTTTGCTTATCAGCTGCATGTGCCAAGCCTTGTAAGCAGCCAGCTTGTCTAAAAGTCGCCCAAGACTTTCTCAGCCAGCCAGCTTTTCTTTGCCACTGCTGCATAGCAGAGCCATACACATCTGATCATTACAGTCAACTCAGAAAAGCACAATGTAAACAGAATTAAATGGTAAATGTACAAGAGAAAAGCAAGAGGAAGGTTAACCTTCCTCTTGTGTTAGGGTTAATAGTGTGCTTTATGAAAATCATTTAATTCCTGGATGCATCCTCAGAGAGATAATCTCAGTCATCTGAGCAACATAAAGAATTGTGAGTTTATGGAACCAAAGCTTCACTTGCCTCAAAAGTAAATGCATAAACACAAGATGTGAGTACAGTTCAAACCTCCTGGAGCTGGGAAGAATTAATTATAAGCTCAAAACATGCTAGGGCTCTTTCAAAATTGTGGCTAAGGTATGAATATGATTCACAACATGACCATGTAATTGCCTGGGTTGCTTGTCAAGACAAGAAATAGAGAAAAGAGGTTGGTTTCTACCAGCTAGCCTGGTGCCCAATTACCTGAAATCCACACGCCATGTCTTCCCCGGTCTGTTCCCAAAGGCCTGTCAAAGTCTCATCAATTTTTAATGTGAATAGTAAATTATGACCATCTAATTTAGCCACACACATACTTGAACCTTTCTCAGAAGTTGCCTTTGACAGCAAAAAAGAAAAGAAAATATTTGCTTTAAATGGTTTTTAAAAATCTTTTCAATTTCAGTGTTTGGTTTTAAAAATTAAATAATAAAACTGAAATAAATATTTGAATATTATCCAAATCAAAACATGTGTCTGAAGTGACTTGTGACATTTCTCAACATAAAAAAGAAGCATTTTAAAAATTACCTTTCTAAACACTTTATGGATGTATTATTTTGTCAAATGTTTGTTTTCATGAAAATATAATCCAGTTCACCTTTAAAATGATTTCAAATTACAGTACGATTCTTTTGCATGAATCTCAAGCTCCCATTGCAAAGATTGACAAAAGAATTCAAGAAGACATGAAGAGTAGTGACACAGCAGTGGCAATAATGTGTTGTTTTCTCCTGGTGCCAGTGAAAAAAGTGTTCACACAGTAATTTCAGTCGGAGGTCATGGTCAGCTTGTATGTTCTTATTTCATAACTCAAGGACATAGAGGCGAGTGGATATGAGCTCACGCAACAGCCTGAAGTGGTTAGAGGTCAGTGTCTCATTCACACTGTCAAAACTAGATGTAGTTTATCATCACACAGAGCCAATAATGTGCACAAGAAAAGCTTCAAAGAGCTCATGGGCTCACAGGATGAAGAGGTGATACAACCAGAACTTTCACATCATTACCAGGCTCACTGTTTCAATATAATGTTCAGCCATCTAGCTGTTTGGGAATTGCATTGTCAGTCTGTTCTTGGGATCAGACCTAATTTCTCCACAAACAACGCAATAAAAACTAGGGATGGGATGATACAGTTTTTTAATGCCCAATCCGAATGGCTTGTGGCCTGAATAAATTGAGTGTAGGCTTAACATGTTATTTCTGCAAGTGTTTAAAGTTAGACATATTAAAACTCTTACAACTGCTCTTTTAAGGTTTTTTTTTTTTAATATACATATATTTTGTCATTTATTAAGCATATACAGTGGTATGAGAAAATGTTTGCCACCTTCCTGATTTCTCTCTTTTTTTTTTGTATGTTTGTCACACTTAAATGTTTCAGATCATCAAACAAATTTAAATATTAGACAAAGATAACACAAAATGCAATTTTTAAATGAAGGTGTTTATTATTAAGTGAAAACAAAACAAAACAAAAAAAAACAAAACAAATCCAAACCTATATGGCCTTGTGTGGAAAACTGATTGCCCCCTAAACCTAATAACTGGTTGGACCACCCTTAGCACCAGCAATTCCAATCAAGCGTTCAATTGTTGTAATTCAGCCACATTGGAGGGTTTTCAAGAATGAACCGCCTTTTTATAGGTCACGCCACAGCATCTCAATCGGATTAAGGTCAGGATTTTGACTAGGCCACTCCAAAGTCTTAATTTTGTTTTTCTTAAGCCATTTAGAGGTGGACTTGCTGGTATGATTTGGCTCACTGTCCTGCTACAGAGCCCAAGTGTGCTTCAGCTTAAGGTTACGAAGAGATGGCCGGACATTGTCCTTCAGGAATTGTTGGTAGACAGCAGAATTCATGGTTCCATTTATCACAGCAAGTCTTCCAGGTCCTGAAGCAGCAAAACAGCCCCAGACCATCACACTACCACCACCATCTTTTACTGCTGGTATGATGTTCCTTTTGTGAAATGCTCTGTTACTTTTATGCCAGATGTAATGGGACACACACCTTCCGAAAGTTCAACTTTTGTCTCGTCAGTCGAAAGAGTATTTTCCCAAAAGTCTTAGGGATCAACAAGATGTTTTCTCATAGGTGACGGAGGAGTTCAAGGCCACAAAGGCATGGTCTGTCTGTTCTTTGATCTATTCTGATGACAAGAAAATCAGACATTCCAACACAGCCATTAAGTGTGGTAGGAAATGGAGACCGCAGGAAGCTGAAGCATACTGGAGACATGACGAAATTGTCAGCGTAGTTTGTCAGGGACAACAAAGGCTTGGAAATTAGAATGCCAAAAGGTTGAGCAAAGCTGACACCAAAAGCAGGAGAAGACTCGTAATACAGAGAGTCAGAGAGGCAGTGGAAGAGGACCACTGTGTGAAAGCTGCAGGGATCACCTCTCAAGGGCAGTGGAGGCAGAGGAACCAGGCACTTGAGCGATCACTGTCCTGGAATGATATATGGGGGCATGGAACATGGCAAGCTGACTTTTCTTCTCCGTACAGTGACTGATCTTTTACCAATGCCAAGCAACTTAAATCTTTGGTACAAAGATGAGGATCCATCTTGTAAGTTGTGCAGCATGACCCCTTGCACTTTGATCCACATTTTGACTGGGTGCTCTATAGCTTTTGGAGAGGGGCGTTACCGGTGGAGACTCGATAAAGTCCTCACAGAAATTGCAAAATGGGCAGAATTCCAAAGGATTAGAGCCAATCACCATCAGACACCACCATCTCAAGTCATCAGCTTTCAGAGGCCAGGAAATAAGTCTCCAAAGGAAACAACAGCCAGAACTTTCTTCTCCATTTTGCAAAAAGCACCAGACTGGGAGATGTGCATCGACTTAGCTCTTTAGCTGCCGTAGTTGCCATATGGTGACTGTGGAGTTAAAGGGTGGTCAAGGCCCCTAGTGGTCAAAAGTGGTAAAAAATTTTGGTCAGTAATGTAGTTCAGATTTCCAAGGCTATAAATTGAAAGTTGCAAGAGATAATGGCTTACTGTCAATTAGAAAGGTGTAGAATATGATCCAAAGTTTCAGATAGGAATAAATTTACGCATTTAATTTGCATAATGTCATGGCAGCTATCTAAATTACATAACTCAGTCAAAAGTGGACTTTGGACACATTTACACGAAGAATGGTTTGGGGTTTTTTGACACCGTTTTGTCTACAGGGGCATGTTTTTATCTAATCGTCAAATTATATGAACCACAAAACATAAATTCGTGACTTACCTGCGGTGGGGGGGGGGGGGGGGTTACTCGCTCATGTGACCAATCCGTTTTCGCAAATCGTGGTCGTTGTTTTGCGTTTGGTCAGTCATTTACGCTCTCTACCACATCTACAAACTCTTATGATTATCCCACATGAATTTTGTTTGTATTTTGTGGCTGTTTTTCCTGTATGATGCAATTTCGGTGAGACTTCCTGACGATGATGGGTGTGGCCATCTTGGTGTTGTGAGCTCAGTTTTCGCCCATTGTGGTCATTGTTTTGCATTTGGTCGGTCATTTATGCTCTCTACTAAGTCTACAAACTCCTTTGATTATCCCACGTGAATTTTGTTTGTATTATGTGGCTATTTTTCCTGTATGATGCAGTTTCTGTCAGGATCGTCACCGCCATGACCATCGTGGCAGCGGCCACATTAGTGTTGTGAGCTCAAAGAAGAAAAAGGAAGAATAATAATGAGGATTTCTTCTTCTTTGCTGTATTCCATGTCAACCATGATTCTTCCGACGCGTGTCTGCCACCTTCTGAACTGTCAGATCAGTGCAGATCAGTACAAATTCTCAGTATAGCTGGGGGACGTCAGTGAGTTGACAGGTGCAGTTGCTGCACTGTGCCACTGGGGGCATGTGACCCGTCCATGAAATATGGACAGTTAAAGAGTTAAAAAAGAAGCTTGTCTTCCCAGAAGAAGTAGCAACAACCACACTCCACCTGGACATGATTCTTTTCTCTCGGAGTGCAAAATCCATTGTAATAGCTGAGCTTACAGTGCCTTGGGAGGAGAGGCTGGCCATATCTCACAAGCTCATGAAAGGAAAATACCAGGACCTAGTTAATGAGGCTTGTATCAAAGGGTGGCACACTACTTTATTCCTCACTGAAGTTGGTTGTCATGGGTTCCCATTTGCATCTTTGCACTGCTTTCTACACAAGATAGGTCTGGAACCTAAACATCTAGGGAAAGCCATTGGGGCATAGCCTCAGTTGCTGAGGCTAGTTCAAGGTAGTTGTGGCTCACAAGAGACCATAGTTGGAATCCTTCTGCAAGTGAAGATTAATCTTTGCTGCCCCACTCTGGCGAGGCGCACTGGTTCAGGGGAGAAACACCTAAGACCCTGAGGCACCTGCTGATGATGCAGAAGGGATCTGTTAACGAAGGTCTGACCACCCAGCCACCAGGACTATTAAGAAGAGAAACCAATGTTTCATCAATTTTGCTTCTGCAGTTTCTCCTTGTAGCAAAGCATCTTTGATGTTTACGTCACCTGTCAAAACTGAGACGAGCCTTGATGTTCTTTTTGCCCAGCAGTGTTTTTTTTTTGTCTTGGAACTCTGCTATGGAGGCCATTTTTGTCCAGTCTCTTTCTTATGGTGGAGTCATGAACACTGACCTTAACTGAGGAAAGTGAGGCCTGCAGTTCTTTGGCTGTTGTTGTGGGGGCTTTTGTGACCTCTTGAATGAGTCGTTGCTGTGCCCTTGGGGTAATTTTGGTCGGCCGGCCACTCCTGGGAAGGTTCACCACTGTTCCATGTTTTCGTCATTTGTGGATTATGGCTCTCACTGTGGTTCACTGGAGGCCCAAAGCTATAGAAATGGCTTTATAACCTTTTCCAGACTGACAGCTCTAAATTACTTTGTTTCTCATTTGTTCCTGAATTTCTTTGGATGATGTCTAGCTTTTGATGATCTTTTGGTCTACTTCACTTTGTCAGGCATGTCCTATTTAAGTGATTTCTAGATTAAGAACAGGTGTGGCAGTAATCAGGCCTGGGTGTGGCTAGAGAAATTGAACTCAGCTTTCCAAAGATGTGATAAACCACAGTTAATTTATGTTTTAATGGGGGGAGGGGTCTGTCACTTTTTCACACAAGGCCATGTCGTCATGTGTGGAGCTGGTGTTTCAGCTCCGCCCAGGACTTGTGGCTGTAGCTTCTGATTTTGTTAATTGGTTCCAGCTGGCAGGTTGAGCTCTGAGCTTTGGCTCTCGCTGGTCTACAGCCACACCCCTCTCTCTATCAGACACTCACCAGCTATTAGTTATTTTCTCATTTGTTCCTGCACACACACACACACACACACACACACACACACACATGCTTGCACACACACACACACACACACACTCTTATACAGACTCCCGCCACACACCTGTGTCCACTTGTCACTTATCAGCCCAGTTGGTATTTATTGGGTGACAATGGGAGCATTCGATGTCATGGCGTAAGTCAGCATTCATCCTAGTTCAGTTTGAAGTCCTACCCATCTTGGTTACACCTGTTTATGTTGAGTCCTGGAGCTGTTGATTTTTTCCCTTTTGGATTATGCTGGTGTTGTTCACCCAGAGCCCGCTGAGCTCCAACGCCTATGTAAGTCTTCATCTACATTATTAATTACCCTTCCTTGTTCCACCCTGGGGGGTGAGTGGGGATTCCTCTTCAAATCAACTGAGTTCGGACTTTCCTTGCTCTGTGTACCAGACTGTGTTATTTCTACTGAACATTTTCCGTATTTTGTGTGTTTCTGTGTTGTCCCATTCTGTTAATTAACTCGATCACTTCACCTGCATTTTGGGCTCATATTAATTCATATGTTTGCTGTGCAATTATGCAGTACGCCATGACCAAAACTGAGCCCAAGCGATGAAGTGGCGTGTCATTTTTTTCATTTTTGTGTTTTTTTTCCAAATACCTGTTCGGAGCGTGATGTCCTCGAGGAGCCGTTCTCACACTGGCAGAAGCGGATGGCAGAGTGACATCCTAGAACAGAGGAGCAGGAGGCTCCGTGACATCTCCTGCTCCAAGATGGCTACAACCAGGTCGACGGCGTCAACGACATCCGGCCCCAGATTCCCGGAAGATCAAACCAGCCCCACTAACTGCTTCTCTCCCTACACCGAGCCCGGTTATTCCCGCAGCGGATCCTCATCCTCAAATCTTAGCAGTCCCATCTGCAGAATCATCTTCCACACCCGCTGCGAGGTTTCCTTCCTCGGTGAATCCGCAGGCAGTAGAGGGGTTCTTGCTTTCCTCACTGGGGGCTCCCCTTCCTGTGGCGAGAAGGGCGGTTCCTAAACAATCTACAGAGGGGCAAAGTACCACCTTTCCCGGACGGACGGGTGACGACGCCCAAGTGACAGCAGCAGCCAACACCTTAATCCGAGAGAACAGGCAAGTCAATTTTCATTTGACTCCTATTAATAATGAAATGTCTTGGATGATTCCCGGTAGGGAGGCTCAGGGAAAGCAGTCCCCTGAGTTTTCCCCACCTGCTGCTGTTAAGAACTGTTCACCAGCCCTCTCTCCATTTTCTTCTGTTTCCTTTGTTTGCCCGCCGGTACCGGAGCCGAGCAGTCAGGACCAGGAGGAGCCAGAGGTCTGGGATGATTGTTCTCCCATAGCAATGGTGAACCAGATCCCAGCCGCCACACCGGAGGAGTCACCAGCGTGGATCGCGGCAGCTGGGGAGATCAAGACTGCAGTAACCATCATGCCTGCTGCAGAGGCCACAGCAGCAGAGTCTACACTTAAGCTGAACCTCCAGGAGGCCGAGCCTGGGAGTACATCATCTGGATCATCAGAGTCCTGGACAGCGGTGGAGCTCGAGCTAAGGCAAGTGGTCTCTTTTGTTTTCCTCCTTTCAATTATTGAGCATTTTTGCCTAGCTCTTGGTGAGGAGAGCCGGGCGCAGCCAACCGCTGCATCTGAGCTCACCTCGCTGGGCTCCGCCGCTGCCGGTGACCCTGATCCTTCTTTCTCCCTGTCAAAGTCCTCTTCCAGGGTCGCTGGAGAAAGTCCAACCTCGCCAGACAGGTCCGAGGATCCAGGTTTGCCGCTGGAGGTCACTGTGGGTCCAGCCTCCCCTGCCGAGGAGGTCATTGTGGGTACTCTGCTCCAGCCGAGGGTGCCTGTAATTGATCGCCTTCTGGCTACATGACACATGTAGGTTTGGATTTTTTTTTACCCTTAATAATAAACACCTTCATTTAAAAACTGCATTTTGTGTTTACTTGTGTTATCTTTGTCTAATATTTAAATTTGTTTGATGATCTGAAACATTTAAGTGTGGCAAACATATAAAAAAAAATAAGAAAACAGGAAGGGGGAAAACACTTTTTCACACCACTGTATATTCTCCTTTATCTCTATTTTAACAAAAAAATAATAATAAATGATACTGAGGTCTAACATCACTTGCTTATTGGTAAATAACACATCACACCTTCAAGGTACAGAGATAATAAGTTAATTACACAGGGTTACAACAATTTTTTTTTGTAAGTTGTCTGTGTTATTTCAACTGATTTAACACAATTTTGCACCACTGAATCCAAAAATGGCATCCATTTCTTTCGATCAGGTGCTAAGTAAAAACCTGTATTTACTTAGTACTTACTTAGTACTGTGCATGTACAAGGTAAGTACATGTAAATTGAATGCTACGTCATCAATGTTCAAAATTCAGAGAATTTCAAGACATAAAAAAGAATTTTGCATCATATAAAGCAAAAATACCCGTACATGTAAACAAAATTGTATAAAAAGCATGTGGCCATAATTCAAAAAGTTGACCTGATTGAACAAAACCAATGTGGTTTTTGGATTCATCACATCAAAATTGTCTTTAATCAGCTAAAAAAAACTTAGACAATAAATTTGGTGTTTACCAGTGTTATTTTTATTTGTTATATCAGCATTACATTAATAGATGAAAGGTCATTGTACTAATTTTAATAATTTAAAACTGCAACATTAATGTAATGGATTAAAGTTTAATACATTATTTTTTATATATTTTAGTTTATTAGTTTATAGTCATGTGAAAAAAGTAGGACACCCCATTAAATATTCAGTTCTTTATTAAGAAATGTTCACATATCGATGTCTAGCCTTGTTTTTGTTTTTATTTGTCATGAATGCCCTTTGGGGCAGGAAGGTGAGACCCACGCATTGAACTGTGATTTCTGCTAATTTATTGAAAAAAGCAAAAAACAAAGTTCAACACGGTGCTCTAACAAAAACTACAAATGAGGGAGAAAACTTACAGATATTGTGCACCAGAGCAGGGCAGGGCTCTGGTGGAGACAAGGAGTAGCTTGTAGAGTCAAGACAGCGGCAAATGGAAATGAAAATAACTCCCCTTAAATAGAGTCAAAAAAACATTTATATACTGTAAGTAGTGACAAGAGTGGGTTCGCATGAGCGGGCAAAAAGGTAACAATGAACAGTGATTGGGATCAGGTGGAAGTGAGATGAGAGCACACCGGCTGGCAGCTGACAGGGCTATGCCCACACGGGGAACCAATCAGGAAATGCCCTGACAGCTGTCAGCCTCAATAATAAGGAAAAGAATAAATTATAAACAAGTATAACTGAGAAATAGGTACCAATAATACATAATCAGAATATTGTAGCACTAAGACATAAACAGGAAAATAGAAAACATGCAGGGACAACAAAAACCAAAAGGCACAAAAAAAATACAAATTAATATAAATACAGAGAAAAGCCACAAGAAAGACCCTGTCGGAACTTCCAGAGCTCAGCTCGTGGCAGAGCCCCCCTCTTAAGGGGTGGCTCCCAGACACCCCAGGGTAACACCAAACGAACATTAACCCATGACAATAACCCACCCAGGGTGGATGGTGGGGGGAACAGGCTAGGAGGGAACGAAACAAAACACCACTCAGGACCCACACCATTCAAAATCAATGATTTAGGCCCCGCAGACCAAAGGGCTATAAAGTTCAGGTGGGTGACCAAAGTCCCAGGCCTGACAGACGGCGAGGTGGTACAAGTCGGGTGGCCTGCAGGAGAATATGGGCCACCCAACCCAACGGCTCAGTCCGTCAGGCAGTCAACCAGAATTTTTCAGTCACCTGAACAATAAGGGTGGTCCAGGGGCAGCGGCCCAGAAAGAACAGTCAATGGAGGGCAGGAGTCGGGGAAACCATGACGACGTCGGGCAGAGGAGGGGGAACCACAATGGCATCAGACAGAGGAGGACGAACCACGACAGCGTCTGGCACAGGAGGGGGAACCACAACGGTGTCTGGCACAGGAGGGGGAACCACGACGGTGTCTGGCACAGGAGGGGGAACCACGACGGCGTCTGGCACAGGAGAGGGAACCATGACGGCGTCTGGCAGAGGAGGGGGGACCACGACGGCATCTAGCAGAGGAGGGGGGACCACGACGCCTGCTGACTGGTCAGCAGTACCCTCGGAGGTCCCGGACTGGGACATAGTTGTGCCTGCGGTGGCTCTGGGCTGGAGCAAAGCACCACCCACGGGGGCTCTGGGCTGGAGCAGAGCTGCACCCATGGTAGCTCCGGGCTGGAGCGGATTGCACCCACAGTGGCTCGGGGCTGGAGCGGAGCTGCACCCTCGGTGGCTCCGGGCTAGAGCAGAACTGCACCCTCAGTGGCTCCAGGCTGGAGCGGAACATTACCCTTGGTGGCTCTGGACTGGGCCAAAGCCGCACCCTCGGTGGACCCAGACTGGGCCAATGCTGCACCCTTGGAGGCCCTAGGCCTGGACGGAGCACCTGCAATGACTGCAACTAAAAGGGAAGCAGCACCCTCGGAGACCTCAGCAGGAGGGGGAGCAGCACCCACGGAGGTCCTGGGCTGGGACAGAGCGCCCGCGATGACCTCAGTGGGAGGAACAGTACCCACGGTGATCTCTGGCGGCGACCCTTAACCCATGGAGACATCTGGCAAATCTGGAATAACCTTGGGGACTCTGGGGGAGAGCTCAGACAAAACAGGTGGAGAAACAGGGTCGGGGTCAGCGGCAGCAGTGCAGCCCGGCGAGATGAGTTCAGGTGCAGCTGACAGTTGCACTTGGCTCCCCACACCAAGAGCCCAACAAGAGCTCTGCAAAACTGAGACAATGAAAACAAAGGAGAGCACTTGTCTGAGCTCAATCTCCACCGCCGTCCAGGACTCCATCGATCCAGGCAACGATGTTTTGGGTCTGGTCCTTTGAAGGTCCAGCTCCAACTCTGCTGCGGCAGCCCCTGCAGCAGGCATGGTGATAGATGCAGTCTCAGCGCCCCCAGGCGAAGTGACCCAGGCAGGTGGCTCATCCAGCATGGCGGCTGGGGGTCAGCTCACCGCTGGTGCTGGATTCCACGTAGCCAAAGCCAAGGGATGCTCTGCTGTCTGTGCAGGCTTTGGGTCGCAGGAAGCGCTCTCCCTCTGTCCAGACTGTGGCTGCATGGCTGGGACCAGGTCCTCCAGGGCCGCAGGTTCCTCCATCATCCGGCAGCTCAACCCTGTCATCAGCGGACCCTCAGGGAGGATAGACAGAGACATGGAGAGGGCAGGGGAGAAGATAATAGCTGCAACAGGCAGTGAGGACTTGGGGGGCTGCAAACCCTGTGCCTCACTACTGAGAATCACACAAGGCATATCATTATAAAATGAAGGGGGATGAAATGACGCTTGCCTGTGTTCCCAGGTTTTCATGTTACCTGCTGCAGTGGGTGTAGCGTCATCCCTCTCCGTGGCTACAGTGGATATTGGCTCCTCAGAGGATCGTGGAGCAGCAGCCCCAGTGGACACGGAGGTGGGCGGAGCCGGGGGACAAGCAGATGACCTCTCGGCAGTGGATGAGAGCACCGGGGAGAAGAAGAGAACCACAGCTGCAGAGAGGGGAGGAGATGACGATTCAGCCGGAGACGAGAAATACAGAGAGTGAACACCTAAGGGAGGCTTCTGCCTCAGCGAAGGGGAATTTGCTGCCCGAGAGGAAGGAGAGGAGTATTTCTCCGGCGGTCTGGAGCTGGATGACGCTGGCATTATGAAGCTGATAAATCAGGAGCAGGAGTGGGCGTATTGAAGGCAAGGCAGGACGTCTTCTGTGGAGCGCAACTCTGTGTAAGCTCCGGGCTCCCTGGAGGCGACCCCCACGTCAGCCCGGGAAAAGACTGCTGCAATACAGAGACCATGGCCAACAAGTCAGCGAACTGGGTGTGCCTCCATAACCCTGGATTCGCCTCGACGATGGCGGTTACCGAATCTACCTTTTCCCAGATCGTTTTCAGGCTCCGGGAGGTGAGGGCTTCATCCACAAAGCCTCGGATGAATTTGGCAGCCCACCCGTCCTCCACGCTCGGGGAACCCGCTTCTGATCTCTCTTTGATCACCGGACGTCAGCGAGCTGGGAACATATCAAGCTCCACAAAATTGGTGAGTGAAAGAAAAAAAAAAATCTGCAAACTCACAGCAGCTGGGTCTCTACTGGCCACTGTCTTCTGTCATGAATGCCCTTTGGGGCAGGAAGGTGAGACCCATGCTCTGAACTGTGAGTTTGGGTAATCTATTGAAAAAGCAACAAAGTTCAACACGGTGTTATAACACAAAATACAAACGAGGGAGAAAACATACACATATTGTGCACCAGAGCAGGGTAGGGCTCCAGTGGAGACGAGGAACAGAAACAGGAAAATAGAAAACATGCAGAGATAACAAAAACCAAAAGGCACCAAAAATGCAACAAATAAATATAAATACAGAGAAAAGCCACAAGAATGAGCCTGGTGGAACTTCTAGAGCTCTGCTCGTGACATTATTTGCATTTTTTAACATTTTTTTTTAGCTATTTTAAGTGTGAATGAAAGTGGGGGCGTCCTAAAAAAGAAAATAAAAAATATGTTTAAAATAAAAAATATGTTTAAAAAACACACAGGCTTATACAGGGTGTCCTAATTTTTTCACATGACTATTTATTTTTTTAATCATTCTTCCTTGTTATTGTGATTTGTCATCACAGTTCTAACATAAAGTAATATCATATATAGTCATTATACATTACATGAAGAAAATAAATGCTGATTATGCTCCCACATCCTATTTACTGGCTACATTAGTCCCAGTTAAAAAATGGCTCTAAACACATTAATGACAACTGTGGCTCTAACAGCTCTCAGAAAAAGTTAATAACTTCCTAATGCTGCTCGCTAATATATTTAAAAACTGCTTTGACTAGTATTACTCATTCTTATTCTACACTTTATTGCATGTATAGTTTTTTATTTCTTTTATTTTATCATGTTTAATGTTGCAGCATTGCACCGAGACAGATTCCTAGTTTGTGTACTACATGAACAATGGCAATAAATCTGATTCTGATTCTGATTCTGATTCTGAAATACAGTATTTGACAGCTCACCTCATCATCACAGCAATCGGACAGATGGACTCTACCCTTAAATCCAAAATTTTTTGTGTACTTTATTGATCCCCAGAGGGGAAATTCAGGGCATCTACCTAGATGGATGAAGCAGACACGGTACAGAGCCCATGACCTTCTTACTATGCTGCCACAGTGCTAACCACTGCACCACCGAGCTGCCTAATTTACATTTGTTTGCAGTTCTTTCACTGTTTTTTTTTAAATTCCAAATTTAGCACTAAGCAGGTTAACCAGAACAAAGTCCTCCATTGCAGCAAGTGTTCGCTCTCTCAGTCTAATGTTTTAGACAGATTTTATGAAAACTTAACTATGCACAACAGAATCATATATCCTCATATATCGCACAACAAAATCATATATCCATTCATCCATGAATTCTTCTTTTCGTACCTCACAGCTTTAGATGTTGTAGGACTGTCTTGGTTGACACGCCTTTGCCAAATTGCATGGAATTTCGGGACAGTACCTTTGGCATGGCAAGGTGGGGTGGTGGTCCCCCTCTGACTGGAGCATGTGTTCCAACTTCAGAAGGATCACACTCCTCAGGCTCCATGGGATGGTCTATGTCAAGGTACTGGAGAGGACAGTCTAGTTGTTGGTCAAACGCAGTGGCGGACCATGTATTTTACAACTAGGCCTTCAGTGGTGGTCTACCCGATTTTAAGTGCCATTCATACCAAGCACCATAAAAATAGCCTATAGGGCCGTCCATACAAAGCATGTTAATGATAACTTTAACTCTAAAATTATAGTTTTAATAATCTTTACCTTTTCATTGTAGAGCTCCATTTCCCTGCACACTTGTTCGTTGAGCTGCAGATTCACTCTTGTTTCCCCAAAGGTTTAAAAGTACTGTTGCTTGCGGCTGATTGCTGTGCTTTGGTGTCTCGCTGCTGCCTTGGTTAAGGCCCTGTCACACCTAGACATTTTGGCAGCATTTGTAAAAGGTATGAAAAATTTGAAGAATGGGCTGGCGCATGTCGAATCAGTAATGGCTAAATTTTACCTAAGTTAACTCTTTGAGTGTGAGAATTTTTGTGCCCCTAGTGGCAGAGAGCGGCACTGTGCCTGTCTTCTCACTCTGACATAATTGACTGCCTTGGGGATTTGTACTTATTGTACTGATTTGCCAGTTTCAAAAGGTGGCAGACTTCCGTTGGAGGACTCAGTGGATGACACGTAATACACCAAAGAAGAAGAACTCCTGATTTCCTTTTCTTGTTTTAACATTTAGCCCAGAAAGCTAATATGTCAGCGATCGTCACAATCACATTTTCGGCTTTGTATGCCAAAAATAGCCACGGAATAGAAGCAAAATTTATGTGGGATAATCTTCAGACTTTGTAGATGTGGTACAGTCTTTAAATTAAAGACTTTAAACCGCCACCCGGTGCAAACGGAGAAGCTCGACATGCCGAGGAACTGTGGCGAAAATGATGCGGGTGCCGGGCTGGAGTTTAGGCGGCGTGCAAGAAATATAAGACAGAATAATAAAGAGCGATGGCAAGAACCAAGCAGACCACCCGTAAATTTACTGGAGGAAAAAGCCCCCCAGGAAGCAGCTAGCCACCAAGGCTGCTCGAAAAAAGCGCTCCGGCCACCGGCGGAGTGAAGAAGCCTCACCGTTACAGGCCCAGTACCGTGGCTCTGAGAGAGATCCGTCGCTACCAGAAATCCACGGAGCTACTCATCTGTAGGCTGCCTTTCCAGCGCCTGGTGAGGGAGATTGCTCAGGACTTCAAGACCGACCTGCACTTCCAGAGCTCCGCCGTCATGGCTTTGCAGGAGGCCAGCGAGGCCTACCTGGTGGGTCTCTCTGTGGACACCAACCTGTGCGCCATCCACGCCAAGAGGGTCACCATCATACCCAAAGACATCCAGCTGGCCTGCCGCACCCGCTGAGGGAGAGACAGCTTAGACTTTCTTCTGCACATCCACCAACCACAATGCTCCGCACTGTGTATCTATCTATCTATCTATCTATCTATCTATCTATCTATCTATCTATATATATATATCTATATATATATATATATATATATATATATATATATATATATATATATATATATATATATACTGTATATACAGTATATATATGTATAATAGCTGTTCTTGTTTTTTTCTTGCCTTCTGATTGTTGCTCTGAGTGTTGCTATCCCTGTGCTGTTGCGATCCTGGAATTTCCCCATTGTGGGACTAATAAAGGCTTATTTTTTGTGTAAATACGTCCAAAGTCCAGTTTTGACTGAGTTATGGAATTTAAAGAGGTGCTGTGACATTATCCAAATTAGATGTGTAAGTTTATTCTTATCTGAAACTTTGGATCATATTTTACATCTCTCTAATTGACAATAAGTCATTATCTCTTGCAGCTTTCAAGTTATAGCTTTGGAAATCTGAACTATTTTATTGACAAAAAATATTTACCACTCTTGTCCACTAGAGGTTATGTCACAGTTCGGCAACATACACACTCGGAGGGTTAAGAGCACGTTGATGCACGCTGGTATATGGCATCGGTTGCCAAGCTTCTCCGAAAATTAATTTTCAGCATGCTTAAAATTTTTTAATTCCTCCCCAATATCCAATCTAGTAATTTATGCCAGAATCATACCAATACTAATATTGAATATCAGATCGCCCATACCTAACAAAAACTTTACTAACTTTAATGATTCCGACAGTAAATCCTTTCAATACTTATCCTTTGGTCTTGTCATGAACTGAGTTTGGATTTTCCCCCAAACTCAGCTTCATGACTTTCCTCTGTATTCATATTTATCTGCCGTATTGTTTTGTCTTGTGAGTTTCCATACTGCCTTCCATTTTCCCTGTTTTTGTTCAGTTTGTTTTTGCCATGTCTTTTATTTGGAATTTATTTCTAGTCGGTTTCTGAGTATGTTTATTTCTGATATTGGTTCTTTGGGCTTGCAGCTGGCAACATTCCAGGTCTGCACTTTGTGGGGGCGTTGCCTGTCATACTGCCAGTCCAATTTCTCCCCTCTCATTATCATCAGGTGATTCAAATTATTAATAGTTGTTCCCTTCTCCTGCTCGGGTTGACCCACACACCTGTGATCACTTGTCTTGTCATCACCCCACTCACTATTTAAGCACTGTCAGTTCTGGTTATTGTTGCCACTACTTTGTATGTGTTTGAATCAATGTCCTTCCATTGAGTGTTCCTTGGGACAATTAATCCTTTACCTGCCTGCCTCGTCTCCTCCTGAGCAGACTGCTCAGGAGCGCTTCTTCCTGTACGTTTTCTTGTGTTTGCATTTTGAGTTTTGCACTTTTGGACTTTAGTTTCTTGTCACAATAAATGTTGCAAAGTATCATCCAGCGTGTGGGTTTGTCTCTATCTCTGTGCACCGCATAGAGGCCCATATGACAGGTCTTTTACAAAAGATCCACTTGATCTTTGTGTTTTTGACTTAAAGATGCATCCGGTGGCTCTAAAACCACCTCAAAAACAAATGTATTTCCCAAAATGGTATAATGTTGCTTTTAATCTACAAAAGAAAACAATAAATAAATAAATAAATAAATAAAAAAATAAACTTTAATTGCCTTAGAATTGCTTGGAAAGCGCTTTTACATCTTCCACCTACTCAAGTATGAATATTCTAATTAGCTCCACCCATACTCCCGCCCACCAGCAGCAGATGCTGCAAGGCCAGCCCTCCTCTGTCCTCTGATTTGAGAACACCAAAGACTGCTTTGCTAAACAATGGCTAGTCAAAACATCGGAGTGATTCAGCCGTACATTTACACGCCACCAACCCCCTCCAAAGGGAGCTGGCTCTCAGCAGTCCCACCTGGCATCCGCCTGCTGCTGTGGAACCATGACCTCAGTGTGGCGCATGCAGCCTTGCCCCGGCTGTTGTGCCATGCATCCCCTGCTTTCCTTCCTCAGGAGGGCAGGGGGTTTAATGTCTCCTCCTCTGTCCTCCCTGGCGAGGATCGAATGGATTGCCGGGGGTGGGGGGGTGGGGTGCAAAAACCCCTTCACCAAACCGAGTCAAAGAAATACAAAACTGATGGGGGGCGGTCTTGTCACCTCGATCCTACTGTCTCTCTCTGGTTTGGCCTTCCGACCATGTTCCTCCCATTCCTCTGCGGGCACCTCCAGGACTCCGCATGTGCCGGTGCAACATCTGATGGACTCCGGTCTCCGAGCTGACCGCACCCCGTGTGTGCTACAGGGTTCTGGTATACGGTAGCCCCAGGGGCAGAGAACTACGGTCAGCGGTCGGTTTTGCGCCATTCCCGGGAAGGGACCCTGACTGTCAGCGTGGTCAGTAGTAGGTAGACCATGAGTCTCTGCCGTCCATGGAGTCATGTTGGCTCCTCCCTATTCCCCTGGGGGAGTGAATTCAGGTGTTTTGCCATGCCCAGTGCTTAGCCTGATTTGTTATAACATTAACTAATAAGGCTAAACAGGATTGCTTATATAGCTCATGCAAACTGGAGTGGTGACTCAGAGGTAGAGCATCAACCCCACAAATGGGAGGTTGGAGTTCAAGTCCTGGCCAGGTTATGCCAAAGACCATATAAAAATTGAACTTCCTGCCATCCAGCTTGGTGCTCAGCAAAAAATGGAATGGAGGAGGGAAATGTGAGCGGCAGTGGCTCAGGATGTAGAGTGGGTCATCCAACAACCAGATGGTTGGGGGCTCGAATCCCACTCTCCCCAGCCATCCTGCCATGTTCCATTGGCAAGACACTTTATCCACCTTGCCTCCAGTGTCCAGGATACTGGGTATGAATGTGTATACATGTTTGGCAGTGGTCAGAAAGGCCGTTGGCTGTTGTAGCAGACTCAAGCTGGATTGAACACTAAAATTGGAACTTTGCTTCATGTATGAACAAACTGTCTAACCTCTGCCCAGTTTCATCACCCCCAACAGGATCCAACTATCATGGAGGACCATATGCAGCACCCCTGCCCCCTCTCTTCCTTCCTTTCAACACAGAAAGCAGGAAACAAATCCCCCCACTGAGACATTAATTTAAGAATACGGCAGTGAAATTCCTGCAGAACAGGATTTTTTCCTAAAGCCTTCCTAAATGTCATTACAATCTTGCTGCATTATCTGTTGTCATAAATGTTTTATTTATGCATGCTTTTCTTACTTATGAATCCTCACAGATTAGAAAATTCAGATGGAGGTATTTTGATAATGTGTGTCTAGTTGTGATAAGTGTCTGTTTGATGACTGTCTCACCTCCATTTGGACTAGCGAGTTTACCAAGGGGGCAGTGAGATGGTCATGCAAAGCCTTGCTTGGCTGACCCCTCAGAACTGCCCTGGGGGTAGGGGCCAATACCGCTTTATCACATGTCTCTACCCAGAATTCTGTCCCTCTCTTTTGCTGCTGTTTTCTTAGGAGAGAGGTCGTCGGCCCTCTCTCTCTCCTCAGAGGCTTGAATGCCTCTAATCTAGCTCTTATCTGACTGAAGGCTTCCTTCTGACTGTCCTGCACTGCCAAATGCAGGCCTAGACGAGATCCATTGTCCCAGCCACCTCAGCAGACCAAGCTCCGGGCCTGAACCAGGCCCCACCTCACCAAGGTTTTCCAGGCTGAGACCCCAGGGTACAGGACAGCAGGGAAAACCATTGCCGCCAAGGCTCATCTCCAGCCCAGGTTGGACCAAAGCCGGGCTACCCAGAGTCATTCCTCCCACGCCTGTGACCCCTCCTAAGACTCGACCATTTTGTCCTGTTCCAAGCCTCTTGGGAACTAAGCAATGCCAAGAGAGTAAGGCAGTTAACAGCATTAGCTTCAAGAAGAACCATAACCTTTTTTTCTGTAACGACTGTCCCTTTTTTGATTTTTTTAAATTTTGATTTTGCATACTTTATTGATCCCCAGAGGGGAAATTGAGGGCATCCACCTGGATGGGTGAAGCGGCCACGGTACGGCGCTATCCCTTAACCATTCACACACACATTCACACTTAGGGCCACTTTAGAGTCTCCAATTAACCTAACTTGCATGTTTTTGGCCTGTGGGAGGAAACCGGAGAACTCCCGGAGTAAACCCATGCAGACACGGGGAGAACATGCAAACTCCACACAGATCACTGTTGGTCAGGGGCTGGGATCGAACCAGGGATCCCATGGCCAAGGGTGAGTTGCTGTGCTGGCACAGTGCTAACCACTGCGAACACAAGGTAAAGTTAATCTGTTTTCTTTTTCATAAGTTTTTTTTTCCAAATTCCTTTTTCTTTAACTTTGCGTTCCACTTTATTTTTTACCACTATATTCACTTCACCATATTATGTAAATATTGCTGTTTCTTCATATATGCAAAATTACTACTGTTTATGCTAATTTGGTTATCTTCCCATTCTACAAGCTATACAGATGTCTATTGTCATTTTGTTTTTTTCTGTAATAAATTTTCTAACCTCTTCATCGGTGTCCTTTCTGTCCAGATTTTAAGAATCACACAGTGTCAAGAACTGATGCCCAGATTACAAGACTGATCAAATATTGTCAATAGAATTAATAAATAAGGCTTAACTTACCAACTGCCAAATTCTTAGGCTTAAGTCTTTGTTCATAAGAGTTTCCACCTCTATAAAATGTGAATGGTGCCCCAACTAGTGTTACAAATGAGGTAATGGAAGAGTTATTAATAATTATTTATTCCAGTTATTAATTATTAATAACCATATATATCACTGGTGTCACCACCTCATGATAATGCTACACATGTTTCCGTCAGTCTGCCCCAGGGCAGTTGTGGCTACAGTAGTAGCTTACCACTATCAATGTCTGTCTGGAATGAATGAATAATGGACTCACTGTAAGTGCTTTGAGATGTCACTTGACATGTAAAGCACCATATAAATCTAATTTATTATTATTATTATTATTATTATTATTATTATTATTATTATTATTATAGCTAGAAACTCTGTCCAAAATCACATTTTTTTTTTGGGGGGGGGGGACAAAGGTTAACTGGACTTTCACAACAGATAAACACAGACTTGGGATTTGGGACTGATTTTGCTCTTGATATAATAATAAATAATAACAATGCATTGTGGTGGCACTGTGTGGGAGGTTCTCCACCAGGAGTAGGGAGCCGGGGGAAGATGGAACAAAAGGACTGAAGGAGGAAGTCACTCCAGGGAGTCTCAGATGCATTGGAAAGGACTATCCGCCCCCCGGGGAGTAGGGAGATGCAGCAATCAAAAGGAGGAAGAGAGATGGCTATTATGTTAATGTCCCACGCATGTCTTTGTGCTGAAAGTATTGTGTTTGGACTCCCTGGGTCTCATGCTGCAAGAATAAAGGTTATAAAAAGGAGGCTCAGTGAGACCCAGTCAGAGTACTTCCTGTACTTGATGTTGGAAGAAGAATAAAGTTCATGTGTTGTCCAGCTCGCTGTCTCGCCTGCTTTCTTCTTCCACACCATCAGATTTATATAGCACTTTTCTGGGAACTTAAAGTCAGTTTACAAGAAGAAAAAAAAACTGTTACAGTCCATTGACAGTTGAAAGCTTTCTTGAAAAGGTGTTTAAGTTTATTCTTAAAGGAGGGGAGTGAGTCTGTATTGCAAATATCTGAGGGCAGGGAATTCCAGAGGGTTAGGGCGGCAATGGCAAAAGCTTGGTCCCCCACTGTACATTGTTTAGTCCTGGGGATGCGGGTTAGGAGGTTTGTGTCAGGTGATCGGAGTTAGCAAGTGGGGGGCGTGACGTTGGAGGAGGTCTGCCAGGTATGGAGGGGCAAAGTTATTGAGGGCTTTGTAGGTGATGAACAGGATCTTTAAGTGAATGCGTTGTTGTATTGGTAACCAGTGTAGGTTTTTCAAAATGGATGTAATGTGGTCTCTGGAATGGGAGTAGGTGAGCAGTTGGGCAGCAGAGTTATGTACATATTGCAGTTTTTAGAGGTCAGAGGAGAGAAGGCCATAGAGTATGCTGTTGCAGTAGTCCAGTCTGGAGGTTATGAATGCGTGAATAAGGATTTCAGCAGCAGAAGGGCAAAGGGTGGATTGGAGACATGCTATGTTGTGAAGGTGGAAAAAAGATGTTTTTGTGACATTGTTGATATGTTGTTTGAAGGAAAGAGTTGAGTCCACGGTGATGCCAAGGTTTCTGACCAAAGGGGAGGAGGTGACAGTGTGGCCATCTATGCAGAGACAGAGATTCTTTGAAGAAGGGAGGAGGAATTTGTGGCAAATGAGAATTTCTGATATACTGCAGTTAAGTTTATACTGCAGTTATATACTGCAGTTAAGCTGTTAGCACTTAACCGCCACTCGGTGCTAATGAAAAAACTCGACATACCGGGAGAAATAAGACGAAAACAACGTGGGTGTCATGCTGGTGTAAGACGGCGGGCAAGGAATATAAGGTACAGACCCACCCTCCCATCCGTTGTTATGGGGAATGTACGATCGATATTAGTAAAGACAAATGAGCTAGCGGCTATCTCCCGCTACGAGAGCATATATCGGGAGTGCTGCCTTATGCTATTCACTGAGACATGGCTAACTGAACTAGCAGCAGATGCTAACATTGAACTGGAGGGTTTCCACGCAATACGGGCAGACCGAACACCAGACAGTGGCAAGGCAAGGGGCGGTGGAGTGATGATGTATGTTAATAACTGGTGCAGACCGGGACATATCACGGTTAAACAACAACACTGCAACAAAGACATGGAGTTGCTAGATGTTAGCATGCGGCCTACATATCAATTCAATTCAACTTTATTTATATAGCGCCATTTCACAACAACAGTCATCTCATAGCACTATCAACTGTAGGGGGGAACCCCCACAGTTGCAGAAAGACCCCAGCAATCAGGCGATCCCCTGTGAGCAAGCACTTGGCGACGGTGGAGAGGAAAAACTCCCTTTCTCCTGAGGGAATACTCCCGAGGGAATACTCCCACATGATCTGCATTGTTATTTATGCAAATCCGACAGCGAACGCTGGGACAGCGCGTGATGTCATCCACTCAGTAACTGGCAGGCTGCAGACAGAACACCCAGATGCTCTTCTCTTCATCTCAGGTGACTTCAACCATGTTTCACTGTCTCCCATTCTACCCACGTTCACCCAGTATGTCACATACCACACTAGAGACAATAAAACACTGGACTTATTCTATGCAAACACTAAGGAGGTGTACACCTCATCACCACTCCCCCCACTCGGGAGATTGGATCACAACCTGGGTCATCTCCGGCCGGTGTACAAACCCCTAGTGCACAGACAGCCTCCAGTCATGCACACAGTGAAGTTATGGTCTGAGGAGGCAATGAACGCTCTAAAGGACTGTTTTGAAACCACTGCCTGGGAGCAACTCTGCGATCCACATGGTGAGGACATTGATGGCCTCACTCACACCATCACGGACTACATCAGCTTCTGTGTGGACAACACCGTACCCACCAAGACCATACGGTGTTGCTCGAACAACAAACCCTGGATCAACCCTGAGATAAAAACACTTCTGAGAGAGAAGAAGAGGATCTTCAGGTTGGGGAACAGGGAGATACTGAAGTCCGTACAGAGGGAGCTGAGGAGGAAGATCAGAGAAGGCAAGGACAGCTTCAGGAAGAAGATGGAGGACAAGCTGCAACAGAGCGACATCGGTGGGGTCTGGAGAAACCTTAAAACCATCTCTGGGCTCCAGAATACCTCCCCCCAGGCCACGGGGAACAGGGAGTGGGCGAACAATCTGAACCTGTTTTTCAATAGGTTTGACCAACCGCCCTCCCCCCCGACTGCACAACAACCACTGCTGCCTCTGAAGACATCGAGTCCTGCTGCCCACACCCCACTCCACCATCACCCCCCACTCACAACACACAGCCCCCAAACATGACCCTCACTAAGACCCAGGTGAGGACGGAGATCTCCTGTGGAATCAGCTGCCAATCTGGATTCGGGGGTCAGACTCGATCTCTGTTTTTAAGAATAGGGCTAAAACCTACCTTTTTGATATAGCCTACAATTAGGGAGGGATCATGTGTTTCTGAACCCTCCCTTAGTTATGCTGCTAATAGGTTTAGTCAGCCGGGGGACCTCCAGTAATGCACTGGGCCTCACTCCTTTCCTCACTCTCTATGAAATATTTTTTTTTTGCTGGTCATTAACATTTGTTTGTTCTCTCCCATAGATTGAGTCCCCATCGTGCTGTTTGCTCTCTACATGTCTGTTCTTTTCTTCTTCTCTGTCCCCTCACCCCCCAGCCAGTCGCAGCAGATGACTGCCCCTCCCTGAGCCTGGTTCTGCTGGAGGTTTCTTCCTGTTAAAAGGGAGTTTTTCCTCTCCACCGTCGCCAAGTGCTTGCTCACAGGGGATCGCCTGATTGCTGGGGTCTTTCTGCAACTGTGGGGGTCCTCCCTACAGTTGATAGTGCTATGAGATGACTGTTGTTGTGAAATGGCGCTATATAAATAAAGTTGAATTGAATTGAATTGAATTGAATTGAAGCTGAGGAAGATCAAGGCGAGGAAGGCGTCGGGACCGGACGGCATCAGCGCAAAGCTCCTCAAGTCCTGTGCAGACCAGCTGTGTGGGATTGTGGTGCACATCTTCAACCTGAGCCTGAAGCTGGGGAGGGTACCACAGTTGTGGAAAACATCTTGTGTGGTACCTGTACCAAAGACTTCCCACCCCAAAGATCTGAACAGCCACAGACCAGTGGCCCTGACGTCCCACATGATGAAGACCCTGGAGAGACTGCTCCTTTCTCACCTCTGCCCCCTGGTGGGACCAGCAATGGATCCTCTCCAGTTCGCCTACCAGTATGGCATTGGGGTGGAGGATGCGGTGATCTTCCTCCTTCACCGTTCTCTTTCCCACCTGGAGAAGCCCGGGAATGCGGTGAGGATCATGTTCTTTGACTTCTCCAGTGCTTTCAACACAATCCAACCGATGATCCTGAAGGACAAGCTGCTGTGCACAGGGGTGGACCAGCACCTGTCATCATGGATCCTGGACTACCTCACTAACCGGCCACAGTTTGTGAGAACCCGGGACTGTGTGTCCGATACGATCATCGGTAGCACGGGGCCCCTCCAGGGAACGGTTTTGACTCCCTTCCTGTTCACCCTTTATACTGCGGACTTCTCACACAACACAAAACACTGCCATCTACAGAAGTTCTCTGAAGACTCTGCGATCATTGGCCTCATCTCCAGCAGAGATGAAGCTGAGTACAGAGGACTTATCCAGGACTTCGTGGACTGGTGCCATTGGAAATGCCTCGAGATCAACGCGAGGAAAACTAAGGAGCTGGTGGTGGACTGCCGCAGGCAAGGACAGCCCCTCACAGCACCAGTAAATATACAGGGAACTGACATCAAGATGGTGACATCCTACAAGTACCCGGGTGTTCATCTGAACAATAAAGTAGACTGGTCACACAATACTGACGCACTCTACAAGAAGGGACAGCGCAGACTGTTCCTACTGAGGAGACTCAGGTCTTTTGGTGTACAAGGGGCATTGCTGGAGACATTCTATGACACGGTGGTGGCATCAGCCATCACTTTTGGAGTGGTCTGCTCGGGCAGTGGCTTTACAGCAGCCGATAGGAAGAGACTGAACAAACTGATCAAGAAAGCTAGCTCTGTCCTGGGGCAGAGCCTTGACCCAGTGGAGGAGATGGGAGAGAGAAGGATGGTGGCTAAACTGTCATCTCTGCTGGAGTCCGAGTTCCGCCCTATGCAGGACATACTGAATGCACTGAGGAGCTCATTTAGCAGCAGACTACATCATCCTAGGTGCACAACCGAGAGGCTTCGCATGTCCTTCCTTCCCACGGCTGTCAGACTGTATAACCTAAGCAGTGCCGCTCGCAGAGATAGCAAAAAGAATTGACAACCTAATAGTATTGAATGCAAAAGGTGCAATAGACTTACACAATGGTCCCCTCTGGTATACAACTAGGAAAATACAGGTCGCTACGGAGGGTGACAATATGTATGGGTACATAATCATACCATGTAGGATAACTAAGTAGACGGTTATGCTGTTTCATTCCATCTAGCTACAATGCTCCACACTGTCTGTGTTTATATATTTATATATTTATTCCATCTAGCGACAATGCTCCGCACTGTGTGTGTTTATATATTTATATATTTATTCCATCTAGCTACAATGCTCCGCACTGTGTGTTTATTCATTTATATATTTATATGTACATATGTATACTCGCTGCTCTTGTTTTTTCTTGTCTTCTGATTGTTGCTCTGAGTGTTGCTATCCCTGTGCTGTTGCAATCCTGGAATTTCCCCATTGTGGGACTAATAAAGGCTTATCTTATCTTATCTTATCTTAAGTTTGAAGAAGTTAATGCTCATCCAGGCTTTTATGTCATCGAGGCAGTCTATGAAGATGAAAAGGGTGACAGAAGTAATGTTTTTTGTTGATAAATAAAGCTGGGTATCATCAGCATAAGAATGACTTGTTTGACCATGTCTACGTATGATGTGCCCGAGAGGTAGCATATACAGAATGAAGAGGAGGGGACCAAGCACTGAGCCTTGGGGGACACTACGAAGAACTGGAGCCGAGTTGGATTTAGAGTTATTTAGAGTCTTGTATGTCACAAAAAACATGTTACAGACATGTTAACAACAGAAAAAAAACTTGATTTTTGGTGGAGTGTCACTTTAACATACAGAGATACTGAGTGTGCATTAAATATTGATGACTTCACCATGCATGCATTTTGTTGCATCCCACATGCCGAGCAAGTCAATGGGAATTTGAGATTTAGAGTAGGAACTCATCAGATTATCATGTTGGTCTTGTTAACAATGCACATTCAAAGACTGAATGGGTGGATCACACAAATACAGACAACTGCAAATGAGTGCTAACAAATATATAGAATAGTTAAATTCCCCTTTCCAAACTACTGGAAAGACACAGTTCAGCAATTAATTTTCTTAATGTTTAAACATCAACATTGCAGGGATAGCACAGAGCTCCAGTTCTTCAGATATTGCTAATAACTTTTACTTTGATGCTTAAATAAATTTAAATACATAATTTATGAACAAGCAAATTTATAATTTTACAGATAGGGTGAGATGGAGACAGATGGTCCACTGTGGCAACCCCTAAAGGGAGCAGCCAAAAGAAGAACAAGAAGGAGAAGAAGAAGAAGAAGAAGAAGAAGAAGAAGAAGAAGAAGAAGAAGAAGAAGAAGAAGAAGAAGAAGAAGAAGAAGAAGAAGAAGAAGAAGAAGAAGAAGAAGAAGAAGAAGAAGAAGAAGAAGAAGAAGAAGAAGAAGAAGAAGAAGAAATTTATAATTTTGTGCGGAGGGTGAAATTAGATTACATGCTTTAAAGAGATTTTTTACTTCAGCCTGTTTCTGCCCTAAATTTGTTCATTCTATCACTGAAGTCTATGGAGACTAAACTGGTTTTAGGGTCAGCCATAACAATAATTATTTGTTGCCAACATTCCTTTTTTTCTGTTATTGGTGAACCACTGTTATTATACTTGAGATAACAGGATGTGTTTTTCTCAGAAAATGAGGTGATGACCCAAATCACTATCATAGAGCGTTCAGTGAAAATAGTGGGAGATTTTTAAAGCCTTACTTATTCTAGTTGTTCTCTGTTCACCTGTTCACTATCATTCAGGCTCCCCAGTCTTTCTTCCTTTTGGTAGTCATGATTAAAAATATAAAGCTACAGGAAATGTCCATGTTTTGAAAAAACAAACGAATCTATGCCTATTTCACCCGGGACAGAAAGGAATAAATGAGAATGAATTGCCTTCTGTGTAATTATATGGTTTAGTTAATCCTGCATCACTGCATTTTATATCATCAAACACTCAAATGGAAAAGTAATTATGTGTAAAGTGTGCTCCATTACATTCAGGTAATAAAGGCATTGGGGATGCAGTTTGGAGGCTCACAATCTAAATGGAATCTCGTACTTTCCCCTTAAACGATTTCCTCGCAGGCTTTACTCTCTGTGGATGGCTGATACAGATCAGACAAAACTGATGAGGATAAAGTTCAGCAATAAAGGATTTTTTCCTCTCCGTCTCTCTTTTAAATGGTTGGCTGCTTCTTGCTCAACTACTGAGTATAGTTAACTAGAGACACTTTGACAATTTATCTTCACTGTGATATGACAAACAATATTTGTCATTGACTAAGACATGCATCTTCAAAATACTCCAGCTGCTGCGTGAAGAGAAAGGGCCATCAGCATAATCACCTTCTTTGACCAACTCAGAGTCACCTAAAGGGAATAGCCAAAAAGAAAAAAGAGAAAATTATATAAAATAAAAGCTACCAAATATAAGAAAACACACAAAATTAATACACAAAACTATAGAATTACTTGCTACTCGTACAAAAAATTAGCAGCCATAAACTATTACTATAAATATATAAATAAAACAGAAAACAACTAAAAAGAGACAGCAAAACAGCAACAGGGACAGTTGCTTTCATATTCTTATCAAAAAAGAGATAAAAAAGAAGGGCAAACAAAAGCGAGTGTTGAATATTATTCATTCACTTCCTTACTCATTGTGTTACAGTATTAGCCACACAGTTGTTGCTATGGTTACAGCAAATCAGGATGTGATGTCATCATCATTTTGTTCCCAGGTTTCCCTGCCAGTCTGAGGCTACCCCAGTTTTTAGTTGCAGTGAGAGAGGACGTGTGTCTAGCTGTGATTAGAGTGCAATCGGAGATGTCTGGATGCTGCTGACATGTTCTGCTCCAGGTAGCGTTTGATAAAAACACCAGAAGGCTAAAGACAGAAACAAGGCAAGCATTGTTCATCCTCTTCACACCAGAGGTAAATGCCGCAACTCTGCTTTCAAGCAAAGCCAACCAAAAACCATAGCAAAAAAATGTATCATGCTCCAAGAGGTGAGAGACACACACCATTTATCCTTTTACTCTGATTGTTTGCAGTTGGGTTCCATCCCTCACCAACTGGCCAGCTCCACCACCTTACTTAAGGGAGGACTCAGTCCTCTTCTGCTTGTGGGACTGTTAAGACGACTCCACTCATTCTGGTCGCTGCCACTCATCTTCAGCCATTGTTGTGGGACTCTTCCCTGAGATCTGCTCACCAACCGGAGTCTCCCCTCTCCCCTTCCAAGTAAGAAGGAAATTTATACCGTTAACGCTTTTCTCTGAAAATCTCCAAAAGATGGACTAAAGGCTCTCACCTCTGGCCAGGAGATTACTGGAACTTTTCCGGAGCCCTTCTCCTCTCAGCTCTGGTCTTCCATTTAAACCCTGCAAAACCAAAATTCTATTAACTGCTCTCATCACAGGAATTCCTCTCCCCTGGTTCAGGACACCACTTCCCAGCCACCAACCTAGGGAGGACTTCCTCTTCCCTCTCTTCTCCTCCAAGGATCCTCACTGCACTCTGGGCCTGCCCACACCCACACAAAGTAAGAGCAGATTATTTAAAAACATCTTGCAATTCATCAAACCCATACTTACCTTGTCCCCTTCTCTCCCCCCACAGGAGCACTTGCACAGTCGACACAGAACCTTGCACAATAAATGCACCTTTGCAACTGACTCCTGTTTGTGTCCTTGTTGTTTTGTCTGCCCTTTGGTCCAGATAGTTAATCATGTAAAAATGGTCATATAAAAAAGGAAGTAATGCACAATGCACAGGCCAAAGTGAAGAGATCCCTTTGTCTTCAGATATTGAAACCCAGTGTCACATCACTAACAAAGAAAAGTGCCACCTTACAGAGCTGTCATAAAGATAGATTACAGTTAAGAAAAGATGAGCGTTTCATGAGCTGAGGACAGGAGGTTTCCGCCTTGCTCAGTCTTATGGCTTTTTCTCTATATTTAAAAATTTGTTGTATTTTGTGCTTTTTGGGTTTCTGTAACTCTTGCACTGTTTGCTATTTTCCTGCGTATGTTTTAGTTTTGTTACACTTTTATTTTGTATTAATTTGTATTTATATATTAGTCTGCTTTGGTTGATATTTTATTCTTTATATCTTTACTGTTGTTCTTTCACTGGGTGACAGCTGTCAGTGGCATTGTGCTCCGTGTGGGTGTTGCCCTGTCAGCTGTCAGCTCCGGTTATGCTCCCGGTACTGCTCCCAGCAGGTCCTAATTATGAATTGTTGTTTCCTTCTACCTGCTCATGTGACCCACAACTGTCATTGATTATGTAAATTGTTTCTGACACTATTTAAGGGCAGTTATTTTTATTGCCTGTTGCCGCTATCTTTTTTGAGTTTCTCCTCATCTCCACCAGAGCCCTACTTTGCTCTGGTGTGCTTCATCAGTAAGTGTATTCGTTGTTTGTATTTTTGTTAGAGCACTGTTTGAACTAATTTTTTTTTTCAATAAACCTCACAAACTCACAGTTCAGCGCATGGGTCTCACCTCTCTGCCCTGAAGAGCAATTCATGACAGAAGACAGCAGCCAGTAGAGACCCAGCTGCGGTGAGTTTGTGGGTTTTTGTGCCATTTTTTTGTTTTTTCACTCACCTGTTTCTGTGGAGCTCATCATGTCCCCAGTATGCCGACCTCCAACAAACAAAGGGAGATCGGCAGCGGGGGTTTCAGGTGTGGAGGAGCAGTGGGCTGCTGAGCTTGTCCAGAGTTTTTTGGATGAAGCTCTTGCCTCTCGCAGCCCGAAACAGATCTGGAAGAGTGTGGACATGGAGACCGGCATTATGAAAGCACACCCAGGGTTATGGAGGCATGCCCAGTTCTTGGACTTGCTGGCCACGCTCTGCCTGATTCTTCCCTGGGCTGATGTTGGGGCCATCTCGAGCAAACCATGCGCCCACACAGAAGCCCACTCCGCGGAAGACGCTCTACTTCACCTCCAGTGCGCCCATTCTTGCTCCTGCTCCACCAGCTCCACAACATCTCATCCAGCTCTAGATCACCTGAGGAACACCTCCACCTTCTCGTCAGCAGCCCCTCCTTTGCCGAGGTTGAAAACTTCTGCAGCAGTTCATTCTTCTGGTTTTTCCTCTCCAGCTGTTCCGCCAGCCAACTCCTCCACGGCTGCTACCTCTTCCTCTTTCTTGGTGATTCCTCCCGTTGCTGAGAGGTTGATCATTTCCTTCCCAGCTCAGCCTGTCACCGTGCCTGCAGGGGCGGCTCCTCCACGTTCCAATGAGGGGCCAAAAACCGCTGAGACCACGGAGAAGGTGAATTAAACACCTACTGTAGCAGAAAACATCATGCCCTGGGAACACAGGCAAATGTCTTTTCTCTATTACCCACATATAAATTATCTTGCCTGATTCCCGGTGGTGGGGCTCAGCCCCTGCAGTCCTATGAGCTCTCACCACCTGCTGCAGTTAAAACCTTTTCACCTACTCTCTACGTGTCTCCTCCTTTGCCTCCTGAGTGTCCGCCGGCCCCAGGATTGAGCCACTGGACATTGGATGAGCCTGCAGCCCTGGAGGACCTGGTTCCAGCCCCGCAGTTATGCTCTGGATGGAGGGTGAGCACTGGGACTGAGCTGACACCTGCACCGATGAAAAAGCGTCCCCGGGTTTCAACTGAACAGGATCCAGTACCAGCAGGAAGTCAACCTCCTGTCGCCACGCAGGGTGAGCCACCTGCATGGGTTACCTCGCTGGGGGGTCTCAGGACTGTATTGACCACCATGTCTGCTGCAGGGGCCACCGCAGCAGAGCCGGAGTTGGACCTTCAGAGGGCCAGGCCCAAAGAGCCATTGCCTGGATCGATGGATACCTGGACGTCGGTGGAGCTTGAGATCAGGAAAGTTCCCTCCTTTGTCTTTGTTGTTTCTATTTTGGAGAGATCTTGCGTGGCTCTTGGTGGGGAGAGCCAAGTGCAGCCGTAAGGTGTACCTAAGCTCACGTTGCCGGGCTCCACTACCGCCGGTGACTGCCCCGGTGTTTCTTTGCCTCTTTTGCCTGAGCTTTCCCCAGGGTCACTGAGGATCATCCAGCTCTGCCAGAAGTCTCCATGGGTCCTGACTCATCGCCTGAAATCCCCATGGGTCCAGCTCCCCCCTGCTGAGGTCGCCGCGGGTGCTCCGTCCCAACCCAGGGCCTCTGAGGGTGCTGCTTCCCCATCTCCTGAGGTCATCGAGGGTGCCCTGTCCCAGCCTGGGACCTCCGTGGGTGCAGCTCCTCCTCAGTCTGTTTCTCCATGGGTTCTGTGTCCTAGTCTGGGACCATCGTTGGTGCTGCGTCCCAGTGTTAAATCAACTTAGGTGCTGCGTTCCAGTGTGGGCCCACTGTGGGCATTATGCTTCAGCCCAGGGGCCACCGTGGGTGCTGCAATGTCCCAGTCCAGGACCACTGCGGGTAGTAGTAGTAGTAGATTAGTTTATTTGCAGCTCCACTCCAGTCCAGAGCTGCCATGGGTGCTACAATGTCCCAGTCCAGAACCACCAAGGGTGCTACAGGCCAGTCCGAGGGCATTGTGGTTCCCCCTCCTCTGCCTGACACCATCGTGGTCAACCCTCCTCTGCCAGATGCTGTTGTGGTTCCCCCTCCTCTGCCAGACGCTGTTGCGGTTCCCCTTCCTCTGTCCGAGGCTGCCGTGATTCCCTCTCCTCTGCCCGAGGCTGTCGTGGTTCCCTCTCCTCACCCTGACATCGGCTCGGGTTCCCCAACTTCTCCATCTTGCCCACTATTGGTTCTTCCGGTTGGGCACCCGCCTCCTGGACCACCCTTTCTGTTTAGGTGGCTAAAAATCTCTGGCAGATCACCCGACAGACTGTGCCACAGGGTTGGGTGGCCCACATTCTCTGGTAGGCCACCCGACTCTTTCCATCATGCCATCTGCCAGGCCTGGGACTTTGGCCGCCCACCTGAACTGTCCAGGTCTTTGGTCCAGGGGGCCTAGGCAGTTGGGGTTTTGCCTGGTGTGGGTCCTGAGCGTTTTTTTTTTTTGTTGTTGTTTCATTCCCCCCAAGCCTGTTCCCCCCACCACCCACCCAGGGTGGGATATTGTTGTGCTCCTATTGATGGGGGGGGGGGGGGTCTTTTTCTTTTGATATTGCCCTGGGGTGTCTGGTATCCACCCCTTGAGAGGGGGGCTCTGTCATGAGCTGAGCACTGGAGGTTTCCGCCTTGCTCAGTCTCATGGCTTTGTCTCTATATTTATATATTTGTTATATATTGTGCTTTATGCGTTTCTGTAACTCTTGTACTGTTTGCTATTTTCCTGCATATGCTTTAGTTTTGTTACACTTTTAATTTACATTAATTTGTATTTATATCATAGTCTGCTTTGGTTGATATTTTATTCTTTATATCTTTACTGTTGTTCTTTCACTGGTTGACAGCTGTCAGTGGCATGGTGCTCCATGTGGGCGTTGCCCTATCAGCTGTCAGCTCCGGTTATGCTCCCCTGTCACTGCTTCCAGCTGGTCCTAATTATGAATCGTTGTTTCCCTCTGCCCGCTCATGTGACCCACACCTGTCATTGATTATGTAAATTGCTTTTGACACTATTTAAGGACAGTCATTTTTTTTTTTTTTTGATTTTGTATCCTTTATTGATCCCCAGAGGGGAAAGTGAGGGCATCCACATGGATGGATGAAGCAGCCACTGTACGGCGCTATCCCTTTACCATTCACACACACATTCACACCTAGGGCCACTTTAGAGTCTCCAATTAACCTAACCTGCATGTCCTTGGCCCATGGGAGGAAACTGGAGAAATCCCAGAGTAAACCCACGCAGATACGCGGAGAACATGCAAACTCCACACAGATCACTGTTGGTCAGGGGCTGGGATCGAACCAGGGATCCCATGGCCAAGGGTGAGTTGCTGTGCTGCCACAGTGCTAACCACTGCACCACCGCACTGCCCAATTTTCATTGCCTGTTGCCGCTGTCTTGTTTGAGTTTCTGCCCATCTCCACCAGAGCCCTGCCTCGCTCTGGTGTGCTTCATCAGTAAGTTTATTCATTGTTTGTAATTTTCTTAGAGCACTGTTTGAACTTATGTTTTGTTATTTTCAATAAACCTCACAAACTCACAGTTCAGCACGTAGGTCTCACCTCTCTACTCCGAAGGGCAATTCATGACAGAGGGTCTACTTTAAACGAGTTTCAGATTCTACACCTGTCCTCATCTTTTCTCAGCTGTAACTGTAACCAAATAGTTTTAGTGCCAACCTCTATTTAAAAAAAAAAAAAAAAAAAACTCAAGTTAACAAACAAGTGAAAGTCAAAGTTACTTGATCATCCATCCATCCATTTTCTACCACCAGGTCGTGGAGGCAGCCGTCCACATAGAACCCCTACCCCCACCCCCCCGCATAGCCATAATTTAGACATTGTATTGTGAGCTAAATCAGGTCAGCCGGTCCAAGCCTTAATTTAGGCCACAAATAGACGTTGAAAACTGGGTTGTGTTTAGTCTCTCTTATATGGACCATACAGTATTTAACCCAAAAATACAGTAGAAGTTGAAAATTGGGTTAAGTCCATCTACCACTGGCAATTATTAGGCTGCGTTTCCACCAAATGCACTTTTTTTTTTTTTTTGGCCAACCGCCCTGAACCTTTTTTGTACAGTGCTTGTGCACTGAGCTCTGGAAAAAAAAGTCTGTACCCTGTATCCTGGCAACAGCTTGAGGCTTTCTATTTATTTTTTAATAGCAGTCTCTAAACAGCGATGGACAGGAAACACATTCTGGCATTGGCGGCAGCTCTGGATGCAAAATATGATGACACGGAAAAGAATACAGGAGTCTGAGGACAGACATCAACTGGTTGATAATTTCTCAGATGCAGACTAATTACAGAAAGCCCATCTGCGCTTCTGAGGCGAGTAGAATAGTCTATGATCAAAATTGTGTTTATTTTTTCATCAATTTTCATAAATCAGCTGAGATATAGTCAACACACGGTTTCCTAAACTCATAAATGACCACCAGTAAATGATCACATTTCACATTGGAGCTGTTTATTTATTCAGTAATTTCCCAGTTTTGGATCAATAAAGTACAGATGTGGACAAAATTGTTGGTACCCCTCTGTTAATGAAAGAAAAACCCACAATGGTCACAGAAATAACTTGAATCTGACAAAAGTGGTAATAAATAAAAATTCTATGAAAATTAACCAATGAAAATCAGACAATGCTTTTGAATTGTGGTTCAACAGAATTATTTTAAAAAACAAACTCATCAAACAGGCCTGGACAAAAATGATGGTACCCTTAACTTAATATTTTGTTGCACAACCTTTTGAGGCAATCACTGCAATCAAACAATTTCTGTAACTGTCAATGAGACTTCTGCACCTCTCAGCAGGTATTTTGGCCCACTCCTCATGAGCAAACTGCTCCAGTTCTCTCAGGTTTGAAGGTGCCTTTTCCAGACGGCATGTTTCAGCTCCTTCTACAGATGTTCAATAGGATTTAGATCAGGGCTCATAGAAGGCCACTTTAGAATAGTCCAATGTTTTGCTCTTAGCCATTCTTGGGTGTTTTTAGCTGTGTGTTTTGGGTCATTATCCTGTTGCAAGACCCATGACCTGCGACTGAGACCAAGCTGTCTGACACTGGGCAGCACATTTCTCTCTAGAATACCTTGATAGTCTTGAGATTTCATTGTACCCTGCACAGATTCAAGACACCCTGTGCCAGATGCAGCAAAGCAGCCCCAGAATATAACAGAACCTCCTCCATGTTTCACAGTTGGGACAGTGTTCTTTTCTTGATATGCTTCATTTTTGCGTCTGTGAACATAGCGCTGATGTGCCTTGCCAAAAAGTTCCAGTTTTGTCTCGTCTGTCCATAGGACTTTCTCTCAGAAGCTTTGTGGCTCGTCAACATGCAGTTTGGAAAATTCCAGTCTGGCATTTTTATGATTTGTTTTCAACAGTGGTGTCCTCCTTGTTCGTCTCCCATGAAGTCCACTTTGGCTCAAACAACGACGGATGGTGTGATCTGACACTGATGTAACCTTGACCTTGGAGTTCACCATGAATGTGTTTAGAGGTTGTTCTGGGCTCTTTTGTTACCATTCGTATTAGCCATCTCTTCCATTTTTCATCAAGTTTCCTCCTGCGGCCACATCCAGGGAGGTTGGCTACAATCCCGTGGGTCTTAAATTTCTGAATAATATGTGCAACTGTAGTCGCAGGAACATCAAGCTGCTTGGAGATGGGCTTATAGCCTTTACCTTTAACATGCTTGTCTATAATTTTCTTTCTAATCTCCTGAGACAACTCTCTTCTTTGCTTCCTCTGGTCCATGTTTAATGGACCAGAGGAATGGACTGACTGATTACAAGTTTGTAGACACCTGTGATGTTAATTAGAGGACACATCTTGGTTGAACATGTCCCTATGGGCACATTATTTTCAGTCTTTTCTAGGGGTACCATCATTTTTGTCCAGGCCTGTTTGATGAGTTTGTTTTTTAAAATAATTCTGTTGAACCACAATTCAAAAGCATTGTCTGATTATCATTGGTTAATTTTCATAGAATTTTTATTTATTACCACTTTTGTCAGATTCACGTTATTTCTGTGACCATTGTGGGTTTTTCTTTTATTAACAGAGGGGTACCAACAATTTTTTCCACGTCTGTACATCTATCTATTTACATTTTTTTGCCGTCATCAACTGTATAAATTCACGGAGTGTCCATATTATCTAAAACAATAAACTTGTAAGAAAGAAATATGACTGTGACAAAGGCACCAACACTCACCTGGCATGTCAACAGATGTGGATACATTCCTCCAAGCCTTTGCTTCCAATTTTTGATCATGGTATCATTTTAATGTCAGCTGAAAGTGTACCAGGTTGTTTGATGCAGCAGAGTTAATCCGCGTATTCTTCATTCTTTTAATATTTCATTTGTGAAACAAAAATGGAACAACAGAAAATAGCTGTTATATCGTTCTCCCCTTGTCAAAATCGAAATTGAGCAAAAACAACATAACGGATCTGATTCCGTCTGGTGACGTTTTCCTTTTATTTTGTCAGTCACAGCCGGAAGTGGTGATAGCAGCTGCAGCGCGTCGCCATTTTCAAACAAGCCTGAAAGACCTAGCTGCTAAATCTCACTTTAAAATTGAGAAAATGCCCATAGCTGCAGCATAGACTCATGCAGACATCACTATCTGATGAAAGGTGAGAAAGACTGCCAGAAATATATGTTTATAGAGTTCCCATCAGCCAGAAAAGAGGATGAATGGAGGACGTTGTGGACAAATGGATGCCGAAGGCCTGGGGAGTAATGAAAGGTTGATGTGATCCACCTGTTTTAACCACTTTACCACAGGTAAGATCTACTTATAAATTATGCTTCTATTAATTTTTTCTCTTGTCGGATTAGTTTGGGGTCATATTTCGGGTCAGTACATGATTACTGAGATGATGCAGGTTTCCAGCAGTTTTAATATGACTGGAGTCTCTTTGACTTTGTGATATTTAATGGTGATATTTGCATTCTGGGTGATTCTAAGGTATTTGTACTTGATTGTCTTTTGTATTTTAATATGTCCCGCTTTAGAAAGTGATGTTTTTGTCTTTTCCTCCAAGTGTTACAGCTTTGAATTTTTTCTTCCATAAAACTAATTTAATATACAAGTAATCATTTTTATATGACTACCTTATATCTGTGTCCACAGTAAACAGCTTTATTTATTATAGTCTTTCCACAAACTTTAACATGCAAAGTGATAAACTCAGAAAAATAGACTTCATAGTGTATGTGTTATGTATGGAAATGATTGAGAAGGGAGTTGTCTTGTGCTGAACATCCAAATGAACATTATTGAGAGAACACAAAGAATATATACAGCGGCCGCAGCCCACCTTACATCATCCCCCCAGACAGCTATGGTAAGCCCCATGGACCAAACCCACATATCACCCCCCCCCCCCTTAGAAAAATCAAAAACCACACATATCATTGAAACCTTCCCCAATTTGGGACCCAAATCACACACTAAGATAATGAAAACAATGCACTAAATGGCTTAACACATTCACACAAAATAACTAAATTAGGGCTGACGGGTGGACTACCGTGCAGACCGCACAACGCAGTGGATTATTCTGCCACTGGTAACTAAAAGAGTCCTTTATTAAACTAAAATCACAGCCGTGCTCCTAACCAAAAATAAAATACCCCCAAATAACATCATATCACATGACATGCAAAGAAAACACAAAACTATGAGCAAATTGCTACCGCATTATTTTATGTGAAGAAAACTGGAACTTGCATGGGGGCCCAGGGCAGCCCCTCAGAAGGTGCGCCCCTGGAGACCGCAGACCCCCGGAGTGATGGCCAAACCTCTGGATGGCGGGGCCCGGATCCCACACCGCCATCACTGACTCCAGTCCAGCCTCACCACCTGGAGCCTCTTCCCGGGTATGTTGAAACTGATTGGCGTGCCTTGACGAGCCGTCAAACCATCTGAAGCACACCGCGTCCAGCTTAGCCATGATGCGCAGGCGTTCCTGGTGTTTTGCTGGATGTCGTCTGGCCAGTATTCGCTGTGGACGTTCCTCTTCTGAAGCCATTGTAGCGGTCGCCATCGTAGCTTCAGATCCTCCATTCCTCTGCAGCCAAGTACGGGGGGCATCTGGGTCTAGCACCTCGGTGTCACTCGCCGACACAGGCACCTCACTATCATGCTCAATATCCCCCTCTGCCATGTCCCGAGCACCGGCACTGAGATCCACCCGCGCCAAACCTGAGTTAAACTGGCCCTGCTTGACCACCATGGCGCCCGTTTGCTCTTCGCACTGTTCGCTCCCAGTGTCCATCTTCAACTGCAGCTCGTCTCGGGTACAAAAGCAGTCCGGTACCTCCTCTCTGTCATCCGAGGTGCTCCGCTGTGCTGTCTCTATGCCCGGCTGTCGCTGCTGTTTTTCGGGGCTCTCAGCATGCTCATGCTCCCCCTCCCATTGCTTCGGCTCTGGCTGCGGGGAAAACTGAGCCAAGTTTGTTCGCTGCTCTCCCTCCATGCTGTAGACACTCATTGCTGTACTCTTCGGCTGGCTTGTCGCTCCTGATAGACACGGGCTTCCTCTCCTGTGGCTCCAATTCCATCATGTTATCTAGCTTGTAGCCTGTAGCTTCTAGCTTCTGTGTTTGGCGCCCACCTAGCTTCGTGGCTAATTTCTCAGTTGCTACTAGCTGGGCTGTTAGCTCCCCGAGCTAGCTAGCTTAGCGTCTTTTGGCGCCAACAGCCTTTCAAGCCACAACTTTGTGCACTGTGTTCAGTGAAAAAGTCAGCAAGCAGCCCGACAGCATCCGCATAAGACTCCGTCTCCCCTAGCATGTGGAAAATTTTCTGATCTTCTACGCCGAGATTGTGAACCAGAAGTGCTCGCCTCCACACTCCGTCGAGTTTACCCAGGCAAAACGCTGCAATGTATTCCTCAAACGTGGCCAACCAGCGAAGCCACAGAATTGCTGATTCTTCTGGATACTGCAGAAACGGCCGTAGAGGTGTCCCGCACGCCTCCATGAGTTAATCCTCAGTCGCCAATGTTATGTATGGAAATAAGTGAGACGCGAGTCGTCTTGTGCCAAACATCCAACTGAACTTTATTGAGAGAACACCCAGAATATATACAGCAGCCGCAGCCCTCCTGACGTCATCACCCCAGATGGCTACGGCAGGCCCCAAGGGCCAAACCCACATATCACACTATGGTCTAATGTTCTGTTTCTCTGTGTGTCTGATAAACGATCTTCATAATGTGGAAGCTGAAGAAAGTGTGGACCACTTGTTCCAGATTGATGAGAACTAGTTCATGACCCCCAACCATCACAGGTGAAATTCAGCGTCTTAAATGTTAAAGTTACAGCACAGGAAAGAGTCCATGCTGGGACCTAAAATCACTTGTATTTACAGAGGACAGCATAGAAGATCACTGGTCTGTCACTTCATCATGTTCAGGATGTTTCACACCAGCCAGGGCTCATGCTGTCATCACCACCACCTTGCACTCTTCTCCCTGCTTTAATTGTTATAGTAAAATTTAACAGGAGAGCAAAATACATTTTCTTATTTATTTATTTATTTATTTATTATTTTCTATCTACATCTTTGTTTAAAACCAGAGGTGGGTAGAGAAGCCAGAAATTTTTCTCAAGTAATATTAATCTTATTGGAATTGTCCAAATATAAGAGTCGTTGCCAGAAAAGGTGAGGATGAAAGTTTTCAATTAAAAAAAGTTACTGGAGTAGTAATGATGGTTCTAAATTTACAAACTTTTTCTCCTAAATTTCTGAGTCTTTTCATATAATTTGTCTTTTTTGAATATAGAACTTTTATCCTATAAACAGCGTTTTTCTACATAAAATAGATTTTTGTAACATACAGTACATTTTCGACTTCTTAAAAAGTTAGCAGTTCTACATTTCAAACATTTTCTTTTGAATGTATCACTTTCTTTTCAAATTTGTAACTGTTTCATATGATATTTTAAAAACATGAATTTGTAACATTTTACAGATAAACTTTTCACATAAATTTGTAACTTTTTAAATTTAACTTGTTTAAATTACTTGTTCTTTGTAGCTGGAATAGAAGAACAATAATATTAGCACCCATCTCAGCTAAATAAATTAAATAATATATAATATATATTTTTTAAAATATATATTAAATTAATTAAATTGTAAACATTTAAAACATCAATGTAGGTCTTAAAGAAGAAAGGAGAAGGTGCTTCCATCTCAGAACCAGTGGATGTAGACACCATTCACACCAGACTGGTCTCCTGGTCTCTGCAGCTCTCAGCTCCACATCAGATGTAGTCGTCACGGATCTCACAGATTTTTGCTGGATTAAAAAGATTCACAGTAATTAATGTACATTACCTCCTCTGCACAGCTGAATGTTTACAATAGAAAATAACCTTTACTGACTTGTATGGCTGTTGGACGGTGAAGGACTTCATAGATGGTTCCTGGTATCCTGGTCGGTGATGTTGATAATTGCCATATACAGAGGTGGGTACAGTAGTATGAAATTGTTTGAGTAATTTATAATTACTCAAGTTTGAGTAGTCACCAAAACATTATAAGAAAGTTTCTACTAAAAACATTACAATAAGCTTACTCTCCTTTGTCTGAGGTTTTTCCTCCCTAAATTTGTGAGTTTATATTTTTTTCCTATGTTTGTCATTTTTTTCTCTTAAATTTTCCAAATGTTTTTTGATAGATTTGTCCCCCGACACACATATTTGTGATTTTGTCTCCATTTTGTGAGGTTTTTTTTTTTTTCCTCAAAAACCTGGTATTTATTTTGTAAATTTACAACCTTTTCATAGAAATTTCTTTGAACATTTCCATTTATTGGTTTATTATTTATTGATATATTTTTTAAACTCATTGCACATCAATAGTAGAAACACAATTCAGTAAATTAGTGACCGTTTTATACTAATAAAAGAAAGCACAATGTGGGTGACTAATCAATATTCTGAAGGCTCATTGGTCCTAAAGTCTAATTGTTAAAAATGGTTCTGTGCAGTTTAATAATATGGTCAAAAAAAATTAAATGGGAGTCTTGTTATGTCTGTCATAAAGAGCATGTTAAATTGACTAATTTATCCCTATGATGGGTGAGACTTAAATGCAACCTTAATTTTCAAAGAAAAATAGTTTATTAATTTAGGCCTAATTAATTTGGTCCTAATTTTTGGATCAATAGACTTTAATAATGTGTCTCCCAGTAGACCAACCAGAGGTGGGTCACGTCAACCTTTCATGACTCCCCAGGCCTTTGGTATCCATTTGTCCACAACGTCCTCCTTTTGTCCTCTTTGCTGGCTGATGGGAACTCTCAACATATATTTCTGGCAGTCCTTTTCATCTTTCACCAGATGGTGATGTCTGCATGAGTCTATGCTGCAACTTTGGGCATTTTCCTGATTTTAAAATGAGATTTAGCAGCTAGTCTTTCAGGCTTGTTTGAAAAAGGGGGCACTCTCCAGCTGCTATCACCACTTCCAGCTGTGACCAACAAAATAAAAGGAAAACAACACCAAACTGAATCAGATGTCATTTTTGCTCAATTCTGATTTTATTGTGACAAGGCGAGAACGATATAATGGCTATTTTTGGTTGTTCCATTTTTTTTTTCAAACGAAATATTAAAAGAACGAAGAGTACGCGGATTAAAGTTCAAGATGTCCCCTACTATTCTACCGTTCTCTTCTTCCTGTAGGGGCAACCTATGTCCCGCCCTCCCTTAATTCTGACAGGCTGCTTAGAATAGTTTGACATTAACCAGCGCAGCTGTACTCTTAAAAAGTTGAACTTTTTTCAGCCCTGAGTCCCCTGAGTGCCACAACAAAAAACGGTCACCGCTGAGAGCGTTTTTGTGCTGAGGGCATCAGCACTGTAAATGTCACGGGGTGGAAGTATTGTGTTTTTTGGGGGTTTATATATTAAGTTTATGTTACATGTTTTATGACTTTGCATGTTTTATGGTTTTTATATTTTAATCAGTGTGTTTTTAAATTGGAGGTGTTTGTCTGCTTCCACCCTGTGCCTCCCCAATTTCTGATCAGCAGCATCTGGTTCACTGGGGATGTTCAGCACCTGTGGCTGGACATGATATACTGTAAAAGGTACTTTGGAAGGCCAGAGACAGGTCCTGCTTGAGGAGAGAGTTCATGCCAGGAGGAAGGATTCCTGCCTGAGGGAAGGCCCAGCTGAAGGAGGCCATGACTGAGGAGGAGGAACAGTAAAGGCCAGGACCACCATGATGTCGACAGTTGAGGGGAGACACTTCTGTGTGGAGCAGTTGGTGGTGCTGCAGGCGAAGGACAGGCTGTTTCCTGAGGGCGTCGGTGTCGTGGTGGCAGACGGAACCTGGCCCGCAAGACTGGATCCTCCCCAGCTTTTAAGGATTTTTATAGTTTGTTTTAGCCCACTTCTAGTTTTTTAGCTTAAGTTTTTTAGTCAGTATTTTATTCCATTTTAGTTTAATTTAACTTAATTTTAATTCTTAGGTTTTAGGTTAGGCTTTTTATTTTAGTGGGCATTTCTATATATTTTATGTAAATAAATTCCTTTGAACAGCCTCACAAGTTTCCCCTTTGATTGCTTCCTGTGACTCTTCACCTGGTTTTAAAAGAACCTTGTAACCTTGCAGGTTCTGTAATTAGCTACCCCTCGGCCGTCACGTTACATAAAAGCTGGTTTACATAGAAAATGATTAGAAAATAGTCACCCACAGCAGAAAAAAAAAATGTGTTTGGTGGACACACAGCCACAAAAAAAGTTGTTGAAAATTGCACAAAAAATACTCCACAGGATTTGCAACAAATTTATTCTCAAAATAGTTTTTGGTATTTGGTGATGGTGTTGAGGGTCTGGCTCTCAAAAGTCAAGTATACTTTTACAACCACTGGGAGTCTTTGTTAAAAGTGCTTTATCAAAAAGCATATTTTTTGATTCTGGGTGGAACATACATCTTCTTGGATACACTTAGGGTTTTGGGGTGGGGGTGTGCCACACTGTGTCAGTGAAGGGGATCCCTCTGTCTGCTGCTCAGTGGGGCCACCCTCACCTCAAGTTTAATGGCATTTTAGACACTGAGGGCTTGGATGGGGATTGGAGCCCCGCTGCCTATTGCAGTGGCTAGTGGTGCTCCAACCGCCATCCCCCCAATTTTAACTGCACTCTGATAGTTCACACACCTGCACACAATCACATCACACAACTGACACACACCCATCATGATTTGTGTATGAGGGAGGGGGGGTGAGGATTTTCCCCCACCCCTGCTGCCCTACTTCTGCCAGGTGCCTGGAGGGGGGCCTGGGGCGCGTCATGTTGTCAAAATCCCTGGATGCTGCAGAATGAATAGATGTGAGCAAGGGAGTAAGAGAGTGATTGAATAAGAGAATAAGCAAGAGTGAGGGAGTGATGAGTGGAGATGGTGATGGTGGGGTGGTTTTGTGTGGCACTTTGCATGTCGGATGGCATCTCAGAGCGCCTGCGGTGGTCCACTGATAAGTTGCTCAGGTGGGCATTGGGGGGGGTGGTTTGCTTCTGTGGCTGCGGCTGCCCTGGGGTGGGTCTGCGGGGGTGTGGCTGTTGGCCTGTGCCGGCGGTCTCACCGGCTGCTGCTGGGCACTGGTGGACGTTCATGCTTGCTGCATCTGAATGGCAGTCACCTTAACTAATAAGGGTGAATGAGTGTGGGTGAGTGTGTGGGGGAGAGCAGGGATGGATGTAAGTAGGTCGGAGCATGAGTGAGAGTGCGTGTATGGGTGAACATGAGTGAGTGTGGGTGATTCTGAGAGCAAGCGGGAGTGGGAGCGAGATTGAGCAGGTACAGGAGTGGGAGAGAGTGGGTGGGTCTGGGAGTGCGAGTGTGGGATTGTGTGGGGGAGAGGACGAGCGAGAGTGAGTGAGTGCGTATGAAAGCATGAGAGTGTGAATGCGTGGGAATGGGTGTGTGTGTGCTGGTCAGAAGGAGCTTGAGTGAGGGAGTAGTGCCTCTTGGCTACGTGGGCTCCCCTGGCTGGGGGGGGGGGGGCACCTTCTTTGGGCATGAGGGTTCCCAGGGTGTGCGGCAGTGACACTGGGATGGGGGTAGGGTTGCTGTGGGGAAGGGGGGGGGGGGCTTGTGCCGGGCACGGGCTGGTCTCCAGCCCGGGGGATGTGGGCGCTGGCCTTCTAGCACCTTGGCACCTTGGGCCCAGTGGCTGGCGTTGGCCCCTCTGGGGGGGCAGGGAGTTGGCCGGTCCGGGGGCATGGGCCCGCTGCGCCGGCTGCCTGACGGCCCAACTTCCCTCTTAGGGCAGATGACTGGCTCTCCTAGGGATTGTTGGCCTCTGACATTTGTGCTCTGTCGGGGTTGGTACGGTTGTCCTTCTTGTTCAGGGTTTCGGGGAGGCGGGAGTTGTTGCGACCGGCCGCCCTCTTCGTAAGTTTTGTGACAAACCACTTACATGTAGACACTTACTTTGCATGTGCTCTCATACACACACACGAATGCACACACACATATGTCTATCTTTAACAGGTGCCAGACTCACCAGACTCATGCTGATACCTCTTCGGTGGAAGAAGCAGTCTGTCTTCTGTTTGTTTTAGTTGTTGGTTTGTTTGTCTTCTTTGTGTGGTCCTCTCCCTTTTCTTTCCCCCTCTCCACACCTCCTTTCCCCATTCCCCTCCTGTCAGGTCCTTCATGGATAAAATAATTTAAATAAAGTATTAAAAGTTATTACAATAGGAGTTTACAACAATATACAGTACATATGTATGCACTGTATAAAGCTCCTTTTGGCAAAGTAAATCTTTTTGGCACAATAACGGTAGCAGATTTCTGTTCTGCTCACCTAGCTGCCTGACAGAACAAGGGGAAAAAATTAATAAAGCATATTTTGTAACAGCTTTATATAAAGTTTGACATCTACAGTGCATCTGGAAAGTATTCACAGCGCATCACTTTTTACACATTTTGTTATGTGACAGTGTTATTCCAAAATGTATTAAGAAGAAGAAGCCAACTTTATTTTAATTCAGTCCATACAACCAATCATGTACAATAGAACAAAATTATGTTTCTCCTGTCTACAATGTTAATCACATCCAGAATCAGAGGGGTTGCTGCCATGCAAGGCGCCATCACAAACAACTTTTCCTTCCCCCATTCTATTATGGTGAGCACCAAGCCACCATAAGACCTTTTTATATGGTCTTTGGTATAACCTAAGGCTAACCCTAATTACAAACATGACCTTGTTTTCATGTGCAAACCCCAAAGCAAATAAATTCTTCACAAAAGACCACATTTATTTATTTTTCACTCTTTTATCAGTGGAGTTGATAAATGTCACAGTCGCAGAGTCACACACAAATAAATCATAATCATTCCTTTCAAATGTCTTAATTCTGTATCATGTAACATAGTAATTACTAACCATTTTTATCAGCTTTGCCACTTCCTTTGTCACAAATGGATTCAGACATACTGAGAGGCTTTCTGTTTACCCCCCCCCCCCCCAAAAAAAAAAGTTTGCACTCTGGTGTGCCTGTGAAGCAATGATCCATGACAAAAATGATTCATGTCAGCGTGGCATGTAAAGTTTTATACTGCTGCAATGAAACTTATAAATGTCACCAAAAAAAGGACAGCAATTGAAGACTGCCAGGCAAAGTTTTGCTGATTAGAGATGTAGATACTGTCATAAATGCCCTTCAGGGCAGGAACGAAGACCCAAATGCTGAACTATGAGTTTGTAGGATAGTTTAATAAAAATACAAAATAACAAAGCCAGAAAAAATTTGCAAAAACAGGAACGAGTTGAAATAATCCAGAGGAAAAAGGCATGTGGAAATGCCAGTGCAGATGTGGGAAACATGTCTGGAGAAAACGGGGAAGAACAGGAGAATAGCTTATCACTAAGAAGGGGACCTCTCGTCAGAACACTGAGAAGGACGTTGCGCTGAGTAGCGGTGCAGCGGTCCTTTAATAGGGCAACAGGAATTAACCCAAATAACAGGTGTGCATACAAGAGTAAGGAAAATCAAACTCAACCAGTGACAGCTGTGACAGCCCATGAACAGAACTTGAAACAATTGAAGTAAACAAGGATAACTGTCAAAATAAAAGCAGAGGAGAAACAAAAAGGTAACTGACTGCAAATATGAAAACGATTTCAAAATGGGGAAAAGACCAAAATACACAAAGAGGAAATAATAACAGCCACCAAGGCAAGGACAAGAAGAAATATAAAAAAAACTAAAACTAAAAAAACAACAACACAGGGATTACCAAAGGAGAACTGAAGGCAAGGATGGAGAAGGCTCACATATAAATACTGGAAGATAATTTAAAATATAGGAAGATCCAAAAACACATAATAATAATAACCATGATAATAATGATTAAACTAAGATACAACAACCGGACAACTCAAAACAAAGGAACAAAGAGCAAACTCAGATAACATCCTCCAGACAAAACCGTACACAAATATAAAATAACACCAAAATGAAGATGGTACAGAAAATAATCAGAAATTAACTGAAAGCGTGAGCACGGTGCTCTCACCATGCTCAGCATCATGACAGAGCCCCCGTCAAAGAGGTGGATTCCAGACACCCCAAGGTAACATCAAAAAAGAAAAGGAGAACACAAAGAAAAACCCCAACAGGAACAGAAATAAATCTAACCCAGCAAGGTGATGGGGTAACAAAGGTTAGGAGGGACCAAACCAAAAATACGCTTAAAAAGTAAGGCAGTCAGGTGGCCTGCAGAAGTCCCAAAACCCCCAGATCACATGGTGGAATAACTTAGGTGGCCTCCCAGAGTTCCTAAGCCACCTAGCAGACAGCGCAGTCTGTTGGATTGTCTCCCAGAGTTACTGAACCACCAAAGCAGCCAGTACAGTCCGTCGGGTGGTCTCCAAGCATCCCTAAGCCAATGGGCCGAAGGGCACGATGTGCCCCCCCCCCCTTCCTGGAGGCAGCAGCTGGAACCCATGCTCTTCGAGGGCCACAGGGGCTGAGGCATGGAAACCAGATGACGAAGATGACTGACTAGTGAGAAAAACGGACAAACAAGATGACTGATCAGCAGGGAGACCAGACAAAGAGAATGGCTTACAAGCAAGGAAACCAGACAATGAAGACAACTGATCAGCAGGGAAACCAGATGAAGAAAATGGCTGATGTGCAAGGAAACCAGGTGGTGAAGATGACTGATCAGCGGGGAAACTAGATGAGGAGGACTGATGATCATTGGTGAACCCAGGTGAAGGCTGCTGACCAACAGCGACCTCAGACGAAAACTGTTGACCAACGGCGACCTCAGATGACGACTGATGACCAGTGGTGACCTCAGGTGAAGACAGATGACCTTAAGCAACCTCAGACTAAGACGGATGACCCTTGGCAACCTCAGGCAAAGACGGATGACCTTCAGCAACCTCAGGCGAAGACAGATGACCCCCGGTGACCTCAGGCGAAGGTGGAGGACCCTCGGTGACCTCAGGTGAAGAAGGATGACCTTCAGCAATCTCAGGCAAAGACTGACAACTATCGGCGACCTCAGGCAAAGGCTGACGATGATCAGTGACCTCAGGCGAAGGCTCAAGCCCATCAGCAACCTCAGGCGAAGGTTGATGACCATCTGCAACCTCAGGCAAAGACTGATGATCAGCGGGGAAACTAGATGAGGAGGACTGATGATCATTGGTGAACTCAGGTGAAGGCTGCTGACTAACAGTGATCTCAGACAAAAACCGTTGACCAACGACGACCTCAGATGACAATTGATGATCAGTGACAACCTCAGATGAAGACAGATGACCCTTGGCAAACTCAGACGAAGATGGATGACTTCGGCAACCTCAGGCAAAGATGGATGACCTTAGGCGAAGTCAGGAGAAGACGGATGACCCTCGGCCACCTCAGGCAAAGATGGATGACCCTCGGTGACCTCAAGCAAAGATGGAGGACCCTCGGTGACCTCAGGCAAAGACAGATGACCTTCGGTGACCTCAGGTAAAGACTGACGATCATCAGCAACCTAAGGCGAAATCTGACAACCATCAGTGACCTCAGGCAAAGGCTGACGACCATCGGCGACCTCAGGCAAAGGTTGATGACCATCGGCGACCTCAGGCAAAGACTGTTGTTCAGCGGCGAAAGACTGATGACCCTTGGCAAAAACCAGATGAGGACCCAGACAGGGAAACAGAAACAAACACCAGGTCACTATCACCAGCAGCAGTGGATCCCGATGAGGAGAACTCAGAAGCAGTTGGCAGCTGCAACTGGTTCTCCTCGCCAAGAGCAAAGCAAGACCTCTCTAAAACTGATAATGTGAAAACAAAAACGAGGACTTGCTTTAACTCAAGCTCCACTGTCGTCCAGAACTCCGGCGAGTCTGCTACGGTGGCCCAAGCCGCAGACATGATGGCGTGTGAATCTGGCGGAACCCCAGTCATGGTGGCTGATGCTGGTGGAACTTCAGGCATTGGGGCTGATGCTGGGGGAACCCCAGATGAAGCGACTGAAGCTGGTGGAATTCCAAACGTGATGGCTGGAGCTGCTGGAACCCCAGATGTGGTGGCTGGAGCTGGGGAGTGTCTCACCGATGGTGCCAGGTCCTGCAATGTCAAAACCAGGGGACACTCCACTGTCGGCTCATGCTTTGGGATGCAGAAGATGCTCTCCCATCCATGGTGTGGCTGTGGGACTGGAACAAGAGCCTCCAAAACAACAGGTCCCTCCGTAGTCCAGCGGCTCCCTCCCAGGGCAGGCAGACACACAGACAGGGAAGAGGGGGACATGGGAGAAGCAAGTGAGGACACATGAATAACTGCAGCAGCAGGTGGTGAGAGCTCAGCCAAAGCGTGCGGCTGCAGCTGAGCCCTCCCACCTGGAATAATGCAAGGCATTTCATCTAAAGGTGTTAAAGAATGAAAATGTACTTGCCTTAATTCGTGGTATAGTGGTATCAGTTGCAGAAGACCCAGACAACTCCCTCTTGTAGACAAGAGTGGGCAAAGGCACCAATGTAGGTAAAAGAGGAACCAGCATGGCAGGTACATTGATTTCCGAAACAGCAGATGCGGCGAAGGAATTCCTCTGGTGAGGCGCAGTTGAATGGTGGCGAGGGGATGGGCGCGCCTGTCCAAGGGGACACTTTCTCGTCGGCTCAGGAACAGTCTGTGTACAATGTGGAGCAGAGGCAGCATTAACTGGGACTGCTGAGGGAGGAGAGGAAGAGCCTGGAGTAGAAGCCAGAGGGAGGCAAGGAAAAGGTGGCGCCGGAGCCCGGGGATGCTTTTTCATCGGTACAGGCTTTGGCCTCATCTGGGACCTCCCCAGCATTTCCCGATACTCCTGCTGCAGGTTGGCCACCAGGGTAATCCTCTTCACCCCCTCAGCATGCTTCGCAAACCGAGGATTACGGTGAGCAGCCGCCTCCACAAGACCCAGGTACCACAGGGCAGATTTTGGGGTGGGAGACATGCGAGCCAATGAAATAAGTCCATCAATCTCCATTAATGCTTGACAGAGCTCCCACCTCAGGCTCATTGGGTACCATCATCCACCTGCTGAGTTTGTGTTTGCCGACATAACAGCAGAGTGGACAATAACAAAAAATATACAGGAGGGGAAAAAAAAGCAAACTCACAGTCCGCTGGCGTCAACACTGGCAGCGTCCTTCTGTCATAAATGCCCTAAGGAACGAAGACCCAAATGCTGAACTGTGAGTTTGCAGGATAGTTTAATAAAATGCCTTAATGACTACAGGCAGTAGCACTCACTGCAATCATTATGAAGCATTTTGAGAGAGTGGTGCTGGCCCACATTCAAAGCAGCATACTGGACCCCCTGGATCCCCTGCAGTATGCCTACTGGCCCAACAGGTCCGCCTCAGATGCCATCACTGCTCCACTCCACTACTCCCTCTCCCACCTGGAAAACAAAGACTCCTAAATCAGGATACTCTGTTGATTACAGTTTTGCTTTCAACACAGTCATATCACATAAACTCACCTATAAACTGTTCACACTTTGCTTGCATCCCACCCTCTGTGACGGGCATTTAGCCTTCCTAAGTGGCAGACCCCAGTCAGTCTGGATTGGAAGCATCATTAAAAGCACAGGTACCCCACAGGGATGCATCCTCAGCCCTATCCTTTATACCCTGTTCGCTCACGACTCACAAGGACATCATCCTGAAGTTCGGAGACAACAATGCAGTGATAGGAAGAACCTATCATTCTACTGTTCCATAGTCCAAAGTGTCCTTCTGGATGGAAGTCAAGTCTGGTTCTGGGGTCTTAATGTACAGCTGAAAACCAGGATACAAAGACTGTTGAACAGCTGCTCTAAGCTGGTGGGCCACTCAGTGGAGAGTGGACTTTTCCAGAGCAGTACTGATCACTGTCTAAGACTGGCAAATAAGATTGCTGCAGAGTCGTTGCATGTCTTGCGTGAGAAGTATCATCTTCTGCCCCCTGGGAGACATTTCAGGATACCAAAAAGCAAAAGAAAAGTTCTTTTGCAAAAACAGATAAGTCCAATTGGTTTAATATTGAGAAAAACAACATTTTCATCTGTTGGTTTGTAGGTGTTTCCAATTCAGCTTCTAAGACATGGTCACTTGAAATATAAGTATCTCAGACATAATAAAGTAAAAAATCGAACATCAAGTCATGGTTACTTCTTAGCAATTTATTGGTACTTTTTTTTTTTTTTTTGCAAAAACAGGTAAGTCCACAAGCCATTCTTTTGCAAAAACAGACATGTCCCAAAAACCATGCTAGTTTGTCTGGAACATACTTAGCGAGGAATGAAGGAGTGCCTGTGTCTATTCGGAATAGCCACAAGCACTTCTTCATTCCTCACTCCACAACCTTACTGAACAAGCAGTGGAGTACAAAGAGATGACCTCCCCCTTTCCCCTTCCACTGCACATACACATTTACACATACATATAGACAAACATACATAAATCTATGCATGCAGGCACACACAAATCAATACACACACGCAACATAGGATTTCCCCTCCCCTTTCCCCACCCATCTCCCAATTTGGATTTGGACTATGCCTTGGTGTTTTTGGCTATGAGTCTTTTATGTGTTTTTATGTGTTTTCTTTTCATGTATTTTAACAAACAGGTGCTGCAACACAAATTTCTACGTAAAAAGACAATAAAGATCTTATCTAACCACTGGTGGGGACGAAGCGACCTACAGGAGGAAGGCTACTGATCCGGTGTCATGGTCTGAGGACAACAACCTCACCCTCAACACAGACAAAACAAAAGAAACGACAGTGGACATGAGGAAGGAGAGAAGACCTTATCACCCACTGTTCATCAGGGAGCTCGAAGTGGAGAGGGGAAGCAGCTTCAAGTATTTGGGTGTCCACGTCACTGAAGACCTCACCTGGAAAATGAACACCACACAGCTGGTTAAGAAGGCTCAATAGTGGCTGTATTTTTTGAGGAGGCTGAGGAAATTTCGGATGTCGCCCAGGATCCTCGGCAACTTCTACAGCTGCATTGTTGAGAGTATCCTTGACTAGCTGTTTCACTGTGTGGTATGGCAGCACTACTGTCTCGGACCACAGATGCCTGCAAAGAGTGGTGAGGACTGCGGAGAGGATCATCAGGACTCCACTGCCCTCTCTGCAGAGCATCTACATCTGCAGAGTCCATAGAAGAGCTGCTTCCATTCTTAGAGACCCCATTCACCCCCAATACTGACTGTTCACACTTCTACTCTCTGATCAGAGGTATAGAAGTGTGGAATGTAGGACTTCAAGACTCAAGAACTCTTTCTTCCCCACTGCCATCAGACTCCTAAACAGCTTATTGGAGTCTATAATCATATCACTACCTCATGCAACTGCATCCAACTGTTTGTTTACTTTTGTCACTTTGCATATGTGCAACTGCTCTCACTGCTAAAACTGTTTACATTGACTGCTCTCAGTGCACATAAGCTGATGCTGCACCAATTTGTACAATGTATATAGTATTTGCACCCCACAATGGACTGGCAATCTGTCCAGGGTGTGCCCTGCCTCTAGCCCAAAGATTCTGGGATAGGATCCAGCCCCCCGTGACCCAAAAAGGATTAAGCGGTAGAAGATGGATAGATGGATATAGTATTTGCAGCTCCATATATGTACATAATTTCTATAGTTTTTATTGATTGTAGTTTTACTCTTCACTGTGTATATTATGTATTTATTTATTTATCTTTTTCATTGACTAATATTTTATATTGTGTCATATTCCTGTTCCGGCGCCACACAAGTTGGCTGCCTTTTGCAACAGCGGCTCAATTCTGAGTCTTTTTATCTTCCTTCTTCTTTCTGATCCGGTGATAACTTTCTGATCCGGAACACCTTTCACTCTATATATATCACGGACACACAGATCGCCCCAAAGATCTCCCGAGTCGGCGGACGGAGCCTCTGTTTACAGCAGGAGACGATACAGCAGGGAAGAGCTAGCTAGCACTCAACCGCCACCCGGTGCTAACGGAGAAACTCGACATACTGGGAGAAACTGAAGCGAAAACGACGCGGGTGCTGGGCTGGAGTTTAGGCGGCGTGCAATAAACATAAGACAGAATAATAAAGAGCGATGGCAAGAACCAAGCAGACGGTCCGCAAATCTACTGGAGGAAAAGCCCCCAGGAAGCAGCTGGCCACCAAGGCTGCTCGAAAAAAGCGCTCCGGCCACCGGCGGAGTGAAGAAGCCTCACCGTTACAGGCCCGGTACCGTGGCTCTGAGAGAGATCCGTCGCTACCAGAAATCCACGGAGCTGGTCATCCGTAAGCTGCCCTTCCAGCGCCTGGTGAGGGAGATCGCTCAGGACTTCAAGACCGACCTGCGCTTCCAGAGCTCCGCTGTCATGGCTCTGCAGGAGGCCAGCGACGCCTACCTGGTGGGTCTCTTCGAGGACACCAACCTGTGCACCATCCACGCCAAGAGGGTCACCATCATGCCCAAAGACATCCAGCTGGCCCGCCACATCCGTGGAGAGAGAGCTTAGACTTTCTTCTGCACATCCACCAACCACAATGCTCCGCACTCTCTCTCTCTCTCTCTCTCTCTCTCTCTCTCTCTCTCTCTCTCTCTCTCTCTCTCTCTCTATATATATATATATATATATATATATATATATATATATATATATATATATATATATATATATATATATATGTATACTAGCTGCTTTTGTTTTTTCTTGCCTTCTGATTGTTGCTCTGAGTGTTGCTGTCCCTGTGCTGTTGCAATCCTGGAATTTCCCCATTGTGGGACTAATAAAGGCTTATCTTATCTTATCTTATATTCACGGTATAAAGCAAAGGAAGATTTTCATTTTACAGGGAAATGTGTTTCCTTTATGTGTATATGACAATAAACGTGATTTGAGTTTATGTATTTAAAAACATGTTCTTTAGTTACCTATTAAAGATAAGTGTCATAAATTGCCCAGGCAGGACGGGAATGAAGACCCAACCGCAGGAGCTGTGAGTTTGCAGAAGTTTAATTTAAACACAAAAGCCAAACATGAGAGCAAAAACTTACAGAAATGCAGACGGGATCAGAGGAAGGCAATGGAGTATGGAAATGCCGGACGAGACGTGGGGCTCATGTCAGGATACCAAGTGAAGTGTGGGACACACACTAGGATTCAGGGTGACAATGTTGAAGGATGCCGAGCCCAACTGTGGCCCGGCGCCCCTTAAATAGGACAAAGGAAAAATACATAAATGATAACAGGTGTGGGCAGTGCGGTGGCGGGGTGGTTAGCACTGGGGCAGCACAGCAACTCACCCTTGGCCGGGGGATCCTGGGTTCGATCCCAGCCCCTGGCCAATAGTGATCTGTGTGGAGTTTGCATGTTCTCCCTGTGTCTGCGTGGGTTTACTCCGGGATTTCTCCGGTTTCCTCCCATATGCCAAAAACATGCAAGTTAGGTTAATTGGCATCAAACTGGGGATTCTAAATTGTCCTTAGGTATAACTGTGAGAGTGAATGGTTGTCTGTCTCTCTGTGTTGGCCCTGCAATGGACTGGCGATCTGTCCAGGGTGTACCCTGCCTCTCGCCCAAAGATGCTGGGATAGGCTCCAGCCCCCCCCCCCCACGACCCGAAAAGGATTAAGCAGAAGAAGATGGATGGATAACAGGTGTGGAGAACTGGAGTGAGGACCATAATTAGAATATTAAACACCTGTGACAAACCGCGAAACTAGCAAGGAGAAAACGGAAGTTGTGGAGGATGTGGAAATGACGAGACTGAGTTTATCTCACGAGCCAGGTTTATTTCATTCTCCAACATCATCCAAACAGAAAGAGAGAGAATCCCCCAACATCTGCCCCTTTTATACCCCAGGACATAAAAGCACACAGTCACATTGTCTTTTAATCCCAAGTCACAGTGCGTCTTCTTCCAGGTCTTCTTACCCCCACCTAAAGTCACTGGTGGTCTGGAAATCCCTCAAGGTCAGAATCAGAATCAGAATCAGAATGAGCTTTATTGCCAAGCATGTTTACATGTAAACATACGAGGAATTTGACTTGACATTGGGCACGCTCAATAAGCGCTTCCCAATGACGCGGCAGCCATGCAAGGCGTCTGTCATCAGTGGAGGGTAAAGAGGGGGATGGGGGGGATGACACATTGGGCAGAGAGAAAAAACATAGTTTATCAAAATAAAGCTTGTATGAGCAAAATTGTGATTACATAGAAAAAAACCCTCTAATGCACAATTAGCAGACAATACAGATCTCACAATAACAAAGCAGCGGTTGAGAGAGACAGTGTGAATGTGTGTGTGTCAGTGTATGTGTATCAGTCATGTAATGTTGTATGCAGTGCATGTATCAGTTACTGGTGACAGCAAAAATCCTCCCTGGCAACGTTTAGATGTTATGTCTTTAGTGTCCTCAAAACACAGATAGCATGTCCGTAAGAGTTCATTCTCTCAGTGCATGTCCGATGGTAAACTCCGTGCTGGGCACATAACGCTGTCCTTGAGAGAGCAGATTACTGCGCACCAGATGTTTATGTTAGGGAGCAAAAAGCAAAAACTCTCTTCTGCCTTATCTTCATCCAGGAGGAATGTAATCTACAGGGCGCCGAATCAAGGTCTAATAGGCACAGTTCACTCAGAGCATAGAATTTTCATCTCTCATGCGATTCTGTACTTCATAATTTCCATATACAGGCTTTAAAAACATTCCCTGGAGAGCACCAGTGACTCCAAGATGTATTCCACCTACTGAATCAGCTACCATTCAGTTCACCATTTGCCGCTATCAGTGCACTCCCCAACTGGTCGAATTTGTTGAAGGAGCTTTGCCGGGTCCGCATTTTGATCAGCTCTCCCAACTTCTTTAATTTCTGATACATCAGGAAACTCCAAAGCCAAAGTAGAAATCCTGTGATCATAAGCCAAACAGATAGATGTCTTCCGCATCTCCAATCGAATCCCACAGACACATGAGTTCCCAATTGTCCATGAGTCTCCCCACTTGGGCTCCCCCTGGCCCGATCTTTTTTTAAAGTGGTGTCAATCGCATTTAAAGCCCAGCTTTCCAGATCCATAATTTTCCGTTGGGTTAAGATTCAGCCAGAAGAAGAGCGACACAGACAAGACACAGCAAGCTGGAATCAGAAGGGAGTAGGAGGGAGAGGAGAGGAGGAGAAAAGATAAGATAAGATAAGATAAGATAAGCCTTTATTAGTCCCACAACGGGGAAATTCCAGGATTGCAACAGCACAGGGATAGCAACACTCAGAGCAACAATCAGAAGCCAAGAAAAAAAGCAAGCAAGCAAGAGCAGCTAATATACGTACATATGTACATATTACTATAAAATATATATATACACACACACAGACACACAGTGCAGAGCAATGTAGCTGGATGGAATAAATATATGAATATATAAACACACAGTGCGGAGCATTGTAGCTAGATGGAATAAATATGTAGATATATAAACACCCACAGTACGGAGCACTGCAGCTAGGTGGAATAAATATGTAAATATATAAACACACAGTGCGGAGCAATGTAGCTAGATGGAATAAATATATAGATATATAAATATAAACACACCCAGTGCGGAGCATTGTAGCTAGATGGAATAAATATGAAAACATATAAACACACACAGTGCAGAGCATTGTAGCTAGATGGAATAAATATGAAAACATATAAACACACACAGTGCAGAGCATTGTTGCTACATGGGATGAAACAGCATAACCGTCTACTTAGTTATCCTACATGGTATGATTATGTGCCCATACATATTCTCACCCTCCATAGCGACCGGTATTTTCCTAGTTGTATGCCGGAGGGGACCATTGTGTAAGTCTATTGCATCTTTTGCATTCAAAAACTATTAGTTTGTTACGTCTTTTTGCTATCTCTGCTAGCAGCCCTGCTTAGGTTGTACAGTCTGACAGCCGTTGGTAGGAAGGACCTGCGAAACCTCTCGGTTGTGCACCTGGGATGATGTAGTCTGCTGCTAAATGAGCTCCTCAGTGCATTCAGTATGCGTCTGAATGCGTCTGCTCTGTCTGAAAGCTGGAAGAAGAAAAGGTCAAGGTCGTCTCAGCCACATCTCACATCCTCCTGTCATCTCCTAGGAGGCTCAGTCCTTTTGTTCCTCTGAGACGTGAAGCATACAATAAGCATACAGTAATACACATGTGAAGCATATGAAACCCACATATGTGTCCCACATGACCCCCCCCCCCAAACGTCTAAGATGGAACAACGTAATAACAGTTTGCATGTCATAATAAAATCACTACACATCAGTCCACATGCTGCTTGGGCCTCAGTCTTCTCCCGCGGCTGCTGTAAACAGGCTTTACCACCTCCGCGGCGCCCTCCTGCTGTGGAGCTGCTGTCTGAGGATGAGAACTGTTAGTCAATCTCTGTGGGTGTTTTAGGGAATGCTCTCTAGGGGGTCTGCCGCGCCGAGTAGCCTTAGCCAACTGCACAACTTCGTCAGCCACCACAAAAGCGGGTTTGAGCCTGTTTATACCAATCATTTCTTTTCTGCCCCCCAAATCTAGCAAAAAATGCTTATCCCCTGTTTCCAGCACTCTATATGGTCCATCATAAGGTGGGTGTAATGGTGGGCGATGGGCATCGTGTCTGACAAAAACAAACTCCGCATTTTTTAAAGCCTTAGGCACAAAAACGCACGGAAAACTGTGGTGAACGGGGCCAGATAGCGTGCTCGAGTCCGTGCTACTCTGTAACCGCTGAACTGGGGAGCACTCTGGCGCAGGATTATCTGGGAGAAATTCCCCGGGCAGCCGAAGTGGCTGTGCGAAAACTAGCTCAGCTGGGGAGGCTTCTAAATCCTCTTTAGGTGCAGAACGCAACCCCAATAAAACCCATGGTAGCCTGTCCACCCAATTTGCATCCGGAAGCGACGCTCTGAGTGCCACCTTCAATGACCTGTGAAAATGTTCGCATAACCCGTTAGCCTGCAGGTTGTACGCGGTCGTGCGGTGGATCGTTGCCCCCAGGCTGCGAGCCATCACTGGCCAAAGTTCAGAAATAAAATGAGGGCCTCTGTCGGACGTAATGTCCGACGGGACTCCAAAACGCGCTACCCATGCCGTTAAAAACGTGCACGCCACCTCCTCGGCTGTGGTTGATGACAATGGGACCACTTCCGGCCAGCGCGTGGTGCGGTCAACCATTGTCAGAAGATGTGTGCGCCCCTGTGAGGGCGGGAGGGGGCCTACGAGGTCAACGTGAACATGATCAAACCTTTTAGCCGGAATGTGAAACGGCTCCAAGGGAGCTCTCGTGTGTTTTTGTACCTTGGCCTGTTGACAAGCTATGCAGGCTGCCCCCCATTCTCTAACTTGTTTGCGCAGGCTCGGCCATACAAATTTCTCTCCCACCATTTTGACCGACGCGCGCACTCCAGGGTGCGCCAGAGAATGGATCGAGTCAAAAACGCGGCGGCGCCACGCGGCCGGTACCACAGGACGCGGTCGCCCACTGGAGACATCGCAGATTAGGGGGGGGCACACCGTCTTGCAGCACCCTGTCCTCCAGCCTTAACCCTGTTGGTCCAGACTGGAGTGCGCGCACGTCCGCGTCGCTAACCTGATCCACGGCCATGGTTGCAAAATCTACCCCTACGTGGGCTGGAGCCACCACGGCGAGCGAGAGGCAGTCTGCCACTACATTAAGTTTACCCGCTACATGCTGGATAAGTAAACTCCGAGATCGCGGTCAGCTGTCTCTGCTGCCAGCCCGACCACGGTTCTGAAACCTTGGCCATCGCGAAAGTTAGCGGCTTGTGGTCAACGAACTCGGTGAAACGGCGTCCCTCCAGCCAGAGCTGGAAGTGGCGAATTGCCAAGTGGAGAGCTAACAACTCCCTGTCGAATGCACTGTATTTTCGTTCACTATCGCTCAAGGTCCTGCTGAAAAAGGCGAGCGGTTGCCAAGCTCCGGCTACATACTGTTCCACGACTGCCCCTATGGCCACATCTGACGTGTCAGTAGTGAGCGCTATGCGGGCCGTTGGGACTGGATGTGCTAACAACGCAGCATTCGCCAGGGCTGTTTTGACTTCAGAGAATGCGCGCTCTCGCTCCGGAGACCATTCGATTTTATTTGTGGGTTTTTGTTTTTTTAGTGCAGCATACAATGATTGAATGAGCTGCGCTGCGCGGGGGAGGAAACAGTTATAAAAATTCACCATTCCCAAAAACTCCTGTAGCACTTTGACTGTTTGTGGCTGGGGAAAATTTGTTACTGCGCGCACTTTGTCAGGCAGAGGAACCGCTCCTTCTGGAGAGACGCCATGCCCCAAAAAATCAATCTGCGTCACCCCGAACTGACACTTGGCTGGGTTGATTATTAACCCGTGCTCTGCCAACCTCCGGAAAACTGCCGTGAGGTGGTTTTCGTGTTCGTCCTCGGACGCGCTGGCTACCAATATGTCGTCCAGGTAGACAAACATGAAGGGGAGATCGCGCAACACCGCATCCATCATGCATTGGAACGTCTGCGCCGCACCTTTAAGCCCAAACGGCATGCACAAAAACTCGAATAGCCCGAACAGAGTTATTACCGCTGTTTTGGGTATGTCCTCAGCGCGCACTGGGACCTGGTGGTAACCGCGTACCAAGTCTATCTTAGAAAAAACGCGCGCCCCCGCCAAATGAACTGAAAAATCTTGGATGTGCGGGATCAGGTAGCGGTCGTGCGCTGTAGCGTTGTTCAACCTGCGGAAATCACCGCAAGGTCGCCACGAGCCATCAGCTTTCGGGACCATGTGAAGCGGTGAAGCCCATGGGCTTTTCGAACGCCTGATGATGCCCAACTTTTCCAGGTTGGCAAACTCCTCGCGCGCTATAGTCAGTTTAGCTAAATCCAAGCGCCGAGCTTTTGCAAAAACGGGTGGTCCGGTGGTAGTAATAAAATGTTCCACCCCGTGCTTAGCCACGGTCGCCGAAAATGTTGGAACCGTGAGTGCTGGGAACTGAGTGAGGAGTGTGTGGAACTTACCACTCGCAGCTGTGACGTTGGCTTGTGCTGTTGGCGGGGCCACTCGAGCTGTACAGGGAATAGAATAAAAAGGGAGTGCATTAACCAGGCGTCTGTTAGCAAGATCAACCAACAAATCATGTGAGCACAAAAAATCAGCCCCTAACATGTTGAAATTGACTGCAGCTATGACGAAAGTCCACTCGAATGTACGCCCGTGTAGGGACAGAAGCAATGTCCTCTCACCAAAAGTCTTAATCGCCGAGCCGTTCGCTGCTGACACCCCGGGACCACTGGAAGGCGCCAGCCGGTCAGCGGAGGAAGGTGTGATGAAACTCAGCTGGGAGCCTGTGTCCATGAGGAAATGTCTCCCCGAGCGCGCATCCCTCAAGTAGAGCAGCTTGTTCTCCTCTCCGAGGGCCGCAGCTGCTACCGACCCCCGGTCTTGGCGTTTCCCGAGCTCTTGAAATAGCACGATGGTATACATTTGCGTGCCCTCTCTGCGAAGCGGCGATGGTAGAAACAAAGGATGTCGTCTGCTTCGTGTTTCTTGGCCTTTGTCGCCGCCGCTGTCGGTGAGTCTGGTACTGCTGCCTCTGGCCCCCCGCCATCTCCGGACGTTGAGCCGAGCTCAGCTGCTGTGGCGGTGGCCGCGCGCCGTTTGGCGGCTTTGACGAGTCGTTGCGCCTCTTGGCCCAGCTCGTGGTAGTCTCGACGGGCCAACAGTGGCGAACCTGCCAGGGTTACTCTCACCGCTGACGGTAGGGTTCTGAGGAAAAGGTGGGCGAAGATGAAGTGGTCATCGTCAGAGTCTTTCAACCCCAACATCTTCTCCATCAGGGCCGCAGGCCTGTCGCTTTCAAATTCAGTCAGCGCCAGGAGCCCCTCTGCTCGCTCCTCCACCAAGGGGGTGAAGTACCGGATGAGTGCAGCCTTTAACGCGCCGTATTTGTCGCTGTCTGGTGGCTGGTTGATCAGGCTCTGCACATGCTGGGCTGTGTGGCTGTCCAGTTTTGCAACCACATGGTAGAACTTTGTGGCGTCTACCGAAATCCTCCGGAGGTTGAATTGCGCCTCGACTGCGTTAAACCAGGAACGCGGATTGTTCTGCCAGAAGTCCGGTAGCTGAACTGTGGCTGCATTCGTTTGGCTGGCTCCTGACGAGTCTGGCTCGGGAGAGTTTTCTCCGGTCATGATACGTCTTAGGGTCACCAGTGTGGAGGATGTGGAAATGAAGAGACTGAGTTTATCTCACGAGCCAGGTTTATTTCATTCTCCAACATCATCCAAACAGAAAGAGAGAGAATCCCCCAACATCTGCCCCTTTTATACCCCAGGACATCAAAGCACACAGTCACATTGTCTTTTAATCCCAAGTCACAATGCGTCTTCTTCCAGGTCTTCTTACCCCCACCTAAAGTCACTGGTGATCAGGAAATCCCTCAAGGTCGTCTCTTTGCATACGAAAGGCCACATCTCACATCCTCCTGTCATCTCCTAGGAGGCTCAGTCCTTTTGTTCCTCTGAGACGTGAAGCATACAATAAGCATACACTAATACACATGTGAAGCATATGAAACCCACATATGTGTCCCACAAAGTAAACAAAGGGAGCTGTCAAAATGAAAGCACGGACTGAAATAGTTAACAGAACATAATCCAGAAAATTACCAGAGGGGAAAATAACCCACCAAGGTGAGGACAAGATAAATATAAAAACCAAGAGGTGCAAATAGTACAATCAACATACAAAAGAGGACTGAAGGCAAAGGTGAAGGTAGGCTCATGTCTAAACAGGCAGATAATATTTATAATACAAAACTGGATGGTCGCGGACTCATGATATTAACAAACAAGACTAAACTAAGACACAGGAACTCTCATAATCTGACAGAACCAAATTACAAACTTAAATAATATAATACATCCAACACCAGCCAGATACAATACTAAACTGAAATGAGGAAAATACAGTAAATGATCAAATAAACTGAGAGCGTGAGCACGGTCCCCCAACCGTGCGCCGCATCATGACACTAAGAACATTGTTCTTATGTTTAACAGGTAAAAATATCACTACGTGAAATTCACCCTTACAACCTGGAATACCATAGGTTATTGTTTAATTAAGAAAGATTTTCTCATGGCTTGCAAACATGAATCTGGATTCTTCCACAGAAAAAGTAAAGAGGAGCGTCATCCATGAGAGCTGATGAGTCACACATTGGCTTTATAAATGTCTGAGCGCTTTCATCCAAATTAGCTTTCTGTAATTGCACTGCCACTACTTATTTTTTCCAGAAGATGTACTTGTATCCGGTTAATTTATTGAATCCACAAAAGTTGGTCTGCCCCCCCTTCCTCTGACAGCACAGAAGAGCAGCTCCAGCTTTTTGTCTTTTTTCTTTTGAATGATTTCTTGGCTGTGGTGCGCATGTTTGCAAATCTAGGCTATGATTACAAAAATAACACATTAATTTTGCTGTAGATGGATAATCTTTTACTCCCATTGGTTCCAAAACAAGTGGATGAAGGCATTTGTTTTGATTGAATTGTCAAATGTGCATGCACTGATTTATTTTTAGACAGCAGCTCTAGTGTGTATTTACCTTATATTTCTCTATTTAAAGGCCTAACTCACAGCCAGAGCAAAATTTTCAATTTAAAAACTCAAGCAAATCATGTATTTTGTGTGACAAAAACTTACAGTATCAAACAATTACAAGCAAGGTTGCACAGAAAAGCTGGAACATGTTGATTAAATGTACTCAAGCAAAAACAGCAAACATCAGAGATGCTTTTCTGTCCTGAAAAGATCAAAACAGATTATGGAATTCTATTTGCAGACCATCATGGTTTCCACAATATCATGACAATTGTCTCAAGCTAAATGGCAAAGTGTTGAGATGGACGGTTGACTCATATTGTTAGTGTGAACAATGGCAGTTGTTTTTGCCAAGTTATTCAATCTGCATTGCTCCAATTATTTATAATTACCGTGTCAGTTGTGCCCTAGGGCACAGCAACACTGGTAATTACAAACCTCATTTTACAAGAAAGCATCCAAGTACCCAGCTCTGTGGCTGAGAAGTGCTTTAAAGCTGTCTTCAGAGGCAGAGCAATAGGATTTTAGGATTTTTTTAAATATTTATTTTCCTTCTTTTTCTTTCTTTCTTTCTTCTTTCCTTTTTCCTTTTTTTGAAAAAAGGCAACACCACCTGCCATGAGGAATGTATGCTCTTAATGTAAGGTTTTACTTTCACTGCAAAGAGAAATTAAAGTCTGCAATCATGTTAGCAGCTTTGTGCTGCTGTACTTTGCCAAAACAGTCCTTAGAGCAGCATAATAGATGTTGTGGATGCAGTTTGCCAACTTCACATCAACAATAATGTTTTAGTTACAACTTGAAAAGTAAAGTTTTCCAGATTAGCTAAAAATGAAGCTATTTCAAACCAAAGTAACCACATAAAGTGCATTCTTGAGTGGTGTATGGTGAAATTAATAACTCTGGCATACTTTGTCCAAAGTCAACAAAATTTGGAGTGGTGAACAGGCAGCCAATGGTGAACAATTCTATAATATGTATACAGTGACACGCAGCAGCAGCGCCCCCTACCACCAATGGACAGGAAGTTGTCATAACTCACACGTACAAGGTCCAAATGGACCCAAACCTCATATATATGGTACTGGTACCACCCAGAATGGGCCGGAGCTGCTTGCGCTGTAGCCGGCAGGGAAGCACCTCTTCTCGCATGAGCTTAGGAGGAAGCACCAAAGAAGCAGGGCTGGAACTAAGGTGAGGAGGAGGAGGAGGAAGCATAAGCTGGCTGTACCGACGGTCATCACTGGGAATGTGCTATCGCTCGGAAACAAAACAGATGAACTTACAGCGCTGATCAGGACGCAAAAGGAATATTGTGAGTGTAGTATCATGTGTTTCACAGAGATGTGGTTACACTCACAGATCCCAGATATTAAAGTAGCGAAACCTGGCATCAAGACTATATGGGGGGGGACAGAGATGTGATAAGTAGTGGGAAAAAGAGTTGAGGAGGACTGGCACTTCTTGTGAATGAAAGGTGGTGTAATCCTGGACACATTTATGTGAAGGAAAAGCACTGCAGCCCGGACATTGAACTGCTGGCTGAGTATGCAACCTTATTATATGCCACGCGAAATGACATGTACCTTAGTAATTATTGTCTATGTCCCTCCGTATGCTGATGCAGCGGTGGCCTGTGACGTCATCAGCTCCACTACGGCTACATTACTGAAGAAGCACCCGGACACATTTATGGCCATCACGGGTGATTTTAATCATGCCTCACTGGGAAAAACATTACCAAACTTTCATCAGTTTGTTGACTGTCGCACCAGAGAAAATAATTCAATTCAATTCAATTCAACTTTATTTATATAGCGCCATTTCACGACAACAGTCATCTCATAGCACTATCAACTGTAGGGGGGACCCCCACAGTTGCAGAAAGACCCCAGCAATCAAGCGATCCCCTGTGAGCAAGCACTTGGCGACGGTGGAGAGGAAAAACTCCCTTTTAACAGGAAGAAACCTCCAGCAGAACCAGGCTCAGGGAGGGGCAGTCATCTGCTGCGACTGGCTGGGGGGTGAGGGGATAGAGAAGAAGAAAAGAACAGACATTTAGAGAGCAAACAGCACGATGGGGACTCAATCTATGGGAGAGAACAAACAAATGTTAATGACCAGCAAAAAAACAAATATTTCATAGAGAGTGAGGAAAGGAGTGAGGCCCAGTGCATTACTGGAGGTCCCCCGGCTGACTAAACCTATTAGCAGCATAACTAAGGGAAGGTTCAGAAACACATGATCCCTCCCTAATTGTAGGCTAGATCAAAAAGGTAGGTTTTAGCCCTATTCTTAAAAACAGAGATCGAGTCTGACTCCCGAATCCAGATTGGCAGCTGATTCCACAGGAGAGGAGCTTGATAACTGAAGGCTCTGCCTCCCATTGTACTTTTGGAGATTCTAGGTATTACAAGTAATCCTGCATTTTGGGAGCGTAGTGCTCTGTTAGGATAATACGGTAGTATCAGATCTTTTAAATAAAAAGGAGCCTGATTGTTTAGAGCTTTGTAAGTGAGAAGAAAGATTTTAAACTTAATTCTAAACTCTATGGGAAGCCAATGAAGGGAGGCCAGAACCGGAGAGATATGATCTCTCTTTCTAGTACCTGTTAAAACTCTTGCTGCAGCATTTTGGATCAGCTGAAGACTTTTTAAAGATGTTTTAGGACAGCCTGATAATAAAGAATTACAATAATCTAATCTCGAGCTAACAAAAGCGTGGATCAGCTTCTCAGCATCACTCTGAGACAAGATGCTCCTAATCTTGGCAATATTACGCAAATGATAGAAGGCAGTCTTAGAAACAAATTTAATATGTGAATTGAAGGACAAATCCTGATCAAAAATAACTCCAAGGTTCCTCACAGAGCTATTAAGAGAAAGAGTAACTGCGTCCAAACTGAAAGTTTGATTTGGAAAGGAATTTCTAAGGTTTTTTGGACCAACAAGAATGACTTCAGTCTTATCTGAATTTAATAGCAGGAAATTACAAGTCATCCAAGCTTTGATTTCCTTAAGACAGGCTTCTAACTTGGCTAATTGATTAGTATCATCTGGCTTCATTGACAGGTATAATTGTGTGTCATCTGCATAACAATGAAAATGTATACAGTGCTTTCTAATAATGTTGCCTAACGGAAGCATATATAAACTAAAAAGAGTAGGGCCTAGCACAGATCCCTGTGGAACTCCATGACTAAGCTTTGAGCTGAAAGAAAACTCATCATTTACATGAACAAACTGGAACCTATCAGATAAATAAGATCTAAACCACTGCAACGAAGTTCCATTAAGTCCAACATAGTGTTCTAATCTATCAAGTAGAATATTATGATCAATAGTATCAAAAGCTGCACTAAGATCTAAAAGGACAAGTACAGAAACTAGTCCATTATCAGATGCAATGAGGAGGTCGTTAGTGACCTTCGCTAAGGCTGTTTCAGTACTATGATGGATTCTAAACCCAGATTGAAACTCTTCAAGTAAACCATTTCTCTGCAGGTGGTCAAATAATTGCGTAGCAACAACTCTTTCTTAGATTTTTGAAATGAAAGGGAGATTAGAGATTGGTCTATAGTTAACTAAAGCTCCTGGATCTAGCGTTGGCTTTTTGAGTAAGGGTTTAATTACAGCCGTTTTAAAAGCCTGCGGTACATGGCCTAAAGTTAATGAAGAATTGATTATATGAAGAATAAAGCTACCAATAAGTGGGAAGACTTCTTTAAATAACCTGGTAGAAATAGGATCTAAAAGACAAGTTGAAGGTTTGGATGAGGAAGGTTGTTGTCTAACTCACAAAGGTCGATTGGAGTAAACTCATCAAGACAGACATCAATAGAAGGAGTTGTAGTAGTTACAGTATTTAAGTTAACTGTGGGAAGAATCTGATTGATTTTATCTCTGATAGATGAAATTTTATTATTGAAAAAGTTCATAAAGTCCTGACTAGTAAGCTCTAAGGGGATGCTAGGATTGACAGAGTCCTGACTCTTTGTCGACCTGGCTACAGTACTGAAAAGAAACCTGGGATTATTCTTGTTCTCTTCTATTAATGCAGAGTAATAACTCGTTCTAGCTTTTCTAAGAGATTTTTTATAAATTAAAAGATGATTTCTCCAAGCTAAATAGATTTCATCTAAATTAGTAGAGCGCCATTTTCTTTCTAATTGACGAGTCTTCTGTTTTAAGCTACGAGTTTCTGTGTTGAACCAAGGAGTTAAAAATCTCTGATTAGACTTTTTTTCTTTTTTAAGGGGGCCACCAAGTCTAGAGCCTGATGCAGAGAAGCTGAAACACTATCCACCATGTTATCAATTACAGAAGGAGCAAGCTGTCTATAGCTTATTTCCGTTGTGTTGACACATGGCATAGAGGAAACAATCTGCATAAATTTGGAAACAGCATCATCTGAGAGGCATCTACTGTGATAATATTTTTCTTTAGGAGCCAAATAGTCAGAAATAGTAAAATCAAAGGTTAACAGACAATGGTCTGACAGTACAGGGTTATGAGGAGACACTACAAGATTTTCTATTCCTATGCCATATGTCAGAACAAGGTCCAATGTATGGTGGAGGTAATGAGTAGAATTTCCTACTTTCTGAGAAAACCCAATCGAGTCTAATATTGAATTAAAAGCCACATTAAGGCAGTCACTATCTACATCCACATGTATATTAAAGTCCCCTACTATAATTATTCTATCAGATTTCAACACTAAATCAGCTAAGAAATCAGCAAATTCGGATAAAAATTCTGAATAGGTTGATGGGGGACGATAAACAATGGCAAATAAAATTGGGTTTAACCTGAAATTGCTAAAGTGCCCAATACTGAGGACCAGGCCCTCAAAGGAATTATAACATGTTTTTTGCTTTACATTAACTAGTAATTTGGAATGGTAAATTGTTGCTACTCCTCCTCCACGACCAGAACTTCTGGGATTTTGACAGTTTAAATAACCAGAGGGGGTTGATTCATTCAAACCAACATAATCCTCTTGTCCTAACCAAGTCTCTGTAAGGGAAATTAAGTCAATCTGATGATCAATTAACAGATCATGGACTAACAGAGACTTGGGAGTTAGAGACCTAATATTTAACAAACCACATTTAATTTTTAAATTATGAGGAGGAACAGAGGCCAAATCATTCAATTTAGAGGCTTTATGTTTGAGTTTTACCAATATTTTGCTTTATCACTTTGGGATGCTTATACATTATATTTTTATTCACTTTGGAGGGAGCAGACAACGATTCTCTGATGGGGAAGACAGGGGCTAAGCTGAGGGGTGGCGGATGAAGAGGAGCTGCAGAGAGACGTGTAAGACTGTGACTCTGCTTCCTGGTCCCAACTCTGAGTAGTCATGGTTTTGGAAATTTGGATAAAAAAGATGCCAGATTGTTAGATAAATGAGAAGCACCATCCAAAGTGGGATGAATGCTGTCTCGTCTCATAAGACCAGGTTTTCCCCAAAAAGAGCTCCAATTGTCAATGCAGCCCACGTCATTTTTAGGACACCACACAGACAGCCAGCGGTTCAAGGATGACAAGCGACTAAACATGTCATCACTGGTCAGATTGGGGAGGGGCCCAGAGAATACTACAGTGGCAGACATCGTTTTGGCAAACTCACACACCGATTCTACATTAAGTTTCGTGACTTCCGACTGCCGGAGACGGATGTCATTAATGCCGGCGTGAATAACAATTGTGGAATATTTACAGTTACTTTTAGCCAGCATTTTCAAATTTGACTCGATGTCGCCTGCTCTGGCCCCAGGAATACATTGGACTATGACCGCTGGAGTCTCTAGGTTCATGTTTCTGACTACAGAGTCGCCAATGATCAGAGTTTTTTCCTCAGCGGGTGTGTCGCTGAGTGGGGAAAAACGATTAGAAACGTGAACAGGTTGGTGGTGTACCGGGGCTTTGCGACTAGGCTTCCTTCTCACCGTCACCCACCCAGTCTCCTCGCTGCTGAGGAGAGCCGGGGAACCGCTGACAGGGGGGCCTAAGCTAGCTAGCTCCGCTGCAGCTAATGGGCGTCCGTCGAGATTAACTGGCGCAGACGGTGTTTCAATGCAGCGGAGCCGGGATTCCAAATCAGACAACCTCGCCTCGAGCGCCTCAAAAAGACAACATTTATTACATTTACCGTTATCACTAAAAGAGGCAGAGGTGTAGCTAAACATCTGACAGAGAGAGCACACCAGAGGAGAGAAAAGAGAGGTAGTAGCCATAGCTAGTGGCTAGAGAGCTGGAGAGCAAACCACACAGGCAGACAGCAAAACAGGAAGTGACGATACGTTACCACAAGGAAGTGACGATCCCTCCTGGTCGTCACTTCCGACCAGGAGGGTCGGAAATGACGACACAAATGACTTCACAAATAAAGTGACTTCACAAATAAAACACTAGATTATTGTATGCCAATGTCAGAGATGCATATAGTGCCATAGCTCTACCCCCATTGGCAAATCGGATCACTGCATGGTCATTGTTATGACCCGAGCGCTAATGTTATTTGTGCTCGGGCTATTCCTGTCAGGTCTTGACAGCGGCATTGTTATTCCGGCTCTCCGAGCTCTTATTGTGACAGCGCTCGGGGACGCTTCCGCTCAGCTGTCAAGACCTGAACAGCTGTTCTGCATTTGCGGTCGTTAGCGGCCGGCTTCTTAAACCGACGCTAGCAGCTGCATCCTTGCAGCAGTGTCCGTCGCTGATCGTTGGAGCGATCGTACGTTACGGATTATTACTACATTGCCCGTCTGTGGTGTGACCGTCTCATCCTGTGGACCCGTGAGTGAGCTTATTAGCTTTACGCCTCCCTGTGTGTAGACTTGTTGGTGTCATAGCCTCAGCGGCCTGTATTATTGTGACTTTCACCGTAAATAAAGACTTTAACACAACCCTCTGGTGACGGTGTGGCGTCTTATGGTGGCTCGCGAGGGCCACCGCATGACAGTACACTGCTGCCAAAAACGGCGTTTTTTACGGTGACGCCAACCCGAGACGCCTTTCGCCAGTGAGGTTGTGTTTATTGGCTATTGCCCTTTTTTCTTGTCTGGGTAAGGTGTGCTGGAGGAATGCCGTCGCAGATGGGCCACGCTCGGAGTCCAAGCCACGAGCTGGCGGACGTCCTGGAGTATGTGGATGAGACGCTCATCTCTGCTTCCCTCCTTGACTACGACCGCAGCGTACTTTGGTACCTGGACTGTGCTGAGGACTCGCTCAAACACCTTCCTCCCCGCTTCGCCGACCACCCAGAAGTCGCCGCGAGGAGGAGTGACATCACCGCGCAACGTGAGATACTCAGTATGTTGGAGGAGGAATACGGCAAGAAGCAGAGGAGGAGGCGTTCACGCTCCTCGCTTTGGGATCCCGTTCCTGACCTCGATCCACTCCAGGAGTTCGCACCACCCAGGGGTCGTCGCAGATGTCGGCGCCACGGCCAAGAGCAGCCCCAGCAAGCTCCTGTTCCGGATCCAGTTCCGGGCCGCCGGAGTGACCCAATCAACCAGCCAGCTGCTGTGTGTGACAAGAGTCCTGCTTCGGCGAGCCCCGTCCATGTGTCCTTGAGAGCGGCTCCCCTTTGTCCTCCCGGGGGACCCTCCGTTACCATCCAGCGGGAGAAGGAAGGAGCAATGCCCCCTACAGCTGGCACCACCCTCCCTTCGGGAGACAGGCAAGTTCATGTTCACTCCCCTACTTATAATAGTGATCTGTCTTGTCTGACTCCTGGGGGTGGAGTTCGGGGTTTGCAGCCCCCTGAGCTCCCACCACCAGCTGTAGTCATCTGTTCTGAACCTGCTGCCTCTGTGTTTTCCTCTGCTGAGCGGTCCTCGGTGTTAGGCCTACGTCGTCGAGCGGGGAGGAGGCCTGTGGCTCTGTAAATAATCCCGGCCCCGCAGTCACGTTTTGGACACAGGAGAAGAGCAGACTGCGGTGTGGAGCCTGAGCCGACGAGGAAGCGTCCCCGGGTCTCCACGGAGAAGCAGCCCGAGCCAGCAGGTCAAGGGTCCTCTGCCGCCACACCATGCGGGTTATTGGTGTGGACATCAGCGCGAGAGGATCCAGCTGCAGAGACCATCATGCTGGCTGAGGAGCCCGACGCAGCTGAGTGGGAGCCCAACGACGAGCTTCTACCCAAACCTGGATCGACGGAGTCCTGGATGGCTCCAGAGCCCGAGTGCAGGCAAGTGCTCTTCTTTGTTTTCCTTTGTGGTGTGTTAGAGCATTTTTGCCTGCCTCGCGGGGAGGCGAGCAAGGGGCAGCCATCTGCTGCGCTCGAACTCGTCTCGCTGGGCTCTGGCGCTGCCGGGGATATTGATCCCGGTCCTCTCTGTTCCTCTGAGCCTCTTCACAGTGTCGCCGGCTTGGAATCTGTCGAGGTCACGGTGCAGGAGGTCCCAAGTTCGGGGGTGGAGGTCATCGCCGATGCGGTGCCGATCCAGTCGGGGTCCGATGAGGCCCAGTGGGGGTCCGACATGGGGGCAGCTGTGACCCAGCGGGGGTCCGACACAGGTGCAGCTGTGACCCAATCGGGGTCCGGTAAGGCTCAGTCGGGGTCCGACGCGGGTGCAGCGGTGACCCGGTCGGGGTCCGACGCGGGTGCAGCGGTGACCCAATCGGGGTTCGACGCAGGCGGAGCTACAATGGCCACATCGGTGTGGGTCAAGGTCGGTGGAGGAGCTGCAGACCCTTCGCCGCCTGATGTGATGTGGGCTCGTCATCACGATTATTCCCCTCTCAGGAGCCACCAGCTGGAGTCGTCAGCGCTGGGGGCCGTTGGAGGTTTTCTTCTTGCAGGCTGGCGCTCCCATGCAATTTCGCTGTCAGGAAGGTCATTGCACGCTATTCCTCCACAGTTCTGGTGGCTGAGGGATACGGGCTGGCCACCCGAGGAGCTGTGTTGCCTGTTCAGCACCTTGGGTTGGCCACCCGATGGACTGTGTTTATTGCTGGGTGGTCTGGTTCGGCAGCCGGAGGACTTGACAATCTGGGCCTGGGACTGGGTCAGGCCATCCGACCACGTACTGTTTCCTGTGACCACCCGTCGGCCATCGGACGCAGGGAGACCGCCGGAACTATGCCTGGGTCGTTTGGTCTCTGCCTGCCATTGTCTGTTTTGACTGTATGGTGTAAAGGTCATTTGGATTGAGAAGATGGCTGCATGTGTATGTTGCTGTAGTATGGTTTTTTTTTCTTCCCTCTCATCGGAGGGGTTATAGCGTGTTACCTTGTGGGTTTTCATAGGCACTCTGGTGTTCGACGATGATGTTTTGTTTTTCTTTTGTGTTGGGTTAAACAGTACTTTTGTGTAGAATGTGGCAGAGTTTTCATGCACTTGGGTAACTTGGAAGCATACATTGATCCGTTATAGCATTTTGAAGTTTGTGTAAACTGCGTGGAAGGACTTTCATTCAGATGAGTTCCTTATGACCACATGAAGTCATGTACTCTGGAGTTAAACAGTTTGTCTGTGGTCACTGTGGGAAAACCTTCTGTGTCGGGTAAATTATGCTCTGTATGGTTTGTGCCCCATGTATTGTAACTCTTGCCCTATTTGTTTGATTGTTACTCTGGGAATGTAATGGGTATGTCAGGGGATGTGTTTTTTTGGGGGGGCCTTGTTGGTATTTGTTTCGCTTCCTCCTTACCTGTTCCTCCATTCACTCGCCCTGTGGGTGTGTGTGGTGGTGGTGGTGGTGGTGGTGGTGGTGGGGGGGGGGGGGGGTAGGTGTTACAGGGCGTTCGGAGCCCGCCTGGAGGGGGAGGGGTACTGTTATGACCCGAGCGCTAATGTTATTTGTGCTCAGGCTATTCCTGTCAGGTCTTGACAGCGGCGTTGTTATTCCGACTCTCCGAGCTCTTATTGTGACAGCGCTCGGGGACGCTTCCGCTCAGCTGTCAAGACCTGAACAGCTGTTCTGCATTTGCGGTTGTTAGCGGCCGGCTTCTTAAACCGACGCTAGCGGCTGCATCCTTGCAGCAGTGTCCGTCGCTGATCGTCGGAGCGATCGTACGTTACGGATTATTACTACATTGCCCGTCTGTGGTGTGACCATCTCATCCTGTGGACCCGTGAGTGAGCTTATTAGCCTTACGCCTCCCTGTGTGTAGACTTGTTGGTGTCATAGTCTCAGCGGCCTGTATTATTGTGACTTTCACCATAAATAAATACTTTAACACAACCCTCTGGTGACGGTGTGGCATCTTATGGTGGCTCGCGAGGGCCACCGCATGACAGTCATGTTATCACTCAAGTACGTTCCTCTTGTGCAAAGACAGCCTGCTTATACGTGGATTGTGAGGAGGTGGACACAGGAGGCTGCTGATGCACTGCAGAACTGTTTCAAGACGACGGACTGTGGCGTACTCTGTGAACCACATGGAGTGGACATAGACAATATGACCAACCGCATCACAGAATACATCAGATTCTGTGAAAACATCCATGCCAGCTCAGACTGTACACTGCTTCTCCAACTACAGACCATGGGTCACCAGTGACCTGAAAGCACTTCTGAACAAAAAGAAGAGAGCTTTTAGATCCGGAGACAAGGAGAAGCTGAGGGGAGTGCAGCATGCGCTGAGAGAGGTGCTGAGGAGGTCCAAGGACAATTATAGGTGGAAGTTAGAGAATAAACTCAGGCAAAACAACGCTGAAGATTTGTGAGTGGGAATGAAACAAATAACTGGGTGCAAGGAGAGAGTCTGACAGACATCTGGGAGCCAGGAGAGAGCTGATGAAATGAATCTGTTTTTTTAATAGGTTCAACTCACAGTCTGTCACCCCAACAACACAGCCAGACCCCCACACACCCCTCCACCCACCCTCCTGTGAAGCACCTCTCTCCATCTCCCCCCTCACCCCCCGCCTCCTCCTTAGGGAACACCAGACCCCTCCCTCACATCACTGTGACTACAGACCAGATTAAGAAACAGCTGGAGAGATTCAGTCACCGGAAGGCGGTGGGCCCTGATGGAATCTCCACCAGGATTCTGAGGACCTGCCAACCAGCTAGCTCTGGTACTGAAACATCTGTACAACCTGAGCCTGAGTCTGGAGAGAGTACCGGTGCTGTGGAAGACATCCTGCCTGGTTCCTGTTCCCAAGAAGTCATCTCCATCGGACCTGAATGACTATTGACCAGTTGCCCTCACATCTCATGTGATGAAGGTCCTGGAGAAACTGGTCTGAGCCCACCTGAGGCCGCAGGTGAAGAAGTGGCTGGACCCTCTGCAGTTTGCATATCAGCCCCATTTAGGAGTTGAAGACGCTGTCATCTATCTGCTGCAACAAGCCCACCTGGATGGCGGAGGAGACACTGTGAGAATCACATTTTTTGATTTCTCCAGTGCCTTTAACACCATCCAGCCACTGCTGCTGGGTGAGAAGCTGCGGGTGATGGGGGTCAACAGCTCTGTGATCTCCTGGATTACTGACTACCTGACAGGAAGGCCAAAGTTTGTTCGGCTGGGCGGTGTCTTGTCTGGTGTGGTGGTTAGTGATACAGGAGCTCCACAGGGGACTGTGCTGTCTCCTTTTCTCTTCATCTTATACACCACTTACTTTCAGTACAACACTGAGTTATGCCACCTGCAGAAATTCTCTGATGACTCAGCTGTTGTGGGTGTATAGGAGATGGGAGTACAAGGCACTGGTAGACAGATTTGTGGAGTGGACAGAGTAGAATCACCTGAGGCTGAATGTCAGCAAGACCAGAGAGATGGTGATTGACTTCAGAAAGAAGAGGACACTGATAGAAAAATTTCACATTTATCTTATATTTGTATTTGCTTTGTCTCAAAGTCTGTCTCAGAGTCTGTGTCAAAGTTGCAGCTATACTAGTTATTATCTTGTTTTTAGTCCATTCTGTGTGGCTCCAGTGTGACTGGTACTGAGTGAGCGTCATGGTTCCTGAGAAAAAGATATTCTGTACACCAAGTGTACAGTGTACAGTGGGCTGCACGGTGGCGCAGTGGTTTAGCACTGTGGCAGCACAGTTTTACCCTCGGCCGGGGGATCGCGGGGATCATGAGATCGTGGGTTCGATCCCAGCCCCCGACCAACAGTGAGCTGTGTGGAGTTTGCATGTTCTCCCCGTGTTGCGTGGGTTTACTCCGGGATTTCTCCGGTTTCCTCCCACACACCAAAAACATGTAGGTTTAGGGCGCTCGCGCACGCAGCGACCAGCAGCCGGTGGCTTGTCACCAGACTGCAAACCAAGTCTACCTACGGGTACAAATAAGTAACAAAAAAAAAAAAAAAAAAGTTTTGACCAGATGTACTGGACCAATCATGATGGACAATTTGCCCCTCCACCTCTCAGATAAAGGAGGGCTTAAACAACTGAGTGATGTGTGTTTGAGTCAGAATGGTGTGTGAATAGGCTCTGAGACTATTTTTGTATTGTTCTCCACTGGACAGTGTAATTAAATTTGCTAAAACTCTGATCCAGCCTGGTTTTTGACTGAAGGTTTAGACGAATTTTTCTAACGCCTTCTCAGCCATTGCAGATTAAGGGGGAGGATGTGGGGATGGTTGAGGACTACAAATACCTGGGTGTCAGGATCAGCAACGGGTTGGACTGGAGATCCAATACCGATGCTGTGCACAAGAAGGGGATGAGCAGACTCTACTCCCTGAGGAAGCTGAGATCCCTCAGTGTGTGCGGCAGGATGCTGGAGCTTTTCTTCCAGACCATTGTTGCTAGTGCCATCTTCTTTGCTGCTGTCTGTTGGGGTAGCAGTATCAGGGCCAGTGACATCAACAGACTTGACAAGATTATCAAGAGGGCTGGGTCTGTAACTGGTCTCAGGCTGGAGACCTTTGAGACAGTGGTGGAGAAGAGGACACTAAATAAACTGCGATCCATCATGAACAATCCTGATCACCCCCTCCACCACACACTGGACAGACAGCGGAGCACTTTCTCCAGTAGACTACTACAGCTTCGCTGTTGAATGGCCAGGTAGTGGAAATCTTCCCTGCCGCATGCCATTTAACTGTATAATAACTCACTATGATGTTGTATTCTGGTCATACAGTAACTATGCTGCCATACTGCACCTTACAGTCTAACTGGTACCTCACATTTCACGCTGCTCCTGATAGTCCTGCATTGTGCAGCGGGTATGATTCATGTTTTTATATGGGTCAACAAATATTCAGCTATCATGCATATAGCCTTTTATAGTCGTTTTAGTTTTACTTTCCATGGGTAATCCCTTTGTCTGTCATGCATGTGTTTCTGTTGTTTGGTTGTCTGCTGTCATGCTGCTGTTGCACTGCAATTTCCCAGCTTGGGATCAATAAAGTACACCTATCTATCTATTTTTTTTAATTATTTTTTTTTATTACTTATATTGTACCCGTAGGTAGATTTGTTTTGCAGTCTGGTGACAAGCCACCAGCTGTCGGTCGCTGCATGCGCAAGTGCCCTTTATCCCTAACCTGCATGTTTTTGGCATGTGGGAGGAAACCGGAGAAATCCCGGAGTAAACCCATGCAACATGGGGAGAACATGCAAACTCCACACAGATCACTGTTGGCCGGGGGCAGGGATCGACCCCACGATCTCACGATCCCCGCGATCCCCTGGCCGAGGGTAAACTGTGCTGCCGCAGTGCTAACCACTGCGCCACCGTGCAGCCCATCTATCTATCAGCCTATCTATCTATCTATCTATCTATCTATCTATCTATCTATACCTATTTACATTCAAAATTATTTATATTACACCAATGTCCACGGGCAACCAAGGATAAAGCCGGCTTGGAGGCCCAGGGCAGCCCCACAGCATGCGCACACGTGGAAGCCGCCTGCCCCCGGGGTCAAAGCTGACCTCCCCGGCAAGAATGTCTCCTCTCACCGCCAACCAAATCTCTCATCTGGATCCGACATCCGACACCTCTTCTCAGGAACACTGTAGCCCACCGGCGCGCCTCCTCACGCCGTCTGCAGTGCTGCTGCATGGCAGGCAGTCCTTCCATGCCTGTCAGTCCGCCCCCAACCACCTTCAACACCGCTGCAGCTGTCACCGTTGCAGCCCCAGACACAGCGGCTCTCTGTGGCCGAGCTCCGTGGAAAACCGAAGCTCGCTCGTCGGCATCACTCGTCAACTCAGGGGCCTCGTCGCTATGCCCAGCACCCTCGTCCAAGGCGCTCTGGCGCTCTGCCTCTGCACCTGGCTGTCACTGCTGCTTTCCGAGGCTTTCAGCATGTTCGCTCCCGTCCTCCCACTGCCCCGACCCCAGCTGCGGGGAAGACAGAGTTGAGTCCGGTCACTGCTCTCCCTCCAGGCTGTCTTCACTCACCACGTCGCCTTCACCACCAGCACTATGGTCATGCACCGTGCTGAGCTCCTCGGCTGGCTTGCCATCGTCAGTGACCAGGGGGGTCCCCCACTCGTGGTTCCAGTCCATACCAGCGTTTTTTCCTTCTTTTTCTTTTTTTTTTTTTTTTTACAAAATATACACACAAAAAATAACTAAATTGGACCATGTCTCTAAAATAAGTAAAATAATCCCATAATACATACTCACATGCACACGAGCAGAGTGTATCTCTACATATTTACATCAGTGATATTTAAGTCACACCTATATTCACCAGCAGCCAGTGGTAACACCAGCACGGGGGACCAGGGCAACCCCAAATTATGCATGCCCCTGGCCGCTGTAGATAAGACGGGCTCGGAGGGCCCGGGCAGCCCCACGCCATTAACACCCTTGGCCACCGTCTGCCTCCAGGATCAAAACCAACCTCTCCTACAAAAATGTCACTCTTCATCACCGACCACCTCATTCCTCGGGACCCGCCGTGCAGCTGTCCGGCACACCATCTCTCCGTGCTCGTCGGTCCGCTCCCGACTGCTTTCAACACCACCGCAGCAGCCATCGTTGTCCCAAACACTCTGGCCCCCCGTGACTGAACTCTGGGGAGACCCAAAGCCTGCTCATCGGCACCACTTGCTGCCTCGGGTGCCTCGCCGTAACGCCCGGCACCCTCATCCAGGGCAACCTGAGCTCCAGCACTGAGACACTGCCCGACCTCCTTGGCGCACGGTTGCTGTTGCTCACTCCTGGGGCTCACAGCATCGCTTTCGCCGGCGTCGTTTCCCGACCCCGGCACCTCGCTGCTGCTCCCAGCACCCTCATTCCAGGCACTCCACTATGCTGCCTCCGTGTCCAGCTGCTGTTGCTCTCCCTTGGGGCTCTCAGCGTCACTCTTGTTGGTGTCACTCTCCCTCCTGGGCGTTTTATTGCTGCTCTCGGTACCCTCGTTCCAAGCACTCCACTGCGTTGTCTCCATGCCCAGCTGTCGCTGTTCTTCTCCGGGGCTCTCAGCTTCCATGGTCCTGCTCACTCGCTGCCTCGCCTCCAGCTGCGGGGATGACTCCTGTTTCTTTCCTTGTCCGCTGTCACAGCACACCACACTCATCAGTGCTATGGTCCTGTACCGTGCTGAGCTCCTTGACCGGCCCGCCGTCTTCAGTGACCGGGAACTCCTCCATTCGTGGCCCCGGTACTACCTCGAAGCCTAGCTGGTAGCTCGTAGCTTGGTTTTGGTGTGAAGTTAGCTTAGCAAGTAACCTGTCCATAGGCACAGAATGGGTTGTTAGCTTTCCCCAGCTAACTAGCTTAGCCGTTCCTGGCACCAACAGTTCCATTACCCACAGCTTCGTGGTCCTCGTCTGCTCGTTGAAGTACTCGGCCAGCTGCTCGACAGCATCCTTATAGTATGCCGTTTCACTCAACGTACCGAAAATTCTTCGGCCCTCCGCACTGAGATTGTGGGCCAGGAGTGCTCGCCGTCATCTCCCATCGATCCTACTTAAGTCCAGCACCCTGATGTAATCCTCGAACATGGCCCTCCGCTGCGGCCACAGGATCACTGGCTCTCCTGTGTACTCTAGAAACGGTGCTGGTGGTGGAGGTAGCCTGTACGCTCCAATAATTTTTATCCTCATCGCCAAATGTTATGTATGTGTATGTATAATGAGGGACAGGAGTCTCATCTGTCATGCAGCAAGTTAACCCTTTATTATGAGAACCAAACTATTTATACACAAGGGCCATGCCCGCCTGACATCACACCAGTGGCGGGTATGACAGCACACATACACACCACACTCACTACACCACAAGCTGCCCAACAGCATCCGCATAAAGCTTCATGTCTCCCAACATGCCGAGAATTCTCCAACTCTCAACGCCAAGACGACGGACCAGGAGCGCCTATCCTCTGTCTCCGTCTAGTCTACCCAGGCCCAGCCCAGCAATGCATGCCCCAAGCATGGCCCTCCAGTCCAGCCACATGATAGCTGGCTCTCCCGGACACTCTAAAGATGACGGCAGAGGTGGAGGTAGCCCATACGCCTCCATGGTTTTCTCCTCGTCGCTAAAATGTTATGTTGGTAATCAGAGACTGGTGTCGGTCTTATGCCATGCAGCAAACTCACTCTTTATTAAACACACACAACTATATATACTCTGGCTGTAGCCCGTCTGACGGCACTACACAGGGCGGGTACGGCAAGCCCCACGGGCCACACACACACACCACATTCTCCACACAACACATAATTCAATTTTTAAAAGGGAAATCATCCAAGGGGTGCAGACTTTTCATAGACTCTGTACATAACAGCTTTTAATTTTTTTCCTGATTGATGACTACAAAGTCCCATTGTCCACTAGTGGACATGCTGTAACTTTTAATGAAAACAAATTTTATTGTAGCACCATGGCTGTAAAATCTATTCAGTGTGCTTAATGCATTTCTGTTTAAAATGTTGTTATACCTCTGTGTACTGTTGAGGCTGGTGTGGATTGCTCTCTGTTTTGAACGGTCCTTGAATGTGTCACTCACTGGCATGCTGAGTGCAGCGGGTGTCCATCTTAGTTAGCAGAGAGCACCAATCAGATGAAATCATCGGCATGGTCTGGTTTGAGAGAGGGTGGGACTAATGGAGTGAGTTTGTTGGCATGAGACGCTGAACAGGTCAGATGGGAGAATGGCATTGGGATGAACTAAAGGACACTTTTATAAGTTTATGAGTTAAACACTTGGTTTTCAGTTGGTTAAATGTTAGTGCATAGCATTTATAATTGTTTGTACCCTATTTGAGGGAACAGTGACTGTGTTCAAGCTACAATCGAGCCATAGAGCGAGGGAGCTGTTGAGACTCTGACAACGAGGTGGGCTGTAGCTACCTGATGAGCATTTTGGTTAATTCACAGGGGGGGCAGAGACGACGTGTTGGGCCTTTCTGCACCAAGCTGCTGAGTGCGTGTGGACTTAAATTGCCACTGTGGGTTTTTTTCCTTGTGCATTGGGGATGGGGTAATTTGAGTGTTTGTGAATACCTAGTGTGCTTTGAGACTGCAAGGTGGCATGTTGTGCCGCAGCTTTGAAGTTTCCCAGGCCACAGATGCCAATATGTTGAGGTGCTCAGGACTTGCTTCTGCAGGAGAAGTTCTGCCCACGCCCAAACGTTCGTCACGGGGATACCACGTTCCATGCTGCCGTGGGTAGGGGTTTCAGGAAAGACCAAGTTTGCTACCGCCATTGAACTTTTCTACGAAACAGTGAGTACCACCATTGGTTCTATAGAGGATTAACTTTCATGAGCTCCAACGTGCGCGCCAACGTGTGGTACCACAAATAGACAATCTAAAACTGAAATCCTGGATACAACTTTGTTTGTTTAAATTTTATTTCTTTTTGTTTTTTGGGGTCCTTATGTTTTCTTTTATTTAACCCCTTGCACTCCGGTCAATTTCCCTAAAAACGCCAAAAAATAACGTGCCCAAAGTAAATCAAAAGCTGTTCTTCAACCCTTTGCAGCATCTTCATGGGGTTGATCTCATTTAAAAGAAAACACTTTGAATTTTTTTGGCAAAACAGTCATAATCTCTCTAAGTGCTCCGGCCACTGACTTACAGTCATCTAAACATACTGAACTTGAAGAAAATAAATTTCGCCTGGGTGTTTTTTTGGATACAAATGCTTGCAAATAACACACAGCTTCAGATCCGGGCTGGAAAATGCAACAGAAATGTAGAACCAAGTGTTATCCAGCTGAGGTCAAAATTTTGTAACAATACCAAAAAAATGAATATATTGCACAGCTTTGTTCTCAGGTAGTTCCCAGGCGTTTTTGAACTGGGCCAAATTGTGCCAAATGGCACAGTTTGGAAAAATGTCTGTAACTTTTGAATGATTCAATATAGAAGCTTCATCTTGGGCTCTAATGAAAGGTGACACTCAGGGCTGTGTGTGTGTGTGGGGGGTCCCCCCCCTCACTACAGAGGACGGACATCGCCCGTTGCGCAGCGGTCCGTCATGTGGCGATGATGCACAGCTGTAATTTACTGATCGGTCAAAAGTCATTTTTGATTACAGTTTTCAGGGTTAAAGAATAACTTAGGTTATAACACTTACCTCTTCACAACAGCAGTGTAGCTGGTGAACTTCTCTTCCTCATTGTCAGACGAACGCGACGCTGGTCCGCTTGTTATGGACTCGTGGTTCTGGTCTCGCGACCCGGTCAAAACATAATTCAATTATTGCGGTTTTGCGCTTCCATGATTGCGGTTGTGGCAAACGATTTTTCAAAACAAATAACAGTAGTAATTAAAAAAGACTGGTGAACGCGTGTGTGTCACTCAGCCTTCGTCGTCGGCCTCCGTCGGTCTATGATGACCATGGAAGAGAATCCTAAACGTCTACTCTGCTGGAATAAAAAAAAAAAAAAGCACCGCCTGTGGCTGAACAAGCCGATGCGTGAATGGCAGTCCCTGTCACACAGGTCGCACTTGTGGGTGGTCTCTGTACTGCTGGGTCTGTGGCGGTTCTTCCTGCGGGTCCTTTTTTCATCTGCTGCAGCAGTCAGTCTCTCTTCACCCAGCCTTACACAAAACAGCTTTCGAACTTCTGTGCTTCAATTGGCTCGCTGCATTCGCAGCGTTGGTAGGCGGGTCCTTCTTGCTATGTTTTCAGTCATTGGTTCTTCAAGGTTTCAGAAACCCAATTCAAGGCTCTTATTAGTCAAATGAGAGGTCCATCATATCTAATCTGTTTGCGGCTGTGTCTGTAGTGGAAGAACAGAAATGCAGCTTTTTTTTTTCAGTGCGCTCTAGGACGCAGCGCTCTCGTGCGCCCTCGTGAGCTCTAGGACGCAGAGACGTGCCCGCCCGCGGTACACAGAAGTGCAACAGGTTAAGCCGTTAATTTTACCTTTTTTGTCAAAAAAAATTTAAATGTGTTTGCACTTTAATCCTGTGTTGTGGTCATGTCACTGTTGAATGGGTATCTGGATAAAACAGAAGTTATAGAGGGGTGGATAAAATTTTCATGGGAGGTTAAGGCTCACAGTGTTGCTACAGCAACAGCTACTGGGGCCTCTTAGCACACTTGTCGAGTTTATAGCTCAAACTGAAGACACTACACACACTTGTGATCGCACTTGGTGATTTTTTTTTTTTTGTTTTTATGTTCGGATGTCCCTCACTTACTCACCTTCCATGCTAAGGTGGTTTTACCTAACTGGCAAGTAAAGCGAAGTGAGTGAGAGGGCTGCATTTTATTTATTTATTTATCTTTGCATTGTGTTCTTTACCACCCCAACACTAAATATACATCAGAAAAATCAAAATAAAAAAAAGCATTTTTGTTGTTGTTGTTCCTGGGTCTCAGAAAGATAATGTAAAATTGTTCATAAAAAAAGACAAATGATTGATTTTAAATCAAATGTCCTACCTGTTGGAACTTCTTTTACTCTTCTGAGTACACAGCATGTGGTGTTTTTGCTGTTTTGAATTTCAAAATAATCACAACAGTTTGTGAGCACAATAGAAGGAAATACAGAAATCAGCTAGTATGATTGTATGGTCGGACATCATGGTTGCTGAACTATAGGCACTCGATATTCTGACCTTATGGGGGCACTAGATTAAGATTCAGAATATCAATAGCAAACTGAATTCCATATTTAAAGTAACTCACCATTAGCTGTAAAAATATTTTACTCTACTTGCAAATACTGTTTATCTGTTCTTAGACTGGCTACCCAACACCAGCACTACTGTCACAGGTGTAAGGTGACTTAAATACTGTAAATTTAGTTCAGTTTTTAAAATTGTGTCACACACACACACACACACATACAGTGGGGCAAAAAAGTATTTAGTCAGCCACCAATAGTGCAAGTTCTCCCACTTAAAAGATGAGAGAGGTCTCCAATTTTCATCATAGGTATACCGTACCTCAACTATGAGAGACAAAATGAGAAAAAAAAAATCCAGAAAATCACATTGAAGGATTTTTAATGAATTAATTGGTAGATTCCTCGGTAAAATAAGTATTTGGTCAATAACAAAAGTTCATCTCAGTACTTTGTTATATACCCTTTGTTGGCAATGACAGAGGTCAAACGTTTTCTGTAAGTCTTCACAAGGTTTTCACACACTGTTGCTGGTATTTTGGCCCATTCCTCCATGCAGATCTCCTCTAGAGCAGTGAGTTTTGGGGCTGTCGCTGGGCAACACGGACTTTCAACTCCCTCCAAAGATTTTCTATGCGGTTGAGATCTGGAGACTTGCTAGGCCACTCCAGGACCTTGAAATGCTTCTTACAAAGCCACTCCTTCGTTGCCCGGGCAGTGTGTTTGGGATCATTGTCACGCTGAAAGACCCAGCCACATTTCATCTTCAATGCCCTTGCAGATGGAAGGAGGTTTTCACTCAAAATCTCAGTCGTCCTGGTCCCTTTGCAGAAAAACAGCCCCAAAGCATAATGTTTCCACCCCTATGCTTCACAGTAGGTAGGGTGTTCTTTCTCCTCCAAACACGACAAGTTGAGTTTTTACAATAAAGTTCTATTTTAGTTTCCTCTGACCATATGACATTCTCCCAATCCTCTTCTGGATCATCCAAATGCTCTCTAGCAAACTTCAGATGGGCCTGGACATGTACTGGCTTAAGCAGGGGGACACGTCTGGCACTGCAGGATTTGAGTCCCTGGCGGCATAGTGTGTTACTGATGGTAGCCTTTGTTACTTGGTCCCAGCTCTCTGCAGGTCATTCACTAGGTCCCCCTGTGTGGTTCTGGGATTTTTGCTCACGGTTCTCGTGATCATTTTGACCCCACGGGGTGAGATCTTGCGTGGAGCCCCAGATCGAGGGAGATTATCAGTGGTCTTGTATGTCTTCCATTTTCTAATAATTGCTCCCACAGTCGATTTCTTCACACCAAGCTGCTTACCTAATGCAGATTCAGTCTTCTCCAGCCTGGAGCAGGTCTACAATTTTGTTTCTGGTGTCCTTTGACAGCTCTTTGGTCTTGGCCATAGTGGAGTTTGGTGTCTGACTGTTTGAGGTTGTGGACAGGTGTCTTTTATACTGATAACGAGTTCAAACAGGTGCCATTAATACAGGTAATGAGTGGAGGACAGAGGAGCCTCTTAAAGAAGAAGTTACAGGTCTGTGAGAGCCAGAAATCTTGCTTGTTTGTAGGTGAATTTACCAATTAATTCATTAAAAATCCTTCAATGTGATTTTCTGGATTTTTTTTTCTCATTTTGTCTCTCATAGTTGAGGTATACCTATGATGAAAATTGGAGACCTCTCTCATCTTTTAAGTGGGAGAACTTGCACAATTGGTGGCGGACTAAATACTTTTTCCCCCCACTGTAGAGTATATAAGCAAATAGAAACACCGTATGGGCCACCTAAATTTACAGTCATCAAGAGTCCAATGCCAAAGAGTCTGAAGACGTCCAGAGTCCAACCTATAAATCCCAGTTTACCAGTCCAGTTTCCTCAGCTGTAGTGTGTGTGTGTGGGGGGGGGGGAGTCTTTGCTGCCTTCAACTGACAGAAATAAAAATTCCACAAATCAGCAGATTTCTGAGTTACATATAAGCTGTGTCTGTAAAGTCCAAACAAATTCCAGCTTGAACATTCATGCAAGAATAAACCATAAATAAACAAAACCAAACTAAAAACACACACAGCAAAGTGATTTTTTTACAGCAAGGCGGCGCCACACTCCCGTGACGTAAAACACGTGACACAAGCAAAACACAAGATGATGGATTACGAGGCAACTGTTCAGTCTCTGGCTTTTTGTCAGAGTAAAGGCAAAAAAGAAGAGTCAGAGAAGGCTACAGGCAGCGAGATGAAACACTCTGGAAAAGTACTGGAGTGTTTAGGAATCCATAGAGCCATAAAGCCGAGGACGTGAGGATACGAACTAGATCACATATGAAGGTAAGCTAATGATTGCTAATGCTAGTTTGCTTTAAGTCCGCCGTACTACATTGTAATGTCGGCAAGTTATTGCTATTAGGTACTAAAATATGTATGCTGTGTGTGTTTCAGATGGCTTTCTTGTGGCAAAATTACTGCTTCAAACTGTGGGTCTGGGCGGGAAACACAGCTTCTCACTGATGTCACCCCAGCTTCTTCTGGTTACAGAAGTTAAGAATGTCTGTAGAAACATTTAGCTTCCTGTGCAACAAATTGCTCTGATCTGTGTAAAAATCACAGACAGACTGCTGAGGTGTCACTGGATGTACCTGCACCAGCAGCACTGAGTCTGTGCTGGTGTCGTGGCAAAAGTGATCAGCTGCCAAAACTTGATCGCCAGGTGCCATATTGTAGTTATGGAGTTATATTAACCGTAAAATATATATTTCAACAGGTAAACAGTACTGAATTAAGTGTAATAAGATATATTTCACAATGATGATGCATTTTTAAGCCAAAACAAACCTGATCTAGGATTAAAAGCAATTAAATATAAGTCACAAGGTTACATGGAGAAATATATGGATTTACTGGATATCTACATGCAGATACTGTATAAATATACACTACCGTTCAAAAGTTTGGGGTCACCCAGACGATTATTTTGTGTTTTCCATGAAAAGTCACACTTATTCACCACCATGAGTTGTAAAATGAATAGAAAATATAGTCAAGACATTGACAAGGTTAGAAATAATGATTTGTATTTGAAATAATAATTTTTTCCTTCAAACTTTGCTTTCGTCAAAGAATCCTCCATTTGCAGCAATTACAGCATTGCAGACCTAACATGATTGCATAAGGGTTTTCTAATCATCCATTAGCCTTCTGACGCAATGAGCAAACACATTGTACCATTAGAACACTGGAGTGATAGTTGCTGGAAATGGGCCTCTATACACCTATCTAGATATTGCACCAAAAACCAGACATTTGCAGCTAGAATAGTCATTTACCACATTAGCAGTGTATAGAGTGTATTTCTGATTAGTTTAAAGTTATCTTCATTGAAAAAAAGTGTTTTTCTTTCAAAAATAAGGAAATTTCTAAGTGACCCCAAACTTTTGAACGGTAGTGTATATTCTCTGAATCAACAATGTACTCATTCTTTCAGTATTGTACTTGAAATTCTGACAATAAACCTTTGTACGTTTTGCAGATGTGTCTCCACTTTTGTTTTATGTGTGAAGGTTACCACCAAGTGACATAAATTAAATGTGAAAAGACTGGAAAAGCTGTCTAAGAATAATCCAGCAGTTTGAGAAATCACTTTTGGTTTGGTGTAAGTCTGTCAACAGAATTATGAACCATAAAGCAGTTTGTGTTAAAAGGTTAAATCCCATTAAACCCTAACCCAGGGGTGTCCAATCATGTGGCATGGAGGGCCAAGACCCTGCAGGTTCTCTCTTCTACCCAGTCTCTTCAGCAGGTGTTTTCACTGATCAGCAGTCAGTGGGAAGAAATTCAGTGGAATCTGCTGTTGAAGACACTGGTTGGAGGTAAAGCCTGCAGGGTCTTGGCCCTCCATGGCACATGACTGGACACCCCTGCCTTAACCCATTATTAGAAAATCCAGATACGAATATGGCCCAGAATTGTTCCATATACTGGCACTATCACTATAGTGTGCAGTTTCTTCTGCACTGGCACATCCAACAAAACAATCTTCAGTAAATAAAAAAAAAATGTTTTTGGTTACGTTTTCTTAAAAATGAGCCATTATTTTGAACATCACTGATAAATGGTTTGTACTGTTGACTCTTTTCCCACTGGTGTCTTAGCAGACAAAATAGAAAATCATGATGCAAACACATAAGTCACTAAATTGTTTTTTACAATCATCAGCAAAATCCAGATTATTTAGTATATGCAAAATTCAAACTCTAAACTGTAAAAAACAAAAAAAACTTGGAATGGGTCACACACGCCGGCCACGCTGCCTCACTGAGAAGCAACTGGATCACACTGGTCCCGGTTCACCAGATCTTTAGCCTGCATCTCTGTAAATAGTGACACAAGGTCTGGTTTGGGGTTGACCATTTTCCTCTTGCCTTGACGAAAGACAGAAATGGGTGGTAGTTAATCAAAGCAAGTTTAAAACATATTTGAGAAATAAACTTGCTAAAAGCCAGTGGTGGAATGTGACAAAAGTGCTTTGTTGTTGTATTAAACCACAATTTTCATGTATGTGCGCTTCAGTTAATTTTACAAGGGCTGGGTCACGTTTAAAATCATTTGTTTTTACTGTGGCCTCAGCAATCAGAATGAGTTGATACCTTCAGCTGAATGGAATCAAGTACTTTAACTGAGGGTGTGCATCCCCGAGTATGGAGTTGTTCAGTCAAAATATGTAATCTTATCAATAAAAGTTTAGCCACTGCTCTGTCATCACTGACATGTTTGGACAAACCCAGATGCAGACACAGACTCGGAATAAACACAGTTATCTTTATTTGATGCGTGAGTGAGAGTGTGAGGAAGTGTGAATGTGGATGAGTGCAGAGGAGCGAGCAGAACAAGGACCAGTCTGGCAACCCTAGGAGAGAGGAGAGACAAGGGAATGAGCTCTCTGTAAATGGGTTGCATAAACGAGTGGTTAAATAGTCTTGAGGTGCAGGTGAGAAGTCGTGGCACCGAAGAACATCCAAGCTGCCCTGTACACCTGCCTCGATCCATCGCGTGTCCATGCTGGTGTCAATGGTTCAGGTGTAGCCATGCAAAAAAGTTCATTCATGGAAAACAGTGAATTCACGAGAGTGTAAGTAAGAGTCCCAGTCCACAGCCAGGAGGAGGAAGTCTGTCCAGAAGAATCCACCTGTGGACAGGGGAGAAGAGGGAAGGAGCGGAGAGGAATGATTTCTTGAAAGAAGCTTACTTGGCATTAGGGAGATGAAACTCCCAGATGACCAGGCATAGCAGGAAAGATGAGGGAGGCGAAACTCCCTAGTAGAAGGAGTAGTTGGCTCTTAGCACAGAGTTCTTACATCCAGGTGGAGCGTTGACATCTTGGTGCAGAATGACAGGCAGCGCTCCTTAAGAGGGCTGCCTAATGGGGAGAGTAGGTGTGTGCGCAGCTGTGGACACAATTAAGGCAGCAGGCACACAGAGCGAATCACCACAACCGCTGCGTCTCTTCTTGCCCTGGCTTCAAGTATGGGTGGTGTTTTGTACTTGTATTGCTAAAATATAAAAGGATGCACTACAATGGGTCTCAGATATTTGTAATGTGTCCTGTTACTGCATGAGTTCATTGACGATAGACTATAAACTACACATATGAACTAAATTGTAATGGTGACTGGACAACTCCCATTCCCCAAAGTGCAAGATACACTATTATGAATATAACTGATAAAAAAAAATCATACAAGTGATCTGACAAAAAACTAAGCTGTTTTTAAAACAGTGGCTAATTTTTTAGCCAGATTTCCGGTTCCGGCGCCACACGAGTTGGCTGCCTTTTGCAACTGCCTTTTTTTTTTTTTTTTTTTAATCTTCCTTCTTCTTTCTACACCTTTCACTCTATATATATCACGGACACACAGATCGCCCCAAAGGTCTCCCGAGTCGGCGGACGGAGCCACTGTTTACAGCAGGAGACGATACAGCAGGGAAGAGCTAGCTAGCACTCAACCGCCACCCGGTGGTAACGGAGAAACTCGACATTCCGGGAGAACTGAAGCGAAAATGACACGGGTGCCGGGCTGGAGTTTAGGCGGCGTGCAAGAAATATAAGACAGAATAATAAAGAGCGATGGCAAGAACCAAGCAGACCGCCCGTAAATCTACTGGAGGAAAAGCCCCCAGGAAGCAGCTGGCCACCAAGGCTGCTCGGAAAAGCGCTCCGGCCACCGGCGGAGTGAAGAAGTCTCACCGTTACAGGCCCGGTACCGTGGCTCTGAGAGAGATCCATCGCTACCAGAAATCCACGGAGCTGCTCATCCGTAAGCTGCCCTTCCAGCGCCTGGTGAGGGAGATCGCTCAGGACTTCAAGAGCGACCTGCGCTTCCAGAGCTCCACCGTCATGGCTCTGCAGGAAGCCAGCGAGGCCTACCTGGTGGGTCTCTTCGAGGACACCAACCTGTGCGCCATCCACGCCAAGAGGGTCACCATCATGCCCAAAGACATCCAGCTGGCCCGCCGCATCCGCGGAGAGAGAGCTTAGACTTTCTGCAGCACATCCACCAACCACAATGTTCCTCACTGTGTGTATATATATATATATATATATATATATATATATATATATATATTTGTAGTAATATGTACTTATGTATTATACTAGCTGCTCTTGTTTTTTCTTGCCTTCTGATTGTTGCTCTGAGTGTTGCTATCCCTGTGCTGTTGCAATCCTGGAATTTCCCCATTGTGGGACTAATAAAGGCTTATCTTATCTTATCTTATCTTATCTTATCTTATCTTAATAATGGATGTCCCATTCATTTTCAATTGTTCTGTAATCAGTATTCACACAATCAAATGAATCTCAGTTTAGTCCCTTTCATATTAAGTGGAAATTGTGCTACTTTAGTTTTGGCACTTTATCTATACTTTAATGTAAAAAGCAAAGGATTTGAGTACTTTTTTGTCCACCACTACTGAAAACAGTGGAGTGTGCAACTTACCAGTCAAAACACACTGCTGTGTCGTGCTGCATTGCAGTGTCAAAGCAGATGCTGGTTGGACGCTAGAATAAAAATACACACAACTTAAGTACATGCACAGCACGAAAGTGCAACATGTTAAAAAAAAAAAATAAAAAAAAATTAACCAGGATTTAGCCGGAGTTTTTTAACCGGAGTTAGCATTAATGGCTAACTAGCTAGCTCATTCTCTGCAGACAGAAGACAATGGTGTTGTTTGTTCAAAGTGAGTTTTCCGCTGCTGGGATAAATAACGTAAAAGATGCATAATATCACATCATATCACATCACTCACCATCCTCTATCCTAATATCATGGCTTTCAACTGCCGTGGTCGGGTGCTCCCGTTATTTGCTGTTTGATGGCTGTAAATGCACTTCGGGTGGCTCTATCTAGTTTCCTCTTGATTCTCTCATCAGCCAAAGGTACAGAAAAGTCTGCTGGACCAGAGTGTTGATTTCTGTGAAGCCATTATATCATTGTTGGTTATACTGACGCTTGCTTGCTGGCTCATGGACGAATCTTTGCAAATGATGGCTGGAGATTCTGTTGAAGATGTCACTCTCATGACGTTATGCCCTGATCAATCAGTGGCCTGCAGTCTGTTGATGCCACATTTTCAGCTCATCTCAGCTCGCTTGGAACCTGAATCAGATGGGTACGAAAAAAGTAACTGGACGCTGGTACCAGGTACTAATGAAAAAGCCTACAAAGCGCGCAGAGTCGAAGTAAGTAGAGCCAAACAGGTACTAGTGGAAAACGGCCATAATAGCATGCAAATGAGAGTTTTGCATTCATAAAATCATCTGGAGCCTGGATCCTCTTAGGTGCTGTACAACAGGATATACAGTACAAGAGTCATTCCATTCCATTTTAAAGCAAAAATGGCATTTTTATCAGCTTTCGCTCAGCAAGTCATTTCATATCAGGATTACTGAAGTAACCCGCTCACAAAGACAGTGTAACTCACAGTTGCTGGTTTCCCTGTGGTCCAAATTTATGTCTGAAACAACTTAAGAAGCCTGCTAAATGGTACAGCTCTACAAAAGGTTTAATTAAGGGTGCATGGAACCTATTCATTTTCTATAAAACCTTTGCAAAAGTCAAATTAGCCCCCATAGGGGGTGTAAATAACAAGGGTTTATGTTAATGTCTCTAATCAACACTTTAATAATTATGAAAAGAAAACCGCAGACTGCTCTTGTAGCACACATCCAGAAGAAATGTGAATACTTTTTGTCATATGAAGTCAATGGATGGAAGCCAGATTTTTACTTTTTAAAATTCTTAGTTCTTTATGCAGTATGGTCTCACAAAAACGATTACTATTTTAATAATTCATATAACTGGGCCACAGAAACTCTGCTAAAATATTAATGAAATGAGTGTCCACATTCAAGTAATTAGTTTGAGTCCTATCAAGTAGACTATGCTGTGGGAGGCTGAATCTAACCACTCAGCATTTGAGCTGTTTAGAGGTTTCAAAAAGTGCAGATTTAATGCACTGGAGATTGAGCCTTAAGTTTACCGTATATAATTAGTTAACACTGTGCCATCCACTGTTTCCACATTATAGTATTGCTTCCTTCCCGAAGGAGAGGCTCTAAATTTACTCCCTTGGATCAGCTGAAGGGTAGAGTACTGACTAAAATAAAGACAGCAAAAACACAAAGATTTGACTCTAATTTTATAGCACTACTTTTAAGTATACCTCTTGTAGATTTTCTACACTGTTTTTGTCATGACTAAGCAATAACCAAGACACCCAGCCACAGGGGGTGCACAAGCCAGTGTATTCATAGTGCTGGTCCCAAGCCTGGGTAAAACAGAAGGGTATCAGAATCTATCACCTTAAAAGTAAGAACAGTGTGTAGTATGTGAGTTTGAGGGGGTGGGGGTTGGACACTGGGGCTTGCCGTAGCGGACGTCTGACACCAGGTCGGATGACGTCAGGTGGGCTACTGTTCTGTATATATGGTTGAGAATGCAGAATAACAACATAGAACAATAAAGTTGTTCGTTGTTCACAGTATGACGGCTCATGTCTCGCTATTTTCAGACATAACATTTGGCGACGAGAAGTAAAACCATGGGACCATGCATAGGACCACCATGTCCATTTCTGGAATCACCAAGCGTGCCACCCACACTGTGGCACCACTGGCTCAACTTGTTTACCAACTTTGTTGATGCGGCTGGTCTTGGAGATGCCGACAGTAAGAGATGAAAGAATATTCTGATTCACAGTCTGGGCAAGGAAGGACAACAGGTGCTCCGCGCTCTGGGCCAGACGGAATCTCTCGATGACTGTGTGAGGCTAAGACTTACTTACTAATCTTCTTCATCCCAGGTGGGACGTAAGGCCGCAACAAGCAATGTGTGAGGTTAATGGACAAATTTTATGGCAAAAAGTGCAATGTGATGATGCGAAGATAGAGATTCTTCGGCTGCTACCAAAAAGTGGGTGAGTCAACCCAGCATTATGCTACAGAGATCCGAAACTTAGTGAGCATAAGCCTTTTGGCCTTTGGAAGATGAGCTAATCCATGACAAGTATTTACTAGTATATGTCACGAACAACGAGTGGCTAAAGAAGAAGCTATTGCTAACCATGGACAATTTTGAGCTAAGTCAGGTGACACAGATGGCAAGTCAGATGGAATCTGCCACCCAGCTAGCAAAGCAGCTAACAGCTAATGAACGACTAGCCCCCCCCAGGCGACCCCACGACTGCAGGCCGATAGCAATGCTGTGAACTGCTCCCGGAGGGCTTCCTCGTGGGAATGGAACATTAGAACAGACACTGTGCGGCGGCTGTGGTTCACCTAAACACCGGACATGCTCACTCTCCTGCCCCACTAGAGGAAGAAAATGCCACCTCTGCAAACGTGCTAATCATGTAGCCAGAGTTTGCCGCTCAGGCCTTGTGAGGACTGATACCCACTCGACGGACTTAGCCATGGTATGTAGAGCAGGTGCCAAGACCTGGCCGCTAAAATGGCACGTTGTCCAGTTGGACGGAGTCAACGTACCACTTCTAGTGGTCTCGGGTGCTCCACAGTCTTTACTGAGCGTGGCCACGGTAAGACAACTTTTCCCCAGAAAGAATATTGTTGCAAAGGTTTAAAATATGTTTGGCTATGGACATGTGAGAATCGGCATGGTGAGAACGGTTAGCTTTTCAGTGACTTGTGGCCCGAAAATGATTCCAGCATTCACCTTCCAAGTATCACGCCAAGGGGCCAACCTGCTGGGTATTGACTTATTGGATAAGTTGGGGTTTTCCATTACAGACCCACCAAGCTCTGCCGTGCTGTTTTGTCACCCTGGCAGTACCTCTGGCTGGCGCTATTTGTGGGCCTGGGTTGCATATAACCGCTTTTAACCACTGGCTGCTCATCATCCCAAAAACGATGCCAAAAATCCAGCTTGTTTTCCAGCTACCCCTTGCTCTGCGGGATGACATCACAGCTGAGCTTAGGAAACTATTGGATGCCGGAATCATTGAGAGGGTGGACGCCTGACCGTGGATCTTTAAGATAGTGGTGGCGAAGAAAAAGTTTGGCGGCATACGACCGTGCATTGATCTCTGGATGGTTAATAAGGCAATCATCCTGGACAAATGCCCCCTGCCCACGATGGAAGAGCTCACAGCAGCTTTCAGTGGCTCAAAAGTGTTTTCAAAGCTGGACCGCCACCAAGGCTACCTACAGGTACCTCTTCACCTGGTGAGCAAGAATCTGACGGTGTTTGTATCACACATGGGGGTTTTCAGATACACATGCATGCCCTTCAGCCTCAGCTCTGCCCTGAGCTGCTTCCAGAAAATCATGGCCACAATCCTCGCCGGCCTCAAGGGTGTGGTGGTGTATTTGGACGACATTGTGGTGCACGGTGCATCACCAGCTGCCCACGATGAGCGCCTTGGGAAGATTATCAAGGTACTGATGAACAAGGGCGTCATGCTTAATGAGGAAAAATGCATTTTTGCAGCAGAAGCCATTGAGTTTGTGTGGTTTTGACTGTCAGCTGAGGGCCTGAGCCCCCTACACTAAAATGTGGAGGCGGTCCTGCAGCTTCCAGATCCTACAACCCCCGCACAAATTTTGTTTTTTCTGGGCATGGCAAATTTCTATGGGCGTTTCATTCCCCGCTGCTCTGAAACAACAGAACCATTGTGTGCCCTCCTGAAGCAGGATGCACCATGGGAATTGTCCCCAGCCTGCTCAGCCACCATTTCTAAACTGAAGTCTCGGCTCACTTCTCCACTGGTGCTGGCCCACTTTCACCCATGATGCCCCACTTTCGTGAAATGTGACGCGTCAGGCTCTGTGGTGGGTGCCGTTATGTCTCAACTTCAAGATGGAACAGAACGCCCAGTAGCGTTCGCGTTGGGGTCCCTTACATCAGAGGGCAGAGGTATGCAGTTGGTGAAAGGGAGGCTGTCGTGTGTGTTTGGGCATGCGAAAGCTGGCACATATACCTCTATGGGTGACACTTTACATTACGGACGGACCACAGAGCCCTGACAACACTACTGGAAATGCCTGGGTCAGGACACAAACCTCTACTCATCCACAGGTGGACCAAAAGGCTGTGAGCATATAACTTCACCACCCAGTTTGCTCCGGGCAGAGAAAATGTAGTGGTGGAACTCCTGTCCCGTGCCACGCCCAGTACCAGACAAAATGGTGACTGCGACCCCCTGGAAGTGGAGCTGATCAACGCGCTACACAACCCCCTTCTGAATACTGTGTCTCTCCAGGAACTCCAGGTGGCATCAGAGCAGGATCCAACCCTAACACAACTGTATTCATTCATCTGCACCTTTCCACAGGGTCAAGGATGACCTGAGCTGCTGGAATGAGGTCTGCGTGCCGAGAGGACATTGTGCAATAGTCCTGGAGTCATTGAGGGCCCGAGATTTGACCACGCTACATGAGGGTCATCTGGGGGATGGTCAGAGTGAAACAGCGCTGCAGGGACTCGGTTTGGTGGCTGGGCATCGACAAGGATATAGAAAACATGGTAAAAGACTGTATGCCCTGTCTGGAGAGAGGAAAAACTGGGACACTCCTGCCCCCACCTTTGGAGCCACTACAATACTCGATGCCCCCCTGGAAACACATTCAACTGGACATCTTCATCAAACTACACATGGCCCCTGAGAATGGACGATTCCTGCTGGTAGCCTACGATCTGCACTCAAAATAGTCAGATGTGATGCCCACCAGCTCGGTCACAACTGATGTGGTCATTGGCTCCCTCACCTCACTCTTCACTCGTTGTGGTGTGCTGGACACCATTACGACAGACAACGGCCCACAATTCATCTCGAGGTTTCGAGACATTTTTGAGTGAGAAGGGCATTGAACATATAAAGACTGCTTTCTACCACCCACAGACAAATGGGGGAGTGGAACGATTCAATAAGACCCTGAAGAATGGACTGAGGGCACACCTGGTGGACGGGCTTCAATTTGTCGACGCTCTTCAGAGTAGACTACTTCAATGTAGAGTGACTCCTCACGGCACGACGGGGGGCTCACCGGCGATGTTAATATTGGGACGTGAACTGCACCTCCCTCTGGGCCGGTGCGGCCCTCTACAGCGACCACTCAGGCAGATGGATCATCACCAAGGGGGCGGGTGGTCAAACAGCAACGCCAAATGAAGCAGTGGTTTGACAGGAAACATCAGGTGAAGGAGCACAGGCTTGCAGTATCAGACTGGGTCAGAATTATGTGTCCCAACCATACACACAAGCTACAGTCATTCTGGATGACGCCACTACAGATCATGGCGCAGCTAGGTCCTGCCACATTCTGCCTCTCTGACGGGTCACGGTGGCATGCTAGCCACCTCAGGAAATCACCGCCGATCCAGGATCAGAGGACGTCAACGGGGGTAATGGACGCAAGTTGGAACTTTGCTGACATAGGACAAGATGACCTTCAGGAATAGGTGACAGGACCGGTGGCAGGACCACAACTTGTGAGACGCTCGTCCAGGGTCCGGCAGAGGCCGCAATATCTGAATGACTTTGTTGTGGGTTTTGACTAGCTAGGATATGTTGGCTTGAAAGGTGGCAGAATAATCCACCTCAACACGCGGGCACCTTGGTAGTCCACCCAAGTGCTCCGACAGGTTTTGTTTATATGTAAAAAAAAAAAAAAAAAAGGAATAACAGGTAATGCTGGGGGGGGTAGTTTTGATTTTTTTCAGGGGGAGTAAATGTAGTATGTGAATTTGGGGGGTTTGGAAGCTGGGGTTTGCCATAGCCGACGTCTGACACGAGGTCGGATGACGTCAGGCGAGCGAGTGTTCTGTATATATGGTTGAGAGTGCAGAACATTAAAGTTGTTCGTTGTTTGCTGTATGACGTCTCACATCTCACCATTTTCAGACATAACACAGTGTAGTTTGCAAAATACACAGTGTATACACTAAAAAAAAGCTTGTTTATGTTATTGGATTTTTTTAAAAAAGAGCTTATAAACAAGCTCTTTTCTGCTTGTTTATGAGCAAAAAAAGAGCAAGACAGTTTGCTGTTCTCCTCTATACATACACTTTTGAGTATTAACCCTCCCTCCCTCCCACGACCAATCTCAGTTTGCATACAGGTCAAACAAATCCACAGAAGATGTCATCTCTGCTGCTCTTCATCCAGCCCTCACCCACCTGGATTCAAAGAACTCCTACATGCAAATGCTGTTCTTGGAATTCACTTCAGCATTCAACACAATCATCCTCCGGCACCAAATACAAAAATTCAAACACTTGGGACTCAAAACCTCTCTCTGTAACTGGGTGCTGGACTTTCTCACAGGGAGGCCACAGAATGTATGGGTTGGCAGCAACACCTCCAAGACCATCACACTGAGCGCAGGGACCCCACAAGGGTGCGTGCTCAGCCTGCTGCTCTTCACCCTGCTGACCCATTACTGCATACCAGCCTACAGCACCAACCGCCTCAAGTTTAGATAGATAGATAGATAGATAGATAGATAGATAGATAGATAGATAGATAGAGGACGACACAACAGTGGTGGGCCTCGTCACCAACAATGAAGAGGCAAACTACAAAAATGAGGTGAGCCAACTGGTCCAGTGATGTAAAGACAATAATCTCTTCCTTATCGTGGGAAAAAACAATGAGATTGTGGTCAACTTTAGGAGAGGACATACACAGCATCCCCCTCTGACCATCGATGGAGCAGCTGTGGAGAGGGTGAGCAGCACCAAGTTCCTTGGGGTGCACTTCTCTGAGGACCTCTCCTGGTCCAACAACACCACATCACTGGCCAAGAAGGCTCAATCTCACATCTATTTAAGCTGAGTACAGAGGGCTTATCCAGGACTTCGTGGACTGGTGCCATCGGAACTGCCTCCAGATCAACGCGAGGAAAACTAAGGAGCTGGTGGTGGACTGCCGCAGGCAAGGACAACCCCTCACAACACCAGTAAATATACAGGGAACAGACACTGAGATGGTTACATCCTACAAGTACCTGGGTGTTCATCTGAACAATAAACTAGACTGGTCACACAATACTGACGCACTCTACAAGAAGGGACAGCGCAGGCTGTTCCTACTGAGGAGACTCAGGTCTTTTGGTGTACAAGGGGCGCTGCTGAAGACATTCTATGACACGGTGGTGGCATCAGCCATCACTTTTGGAGTGGTCTGCTGGGGCAGTGGCATTACTGCAGCCGATAGGAAGAGACTGAACAAACTGATCAAGAAAGCTAGCTCCGTCCTGGGGCAGCGCCTTGATCCGGTGGAGGAGATAGGAGAGAGAAGGACGGTGGCTAAACTGTCATCTCTGCTGGAGTCCGAGTTCCGCCCTATGCAGGACATACTGAATGCACTGAGGAGCTCATTTAGCAGCAGACTATATCATCCCAGGTGCACAACCGAGAGGTTTCGCAGGTCCTTCCTACCAACGGCTGTCAGACTGTACAACCTAAGCAGGGCTGCTCGCAGAGATAGCAAAAAGACGTAACAACCTAATAGTTTTTTCGAATGCAAAAGATGCAGTAGACTTACACAATGGTCCCCTCCGGCATACAACTAGGAAAATACCGGTAGCTACTGAGGGTGAGAATATGTATGGGCACATAATCATACCATGTAGGATAACTAAGTACAGTGATCCCTCACTTATCGCGGTTAATGGGTTCCAGAACCGACCGCGAAAAGTGAAAAACCGCGAAGTAGCGTCACCCCTAATGACGTCATCCATAAATAATACGTACGTTCATTCTCTCACTCTCTCTCGCTCATACACGTACACACACACATGTGTGTGTGTGTACGTGTACATAAATATGTTTTTAGAACTCTTTTATTCTTATAACAAGATACGTAACTCAAGATGAAAATGATTTACTGCACAGGTTAATGAGAGCTTTACTGCTCCTCAGGTGACGCCTCATCGTGAGGTGCTAGAGGCGCAGGATCATCGAGGGCAGCTTCCGGTAGAGCTGGAGGAGGCGGTGTAGTGGCTCGACGGGAAGACTATTTCGCACAAAATGGCACAAGAGAACAGCAAAAAGTTCCACGTGGCGAGACTAAGTAACACGAGCGATAAAAAGCAATGAATGCGGTCTTCCTTCCCTTCATGGGTGCTCGGCAGGGAGAGGAGGTGGGTGAAACGTCTCGGCCAATCAGCTTGCGAGATTTCCGAGCCGAGCCAACACGAGAACAGCGAACAGAGAGTTGTGCGGCTCTCCGTGTTGACACCTGATGGTCTGATGTAGTCTCCCTGCCTTCTGCTAGCGCCCGCCCATTATTTCTCAATTTTGAATTTTTGATGAATATTTTTGAAAAATCCGCGATGCACTGAGGGCGCGAAAGGTGAAGCGCGAAGTAGCGAGGGATCACTGTAGACGGTTGTGCTGTTTCATCCCATCTAGCAACAATGCTCTGCACTGTGTGTGTTTATACATTTACATATTTATTCCATCTAGCTACAATGCTCCGCACTGGGTGTGTTTATGTTTATGTTTATATTTATATATCTATATATTCATTCCATCTAGCTACAATGCTCTGCACTGTGTGTTTATATATCTACATATTATTCCATCTAGCTACATTGCTCCACACTTTGTGTTTATATATTTACATATTTTTTCCACCTAGCTGCAATGCTCCATACTGTGTGTTTATATATCTACATATTATTCCATCTAGCTACATTGCTCTGCACTGTGTTTATATATTTACATATTTATTCCATCTAGCTGCAATGCTCCGTACTGTGCGTTTATATACTCATATATTTATCCCATCCAGCTACAATGCTCTACACTGTGTGTCTGTGTGTGTATATATATATATATATATATATTTATAGTAGTATGTACATATGTATATTAGCTGCTCTTGCTTGCTTGCTTTTTTTTTTTTTCTTGCCTTCTGATTGTTGCTCTGAGTGTTGCTATCCCTGTGCTGTTGCAATCCTGGAATTTCCCCGTTGTGGGACTAATAAAGGCTTATCTTATCTTATCTTATCTTATTTCCTCTTTCCTCTGCAAACTGAGGAGAGCATTAGTCCCACCCCTGATCATGTTCTCATTCTACCTCAAAATCCTTGTCAAATCAACATGCAAATCACCACTGTGGTGATCCTGAAAGGGAGCAGCTGAAAGACAAAATAATAATAATAATAATAATAATAATAATAATAATAATAATAATAATAATCTTGGTTCTATTAATATTTTCTCTTTTCTTAGTGAGTCAATATTACTTTTTGGATAAACCCTGATTTTGTCATTATTTTAAGGCAATACAACTTCATACTTAAAAGGAACTCCGATTATATTGGCATGTTAGCTCTATATGCTTTATTTTGACGTTAGTAACATAACTATAATATAATTTTTTTGAAAATAATTCCCAGTTTTATATATTTTTAAAAAACTTTATTACGATTTTTGTTTACGTCGCAATGCATTCTGGGTAGTGACGTAGAATGGTTGCAGCCGTTTTTTCTGTCTTATACAAGCCAAGAAGCGAAGCTACTAACTACTGCCATTTGTCAGTGAAAATGCCACATTGCGCTGCTTTTGGATGTAATTTCCAATCAAAGGGAAATGAAGAGAGCGGGGTGAGCCTTCATAGCTTTCCTAAAGAGGGAAAGTGGAGGAAAAAGTGGGGTGGCAGCGGCTCAGAAGGTAGAGCAGGTCGTCTAATAACCCCATGGTTGGCGGTTCGCATCACGCTCTCCCCAGATATCCTGCCGTTGTGTCCCTGGGCAAGACACTTCACCCGCATTGCCTCCAGTGCCCATAACACTGGGTATGAATGTGTACAAATGTTTAAATGTTCGGTGGAGGCCGGAGAGGCTGTTGGCGCCGATTGGCAGCCACATTTCCGTCACTCTGAGTGTCTGTGATCACGCGCTATAGCGCACGCCTGATAAAGCTGACATATATATTAATCACACTGTGATAAAGCACGATATCGCTCCAGCGTGTGGCACCGGGATTCCTCTCTGTTCCTGAGGTGCAGGACAGAAGAGAATGCGAGGCGCATCTGCATAGTGATCAGTCCATATCTCTCACGCTGAGCGCTCTGCCAGCCCCGTACGCTGTGGGGGTCACACACGAGGTGTTCCTCCACACTCTCAATAATTTTTTTTCGCTTGAGCATGCGCAAGCGAATCACGCGCTATAGCGCATGCCTGATAAAGCTGACATATAAATTAATCATGCTGTGATAAAGCACGATATCGCTCAGAGCGTGCACTTGCACGCTCAAGCGAATCACGGTTCGAATTTTGTCACGGCATACCTGTCAAGTGATACGGTTTCGCCGTATTTTAATACGGGGAAAATGCAATTTTAGCAAATATGGGCGTATTGCCATTTCTGTACGCCAAAAAGAAAAATATACGGTAAAAAAATTATTGAGAGTGTGGAGGAACACCTCGTGTGTGACCCCCACAGCGTACGGGGCTGGCAGAGCGCTCAGCGTGAGAGGTATGGACTGATCACTATGCAGATGCGCCTCGCATCCTCTCCTGTCCTGCACCTCAGGAACAGAGAGGAATCCCGGTGCCACACGCTGGAGCGATATCGTGCTTTATCACAGCGTGATTAATATATATGTCAGCTTTATCAAGCATGCGCTGTAGTGCGTGATCACAGACATGTCTCATGCACGCGCTTTGAGCGATATTGTGCTTTATCACAGCGTGATTAATATATATGTCAGCTTTATCAAGCGTGCGCTGTAGTGCGTGATCACAGACACTCAGAGTGACGGAAATGTGGCTGCCAATCAGCGCCAACGGCCTCCACCGAACATTCAAACTTTTTTACACATTCATACCCAGTGTTATGGGCACTGGAGGCAATGCGGATGAAGTGTCTTGCCCAGGGACACAACGGCAGGATATCTGGGGAGAGCGTGATGCGAACCGCCAACCATGGGATTATTAGACGACCTGCTCTACCTTCTGAGCCGCTGCCGCCACACTCTTTCCTCCACTTTCCCTCTTTAGGAAAGCTATGGAGGCTTACCCCGCTCTCTTTATTTCCCTTTGATTGGAAATTACATCCAAATGCCGCGCAATGTGGCATTTTCACTGACAAATGGCAGTAGTTAGGAGCTTCACTTCTTGGCTTGTATAAGACAGAAAAAACGGCTGCAACCATTCTACGTCACTACCCAGAATGCATTGGGACGTAAACAAAAATGGCGATTTACATCGTAATAAAGTTTTTTAAAAAAATATAAAACTGGGAATTATTTTCAAAAAAATTATATTATAGTTATGTTACTAACATAAAAATAAAGCATATAGAGCTAACATGCCAATATAATCGGAGTTCCTTTTAAGAGTTATGACATCAAAATTTCCAAGGCTCAGACATACATTATTGTACATGGTCCCATTTCAAAAACAACAAAATTTTAGAGAGAGAAGGAGAGAGGGGGAGAGAGAGAGAGAGATAGAGAGAGGGAGGTAAGTAGGTAGGTAGATGTATAATATACAGTGGAACCTTGGTTTTAGAACTTAATTAGTTCCTAAATGTTATTTTTAAACTGAGTTGTTCTTAAACTGAAACAAATTTTCCCATAGGAAACAATGTAAAATGGATTAATCCATTCCTGGCCCCAAAAAGAAACGGTATGTTTTTACCTTTATAACAGCATTTCATCCATAAAAGCCAGACAAAAACAATGAATATGCATAACTTCTTATACAAAATACTGTACAATAAGTATGATAAGCAATTTAATTTCACTTTGCCTGTTCAGAGGAGACTGAAAAATACAAACGAAAAACCATAAAATCACAAATCCAAAGCATAATACATACAGCGTTCACGTGCGCCTTCACAGAGCAAATAGCTGCTGACGCATGTCTCTGCTGGATACCAGAAGTTCTTTTTACCTCTTCGCTGTCTTCTTCCAGTGTAAGAGGCGCCAGTAATGCGCCGGAAGTTGTTTGTAAACCAAGATTTTGTTCGAAAACTGGTGCATTTTTCGTTCAAAAAATATGTTCGTGAACCAATTTGTATGTACAGAGAGCCATTCGAAAAACAAGGTTCCACTGTATACTGTATATACGCTATTTATATCCTAAATATGCTCCGCCATTATTTCTCTAACCACCTGTGAATATCTACTTTTTGGGTATATTATGGTTTCATCTAGTCTGTAAAATGTGTCAGTTGTCTTTTCAGGAATAAGGAAGTTACATAGTACTGTAGCAGATGATAAAGACCCACTCAGGTTATGGTGTAAGTGATATTCACCATCCATGGTTAATGTATCATCAGAATAATTTTAGAAACACTATTTTAAGAAGAAAATCTTGTGTGACGTTCGAATGGACTAACCAATTACAAAATTTGTCTCACTCTTGTTCCAGGGTTCTGAGCTGCTTTTTTTAACTTACCAAAAGAGAAATGGACTTCTTGCACTGAATGGCGTGGCATATATATAACATATAATTGTGGTAACTCAAGGAAGATTTATCTCAAGTGTAAATAAATATTTAATTTGAAGCTTTTCCAAGGACAGGAGAAAAAATGCTCCAAAAATGGCTGTGCCCTGCTTTGCACAGCATCACAGTTTTATGACAGAAATGTACATTTTCATGGTTTATACAATGACTTAGACCAAGCTCAGTGTTTAACTATTTTACTGTGATCATGCAGAGCTACTGCTTACCTAAGAGAAAACTTGTAATGTTGTTTTAAACTAACTGTGATCAAAGTTAAAAATGAAGCTAATAATGTAAAGATGCATCTTGTTCTCAGGATCACAGTTTAATTTTACTATTTTGACTACCATGACATAGAGAGGACACAGTATGTCGGAGCTTCTCAGTTCGTGATAAGATTTATTTATTTATTTATTTATTGTGTTTGTCAGTCCAGTTTTCACTGAATATTAGACCTACTTACTCTGTCGCTACCTATCAGTTTGTGGACTGTTTACACATGGCAGTGCATCTGTGTTGATTCACCTTCCTCATTGGTCAGCTGTTACCTGTATGCAGTGACCACCAGACTGCCCTCCACACAACCGCTAGCCTATCCCAGCTAGTTAGTGATTCTTTGGCTCTATCTGTGGCTATTACTCAGTCAATCCTGGCCTCCCTCAGGACATTTCTGTGCCACCATGTCTTGTCCACGGTCTTCTGATTCTGTCCCCATCTTCAGTGCTTACTGCTGCTTTGATTGGATTCATTGCTGTCATTAATCCTGGACTGTCCCAGCTATGTCCATTGAGGCTGTCATTGCAGGCTTGTCGACAGGAGCATGACCTTCTTCACTCATACAGGCTATATAAATCTAATATTATTATTATTATTATTATTATTATTATTATTATTATTATGTAGTCATATTACTTTTGCTGTTGTTTCTCCGTTAATAATAATAATAATAATAATAATAATAATAATAATAAGAAGAAGAAGAAGAAGAAGAAGAAGAAGAAGAAGAAGAAGAAGAAGAAGAAGAAGAAGAAGAATAAGAAGCATAATAACTGTCATAATTGTATTGACCATAGATTGGGGCTGGGCAATTCCACCTTAAATCAACATTATGGTTTATTGAATCTTTTGGGTCGGTTATCATTTGTTTTTTTTCCTCCTCTCTTCTCCATTACAGTTTACTGACAAGGTTCATAATTATTAAGCAATATTTCACAACAGTGCGGTATCATACCATTTTTTTTTGCAATTATCAACTACAAATTCACATAATATCCATATTATCTACCATAAAAAAACTTGTAAGAAATATTCAATTCAATTCAATTCAATTCAACTTTATTTATATAGCGCCATTTCACAACAACAGTCATCTCATAGCACTATCAACTGTAGGGGGAACCCCCACAGTTGCAGAAAGACCCCAGCAATCAGGTGATCCCCTGTGAGCAAGCACTTGGCGACGGTGGAGAGGAAAAACTCCCTTTTTTTTCCACAATATCTTTATTGAACCTTTTTTTTTTTTAACAAACATGATACAAACAATCAAACACTAACACTAAAGTACTACAAAAAAAAAAAAAAGTTGCACTAAAAACACCAACAACCACCAGCAAAATCAAATCTTCAACAATGCTCCTCTGTTTAGTCTAGACAATCCAATACATAAGTATACATATTATGTTCTCCAGTTTGGAATTTACAAGGTCCACACACATCATTCACCTTCTTCTTCAAGAGTTATGTTTAAATTTTTTACATAATCAATAAAAGGTCTCCATATATTCTCAAACACAATTTCCTTTGATTTCAGTATATATGTTATTCTTTCTAATGGAAGGTTTGTTAACATCTGTCTTAACCACTGAGTCACATCTGGTCTATGAGTCTTTTTCCATAATAGTGCAATACATTTTTTGGCATTAAGCAAACTGAGGTCTATGAATGTTCTTTCACTTTTATTAAAATTATGCTTTTCTGGGTACAGACCCAACAAAAACAATTTAGGATTCAATATGATTTGTTTTGAGATTATTTTTTCAATTGTTACCCTCACCTCTTCCCAAAACATTCTTATTAATCTACATTCCCATACACAATGAAATAGAGTTCCTTTACTTTCCATGCATTTTGTGCATGTATCTGGTATATTTTTGTTATATTTATTTAACTCCTCCGGTGTAACATACATCCGCATTAACCATTTGAAATGTATCAATTTAAGGCGTACATTTACTGATTTGGTTTGAGCTTCTGTACAAGCCAATTCCCATTGTTCCTCTGAAATTTCAGTTTGCAGATCTTCTTTCCAGTAGTTTAATCTTTTCAGTGAATTTTCACTTGAAGATAGTGTCAATGAGTTATAAAACTCTGAAATAATACCCTTTCTTTTACTACCTTTCATCATCATTTTTTCCAAGGATGAATAAATAGGTCGAGTGAGAGCTTTATTTTGATTTGATCGAATAAAGTTTCTAAGTTGAAGATATTTAAAAAAATGTGTTCTATTGAGATTAAATTTGATCCTCAGCTCTTCAAAAGACATTATGTTATCTGCACATGGCAAATATAAATCCTGAATCTTTTGTATCCCTTTTAAATTCCATACTTTAAATACAGCGTCCGCTCTCCCTGGTTTAAAATATTGATTACCCCATATTGGACTAAATTGTGACAATAACTGTGGTTCTTTTAAATAGTTTTTAGCTTCACACCATATTTTGATCATATGCTTTACAAATGGATTTTTAACTTGTTTTTGTAATTTTTTTGCCGAATCTGAGTATATGAATATGGGAAGAGGTAAAGGTAAATTGTATGATTCCATTTCAGTCCAGTGAGGGAGATCATTTGATGAAAAATAATATGTCATAGACCTCAGTTGTGCCGACCAATAATACAACATAAAATTTGGACATTTCAGACCTCCACGATCAAATGGTAAATATAATAAAGACAGACGTAATCTAGCCCTCCTGTTGTTCCATATAAATTCCACTAACTTTTTTTTTATTCTTGAGAATAAATCTAAAGGTGGTGATAAGGGAATGTATTGAAATAAATAAAGTATTTTAGGTAAAATATTACTTTTAAGTATATTGATTCTCCTGATCATCAACATTGGTAGTGACATCCATCTCTGAGTTAACTCATTGATATCTGACATTAAGGCTTCATAGTTGACACTGGCGACTGATTCTAGCTTAGGCACAATTTGGATTCCTAAATATTTAAACTGATTTACAACATTGAATTGATTTACCTCAGGGGCTGGGTAATTTCTCTGGGTCTCATTTAGCATTAATATTGAAGATTTAGTTTTATTTATTTTATATCCTGATATTTCCCCAAAATACTTTATTAAATTCAACAAGGTTGGAATTGAGTTTTTTAGATTCGACATAAACAAAATTATGTCATCGGCATACAGGGAGATTTTATGTTCTGTTGGTCCAACTTTAATTCCATATATTTGTGAATGTAAACGTATCGCTATCGCTAAAGGTTCAATTGCCATAGTAAACAGTAAAGGTGAAAGTGGACAGCCTTGTCGACATCCTCTATTGATTTTTATTGGTTTTGAAATATTGTTATTTGTTAGGATTTCTGCTGTAGCATTATTGTATATTATTTGAACCCATTTTATGAAATTATTTCCAAGTCCAAACCTTTGTAGGACTTCAAAAAGAAAGGGCCATTCAACTCTATCAAAGGCCTTTTCGGCGTCCAATGATAGGAGAGCTGTATCCGGTGCTTCTTTATTAAAATAAATAATATTAAATAGTCTTCTTACATTATGGAAGCCTTGTCTTCCCTTTATAAAGCCATTCTGATCTCGATTAATAATATTTGGTAAAATTTCTTGTATTCGTTTTGCTAAAATTTTACAGATTATCTTAAGGTCGGCGTTTAATAGGCTTATTGGTCTCATATTTTCACATTTATTAGAGGGCTTACCTGGTTTTGGCAGCAGTATAATTAAGGCATTATTTATGTATGATGGTAAATTGTTATTTTGAAATGATTCTAAAACCATTTCCAAAAAAGGTTTTATTAATTTATTCTTAATTTTTTTATAAAGGTCAACTGGAAGACCATCTGGTCCTGCACTTTTTCCTGATTTCATATTATCAATGGCTAGCCCAACTTCTTCTTGACTAATTTTAGACTCCAATATCTCCCTGTTTTCATTTGGAATACACGGTATAGATAGTTCGTTCAAAAACCCATTTAGTTTTGTTTGTAAATCAAATTCATTTTTAGTATCATATAATTTTTCATAGTAATCTCTAAAGGCTCTGTTAATTTCTAAAGGATCTATAACTACCTGTCCGTTACTTATAATACTAGTAATTGGTGTTTTAATTTCTAATTGTTTAATCTGCCATGCCAATAATTTTCCTGATTTTTCACCTTGTTCATAAAAAGATTGTTTCAATCTTAGAAGACTCGAGGCAGCTCTATTCGCTGATTTTTTGTCGTATTCAGCTCTCAAAATCAGTAATTCATTCTCCAACCTTGGATCACTTCCTGCATACACTTTTTCCTGAAGACTTTTCATTTTATGTTCCAATTTAGCTCTCTCCTCTCGAGTCTTCTTAGATTTTGATCCTGTATAACTAATAATATGTCCCCTAATAAAAGCTTTGAAAGCCTCCCACTTTACACATGCTGATGTTTGTGTAGTATTGATGTCAAAGAACTCGTCTATCTGTTTTTCTATATACTTGACAAATTCCTCATCCTGAAGCCATTTATGCTGAAATTGCCATCTACCTGATTCCTTTGTCAATTTTTTATCTACATATATTAGACAACAGGGTGCATGATCAGAGATCACGATGTTATCATAAAAGCAGTTTTGAATCTTGGATCTTAATTCTGTGGAAATCAAAAAATAATCAATACGTGAGAATGTCTTGTAGGTACTGGAATAACAAGAATAGGCTTTAACTTGTGGTTTCATTTCTCTCCATATATCTAACAATCTCAATTCTTTCATAAAATGATTAATAGTCATCCTGCATCCATTGTGCGTACAATCCAGTCCTGTTGATCTATCTATACCTGGATTCAATGTACAATTAAAATCCCCTGCTATTATATGTTGCCCTGTAAGTGATGATAAAATAAGAAATAAATTAGCAAAGAACTTTTGGTCATCTATATTGGGACCATATAAGTTCACAAGATTTATGTTTTCTAATAGCAAAGAACCTTGAATGATTACATATCTTCCAAGTTTGTCTCCTATTACATTTTTCAATTGAAAAGGGACTGATTTATGTATGAGAGTCATAACTCCCCTGGCCCGGGATGAGAATGATGAGGTGAAGACACTTCCTTGCCATCTACTCCTAATTCTTTTTATATCCTCCTCTATTAGATGAGTTTCTTGTAAAAACACAATTTTTGAACCCATGTCTTTTATTTTATTCATAACTTGTTTAAGTTTTTTTAAATTTTGTAGACCTCTGCAATTCCATGAAGTTAAATTAAGATTAACACTTTGGTTTATGATCAATAGAGAGTTTGGGATTACCTTGCAGTGTAAACATGCTCATACAGAGAAGCAAAAACATGAGTGGTTGAACATTCATCCTACAAACTACACACAAACAAATTCCCCCTTCCCACACTTGTGGCGAACCCCCCAAAATCAAAAGAAAAATTCCGTCTCCCGATATAGCCATCGACCGCTCCACACCCACGGGGAACAGCCTAAGCCACTCCTTCTTCATCCTCCCAATCACCCTAACTCTACTGCTTTTAATGACGTAACATTAACTCTCCTCTGTAGTTTTCCAACTTAACTCCAAAATTTTTAACAACTTTGTACATCATAGTTTTTTTTTTGTTTGTTTTGTTTTTGTTTTTTTAATATATAATACAATCTATATTTTGTAAACTTGCTATTTACTTCAAGTCAGTCAGATGCCTGTGCAAATGCTTAATTATTCTACCTTATATTTTGTTCATGCTTAACTCCCACCAGTCTCTTCTTCTTCTTTGATCTTCTTGATGAACTCCTGCGCCTCCTCTGGGGTCTTGAAGATGTGGGTTCTGCCCTCATACGTGGTCAGCAGTCTCGCAGGATAGATTACACCATGACGAATCCCAAGGTTGCGCAGCTCCTTACGTATGGGATCAAACTGCTTCCTCAATTGTTGGATTCCTGTGGCCAAATCTGGGTAGAACCGCACCTGCTGATCCTGGTGTTTAATCTCTCCTTTAGCTCGTGCAGCGTTGAAGATCTTCATCCTGTCTCTGTTGCTAAGAAACTTCATAATTAAGGTCCTCGGCGGTCCCTTATCTCTCCGTGGGCCAATACGATGTGCATTTTCCAGAACCACTGCTGATTGCAACTCCTCGCTGCCCAGCACCTCCGGAATCCACTTTTCCAGAAAGGAATATACGTCCCGACCTTCTGATTCCTCTGGAAGACCCACCAGCCTCAAGTTATTCTGTCTCGACCGAGATTCCAAATCCAAAATATTATCTTCTAGACATTTATTTTTTTTTTCCAAAGTGCGCACCTTTAATTGAAGACGGGTGACGTCATCTTCAGCACTAGCGAGACGGAGCTCCATCTGCGCCGTTCGTTCTACACAGTCACCCAATTCCTTTCTTATTCCTTCCAACACTGTCATAATCCCATCAAATCTAGAGGAAAAGTCCGCTCTCATTGAACTCATGGCAGCCATCAGCGCATCTGCGCCGCTCCCCGCAGATATCGCACCGTTGCCAGCCTCCTCCGCCATATATGGAGTTTTGTTTGCTGCGTCACAGACCTGAAAGTCCGTTAATTTGGACTGTTTCGGCTGCTCGCTTTTTCCTTTACCTGGTTTTCCAGCCTTAGGCTTCGCCGACATATCCTCGCCCAAACGCTGGGATACGTTCTGTCCCAAATGAGAGAGTTATTTGCCGATTTTTTTTCTCCAGGAGCAGAGCAGAGTGAGACACGTCCGTCTTACGTGGCAGCCATAACCGGAAGTCGGAAAAACTCCCTTTTAACAGGAAGAAACCTCCAGCAGAACCAGGCTCAGGGAGGGGCAGTCATCTGCTGTGACTGGCTGGGGGGTGAGGGGATAGAGAAGAAGAAAAGAACAGACATGTAGAGAGCAAACAGCACGATGGGGACTCAATCCATGGGAGAGAACAAACAAATGTTAATGACCAGCAAAAAAAAATATTTCATTGAGAGTGAGAAAAGGAGTGAGGCCCAGTGCATTACTAGAGGTCCCCCGGCTGACTAAACCTATTAGCAGCATAACTAAGGGAGGGTTCAGAAACACATGATCCCTCCCTAATTGTAGGCTATATCAAAAAGGTAGGTTTTAGCCCTATTCTTAAAGACAGAGATCGAGTCTGACTCCCGAATCCAGATTGGCAGCTGATTCCACAGGAGAGGAGCTTGATAACTGAAGGCTCTGCCTTCCATTGTACTTTTGGAGATTCTAGGTATTACAAGTAATCCTGCATTTTGGGAGCGTAGTGCTCTGTTAGGATAATACGGTAGCATCAGATCTTTTAAATAAAAAGGAGACCGATTGTTTAGAGCTTTGTAAGTAAGAAGAAGGATTTTAAACTTAATTCTAAACTCTATGATATGATCTCTCTTTCTAGTACCTGCTAAAACTCTTGCTGCAGCATTTTGGATCAGCTGAAGACTTTTTAAAGATGTTTTAGGACAGCCTGATAATAAAGAATTACAATAATCTAATCTCAAGCTAACAAAAGCGTGGATCAGTTTCTCAGCATCACTCTGAGACAAGATGCTCCTAATCTTGGCAATATTACGCAAATGATAGAAGGCAGTCTAGGAAACAAATTTAATATGTGAATTGAAGGACAAATCCTGATCAAAAATAACTCCAAGGTTCCTCACAGAGCTATTAAGAGAAAGAGTAATCGCATCCAAACTGAAAGTTTGATTTGGAAAGGAATTTCTAAGGTTTTTAGGACCAACAAGAAGGATTTCAGTCTTATCTGAATTTAATAGCAGGAAATTACAAGTCATCTAAGCTTTGATTTCCTTAAGACAGGCTTCTAACTTGGCTAATTGATTACTATCATCTGGCTTCATTGACAGGTATAATTGTGTGTCATCAGCATAACAATGAAAATGTATACAGTGCTTTCTAATAATGTTGCCTAACGGAAGCATATATAAACTAAAAAGAGTTGGGCCTAGCACAGATCCCTGTGGAACTCCATGACTGAGCTTTGAGTTGAAAGAAAACTCATTATTTACATGAACAAACTGGAACCTATCAGATAAATAAGATCTAAACCACTGCAACGAAGTTCCATTAAGTCCAACATAGTGTTCTAATCTATCAAGTAGAATATTATGATCGATAGTATCAAAAGCTGCACTAAGGTCTAAAAGGACAAGTACAGAAACTAGTCCATTATCAGATGCAATGAGGAGGTCGTTAGTGACCTTCGCTAAGGCTGTTTCAGTACTATGATGGATTCTAAACCCAGACTGAAACTCTTCAAGTAAACCATTTCCCCTGCAGGTGGTCAAATAATTGCGTAGCAACAACTCTTTCTAAGATTTTTGAAATGAAAAGGAAATTAGAGATTGGTCTATAGTTAGCTAAAGCTCCTGGATCTAGCGTTGGCTTTTTGAGTAAGGGTTTAATTACAGCCGTTTTAAAAGCCTGCGGTACATGGCCTAAAGTTAATGAAGAATTGATTATATGAAGAATAAGGCTACCAATAAGTGGGAAGACTTCTTTAAATAACCTGGTAGGAATAGGGTCTAAAAGACAAGTTGAAGGTTTGGATGAGGAAACTATTTTGTCTAACTCACAAAGGTCGATTGGAGTAAACTCATCAAGACAAACATCAATAGAAGGAGTTGTAGTAGTTACAGTATTTAAGTTAACTGTGGGAAGAATCTGATTGATTTATCTCTGATGGATGACATTTTATTATTGAAAAAGTTCATAAAGTCCTGACTAGTAAGCTCTAAGGGAATGCTAGGATTGACAGAGTCCTGACTCTTTGTCAACCTGGCTACAGTACTGAAAAGAAACCTGGGATTATTCTTGTTCTCTTCTATTAATGCAGAGTAATAACTCGTTCTAGCTTTTCTAAGAGATTTTTTATAAATTAAAAGATGATTTCTTCAAGCTAAATAGATTTCATCTAAATTAGTGGAGCGCCATTTTCTTTCTAATTGACGAGTCTTCTGTTTTAAGCTATGAGTTTCTGTGTTGGACCAAGGAGTTAGAAATCTCTGATTAGACTTTTTCTTTTTTAAGGGGGCCACCAAGTCTAGAGCCTGATGCAGAGAAGCTGAAACACTATCCACCATGTTATCAATTACAGAAGGAGCAAGCTGTCTATAGCTTATTTCCGTTGTGTTGACACATGGCATAGAGGAAACAATCTGCATAAATTTGGTAACAGCATCATCTGAGAGGCATCTACTGTAATAATATTTTTCTTTAGGAGCCAAATAGTCAGAAATAGTAAAATCAAAGGTTAACAGACAATGGTCTGACAGTACAGGGTTATGAGGAGACACTACAAGATTTTCTATTTCTATGCCATATGTCAGAACAAGGTCCAATGTATGGTGGAGGTAATGAGTAGAATTTCCTACTTTCTGAGAAAACCCAATCGAGTCTAATATTGAATTAAATGCCACATTAAGGCAGTCACTATCTACATCCACATGTATATTAAAGTCCCCTACTATAATTATTCTATCAGATTTCAGCACTAAATCAGCTAAGAAATCAGCAAATTCGGATAAAAATTCTGAGTAGGTTGATGGGGGACGATAAACTATGGCAAATAAAATTGGGTTTAACCTAAAATTGCTAAAGTGCCCAATACTGAGGACCAGGCCCTCAAAGGAATTATAACATGTTTTTTGCTTTACATTAACTAGTAATTTGGAATGGTAAATTGTTGCTACTCCTCCTCCACAACCAGAACTTCTGGGATTTTGACAGTTTAAATAACCAGAGGGAGTTGATTCATTTAAACCAACATAATCCTCTTGCCCTAACCAAGTCTCTGTAAGGGAAATTAAATCAATCTGATGATCAATTAACAGATCATGGACTAACAGAGACTTGGGAGTTAGAAACCTAATATTTAATAAACCACATTTAATTTTTAAATTATGAGGAGGAACAGAGGCCAATTCATTCAATTTAGAGGCTTTATGTTTAATTTGAGTTTTACCAATATTTTGCTTTATCACTTTGGGATGCTTATGCATTATATTTTTATTTACTTTGGAGGGAGCAGACAACGATTCTCTGATGGGGAAGACAGGGGCTAAGCTGAGGGGTGGCGGATGAAGAGGAGCTGCAGAGAGGCGTGTAAGACTGCGACTCTGCTTCCTGGTCCCAACTCTGAGTAGTCAGGGTTTTGGAAATTTGGATAAAAAAGATGCCAGATAAATGAGAAGCACCATCCAAAGTGGGATGAATGCTGTCTCGTCTCATAAGACCAGGTTTTCCCCAAAAAGAGCTCCAATTGTCAATGTAGCGCACGTCATTTTTAGGACACCACACAGAGATCTTCACTTCCGCCCTCCCAAGAGAGTAGACGCTTTTTTCTCCTCTCCTGCTCTGACTTTTCCTCCTCTCCTAACTACTGGATCCCAGCTTGCTGTCGTCTGTCTGCGTCTAACTGCGACCGCCGAAAAGAAATTATGGAGTTAATAAGCTGGGCTTTGAACACAATTGACACATTTTTTCAACAAGGAAAAGTGCTCCGGGGGAAGCTGTCTGCCCCGCGAGACACAGGTATTTGGAGAATGCTGTGTCTCTCTAATCTCTCTATCGAAGATATTGAAGATTTGTTTATCTTCGTAATCTTGGTGATTGGGATAATTCTGATTGGGACGGGAATTGTCTTGGTTTACCGCAAATTGCTGAAGATGGATTCAACCTATCAAAATGCTGGCCAGGCGAGGTGCATCCAACAAATTGAAAAACTGGAGAAGACCCTGATAGCGACTACTGGAGAACTGTCTCGTAAGGTGGATTACATCATGGGTTCGCTCAGGTCTTTCCACGACGAATTCAAAGCTGCGCAATGAAGGATTAATGTACTGAATCTACAGAAGAAATACAAGTCTTCTCTGTGATCAGTCCTATTTGGCATTATTATTCCCCATGAAAATTCCTCCTGGCTGTCTGCAGACTGTGTTTTTTAAAAATCATGAGCACAAGGCCTTGGACAGCCAGCTGCAGTGCCAGATAAGACTGGCGCCAGACAGACAAAACATCTTCTGCCAAGGGTCCTTGGGTCTCTCTTATTATCATCAACACTGCTCAACACCGCACACACATTGATCCATGAACTGAATAAAGATAACACTGCTCTCTTGTGTCCTGTGAATTCTGTGTGTAGCGAATATATGTGCATTGAGCTTTTTTTTTCCTTGAACTCTTAATATTGATTAAGTATGTAACCAGTATTTTGAATCAATGATTTTTTTGCTCCTTCCTATTGTATCATCTTTATGCGACCTGTACCCTCCTGCTGACAGGCGCGTTGCAGATGCGCCGCGGCACGGAAATGCAGGTTCATTACTGTGTCAAGTCAAATTCTCTCGTATGTTATCAGTGATCTGTTAATGTACTTGGCAATAAATCTTTTTCTGATTCTGATTCTGATTCTGATTCAGACAGCCAGCGGTTCAAGGATGACGAGCGGCTAAACATGTCATTACTGGTCAGATTGGGGAGGGGCCCAGAGAATACTACAGTGGCAGACATTGTTTTTGCAAACTCACACACCGATTCTATATTAAGTTTTGTGACTTCCGACTGCCGGAGACGGATGTCATTAATGCCGGCGTGAATAACAATTGTTACTTTTAGCCAGCATTTTCAAATTTGACTCGATGTCGCCTGCTCTGGCCCCAGGAATGCATTTGACTATGGCCGCTGGAGTCTCTAGGTTCACGTTTCTGACTACAGAGTGCCAATGATCAGAGTTTTTTTCCTCAGCGGGTGTGTCGCTGAGCGGGGAAAAACGATTAGAAACGTGAAGAGGTTGGTGGTATACCGGGGCTTTGCGACTAGGCTTCCTTCTCACCGTCACCCACCCAGTCTCCTCACTGCTGAGGAGAGCCGGGGAACCGCTGACAGGGGGGCCTAAGCTAGCTAGCTCCGCTGCAGCTAAGGGGCGTCCGTCGAGATTAACTGGCGCAGACGGTGTTTCAATGCAGCGGAGCCGGGATTCCAAATCAGACAACCTCGCCTCGAGCGCCTCAAAAAGACAACATTTATTACATTTACCGTTATCACTAAAAGAGGCAGAGGTGTAGCTAAACATCTGACAGAGAGAGCACACCAGAGGAGGAGAGGAAAGAGAGCTAGTAGCCATAGCTAGTGGCTAGCTAGTGGCTGGAGAGCAAACCACACAGGCAGACAGCAAAACAGGAAGTGACGATACGTTACCACAAGGAAGTGACGATCCCACCACGACCATGACAAAGGCACAAACTCTCACCTGGCATGCCGACAGATGCAGACACGTCCTCCAAGCATTTGCTTTCAAATTTTGATCATATCCTTTTAGCGTCAGATCAAAGCGTACCGGGTTGTTTGATGTAATAAAGTTCAGCTTCTCCACTGTCCGTCACCTACCGTTGTCATCTACTTGTACTGGAATCCTATGTCCCCTCCTTCCTTAATTCTGATTGGCTGCTTAGAAAGGTGTTACATTGATGAGCGCAGCTGTACAGCAGTCTGACAAGTTCAACTTTTTCAGCCCTGAGCACCGTGACAAAAAGCAGCAACCGGTCAAAGCGTCTCAGTGCAGAGGGCGCCCAGCACTGTAAATGCTGGACTACATAGAGAATGAATAGAAAATAGTCACCCACAGCAGAAAAAAAGGATTTTGGTGGACACGCCCCCAATACTTTTTCTGCAGTGTTTGGCTTCCTGGTTGCTGAGGCACATGGCCCTATGGCGTGACCACGTACGTAACTGAGCAGACACATCTTAAAGGGGCAGTACATGAAAAATGCCAATATATATATAAAATAATATTCAAAAAATTCATGCATCCACACCGTGATCCAAATCACCACCAAAATTGAATCATCTGTTCCCCGTGCCATTACATACCTTTCCTGAACATTTAATCAAAATCCGTTCATAACTTTGAGTTATGTTCCAAACAGATAAACCAACCAACGCTACTAAAACCATTACCTCCGTCCTCCCTTGGCGGAGGTAATAAATGTTTGAAATGGATCACTCTGTGTAATGAATCTATATAACATATGCGTTTCACTTTTTCAACCGAATTACTGAAATAAATAAATCAACTTTTCAATGACATTCTAATGTATTGAGATGCACCTCAGTGTGTGTGTGTATTTTATTTGTGACACAGTTAACGTGTTAATTGCCGGTCAACACAACACCCCATTTAACACTGACAATTTTTTTTGATCACGATTAGTTGCGATTAATCTCAAGCATGAACGGGGTTTTTTGACCTGGCTGTTTTCGGTCCTGAAGCCACTCCGTGTGCCATACATACATTGTGAAGTCAAGAATGCTGGATCACAGTTGTGGAAATTCCCAAAGCACTGTGATGTTTGCATTTACAGTGTTAGCCGGCGGGGCTGTCACCTGGATTATTGTTGCAGCCTCCTCCAAAACTTTGCCTGCATGATGGTTTTTTACACTGCTTTCCGGCCGCTCGCCCATGTTACCTCATCTGTATCACAAGTAAACAACAGACACTCCATTTCAGCCTCATAGCTCCCAGTCCATCTCACTGCAGGTGAGTGGCAGTCTAATTCTCAGTCTCTGATTTACTTTATATATGGAACATTCTGTAAGTATGGAACATGTACCAAGGTTGTCAGTGCAGCATATATGTTGCACGTGCGATTTGAAACTAGGTTTATGCGAGGAATGAATGAAGTAGCACTGATGTGATGAGAAACAGACCTATTTGTGTCAAGGGCAGTTATATAAGTCTATATGTGCATTCAGACCAAACGCAAACGGGCAACGTGAATCTCTAAAAAGTGACTGGAAAAAGGCGAGTACACATGAAATTGCACATTTGCACATTCACATCCGAGGTAATATGCTAGGCTTGAGATTCTGCCATCATCGGAGTAAAAGTATCACCATTGCAGAGTAAACTAGTTTGAAAATGAGACTCACTCACCTGGAGAAAGGACGACCAGGAGCTATTCAGCTGATTTGGGATTTCGGAGTTATTTACCCATGGCTTCCTGCCATTGATGTGCTGGCAAGCTAGCAGTGGAAACACTCATCTTATAAAGCTTTGGAGACAGGGACAACTTTTTCAGGTGGGCGCTCCATCGGATAATGTAAACCTAAAGCATGACGTTATTTTGGGGATTTCCACAGTAAGCTGAACACTGTTGCAGAAGTTATTAAGGCAGCTTCGCCTGTCTGCATCTCACTCAGACGCTGAATTCATGTTTACTCGTGCATTTACTTTGAGTTACAACATAATTGCGCCGCCCGAAAAATTCTTCCGTTCGCATTTGGTGTGAACGCACCTTAAGGGTGCTTTCACAACTGTAGACTTTAGTTCATTTCAATCAAGCTCGAGTTCATTTTCTCCATTAGTGCAGTTTGTTTTGTGTGGTGAGGACACGGTAATTGCACTCAGGTGTGCACCAGAACAACTGTGCCAAAACTGCTTGAAAGAGGTGGTCTTGATTCAAATCAAATGGCGAACTCTAGTGCGGTCCTGCAGGTGAGAAAGGGACTGTACTAAAAAAGGACCAGTGGCAAATGATAAAACAGTTTATGCCACTGTACATACCAGATGGATCTTTGAAAATATCTATGGCTGAGCATGTTACGGTTCTGGAGGATTAATGAATTTCATCATGCTGTTTTCCTTCCATAGCTGCACTACTTTTTCAAACTGTGTGCACACGCCATGCACGTCGTGAAGTGGCAGAACATGTATTTAACAACTAGGCCTTCAGTGGTGATCTACCTGATTTAAGTGCCATTCATACCAAACACCATAAATATAGCCTGGAGGGCCGTCCACACAAAGCATGTTAATGATAACTTTAACTATAAAATTATAGTTTTAAAAATCTTCTTGTTTCCCCAAAGGTTTAAAAGTACTGTTGATTGACCAGCTGGCAGCTATGCTTTGGTGTCTCGCTGCTGCCTTGGTTAAGGCCCTGTCATACCTAGATGATTTAGACAGTGTTTGCAAAATCCATCCATCCATCCATCTTCTACTGCTTTTCCGGAGGTCCGGGTCGCGGAGGCAGCAGTTCAAGCAGAGAAGCCCAGACTTCCCTCTCCCCAGCCACCTGCTCCAGCTCTTCAGAGAGGACACAAAGGCTGGGAGACATAGTCTCTCCACCGAGTCCTGGGTCTGCCCTGGGGTCTCCTCCCAATGGGACATGCCCGAAACACCTCAAGTGGGAGGCGTCCAGGAGGCATCCTAATCAGATGCCCATACCACCTCAACTGACTCCTTTCAATGTGAAGGAGCAGCGGTTCTACTCTGAGCCTCTCCCGGATGACTGAGCTCCTCACCCTATCTCTGAGGGTGAGTCCAGCAATCCTACGGAGAAAGCTCATTTCAGCCGCGATCTTGTTCTTTCAGTCATTACCCAAAGCTCGTGACCATATGTGAGAGTAGGAACATAGATTGACTGGTAAATCAACAGCTTTGCCTTAAAACTCAGCTCTCTCTTCACCACAACAGACCGGTACAACGTCTGCATCACTGCAGATGCTGCTCCTATCCGTCTGTCAATCTCTCGCTCCATTCTCCCCTCACTCGTGAATAAGACCCCAAGATACTTAAACTCCTCCACTTGGGGCAGGAGCCTGTCCCCAACCCAGAGAGGACAATCCACCTTTTTCCGGCTGAGGACTATGGACTCGGACTTGGAGGTGCTGATTCTCATCCCAGCTGCTTCACACTCAGTGGCAAACCGTCCCAGCAAGAGCTGTAGGTCATTGCTGGATGAAGCCAATAGGACAACATCATCTGCAAACAACAGAGATGAGATCCTGTGGTCACCAAGCATGACGCCCTCCATTCCCTGGCTGCACCTAGAAATCCTGTCCATAAAAATTATGAACAGGAACGGTGACAAAGGGCAGCCCTGGTGAAGTCCAACTCTCACTGGGAGTAAGTCCGACCGAGTGTTGGCAATACGAACCAAACTCTCACAAGGGTCATACAAGAGACCGAATAGCTCGTAACAACAAGCCCGATACCCCATACTCCCGAAGCACCCCCCACAAAAAACCACAAGGGATGCGGTCAAATGCCTTCTCCAAGTCCACAAAACACATGTAAACTGGTTGGGCAAACTCCCACGAACCCTCGAGAATTCTCGAGAGGGTAAAGAGCTGGTCCGATGTGCCACGGCCAGGACGAAAACCACATTGCATCTCTTGAATCCGAGGTTCAACCAACGGCCGGACTCTCCTCTCCAGTACCTTGCAATAGACCTTCCCAGGGAGGCTGAGGAGTGTCATCCCTCTAAAGTTGGAGCACACCCTCCGGTCCCCTTTTTTGAAGAGAGGAACCACCACCCCAGTTTGCCACGCCAGAGGCACTGCCCCTGACCTCCATGCAATGTTGCAGAGGCATATTAACCATGACAGCCCTACGACATCCAGGGGTTTGAGGTAATCAGGGCGAATCTCGTCCACCCCCGCGGCCCGGCCACCAAGGAGATTTTTAACCACCTTGGCGACCTCAGCCCCTGTGATAGGCGAGTCATCCCCCTCGTCCACAAACCCTGCTTCCTCTGTGGAAGGCGTATCAGTGGGACTGAGGAGATCCTCGAAGTATTCCTTCCACAGCCCGACGATATCCCCAGTCAAAGTCAACAGCGCCACATCCACACCAAACACAGTGTGGACAGGGAGCTGCTTTCCCCTCCTGAACAGAATCTCTTCGAGGCTGACCCAAAGTCTTGTTCCATGGCCTCACCGAACTCCTCCCATACCCGGGTTTTTGCTTCAGCAACCACCCGAGCTGCACTCCGCTTGGCCTGCCGGTACACCTCAGCTGCTTTGGGAGTCCCACAAGCCAACCAAGCTTGATAGGACTCCTTCTTCAGCTTGTCAGCTTGTCATATCACGAAGGCCGAAAAGAAGAAGCTGGCCCAGCGCTTCATTGGACCTTATCCCATCGTCAAGGTAATTAATCCGGTGGCTGTGCGTCTGGCTCTCCCCCCCTCCCTCCATGTCTGTCCGACGTTCCACGTCTCCCAGATTAAACCCCTGGTGACTAACCCACTCTGTCCTCCTCCAAGGGCTCCACCCCCTCCCATGATGATTGACGGCGACCCGGCATGGAGGGTCAACTCCATCCTGGACTCCCGCCACCAGGGTTGCGGCCTGCAATATCTGGTGGACTGGGAGGGGTATGGCCCTGAGTGGAGATCCTGGGTATGCCTGTCGTTTGTACTGGACAAACGCCTCATCACGGAGTTCCACCGGGCGTACCCAGGTAAGCCAGCTTCGGGAGGTGCTTCTCGGCGGGGGGCGGGGGGAACTGTTATGACTCGCTCTCGCCTGTCTCCCGTTTCAGCTGCGCGCACACCTGTGCCTCATCAATCTTGGGCTATATAGCCCGCTCCGCCTGGAGCCTCGGTCTGGAGCCGTCTGCTAATCTACGCTCTTCATTCCAGCACACACCAGCTCCCTGACAGCCTGCGCTCCTCAGATAATCCCTCGCCCAGCACGTAAGCTATCATCCTCTCACCTTCTCTCCAGTTTCTCCCCTGTGCACAGGTGGATCCTCTGGCGGCAGATTTTCCTCCCTCATCCTTGCCATCATTCTCCTCACTGCGCCGAGCGTGCACCGGCAGTTAATCTCTGTGTTTGCTCTGCCCTTAGGGTTGCCTGGCTGTACGGCGCTCCGCTTCGCCCTTGACACATCCCATCCTCCTGCATCACATTATATCCTGCACACACGCACTCATACACCTATTATTGCTCAATAAAATTATTGAATCACACTCGAGCCTGTGTGCGTGTTCCCTGGGTTCAAACTTATGTCTCTCGGTGGTGCAGTGGTTAGCACTGTAGCAGAACAGTAAGGAGGTTGTGCATTCAATCCCACCCCCTGACCATCATTGAACCTTCTGTGTGAAGTGTGTATGTTCTCCCCATGTCTTTGTGGGTTTACCCTGGGTACTCTGGTTTCTTCCCACAGGCCAAAAACATACAAGTTAGTTTAATTGGAGACTCTAAAGTGGCCCTAGGTGTGAATGTGTGTGTGAATGGTGAAGGGATTGGCGCTGCACCGTGGCTGTCTCATCCATCCACGTGGATGCCCTGAATTTCCCTCTGGGATTAATAAAAGTATATAAAATTAAAAAAATAAGTAAAAAATTACTGGGGTTGTTACTGATATCTGTTGAAAATCTCAGGTCAATGGCTCCATCAGAAATATGTTTAATGAGAAAAATGTTGACATGTTCAATACTTATTTTCCTCACTGTATAGATAGATAGATGGATAGAGAGGACTGTTGCGGTACAGGAATTCCCCCTGCCATGACAATGGATAGCTCAACACCACGGTATGTGGTATTATTGCAAATTTTTTTAAGACCCTGTGGTCTCCTAATTTAAGCAGGGGTCATAACTTATGTGGTAAACGATGGAAGCTGTGAGAAACCCGCTGCAGCTCCACTCTCAACTTTATGTGCGTGTGTGACAATTATGCGGAGCTCCGGTCTTGCTAGGCATTAACTGTTGATTCTGTTATTAAAAAAAATGATCATTTTCATAAAGCGATGGCGAGAGCTCCCGTATTTCAACTGTGGTGTGTGTGACCTGAAGACTGCAGTAACATTCAGCTTATTCAAACAGGACGGTCTCCGTACAGGACCCTACGTGGCTCTTGTCTCCGTGATTTCTGGATTTTTGCCGCTGTCTGAAAAATCACTTTCAAACAAGCAATGCGCTATGCCGTAGTTGTTTCGCTGTTGGAGCGCAATTGTCAGGATCATTAACACTCTGCTCAGAAGGAAATAACCCGCTTTGTGCTCTTTCAGTGCTCACTGTCATGGCTGTATTTAGCAAGAAGTCCAAGCGCTTCCACCACTAACTGCCTGCTGGAATCCGTCTGGAGAGAGTTCCCCACACGGTGCTGCTGCTGTCAGCACCCGGTGCTGTAGAAGCTTCCCCAGTACTGGGTGTTGCCTCCGTAAGTACTGAGTACAACAACACTGTTGGCTATAAAAATGCACTTAATTTATTTATTAATCAATACGGGCACATAAGTGAACAAGATTTAGCCACACACACAAAAAAGTGAACACCACGGTTGTTGCAGTTGCTCGTTCTCCTCCACGGTAGGCTTGTCCATAGTGCGGTATTACATAATTGCGGATTTCGCGACAGCCCTATATATACACTACCGCTCAAAAGTTTGGGGTTACTTAGAAATTTCCTTATTTTTGAAAGAAAAGCACTGTTTTTTTCAATGAATATAACTTTAAACTAATCAGAAATACACTCTATACATTGCTAATGTGGTAAATGACTATTCTAGCTGCAAATGTCTGGTTTTTGGCGCAATATCTACATAGGTGTATAGAGGCCCATTTCCAGCAACTATCATACCAGTGTTCTAATGGTACAATGTGTTTGCTCATTGTGTCAGAATTCTCCAGATTACCTCAACAAATTAACAGCTAGAATGCCAAAGGTTTGCAATGCTGTAATTGCTGTAAATGGAGGATTCTTTGACAAAAGCAAAGTTTGAAGGAAAAAATTATTATTTCAAATACAAATCATTATTTCTAACCTTGTCAATGTCTTGACTATATTTTCTATTCATTTTACAACTCATGGTGGTAAATAAAAGTGTGACTTTTCATGGAAAATACAAAATTGTCTGGGTGACCCCAAACTTTTGAACGGTAGTGTATATATATATATATATATATATATATATACTGTATATATATATATATATATATATATATATATATATATATATATATATACACACACACACACACACACAGTATCTCACAAAAGTGAGCATACCCTTCACATTTTTGTAAATATTTTATTATATTTTTCATGGGACAACACTGAAGATATGACACTTTGATACAATGTAAAGTAGTCAGTGTACAGCTTGTATAACAGTGTAAATTTGCTGTCCCCTCAAAATAACTCAACACGCAGCCATTAATGTCGAAACTTTGTGCTGAAACTGTGCTGCACTTGGTGGTTGATCGTCACTTCCTTGTGGTAACGTATCGTCACTTCCTGTTTTGCTGTCTGCCTGTGTGGTTTGCTCTCTAGCCACTAGCTATGGCTACTACCTCTCTTTCCTCTCCTCTGGTGTGCTCTCTCTGTCAGATGTTTAGCTACACCTCTGCCTCTTTTAGTGATAACGGTAAATGTAATAAATGTTGTCTTTTTGAGGCGCTCGAGGCGAGGTTGTCTGATTTGGAATCCCGGCTCCGCTGCATTGAAACACCGTCTGCGCCAGTTAATCTCGACGGACGCCCATTAGCTGCAGCGGAGCTAGCTAGCTTAGGTTCCCCTGTCACCGGTTCCCCGGCTCTCCTCTGCAGCGAGGAGACTGGGTGGGTGACGGTGAGAAGGAAGCCTAGTCGCAAAGCCCCGGTTCACCACCAACCTGTTCACGTTTCTAATCGTTTTTCCCCGCTCAGCGACACACCCGCTGAGGAAAAAACTCTGATCATTGGCGACTCTGTAGTCAGAAACGTGAACCTAGAGACTCCAGCAGCCTTAGTCACATGCATTCCTGGGGCCAGAGCAGGCGACATCGAGTCAAATTTGAAAATGCTGGCTAAAAGTAACTGTAAATATTCCACAATTGTTATTCACGCCGGCATTAATGACATCCGTCTCCGGCAGTCGGAAGTCACGAAACTTAATATAGAATCGGTGTGTGACTTTGCCAAAACGATGTGTGCCACTGTAGTATTCTCTGGGCCCCTCCCCAATCTGACCAGTGATGACATGTTTAGTCGCTTGTCATCCTTGAACCGCTGGCTGTCTGTGTGGTGTCCTAAAAATGACGTGGGCTACATTGACAATTGGAGCTCTTTTTGGGGAAAACCTGGTCTTATGAGACGAGACAGCATTCATCCCACTTTGGATGGTGCTTCTCATTTATCTAACAATCTGGCATCTTTTTTATCCAAATTTCCAAAACCCTGACTGTCATATCCGGCTCTAGGGAGCCGGGCAATCAGAGCCAGGGGCAAGCCAGTGAGTCGTGATATTTTATTCAGGGTAAAGGGGAAGGGATGAGGAGAGCACAGATACTCATGCAGACGTACACTCACAGGTTGCACAGCGCAGAGGTAAGCAGCTCGTACCGGACGTGGGGGTAACAAGACGTACATACTCACAGCGGGATACAAACACAGGAATGCTGCAAGAGGAGTATATAAGCTGACACCAGACGAAGGGGCTTCAGCTTAGCAATGTGTTTATGTCGCAGCCCCGAGTCATCGAGGCTGCTCCTATTTATCCTCATTGGCAGCGCCCCAGCTGATGAAGACTAATTGGCCCCAGCCGTCCATAATGCTGCCAGCTGGGGGCCAGCTGAGACGCCGCTCAATGGGAGGCAGGGATGAGGGAAAACATGGGCTCAGTGCCGAGACGGCATCTCAACCCATGGTGACAGAGCCCCTCCCTCAAGGTCGGGCTCCTGAACGACCAGGAACATCCCAGCCCCCCCCCCCCCCCCCCACCTAGGGTGGGAGGAAGGGAGGCGGACCGGAGGGGAAGAAGCCAAGGGAAGGACAACACCAATGGGGCAATGTAGGGTAGCGGGAAAGAAAAACCCAAATACAATACTGACAAAACTGAATAATTAACCCAGGTACAGATGGGGAGAAGAACTGGGTCAACACGCCGGTTACATACTACCCAGAGAGTACCAACCATGCGTGACCCAGAGCAAGAAAAAAAAAAGAACCACCAAAAAGGTACAGGGCAAAAAATGCTGAGTATGGTCAAATAAAGGGAAAACACAATACACAGCACCAATATAAGTACATACACACAGTCACCAAGAAAAGTGACTGGAACAAATGGACAATTACAGAGCATGGTGTTACGGAAAACAAGGCACATGACTCTATAATGAACCAACAGGGCATAAAAAAGAAATACTGAGTGCAGGCAAAGAAAAACCCACACACATGAATATATAAATACCCACAGTCACCTAAAGAAATGAAAGTGACTGGAATGAATGGGCAACTGCAGAGTATGGTCTGAAAGGGAACAAAACATAACTCTACAATGCAAAAACGAGACTAAAAACATGGTACAAAAAATAAAATGCTGGGTACGAGGGAAGGAAAACGCACAGCACTATAAATACACATCCACCAACAGGACAGACATTACACCCAAGTGACCTTAATAACGATAAAAGAAAAAGTGACACCCGAGGTGTATGGCAGGCAGAGTCCAAAAATAGCCGAGATGGCTCCGGAGATCTCCCCGCCCATTGTCCAGCTGGCGAATCAGGGGAAGAGAAATGTTCGGACGGCGAACTCTGGACCCAGATCCCAGGAATCCAGTCCAACGGCTGCCGAACCAGGCCGCCCAAAGGCAAACACAGACCAGTGGGGGGAAACCAGATCGCCGAACCGAAAGTTTTGCGGGTCGGGTTGTCGACCCGCATCACTCAACCACCAGGACCGTTGAGACGGACGAAGGGTCAGAGCGGATCCCGGTGGAAGAGGCTCAGGGGAGAGCCGATGACGAGGGCGGCGGGCCTCAGGGAAACGGCCACCTCCTCACCGGACCTGGACAACACTGGGGCAGCACCCACGTCGGACCCCGATCGGGCCTCAGGCGAACCCACGTTAGACCCCGATTGGGCCTCAGGCGAACCCACGTTGGACCCCGATTGGGTCTCGGGCAAACCCACGTTGGACCCCGATTGGGTCTCGGGCAAACCCACGTTGGACCCCGATTGGGTCTCGGGCGAACCCACGTTGGACACTGCACCAGAACCGACCTCCAACGTTGAACCCGGACCCTCCAGCACCACGAGGAACAGCAACTCCTCGCCGGTGACCCTGGAAGAAGGCTCAGAAGAGAAAACAGAACCGGGATCAGGATCACCGGCAGCGCCAGAACCCGGCGAGACGAGCTCAGACGCAGCGGGCGGCTGCACCCTGCTCGTCTCCCCTGGAGATAGGCTGAAGTGCTCAAAGATAAAAAGAGAGAAAAGAAAGGAGAGCACTCGCCTGATCTCGGGTTCTGACGCCGTCCAGGACTGCGAAGATCCAGGATCCGTCGTCAGGAGGTCGTTGTCAGGCTCCCATCTAGCCGCGTCGGGCCCCGCAGCCAGCACGATGGTCAGCGCAGCTTGAGATCCCTCCAGCGCAGGTAACCCCGCCGACGACCCACTCGGCGTGAAGCCAGAAGAATCTCGTCCCGCTGGACCGAACCGCTCCTCCGTGGAGACCCAGGGACGCTCAGTCGTCAGCGTAGACTCCACGCAGCAGTCAGTCCCCCTCCTCCGTCCGCAATGTAGCTGCGGAACCACAGGCCCTCTCCATATCCCACCACGTTGACCCGGAGCCGGGGACCGCTCGGCGGAGAGAGACACAGAGGATGCGGGATTAGGAATACAGGTTACAGCAGGTGGGGAGAGTTCAGGGAGCTGCGAACCCTGAACTTCTCCTCCAGGGATGTGACAGAGCAAATCATTAAGCAGGTGTGAAAAAACAATGACTTGCCTGCCCCCTGGAGGTTGAGTATCGCCTGCTGTAGTGGAATCTGCTTCTTCCTCTCCCCGCCCGGCGATAACGGAGGACCCCCCGGGAATTCGTCTGAGGATCGCTCGCGTTGTCTCCAGCAGAGAGCTCACCAGGCCGGGATTCCAGGCACACACAGCGGTCAGGAAGCGCGTCGAGGAGGAGGGGGAAACAGCCGGGGTGAGCCAGCCCGAATGTCCAGGAATGACAGCGGGGGAACGAGGCTCAGGGGACGAGGCTGTAGAATCTCCACACTGATGAGGCGAAGGGATGACAGCTGCGTGGGAGGAACGGTCCTGACGATGACCCAGAACTGGATCCGGACGAGGTTCGTGCAGAGGTGACTCGGCGATGTGATGACGACTACTCCCAGGGAACGAAGCGAGGGGGAGACCCAGGATTCGCCGCTCCAGATCGGAGATCGAGACGAGGGAGGCGTCGAGCACGGGAAAGCTTCGTAGCCCTGAAGTCCTCACCATCAATCTCACTGCCGCCGCCACATGCCTGAAGGTGGTGACAGGAAACACAGTAGAGCTCGCGACAGCCACTCGACCCCGGACATAACTGCTGTCAGCTGCGGCTCCTTGAAGGGAATCCCGAGTGACGTGACGCAGGTCGGGGGAAGTCCTCTGGTTGGCGCGAACTCCCGGACTGGAATAGCGGCAGGAACGGGACTCCGAAGCGGGGAAAGACGTCGCCCACTTCGACTCCCTGCCGGGATTTCCATCCACCCCGTGGAGCTTCTCTTGCTGTGTACCTGCAGCGTCTATCCTGGCACTGTCCTCCAGATGGTACAGAGAGTGAGGGTGACAGTCCAGGAGTTCCTCAGCACGGCCCGGATGCCAGCGTCTCGCGTTGGAGGCGTCGTGCAGGGTGAAGAGCGTCCCGTCGACAGCCTCCGAGATGGACCTCAGCTCGTCGCCCTGGCGCCGGAAGTGACTCCTGGGAAACGGCATGCTAGCAGCGCTGACACCCCGACAGAAAGGTACATTTCCACAGCGACTCACGGCCGCCGGTAGCTCTTCTGGCTGCGACATACTGTCATATCCGGCTCTAGGGAGCCGGGCAATCAGAGCCAGGGGCAAGCCAGTGAGTCGTGATATTTTATTCAGGGTAAAGGGGAAGGGATGAGGAGAGCACAGATACTCATGCAGACGTACACTCACAGGTTGCACAGCGCAGAGGTAAGCAGCTCGTACCGGACGTGGGGGTAACAAGACGTACATACTCACAGCGGGATACAAACACAGGAATGCTGCAAGAGGAGTATATAAGCTGACACCAGACGAAGGGGCTTCAGCTTAGCAATGTGTTTATGTCGCAGCCCCGAGTCATCGAGGCTGCTCCTATTTATCCTCATTGGCAGCGCCCCAGCTGATGAAGACTAATTGGCCCCAGCCGTCCATAATGCTGCCAGCTGGGGGCCAGCTGAGACGCCGCTCAATGGGAGGCAGGGATGAGGGAAAACATGGGCTCAGTGCCGAGACGGCATCTCAACCCATGGTGACACTGACTACTCAGAGTTGGGACCAGGAAGCAGAGTCGCAGTCTTACACGCCTCTCTGCAACTCCTCTTCATCCGCCACCCCTCAGCTTAGCCCCTGTCTTCCCCATCAGAGAATCGTTGTCTGCTCCCTCCAAAGTAAATAAAAATATAATGTATAAGCATCCCAAAGTGATAAAGCAAAATATTGGTAAAACTCAAATTAAACATAAAGCCTCTAAATTGAATGATTTGGCCTCTGTTCCTCCTCAGAATTTAAAAATTAAATGTGGTTTATTAAATATTAGGTCTCTAACTCCCAAGTCTCTGTTAGTCCATGATCTGTTAATTGATCATCAGATTGATTTAAGTTCCCTTACAGAGACTTGGTTAGGACAAGAGGATTATGTTGGTTTAAATGAATCAACTCCCTCTGGTTATTTAAACTGTCAAAATCCCAGAAGTTCTGGTCGTGGAGGAGGAGTAGCATCAATTTACCATTCCAAATTACTAGTTAATGTAAAGCAAAAAATATGTTATAATTCCTTTGAGGGCCTGGTCCTCAGTATTGGGCACTTTAGCAATTCCAGGTTAAACCCAATTTTATTTGCCATAGTTTATCGTCCCCCATCAACCTATTCAGAATTTTTATCCGAATTTCCTGATTTCTTAGCTGATTTAGTGCTGAAATCTGATAAGATCTAAAAGGAATCTGATAAGATCTAAAAGGACAAGTACAGAAACTAGTCCATTATCAGATGCAATGAGGAGGTCGTTAGTGACCTTCGCTAAGGCTGTTTCAGTGCTATGATGGATTCTAAACCCAGATTGAAACTCCTCAAATAAACCATTTCCCTGCAGGTGGTCAAATAATTGCGTAGCAACAACTCTTTCTAAGATTTTTGAAATGAAAGGGAGATTAGAGATTGGTCTATAGTTAGCTAAAGCTCATGGATCTAGCGTTGGCTTTTTGAGTAAGGGTTTAATTACAGCTGTTTTAAAAGCCTGCGGTACATGGCCTAAAGTTAATGAAGAATTGATTATATGAAGAATAAAGCTACCAATAAGTGGGAAGACTTCTTTAAATAACCTGGTAGGAATAGGGTCTAAAAGACAAGTTGAAGGTTTGGATGAGGAAACTATTTTGTCTAACTCACAAAGGTCGATTGGAGTAAACTCATCAAGACAGACATCAATAGAAGGAGTTGTAGTAGTTACAGTATTTAAGTTAACTGTGGGAAGAATCTGATTGATTTTATCTCTGATGGATGAAATTTTATTATTGAAAAAGTTCATAAAGTCCTGACTAGTAAGCTCTAAGGGAATGCTAGGATTGACAGAGTCCTGACTCTTTGTCAACCTGGCTACAGTACTGAAAAGAAACCTGGGATTATTCTTGTTCTCTTCTATTAATGCAGAGTAATAACTCGTTCTAGCTTTTCTAAGAGATTTTTTATAAATTAAAAGATGATTTCTCCAAGCTAAATAGATTTCATCTAAATTAGTAGAGCGCCATTTTCTTTCTAATTGACGAGTCTTCTGTTTTAAGCTACGAGTTTCTGTGTTGAACCAAGGAGTTAAAAATCTCTGATTAGACTTTTTCTTTTTTAAGGGGGCCACCAAGTCTAGAGCCTGATGCAGAGAAGCTGAAACACTATCCACCATGTTATCAATTACAGAAGGAGCAAGCTGTCTATAGCTTATTTCCGTTGTGTTGACACATGGCATAGAGGAAACAATCTGCATAAATTTGGAAACAGCATCATCTGAGAGGCATCTACTGTGATAATATTTTTCTTTAGGAGCCAAATAGTCAGAAATAGTAAAATCAAAGGTTAACAGACAATGGTCTGACAGTACAGGGTTATGAGGAGACACTACCAGATTTTCTATTTCTATGCCATATGTCAGAACAAGGTCCAATGTATGGTGGAGGTAATGAGTAGAATTTCCTACTTTCTGAGAAAACCCAATCGAGTCTAATATTGAATTAAAAGCCACATTAAGGCAGTCACTATCTACATCCACATGTATATTAAAGTCCCCTACTATAATTATTCTATCAGATTTCAGCACTAAATCAGCTAAGAAATCAGGAAATTCGGATAAAAATTCTGAATAGGTTGATGGGGGACGATAAACTATGGCAAATAAAATTGGGTTTAACCTGGAATTGCTAAAGTGCCCAATACTGAGGACCAGGCCCTCAAAGGAATTATAACATGTTTTTTGCTTTACATTAACTAGTAATTTGGAATGGTAAATTGATGCTACTCCTCCTCCACGACCAGAACTTCTGGGATTTTGACAGTTTAAATAACCAGAGGGAGTTGATTCATTTAAACCAACATAATCCTCTTGTCCTAACCAAGTCTCTGTAAGGGAAATTAAATCAATCTGATGATCAATTAACAGATCATGGACTAACAGAGACTTGGGAGTTAGAGACCTAATATTTAATAAACCACATTTAATTTTTAAATTCTGAGGAGGAACAGAGGCCAAATCATTCAATTTAGAGGCTTTATGTTTAATTTGAGTTTTACCAATATTTTGCTTTATCACTTTGGGATGCTTATACATTATATTTTTATTCACTTTGGAGGGAGCAGACAACGATTCTCTGATGGGGAAGACAGGGGCTAAGCTGAGGGGTGGCGGATGAAGAGGAGCTGCAGAGAGACGTGTAAGACTGTGACTCTGCTTCCTGGTCCCAACTCTGAGTAGTCATGGTTTTGGAAATTTGGATAAAAAAGATGCCAGATTGTTAGATAAATGAGAAGCACCATCCAAAGTGGGATGAATGCTGTCTCGTCTCATAAGACCAGGTTTTCCCCAAAAAGAGCTCCAATTGTCAATGTAGCCCACGTCATTTTTAGGACACCACACAGACAGCCAGCGGTTCAAGGATGACGAGCGACTAAACATGTCATCACTGGTCAGATTGGGGAGGGGCCCAGAGAATACTACAGTGGCAGACATCGTTTTTGCAAAGTCACACACCGATTCTACATTAAGTTTCGTGACTTCCGACTGCCGGAGACGGATGTCATTAATGCCGTCGTGAATAACAATTGTGGAATATTTACAGTTACTTTTAGCCAGCATTTTCAAATTTGACTCGATGTCGCCTGCTCTGGCCCCAGGAATGCATGTGACTATGGCCGCTGGAGTCTCTAGGTTCACGTTTCTGACTACAGAGTCGCCAATGATCAGAGTTTTTTCCTCAGCGGGTGTGTCGCTGAGCGGGGAAAAACGATTAGAAACGTGAACAGGTTGGTGGTGAACCGGGGCTTTGCGACTAGGCTTCCTTCTCACCGTCACCCACCCAGTCTCCTCGCTGCAGAGGAGAGCCGGGGAACCGGTGACAGGGGGACCTAAGCTAGCTAGCTCCGCTGCAGCTAAGGGGCGTCCGTCGAGATTAACTGGCGCAGACGGTGTTTCAATGCAGCGGAGCCGGGATTCCAAATCAGACAACCTCGCCTCGAGCGCCTCAAAAAGACAACATTTATTACATTTACCGTTATCACTAAAAGAGGCAGAGGTGTAGCTAAACATCTGACAGAGAGAGCACACCAGAGGAAGAGAGGAAAGAGAGCTAGTAGCCATAGCTAGTGGCTCGAGAGCTGGAGAGCAAACCACACAGGCAGACAGCAAAACAGGAAGTGACGATACGTTACCACAAGGAAGTGACGATCTCCAGTTCAATGATCCCAGACACACAGCCAAGGAAAAACCCTTGGCAAAATGCAGGTTTACTTGTAATACCTAGAATCTCCAAAAGTACAATGGGAGGCAGAGCCTTCAGTTATCAAGCTCCTCTCCTGTGGAATCAGCTGCCAATCTGGATTCGGGAGTCAGACTCGATCTCTGTTTTTAAGAATAGGGCTAAAACCTACCTTTTTGATATAGCCTACAATTAGGGAGGGATCATGTGTTTCTGAACCCTCCCTTAGTTATGCTGCTAATAGGTTTAGTCAGCCGGGGGACCTCCAGTAATGCACTGGGCCTCACTCCTTTCCTCACTCTCTATGAAATATTTTTTTTTTGCTGGTCATTAACATTTGTTTGTTCTCTCCCATAGATTGAGTCCCCATCGTGCTGTTTGCTCTCTACATGTCTGTTCTTTTCTTCTTCTCTGTCCCCTCACCCCCCAGCCAGTCGCAGCAGATGAATGCCCCTCCCTGAGCCTGGTTCTGCTGGAGGTTTCTTCCTGTTAAAAGGGAGTTTTTCCTCTCCACCGTCGCCAAATGCTTGCTCACAGGGGATCGCCTGATTGCTGGGGTCTTTCTGCAACTGTGGGGGTCCTCCCTACAGTTGATAGTGCTATGAGATGACTGTTGTTGTGAAATGGCGCTATATAAATAAAGTTGAATTGAATTGAATTGAACTTCTGGCAACAAAAGTGAGTAGACCCCTAGTGAAAATGTCAAAAGTGTGCCCAATTAGCCATTTTTCCTCCCCAGTGTCATATAACTTGTTAGTGTTACAAGGTCTCAGGTGTGAATGGGGTACAGGCGTGTTAAATTTGCTGTAATCGCTCTCACACTTTCTCATAATGGTCACTGGAAGTTCAACATGGCACCTCATGGCGAATAACTCTCTGAGGATCTGAAAAAAAGAATTGTTGCTCTACATAAAGATGGCCGAGGCTATAAGAAGATTGCCAACACCCTGAAACTGAGCTGCAGCACGGTGGCCAAGACCATACAGCTGTTTAACAGGACCAGGTTCCACTCAGAACAGGCCTCACCATGGCCGACCAAAGAAGGTGAGTGCACATGCTCAACGTCATATCCAGAGGTTGTCTTTTGAAAATAGATGTATGAATGCTGCCAGCATTGCTGCAGAGGTTGAAGGGGTAGGGGTAGGGTCAGCCTGTCAGTGCTCAGACCATACGCCGCACACTGCGTCAAATTGGTCTGCATGGCTGTCATCCCCAGAAGGAAGCCCCTTTCAAAGATGATGCCCGCAAACAGTTTACTGAAGACAAGCAGACTAAGGACATGGATTACTGGAACCATGTCCTGTGGTCTGATGAGACCAAGATAAACTTATTTGATTCAGATGGTGTCAAGCGTGTGTTGCGGCAAGCAGGTGAGGAGTACAAAGACAAGTGTGTCATTAATACAGTTAAGCATGATAGTAGGAGTCTCATGGTTTGTGGCTGCATGAGTGCTGCCGGCACTGGGGAGCTACAGTTCACTGAGGGAACCGTGAATGCCAACATGTACTGTGACATACTGAAGCAGAGCACCATCGGAAACTGGGCCGCAGGGCAGTATTCCAACATAACCTCTCCAAACACACCTCCAAGACAACCACTGCATTGCTAAAGAAACTGAGGGTAAAGGTGATGGACTGGCTAAGCATGTCTCCAGACTTAAACCCTATTGAGCATCTGCGGGGCATCCTCAAACAGAAGGTGGAGCGGAAGGTCTCTAACACCATGATGTTGTCATGGAAGAGTGGAAGAGGATTCCAGTGGTAACCTATGAAGCTCTAGTGAACTCCATGCCAAAGAGAGTTAAGGCAGTGGCGAAAAATAATGGTGGCCACACAAAATATTGACACTTTGGGGACAATTTGGACATTTTCTCTCGGGGTGTACTCACTTTTGTTGCTAGCGGTTTAGACATTAATGGCTGCGTGTTGAATTATTTTGAGGGAACAGCAAATTTACACTGTTATACAAGCTGCACACTGACTACTTTACATTGTACCTAAGTGTCACATATTCAGTGTGGTCCCATGGAAAGATATAATAAAATATTTACAAAAATGTGAGGGGTGTACTCACTTTTGTGAAATTCTGTGTATATAAATATTTATCACTTAAGTCACTGGAGTCCCTACTGGGCTGAACAATGAACAGCTACCATCAGATTAGCACCACATGCTTGCTTCTAACTGAAAATATAGGACCTGGCTGCAAAATAGGACCTTGCACTGAAGATAATAAAAGTTAGTAATTCCAGATAGATAGATGTACTTTGTTGATCCCAAACTGGTAAATTGCAGTGTAACAGCAACATAACAGTAGACAACCAAACGACAGAAACACATGCATGACAGACAAAGGGATTACCCATGGAAAGTAAAACTAACACTACTATAAATAAAAACCTATATACATCATAGCTGAATATATGGTGACCCGTATAAACACATGAATCATACCCGCTGCACAATGCAGGACTATCAGGAGCAGAGTGAAATGTGAGGTACAAGTTTGACTGTAAGGTGCAGTATGGCAGCATAGTTATGACCAGAATACAACATCATAGTGAGTTATTGTACAGTTAAATGATATGCGGCAGGAAAGATTTCCTGTACCTGGCCGTTTGACAGCGGAGCTGTAGTAGTCTGCTGGAGAAGGTGCTCCGCTGTCTGTTCAATGTGTGGTGGAGGGGGTGATCAGGATTGTCCATGATGGATCGCAGTTTATTTAGTGTTCTCCTCTCCACCACTGTCTCAAAGGTCTCTGGCCTGAGACCAGTTACAGAGCCAGCCCTCTTGATAATCTTGTCAAGTCTGTTGGTGTCGCTGGCTCTGATACTGCTACCCCAACATACAGCAGCAAAGAAGATGGTGCTGGCAACAACGGTCTGATTGAAAAGCTCCAGCATCCTGCTACACACGTTGAAGGATCTCAGCTTCCTCAGGAACTAGAGTCTGCTCATCCCTTTCTTGTGTGCAGCATTGGTGTTGGATTTCCAGTCCAACCCGTTGCTGATCCTGACACCCAGATATCTGTAGTCCTCAACCACTCCCACATCCTCCCCCCTAATCTGCAATGGTTGAGAAGGCGTCCTCTTCTTCCAGAAGTCAATCACCATCTCTCTGGTCTTGCTGACACTCAGCCTCAGGTGATTCTGCTCTGTCCACTCCACAAATCTGTCTACCAGTGCCCTGTACTCCCCCTCCTCTCCCCCTCTTATACACCCCACAACAGCTGAGTCATCAGAGAATTTCTGCAGGTGGCATGACTCAGTGTTGTACTGAAAGTAAGTGGTGTATAAGGTGAAGAGAAAAGGAGAGAGCACAGTCCCCTGTGGAGCTCCCGTATCACTAACCACCACGCCAGACAAGACATTGCCCAGCCAGAAAAACTGTGGCCTGCCTGTCAGGCAGTCAGTAATCCAGGAGACCACAGAGCTGTCAACCCCCATCACCTGCAGCTTCTCACCCAGCAGCAGTGGCTGGATGGTGTTGAAGGCTGCCCGTTGCAGCAGGTGGATGACAGCGTCTTCAACTCCTAAATGGGGCTGATATGCAAACTGCAGAGGGTCCAGCCACGTCTTCATCTGCAGCCTCAGGTGGGCTAAGACCAGTCTCTCCAGGATATCGTCAAAAATAAATTTATGATTAGCTCCCCTGAACATCAGATGTTTTTTTTTTATTTGTTTGCTTGTTTGTTTGTTTGTTGTTGTTTTGGCAGCTTTCCAGTAATCTTCCTTTTGCTGAGTCCTGAAAAACCTTGCTTATGGCAGTGCCAGTCATTTTACAAGTGCTGATCCTTCTCTTCCTAAGCGGATTGAAGGGATGTTTTGACGTTTTCCAGCCTCGGTCTGTGATAAGGGTGACCCGGTCATCTCACAGCAAGCCGTAATACAACTGTCTTATTCATTACAGAATAAGTTAACAAGGTCCGAATGGCCTTGGACAGTAAAGTACAGTCCTGTCTTGTGACAGCAAGTGCACAAAATAAGAATATAAAATATTTTTTTCTTCTTTTTGGCATGTTTTGACTTTAGTTTGTCAAGTTGAGAGAATTTGAAAAAATGAGCTGTCTTTGTAGCAGGCATAAAAGCCACTGATGATAGATGAAAGAAGTTAAGCTTCAGAAACACAGACTCCACTATAAACAATATCTCAGCTCAAAAAGCCAAGTGGAGCTGCAGCATCACTGGAGCCCTGTGGCATTTTTTCTCTTCTTCCCTCATTTTTACTTTGCTCTTCATTTATTAAATTAGAAATTTCTTAAACCTACATAGGGCAGTGAAGTGTTACAAATGTAACAAATTGCTAGAGCACAAAACAAATTTTCAGCAACAAGCTTTCAAAACCTATTGGGCCACAAATTGGTCTAGTTTACAAAGTCATTTGTTCTGGAAATTGGTATGTGGAGCAAAATGGGAAACCTCTGTGTTTCACTGAAAATCTAGAATGCATGTTATGTCATGCTTTTCAATATTACTTAATTTAAAAGTGAGTAGAGAAAACAGAGCTCTTCAATGCTCAGCAGTACAGACTCCAAGGAAGTGACACTAATAATGGCCTTCTGTTGAGATGTCTGTCAACTCTGCAATGAAATAAGTTTTTTACAAAGGAACATGCCTCACACTTTTTGAATGCATCCATCCATCCGTCCGTCCATCTTCTTCTGCTTAATCCTTTTCGGGTCCAGTACCACCTAATTTGTCCAATTTTCACTACTGAAAGGGTACCAATTTCAAGAGCTGGGTGAGGAATTTTTAGTTTAGCAGAAATCATATCTAGGGTTTGCTTCTTAACATGCAAATCATGTTAAGACTGAAACTCTGATTACAATAAAGGCTTTCAAACAGATGAGGCTGCTGTCAGTGAGTGTTGTTTCTATAAAAAAAAAGACTTTAAGATAAATTAACTTTTTAAATGTTATGATCTAAGTTTTGGGTCTTTTTTAAAATAGTCAAACATCTAAACTGTGTAGACCGTTCAAGTGTTTTGAGCTGTAGGGAAAGGGGTATTATTTATGGCTGTTGACTTTTCATTAACCTCAATTCTAATTTGACATTTTAATTTTTTAATTTAATTTTTTTAATCCATGTTTGTAATTAAGAGTTTTGAGAGCAATAGTTAATTGAGAGTTAAGTGATTTATTTTCACTGCTTGGGTAACTGATAATGACATTGTTCAGGGTAACTGACATTTGTTTTGATAAGGTTAATATGTTAATAAGAAAATGTTTCTGATTTAGCATGAAAAATCCGGAACCTTACTGACTGATGCACAGTAGATAAACAAGTATTTATCAAAAAATAAATAAATTATATCCTACATTTCAAATAATTTGGTGAAAGTATGAGCAGTCAAAAAGAAAATTGTTTACTTAAATATTGTACAGTATATCCTCATGAGCTGAATGTTGGAATTTGTGTACTGAAGTAGCTAAACCGGTGGATATCTGCAGCGTCAGTGGTTTAGGAGGTAGAGCGGGTTGTCCAATAACTGGAGGGTTGGCGGTTCAACTCTCCCTCTCCCAAGCTATCCTGCCGCTGTTTTCCTGGGCAAAACACTTTACCCACCTTGCCTCAAGTATCCATGACACTGGGTATGAATGTGTATAAATGTTCAGTAGTAGTTGAAAAGGCCATTGGCACAGATTGGAAGCAACATTTCTGTCAGTCTCCTCAAATCATGTCAAATGGCTCCCCACATCACTGACTGTGGAAATGTCACACTGGACCTCAAGCAACTTGGACTCTGTGCCTCTCCACTCTTCCGCCAGACTCTTGGACCTTGATTTCCAAATGACAGGACTTGGCAACTGATTTGGGGAGCCATGTCATCTGCTGGTGTGTATCCACTCTGTTTTATCAAGTCCAAAGTCAACGCAGGAATCTACCAGGAAATTTTAGAGCACTGCATTCTTCCCTCTGCTGACAAGTTTAATGGTAGGGCTATTCAATTACAAAATCAGTTGGGCCATAATTTGAAATCAAGACATGTATGTGGGCTACACATTTTCAGCGACCCGTTGAATATGACAAATTTCAAACCAATACAGATCAGTATGACGAAAAACATGCACTTTTTATTCATTGTCTTTGTTTTAAATGTGCGCTTGACACATTAAAAAAACACATCAAAAGTGCATAAAAACAATAACTGCTGGGGTTGAGCAGAACTTGAAGTAGATTTTTTTTTCCTCTTGAACAAGAAATAAATAGAATGGGGGGGAATAAAATTTTATAAACAACCATTTTGGTCACATCTTACTCAGGCATATCTTAAAGTACATAAAAACTCAATGTGCACTGTTAGTAGCATTAACATTTGTTTCCCTTTTGAAATAAAATATACTACATCCTGCTCATAACACTCCTTGGCACATCACAAAGTGCATTTAGCTCAATAAAAGATGAACTGTCAAACACTTCAGTGCACAACCCCCCCTCATGAAATGATTGATAACATTAACAAATATTGCATATCCACTATTGTAGTTTGTTTTGTTTTAAATCACCACATGTGTGAGTCGGATCCTGTTTTTATAACTACACATTGTGATGATCAGGTGAGCGTGCTCCCCCTCCCCTCTTGTGTTTTTTCCTTCTGCCTGTCTCCTGGCTCCGGAGTTGATTACACCCACCTGCGTGACTGTGCACACCTGCTGCTGCCTCGTCTGCCAGTTATAAAAGAGCCAGTCTGTGAATGCTTCTTCGCTGGACTGTTGGGTACTGCTGCCATCAAGCTACAAGTTAAGTTGAATGGTGTTTAAAATTACCTGTTGTCTGACCCTCTCCTCTTGAGGTTGCTGCTATCTCAGTGGTGTGTCACTCTAGGGCTGCGCACGCTCACCTGAACCTCTTCTCTCATCAAGACAACTCCTACTCCACCCAATTAACCATCTGCCCTGCTCCATCCTGCCTACTTCCCCTCACCTGTTTGTGTTGCTGGTACTTCTCCTGCCAGCTCTTCCACCACTGCAGGCTGGGTCCCACAGCCAGGCCCTCTGCTTATTGTAGTAAGTCTCCCCTCCTCTCCTTCTTCCGTCTCTACTAAATTCATCATTAATCATTTCTCCTCTCTCTCTCCTTCACAGGCTGTGTGCTTCTCCAGCGAGCTTATTTTTTTTTTTTGTTGTGGTTTGTTAGTTTTTGTTGTCTAATAAATTGTGTTGAACGTTTTTCACCTGAGTCTGTCTGTTCTTCTGGTGTTGTCCTCTCTTACAAATCATGACAGAACGGTCCAGCCAGGATCGAGGGTCAGTGAGCGCTTCACTGGGGGAACAGTCAGCGCTCTCCCGTTTGGACGCCACAGAGCGCCAAGTTGCTTTTCTTTCTGAACAATTACAAACAATTACTCAGCAATTAGCTACTGTAACCGACCACCTGTGTCGGCTTCCTGGTTCAGTGTCTCCTCCTTCACCTGCTGCCCCGATTGCTTCTACCACCCTCTGAACCATTTCCATCCCTTCTCCTGCCCCATATGTGGGGGAGGTGGGGGATGTAAGGGGTTCTTGCTTCACTGTCGGCTTTATTTTCATCAGGTGGCAGAGGAATATCGGGAGAATTCATCCAAAATTCACTTTATGACCCTGGCGCCCACAGCGGTCGACATGGTGCTTCGCTGCGCTCTTTGTTTGTTTTTGTTTGTCAATTGTGTGTCTGCTTGCACTTATACCCGTGAAGAACTTTTAAATATCAGGACTTTGACCCCCACGGACCTCCTCCCAGTTTTTCTAGCCCCTGCCGCCGATCTGGTTTATTGTTTGGCTCGGAAAGTGAGACGGCGGAAGAGAGGAAGACGAGCGGGCGCTCTCGTACGACTTCGCAGGAGAGGCTCGCGAACGGCGCTGCCTGGCATATTTCTGTCCAATACCAACTCTCTCTCTAACAAGGTGGATGAACTGAGACTGCTGATGCGTTTTAAGGACCTCGCCTCCTCAGCTGTCCTCTGCTTTACTGAGACCTGGCTCCGGGAAAATATACCGGACAGCGCGCTGCGCCTCGACGGCTTCCAGCTCTTCCGTGCTGATCGTGACACAGAGCTTTCCGGCAAGACCACAGGAGGCAGTGTCTGCTTCTACATCAACTGTAGCTGGTGCTCTGATGTAACGGAAATTTCCAAACACTGTTCTCCTGCCTTGGAATTTCTTGTTATCAACTGCAAGCCTTTTTATTCCCCACGGGAGTTTGCTTCTTTTATACTGATCGCTGTGTACGCCCCTCCCGACGCGGACACGCGCGAAGCTCAGCGCGTGCTCGCGGATCACATTCAACACACAGAGCGGAGTTTTCCAGACTCGCTGATTATTGTGGCTGGCGACTTTAATCAGTGCAATCTGAGCCACGATCTCCCCCGCTACAAACAGTTTATTAAATGCCCCACCAGAGGATTAAACACACTGGATCACTGTTACACCACAGTGAAAGACGCATATCGCGCTGTCCCTCGAGCTGCGCTGGGATTATCTGATCACGTGATGGTTCACCTCATTCCCACATACAGACAGAGATTGAAGCTCACTAAACCTGTTGTGAGCACTACGAAGATACGGACCAGTGATGCTGAGGAGAAGCTGGAAACGTGCATGGAAATATCTGACTGGGGCATGCTTAAAGGAGCCACGCATGATCTGGATGAGTACACGGACACTGTGAACTCATATATCCACTTTTGTGAAGAGAACATTCTTCCATCACGCACCAGGGTGAGTTACTCTAATGACAAACCCTGGTTCACAGCTAAGCTCAGACAGATCAGGAAGGAGAAGGAAGCAGCGCTGAAAAGTGGAGACAGGGACTGCTACAGGGAGGTTAAATACCGGTTTAACAGAGAGCTGAAGAGGGCTAAATCTGTGTACTCAGAGAGACTCCAGCAGCAGTTCACTGCTAATGATTCGGCTTCCGTGTGGAGAGGACTGAGGCAGATCACCAACTATCGGCCTCAGGCTCCTAAAGGTCAGGATGACAAAGCCCTTTGTCAGAGACTGTCCCAACACTATGCCCGTTTTGACACCTCGTCATCTGTGTCCAACTCCCCCCCTCCCTCCAGCTCCACAGCCTCCACATTCCCTACTTCATTTAAGGCACCCCCCCCCACCTCCCCCCCTCCCCTTATCATCAGTGAGCAGGATGTGCTCAAACAGTTCTCCAGACTGAACCCGCGCAAGGCCCCCGGCCCAGACGGCGTGTCTCCCTCCACCCTGAGACTCTGTGCGAAACAGCTGGCTCCTGTATTCACAGACATTTTTAACACCTCCCTTAAGTTATGCCACGTGCCGTCCTGCCTCAAATCCTCCACCATCATCCCTGTCCCCAAGAAGCCACGGATCACTGGACTTAATGACTACAGACCTGTAGCGCTCACCTCTGTAGTCATGAAGTCCTTTGAGCGCCTGGTCCTGTCCCACCTCAAGTCCATCACCACCCCTCTCCTGGACCCGCTGCAGTTTGCCTACCGAGCCAACAGGTCTGTAGACGATGCAGTCAACCTGGCCCTCCACTCCATCCTGCAGCACCTGGACTCCCCGGGAACCTACGCCAGGATCCTGTTTGTGGACTTCAGCTCCGCATTCAACACCATCCGCCCCGCTCTGCTCCGGGACAAGCTGTCCCTGCTCAACGTGCCTGACTCCCTCTGCAGGTGGATCATCGACTTCCTGACGGACCGGAGGCAGCATGTGCGGCTGGGAAAGACTGTCTCAGACTATACTAGCATCAGCACCGGATCACCCCAGGGCTGTGTACTTTCCCCCCTACTCTTCTCCCTTTACACCAACTCCTGCACCTCCAGCCACCAGTCTGTCAAGTTGATCAAGTTTGCGGACGACACCACCCTCATCGGGCTCATCTCCAACGGCGACGAGTCCGCCTACAGGAGAGAGGTGGCCCAGCTGGCGTCCTGGTGCAGCAATAACAACCTGCAGCTGAACGCTCTGAAGACAGTGGAGATGATTGTAGACTTCAGGAAAGTCACTACTCCTCTGCCCCCCCTCACCCTCTCAGGCTCTCCCATCACCACTGCTGATTCCTTCCGCTTCCTAGGCACTACCATCACCAGGGACCTCAAATGGGAGCTGACCATCAGCTCACTCATCAAAAAAGCCCAGCAGAGGATGTTCTTCCTGCGGCAGCTGAGGAAGCTCAAGCTACCCACCAAGATGTTAGTGCAGTTCTACACAGCCATCATCGAGTCCATCCTCACCACCTCCATAACCGTGTGGTACGCAGGAGCCACTGCCAGGGACAGACTAAGGCTGCAGCGCGTCGTGCGCACTGCTGAGAAGGTGATCGGCTGCAAGCTCCCATCTCTCCAGGATCTGTACATCTCCAGGACCCGGAGGCGTGCTGGCCGGATCATAGCCGATCCCTCACACCCTGGTCATGTACTGTTTGCCCCCCTCCCCTCTGGTAGAAGACTTCGGTCCATCCAGACTAAAACCTCCCGTCACATGAACAGCTTCTTCCCCTCTGCCATTAGACTGCTGAACACTAAGTGACTCTCGCGCACCATGTACAGCAGCTCAACCAGACTCATGTCAATCATCACTGTTTTTCTTCCTGCATTACCGACTGCACTATATAGTTCTCCACAGTATCTGCTGCTGGCTAATATATATTTTAACTGTTGACCAGTATCACTTAATCTTATCCTACACTTTATTACATGTATAGTTTATTTCTCTTATCTTATCATGTTTAATGTTGCAGCATTGTACCGAGACAAATTCCTAGTTTGTGTACTACATGAGCAATGGCAATAAACCTGATTCTGATTCTGATTCTGATTCTGATTCTGCTACTCACAGACCGGGCGCTTAACTGGGCCCAGTCCATTTTAAGCAGTCTGGCGGGGCCCCATTATTCTTATGATCAGTTTGTACAGGAATGTTTTCAGGCATTTGATCTTACAGAGAGGGAGGGAAATCTCGCGAGCCAACTGTTGGTGCTCCGGCAGGGAAATCGGTCAGTCGCCAATTTCTCGGTGGAGTTCCGGGTTGTCGCGGCGGAGTCCAGATGGAATTACATTTCTCTATGCAGTGCCTTCCTCCAGAGTCTCAATTCCAACCTCCGTGATGACCTGGCTATCCGCGCCAACCCGTCCTCTCTGGATGAGCTAAATGAGCAGGCCATTGTCCTGAACAATTGGTACTGTGAGCACGCAAGGGAGAAGAAGGCCTCTGCCTCTTCGTCCGCATCATGGTCGTTCCCCCATCTTCTCACCCCGCTAGGTTGGCTTCTCTTCCAGAACCGATGGTTCTTGGCCAGGCCCATTTGACTCCGGAAGAGTGCTGACATCAGGAGAAGGTGGGGGCCTGTATGTATTGTGGGTCCACTGAAGATGCGCTGCCGAAATGCCCCATTCAGCCAAAAGATCCAGCCCATCAGTAGCCATGGGGGGTCTGGCTGGTGGATCTTCTACAAATCCTCCCAGCAGTTTTACACTACTGGCTCTCATTCAACTACCGGGAGCCAAGTTTAAAGCCTCAGCTCTTACTGATTCCGGAGCTGAGCAAAATATCATTTCACAGAGTCTAGTGCAAAAACTGAAGATTCCCACTAGGGTCCTACTGTCTCCTTTAAATGTCTCGGCCCTTTCCGGTTGCAGGCTAGCCACAGTTAGGCTTCAAACCAAGCCTGTTTCCGTCCTTTTTTCCAGTAACCACCGCAAATCCATTCAGTTTTTTTTTTTTTGTATTGGCCATTTCATCAACCCCCTTGATTCTGGGCTATCCATGGCTCCGCCAACATAAACTCATTATTAGCTCGGACTAAAATTCTATTTCATCATGGAGTCCTTTTTGTCTTTCATTGTGCCTCCTTTCAGCAGCGTGTTTGCCAGCTCTCCCTATCTCTTCTCCTCCGGCCGAGCTGCTGGATCTCAGTCTTGTGCCAAAGGTCTATCATGACCTTGGGGAAGTCTTTAGTAAGTCCAGGGCCCTCTCTTTGCCACCTTATCGGTCCTACAACTGTACTATAGAGCTCTTCCTGGGTGCACGGATGCCGTCCAGTCGGCTCTACAGTTTGTCTGGGCTGGAGAGGGAGGCGATGGAGAGTTACAGTTGTGTGAAAAAGTGTTTGCCCCCTTTCTGATTTCTAATTTTTTTGTATGTTTGTCACACTTAAGCTTTTGTGTGTGTCTGTGGCCGAATTGCGACACAACCCCTAGTGGTCAAGAGTGGTAAATACTTTTTGTCAATAAAATAGTTCAGATTTCCAAGGCTATAACTTGAAAGTGGTAAGAAATAATGGCTTACTGTCAATTAGAAAGATGTAAAATATGATCCAAAGTTTCAGATAGGAATAAATTTACGGATCTAATTTGCATAATGTCACGACACCTCTTTAAATTCCATAACTCAGTCAAAACTGGACTTTGGATGTATTTACACAATGAATGGTTCAGTCTTTTGACACCGTTTTTTTTGTACAGAGGTACCTCATCATCTTATCTTCATAGTACAGTGGGGCAAAAAAGTATTTAGTCAGCCACCAATTGTGCAAGTTCTCCCACTTAAAAGATGAGAGAGGTCTCCAATTTTCATCATAGGTATACTTCAACTATGAGAGACAAAATGAGAAAAAAAAATCCAAAAAAAATCACATTGAAGGATTTTTAATGAATTAATTGGTAAATTCCTTGGTAAAATAAGTATTTGGTCACCTACAAACAAACAAGATTTCTGGCTCTCACAGACCTGTAACTTCTTCTTTAAGAGGCTCCTCTGTCCTCCACTCATTACCTGTATTAATGGCACCTGTTTGAACTCGTTATCAGTATAAAAGACACCTGTCCACAACCTCAAACAGTCAGACTCCAAACTCCACTATGGCCAAAACCAAAGAGCTGTTAAAGGACACCAGAAACAAAATTGTAGACCTGCACCAGGCTGGGAAGACTGAATCTGCAATAGGTAAGCAGCTTGGTGTGAAGAAATCAACTGTGGGAGCAATTATTAGAAAATGGAAGACATACAAGACCACTGATAATCTCCCTTGATCTGGGGATCCACGCAAGATCTCACCCCGTGAGGTCAAAATGATCACGAGAACGGTGAGCAAAAATCGCAGAACCACACGGGGGGACCTAATGAATGATCTGCAGAGAGCTGGGACCAAAGTAACAAAGGCTACATCAGAAACACACTACGCCGCCAGGGACTCAAATCCTGCAGTGCCAGACGTGTCCCCCTGCTTAAGCCAGTACATGTCCAGGCCCGTCTGAAGTTTGCTAGAGAGCATTTGGATGATCCAGAAGAGGATTGGGAGAATGTCATATGGTCAGATGAAACCAAAATAGAACTTTTTGGTAAAAACTCAACTTGTGGTGCTTGGAGGAGAAAGAACACCATATCTACTGTGAAGCATGGGGGTGAAAACATCATACTTTGGGGCTGTTTTTCTGCAAACGGACCAGGACGACTGATCCGTGTAAAGGAAAGAATGAATGGGGTCATGTATCGTGAGATTTTGAGTGAAAACCTCCTTCCATCAGCAAGGGCATTAAAGATGAAACGTGGCTGGGTCTTTCAGCATGACAATGATCCCAAACACACTGCCCGGGCAACGAAGGAGTGGCTTCGTAAGAAGCATTTCAAGGTCCTGGAGTGGCCTAGCCAGTCTCCAGATCTCAACCCCTTAGAAAATCTTTGGAGGGAGTTGAAAGTCCATGTTGCCCAACGACAGCCCCAAAACATCACTGCTCTAGAGGAGATCTGCATGAAGGAATGGGCCAAAATACCAGCAGCAGTGTGTGAAAACCTTGTGAAGACTTACAGAAAACGTTTGACCTCTGTCATTGCCAACAAAGGGTATATAACAAAGTACTGAGATGAACTTTTGTTATTGACCAAATACTTATTTTACCAAGGAATTTACCAATTAATTCATTAAAAATCCTTCAATGTGATTTTCTGGATTTTTTTTTTCTCATTTTGTCTCTCATAGTTGAGGTATACCTATGATGAAAATTGGAGACCTCTCTCATCTTTTAAGTGGGAGAACTTGCACAATTGGTGGCTGACTAAATACTTTTTTTCCCCACTGTATATGAACAAGAAATCAGTACAATATAAAAAAAGCACAAAAAAACCCAGAAAATTCTCACTTTTGACAAAGGGGGGCTGGCTGGCTGGCTGGCTGGCTGTTGTGGCCACTGCATTTTCGCCAATCATGGTTGTTATTTTGCATTCTGTCAGTCATGTTAAAGTCTCTACCACATCTACAAAGCCTTATGATTATCCCACATAAATTTTGCTTGTATCCCGCGGCTATTTTCTGCGTACAGAGCTGATAAAAGTGACGGTGACCGATCACTGACATATTAGCTTTCTGGGCTAAAATGCTGAAAACAGGAAAAGGAAATGAGTTCTTTTTCTTTGGTGTATTACGTGTCATCCACTGAGTCCTCCAACGAATGTCTGCCACCTTTTGAAACTGGCAAATCAGTACAAATTAGTACAAATCCCCAATGCAGGCCCCAATGCAGGCGTTCATGGGAGTGAGACGACAGGCGCAGTGCCACGCTCTGCCACTAGAGGCACGCAAATTCACACACTCAAAGGGTTAAATGTTTCAGGTCTACTACTAACTAACTAACCTGCACTTATATAGCGCTTTTCTAGTCACAAAGACCACTCAAAGCGCTTTCATTAATACTAACCCTCTATTCTAAGGGCCTATAGGAAACAGATATCTAGGGACAATTTAGAACAGCCAATTAACCTAACATGCATGTTTTTGGCATGTGGGAGGAAACCGGAGAAATCCCGGAGTAAACCCACGCAACACGGGGAGAACATGCAAACTCCACACAGATCACTGTTGGTCGGGGGCTGGGATCGAACCCACGATCCCACGATCCCCACAATCCCCCGGCCAAGGGTAAACTGTGCTGCCGCAGTGCTAACCACTGCACCACCATGCAGCCCGAGGTCATCAAACAAATTTAAATATTAGACAAAGTTGACATAAGTAAGCACAAAATGCAGTTTCTAAATGAAGCTGTTTATTAAGGGTAAAAAAAATCCAAACCTACATGGCCCTGTGTGAAAAAGTGATTCCCCCCCCCCATTAAAACATAAATTAACTGTGGTTTATCTTTCTTTGGAAAGCTGAGATCAATTTCTCTAGCAACACCCAGGCCTGATTACTGCCACACCTGTCCTCAATCAAGAAATCACTTCAATAGGACGTGCTTGACAAAGTGAAGTAGACCAAAAGATCCTCAAAAGTTAGACATTATGCTGCGATCCAAAGAAATTCAGTAACAGATGAGAAATGAAGTAATTGAGATCTATCAGTCTGGAAAAGGTTATAAAGCCATTTCTAAAGCTTTGGGACTCCAGTGAACCGCGGTGAGAACCATTATCCACAAATGGCAAAAATATGGAACAGTCGTGAACCTTCTCAGGAGTGGCTGACTGATCCAAATTACCTCAAGAGAGCAGCAACGACTCATCCAAAAGGCCACAAAAGACTCCACAACAGCATCCTGCAGGTCTCACTTGCCTCAGTTAAGGTCAGTGTTCATCACTCTACCATAAGCAAGTACTGGGCAAAAATGGCCTGCATGGTAGAGTTCCAAGACGAAAGCCACTGCTGAGCAAAAAGAACATAAAGGCTCATCTCAGTTTTGCCAGAAAACATGTTGATGATCCTCAAGACTTTTGGGAAAATACTCTGAGGACATGTGTCCCATTACATCTGGTGTAAAAGTAACACAGCATTTCAGAACAGGAACATCATAGCAACAGTAAAATATGGTGGTGGTAGTGTGATGGTCGGGGGCTGTTTTGCTGCTTCGGGGCCTGGAAGACTTGCTGTGGTAAATTGAACCATGAATTCTGCTGTCTACCAAAAAATCCTGAAGAAGAATGTCCGGCCATCTGTTCATGACCTCAAGCTGAGGCACACTTGGGGTCTGCAGCAGGACAATGATCCAAAACACAGAGCAAGTCCACCTATGAATGGCTAAAGAAAAACAAAATGAAGACTTTGGAGTGGCCTAGTCAAAGTCCTGACCTGAATCCGATTGAGATGCCGTGGCATGACCTTAAAAAGGCGGTTCATGCTCGAAATCCCTCCAAGGTGGCTGAATTACAACAATTTTGTAAAGATGAGGGGGCAGAAATTCCTCCACAGTGCTTTAAAGGACTCATTGCAGTTATCACAAACACTTGATTGCAGTTGTTGCTGCTCAAGGTGGCCCAAACAGTTATTAGGTTTAGGGACAATCACTTTTTCACACAGGGCCATGTAGGTTTGGATTTTTTTTCCCTTAATAATAAACACCTTCATTTAAAAACTGCATTTTGTGTTTACTTGTGTTATCTTTGTTTAATATTTAAATTTGTTTCATCATCTGAAACATTTAAGGGTGACAAATGTACAAGAAAATGAGAAATCATGAAGAGGGCAAACACTTTTTAACACCACTGTATATCAAAGACTCCTTGAGTGCCAGCCTCATTCACCCCTCATCTGCTCCTCTTGGTGCCGAGTTCCTTTTTTGTGAGGAAAAAGATGGATTGTTGCAGCCCAGCATTGATTATCGCAAGCTGAACACTATCGCCGTCAAGGATAAATATTCGTTACTGCTCATCAACTCGGCCTTCGAGCTTCTTCAGCGTGAGCAAGTATTCACTAAACTTGACCTCTGGAACACCTACCGTCTAGTTCACATACGCAAAGGCAACGAATGGAAGACGGCCTTTAAGACACACCTGGGGCAGTTTGAATACCTTGTGATGCCCTTCGGGCTCACCAACACTCCCGCTGTCTTCCAATGCATGATAAATGACGTTCTGCAGGACATGGTGAACCAGTTTGTTTTGTCCAGGCAGTCTTACAGCGGCTACTCGAAAATCAACTTTTTGTGAAGGCTGAGAAGTGTGAGTTTTCCTCCCGCTCCGCTTCTTTTCTAGGGTTATATTAACCGAGGGCGAGTTAAAGGTCGACCCAGCTAAGGTCAAGGTGGTCGTAGATTGGCTACCCCCTAGTCCCCTAGCGCCTCCAGCACTTCCTGGGATTTGCAAATTTCTACCGCCACTTTATTCGGGATTACAGCAAGGTAGCCCTGCTGTTAACCCAGCTGACTTCAACTAAAATCCCATTTAAATGGTCTGAAGCGGCAGAACAGGCCTTCTCTATATTAAAGGCCCTTTTCTCTCAGACGCCCATCTTTGCTCAGGTTGACCCTCAAATATAGTTTGTGGTTGAGGTTGACGTATCTGATTCAGAGTAGGCGCTGTCCTCTCCCAGTGTTCCGGCTCCTATCAAAAGTTGCATCCGTGGGGGGGCGCTCGTGCGCAGTAATGGAGTAGACGTGTTTTCACGAGGCTCCGTCGCAGACTTCTAAATTTTGTTTATCTTTGCTACACCTACTTACTGTCAGAGCTGTCTCTAACTAACCTCCAATCATGCCACCCAAGAGAGACAAGGTAAAATTATCAAATTCAGACTCGGCTAGCGCTAGCAACGAAGTTATATTAGCTGCAGTTAATAAATATGGCGCTGAGCTAGCTAAAGTTTCAGCGCAGATGGAAGAGTTGAAAAAGTCCGTGGAGGGTCGCTTAAGCACAGTGGAGACGCATTTGGGCATATTACAGAATGAACATAATCAGACTGAACAACGCTTGGATAGCATGGATGTGGCACTCTCTGACGCAGATGTTCGCATCACGGCACTGGAAGCTAGCTACCGTGAGTTGCAGGTGGAAAATGGTCGGCTCAAGGCTAAGCTAAATGACTTGGAGGGGCGCTCGCGGAGGTTAAACATCAGGATCGTGGGGATCAAAGAAGGAGAAGAGAAGGGTAATCCCACAGAGTTTGTGACACGACTGCTACCGGAGTTGCTTGGCCCGAATAATCTGACCAAGCCCGTTAAAATTGACCGTGCCCACCGCAGCCTCAAACCTAAGCCTCCGGACATCATCGCCAAAGTCCACAATGACCGCGACTTGGCCAATATTTTTAAACTCAGCAGACAACAGGGTCCACTCCGTTATCAAGGCAATAAAGTGTACATCTTCCCGGACTACACGGCGGAGGTTGCATCACAGCGTCAAGCCTTTAACAACGTCAAGAAGAAGCTGACTGATGCCGGCGCCAAGTGCTCTCTACGGTTTCCTGCCAAACTTCAGGTCGTTCGCAACAGTGAAGTTAAAGTGTTTAACACTCCGGCGGATGCAGAGAGGTTTGCCAACTCCCTGACTGACAGTGTATAACTGGCAAAGGGCACATTGTTTAAATTATACAGCTGTTGACGCCATTCTAATACTGCACTTTATTCTGCATCGTCCTTTTTTGATGGCATATTCTAAGTTAATTATATTGTCTTTGTGTGTAGCTTTTTTTTCAGTTAATTGATTTACATTAGAAGACTGCGCGGCTCCATTGGTGGTTTGCTGAAACGTAAAACTGTGTCCGTTACCCAGCAGTCTCCCAAGTATTAGTGGGTTTTGCCGCATTGTTCCTGTTTTTTGCGGCGTTAAGGGAATGGGTTTTTATAATATGTTTTTCTTTTTTAATTTGTTCTTTGTTTGGTTTGTTTTGCCTGCCAGTGTAGCCATTTACTGCCTAAGCCCATATATTTTTTTAAAATTTAATTTATTTATTTTTTTTTTTTGAATGCAAGCTGGTTCCTCTGGATCAGGTGTGAGTCATCTCACGTTCACATCATGGAACTGTAGGGGTTTGGGGAAAGCTCTCAAAAGAGTAAAAGTATTTTCACATCTGAAATCATTGTCCTCTGATATAATCTTCTTACAGGAAACCCATATTCCCCCCACAGAACAGAGACGGTTGAGAGCCTTATGGATATCCCATGTCTATCAATCTACCTTTTCCTCAAAGGCCAGAGGAGTGGCCATCTTAGTGCGCAGAACTATACCTTTTGTATTCAAGTCTATGGTGACCGATCCAGGTGGGAGATTTGTGCTTGTAATAGGTACCATAAACTCTATGCCATTGGCCCTTTTAAATGTATATGCTCCAAATTTTGATAGTCCGGATTTCTTCTGTAAAATTTTTCGTCTTGTTGCAGAACAGAATAACTGTAACATTATTATAGGAGGTGATTTTAATTGTTTCCTAGACCCTCATCTTGATAGATCTTCCATTACAACTGCTCCCATGTTAAAATCTGTGCCAGTCCTAAATAATCTTATTAAATCGTTAAATTTAGTGGATATTTGGAGGCATCAACATCCTTTGGACAGACAGTACTCCTTTTTCTCCCAGGTACATGGCAGTTTTACTAGGATTGATTATTTTCTCGTTGATTCCAATTTAATTACCAACGTTGTTAGTTCAGATTATAACAATATTTTAATTTCTGATCATGCCCCTGTGTCTGTTAAAATAAACTTCAACATGCTTGTGCACTCATATAATTGGAAATACAATCCGACATTAAATTCAGATAAAGCTTTTTGTGAAAGTATCTCAAACAAAATTACAGATTTCTTACACTTTAATGATAATGGTGAGGTATCTGATTCCACACTGTGGGAAACATTTAAATCTGTTATTAGGGGTGATATTATCTCGTACCAGTCTTATAATAAAAAGGTTAAACAGAAGCGTATGTCTGAAATACAGGCCCAACTCCCTTTGTTGGAGGAATCATTTCATATCTCAAAATCAGATGAAATACTAAAGAATATTGTATCTGCAAGACTTGAATACAGCCGCATTCTTGGTGAGCATGTTTGTAATTATATACGAAAGCTTAAACAAAAGCAATTTGAGCTTGGTGATAAAGCACACAGCGTACTCGCTAGGCAGCTGAGAGGTGTTCAAGCTGAACGGGCAATTTATAAAATTGTATCTAATGGAGAACTAATAACTGACCCTTTACAGATAAATAACACTTTTTATGAATATTATAAAAACTTATATACCTCTAAATCATCGTCATCAAAGGAAGATATATGGGGGTTCTTAAATAGATTGGATATGCCCACATTGAGTGAAAATGCCAAACAACAGTTGGATGCTGACTTCACATTAGAGGAGATCAAAGCTGCCATCCGTTCATTTCCAAATGGTAAGGCTTGTGGCCCTGACGGATTTGGCATTGAATTTTATAAAATTCACATTGATAAACTTGCTCCATTGTTGCTTCGTATGATAAACTCTTCCGTGAAGGAAGGATCATTCCCAGAGACATTATACGATGCGAACATTTGTCTACTGTTGAAGAAGGGTAAAGATGAAACAAATCTAGCTTCTTATCGCCCTCTCAGCCTTTTAAATAGTGACCAGAAAATTGTTGCAAAAGTTTTGGCAAACCGCTTGAACGAACACATTGGTTCCTTAATTCATAGTGACCAAACCGGGTTTATCCCCGAAAGGTTTGCATTTTCAAATACTCGTAGACTTCTGAACGTCATGTATTCTAACAACCCACCATATTCTGCTGTTGTCTCCTTGGATGCACAGCAGGCCTTCGATCAAATTGAGTGGGAGTATATGTTTATTACTCTTAAAAGATTTGGCTTTGGTGACAGATTTATAGCTATCGCAGAAATGCTCTATGCACATCCTAGATCATATGTACTTACTAACAACAATAAATCTGCCCCATTTTTATTACATCGTGGGACCAGGCAGGGCTGTTGTCTATCGCCAATGTTTTTTGCTCTGGCGCTTGAACCACTTGCTGTTGCTATCAGGATGGAGCCTGAAATAGTTGGGTTTAGATATAGCGCATCTGAATGCACTATTGGCTTGTACGCTGATGATGTCATTTTGACACTGTCTGACATTAAACAGTCTCTTCCACCTCTTCTCGAGATCATTAGGGAATTTGGTCAGTTCTCTGGTTTTACCATTAACTGGGAGAAAAGTGTTCTCATGCCTCTTTCAGATGGTCTAGATAAAACATTTCTCAACACATTACCTTTTAAAATATCAAATGAGCACTTTGAATATTTAGGAATCACCATCCCTAGGAATCCCAAACTTATTTTTAAATTGAATTTTACAGAACTATTAAATAAGATTAGGGGCATGATTGAGAAATGGAAATTACTACCAATTTCTCTAATTGGACCAGTAAATATTGTCAAAATGATTGTACTTCCTAAATTTATATATTTATTTCAGAATCTGCCAATTTTTCTTACAGCATCTTTTTTTAAATTAGTTGATTCCATTATTATCTCCTTTATTTGGGCTGGCAAAACCCCCCGTGTCTCTAAATTACATCTCCAAAAACCCTCGGTCGAGGGTGGTCTTGGGTTGCCTATTATGAGACATTATTATTGGGCCTGCAACGCTAGGGCCTTGGTCTTCTGGTCCCAAGATAATCATAATGTGGATCAAATACCGTGTTGGCCTGCACTTGAATCTCATAACTGTCAATCCCTCATTGGTACATCTTTATCTGCTTTATTATTTAGCAAGGCCGACGTCCCTCTGAATGTGTTCAGACATGACTTTGTGCTGTACAATTCCTTCAGAATTTTGAAACAAATTAAGAAGATATTGCATCTTCCTGACCTTTCTATATATGCACCTATATGCCAAAACCCTGCCTTCAAACCAGCTTTATCAGATCCTGTGTTCAGGCAATGGTCAAATAAAGGTATTCTTTTAATAAAGGACCTGTATATTAATAAGGACTTTGCATCTTTTACACAATTACAAATGAAGTTCAATCTCCCACCTGATCATTTTTTCAGGTACCTGCAGATTAGACATTTTCTACAACAGTCTTTAACCCATTTTGTCAAACTTCCTGTACAACATGATTTCTATGAGGTTTTGAGAAAACACCCAACCTCCAAGCATTTAGTTTCAGAATTCGTTAATCTTTTCTCTTGGCCAACGTCTTCGACCCATGTCAAGGAGGCATGGACGAGGGATGCAGGTATAGAGATCTCAAATGATCTATGGGAAAGAGCCTTAGTTGGTATTCATTCATGTTCAGTAAATGCCAGACTTCAGCTAATACAATTTAAAGTAATACATCGATTACATTACTCTAAGACCCGCCTTAATAGACTTTTTCCGACCATTTCACCACTATGTGACAAGTGTAAAATAAGTGATGGTACTTTATGTCATTTATTTTTCTCCTGCCCCTCGCTTAAAAATTTTTGGTCTCAGATTTTTAATTTGTACAGTGTCATATATAAAAAAGTCATAATACCTGATGTCTTAACAGTAATACTTGGTTGTTCAGATCAAACTTTGCTCTGCTCACAGTCACTTCAGCATGCTATTAGGTTTGGCATGATTGTTGCGAAGAGGGTCATTCTGAAAGAATGGAAAGCCAATACGCCGCCCAGTTATATTAACTGGCTTAATGATTTGGCATCCTGCTTGTACCTTGAAGAGATTCGATATTATTTGTCTAATACTCAAGATATGTTTACTAAAATTTGGGGACCATTTATGGATTACATTAAGAAAAAGAAGACTCAGCCTGTAACATGAAAGGATTGTATCATGAAACTTGCTTAGCATGGACTGCTTACACTTTTGTAGTTATATGGGCTTTGTGTAACAATCACTTATTTCATTGTGTATTTTCTTGAGCACTGGCAGTGTTGTTTTTTTTTGTTCTGTCTTATTTTCAAAAAAACTGAATAAAATATATATTGAGAAAAATTACACAAAATACAAAAAAAAAAAAAAAAAAAAAAGTTGCATCCGTGCACATATTTCTCTCGGCGGCTGACCCCTGCCGAGAGGAATTAAGATGTAGGGGACCAAGAGCTGGTGGCCATTAAATTGGGGTTAGAGGAGTGGAGGTATTGGCTAGAGGGAGCCACCCAACCTGTCATCGTCTGGACAGATAACAAAAACTTAAAGTCTCTTAGATCTGCCAGAAGATTAAATTCCAGACAAGCCCACTGGGCTTTCTTTTTCCTCAGGTTTAATCTCTCCATTACTTACCATCCTGGTTCTCACAATATTAAACCTGATGCTCTCTGTCACCAGTTCGCTTCCAACCCTTCACCTCTCTCTCTCTCTCTTGCTGCTTCCTCTTTTCCCGAACCTATCCTGCCTTCCTCCTGTGTTGTAAGAGCCCTCTCTTGGGAAATCAAGCAGAGGGTCCGGCAGGCCCAGTCTTCTGAACCCATCCCTGATGGATGCCCGGCAAATCTACTGTATGTCCCCTCTGCCCTCCATAGTGAAGTCATCCAGTGGGGGCACACCAGTTTTTTCGCCTGTCACCCTGACATCTCTCGGACTGTCCAACTTCTGCAACGAGTTTTTTGGTGGACGACCCTCAGAGATAATGTGCAGGACTTTGTTAAAGCCTGCCAGGTCTGCACCACTAATAAATTGGACTCCTCACTTCCAGCTGCCCCCCTTCATCCCCTACCTGTACCAAGTCGTCCCTGGTCACATATTTTTTTTTTTTTTGTTACTTATTTGTACCCGTAGGTAGACTTGGTTTGCAGTCTGGTGACAAGCCACCGGCTGCTGGTCGCTGCGTGCGCGAGCGCCCTAAACCTACATGTTTTTGGTATGCGGGAGGAAACCGGAGAAATCCCGGAGTAAACCCGCGCAACACGGGGAGAACATGCAAACTCCACACAGCTCACTGTTGGTCGGGGGCTGGGATCGAACCCACAATCTCATGATCCCCGCGATCCCCCGGCCGAGGGTAAAACTGTGCTGCCACAGTGCTAAACCACTGCGCCACCGTGCAGCCCGTACATATTGCTGTGGACTTTGTTACTGGTCTCTCTCCATTGCAAGGCAACACTGTCATCCTCACTATCATAGACCGCTTCTCTAAGGCCATCCATCTGGTACCCTTGTCCAAGTTTCCCTCTGCCGCTGAGACCACCAACCTCCTTACCCTCCACGTCATCTGCCTGCACAGAATCCCCATTGACATTGTTTCAGACCGGGGCCCACAGTTTACCTCTCAAGTCTGGAAGGCCTTCTTTATCCTTTTTTTTTTTTTTTTTTTTTTTTTTCCTTTGAAAGACAAAAGTAAAATAGAAAGATGTCTTTACCTTCTTTACATGTTTCAACTGCACTGCAGCCTTTATCAGAAGAGTCAGCTGATTGCTGCCAGGTGACATTTATCAGCTGATTTTCGTAGGCGGGGCCAGCTCAGCAGATCTGTCAGATCCGCCGAGCCGGCCCCGCCTCCCGCCGTCAGATGGTCTCTGGAGAATGTGGTCCCAGGTGTGAGAAAGCATAAAGGCCCCCTCATCTCGGTTCATGGTGTCTTTTCCCCGCTTTCTGATCTCTATTGCCTCCTTGATCCAACGTTTGTGTCTGTTGCTCTCCGATCCAATAATTCCGCAGTCGCAGGAATCCTCAAAACGGCCAAATTACCACAAAGCAACGTTACAAGAAAAGAAGAAAAAGCATTAAACTCACTCAAGACAGATAAAACGATCACAATACTCCCAGCAGATAAAGGCAGAACAACAGTAATTTTGGACACGGAAACATACGAAAAACAGATGGAAACCATGTTGGCAGACAGTAACACATACGAAATCATTAAAACAAACCCGACAGAAGAAAAGAAAAAAATGCTCAAAGCCCTTCTAAAACCTCTATTAGAAAGCAATAAAATCACAAAGGACGCATATGATCACCTGATCCCCACAGCCAGCCTCACCCCTCGGATTTATGGAACACCGAAAATACATAAAAAGGATATCCCACTGCGGCCAATAATAGACAGCATTGGATCAGTCACATACAACTTATCAAAAGCCCTAGCTGAAATCATCAAACCCCTCCTTGGACTATCAGACTTTCACTGTAAAAATTCAAAAGAGCTGGCACAAGAACTCAAAGACATAAAAATAGAATCAGACGAGATCCTCATCTCACATGACGTCATCTCTTTATTCACAAAGACTCCTATTGACGTCACACTACATATAGTGCAAGAACGCCTCAACAAGGACAGTACCCTAAAAAGACGCACCAACCTCACAGTCCATGACATATCCAAATTACTACAGTTTGTTGCAAAATCCACTTATTTTCAATTCAGAGGAAAAATCTACAAACAAAAAGAAGGATTTGCAATGGGAGACCCACTATCAGCCATCATGAGCAGTTTTTTTTATGGAGGATCTGGAAAATAAAGCCATCAACACAGCACCCACAATATGCAAACCCACCCTTTGGAAGAGATACGTAGATGACATTCTGGAAAAAATAAGGAAAGGACATACACAAGAACTCACTGACCATCTGAACAGTACAGACAGTACGGGGAACATAAAATTCACACACGAAGAGGAGGAAAATGGCACCATAGCCTTTCTGGACATGAAAATCCACCACAACGAGGATGGCAGCATAAAAATCACAGTCTACAGGAAACCAACCCACACAGATCAATACCTACTTTGGACATCGGAACACCCCACAGCACACAAGCTATCAGTCATCAGGACATTATATGAACGAGCCACCATCATCACGGAACAAGAAGACAGACAGGAAGAGGAAAACCACATAAAACATGCACTTATACGCTGCCAATATCCAGTATGGGCCATAAACAAAGGGAAACAGCAAGTCAAAAACAAAGAAAATAAACAGGACACAAGACACAGAACAAAAGCTGAAATCAAAAACAAGGAAACCATAACTATACCATACATACGAGGGATCACGGAACCAATTCAAAGGATCATGAAAAAATACAAAATAAACACAGCAGTCAAACCACACAAAAAATTAAGACAGTTATTAGTACACCCCAAGGACAGAATAGAACAAGACAATAAATGCAATGTATTATATGAAATATCATGCAGATCATGTAACAAAACCTACATTGGAGAAACCGGAAGATTATTCACCACAAGAAAAAAAGAACACCAAAAGGAATGTGAGAAGGAAACGCAAGGACGACTCACAAGATCACAAAAAGAAAAAGCAGAACAAGAAACATTAAAATCAGCTATATCGGACCACTGCAAAAGAAATAATCACATCATGGACTGGGACAACACAAAAATTATTGGATCGGAGAGCAACAGACACAAACGTTGGATCAAGGAGGCCATAGAGATCAGAAAGCGGGGAAAAGACACCATGAACCGAGATGAGGGGGCCTTTATGCTTTCTCACACCTGGGACCACATTCTCCAGAGACCATCTGACGGCGGGAGGCGGGGCCGGCTCGGCGGATCTGACAGATCTGCTGAGCTGGCCCCGCCTATGAAAATCAGCTGATAAATGTCACCTGGCAGCAATCAGCTGACTCTTCTGATGAAGGCTGCAGTGCAGTTGAAACATGTAAAGAAGGTAAAGACATCTTTCTATTTTACTTTTGTCTTTCAAAGGAAAAAAAAAAAAAAAAAGGATAAATAATTGAAAGAAGACAAAATGAACCTGTTTGACGTATTACGTGGAAGGCCTTCTGTCGTTCCCTTGGTACGACCGTCAGCCTCACTTCTGGATCACATCCTCAGAGTAGTGGTTTGGTCGAGCCTGCCAACCAGTCCCTGGAGGCCACTCTGAGATGCGTAGCTTCCTGCAACCCTGCCACCTGGAGCTCCCGTCTGACCTGGGTGGAGTACGCTCACAACACTGCCGTCTCTTCCGCCACCAGCTTGACACCCTTAGAGGCCTCTGTGGGGTACACCTCACATCTGTTACCTGTGGCAGAGAGGGAGGTTGCTGTGCCATCTCTTGAGGCCCACATTTGCCATTGCCGCCTTCTGTGGAGATCTACTTTGGCTGCCCTCCTCGGCTTATCCGAGTGGAACCATCTCTATGCTAACTGCAGACATGCAGCGGCGCCCAGATACACTGTTGGACAGATGATGTGGTTATCAGCCGAACAAGTTCAGCTAAAGCCAGAATTGAGAAAACTGTTGCCAAGTTGTCTGGGTCCATTCCCCATCTTGCTGATCATTAACAATGTTACAGTTCGGCTCAAGCTGCCTCCATCACTCCACATCTATCTGACCTTCCACATTCTCGAATTAAACCCCTCTCCACCAGTCCTCTCTGTCCTCCCCCGAAGCCGCCGCCTCCTCCCTGTGTCCTCGACAGCCATACAACATACACTGTCCAGAGGATCTTAGTCGTCCGTCGTCGGGGATGGGGCCTGCAGTACCTTGTCCATTGGAAGGGTTATGGACTGGAGGAGAGGTCGTGAATTCCCGGACATGACAAGGGAATGGTTCGGGCTTTCCATCGGGCACATCCCAACAAACCCAGAGGGATGCCAGGACATGCCCCTTGGTGGTGGTGGGGGGGGCACTGTGATGATCAGGTGAGCATGCTACCCCTCCCCTCTTGTGTTTTTTCCTTCTGCCTGTCTCCGGAGTTGATTACGCCCACCTGTGTGATTGTGTACACCTGCTGCTGCTTCATCTGCCAGCTTTAAAAGAGCCAGTCTGTGAATGCTTCTTCGCTGGACCGTTGGGTGTTGGTCCCATCAGCTACAAGTTAAGTTGAATGATGTTTAAAATTACATGTTGTCTGACCCTCTCCTCTTCAGGTTGCTGCCATCTCAGTGGTGTGTCACTCTAGGGCTGCGCACGCTCACCTGAACCTCTCCTCTCGTCAAGACAACTCCTACTCCACCAGGTCAAACATCCACCCTGCTCCGTCCTGCCTACTTCCTCTCACCTGTTTGTGTTGCTGGTTCTTCTCCTGCCAGCTCTTCCACCACTGCAGGCTGGGTCCCACAGCCGGGCCCTCTGCTTATTGTAGTAAGTCTCCCCTCTTGTCTTCCTCTCTTTCTTCCGTCTCTACCAAATTTATCATAAATCATTTCTCTTCTCTCTCTCCTCCACAGGTTGTGTGCTTCTCCAGCGTGCTTATTAGTGTTTTGTTGCGGTTCGTTGGTTTTTGTTGTTTAATAAATTGTGTTGAATGTTGTTCACCTGAGTCTGTCTGTTCTTCTGGTGTTGTTCACTCTGCGTTTGAGTATCTTGCTTACAAATCATGACACACATTCCATTACACACACATATTAGTCAACCAAAAATTTCTAGTAGCATTAAGAATGCAAAAAAGCACTCCCTTAAAAACTTGAGTAATGACTTCAGTCTTGAAAGTTTGAGGTTTTCCTTCAAAATTTATGACAATTTTCTTATAGTTTTCTATATTTCTCTGTAAATTTATCTAAATTTGAAACCATTTTCCTCACATTTGTAATTTCCTCTTTTAAAATTGACTTTTCTTGTACATTTGAGACCTCATTATACATTTGTGATTATTTTATGGCTATTTTTTGTCTATTTTTTAATAAAATTACTGTTTTTTTATAAATTTGAAACCAACTGTGGTAAAAATTTTATTTTTTTCCTTATACAATTTACACTTTTGACCAAAATTTTGCAGAACCAGAACAGAACAATAATTTAACTCTGATTTCAAAGAAAAAAAAATATAAAAGTACATTTAATGAAATAAATTAACTTAGATTACCAAAGATTCAGTTATTTCTGTTAAAATATTTTTATATATTTAGAGTTTTTTAGAATTCTCCTCATGAACCAGACAGCAGGAAAAAACTCCCTTATTTTGAAATCCAAATGTTGGCACATTTAATTTGTCTGAAAGCTGTGGACAGATTAAAATCATTGACTTTGTGAATTTCAGTCATCTTAACTTGCCAGGTACATAATAATGAACATAAATTAGTTAATTAATATTAACTAAGGTAATAACACCTTTTTATTCTTGTCTGAAATAAGAAAAACAAACTAATAATTAAAAAGAAGACAAAATGAACCTACTCAAGCTCCTAACCACACGTTAGCTAAGCAACTCTTCCATTATTGCTCCCGTTACCAGTGGGTTAAAACCACCACAAATACTTCCACTGCTTACATACCTCTTTTGATTTTTATGCATTTAAAGTACTTTAATAAGCTCATGCTTCTCTTGGCAATGACGCTAGCGAGACGTTCTTGCCTGGAAGGTTTGCTCTGCCTCTGACTGGAACTGTCACATGAGCAGGGCGCTTCTGAGCTCCACGCGGATGACGGTCACGTGTGTTGTTCGTGTGTGCACTTGTGGACCATCATTCCTTCATATTTTTTTTCTTAAATTTATATTTCCTTGGCGTGTCCTGGGCCCACGGGCCACTCGGAGGTTGCTTCTGGGCTGCATTTGGCCAGCAGGCTGCTAGTTGAGTAGGCCTTCTTTATGGAGATGTTGATTTCATTTTCCAGCAGGACTGGACATCTGCCCGCACCGCCAAAAGTACCAGTACCTGTTTCATGACCATGGTATTACTGTGCATGATTGGCCAGCACACTCTCCTGAGCTAAACCTCATAGAAAATATATGGTGTATTGTCAAGAGGAAGATGAAAGTCAACGGATCTAACAATGCAGACAAGCTGAAGGGTCCTATAAAAGCAACTTGGGCCTCCATAACACCTCAGCAGTACCGCAGGCTGATCGTCTCCATGCCACATCACATTGATGCAGTAATTCATGCAAAAGGAGCCGCTACCAAGTATCGAGCGTGTACATGGACATTTCAGTCGCCCAACATTTCTATTAAAAATCAATTTTTTAAAATTAATTTTATGTAATCAAATTTTTTGAGAAACTGAATTTGGGGTTTTCATGAACTGTATGCCATAACATCAAAATTAAAAGAAATTAACACTTGAAATATATCACTCTGTGTAATGAATCTACATAAGGAGTTTCTCTTTTTGAATTGAATTACTGAAATAAATCAACTTTTTGATGAGATTCTAATTTACTGAGATCTACTTGTATATACTTATATTTTTTTTTGTCTACTTGGCCAAGTGAATGATGCATAACCATCATTTGTTTCACCTCAGCCCGATGGGTAGTGCAAACGTATTGATATGCCAGTTTTGGGACAAGCTTCTGCCCAAAGTGGAGGAGTTTAACTATCTCGGGGTCTTATTCACGAGTGAGGGGAGAATGGAGCAAGAGATTGACAGATGGATTGGAGCAGCATCTGCAGTGATGCGGACGTTGTACTGGTCTGTTGTGGTGAAGAGGGAGCTGAGCTCTAAGGCAAAGGTATTGATTTACCGGTAAATCTACCTTCCTACCATCACCTATGGTCATGAGCTTTGGGTAATGACCGGAAGAATAAGATCATAGATACAAACGGCTGAAATGAGCTTTATCTGTAGGATTGCTGGACTCACCCTTAGAGACAGGGTAAGGAGGTCAGTCATCCGGGAGAGGCTCAGAGTAGGACCACTGCTCCTCCACATTGAAAGGAGCCAGTTGAGGTGGTTTGGGCATCTGATCAGGATGCCTCCTGGACACCTCCCACTTCAATTGTTTTGGGCACATCCAACTGGGAGGAGACCCTGGGGCAGACCCAGGATTCGCTAGAAAGACTGTCTCCCAGCTGGTCTGGGGACGCCTTGGTATCCTCCCTGAAAAGCTGGAGCAGGTGGATGGGGAGAGGGAAGTCTAGGCTTCTCTGCTTTAACTGTCGCTTCCATGACCCAGACCTCTGGAAAAGTGGTAGAAGATGGATTGATCGATGCCAGTTTGTTCACCGGCTATAAACTGTAAAAGAGGAAAAAAAGAGAGGTGAACGAGAACGAGAGTTCATTTTAGCAGCAACAATAGTGACTGCACAAAGAAGAGAAAAGAAACTTGTAATGAATTACAAGGCATGCAGGCAATAAGAAGGACCAAAGTGCAGGAAAGTAATCCACTTTCTGATCATTTATTTAAACAGACATACCAAAGACTGAGGTATAAACCGGGAAAAGCGGACTAACTGAATACTGAATTAACTACGGATTTCAAACATGGCTCGGTAGCCAAAGAACACAAGAGTAAAACTGCAATACCAGAGGAATAAACTGAGGAACAGGAATCATGAATAATTAATAGTAAAAACTATGAAGGAGATTAAACACAGAAACAGATCCAGGAATATCCACAACAGGAAATAATGTTGCTGCACCCAACTGACAGACAGAACTGAACTTATAGTGAAACTAATGATTACACAATGATAGACAGATGAAAGCTGAGGTTCAAGGACTCAAACTACTCTGGCATTACATCAACACATTTGTGTAAACCACAATCACCATGAATACAAACTACATAAAGTAACCTAAAAAAATAAACAGGAAATAAACTACATGAACTAGCCAAGACAGGGAGAGTGACAAAATAAACCCAATAATCAAACAGACTAACCAGACATGAAACACACAAGAATACTCACCGGAAAATCTCAAACCAAGAGAATTTAAACTAGACTAAGAACAATACAGGAGAATAGCAAGATTAGACTATTCTTACCTTTATTTAACCAGGAAAAAAACCCGTTGAGATTAAAAACCTCTTTTTCAAGGGAGTCCTGGCCAAGAGGCAGCAAAAAAAATCACAAATACACTTACAATGACATATAAATCATATAAAACAGTTACAAATTAGTGAGGCCGTCTCAAGTGTTCTCAATCTGGTTTTAAAGTCATTCAATGAAACAAGTTCTGTTAGTTTCCAGTCTTTTTGCAACATGTTCCATGTAGAGGGGGCTGAGAACATGAAAGCTCTTTTTCCCAGCTCAGTATGGGCAAATGGAACAGAAAGCAACAAATGATCATTAGAACGCAAACCATAAGAATCAACACTTCTCAGTGTGATCAAATTACAAATGTAAGGGGGCAACAGTCCAAGCATGGCCTTGTAAATAAAAATGTGCCAGTGAGTCAACCTCCTGGTGGACAAAGAGGGCCATCCCACTCTAGAATACAGTTCACAGTGATGGGTCAAGACTCTACAGTTTGTAACAAACCTCAAAACAGCATGATATACAGAGTCAATCTTACTCAGACACTGAGCTGAAGCGTTCATATACAAGAGGTCTCCATAATCTAAAATAGATAAAAACGTTGCAGTAACAAGATGCTTTTTAACCTCAAAAGAAAAACAACATTTATTTCGAAATAAAAAACCCAGTTTCAGTTTAAGTTTCTTCACAAGATTTTCAACATGGGGCTTAAAAGTCAGAGCGTCATCAAGCAAGATACCAAGATACTTGTACGAGTGAACCACCTCAATTTCATTTCCCTCAAAAGTGGACACTGGGAAAAATTTGTGGACTCTTCCTAAAATTTGAAAACCACATCAGTTTAGTTTTGTCAGCATTAAGGACTAGTTTTAGCTGCAGAAGTGTGTGCTGCACCACATTAAAAGCTTTCTGCAGAGAAGCAACAGCATTAGCAGGGGAAGAGCCAAAGCAGTAAATAATTGTGTCATCTGCATAAAAATGCAAACTAGCATCAGACACATTTTGTCCTAGATCATTAATGTACATAATGAATAGGAGGGGTCCTAATACAGAACCATGTGGCACCCCCTTGTGGACACTGACAATTTCAGAACACAAACCATCATATTTAATACATTGGGTCCTGTCACTCAAATAATTTGCGAACCAGGAGACTACATGTTCCGACAGTCCAAAACTGATGAGTCTTTGCTTTATAACTGTGTGGTCCACAGTGTCAAAAGCCTTTGACAGATCAATGAAAAGTGCAGCACAGTGCTGCTTTTTATCAAGAGCAACAAGTATATCATTGACCACTTTTGTAGCAGCAGTAATAGTGCTGTGCTTTTTTCTAAAGCCCGATTGCAGTTTTGAAAGAAGTTCATTTGAGTATAAAAACTCTTTAAGTTGATCACACACGAGAGATTCAAGAATCTTGGACAAGACACACAAATTTGATATTGGTCTGTAGTTAGTTAAAACTGCTGGGTCACCTCCTTTTAAGAGAGGAACCACAAAAGCTGACTTCTATACTACAGGAATCTCTTTGTTTTCAATTGATAAATTAAAAAGTACTGTAAGAGGCTGTGCAATAAAATCGGCAGCCATTTTTAAAAAGTAAGGCTCTATCAAGTCTGGTCCAGGAGGTTTTCTGTGATTCAAAGTTTTGAGAGCCTTATGAACTTAGTTAAGTTAGTTAATCCCTTCACACCCGAAGGTGTATATGGGCGGCGCCTATCTCCGTTTCTCTGACCCTAGGCCACACAGCTACTGTAAGTAGTGAAAGCTACAGCGGGGGGTCAGTCCTCTGGTAGCTCTGTGTGTAACTTTACTTTCCCCATTCCATTATGCGGAGCACCACGCTAGAAGGCAGAAAGCACCATTTTTATATGGTCTTTGGTATGACCCGGCCGGGATTTGAACCCCAGCCTCCCGGGTGTGGGGCGGATGCTCTACCAACTGAGCCACCACTCCGGTCGCCTTATGAACTTGCTGTACAGTAAAGGGTACAAGTCTAAAAGGTTCTCCAAAAAACATTTGGGAATTAGTACAGTGAGGCACAGATGCAGCTCCTGTAGAGTTAAACCAGGGGTGTCCAATCATGTGCCATGGAGGGCCAAGACCCTGCAGGTTTTCTCTTCTACTCAGTCTCTTCAGCAGGTGTTTTCACTTATCAGCAATCAGTGGGAAGAAATTCAGTGAAATCTGCTGTTGAAGACACTGGTTGGAGGTAAAGCCTGCAGGGTCTTGGCCCTCCATGGCACATGATTGGACACCCCTGAGTTAAACAGAAAACCAGATGACACAAAATGCTTATTGAAGCAATTTAAAACCTCAGTTCTATCATAAACTGGGACTGAGCCATTTAAAACAAAAGTAGGAAGAACCTGATAGCTTTTGTTCACAGATAAACCTTTGATCACTTTCCAAAATTTCTGTGGATTATTAAGACTCTCAGTTATGACAGATAAATAATATTCAGATTTAGCCTTTTTAATAAAAAAAAGTGCATGTATTTCTCAGTTGTCTATAAATGGACCAATCACTAGCAGTATCAGTTTTCCTGGCTTTGGCCCAAGCCACATTACGCTGATAAATAGCATCAGACAGTTCTGGAGAGAACCAGGGGTTTTCACGCCCCTTTACTCTGAATTTCCCTCTAGGAGCATGTTTATTTACAATTTTCTCAAAGTTTTCTTTAAAGAAAGTCCACGCTAACTCAACGTCTGGCAACAGGTCTATATGTTCCCAATTAACCAAGGACAAATCATGATGATAAGGTTGTTCATTAAATTTCTTCAAATTCCGCTTGAAAATAATATGCGGTTTACATTTGGGGATTTTTGTATCTCTGCACACTGCAACAACACAATGATCACTCAAATCATTGCAGAAAACACCCACAGATGAAAATTTATGTGGAGCATTTGTTAAAATTAAGTCAATCAAAGTGGACTTTTCAGGACTTTTAATATTTGGCCTAGTTGGATAGTTAATCAACTGGCTAAAATTTACAGAGTCACAGAAAGATTTAAATTCTTCAGAAGTTACGTTTAACCAATCCCAATTGAAGTCTCCTGCTATTAAAAGCTCATTGTAGTTTAATTTGGACAAAAGATGCTTAAGGATGATAATGCCTCCTTGGTGGCAGATGGAGGTCTATAACAACCAACAACAGTTATGGAAAGGAATTTGGCTATTTCCATATTCAAGGCCAGAAACTCCATCTGCTTAGAAATGGACTTAGACAAGACAATTGAAGCATCAAATCTTGATTTAACATAGGCGGTTACACCACCACCTTTTTTAGGCCTGTCAGTACGGAAGACATTGTATCCATTTATACTAATATCATCATCTGTGACAGCTTTTGTCAGCCACGTTTCAGAGATGATCACAACATCCGGATCAGTTGATCTAATCCAAATTTTGACTATGTCCATTTTAGGAAGTAAACTGCGCACATTAAGATAAATAATTTTAAGACCAGACATTGATTTAAAATCAGCAGGAGTCTGGATACATTGCAGATCAGGTCCAGGGTTTGGTTGCATTAATATACTCTAGTATAAGATAAGATAAGATAAGATAAGATACGCCTTTATTAGTCCCACAACGGGGAAATTCCAGGATTGCAACAGCACAGGGATAGCAACACTCAGAGCAACAATCAGAAGGCAAGAAAAAACAAGCAAGCAAGAGCAGCTAATATACATATGTACATATTACTATAAAATATATATATACACACACACACACACAGACACACAGTGCAGAGCATTGTAGCTGGATGGAATAAATATATGAATATATGAACACACAGTGCAGAGCATTGTAGCTAGATGGAATAAATATGTAAATATATAAACACCCACAGTATGGAGCATTGCAGCTAGGTGGAACAAATATGCAAGTATATAAACACACACAGTGCGGAGCAATGTAGCTAGATGGAATAATATGTAGATATATAAAAACACAGTGCGGAGCATTGTAGCTAGATGGAATAAATATATAGATATATAAATATAAACACACCCAGTGCAGAGCATTGTAGCTAGATGGAATAAATATGTAAATATATAAACACACACAGTGCAGAGCATTGTTGCTAGGTGGGATGAAACAGCATAACCGTCTATTTAGTTATCCTACATGGTATGATTATGTGCCCATACATATTCTCACCCTCCATAGCGACCGGTATGTTCCTAGTTGTATGCCGGAGAGGACCATTGTGTAAGTCTATTGCATCTTTTGCATTCAAAAAAAAAAAAAAAAAAAAAAAAAAAAAAAAAAAAAACTATTAGTTTGTTACGTCTTTTTGCTATCTCCGCGAGCAGCCCTGCTTAGGTTGTACAGTCTGACAGCCGTTGGTAGGAAGGACCTACGAAACCTCTCGGTTGTGCACCTGGGATGATGTAGTCTGCTGCTAAATGAGCTCCTCAGTGCATCCAGTATGTCCTGCATAGGGTGGAACTCGGACTCCAGCAGAGATGACAGTTTAGCCACCGTCCTTCTCTCTCCTATCTCCTCCATCGGATCAAGGTGTTGCCCCAGGACAGAGCTAGCTTTCTTAATCAGTTTGTTCAGTCTCTTCCTATCGGCTGCAGTAATGCCACTGCCCCAGCAGACCACTCCAAAAGTGATGGCTGATGCCACCACCGTGTCATAGAATGACTTCAGCAGCGCCCCTTGTACACCAAAAGACCTGAGTCTCCTCAGCAGGAACAGCCTGCGCTGTCCCTTCTTGTAGAGTGCGTCAGTATTGTGTGACCAGTCTAGTTTATTGTTCAGATGAATACCCAGGTACTTGTAGGATGTCACCATCTCGATGTCTGTTCCCTGTATATTTACTGGTGCTGTGAGGGGCTGCCCATGCCTGCGGCAGTCCACCACCAGCTCCTTAGTTTTCCTCGCGTTGATCTGGAGGCAGTTCCGATGGCACCAGTCCACAAAGTCCTGGATAAGCCCTCTGTACTCAGCTTCATCTCCGCTGGAGATGAGACCAACGATCGCAGAGTCATCAGAGAACTTCTGTAGATGGAAATGTGTTGTGTTGTGTGAGAAGTCCGCAGTATAAAGAGTGAACAAGAAGGGAGCCAGCACCGTTCCCTGGGGGGCCCCCGTGCTACTGATGATCGTGTCGGAAACACAGTCCCGGGTTCTCACAAACTGAGGCCGGTTCGTGAGGTAGTCCAGGATCCATGATGACAGGTGCTGGTCCACCCCTGCGCGCAGCAGCTTGTCCTTCAGGATCATCGGTTGGATGGTGTTGAAAGCACTGAAGAAGTCAAAGAACATGATCCTCACCATATTCCCGGGCTTCTCCAGGTGGGACAGAGAACGGTGAAGGAGGAAGATCACCGCATCCTCCACCCCAATGCCATGCTGGTAGGCGAACTGGAGTGGATCCATCGCTGGTTCCACCAGGGGGCGGAGATGAGCAAGGAGCAGTCTCTCCAGGGTCTTCATCAAGTGGGACGTCAAGGCCACCGGTCTGAAGCTGTTCAGGTCTTTGGGGTGGGAAGTTTTTGGTACAGGTACCACACAAGATGTTTTCCACAGCTGTGGTACCCTCCCCAGTTTCAGGCTCATGTTGAAGATATACGTCACAATCCCACACAGCTGGTCTGCACAGGACTTGAGGAGCTTTGCGCTGATGCCGTCCGGTCCCGACGCCTTCCTCGCCTTGATCTTCCTCAGCTCCGTCCTCACCTGGGTCTTGGTCAGGGTCAGGATGGGGGGCTGTGTGTTGGGAGTGGGGGGGGTGTCGGTGGAGTGGGGAGTGGGTAGCAGGACTTGATTTCTTAGAGGCAGCAGTGGTTGTTGTGCAGACAGGGGGGAGGGCGGTTGGTCAAATCTATTGAAAAACAGATTCAGGTTGTTCGCCCACTCCCTGCCCCCCGTGGCCTGGGGGGAGGTATTCTGGAGCCCCGAGATGGTTTTGAGGTTTCTCCAGACCCCGCTGATGTCGCTCTGTTGCAGCTTGTCCTCCATCTTCTTCCTGAAGCTGTCCTTGCCTTCTCTGATCTTTCTCCTCAGCTCCCTCTGTACGGACTTCAGCATCTCCCTGTTCCCCGACCTGAAGATCCTCTTCTTCTCTCTCAGAAGTGTTTTTATCTCAGGGTTGATCCAGGGTTTGTTGTTTGAGTGACGCCGTATGGTCTTGGTGGGAACGGATTTGTCCACACAGAAGCTGAGGTAGCCCGTGAAGGTGTGAATGAGGCCATCGATGTCCTCACCATGTGGATCGCAGAGCTGCTTCCAGGCAGTGGCTTCAAAACAGTCCTTTAGAGTGTCCATTGTCTCCTCAGACCATAACTCCACAGTGTGCATGGCCGGAGGTTGTCTGTGCACTAGGGGTTTGTACACCGGTCGGAGATGAACCAAGTTGTGATCCGATCTCCCAAGTGGGGGGAGTTGTGATGAGGTGTACGCCTCCTTAGTGTTTGCGTAGAACAAATCCAGTGTTTTATTGTCTCTAGTGTGGCATGTGACATACTGGGTGAAAGTGGGCAGAATGGGAGACAGTGAAACGTGGTTGAAATCGCCTGAGATGAGGAGAAGAGCATCTGGGTGTTCTGTCTGCAGCCTGCTGGTTACTGAATGGATGACGTCACGCGCTGTCCCAGCGTTCGCCGTCGGATTTGCATAAACAACAATGCAGATCACGTGTGAGTGTTCTCTCGGGAGATATGTAGGCCTCATGCTAACAGCTAGCAACTCAATGTCTTTGCTGCAGTGTCGTTGTTTAACAGTGATATGTCCCGGTCTGCACCAGTTGTTGTTAACATACATGATCACTCCACCGCCCCTAGTTTTGCCACTCTCTGGTGTTCGGTCAGCTCGTATCGTGTGAAAACCCTCCAGCTCAATGTTAGCATCTGCTGCTAGTTCAGTTAGCCACGTCTCAGTAAACAAAAGGAGAGAGCACTCCCGGTAAGTGCTATCATAACGGGAGATAGCCGCTAGCTCATCTAACTTTCCCAGTATCGACCGTACATTTCCCATGACAACAGATGGAAGGGAGGGTCTGTACCTTATATTTTTTGTCCTCCGCCTTACTCCAGCCCGGCAGCCGCGGCGTTTTCGCCTCAGTTCTCTCGGTATGTCGAGTTTTTCCAGTGGGACCGGGTGGCGGTTAAATGCTAGCAGCTCTTCCCTGTTATATCGTATCCTGCTATAAACAGTGGCTCCGTCCACCGGCTCAGGAGACATTTGGGATGATCTGTGTGTCCGTGATATAAGTGGGGTGAAAAAAAAAAGTGATCAAAAGAGAGAGGAAGGGAAAAAAAACTCGGAATCGAGCCGCTGTTGCAAAAGGCAGCCGACTGGTGTGGCGCCGAGAGGAGAAAAAAAAAAAAAAGTATGCTAGTATGCTAGTATTAGTATTAGTATGCTAGTATGCTAGTATCTAGTATTAGTATGCTCTAGTATTACTATGACACAGTAATACTAGAGAACATGGAACCAAAAAGAGCACAGAACTACAAAAATGTATTCAAGGAATGCTCTCTGGTCTTGTCATGTTTCTTTTAATTTTTCTCATTCCTCTTCATCTTTCTTTGCTGTGTATGTAGCATCACCATTTGAATGGGAGGTTGGATCTTGTGCATGCATAATCAATACGCACAGGCAATGCGGCTACAAATTTGGGCTACATGCGCTCAGCTGCGGAGGTGCTCCATGGAGCCTAGCAGACTGGAGATGATGACAAAATTTATGCCATATAAGCCTTGTGTTTGAGCAGACATGGAGAATGAAGGAGCATAAATAAGCCTTTAGAGTATTGTTGTTGGAACTGTTATCCCGTGGTAGGATCTTCTAAAGTAAAGGTTTCTCAGAGGAGGGGTCAGATTAAAAGTAATTCATGGACATTGATGATGCAAAGCCACAATGACAGGCATCTCTCCAGAATAGAGAAACCAAGGAATACTCCAGGAGCCAGGCATTTGGGGGAGCTCACTGACAAGGACCTGGTTGCTGAGCTTTTGCTCCTGGGGCTCAGCCCAAAGAAGCAACAGGAGACCACCTCAGCATGGGCCCACTTCCTGTGGAGAGGACTGCTGAATTCAAGTGCATTGTGAGCCAGGTAGCAAGCAAATGCAGAGGCCTGGGCATATTGATCCTTCACATTACAATCTGGCTCTGGGGACATGGAATGTCCCCTCACTGGTAGGGAAGATTCCAGAGCTGATGCAGGAGGTTAATTGTTACCAGCTACATACAGATGGGCTCAGTTGAATGCAAAGCAAGGGCCCTGGAATCAAACTGTCAGAGATAGGTTGGACTCTCACCTATTCCAGAGGTGCCTGTGGTGAGAGGAACTGGGTGGGTGTAAGGACACCTTCAAGCCCTCAACTGAACACTTTAGTGTGAGTTCTCCCCAGTGAACAAGAAGGTCACCTCCTCATGATTGCAACTTGTGTGAGGGAGGGCTCTGACTGCTGTTTGGGTTTGTAGACAGAGTAAAAGCTCAGAATACTCAGCTTTCTTGGAGGCTCTGGTTAGCGTCCTGCAAGGTGTGCTGCCTGGAGACTCCAATGATCTCCTGCGGAACTACTATATGGGCAATGATCCAATGACCCTGGGGGCGTGACTGACACGAACAGCCTCCCTGATCTGATACAAGTGGTGTTCTTTTATCAGACTTCTGTGTGACTCATGGAATGTCCTAAATGAATGCCATTTTTGAGCATAAAGGGGTCCAGAAGTGTTTTTGGTACCAGACCACCTTAAGCCAAAGGTGGTTGATTGACTTTTAGTCATTTAATCAGATCTGCAACTGTGTATCTTGGACACTTCTGTGAAGACTGGAGCAGAGCTGTCAAGTGATCAGTACCTGGAAGTGAGTTGGATTTGATGACAGGAAATATTGCCAGAATGACCTGGTAAACCCAAACAAGAAGTGAGGGTGAACATGGAACATTTGATGGAGGTCCTCCATCCAGAAAATTTTAAAATCCCACCTCCAGAAAAACTTCTTATGCATCCCAGGGGAGGTTGTACACTAGACCAAAATAAACCATGTGCCTTGATATGTGCCTTAAGTTACTACTTGTTGTGTTAATTGTTATCATATTTAGTTATTTTGCACACCCTTAGTATTTTTAGTTAGTTTTTTGTTCGTGGGTTAGTTTCCTTTGCACTGATGCTTAATGTTTGGTGTTAGATGTTACACTTTATATTCATATTTCCTACTTAGGGACAGATCTACTAAGGCAGTGCAAATTAGCGAGTGCGCAAATTAGACAGAGCGCCTCAGGGAGTAGCCAATTTTTGCCAGTGATCTACTAACAACAAAAAAAATTATGAACACAGATGCAGTCACTTCATTTCAATAATTACCGCCCATCCACCCAGAACACTGTAAAATTGTGCAAAGGCACAGCCAGTTTGGAGGATCATAATATATATATATATATATATATATATATATATATATATATATATATATATATATATATTTTTTTTTTTTAAGTTTTTGTTTGAGCGCAAACCCCACTAAAATAGTTTATTTTTGTTCATTATATTTCAAAATTTAGATTTTCATTTAAAATGGCAGACTTTTTTGTTTAATATGTATAAATGAAGCATTTGATAATTTAATAAAGGACTAGTCATGAATAAACTGATTATTTGACCAATGTGTTTATTTTATTAACACAGGAACCATTATAGTCTGATGGAGACTCTGGGGTTTTATTAAATGAATAATTTTATTTTAACAAAATCTACAGGTCTCCCAGTTCAAAACTTTTTATAAATGCCGTTGAGTTACGGTGTCACAATTTTGAGGGGCATTTCTATGGATCTGTGTGCTCTTTTTGTTAATAATCTCGTTGTTTTCCTCCTATATTGTGTATTCTGAACTGGGAGAGAGAGATGGAGAGAAGAGGGACCTGAATAACCATTTTATGCACAGCAAAAAGAAATACTGTAAACATAGAAATATGGATAGAGAAAAAAAAAACGTGAAGAAACCTGGCGATGTGGAAGATTTTGCTTCAAGAGCAAGGAAGAGCTGAGGAAAACTCCAGATCCCAGTCTAACCTCTGCAGAAAAGAAAAAAAAGAGTCATCCACTGCGGGTATAACAGTTCCTATTGTATCCTATTTTATGGATACAAATTCATCTAGTAGGCTGTATACAGAATAAACAAATGAAATTTAAAAAAAAGCTGCTGGCTGATGTCCAGTTCAACATAACAGTGATCTCTGTGAGACTGTTGACAGTCATATAATCTGTTCTTCTGTCATGCCAAATAAAGTCACAGGCAGAGAGAAGCTTCTCTTTGTCCTCGGTTCTCACTGGTGTCTCGGCACCAATCACTATCATGTCAGGCACAGATGAAATAAGACAAGCTTTTTGGGGGCATTAAATCCTGGCACATTTAGCAGGTGACTGACAACCGCAGACCAGTAAATCACTTTGCACCGGTCATTTAAATACTCCCCTCCCTCAAATTTTGCTTTTTGACATGACATCTGCCACAAATACATATGCAATGAGGCTAGGTGCAAAATTAACATAGTCCATGCCTTTCCACCACTAATTTTGCCCTGTGTCCTTTAGTAAATTTCAACAGTAGTTTTCTAATGGCAAAACGGGGTTTTACGATGGTGCAGTATGTTAATAAATCTGCTCCTTAGTGTTGACCTTGCTGTACCATGGGTCTCAGAGTAACATAATTTCAATCTTCTGTATGTGCTGTATATATGGCAGAAATGACAAAGTTGACTTTGACTTTGCATGGTTGTCTAAGTTGAGTGGTTCCAAGGTTGTCATAGCCAGGAGCGGCACTGGGGTTAAGCTCCCAGTGCTCATAAAATGCTCCTTACGGCGTGCGTCTCAAAAAGCCTCTGATAACTAAGTCCAACTCCTAGCCTGCCCGTGTGGTTTAGTCTCTAAGCCCGGCAGAACTGCTTTTACTAATAGGAGAAGGGGCGAGGGCGGATCTCTGGCGCCTTAAAACCAGATGCTTCGGGTAGATGGTGGCTCGTCAACCTGGGAAGGTAGCCCATCTAGGGGAAGGTAAACCCTGATTTCAAACCTCCGCTGCATTGCGGCACACCCGGTCACGGGATAGGCTTCGGGAGTCAACCCTGAGGAAAAATCCGGAGTCGGAGCCCCTAAGGCAGTTCTCTGTTGTGCTCAACATCGTTCTGGCAGCTCCTGCGACGGTGCTGGTGCCAAACTTTAGCAGCCCTGCTGTTCCTTTGGATTCATCAGTGACGTGGAGAGGGGGGACATGCTGCATGGGTAACATCTTGTCCTCCATATCTTCCTGCCCAGGCTTGAATCCTACCAACATCCAACGCTGGAAGGTAGAACACCAGTGCGCATCGCCCTGTTCAGCCACAGGCGGTGCTGTTCCAGTAGAGAAGACGTTTAGGATTCTCTTCCATGGTCATCATAGACTGACGGAGGCCGACGAAGAAGCTAAGTTGACTTGCCCCTTTGATGTTGCATGGATCGCCAGGACAACACCTGTGGAAGAGAAGACCAGAATGGTGGCCCCCATCTTCAAAAAGGGTTTCCAGAGAGTGTGCTCCAACTATCAGAGGATAACACTGTCATGGTCTGAGCGCCGATCTCATCCGCGCTCGGGACATGCAGTATTTTTCTCCCATTCTGTATTGTTCCTTATGGTCTCTTAGAGCTCTTATTCTGACAGTGTCTCTGCGGGACCTCCGGCTGTCAGAGCTGAGCTCAGCAGTGACAACTGGATTTAATTCAGCTGATGATGCCCTCATCAGCTGATTAATCCTCTTGCCCTATTTAAGGGAGCAGCTTCTGTCACTACAGGCTGCGACCTCGCCTTATCCAGACTGGGTTCCCTATGTCCGAAGCCAGTTCCTTTCAGCGTTAGGTTCCGCCCTCGCTATTCGCTTGTAAGTGTTGTATCCTTGTCTCCCATCAGTCTCCCTAGTTCTCAGCATATCATAGTGTGTATTTGTCTTTATCTGTGTTTTGCCCCACGAGGCTCATTATTTTGTATTGTATGTCCTTTGTTAATAAATGTGCAAACTCTACGGCTGCCTATAGCATCTCATTAGTGGTCTGCCAGGACCGCACCATGACAGTAGGTCGCAGCCACAACGAGATGCCGACGACCGTGAGTTTGCACTGTTTAGGCTTGTAGTTTTTCCTTTTTGCGCCTACCAGTGTGCTGGGAGATGGCATCACCACCCAAGGGCTATGCCATGAGTTTAGGCTATGAGCTAGTGATGGCTCTCATCGAGATCGATGGGATCCTCTCCAGCGCTCGCAGTAACCCCGTCCCTAGCGGCTAGTGCTGGTACCTGGACCTCGCTGAGGCGACTATTAACTGCCATCCTCGGTACGCTGACCACCCTGAAATCACGGCGAGGATGGCGGACATCTCTGCTCACCAGGAGAAGCTCCGTGGGGCGAAGGGAAACTCTGGCTGGAAGCTGAAGAGGAGGCATCCTTGCTCCCCGCCTCGGGATACATTCCTGTCCCCCGTCCAGTCCAGGAGTTCGCACCATCCAGGGATCACCCCCAGCGGAGAAAGACGTCAGCCGGGATTCCCTCAGAGAACATGCAGTGGACAGCTATGATCCTCCAGGACCGTGTGGCTGAGGCTCGCTCTGCTTCCCATCCATCAGAAATCATAAAGCATGTGACGGCGGCAGTTAGACTGGTGGAGCTCAGTCGGGAGCTCCATAATTATCCCGAATACGCCGAATTGATGGCGTCTGTCTCTGCGCAGCAGTGGCGGTTCCCTGACCTCACCTTCGCCTTGCCCTCTGCCAGTAAACGTCATCAAAATGCCCGTGGTAAGCCTCAGCGAGCCAGCTGTTACTCCTGCGTCATGACAGGAGGAAAACCCAGCAGCCTCCGGGTCTCCTGTCCCTGCTGTTCCGTCAGCTCCTCGTTCCTGGATCACCTTGGCTGTTCCTTTCTCCTCCTCGATGCTCTCCCCAGCTGTTGTGAGCTCCATGAGTCCTGCTCCGGCAATGGCCGTCATTGATCCTGTGCAAACGGCTCCTCCTCGTCTGACCTGGGGGGCCCTCCATCACCATCCAGCAGGGGAAGGGAAGAACCAAGCCCACTACAGCAGCTTCCACCGGCCCTCAGCGGAGCAGGCAAGTGCCTTTTCATTCTTTTCCTTCACTGGGTGAATTGCCTTGTCTGACCCCTGGGGGTGGAGTTCGGGGTTCACAGTCCCCTGAGCTCCCTCCACCTGCTGCAATGATTAATTATGAACCTGCTACCTTTGTGTCTCCTTCCCCCGAGCGTTCCTCGGCGCCAGGACTACACCATTGGACGAGGAGGGAGCCTGCGGGCCTGGAGAGCCTGGTTCCAGCCCCGCAGCCACGACACTGGCAGAGGAGGAGGGCGGACTGCAAATTGGAGCCTGCGTGGATGAGCAAGCGTCCCTGGGTCTACACGGAGTGACAGTCCGACCTGGCAGGTCATGGATCCCCTGCCACCACGCCGTGCGGGCCCTCGGCGTGGACGTCAGCATCAGGGAGTCCCCAGACTGTGGACACCATCATGCCGGCTGCAGAGCCCACTGTAGCCGAGTGGAAACCAGAGGAGGACCTTCTACTGGCTGAACCCAGATCGCCAAAGTCCTGGACGGCGGTAGAACTCGAGATCAAGCAAGTGCTCTATTTTGTCTTTCTCCTGTCTATTCTGGAGCATTTTTGCCTGTCTCTCGGGGAGACAAGCCGGGTGCAGCCATCCGCTGCATCCGAGCTTGTCTCGCTGGGCTCTGTCGCTGCCGGTGATCCTGATCCCGGTTCGCTTTCTTCTCCTGAGCCTTCTCCCGGTGTTGAGTCAATTCCGGTCGCTGTTCTGGGGGTTCCGGGTTTGGGTTTGGAGGCCATCCCTGGTGCTGCGCCGGCCCAGTCAGGGTCCGTCGTGGGTGCAGCTCTGACCCAGTCGGGGTCCATTGCGGGTGTGGTTCCGGCCCAGTCGGGGTCCATCGTGGGTGCTACATCGACCCAATCAGGGTCCGTCGTGGGTGTGGTTCCGGTCCAGTCGGGGTCCGTCATGGGTGCAGCACGGTCCCGCTTGGGATCCATCAAAAGCACAACGCCATTCTGTGTGGAGTTCGGAGAAGGAGCTGCAGATCCTCCGCCGATCGACGCCGGACTGGTCCCTTTTCCTTCCCCCATTCCCTTTTCCCTTCCATCGGGGGCCGCTGGGATTCCCCGTTATTAGCTCATCTCTCCTTCGCTATTCCTCTCAATAGGGAAGCTGTCTCCGAGTTCTCCCCTGCGGTCCTGGTGACTGAATGACGCGGGTTGGCTGCCTGAACTCTCTGTTTGGCGATCTGGTCTGGCCGTCAGAGGTACTGTTTCTCTGGGCCTGAGACTGGGTTAGGCCGCCTGAACTCATCCTTGTTCCCCTGTCTGCAATCTGGACACTAGATGCGGGTAGACTGCCTGAACCATTTTTTTTTCTTTATTCCATTGTGCTTTGCCTGGCGTCATCCCTGTGTTTTTTTTTTCTCCTCTCCCTTGAAATATTTGGGATGCGCTTGTGTTTTGTATATGAACTATATTGAACTGTATGTATATCGCCGCTATTTAGCGTGTTTCTTTGTTTTTTCCTCTGTAGTCCGAGATAGGTTCTGTTATGCCCAGTTATTGGGACCTTACCTAAACTGTTTGTATTTCGCCGCTCTTTAGCGTGTTTTTTTTTCTTTCATTTTCCCCCTCTGTAGTCTGTATAATCATTTTTGTCACCCCTGCCATTTTATTTGGATTTGTGGAACTGTCTGTATCTTGCTGCTATTTAGCGTGATTTTTTGTATTCCCTTCCTCTGGTTGAGAGATGCCTGTGTATTATGGTCATTTAGCTTTGTATACATTATTTGTATTCATTGTCCTGCCTGTTTCTTCCACCTGTACTTTATGGAGTATATTTGTGGTTTTGTTTTGTTTTGTTTGTTTGTTTGTTTGTTTGTTTGTTTTTCCATGCTCTGTTGTTGTACCAGGTTCTGATTTGTTTCTGTATTTTCCTTGGCATTTTTTGTCCTGGGTCCTTTCTTGATTTTTTTTTTTTCTGGTTCTCGCCCTCCTGGCCTTCCCCTCCACCCCCACCCTGGGTGGGCCGTCTTAGCCTTTTGGGTGGGGGGGAGGCTTGGATGTTACGTTTACGCCCAGAGTGCGTCGTTCGGGGGGGGGGGGGGGGTTACTGTCATGGTCTGAGCGCCGATCTCGTCCATTCTGTATTATTCCTTATGGTCTCTTAGAGCTCTTATTCTGACAGCGTCTCTGCGGGGCTTCTGGCTGTCTGAGCTGAGCTCAGCAGTGACAGCTGGATCTAATTAAGCTGATGACACCCTCATCAGCTGATTAATCCTCTTGCTCTATTTAAGGGAGCAGCTTCTGTCACTCCGGGCTACGACCTTGCCTTATCCAGACTGGGTTCCCTATGTCCGAAGCCAGTTCCTTTCAGCGTTAGGTTTCCGCCCTCACTATTCGCTTGTAAGTGTTGTATCCTTGTCTCCCATCAGTCTCCCTAGTTCTCAGTATACCAGAGTGTGTCTTAGTCTTTGTCTTTATTTGTGTTTTGCCCCACGAGGCTCATTATTTTGTATTGTATGTCCTTCGTTAATAAATGTGCAAACTCTACGGCTGCCTATAGCGTCTCATTAGTGGTCCGCCAGGACCGCACCATGACAAACACTTCTCAGCTTCTCTGGGAAAGTTTACTCCAGGATGTTGACCAACTGGTAAACCTAGAAAAAAGTATGGTTTTCATCCTGGTTTTGGAACTGTGGACCAAATCTTTACCTTTGCAGAGTTTCCAATGGGGCAGGGAGTTTGAATGTCCAGTCTATATATATTTTGTGGCCTTGGATTTATACACTGCCTGGCCCCAAAAAAAGTCACCATCATCAGAAAAAAAGGGCTTCAGTTTGCTAGGGAGCATAAGGATTTGACTCTGGAGCAATGGAAGGTGATGTGGTCTGATGAGTCCAGATTTTCCCTGTTCCAGAGTGATGGGTGCATCAGGGTAAGAAGAGAGGCAGATGAAGTGATGCACCCATCATGCCTAGTGTAGAAGCCTGTGGAAGTTGTGGTATGATCTCGGGTTGCTGCAGTTGGTCAGGTCTAAGTTCAGCAATGTAATGTGCCCAAAGAATGAGGTCAGCTGGATACCTGAATATACACTGTCTGGCCAAAAAAAGAGTCACATACTCTAATATTGTATTGATATACAAATGCTGTCTGAATATTAAGGGATGAGTGTTATTGTGTAAACAAAACTAAATCTAAAACCCAACCTTCCAAAATATACATTCAAAATACTAGAAAATACACATGTGGACAAAATTGTTGGTACCCCTCTGTTAATGAAAGAAAAACCCACAATGGTGACAAAAGTGGTAATAAATAAAAATTCTATGAAAATTAACCAATGAAAATCAGACAATGCTTTTGAATTGTGGTTCAACAGAATTACTTAAAAAACAAACTCATGAAACAGGCCTGGACAAAAATTATGGTACCCCTAGAAAAGATTGAAAATAATGTGACCATAGGGACATGTTTAACCAAGATGTGTCCTCTAATTAACATCACAGGTGTCTACAAACTTGTAATCAGTCAGTCGGCCTATTTAAAGGGTGACAAGTAGTCACTGTGCTGTTTGTTGACATGGTGTGTACCACACTAAACATGGACCAGAGGAAGCAAAGGAGAGAGTTGTCTCAGGAGATTAGAAAGAAAACTAGAAAAGCACTCGGAGAGCCCAGACCTCCGCCAGTCACCACAGTTCCCCCCATACAGTGTTTGTGTGTACGTTTTCAGATTCCTTGACCATGAAAACATATGACTAGCAATTGGATTCACAATGACAGTATTTGTGGTTCAGTAGTTATTGACGAAAATGGCATTTTCCGTAATGGCGGTTTAGTGCCACAGTTCCCCCCATACAGTGTTTGTGTGTACGTTTTCAGATTCCTTGACCATGAAAACATATGACTAGCAATTGGATTCACAATGATAGGATTAGTGGTTGAGTAGTTATTGATGAAAATGGCATTTTCCGTAATGGCGGTTTAGCGCCACAGTTCCCCCCATACAGTGTTTGTGTGTACGTTTTCAGATTCCTGGACCATGAAAACATATGACAAGCAATTGGATTGACAATGATAGGATTAGTGGTTTAGTAGTTATTCACAAAAATTGCATTTTGCATAATGGCGGTTTTCTTGTGGACGGTGATCTGGATCACCACCAAAATCTAATCATCTGTAGGATACCCCATTTCTGACAACCTGTGAAAATTTCATGAAAATCCATCCATAACTTTTTGAGTTATCTTGCTAACAAACAGACAGACAGACAGACAAACAAACAGACAGACAAACCAACGCCGATGAAAACATAACCTCCTTGGCGGAGGTAATTATAGGCAAGCATGTTAAAGGTAAAGGCTATAAGACCATCTACAAGCAGGTTGATGTTCCTGTGACTACAGTTGCACATATTCAGAAATTTAAGATCCACGGGACTGTAGCCAACCTCCCTGGACGTGGCCGCAGGAGGAAACTTGATGAAAAAGGAAAGAGACGGATAATACGAATGGTAACAAAAGAGCCCAAAACAACCTCTAAACACATTCATGGTGAACTCCAAGGTCAAGGTACATCAGTGTCAGATCGCACCATCCGTCGTTGTTTGAGCCAGAGTGGACTTCATGGGAGACGGCCAAGGAGGACACCACTGTTGAAAACAAATCATAAAAAAGCCAGCCTGGAATTTGCCTAACTGCATGTTGACAAGCCACAAAGCTTCTGGGAGAATGTCCTATGGACAGACGAGACAAAACTGGAAGTTTTTGGCAAGGCACATCAGCGCTATGTTCACAGACGCAAAAATGAAGCATACCAAGAAAAGAACACTGTCCCTACTGTGAAACATGGAGGAGGTTTTGTTATGTTCTGGGGCTGCTTTGCTGCATCTGGCACAGGGTGTCTTGAATCTGTGCAGGGTACAATGAAATCTCAAGACTATCAAGGTATTCTAGAAAGAAATGTGCTGCCCAGTGTCAGACAGCTTGGTCTCAGTCGCAGGTAATGGGTCTTGCAACAGGATAATGAACCAAAACACACAGCTAAAACCACCCAAGAATGGCTAAGAGCGAAACATTGGATTATTCTAAAGTGGCCTTCTATGAGCCCTGATCTAAATCCTATTGAACATCTGTGGAAGGAGGTGAAACAGCTCCGGTCTGCTCGCAGAGATAGCAAAAAACGTGACGACCTAATAGTATTGAATGAAAAAGACGCAACAGACTTACACAAATGGTCCCCCCCAGTATACAACTTGGACAATATCAGTCGCTACGGAGGGTGACAATATGTATGGGTACATATTCATACTATGTAGGATAACTAAGTAGACGGTTATGCTGATTATTCCATCTTGCTACAATGCTCCGCACTGTGTATATATATTTATATATTTATGTGTACGTATGTATATTCACTGCTCTTATTATTATTATTATTTTTAATTTTTTTTATTATCTTCTTAATTATTGCTCTGAGTGTTGCTATCCCTGTGCTGTTGCAATCCTGGAATTTCCCTATTGTGGGACTAATAAAGGCTTATCTTATCTTATCTTATCTTAAACATGCCGTCTGGAGAAGGCACCCTTCAAACGTGAGACAACTGGAGCAGTTTGCTCATGAGGAGTGGGCCAAAATACCTGCTGAGAGGTACAGAAGTCTCATTGACAGTTACAGAAATTGTTTGATTGCAGTGATTGCCTCAAAAGGTTGTGCAACAAAATATTAAGTTAAGGGTACCATCATTTTTGTCCAGGCCTGTTTCATGAGTTTGTTTTTTAAAATAATTCTGTTGAACCACAATTCAAAAGCATGGTCTGATTTTCACTGGTTAATTTTCATAGAATTTTTATTTATTACCACTTTTGTCAGATTCAAGTTATTTCTGTGACCATTGTGGGTTTTTCTTTCATTAACAGAGGGGTACCAACAATTTTGTCCACTGCTGTATATTCATTTTGAAACATTGGCATCAATATATGAATATTTTTGCTGCTGTGACTGGTGGGTGCAGGAAATTTAACCTAATAAAGGAGTTGAATTTGCAGAACGCTTGTGTCCTTGGTGGGCACAGCTTGTGTTAGTCTTTCGCCATGCTGATTGATAGTGGCGGATGCTAATTCCATGGCAAATGATGCTATTATTCAGGGGCTCAAATTGAATTACTTCATCCATTGAATCTGCTTAACATTTTCCCCATGGAGAGTTTAGCAACCAGTGTAATCTTCCCAGCGCACTCACAAGTCCTGTTTGTCATGGCTGGTCTTTCTGTCTCCCTCCTCATGTCTTAATATTTTCTTTGCCAGACTTCTGCACTGGAAACCATTTTGCATTAATCATTGTGTGCCAGTGTTTACAGCAGGAAAACCCACACGCTGTGGCATGTTTATATCTGTCTGGTAACGTCTCAGGTTTTAGGGGAATTGTCTCATGCTTCCCTTGGCATTCAAATAAAAACTGAGTCTTTGTCTTTTGTTGTTTACTGCACTTCTGGTGGAAAAGTAGATCCAGTCATTTTAGAATCACCCATTAGCTTAATGAGCATGTTTTTAGGCTGAGAATAAACTTGAGCACAATATATAAAGTCATACATGCACAGGGAGAACATACAAACGCCACGCAGAAAGGTTTTTTTTTTTGGTCTTGTTTGCCTTTCTAGGTGACAGTGCTAACCATTTAGCCTGGTCTCACAAAGTGCATCGAATACACCACCGTTGGGTCATACTCCCCATGTATGCCCATGATGCACCTGGGATCTGTACTACGAAGCAAGATTTAGTCTTAGCAAGGTAACTTCGGGTTAACCCTGAATTTTCAGAAGCTGTTTCACTTCTTACTGGAGTAAATCCCCATGGTAACTTGAGCTGTTAAGCTAGCCTGCTCCTTGGCAGGTAAAGATTCTGGTAAGAGCTTAGTGGATGTATCAGCACCACTCTCCAGCCAATGAAATCCTTTGAGAAATGAAATCCACCTCCCTTGGAGTTTGAGGACCCCCCACCCTCCAGCCACATTATTATTTAAGGTGAGCTCCTTTGCCAAGGTCAGACCCCTTACACAATGTTCCTACTTCAAAATTCAAGATTAATTTATTTATTTTGATGCTTCACATAAAAAAAAAAAAAATCAGGAAAAGAGGAAGACTACAGAGAATGTTCATGGATGAAGTGAAGGAGGACATGGATCCTTCATGGTTGGTGTGCCAGAAGAGGGTGCAAGGGTTAGGGTGAGATGGAAGTAGATGATCCGCCATGGTGACCCTTAAAGGGAGCAGCCGAAACAAGAAGATTAAAAAAATCCATCACATCTACCAGTCAGGAGGTTAGTGCAGACTATAAAAGACTGTAAAATAATAACCTAACAAATAAGTGTACAAATAAACTAAAATTACACAAAGTTTAAATAAAATAAACAATTTAAGTAAGAAAAATCTGAGAAACAGTTTTATAAGCATTTACATTCTCTCCTAAGTCGGATTGCAGTGGCAAAATGAGTTTTGTTTTATGCGTCTTTCCTATTTTGACTGCTGCAGCTGTTTCTTTTCTCCTGTATTACATGCCAGTACTCTTCATATACACTACCGTTCAAAAGTTTGGGGCCACCAAGACAATTATTTTGTGTTTTCCATGAAAAGTCACACTTATTTACCACCATAAGTTGTAAAATGAATAGAAAATATAGTCAAGACATTGACAAGGTTAGAAATAATGATTTGTATTTGAAATAATAATTTTTTCCTTCAAACTTTGCTTTCGTCATAGAATCCTCCATTTGCAGCAATTACAGCATTGCAGACCTAACATGATTGCACAAGGGTTTTCTAATCATCCATTAGCCTTCTGACGCAATGAGCAAACACATTGTACCATTAGAACACTGGAGTGATAGTTGCTGGAAATGGGCCTCTATACACCTATCTAGATATTGCACCAAAAACCAGACATTTGCAGCTAGAATAGTCATTTACCACATTAGCAATGTATAGAGTATATTTCTGATTAGTTTAAAGTTATCTTCATTGAAAAAAAAGTGTTTTTCTTTCAAAAATAAGGACATTTCTAAGTGACCCCAAACTTTTGAACGGTAGTGTACATTTAATCTGACACTTAGTTCTTCATCAGTGATGTACTCCACTTTGCTGCCAGTTCATTCTCCTATCTATTGGTCATCTGTTGTGATCACCGCCTCTTTTATGTGAGCGTGCATGCAGCCAGATTAATCCAGGGTCCGCTTAACAAGTTGGTAACCACATTCATAGTACAAGGGGGAGCTGAAAAGTTCATAGGCTGATCATGAGGCACTACTCAAATTTGACCAAATGTGGTTTATTGTACCCATACTCTTGACAGTTCTCTCACTCTCAACTCTGCTCTGCCCACTTGTTTCTCGGCCACTGAAGCACAAATACGACTGGCTCAGCACCTACGGGCATAACTCCTTAGTCAGCCTATGAACTTTTCAGCCCCCCCCCCGCCCCCCGTACAGATAATCTTGATCAAGATTGTCTGGGTTAGTGAAGCCAGGTACTGAAAGATACCCTGGGTATTTTGAACCTGCCTTGTTGTACGGGTTTCTGCTGTCCATTATGATTATTTATTTCCAAAAACTGATATTATTAGCTGTGCTACTGGCTGTGGACTCCTTTTTGTAACTCCCTTAGAGCCACATGTAGCAGTGCACTTATTTTGACTTTTGTGATTATTACTATTCAAAATCTCTTTTAGAAGAACGACCTGGGCAAGATGACAACAAAGCAGTTTGAAAAATAAAATTTGCTTGCTCCATCAAACAGATTTTTTTTTCTTAAAATAAAATAAAACTTTAAAACAAGTAAAAACATCTCATAGCAAGGAAAACTTCTTTCAGAAAACTGTACAACAAAAAGAAATATTTTGTCAGACAGAAAACAAGCATATATAGCCATGGTTTAAGATTTTTTAACTTTGCAGTGTCAAGACGTGGACTGGGACCAATGTCGTCACCTTGAGTTATAGTCTGTAGTCCTTGTTTTCAGGACATAAGCCCCAGCCCGCGACCTCGCTTTAAGTTATTTTTTTTGTGTGTTTTTCTCCATTTATTGTTATTCATTGTTTTTGTCTGCATTTGTGTTCTATAGGATTTGTTCCCTGCTCAGTTCTCAACTTGGTCATCATTATTCACTATTATTATCCTGGCTTTCTTGGTCTTGTTCATTGTCATAATGTCTCATGTGTATCCCCCTGTCAGTGATTGTCTGCTCATCCCAGCTGTCCTGTTTTCCATACCTGACGTCACTGTTTCCCCAGGTGTGTGTTATCAGTCCTGATTGGTCTCCCTGCCTTTTCTGTGTTTCCTCAATTATCCGTTGTCTATATATGTCCATTTCTGTTGTTCTGCACTAGTGTCCTTGTCATGCAGTGTGAGCAACACGCTTCTGTTTTTGCTTGAATCCTGTCCAGTCTGTGTCCTGCCTAAACCACAGCTGAGCTTGTGGTCTGCCTTAATTTTGCCTAAATCTTGTTCATATTTACTTTTATTATTTTTGAGCCCTCGAACTGCGTCAGGGTGACCAGTCCAAAATAAAAAAATCATTGCACTTGAGTCTCACATCTGGGTCCTGTATTCACAAACCGTGACAGAAGGACAGCAGTCAGATGGACCCAGCAGACTCCAAGTTTTCTTTAATGGGCCTCGATGAAAGGGAGGTTTGGACTGCCTCCATAATCGAGAGCCTCATCAAGGATGCCCACTCCTCTGACGTGCAGGAACAAGCCGTCAATCTCCTGGAAGGCACCTCCAGAGTCGCTGAGGATTTTCCCACATTTCAGCATTGTCCCTGGCTTGCTGGACTCCTGCACACCCTTCCCTATCTGCTGGTGTTGTTGTCATCCCTCTGTCTTCACCTATGTTTCCCCTTTCCTCTTCCCCGAGTGCCTTGTCTGAAGTGCTGCCTGCAGCATCTGGGTTCACAGCTGAACGGTTGGCATCGGTGGCTCCTGAGGTTAGCGCACTCCAACCAGCTGCTCCGGAGGCCAGCGTGTCAAAATCATCAGTTCCCGAACGAGGCACACATCAGTCATCTGCTCCAGAGTTGGTGTGCTGCTGTTTCCTGTTTCCGAGGTCGGCGTACCTCCATTGTTTGTTCCAGAATCCAGTCCGCACCTGCTGTTTGTTCCAGAGTCCGGTGCCCACCCGCCGTTTGTTCCAGAAGCCAGCACACCCTCCAACGTTTGTTCCTGTACTCAGCACACCCCAGTCATCGGCTGCTGAGATTATCGCGCATTCGCCATTGGCTCCAGAGAGTGCTGCGGAGGGTGACGTGCTCTTGTCATTTCTCACTGAGACCAACGCTTGCCTGCTGTCAATGGTAGCTGAGCTGGATGCTTTCCTGCTGCAGTCTTCCAAGCTAGAGGATCCTCTGGCACCGTCCCTGGAGCTCGAAGCCCCTCTCCTGTCTGTTCCAGAGGCTGTCACTGAGAGCGATGCACTCCATCTGTCAGCCTCTAAAGTCAGTATGCCGCTATCATTGGTTCCTGAGTTCAGCACACTGCTGACACCCACTCCAGAGGGCTGCATACTGCTGTCACCTGTCCCTGAAGTCAGCACACCCTCATCACCAATACTTGAGGTTAGTGGGCAACAATTATCTGTTACTGAGATCAGTGCAAGAACTCTCTTGTCAGCTATTTCTGAGGGTAGCGCGCTGCAGCCACCTGCTATGAAACTAAAAGCTCCTCCATTACTGGCTCGAGAACCCCACCCCCACCTTGAACCCATCTGTCACTCCCACAGCACACCTCACCACTGTCTCGCTGTCCCCATATATGTCCTGCACCATCCTCACATAATTCTCTGTTAGGGTGGTGCAGGACATGTATGGGGACAGCAAGACGGTGGTGAGGTGTGCTGTAGGAGTGACAGATGGGTTGAAGGTGGAGTTACACCAGGGTCAACTCTGAGCCACTTCTTGTTTGCCATGGTGATGGACAGGCTGACAGATGAGGACAGGCAAGAGTCTCCGTGGACCATGATGTTTGCAGATGACATTGTGATCTATAGTGAGAGTAGGGAGCAGGTGGAAGAGAACCTGGAGAGGTGGAGGTATGTTCTGGAGAGAAGAGAAATGAAAGTCAATAGAAGCAAGACAGAATACATTGGGGTAAAAAAGTATTTAGTCAGCCACCAATTGTGCAAGTTCTCCCACTTAAAAGATGAGAGAGGTCTCCAATTTTCATCATAGGTATACCTCAACTATGAGAGACAAAATAAGAAAAAAAAATCCAGAAAATCACATTGAAGGATTTTTAACCCCTTGCACTCCGGTCAATTTTCCTAAAAACGCCAAAAAATAATGTGCCCAAAGTAAATCGAAAGCTGTTATTCAACCCTTTGCAGCATCTTCATGGGGTTGGTCTCATTTAAAAGAAAACACTTTGAATTTTTTGGCAAAAAAAACCATGTTCTCTCTAAGTGCTCCGGCCACTGAGTTACAGTCATCTAAACATAGTGAACTTGAAGAAAATAAATTTGGCCTGGGTGTTTTTTTGGATGCAAATGCTTGCAAATAACATACAGCTTCAGATCCGGGCTGGAAAATGCAACAGAAATGTAGAACCAAGTGTTATCCAGCTGAGGTCCAAATTTTGTAACAATACCACAAAAAATGAATATATTACACAGCTTTGTTCTCAGGCTGTTCCCAGGCGTTTTTGAACTGTGCCAAATTGTGCCAAATGGCACAGTTTGGAAAAATGTCTATAACTTTTGAATGATTCAACATAGAAGCTTCATCTTGGGCTCAAATGAAAGGTCACATTTAGGGCTGTGTCTGTGTGTGTGTGTGTGTGTGTGGGGGGGGGGGGGTTGTCCCCCCACCCCCCCGCTATAGAGGACGGAGATCGGCCCTCGCTACATGACGGATTACACTCGGATGTGGCATGTTTCCACAGCAACGCTGTCACCGCGGTTCCCCCCACCCCCCCGCTACAGAATCGTAGCGGCGGGGGGGGGGGGTGTTCACGGTTCGGAGGCGGCGAAGAACCGTGTAACGCGGCGCACGCACTTCGTACTTCGTGCACCGTACAGTTGTAATTTACCGATCGGTCAAAAGTCATTTTTTGATTACAATTTTCAGGGATAAATAATAATTTAGCTTATAACACCTTACCTCTTCACAGCAGCATCCTGGCGAACTTCTCTTCCCCATTGTCAGACGAACGCGACGCTGGTCCGCACGTGGATCCCGGTCAAAACATAATTCCATTATTGCGGTTTTGGCGAATGATTTACGACCTTTGTGGTTGGCCTCCGTCGGTCTATGATGACGGAAGAGAATCCTAAACGTCTATTCTGCTGGAATGAGTGCAGGTCACACTTGTGGGTGGCCTCCGTGCTGCTGGGTCTGCAGCAGGTTCTTCCTGCATCCTTTTTTTTCATCTGTGGCAGCAGTAAGTCTCTCTTCACCCAGCCCGAACTTCTGTGCTTCAATTGGCTCCTGCATTCACAGTAGGGGGGTCTTCCTTCCTAGGTTTTCATTCATTGGTTCTTCAAGGTTTCAGAAACCCAATTCAAGGCTCTTATTAGTCGAATGAGAGGTCAATCAGATGAACTAATCTGTTCGCGGCTGTGTCTGCAGCTTTTATTTTCAGTGCGCGCTTGGACGCCACACCACCTACATCACCACCATCAGGATCATGCGTCCGAGAGCCCACAAGGGCACACGAGAGCGCCTTCGTGCGCACTAGGATGCAGAGACTTGCCCATCCGCGGTACAACGGAGCGCAAGAGGTTAATGAATTAATTGGTAAATTCCTCGGTAAAATAAGTATTTGGTCAATAACAAAAGTTCATCTCAATACTTTGTTATATACCCTTTGTTGGTAATGACAGAGGTCAAACGTTTTCTGTAAGTTTTCACAAGGTTTTCACACACTGTTGCTGGTATTCTGGTCCATTCCTCCATGCAGATCTCCTCTAGAGCAGTGATGTTTTCGGGCTGTCGCTGGGCAACACAGACTTTCAACTCCCTCCAAAGATTTTCTATGGGGTTGAGATCTGGAGACTGGCTAGGCCACTCCAGGACCTTGAAATGCTTCTTACGAAGCCACTCCTTCGTTGCCCGGGCGGTGTGTTTGGGATCATTGTCATGCTGAAAGACCCAGCCACGTTTCATCTTCAATGCCCTTGCTGGTGGAAGGAGGTTTTCACTCAAAATCTCACGATACATGGCACCATTCATTCTTTCCTTTACACGGATCAGTCGTCCTGGTCCCTTTGCAGAAAAACAGCCCCAAAGTATGATATTTCCACCCCCATGCTTCACAGTAGGTATGGTGTTCTTTCTCCTCCAAACACGACAAGTTGAGTTTTTACCAAAAAGTTCTATTTTGGTTTCATCTGACCATATGACATTCTGCCAGTCCTCTTCTGGATCATCCAAATGCTCTCTAGCAAACTTCAGACGGGCCTGGACATGTACTGGCTTAAGCAGGGGGACACGTCTGGCACTGCAGGATTTGAGTCCCTGGCGGCGTAGTGTGTTTCTGATGTAGCCTTTGTTACTTTGGTCCCAGCTGTCTGCAGGTCTTTCACTAGGTCCCCCCATGTGGTTCTGGGATTTTTGCTCACCGTTCTCGTGATCATTTTGACCCCATGGGGTGAGATTCTGCGTGGAGCCCCAGATCGAGGGAGATTATCAGTGGTCTTGTATGTCTTCCATTTTCTAATAATTGCTCCCACAGTTGATTTATTCACACCAAGCTGCTTACCTATTGCAGATTCAGTCTTCCCAGCCTGGTGCAGGTCTACAATTTTGTTTCTGATGTCCTTTGACAGTTCTTTGGTCTTGGCCATAGTGGAGTTTGGAGTCTGACTGAGGTTGTGGACAGGTGTCTTTTATACTGATAACGAGTTCAAACAGGTGCCATGAATACAGGTAGCGAGTGGAGGACAGAGGAGCCTCTTAAAGAAGAAGTTACAGGTCTGTAAGAGCCAGAAATCTTGCTTGTTTGTAGGTGACCAAATACTTATTTTACTGAGGAATTTACCAATTAATTCATTAAAAATCCTTCAATGTGATTTTCTAGATTTTTTTTTCTCATTTTGTCTCTCATAGTTGAGGTATACCTATGATGAAAATTGGAGACCTCTCTTATCTTTTAAGTGGGAGAACTTGCACAATTAGTGGCTGACTAAATACTTTTTTGCCCCACTGTACATGAGTGTGAATGAGAGGGAGGCAGGTATAATGGTGAAGATGGAAGAAGTAGAGGTAGTGAAAGTAGATGGCTTTAAATACCTGGGGTCAGCCATCAAAAGCAATGTAAAATGCACAAGAGAGGTGAAGAAGAGAGTACAAGCAGGGTGGAGTGGGTGGAGACGATTATCAGGGGTGATTTGTGACAGAAGGTTAGCAGCAAGAGTGAAAGGGAAGATTTACAAGACAGTAATGAAACCTGCTATGATATATGGTTTGGAGACGGCCGTGTTGACAAAAAAGACAGGAGATGGCGATGGAGATGGCGTTAAAGATGCTAAGATTTTCATTGGGAGTGACTAGGAGGGACAAGGTTAGAAATGAGTATATCAGAGGGAAAGCTCAGGTTGAGTGGTTTGGAGACAAAGTAAGAGAGGCAAGGCTGAGATGGTTTTGACATGTGCAGAGGAGGGATAGTGGATATACTGGACAAAGGATGTTGAAGATGGAGCTGCCAGGCAGGAGGAAAAGTGAAAACCCACAGAGAAGATTCATGGATGTAATGAAGGAGGGCATGGAACGAGTTGGTGTTACAGAGGAAGATGCAAGGGATAGGGTGAGATGGAGGAAGATGATCCGCTGTGGAAACCCCTAAAAGAAGCACCCGAAAGGGGAAGATTACTGGCTCGAGAACTAAAAAACTTCCCTGTTATCAGTTTCTGTATTACTGGCTCCAGAGCTAAAAACTCCCCTGTAATTGATTTCTGAATTAAAGGTTCCTGCATTAATGTCTGATCCAAAAGCTCCTGTATTATCGTTGCCTGAGTCAAAAACTCCTGTATTAATGTTTTCTTAATTAAAGGCTCCTATGTCATTATTAAAAGACAATTGGCCGTATCACAAGGATGAGGTCAGTTGACAGTTCTCAATGATGCAGAATGCATTTATGGGCATTTCCAAGTTCATTTCCTTATCACAACAGTGCAGACATTTTTTTTTTCACCAGACCCAAAGTTGAAAAGGGTTGTCCTAAAGCTCTTAATTATTCAGAGGTGTGTTTGGGGTGTAATGTGAAGTCAGGTTCAGGTTCAGGTTACTTTATTTGTACCCGTAGGTAGATTTGTTTTGCAGTCTGGTGACATCCATATTTACAAGCCACAAATTACATTCAACATAGACACAAAAACAGGCACATATGAAGCTGACTATTAACATGATAAGAATATTCAAGGCTCCATCAATCAGGGTATAAAAAGACAAAGAGATGGGAGAAAAACCAGAGGTAAGAGAGAAGGGTTATATTAAAAGTTAAAAACTAGTCAAAGAGGTTAAAAACTCAAAGGTCTAAAACCCAATAATATATTTAGAACCCAAGTGACATCCTACAAAAATAAGTAAATATAAAATGGAGTTAATAAATAGGTACCTAAATTAAGTGCAATATATTGTTACAGCTTGTTCAACTCTTTGACAGCAGCAGGGACAAAGCTGTTTTTGTAGCGCTGGGTTCTACATTTTGGGACAGCAAACCTCCGTCTTGAGGGAAGAAGCTGAAAGTGGCAGTGCAAAGGGTGGGAGTCATCATTTAAAATGGAGGTAGCCATCCTCTGTACTTGTCTGGTGTACAGGGATGTCAGGCTCAGCTGTGGCTCACCAAGCAAATGACTGGACCATCTAACTACCTGATCCAAGGATTTCCTCTGTTTCAGTTTTATCTGACCAAACCATGACACTAAAGAAAAGGATAAAACAGATTCAATAAAAGCCCGATAAAACATTGTCATTATGGTTCGGTCAACTTGGAAGCGTGCAAGTTTTCTCAAGCAATGCAAATGTTGCTGACCCTTTTAGCACACCCTTTCACAGTTCTCTTCAAAGTTTAAATTACTATCAATAATCGTCCAAAGATATTTGTAGGATTGTACACGTTCGGTGGTCTGGCCTTTTAGTACGGTGACTTTGTGCCTGGGATTTTTCCTCCTAAAGTCAATAATCATGTCTTTAGTTTTTGTCGTATTCAGCTGCAGGTAGGAATCCTCACACCAGTGAACAAAATCATCAACTACTGGGCCGTGGCCACTCTCACCATCCTGGAGGAGACTGACAATAACTGAGTCATCAGCATACTTTATAATATGTCTGTTGTCATGTCTGCTCCGACACATGTTTGTGTACAGGATGAAGAGTAGTGGTGAGAACACACACCCCTGAGGAGAGACAGTAGAAGAGCACTTTAGGTCAGACAATGTACCATTGACCCTTACTCTCTGCGTCCTGTTGGATAAGAAATCCAGAATCCAACCCACCAGATTACTGCTCAAATCAAATTGCTGCAGGAGCCTTTCAACTAAGATATGAGGTTGGATTGTATTAAAGGCAGAGGAAAAGTCCACAAATAAAAGTCTGACGTGTGTCCCATTAAAATCCAGATGTTTAAAAAGCATGTTAAACAGAGTGACCGTGACATCCTCCACTCCTCTGTGAGGCCTATAGGCAAACTGCAGAGGATCCAATGCATGCTCAGTCTGCTTTAGGACCTCACATCTGACCAGTTTTTCAAAAATTTTCATTAAAATTGAAGTCAAAGCAACTGGTCTAAAGTCGTTTACCGTTTTAGGACAGCTGGATTTTGGAACGGGAACAACCACAGCTTCTTTCCAGATCTTAGGCACATGTTGTGTCTGTAAAGACTTATTGAAAATGTAATGAAATATAGGACTCAATTCATGTGCCTTTGCTCTCATTCCCTTTAATAAACAGTGGTGTGAGATCAAAGACATGATGCTAACATGAAAGAGGTTTAAGTGAGAGGACAATTCCATTTTGGCTGATGACAGTGCGGGCTCATTCACAAAGTGAAAATGCTCAGGAGCTGCGTGATTTCAAAACATGCCTCTGAAATAGCATTAAACAATGTGCTTCTGACAACAGACCACCTTTTTCCTGATCAAAAGTGCATTGGCGTAACATGCACCACAACAGTGGTGTGGTTGAGATTCTGTACCGCTACACCTCTTTGAAATGAGCCTTCACTTGTCAGGGCATAGCAGGCACACGGTCTACTGGTAATTAGATGGCATGAAACAAAGTGTCACTAGAGGAGGCTGTGAGGTCCCCCACAGATGCACCGCATTTGTTCACCCTGTGCTATCAGTGAGGGGCACCAAAATCTGGAATAATATACCATCTGCAATCAGAGAACGTACCACACTAAACACTTTTAAGACTGATTGTAAAAACTGGCTTTAAAACAATTAAAACTGGACCCATAACTAGTGGTTGCTCTGCGGCATACGCATACTGTATGTGCCTGTGCGTCTCACACATATACCCTGCCTCGTGTTTGTTGCTTTTTGTTGTTGTTGTGAAGTTCTTGGGTGCATGTGTGTGTGTACGCATACACAGAACTTCACTCGTGTCACATTTGAATGTTTTGTTTTGTAGCACCTTAAAGCTGCGTGTCCACCAAACATGTTTTTTTCAGCTGTGGGTGACTTTTCAATCCATTCTCTATGTAGTCCAGTGTCTACAGTGCTGAGCACCCTTGGCGCTGAAATGCTCTTAGCGGTGGCTGCTTTTTGTTGCAGCGCTCAGGGCACTCAGTTGAAAAAATTTAAACTTTTCAGACTACAGCTGAGCTCGTCAATGTAAGACCTTTCTAAGCAGCCAATCAGAATAAGGAAGGGCGGGATACAGGATGCCAGGACAGTTTGTACTCAAACTCCTGTTTTCCATCTCATCATATTTCTATCCAGAGCTGCTACAAATGCCAGAATACGTTTATTGTCCATTGTTATTTAGAGACTGCTATTAAAAAATAAGTAGAAAGTCTGACCATAGGAAAAGCGGAAGTGATGAGCTGTGAGTGACAAGCTGTTGCTGGGATACAGAGCACAGACTTTTTTTTTTTTTTCCAGAGTGCAGCACACAAATGCTGAAAAAGACGTTCAGGGTGGTCGGGCAACAAAAAACATGTTTGGTGGACACGCAGCCAAACTCTTGCACTTTAGCATATCTACTTTGTACAGTTTCGTTGTAGGTGTTCTTCTTGTGTATGACTGTTTGTTGGTGTGTTCTTGTGACCCACCGGGGGACTACAGATGCAAATTAGCAGTATTGCTAAATCTGGCATACTTAACATTTGTATTAATGTTTATTAGTAAGTAATGTCCCTTTCAAATAAACATTAAACTAAACTAAAGCATAAAATACAGACAATGCGCTGACAGAAACATAAAAACACTGGCGTACGGCAGAAAGTCTGGCAGGAAAAGCCACTGATGACCGTCAAATTAGGGCCCGATGTGTTGTTGTTTTATGTCCTTTTACAAACCTTGCTTGTGTGCACTGTATGCTAAATATAATTTGAAATAAATGTTTGACAACAGTTATAGGAGCAAAACATCTGTGAGCAGAATTCATTCACACAACGAAAAAAGAAAAGCTAGTCGAAGTCTTTTAAATTTAAAACAAGACTGGGAGATAATGTGTAAAGAAAAGTGTAAAACAGCCCCAGTAGTGAGTACCTGTGAATGCCTACTCAGATTTAATCAAATGTAACATGTCAACATGTAATCATGGAGTGTGACTCTTTAGCTATGTGGGTATACAATACAACATTTAAAAAGCAATCTAATAAGTAATTAAAATTTCAAAATTGAAAAAAAAGGGTTGCTAAAAGTGGTTGTGGGGGGTCTTAAAAGTTCATACAGTGCATCTGGAAAGTATTCACAGTTTCACAAGCTGAGCACGAGGCGGGGGGGGGGGGGGGGGTCCAACATGCTCAGTTTCTCTGTCGTTCTTTACATTGTTGTATTCCTGCTTATTGTTACATTCTAGGGGTTTAGGGGTTTGATATCTGTTCTTTATTTAGAGTTCAGGATTCTTTGTATATCTCCTTGCCTAGTTATTTTTTCGCGCTTTAGTGTTTTCATTTACATATTTCTTTATTGTTTTTTTTTCTAGTTTATTTTCACAGTGTTTATTTGTCATTAGTCTGGTTCTCGTCTTGTAGGGGTATTTTTGATCCATGTTCTCTCTCTCTCTCTCTCTCTCTCTCTCTCTCTCTCTCTCTCTCTCTCTCTCTCTCTCTCTCTCTCTCTCGTGCGCATGCGTGGGCGTTTGTGGGAGCAGGGGTGTGGAGTGGTGTCGAGTGAGTACTTTAAACTTTGTATTTTCTAACTTTTTCTCTATCTTGTGTGTTTGAGGTGTGTGTGTTTAATATAGTGGGTTGAGTGTGTGTGTGCTGGGGTGTGAGTGTTGGAGTGAGTGTGTTGGGGAACGGTAGCTTCTGCTGCCGGTTTTTCCCGGCCGGCATCATGCCGGTGATTGATGGTGGTGTGGAGTTTGAGCGCTTAACCCGGCGTCATGGTGTGAGAATCCTCCCGACAGTTCCCTGTTCTGTGGAGGAGGCCAGCCTCGCTGTAGGACAGGTGGTTGGGCATGGCAGCATAAAATCAGCATCGAGGATGAACAGCGCAATTGTGATCTTTCTGGATTCGACTGAGAAAGCTGATCAGGTGGTGGCACAGGGAGTGGTCATAGGTGACACTTTTACTCCCGTTTTACCGCTGGCGAATCCGTCTAGGAGGATCACCATCTCAAACGCTCCTCCTTTCGTTAAAAATGATCAGCTGATTAGAGAGTTGTCCCGTTTTGGCCAGGTTGTGTCCCCTATCAGAATGGTCTCTCTGGGTAGTAAATCACCCCTGCTGAAGCATGTTGTATGTCATAGGAGGCAGTGTTTCATGGTGTTGAAAGACAGCTCTGCTGAACTGAACGCGTCTTTTAATTTCAGGATTGATGGCTTTAGCTACTTGGTGTTTGCAACATCTGAAACCATGAAGTGTTTTGCGTGTGGCGCAGAAGGCCATCTTATTAGGTCATGTCCTGAAAAGGCGAACACAAAGAGCACTGGCGGTAAGAAAGGTGACGCCGCTGTTTCTGGTGGTCCGGAGGGTAGCGCTACATGTGGTGCGGCGGATGCCGCTGCGGCGCCCGCTTCTGCTGGGGCGGTCGTGGCCGCGACTGCGGCCGCGTCCGCTTCTACTTCTGCGGGGGCGTCCGCGTCCGCGTCCGCGTCCGCGTCCGCGTCCGCTTCTACTTCTGCGGGGGCGTCCGCGTCCGCTTGTGCTGGGGCGGCCGCGGCCGCCTCTGCTGGGGTGGCCGCGGCGGGCGCGGTAGTTGTCCCCCCAAACAGTGATGGTGGGGAATTTCTGTCTGGCGGCAGCTCTGATCATTGTGACGAGCCTGTCGCCCGGGGTAGACAGGTGGAGGGTGTAAGTAAAAGTGCAGTTAAACGAAGGAACGTGAATGAACAGACTTTGCAGGCGGGGGAGGAGCGGTTTGAGGCTGTAGCGGACACACAGAGCAAACACTGCATGACAAACGTTGCGTTTCATGAAGAAATGCAGGAATGTAGTTTTGTTGAAGAGGATCCTTTTAAAGCTGCACAAAAAAGGAAAAGTGCGGAAAACTTGCAGAGCTCTGCTAAATCTAGTAGGGTTGGGAATTTAGATTTACTGAATGAGAGCGCTTCTGACGAAAGTGGAGATGAGTCTGAACTGATGCAGACGCAGACGCAGGAGGAGCAAAGCTCCTATTGTTTTGCTAAAATTAGACAATTTCTCCAGGTGACTAAGGGGAGCAGAGCTGTGAAAGTGGAAAATTACTTTCCAGATCTGGAGTTATTTGTGGCATCAGCTCGCAAGCTGATGAAACCGAATGATGGGAATGAGACTTTTACTGATCAGGAAATTTTTCGTTTAAAGAAACTGGTTGTCAAACTGAAATCACAAATTACTAACAGTCATGTTGACTCTTAGTTTGTTTCTTCCCTTTTATGCTATGTGTGTGTTTTTTTACTGTACCTTATTTTTATCCTTTTTAATGCCCCACCTTAGAATTGGCACTCTTAATATAAACGGGGCCAGGGATGATGTAAAAAGGGCCTCTTTATACAAGCTTTTTAATTTAAAGGCACTTGACGTGCTGATGGTCCAGGAGACTCACAGCACTGTAGACATTGAGTGCCAGTGGAGAAAAGAGTGGGATGGCTGCATTTTTTTTAGCCACAAATCCAATAATAGTGGAGGGGTGGCTGTACTTTTCTCTCGGGGTTGTGTGCCTGTCTCTTATGAGGTAGAAGAGGTGGTGAAAGGACATGTACTCTTGCTAAAGGTACAGCTTGAAAATGTAAACTTGGTTCTTATAAACGTGTATGTGCCAACCCAGAGAGCAGAAAGGATCAGGGTCTTTAATATGCTATCAGATACGGTTAGATCCTGTAATCCAAATAGTTTTTTATTTCTGGGGGGTGATTTTAACTGTACATTAAACCACAGACTGGACAGGAACCATCAGGAACCTCACCCTGCTTCTGCCAATAGGCTGAGGGAACTAGTGAAGGCGCATGAAATGGCCGATGTGTGGAGATCACATCATGGGGACCAGAGGCAGTACACCTGGAGCCATGCTAAAGATAACCTCTTATCTATGGCTAGGTTAGACCGTTTCTATGGTTTTAAACACCAAATGAGTGTTTTTAAAAATAGTTGTATCTGTCCTGTTGGTTTCACTGATCACTGCCTGCTGATTTGTTCTGTTTTCATTGAAAATGTAAAGTGTAAGAGTGCTTTTTGGCATTTTAATAATACACTTTTAAATGATGTGTTTTTTAAGGGAGTTTTTCATGATGTATGGAAGTCACACAGGGAACAAAAACCCTCTTTTAGTTCTCTCCAATTGTGGTGGGATTTTGGTAAGGCCCAGATAAAACAACTCTGCCAACAGTACACTCAAAATGTCACTCGTAGCTTGACCCAATCCTTGAAAGTTCTGGAGACTGAGGTGGTAGAACTAGAGGAGTTGCTCAGTTCTACAGGAAAACAGGAGCACTTAGAGGCTCTCAAGTCAAAAAGGTCAGCCTTGGCTAGCTTGCTAGGGGTCACCGCACAGGGTGCTCTGGTCCGCTCACGCTACATGGATGTAGCTCTGATGGACTCGCCCTCCCAGTACTTTTTTGGACTGGAGGGGAAAAATGGACAGAGAAAGCTCATTCACTCCTTGTTGGGCGATGACGGGAGAACAATCTCCACAGCAGCAGAGATCAGGAAACACGCTGCTAGCTTTTACAGTGAATTGTTTAGAGCAGAGTGGAGGGAGGACACGTCACTGGGCCAGGTTTTCCTTGATGGTCTTCCAGTGCTCTCAGAGGACCTTGTTGCCGGCTTGGATGCTCCACTGTCTCTGTCTGAGTTGCATACGGCGCTAATGAGCCTCCAGAATGGAAAATCACCAGGCATAGATGGTCTCTCTGTGGACTTTTTTAAGGAATTCTGGCCCCTGCTTGGTCCAGACCTGCTGGAGGTTCTCCAAGATAGCTTGGAAAGGGGGACCCTACCCACGACCTGCAGGAGGGCCATCATCACACTGTTGCCGAAAAAGGGGGACCTCCAGAGCCTAAAGAACTGGAGGCCAGTCTCTCTGCTCTGCACAGACTACAAGATTCTCTCAAAAGCTCTGGCCCGAAGACTGAGAAAGGTGATGAGCGAGCTCATTCATGTAGACCAGACTTACTGTGTGCCTGGCAGGCTGATTAGTGACAACGTCACTTTAATTCGGGATATTTTGGAGGTCTCTGGTTCATTGGCGGTAGAAACTGGTTTGATTTCAATTGACCAGGAAAAGGTGTTTGATCGGGTTGAACACCAATATTTATGGACAGTTTTAACAGCTTTTGGGTTCAGCCCAGGCTTCATAGCCAGGATACGGGTCTTGTACAGTGACATTGAGAGTGTGCTGAAGATAAATGGGGGCCTGTCTGCCCCTTTAAAAGTCCAGAGGGGGGTTCGGCAGGGCTGCCCTCTCTCAGGGATGCTGTACTCCCTCGCCATAGAGCCTTTGCTTCACTGCCTGAGAAGGGATCTATCAGGAGTTACTTTTCCTGGCTGTGACACCACGTTCAAGCTGTCGGCCTATGCAGATGATGTAGTCATTCTGCTAAACAAGCAGAGTGACATTGACGTTCTGGTTAGGAGTGTCAATCTTTTTGGCCAACTTTCCTCTGCAAAGATAAACTGGGGAAAAAGCGAGGCTCTGATGGTGGGGGAGAAACTAGAAAATCAGCTTACGCTGCCGGGTGGGTTGATTTGGAAAAAAGGAGGTTTTAAGTATCTTGGTGTCTTTATTGGAAATCAGCAGTTTGAGCATAAAAATTGGGATGGGGTCATAGAGAAAATTAACGGGAGACTAAACAAGTGGAAGTGGCTAATGCCAAGAATATCTTTTAGAGGAAGAGTGCTCATTTTAAATAATCTTGTTTCCTCATCCCTGTGGCACCGCCTCATGTGCATGGACCCCCCTGCTGGTTTGTTGTCCAAAATTCAGTCTGTTTTGGTGGACTTTTTTTGGGGGGGTGGACTCCACTGGGTTCCTCAAGCCCTGTTATTTCTTCCCAAAGAGGAGGGGGGGCAAGGAGTGATTCATTTAGCTAGTAGAGGTGCTGCTTTTAGACTGACTTTCATACAGAGACTGCTGACGGGCCCCCAGGACCTGGTATGGAGGCCTTTGGCCTGTGTTATTTTACAGAGAGTCCTTGGGCTTGGGCTAGACCTCCCTGTGCTTTTAATGGATTTTAAGAACTCTAATGCACTGTCTTTACCCAGTTTTTACCGCAGTCTCTTTTCAGTGTGGACTCTTTTTAAAAAACAAAGAGGGCCATGCGATTCCCTCTACTGGTTGTTGAAGGAGCCGCTGGTTTTTGGTGGTCGCCTTGGTGTCCTGCCGGGAGTTGGAAGGACCTTCCTTGATAGGCTGTGTTCCAGGAACATTCTCACTCTGAAGCAAGTGGTGGAACTGGCTGGTCCTGGCCTCAACAACGCCTCAGCTTTAGCAGCTCATCTTGGTGTCAGGTCGAATCGTTTCATCGATGGTCTTCTTGCACACTGGAAACAGGAGCTTCATGGACTTGAGCACTCCCTACTCTTGGACTTTTGCAATGGCACGCTGCAGCCAGAAAGCACTGACCCCTTTCCCTCTCTCACGCTCTATATGGACTTTGACGTCGCTCCTTGCTCCTTACTGGCATTCTGTGCTCCCACTGGTGTGGACTTTGGAGGAGCCAGTGGTAAGGCACTCTACAGACTGGTGGTGATGGCACTCAACAAGGACCGATTGAACACCTGTGTGGACACTCCTTGGAGAGCCTATTTTAAACTAGGAAAAGGGCATCGGCCTGCCTGGAGGGCTCTTTACAAAGCCCCTCTCCCTAAGAGGCATGGAGACTTACAGTGGAGGGTCCTGCATGGTATTATAGCTGTCAATGCTTTTGTTTCTGTGATTAACAGCAGTGTCAGTGATCAGTGTGTTTTTTGTTCCTCTAGGGAGACAGTTTTTCATTGTTTTATTGAATGTCAGCGCCTGAGTGGCCTCTTTGAACTTCTCACAAAACTTTTTCATATTTTTAAGGAAGTTTTCTCTAAGCAGGTTTTCATTTGTGGTTTTATGTACAATCGTCGTTTTAAGCAGAAGTGTCAACTACTGAACTTTGTTTTAGGGCAGGCAAAGTTGGCTATCTATGTAAGCCGGAGAAGAAAACTTGAAAATGTTGAGAATGATGTTGATGTCAAAATTTTATTTGTGAGGCTACTTAAAGCCAGAATCAGGCTGGACTTTCAGTTTTTTATGGGGAATGGGGATGTGGAAGGTTTCAGGACCCTCTGGTCCCTGGAGAATGTCCTCTGTTCAGTTCATGATGGACAGCTTTTTTTGGGGCGTTTTTTGGGGGATTAATTTTCTGTGTAACATAGCATGATATAGAAATTGTATTGACTGATGGACAAGTGTGTTTATTAAAGATCCTTTAAAAATCAAAATCTCTCTCTCTCTCTCTCTCTCTCTCTCTGTCTCTCTCTCTCTCTCTACGGCAGCTGTCAGTGAGCACTTTAGGGTTCACTTTAATCATGTCATGATCATGATCATGTCACACATGATCATGTCATGTGTCAGAACACAGTTCTGACATGTGACTATTTTGGCCCGTTTCACTATGCATTTTCAATCAGGCACTTCAGGGAGCCCTGTGGGTCCTCAGCTCCCTGAGAGCTTGGGCACGCCCCCTCCTCCTGCCAGTATCGCCAGCTGATCCTCATTATTGGTGTTCTCACACTGACATACACTCACCTCATTGACTCTCATTCACATGCTTAGACACTCACTCATGCACACATGATTTCAATTATGTCCAGCCCACGCATCCTCACACCGGCGTTCTCTTCCCTCGTTAGTATTATGATTACTTAAACACTGTGTTAATAGGAAGAGACCGGGGGAGCATTGAGCTTCATACACGGCAGCGTGTACCTCCGTGTATGCAAGTTATAACTCCCTACGGATTATCTGCAGACTACTTCATCCTCATCCACTGGACTGCACGGACAGCCCCGGATCGCTCCAGCACCGTAAGTCCATGTTTGCCTTTCTCCCCATGCCAACAGCAGCCCTGCAGCACTAGGCATTCCCTCCCCCTGGGCTGTAAAGCATCCAGGAGGCGTCCCTGTAGGTCTGGTGGGCTTGATTGTCATTTTGCATCTGATCTACTTTCTGTTATGCATGATTGTTTGCTGGACTTGTTATTTTGGGGTTTTTGTTAATAAAGTGCACATATCTACTCCTGCGATTGGGTTTTTATCCCTCCCTCAGTGTGCTGCGTAATGGCGCACCAGGGATCATAAGTTATGGGCGGTGCTCCTGTCAGCTGTCAGTCCTGTCTCCTCTCCGCTCATGTGACTCACAGCTGATTCAGATTGGCAATCACTCTTGCTGCCTGTTTATTGATTGCTCCTCTGCTTGCCAATCGCCATGTCCTGAAAAGCCTAACTCCTAATTCCAATTCAGACGTTGTTATTCCATCTGTTCTCATGCTGATTCCTGCCTAAGCCTTGTAAGTGTTTTTGTTCCTTGTATATTTTGTGTTCGTGATTAAATTTGCACAACTCACAGTTCAGCGTGTGGGTCTTCATTTCTGCCCCGAGGAAGCATTCATGTCCCCAGCACGCCGGCCCTCAGCCTGTAAGGGAGGATCAGTAGCCGGGATCCTGAGCCTGGAAGAGGAATGGGCGGCCCACTTCATCCAAGATGTCATGGCTGAAGCTCTTTCCTCCCGCAGTCCTTAGAAAGTGTGGGAGAATGTAAATGGAGCGGTTGGGATTGTGGAGGCACAACCCGGATTATGGAAGTATCCCCAGTTCGCGGAACTGTTGTCTACCGTCTCCACTCTACAGCAGTCATTTCCAGAACTGACGATGGGTTTGCTCCCAGCGGGACCAAAGTAACCGAGGAAGTGCTCCCCATGACAGACATTTTCCTCCTTCCACTGCTGAGAGACCGGCCGTCTCTTCCCCGGTTACGTCCGTCATCGTGTCTGCAGGGTCGGCTCTTCCATGTCCTTCAGGGGGGCTTACAATCACCACAGCCATAGAGAGGGATGACCCTGGGTCTGCTGCAGCTGAAACCATTGAGCCCCGGGAATACAGGCAAGTGTTTTTTCACTCTCTTTCAGAAAAACATGAATTACCTTGGCTGATTCTCAGTGGTGAGGCTCTGTTATTGCAGTCCACTGAGTCCTCACCATCTGCTTCAGATAATATTTCCTCCCCTGTTCCCTTCGTGTCTCCTCCTATTCCCCCTGAGTGTCTGCCAATCCCGGGATTGAGATGACCGATGGAGGAACCTGTGGTCCTGGATGACCTGGTCCCAGCCCTGCAGCCATGGTCTGGATGAAGAGAGAGCACTGCCAGCGGTCCGAAGCCTGCACCGACGATTGAGCATCCCCTGGTTTTGGCTACGTAGGGTCCTATGCCAGTGGTGAGACAACCTCCAGCTGTCGCGCCTGATAAGCCACCTGTGTGGGTCGCTTAGCCTGGAGGTTCTGGGACTGCATTTTCCACCATGCCTGCTGTTGGGGCTGCCACAGCAGAGCCAGAGTTGGACCACCAGAGGACCAGGCATGAGACATCTCCACCTGGATTGATGGAGTCGTGCACGGTGGTGGAGCTTGAGCTCAGGCAAATGCTCTTCTTTGTTTTCACTCTCTGTGTTGGAGAGATCTTGCGTGGCTCCTGGTGAGGAGGGCCAAGTGCAACTGTTCACTGCACCTGAGCTCACCTAGCCAGGCTCCACTGCCGCCGGTGACCCTGACCCTGTGTCTTTGTCCCTCCTGTCGGAGCCTTTCTCCAGGACCATCGTGGATTGTCCAACTTTGCCAGAGCTCTCTGTGGGTCCAGCCTTGCTGCCTGAGGTTTGCCGCCTGAGGTCTCTGTGGGTCCAGCCTCACCACCTGATGTCTCCGTGGGTCCAGCCTTGCCGACTGAGGTCTCCATGGGTTCAGGCCCTCCGGTTGAGGTCTCCATGTGTTCTGCTCCCCCCGCGACCAAGGTCTTCGCGGGTGCTTCGTCCCAGTCTGGGACCTCTGTGGGTGCAGCTCTCCCTTCATCTAAGGTCTCCGTGGGTCCTGCTCTCCAGCCTGGGGCCCACATGAGTGCTGCTCCTCCTCCAGCTGCAGTCTCCTTGGGTGCTTCGTTCCAGTCCGTGACCTCCGTGGGTGCTGCTTTTCCTTTGCCCGGGTTGTTGTGGGTGTTGTGTCCCAGTCGGGGGCTGTCGTGGGTGCTGCGCCCCAGCTTGGGTCCGCCGTGGGTGCTACGACCCAACCCAGGATCCACCATGAGTGCAGCTATGACCCAGTCCGGGGCAACCATGGGTGCAACTGCGCCCCAGTCTGGGGCTACCATGGGTGCAGCTACACTCCAGTCCGGGGCCACCATGGGTGCTGTCACACCCCAGTCCAGGGCCTCCGAGAGTGCTGCACTCCTGTACAAAGGTCGCTGTGGTCCCTCAGTCTCCATCCGTTCCCGTCGTATGGTTCCTCTCCTTCACCTGAGGCCATCGTGGGTTCCTCTGCTTTGCCCGAGGCCATTGTGGGTTCCTCTCCTTTGCCCAAGGCCATCATGGTTTTCCCTTCTCCTCCCGAGACCATCATGGGTTCCCCTCTGCCTGAGGTCACCAAGGGTCACCCGTCATTGCCTGTGGATCCCGCCGGTTGGCCAACCTCACCACCGGGTTTCCTGCTGGGCAGCCACCTCATGGACTAATCCATCTGTTCGAGTAGCTAAAGAACTCTGGTAGACCATCCAACAAACTCTCCGGTTTGCTTGGGTGGCTTCGGAGTTTAGGAAGACCACCCGACAAACTCTGTCCTCCATTTTGGTGGCTCTGGAGACCTGGTAGACCTCCCGACCTTTTCTACCTGATCATCGGGTGGAGCTGGGACTTTGGTAGACCACCTGAGTTGGACTATTATTCCTGTTAATATCAGTCCATCCTGTACCTCTTATTCAGTGTGTGAGTCATGAGCACTTTTTGTCTGTCCTGGCTGGTTCGCTCCCTCCATGCCCCCCCTTCCTCCGGTGAGTCATGTTCTCTTTTTTTGGGGGGGGCGGGGGGGCCTTCTGTGTGGGAGGGGTTCTTTTTTCTTTCTCCTTTGATGTTGCCCTGGGGTGTCTGGAAACCACCCCTTGAGGGGGGAGGGGGCTCTGTCACAAGCTGAGCATTGGGGGGGGGGCAACATGCTCACCTTCTCTGTCATTCTTATATTGTTGTATTCCTGCTTATTGCTGCATTCTAAGGGTTTGATATCTGTTGTTTGTTTAGGGTTCAGGTTTCTTTGTAATATCTCATCGCCTAGTTATTTTTTCCCTCTTTAGTGTCATTTTATATAATAACCAACCAATCCCACTTATGTTATGACCCTTAATTAATAATTGAGATTACCAGGGGAGATAACAAGATAACAGGACATAACACAACCACTGGCTGCAGCACACCAAAGGAAAATCAACACAAAACGCACCACGGGACTGCTGATTGTCAAAATAGTAAGTGCAAATTTATTTAGAAGTGAAACTCAATAAAAAGGAAGCGACAACAGCTTCAGGGTTCTCCCAGGCCAAAATAATAAACAAAACCCCCACTCTTTCTAGAAAGGAAAGAGAAACTACCCTAATGAAATAAAATACAGAAACTTGCCTACCTGGATCACCACAAAACAGGAGAAAATGTGAATTAAAAAGAAATGGCAGAGAACCCCTACAGTCGCTCCTTTAACATTAAACACTTCAAAGTGCATAGGCATTAAACAAGCCGGCAAAAATTGAAAGCCTAATGCAATTACACACGTGGACAAAATTGTTAGAACCCCTCTGTTAATGAAGGAAAAACCCACAATGGTCACAGAAATAACTTGAATCTGACAGAGGTGGTAATAAATGGAAATTCTATGAAAATTGGCCAATGAAAATCAGACAATGCTTTTGACTTATGATTCAACAGAGTTACTTTAAAAAACAAACTCATGAAACAGGCCTGGACAAAAATGATGGTACCCCTAGAAAAGATTGAAAATAATGTGACCATAGGGACATGTTCAACCAAGATGTGTCCTCTAATTAACATCACAGGTTTCTACAAACTTGTAATCAGTCAGTCGGCCTATTTAAAGGGTGACAAGTAGTCACTGTCCTGTTTGTTGACATGGTGTGTACCACACTAAACATGGACCAGAGGAAGCAAAGGAGAGAGTTTTCTCAGGAGATTAGAAAGAAAATTATAGACAAGCATGTTAAAGGTAAAGGCTATAAGACAATCTCCAAGCAGCTTGATGTTCCTGTGACTACAGTTGCACATATTATTCAGAAATTTAAGATCCGCAGGACTGTAGCCAACCTCCCTGGACGTGGCCGCAGGAGGAGACAGATAATACGAATGGTAACAAAAGAGCCCAAAACAACCTCTAAACACATTCATGGTGAACTTCAAGGTCAAGGTACATCAGTGTCAGATCGCACCATCCGTCGTTGTTTGAGCCAAAGTGGACTTCATGGGAGATGACCAAGGAGGACACCACTGTTGAAAACAAATCATAAAAAAGCCCGAATGGAATTTACCAAACTGCATGTTGACAAGCCACAAAGCTTCTGGAAGAATGTCCTATGGACAGACGAGACAAAACTGGAACTTTTTGGCAAGGCACATCAGCTCTATGTTTACAGACGCAAAAATGAAGCATACCAAGAAAAGAACACTGTCCCTACTGCGAAACATGGAGGAGGTTCTGTTATGTTCTGGGGCTGCTTTGCTGCATCTGGCACAGGGTGTCTTGAATCTGTGCAGGGTACAATGAAATATCAAGACTATCAAGGTATTCTAGAGAGAAATGTGCTGCCCAGTGTCAGACAGCTTGGTCTCAGTCGCAGGTCGTGGGTCTTGCAACAGGATAATGACCCAAAACACACAGTTAAAAACACCTTAAACAACTTAGAATGGCTAAGAGCGAAACATTGGACTATTCTAAAGTGGCCTTCTATGAGCCCTGATCTAAATCCTATTGAACATCTGTGGAAGGAGCTGAAACATGCCATCTGGAGAAGGCACCCTTCAAACGTGAGACAACTGGAGCAGTTTGCTCATGAGGAGGTGGCCAAAATACCTGCTGAGAGGTGCAGAAGTCTCACTGACAGTTACAGAAATCGTTTGATTGCAGTGATTGCCTCAAAAGGTTGTGCAGCAAAATATTAAGTTAAGGGTACCATCATTTTTGTCCAGGCCTGTTTCATGAGTTTGTTTTTTTAGAGTGGTTCTGTTGAGCCACAATTCAAAAGCATTGTCTGATTTTCATTGGTTAATTTTCATGGACTTTTTAGTTATTACCACTTCTGTCAGATTCAAGTTATTTCTGTGACCATTGTGGGTTTTTCTTTCATTAACAGAGGGTTACACGGGGTGAGACTGGACATCCTGGCAGATAAACACATCTGTCGCAAGGTCTGTGGTGGACTGAGCCAGTCGGTGCATTGTGAAATGCAGCACACAAAGAGCAGAGATAAACAAACCTATCATCTGGTCAGTCACTGCAACAGATACTGGAGTGAGTTTGTCTTGGCTTGTCCTTGCCACTGATATTACCTTTATCTGCCAAGAATGTGCTGCTAATTCAGCAAAAGTTAGCAGTACTCAAATACTTTGCAAGCAGTTTCATGAAATGGTCAATCAGAAAGCAACTCATGCCAGCTCGGACGTCGCCCGGGCTTACAAGGTCCGCGCTGATCTGTTCACACTCTGACAGGCAGCGAAAAGTAAGCTAGGAGCAGGAAGACAAAAGAAGAGGAAAACAGCAGCCTTGTGTGTAGCAGAATGGGATGTACGCACTCTGTTTGACAGAACAACATCACAGCGCCCAGAAAGACAGACCGCACTTGTGGCCCTGGAAATGAACAGGTACAATATAGACATAGCCACACTTAATGAAATAAGATTGCCTGGATATGACAGCTTGGAAGACCATGGGTACATCTTCTTTTGGAGTGGGAGATCAACTCAAGAAAGGAGAGAAGCAGGAGTGGGCTTTGCAGTTAGAAACGAGATAGCAGCAATGCTTGATGAGGAACCGGTGCCAATTAACAACAGTATAATGACTATGGGACTCCCACTACAGCGAAAGATGTATGCCACACTCATCAGTGTATATGCCCCAACAATGACCAACACAGAAGAGGCGAAGGAAGAGTTCTACAGTGACTTACGTGAGACTATCAGGTTTGTACCCACTGATGACAGGCTGACTCTCGTTGGAGATTTTAATGCCAGAGTTGGTTTGGACACTGAGAAATGGAAAGGACTGCTAGGCAGTCATGGAGTAGACAAGTGCAATGCTAATGGAGAACTTCTACTTGCACTATGTTCAGAGTACAACCTTGTGATAACCAACACTCTATTTAAGCACAAGGACACACACAAGAAGACACGGATGCACCCAAAATCCAAGCACTGGCACTTATTAGACTACATCATAGTCAAGCAGAGAGACATAAGTGATGTACTGGACACCAGAGCAATGAGAGGCGCGGACTATGGTACTGATCATGTTATGGTGAGATCTAGATTAAGGATTTGCAGACGAAAACAGCACTGCAGGATGGGTGCAAAGCCACCACGGAAGCTAAACACTAGTGCACTGAAAGGCCAAAAGAAGTAGGAAGAACTTACACAGGAAATGGATGAAAACTTGAAAGACTGGGACAGCAACAACTCAGAGAATGACATAGAAGAGAAATGGGCAACACTGAAGGATGCGGTGTACCAGACTGCGAGTGATGTATTAGGCTACCCTGAGAAGAAACATCAAGATTGGTTTGATGAGCATGATAAACACATGAAGAAACTACTAGAAGCAAGGAAAACAGCTAGGCAGGAAACCCTACAGTGTAACACAAGGTCGAAGAAGAAGAAATACTCAAAGACTCAGAGTGAGCTACAGAAGTACACCAGAGAGATGAAGTCCAACTGGTGGGATGAAAAAGCGGAGGAACTTCAAACTGCAGCAGACAGAAAGGACATGAAAACATTCTTCACAGGTTTGAGAGAAGTCTACGGCCCTAAACCAAGAGGATTGATCCAACTAAAGGCTATGGATGGTGAAACGGTTTTGCAGGAGAAAGACAAGATCTTGGACAGATTTGCAGACCACTTTGACCAAATACTAAACAGCCCTGGAGATCTCACTGAAGAGGCTAAAGAAGCTCTAGTGCAGCGACCAACTGTATAAAGTCTGGATGAACCATCAAATTTTGATGAACTAATGGCAGCTATCAGGACAATACAGGATGGTAAAGCTCCAGGAAGGGATGGAATTCCAGCAGAAGTATGGGAATTTGGTGGTGTTCAGCTTACCAACTGCCTGCACAAGCTCATCCAAGAGATATGGGATGCCCAGAAAGTACCTCAAGACTGGAAGGATGCAAGTATTGTGCCTTTGTTCAAGAAAGGTGACAGGAAAGATTGTGGAAATTACCGAGGTATATCACTGTTACCCACTGTTGGTAAGATTCTCTCACGTGTACTACTTAACAGACTCAATGAACACATCTCACAGAATATACTACCGGAAACCAAGTGCAGCTTTAGAAGTGGAAGAAGCACAATGGACATGATTTTTTGCTTGAAACAGGTTCAAGAAAAGTGTATCAAACAGAACATGCCGCTTTATGTAGTCTTCATAGACTTCAGTAAAGCCTTCTATACTGTTTCGCGACAAGGACTTTGGCAGGTACTCAAGAAATATGGTTGTACAGAGAAGTTTGTCAGCCTGATCGAGGCACTCCATACAGGTACGTAAGCAAATGTGACAATGAGTGGTTCAGTATCTAAAGACTTTTCAGTAAGCAACAGGGTGAAACAAGGGTTTGTGCTGGCACCTGCACTCTTCTCGCTATATCTGGCAGCCATGCTTGAGGTGGCCTTCAAAGACACTTCTGAAGGAGTATACATTCAAACAAGGAAAGAAGCAGACTTGTTCAATGTGGCACAGTTTAAAGCCAAGAGTAAGACATCGATAAAGGTAGTAAGAGAAATGCTCTTTGCCGATGACAGTGATCACAGCATGGAAGATATGCAATCTTTAGTGGAAAAATTTGCAAGAGCAGCTAGCCAATTCAGCCTCAAAATCAACATTAAGAAGACAGAGTGCCTTTATCAACCACCAAAGTTCCAGTTATCAACATCACTACCAGAAGAGATCAGCACTGGTACAAAGCCACTAGTCAAGTGCAAGACTTTCAAGTATCTAGGGAGTACTGTTTCAGAGAATGCTAGGCTGGAGGATAAACTATCTCTCAGAATGGGAAGAGCGAGCACTGTGTTTGGAAACTTGAGGGAGAGACTGTGGAACAATCGACGTGTCTATCCGTGGGAAATGCAAAGTGTACAGAGCGACAGTCCTGGCTACTCTACTGCACGGTGCTGAAACTTGGACTGTCTACAGAGTGCAGGTGAAGAAACTCCACGCGTACATGATAAGACACCTTCAAGCCATAATGAACATCTCATGGAAAGACAAGATAACCAACATAGAAGTGTTGAAACGAGCTGCTCTACCATCAATGGTGGACATGCTAATACAGATGAACCTGAGATACCTTGGACATGTTGAGAAGATGGACCACCAGCATCTCCCTCGGCAGTTACTCTACTCACAGTTATGCAAGGGCAAATGCAATCAGGGTAGACCAAGGCTCAGATTTAAAGACACTGTAAAAAGAAACTTGAAGAAGTTGGACATAGACAGGAGTTCCTGGCAGCGGAAGGCTAAGGACAGAGCTGTGTGGAGGAATCTGATCAGACCTAAATGAAACAGTCATTGTCGCCCATGACAGACTGCTATAATGATGATGATGATGATGAATGCACTATTCAAAAAGCTGAACCAAAATAGTCCACACACTAGAGCCCAGTGGCCAAATGGCACAGGACGCTGGAGGCATGATCTTTAAATAGGCAGCTCAGTGATGGTTTATGCAGAGCAGCTGCAGGAGCCCAGGTGGATAGTTTAAGATCCCCTCAGGAATGTAGGAGAAACCGGGCTCACCAGAGTGGATGCCAAACAGCCATGGAAGCCCAGGTGTGTGGTTCAGGAAGGTATTAGAAACCTGTTATAGGGGAGAGAAGGGAAAACAAAACAGAAAAAGAGTGCCTCCCTTCCCAGAAGAGAGAAACACCATTAAGGCACGCCACAGTCTTGTTTTCCAGTTTATTTTCCCAATGTTTATTATTTGTCATTAGTCTGGTTCAAGTCTTGTAGGGGTATTTTTGATTGATGTTCTCACTCTCTCTTGCTTTTCTCTCTCGATGGCAGCTGTCAGTGAGCACTTCCGGGTTTACTTTAGTCATGGGCGGTGTTCCTGTCAGCTGTCAGACCTGTCTCCTCTCTGCTCATGTGACTCACAGCTGATTCAGATTGGCAATCACGCTTGCTGCCTATTTATTGATTGCTCCTCTGCTTGCCAATTGCTGCATCCGAAAAAGCCAAACTCCTAATTCCATTTCAGATGTTGTTATTCTGTCTGCTCTCATCCTGATATTTCTGATTTCTTGTAAGTACTTTTGGTTCCTTGTATATTTTGTGTTTGTGGTTAAACTTGCACAACTCACAGTTCAGCGCGTGGGTCTTCGTTTCTGCCCCGAGTGGCAAATCATGACAGTCGGACGTGGCCAAAAAGTGATCCAGCTTCTTTGAGATTGTGTTTCTTGTTTTCACTCACCTGTTTTTGTGTTGTCCGGAGCATTCAGCATGTCCCCAGCACACCGGCCCTCAGCCTGTAATGGAGGATCAGCAGCCGGGATCCCAAGCATGGAAGAGGACTGGGAGGCCCACTTCATCCAGGATTTCGTAGCTGAAGCTCCCGCCCCCACAGTCCTTAGAAAGTCTGGGAGAATGTAAATTGAGCGGTCGGGATTGTGAAGGTACATCCCGGATTATAGAAATATCCCCAGTTCGCGAAATTGTTGTCTACAGTCTCCACTCTACAGCGGTCATTTCCAGGGCTGACGATGGGTTCACTCCCAGCGGGACCGAAGCAACCGAGGAAGCGCTCCCCACTACAGACGTCTTCCTTCTCCTGCTGCTGAGAGACCGGCCGTCTCTTCCCTGGTTCCGTCCGTCATTGTGTCTGCAGGGGCACTCACAGCTCATTCAGGGGACTCACAGCTGATTCAGATTCGTAGTCACTCATGCTGCATATTTATTGATTGCTCCTCTGCTTGCCAATTGCTGCGTCCTAAAAATCCTAACTCCTAATTCCAGTTTAGACGTTGTTATTCTGTCTGTTCTCATCCTGATTCCTGCCTGAGCCTTGTAAGTTTTTTTTGTTCTTTGTATATTTTGTGTTCCTTATTAAACTTGCACAACTCACAGCTCAGCACATGGGTCTTCGTTTCTGCCCCGAGGGGCAAATCATGACACACAGTGCTTCACTTTTTCCACATTTTGTTATGTTACAGTCTTATTCCAAAATGGATTAAATTCCTTTTTTTCCTCAAAATTCTACACACAACACCCCGTAATGACGATGTGAAAAAGTTTTGTGTTTTTTTTTGAGATTTTTGCAAATTTATTAAATATAAAAAACTAAGAAATCACATGTACATAAGTATTCACAGCCTTTGCCATGAAGCTCAAAAGTGAGCTCAGGTGCATCCTGTTTCTACTAATCACCCTTGCTTAACTGGAGTCCACCTGTGGTAAATTCAGTTGATTGGACATGATTTGGAAAGGCACACACCTGTCTATATAAGGTCCCACAGTTGATGTGGAAAAAGTGAAGTACTGTGAATAATTTCCGGATGCACTGTATGCAGATGACATGGTAATATTCAGACCTACAAAAAACAGACAAGAAGTATTCTTACAACAGTGATGACTCAAATCCATGACTGGCTTTATAATTCGTGTAGCTAACTAAACACTAAAAAAACTGCATGATGTCTACCAAACAACAATCAAATATTTCAAACTAAAACATTTTCATAAAAGGGGAGGGGCTTCAATCATTCAAGGAATTTAAGTACCTCGACGTGATTTTATATTCCATATTAACCTTTAAAAAAACACATCAAAAAAGTCTCAAACGTAATCAAATTTAATCTGAGAAGTTTGAAACAAATTAGACCATCGCTGACAGTTAATGTGGCCAAAAATGTTCCTGCATGCAATGATCTTCTCACACATCAATTACTGTTTTTCCAACTGGTCACTCACTGGTATAACCATCAGCAAACCCATTGAATCCTTGTAGAAAAAAACAATAAAATTTTTGACAAGAAAGATCCCACATAGCATTGCTACATTTACAAGAAATACAAATTTCTGTCTTTTGAAAATTATGAAACTCTCAAATTTGTTTGTTCAGCTTATAAAATATTAAATAGCTATGCACCCCCCCCTTCCCCTGAGAATATGTTAAATTGAGGACTGTCTCCGGTACAACTATCAGAGCAGTTGCTAGAGGAGACTGTGAGGTCCCCAAAAGACGCACCACATTTGCTCAATCTGTGCTATCAGTGAGGGGGTGCCAAGATCTGGAATAATATACTACCTGCAATCAGAAAACATACCACACTAAACACTTTTTAGACTCATCTTAAAAACTGGTGTTTAAACAACCAAAACTACCCATAACTAGTGGTTGCTCTGCGTCATGCGCATATATACCTATATGTGCCCATGCGTCACAAACATATGCCCCGCCTCTTGTTTGTTGCTGTTGTTGCTGTGAGGTGCTTGGGTGCATGTGTGTGTGTGTGTATGCATACACAGCACTTCAGTTGGGTGACATTTGAATGTTTTGTAGCACCTTAACTCTACACTTTTGCATATCCACTTTGTACAGTTTTATTGCAGATGTTCTTCTCATGTATGATTGTTTGTGTGTTTTTGTGACCCACCGGGGGACTACAAATGCAAATTAAACCTGCAAGCAGGTGTAAGCGGACCTTCGCAGCCACGCAACCCAGGGCCTGTCGTACCTTGCTGTCTTGGAAAATTTTCCCTTGTCGCTGCAAGGGCTGCGGGAATAATAAGGGAAACTATTTGGCAAGAACTTCCTTTGAGCAGTAAGTGGTGCTATAACTTTAATCAAATATTCTTATGTAGGTGCATGCAGAGTTGGATTAAAGTCCATCATGGCAATTACAGTGAAAATCTGACACAGTTTGTCCAATTTACAACTGTCCAACATATGGTGATAAGGTAAACTTGGACATGTGTCCACTGTAACACTTAACATTTTAAGTACATGTTGAAGACCGACACAGAGCTAAAGAAGAGAGTCACCTTGACTTACGTTCCACAATTGGCAACGCTTGGACTTCCCCAAGCCTCCAAAGAAAAAACATCTTGAATGGCAAGGGATGGGTTTCCATGGCAACTGTGCTTATCGCAGGACTAAAGTGACTTCCACTGAGGGTAGTCCAATGCACTCTGAGAAATCACTGAAAATGTCATGTCATTGTGATTACTTGTCTTTGCCCAAAATTTGATTCAATTTTGTGCAGTACCTCATATCAACAGTAGGTGCTGGTGTGACAGTTTTGTGAATATTGATATGCAGACTTGTTCAGAGTGGGATCAGTATGATTTGTGCAAAGTTTGGTCCAAATCAGACGAGGATTGTCTGAGCTATAAAGGTCAAGATTTGCAATGCGAGGAAGCCATTGAAGCATGCTGGTCACCATGAAAACAGTTCTGTACTATGTACATGTACTGTCAATGAGCCCTAGTCATTCCTTTATGTCATTTTTTCTATTGGTGAGAGAAAAAAAGAAAAAAGTTGTCAGCAATTCTTCCTTCAATCAATAGGGACGCTAAAACTTTTGTTTATTATTTTATGTAGACACGTTCGGTGCGGGACTAATATCGATCGTAGAAAATTTGGTGCAAATTGTACAAAGTTTGTCCAATGTACAAGTGTCCCTTATTTTAAGGCAAGGAGTGGGTTTCCATGGCAACTGTGCTTATCGCAGGACAAAAGTGACTTCCACTGAGGGTAGTCCAATGCACTCTGAGAAACCAGTGAAAATCTCATGTCATTGTGACTACTTGTCTTTGCGCAAATTTTGATGCAATTTTTTTGCAGTACCTCATGTCAGCAGTAGGTGCTGGTGTGACAGTTTTGTGAATATTGATTTGCAGATGTGTTCAGAATGGGATCAGTATGGATTGTGCAAAGTTTGGTCCAAATCAGACAAGGATTGTCTGAGCTTTAACTTTCATGTTTTGCATTGTGAGGAAGCCATTGAAGCATGCTGATCGCCATGGAAACAGTTCTGTACTATGTACATGTACTGTCAATGAGCCCTAGTCATTCCTTCATGTCATTTTTTTCAGCTGGTGAGAGAAAAATAAAGAAAACAGTCATCAGCAATTCTTCCTTTAATCATTAGGGGGTGCTATAACTTTTGTTTATTATTTGTCTATAGATGCATTCGGGGCAGGGCGAATATTGACCGTATAAAATTTGGTGCAAATCGTACAAAGTTTGTCCAGTTTACAAGGGTCCAATGTTGTAACCACTAGGTGGAGCTCTAACTTTTGCTATTTTTATATAGGAGTGTTCAGGGTGGGACTATTATTTATTATTGAAAATTTGGTGAAAGTCAGACAAAGTTTGTCCAAGATACAACTTCCCGATGTTTCATGGCGAGGAGTCAACCTTGGCCATGTCGCCATGGCAACACTTCCCTGTCAGTTATGTGTTGTCCACCCATATAGGAATATATATGACAGTCACCTCAACCTATGTTCAAGATTTCATGACTCCAGGTCATTCCTAATCCTGTAAAAAAGATCAAGGATTGAATGGCGAGGAGGGCGTGTCCATGGGAACATGTGTGACATCATGCTAAAGTTGATGTGCAGTTATGATCATCCCTGTGGTGTGATTAATCTCAGAAAATTTCACGTCAGTCTGGCAAGTGACGCGTAAGTAATAAATAAAACAGTTTTCAGCAATTCTTTCATTAACCAGTAGGTGGCGCTATATCTTTTGTCAGGTATTTTGATGTAGACGCATTCCGGGTGGGAATATTTTCCACAATGGAAACTTGGGTGCACATCGTACAAATTTTGCCCGAGTTACAGCTGCTTGATTTTGTAAGGGGAGGAGTCAAACTTTGCCATGGCGCCATGGCAACACTTCCCTGCCAGTTATGTGTGGTCCACCCATATAGGACTATATACTGTATATGACAGTCAGGTCAACGTATGTTCCAAATTTCATGACACTGGGACCTTCCCACCCCTCCCCATAAGCTCACGGATTGAATGGCGAGGAGGGCGTGTCCATGGTAACACGTGTAACGTCATGCTAAAGGTGATGTGCAGTTATGATTATCCCTTTGGTCTGATGAATCTCAGAAAATTTCACGTCATTCTGGCCAGCAGCGCGTGAGTAATAAATAAGTTTTCAGCAATTCTTCCTGTAACCACCCAGGGGCTCTATAACTTGTGCTTATTATTTTTATTTACATGTGTTTGCAGTGGGACTAATATTGAATGTGCAAAATTATGTGAAAATCGTACAAAGTTTGTCCAATCTACAAGTGTCTGTTGCTCTAACCACAAGGTGGCGCTATAACTTTTGTTTATTATTTTTACATAGACGCGTTCGGGGCGGGAGTCATATCCATTGTCGAAAATTTGGTGAAAATCAGATGAAGTTTGTCCAATTTGCAAGTTTTTGATATTCCATGGCGAAGAGTCAGCGTCACTATGTGGCGCTACTTTTTTTGTCAGGTATTTTAATGTTGACTCGTTTGGGGAGGGAATATTTTCCATCATGGAAAGTTTGGGGGACATCGGACAATTTTTGCCCGAGTGACAGCTGTTTGAAGTTGTAAGGGGAGGAGTCAAACTTCACCATGGCGAGATTTTGACTTAATTTATACAATTTTTAATGGCCAATGCCTATAGATGCGACCATGTAAAAATGAGCTCAATCGGAGCAGGTCCCTAGGACTAGTTTGTTCAAATGCGAGGTGTGACTTTTTTTCCGAATTGGAGGTTGGGCGACTTTGAGGCAAGATGGCAGCCTTCCTGTTGGTGGTCGATATGGGCCACAATTATGTTTTTTGCATGTCTTGAGGTGATGCACACCTCACCCAAATTTTATGTGTGTACGACAAAGTTTATGGTCTCCAGTCTCCATAGACCTTGTACGTTTGACCCACCCACAAAAATTAGGGGTGGGGGGGCACATACACTACCGTTCAAAAGTTTGGGGTCACCCATACAATTATTTTGTGTTTTCCATGAAAAGTCACACTTATTTACCACCATGAGTTGTAAAATGAATAGAAAATATAGTCAAGACATTGACAAGGTTAGAAATAATGATTTGTATTTGAAATAATAATTTTTTTTCCCTTCAAACTTTGCTTTCGTCAAAGAATCCTCCATTTGCAGCAATTACAGCATTGCAGACCTAACATGATTGCACAAGGGTTTTTTAATCATCCATTAGCCTTCTGACGCAATGAGCAAACACATTGTACCATTAGAACACTGGCGTGATAGTTGCTGGAAATGGGCCTCTATACACCTATGTAGATATTGCACCAAAAACCAGACATTTGCAGCTAGAATAGTTATTTACCACATTAGCAATGTATAGAGTGTATTTCTGATTAGTTTAAAGTTATCTTCATTGAAAAAAAGTGCTTTTCTTTCAAAAATAAGGAAATTTCTAAGTGACCCCAAACTTTTGAACGGTAGTGTATGTTTTTCAGTTTATTGAATTTTTCGCCAGGTCTGAGGGGTCTGCCAAAAAAAATCGCGTTTTGGTTAACGTTCAGAGGGTGAAAAATTCATTTGTTTAGGCGGAAGAATTTCTTCGAGCTGAGCAATTACAATAGGGCTTTCGCCGACTGACATTGTCAGTGGCTCAGGCCCTAATTAGCAGCATAGCTAAATCTGGCATACTTACATTTGTATTAATGTTCATTAGTTTGAAATGTCCCTTTCAAATAAACATTAAACTTAAAGACTTGTCACACACTGACAGGTGAGTGTATGATCATTAAGTTCTGATGAAATATAGTTTAATTTACAAACCAATCACAAGTGATGCAGAGGAAGAACTTAAGAAGATTGATCGTAAAGATCCCTCTGAAATGTTTTAGTAACAAACTGAAAGAAATGTCATATGACTGAAATTTCCCACTGAGGCCTAAATAACCAGAAAGCTTATCAGGCCCATAAAAGATGATGATGTTTTTACCCCATAATGTATTTTCTTAACAGGATGGCTGACTCTGAACATCAATGATGCTGTTTCCAGCTGTCTGTTAATAATATCAAAGGATTTCAGCTTTAGGAAAACATGAGAAATATGGCAGGAAGGTTTTCATTGAAATTGTGTCATTTAGGAAACAAATTAGAACTGTGAATGGCAGGTAACATAAAACCACACATTTCAATAAATAGCAGCTCTCTGAGAGATGATGATGCATTTTGAAGTCAATTTCTGTGCTCCTGATGGATAATACAGAAACACCAGTAAAGGACCATTACTGTGTAAAGCCAATTTTCCACAAGAACTTTGGCAATGTGACACAGGATCTCTGGGGCAAGGATCTCTGGCAGAGTACCTTTCCTAGTGGCCCTCGTGGGATCCTCGACTGGCCTCCCCATATCCAGCGTCAAGTGAAGTGAACCCCAGTTCTCGTGTAACATCCTTGAGTCTGGGCAATTATGGTATTACCATCAAGTGACCACTAGCCTATCCTTGACAAAGACAGTCTGTGCGTGGCTTATATCTACATCCTACCTGAGGTGCCCCGTTAACATTGCAGAACACGGTGGCTCAAGGTGAGCATACCCTGAAAAAAAAAATACAGCATGCTGTTGGTATTTATTTAGCATAGTGAATATGTCTCATTAAGACAAACCATACTGCATTGTCCATTGCGTGGGTAACCAAGGGATGCATCCCTCAGTGACCAGCTGGGCTGAGGTTGAAAAGTGTGCTACTGCTTGTGACAGTTTGTCGCTGTCCTCCCAAACATTGGAAACAAGAACTCGTAACTGGACTGTAAATACCAAGTCTAATATTGAGGCGGTGGTTTGTTGCAATAATATCCGTATAGCAACTACAATATAAATGTTAGAACCTTACAGGATGTTCTTAAGCTTGCTGCAGTTGTCAAGACTGCTAGAAATATTGATATTGACATACTGGCAATGTACAAAGTTAGACGTACTGCATCTGGCTTAATGACCTTTGATGATGATTCATTGAAGGGCTGGACACTTGTGTGGAGTGGCAACATGTGGCAGTTTGAACATGGTGTTGGCATATTATTAGCCCCTCATGTAAAGCTTGAGTACCACCAGAACACTCACCTGCTAGGGTCACATCTGCTATTGTATACGTCAAAGGGATGAGACTATGGATCCTAAATGTGTATGTTCTGACAGTCTGCCAAATCTCGATCAACCAAGTCTGCATTTTATGCAGTTTTGAGCAAAGCACACACCTCAACAAGAATCAAAAATTCAAGCTTATGACTTTAAATCATGATGCCCCCGAGGCAGACGTGTTTGCTCGCTCTGTTCTCGAATGCCAGCTTTTTCTTCTATTTTGCATGTTTGTCACTGTTTCTGCAGTACATAAATGTCACGCACTGCTAACATACAACCGACAGGCAGTGCTGGACATCGCCAAGACAAGCAGCCATATGGAATTTACTGGCTTTATACCACACAAACTACAATGCATTGTCCGCTCCCACAGGGATCACCACCATCCCCAGGAAGGCCCCGAAGTACCAAGCCCAAGTGAGCATGCTGATTCCAAGAGAGCACTTTGGAGGTGGCGCCACAAGCGGGGCGAGGGGGGGGGCATGCTATGCTAAGAGCTCGTGCTAGCCGCCCACTGCTACCCAGCCTCCTGCTTGCCAATGTGCGGTCTCTGGAAAACAAACTGGATGAGCTAAGAGCAAGGATCAATGACCAGCAACAGAGAAGACAGTGCTGTGCCTTAATTTTCTGTGACACCTGGCTCTCATACAAAGTCCTTGAGTGCACCATTCAGCTACAGACCCACTCCATACATCGGGCAGACCGGACATCAGCCACGGGTAAGACTAACTAACTAACTAACTAACCTGCACTTATATAGCGCTTTTCTAGTCACAAAGACCACTCAAAGCGCTTTCATTAATACTAACCCTCTATTCTAAGGGCCTATAGGAAACAAATATCTAGGGACAATTTAGAACAGCCAATTAACCTAACATGCATGTTTTTGGCATGTGGGAGGAAACCGGAGAAATCCCGGAGTAAACCCACGCAACACGGGGAGAACATGCAAACTCCACACAGATCACTGTTGGTCGGGGGCTGGGATCGAACCCACGATCCCACAATCCCCCGGCCAAGGGTAAACTGTGCTGCCGCAGTGCTAACCACTGCGCCACCGTGAGACGGGGGGGGGGGCTGTGTGTGCTTATAAACAACTTGTGGGGTGGAGATTTACAGTCTGTTTAAAAGAACTGTTCCCCTGATGTGGAGTTTTTACTGCTGAAATGCCATCCCTATTATCTACCAAGGGAATTCACTGCTGTGATTTTGGCTGCTGTTTATATTTCCCCACGAGTCAACTACGAAGCAGCGCTCCGCAAACTCCATGACAGCATCAGCGCATTAGAGACATCTCATCCTGATACTGTTTTTATTGTTGCTGGTGACTTTAACCAGTGCAATTTACGGACTGTACTTCCCAAATATTACCAGTATGTGGACATTCCCACCCATGATAAGAACACACTGGACCATGCTTGCACCCACATGCGTGGTGCATACAGAGCGGCACCCCGCCCCCACTTCGGACAGTCAGACCACATCTCCCTGTTCATGTACCCGGCCTACAGAAAAAGACTGAAACAAACAAACCTTGTTATTAAATAAATTAAATGCTAGACTCCAGAGGCTGAGAGCACCCTGAAAGACTGTTTTGCCCTGACAGACTGGGATGTGTTTAAAGCTGCAGCCATCCAGGAGGACTCTTCTATAAACATTGAGGACTATGCTGAGTATGTGACTGGGTACATTAGTACTTCTGTTGATACCATTGTACCCACCATAAAAGTCAGGAAGTTTCCCAACCAGAAGCCCTGGATAAACAGTCAGGTACATCAGATGCTGCGTGCTTGGTCTCTTCGATTTAAATCAGGCAATGAGGCCGAGTACAAAGCTGCAAAGTATGGACTGAGGAAGGCTATAACAACTACATCTACTCCCCTCCTGACCCTGGGCGCATGTGGCAAGGCCTGCAGCACATCACAGACTACAAGAGAACCACCAGCAACACCACCAGCTCCACAGAAAGCCTGCTGGATGATCTCAACATCTTTTACACCCGCATTGAGACCTCCAGCTACAGTGCAGAGAGGAGACACACACACCCTCCAGTAAAAGTCTCACCAGGCCAGGTAAACAAAGCACTAAGGAATATCAACCCCCACAAGGCAGCAGGACCAGACAACATCCCTGGGTGGGCTCTCAGAGCATGTGCTTCTGAGCTGACTGATGTTTTTACAACCATCTTTAACATCTCCCTCAACCAGAACACAATCCCCCCTGTGTCAAAAGAGCCCGCTGACCTGATCACTCACTCCAATCATCATGAAGTGCTTCAAGAGAGTGGTGCTGGCCCTCATTCAGGACAGCATAATGGATACCCAGGACCCCCTACAGTACGCCTACCAGCCCAACAGGTCCACCTCAGTCGCCATTGTTGCTGCACTCCATTGTTCTCTCTTCCAACTGGATGATAAAGACTCCTACATCAGGATGCTCTTCGTCGACTACAGCTCTGCCTTCAGTATGGTCATCCCACACAAACTCACCTACAAACTATCTTTACTTGGCCTACACCCCATCCTCTGTGACTGGCTACTGGACTTTCTGACTGGCAGACCTCAGTCTGTCAGGATTGGTAACAGGACCTCAGCCAGCATCATCACGAACACAGGTGTCCCACAGGGGGTGCTCTCAGCCCTATCCTGTACAGCCTCTTCACCCATGACTGTGTCGCCTCCAACAAGGACAATGTCATCTTAAAGTTTGCGGATGACACAGCAGTGATAGGATGCATCACTGGTGACGATGAAGCATCCTACAGAAGGGAGGTGGCCAGCCTGGTGTCATGGTGTGAGGACAACAACCTCATCCTCAACACGGACAAGATGAAGGAGATGATAGTGGACATTAGGAAGGGGAGGAGACCGCATTGGCCGCTGTTGATCCGGAAGCTTGAGGTGGAGAGGGTGAGCAGCTTTAAATACCTGGGCATCCACATCAGCGAGGACCTTATGTGGGGACTTAACACCACAGAGCTGGTTAAGAGAGCTCAACAGTGGCTGTACTTTCTGAGGAGGCTGAGGAAGTTTGGCATGTCCCCCAAGATCCTCAACAACTTCTACAGCTGCATCATCGGGAGCATCTTGACCAACTGCCTCACTGCGTGGTACGGCAGCACTACTGCTTTGGACCTCAAACGCCTGCATAGAGTGGTGAAGACAGCTGAGACAATCATCAGGACTCCTCTCCCCTCTCTGCAGAGCATCTATCACCGCAGAGTCCAAAGGAGAGCTGCCTCAGTCCTCCAGGACCACACCCACCCCCAGCACAGTATGTTCACACTTCTACCCTCAGGCTGGAGGTACAGAAGTGTAAAATGCAGGACATCCAGAATAAAAAAACTCCTTCTTTCCCACTGCCATCAGATTCCTGAACAAATAACACAAGTCCAGACACAGCTTTGCAAATAGGATTTCACACACTGGATGCTAAATTTACACATTGTTCATTTGCACATTGTACATAGTCTCAGCCCATCTCACGTCCATATCATCTCTGCTGCTAAATTATCATTGTACAGTCTACTCGGTATTATCAGGGCACACAGGTTTACACAGAGGAATTCTCCCACAATGCTAATTTGTACATTGCTCATTTGCACATTGTACATAGTCTCATGCCATCTCACGTTCATGTCATCTCTGATATTAAAATTTCCATTGTACAGTCTATTGGGTATTATCAGAAACAAGTCTTACTCACTCAGTGAATTTTATTTTACTCAGGGACATGTTATAATCACCCAGTGAATTTTCATTCTTGTTGTTTCCTCTACTTTTAACTGTTTTAACTGTCCTAATTGCTTTTAATGTGTATTTGTTTGTATTTATTAGTATTAGCATTTAGTATTAAGGTGTGTTTATTACCTTTATTAGTATTAGTATTGATGTGTATTTATTGTCTTGGCATTCGTTCAGACAGCAAAGAATTTCATTGTTCAGGAAATGTTGCATTTCTTAACTATGCACATGATAATAAAGCCTTTGAATCTTGAATCTTTGGGTGATTCCAACACTACTATCTCCTCAAATAGCAAAGACATGGGAACATGGGACTCCATTCTCAGTCACAACAATTCTGACAGAGTTGTAACCAATGAGAATGGTGAATACATGTTAGTGTGGTGTCTGAAAAACAAAATGAAAATAATCAATAGCATTTTCAGAACAAAAAGAATCCGCCGAGAGATGTGGCGGCATGCACTGACAGGCAAATGGAAATATATGGATTACATCTGTACCACAAATTGGGTCTCTAGATTTGTTTGTTCATGCCATGTGGTTATTGGACCATTACTACTGTTTGACACCAATCATAGACTACTAGTGATGAATACTGAATTCCTTTCTTCAAAGAAATGTCTGCATGATATGAGGTATCTATGTGAAGCACGCCTAAAAAACAAATTGACCATAAATGTTCAGGCCTACAAACTGCACTAACCAGAAAATTGGATGACTGCTTTGAGGAGATCAAAGTAAGCAATATGGATGAGATGAACGAGTGCATTGTTATGAATGTAAGAGATTGTGTAGAGGAAGTCTGCCCCAAACTCCAGTCAACAAAGAAGAAACCATGGGAAGATACGACCCACCAACAAATGGCACGAGACCTGCGCAAATGCACTGACTACACAAAGTGAGTTGAGGGATCTACAGAAAGCCTTTAAGTTGGGAAGGAAAAAGCTAAAGAATGAGTGCTATAGGGAAGTAGTGGCTGACATAAATTTGGCTGCCGAAGCAAGGGCATTCAAAAAGGAGTTTGCCTTGTCAAGGAAGTTCATGGTGCTCAAATCTAAGTTTAGCAGTTCAATATCCAAGACCAAAGACCCACTTTTGAAAGAATTTCCAGTTATGGAATCTACCAACACCACCTGAACTTGCACACTCTGATGAATTCCCTCACCTCAAGGATGAGGCCATATCCTTAAACGAAGGAATACCTGAAGAAAAAGAAGGGCAGGATGTTATGGAATGCTTCAAGAACAACAAAATTGCTGTGACCAATCAATTGAAGACTGAGGGGTTGAAGTACAAGAGTAAGAACTTACTTGGAGTAATCCTGTCACTTATGGTACTGATCTTGACCATAATGAGGCTCTTGGGCTGCATTCTAAAATCACCTGCTTGCACAAAAAAGAAAAAAATTAGTGATGCAGCAAACTATTGTGGACTTTCTGTTGGAACAAATATGAGCCACATCCTGGCAAAAATTATAATCAATTGACTTCAAAGATGCACATGAAGCTTATATTGAGAAGACTTCATTTCAGCAGAATCAATCAGCAATTGATACAATCTTCAATGTGAAATCTGTCATTGACAAAGTCAGTGGTCCTCTGATTGCTACCTATATCAATCTTAGTGCTGCCTATGGCCACGTCCCTGGTGATTTCCTTTTTCAAGTGCTGAGGCAGCGAACTGATGAAAATTATCTAGTCAGAATATTACAGTCACTGTATATGAATACAACAGCCTAAGTTAGTGGAATGAAGACCAAGTTTGGAGTATACATGGGTTGCTGACAAGAAGGCCAAGAATCACCTTTCCTGTTCAACTATTATTTCGACTATGTACTAAAAGTTGCGAACAGCCAGATAGATAAGACCTTTTCTGATTGTTGGGGGATGGATTTTGAATACAACATGCCACACCTTTGCACCAATAGAGAACAAAGATGCCAAGCAAAAATGTGAGTCTTCTATATAGATGATGTTGTTCTGTTTTCCAGATCTGTTCATGAGGCTGAAAAGGTTTTGAATATAATCAACAAAATAATCAACAAAACCTACCAGCCCTTTGGTCAAATATCTTTAAAAAAAAAAACAAGACTCAGGTGTTTAAGGATCCGGCCCTAGCAGTGGAGCCAACCCTACTTAGTACAGTTGACCATGCTATTAAGAATGTGAGAGAATTCACTTATCTTGGTCAGGTTATAACAAATGCAGATGATAGGTATTTTACCAAACATCACTTGGCAAGTCCATCCGTCCATTCATCCATCATCCATCCATCAATTTTCTACCACTTTTCCAGGGGTCTGGGTCACGGAGGCAGCAGTTGAAGCAGAGAAGCCGAGACTTCCCACTCCCCTACCAACTGCTCCAGCTCTTCAGAGAGGACACGAAGATGCTCCCAGGAAAGCTGGGAGACATAGTCTGTCCAGTATGTCCTCGGTCTGTCCCGGGGTCTCCTCCCAGTGGGACATGCCTGAAATGCCTCAGGCGGGAAGCGTCCAGGAGGCATCCTGACCAGATGCTCAAACCACCTCAACTGGCTCCTTTCAATGTGGATGAGCAGTGGTTCTATTCTCAGCCTCTCCTGGATGACTGAGCTCCTACCCCTATCTTTAAAGGTGAGTCCAGCAATCCTATGGAAAAAGCTCATTTAAGCCACTTGTATCCACAATTTCCTTCTTTCGGTCATTACTCAAAGCTCCTGACCATAGGTGAGGGTAGGAACGTAGATTTACCAGTAAATCGACAGCTTTGCTTTAGAGCTCAGCTCCCTCTTCACGACAGCAGACCGGTACAATGTCCACATCACTGCAGAGGCTGCCTCGATCTGTCTGTCAATCTCTCAGTCCATTCTCCCCTTACTCGTGAATGAGACGCTGAGACACTTAAACTTCTCCAACTGCGGCAGGAGATTGCCTCCAACCTGGAGAGGACAATCCACCATTTTCCAACTGAGAACCATGGACTCAGACTTGGAGGTGTCGATTCTCATCCCAGCTGCTTCACACTCAGTAGCAAACCATTCCAGCAAGGCAAGGTCATTGCCTGATGAAGCCAACGGGACAACATCATCCGCAAAAAGCAGAGATAAAATCCGGTGGTCACCGAGCATGACATCCTCCAGTCCTTGGCTATGGCTAAAGTATGAACAAGATCGGTGAAATAAGGCAGCTCTGGCGGAGTCCACCTCTCACTGGAAACAAGTTCGACTGGGTGTTGGCAATACAAACCAAACCTCTTGCAATGGTCGTATAGGGACCGGATAGCTCATAGCAACAAGCCCGATACATCATACTCCCACAGCACCCCCCACAAGAGATCATGAGGGACACCGCTGAATGCTTTCTCCAAGTCTACAAAATACATGTGGACTGGTTGGGCAAACTCCCACGAACCCTCAAGGATTCTCGAGAGGGTAAAGAGTTTGTCCGATGTGTCATGGCAAGGATGAAAACCACATTGCTCCTCCTGAATCTGGGGTTCAACCAAAGGTTGGACTCTCCTCTTCAGTATCCCTGCATAGACCTTCCCAGGGAGGCTGAGAAGTGTGATTCCCCTAAAATTGGACCACGCCCTCCAGTCCCCCTTCTTCAAAAGAGGAACCACCACCCCAGTTTGCCATGCCAAAGGCACTGTCCCCGCCCTCCATGCAATGATGCAGAGGTGTGTCAACAATGACAACCCTACAACATCCAGGGCCTTGAGGTACTCTGGGCGAATCTTATCCACCCCCGGCGAGCGACCACCAAAGAGTTTTTTAACCACTTCAGTGATATCAGCTGTGGCTATACCACTGCTGTACTAGCATGCTTTTTAAATAACCAATAGCCCTGCAACTGACTGACTTCCTGTGGAAACATATCATTACTTCCTGTTTTGCTCACTGTCTGTGTGGTTTGCAACACTTAGCTCTCCTACTTCTCCTGAGGATTATTGCCTTTAATTGCATTTTAATCGCTTTTTTCATCTACCGTCACCTGTCACTGCTGTTTAACAGGCCTCTTGCACTTGTGTGCTCACTCAGTGTCACCTAATCACCCTCTTTAGCTTCTGTTCACCTTTCATCTGTGTTTGTGTTAGCTTCCGGTTAGCCACTAGCCATGGCTACTAGCTCTCTATCCCTTTCTCCTCTGGTGTACTCTTTGTGTCAGATGTTTAGCTACACCTCTGCCTCTTTCAGTAATAATAATAAATGTAATAAATGTTGTCTTTTTGAAGCATTCGGGGCAAGGTTGTGTGATCTGATATCCCGGCTTCACTGCATTGAAATACTGTCAGGACCAGTTAATAATGACAGATTCCAGTTAAGCTGGATTCATGCTGCACCTCTGCTGTTCACATACATGTAGCTGGAAACCTCATGTGACGAAATTTAAGGCATCATCTCCACTTCACTAGTGTCCGCAGTGCTTGACCGCGGATGACCGCGTGCAGCCCAAATTTTGTGACCGTGCCACCTGCCCACGACCTGAACACGTTGAAAAGTGCATGCAAAAGACTGAACGTTCCATTCACGAGGTGGCGATATCGACACAGCACACCAAGACAAAGTAGACAAAGGAGACAACGAGGAAGCGTAAGATGAGACTAAACATACTGTACATGAATCATACATATATACTTCAGCAGCAGCAGGAGCAGCATCTTCGTGGAAAAGGAGTGAGAACTGGGAAGTCAAGCAGCAGAAAGCAAGCAGCATTTCTTCGTTGGTGAAAACCCTGGCACGTCAGCACATTGGTGCTACCTATCGGGTGGGAGTGAAACTACAAATGATGGTTGTTCGCATGTTTCAACCGCTTGGCCTGGGTAGATGAAAAAAGTGAGCATGTACAGCACCGCGTGCGTGCCGAGCTTGTCCAAAGCGCATGTGGACCATAGCAGACTAGAGGGGAAATGCAGCATGAATAAGGCTTTAGTCGCAATGGAGCACTGTAGCATAGGGCCTCCTAGCTGTCCCCTGTCAACCACCTCTCCTGAGCAGCTAGGAGAGAATGGGTGGGCGACGGTGAGAAGGAAGCATAGTCGCAAGCCCCTGGTTCACTACCAACCTGTTCATGTTTCTAATCAATATTCCCTGCTCAGCGACACACCAGCTGAGGAAAAAAAAACTCTGATTATTGGTGACTGTAGTCAGAAACATGAACCTAGAGACTCAAGTAGCCTTATTCAAATGCATTCCCGGGACCAGAGCAGGCGACACTGAGTCATATTTGAAGATGCTGGCTTAAAGTAACTATAAATACTCCACAATTGTTATCCACGCCGAAGTGGATGAACCACATCCGACTCCAGCAGTTGGAAATCACAAAACCTACTATGGAATCGGTGTGTAGTTTTGCCAAAATGATGTCTGCCTCTGTAGTATTCTCTTGGCCCCTGCCCAACCTGACCAGTGATGACATGTTTAGCCACGTATCATCCTTAAACCGCTGGCTATCTGTGTGGTGTTGTGCAAACGATGTGGACTACAAAGACAACTGGAACTCATTTTGGCGAAAACCTGGTCTTGCTAGGTGAGACGGCGTTCATCCCACTTTGGATGGTGCGTCTCATTTATCTAACAATCTGGCATCATTTTTATCCTAAGTTCCAAAGTCTTGACTACTACTCAGAGTTGGGACCAGGAAGCAGTCGCAGTCTTGTGTGCCTTTCTGCAGCTTTTCTCGATCTGCCACCCCTCAATTTAGTCTCTGTCCCCCATCAGAGAATCATTGTCTGCTCCCTTTAAAGTAAATAAAAATATATAGTATATCTGTAACCTGTCTCTCCAAACAGGTATATTTCCCAATGCAATGAAAATAGCTAAAGTAATTCCGATATACAAGACGGGTGACAGAGGGGAATTCTCAAACTATAGACCAATTTCACTATTCCCGCAATTTTCCAAGATACTTGAAAAAATATTCTATGAGAGAATTGACAACTTCATACTGAAGAATAATTTATTGTGTGAGCAGCAATATGGGTTCAGACACAAGAGGACAACTGCATATGCTCTAATGGAATTTATAGAAAAAATATCAACAGCCATTGAAAATAAAGAGTATTCAGTTGGAGTATTCCTGGATCTTAAAAAAGCATTTGATACAGTGGATCATAATTTATTATTAAAGAAACTACAAAATTGTGGTATTAGAGGGGTAGCACTGTCCTGGTTAAGTAGTTACTTAAAGAATAGATATCAGTATGTATGTGTTAGTAACAAAAACTCACAGTTACTGAAGGTTACTTGTGGAGTCCCACAGGGTTCAGTTTTGGGGCCATTATTATTCAATATGTATATAAATGACATATGTAAAGTTTCAGAAAAAATGGACTTAATATTGTTTGCCGATGACACTAATCTATTATGCAGTGGAAACAATTTGGAACAACTTCTGGATACACTCGGAAAGGAATTAGGAAAGCTTAAACTGTGTTTTGATTCAAACAAATTAACGCTCAATTTAAGTAAGACAAAATTTATAGTCTTTAACAACCATCACAACAACTCAGTACCTAAACTCAGTGTAAGTGGTGTAGAGATTGAAAGGGTATCTAAAACTAAATTGCTTGGAGTAATAATTGATAATAAACTGTGTTGGAAGTCACATATTAATTATATTAAAGGTAAAGTATCCAAATCAATTGCAATATTACACAGAGTGAAATATTTGCTGAATCAACCCACACTATACACCTTGTATCATTCATTAATACTCCCATACATGACATATTGTAATGAAGTATGGGGAAATACATATAAAACAAACATATATCCACTCTTTATGCTTCAAAAGAGAGCTATTAGAATAATAAACAAAGCAGCTTACAGGGAACCAACAAACCCACTTTTTCTTAAACTAAAAGCTCTCAAGTTGAAAGATCTGGTTGACTTTAAAACTGCAATAATAATGTTTAAAGTGAAGAATTTATCACTGCCCGCAAATATCCAAAAGTTGTTCCAAATAAGGGACAAACAATATCACTTCAGAGGAACATGTATATTTCAAAAGCCTACAGTAAGAACAACCACCAAGCAACACTGTGTTTCAGTGCAAGGAGTCAGATTATGGAACGATTTTGGACCTGAATTAAAATCATGTACAACGCTTGGGCAATTTAAACAAAAACTAAAGGAAGAAATACTCCAAACATATATGCAAGATGACATGTAAAATCACATAAGGATTGTCATATCCAGCCTGTGCTGTGTTGTTGCCTAGTTTTCTTGTTTTCTTGTTTTTTTGTTTTTTTCTTTTGTCACATTTGGTCTTTGCTTTGTTCTGAATTGTAATCGCTCTTCTTTTGTTTTTCTTTTGAATTCTTGGATGGAATATGGGTGGGCAATATAAGCTGCGGCTTCAGCCATCACCCATTTCGGATAACTTTTGTTGAACTGTATAATCAGAGGAGTTACTGTCTAATTTGACCTTGTTGGATTTTATTTCCCCCTTTTGCTATACTATTCAGTTCCTTTTAACCTGTACTATCCGAAATAAAGATTCATTCATTCAATAAAAATATAATGCATAAGCATCCTAAAATGATTAAACAAAAAGTTGATAATAGTCAATAATTGATCATCAGACTGATTTACTATCCCTTACAGAGACTTGGTTAGGGCAAGAGGATTATGTTGGTTTAAATGAATCAACTTCCTCTGGTTATTTAAACTGTCAAAATCTGTCATGATTGATTATAATTAGACAGCTCACGTGCAGGGAGTAACGCCAAAGGAAGCACACAGAGACATGGAGTGACAAGTTTAAAATGAATTTTATTAACTGCAAGAACATGCCTTCGCAAGAGAAAACCGCCACTCACCAGAGAAGGCACACAGCTTGTAATGAGAAACAAGAGCAGGTGTATTAGGAGGGAAGCTAGACAAAGGGAAAATAGGGCCACACTCACGTGGGAAAAAATTGAGGACCCAGCAGATGAACCCACCACTTACGGCGAGCCTCCCGACGAAACAGGATGACACAGGAGCACTGGGAGAGGTGTTTGACCAGGGGATGACAGTCACTGATGAAGTGATGATGGCGGGGCAGGTGAGCGCACAACAACCCTGGAGACACACCACAAAGGAGGTAGCAACCTTAAACGAAGAGCACAAGGTTAAATGTTTTTTTTCTGAATGAGATGATTCTAGATCAAGCAGCTGATGCAGGTAGTTTATCCAACGAGCCAGTGCCGACACATAGAAGAGAGGTCCATTTAAGCGCTGGCAGATCAAAGGAGCATCATCACACAGGTGGAGGTAATCACCTGCGGAGTAGGTGAAGGTTGAACCGGGTGGGCGGGGAAGGAGTGTGCACACCAGACCATGACAAAATCCCAGAAATTCTGGTTGTGGAGGAGGAGTAGCAACAATTTATCTTTCTAAATTACTAATTGATGTAAAGCAAAAAAACATGTTATAATTCCTTTAAGGAGCTGGTCCTTGGTACTGGGCATTTTAGCAATTTTAGGTTGAAACCAATTTTATTTGCCATACCTTATCATCCTCCCATACCTTACTTAAGAGTTTTTATTTTAATTTACAGAGTTCTTGGCTTATTTAGTGTTTAAATCAGATGGAATAATTATAGAAGGGGACTTCAATATACATGTAGATAGTGATTGCCTTAATATGGCATTTATTTCAATATTTGACTCGATAGAGTTTTCTCTGAAAGTAGGAAATTCTACCCATTATCTCCTCTACAGGTTGGACCTTGTTCTGACATATGTCATAGAAATAGAAAATCTGGTAGTGTTTCCTCATAACCTTGTACTTTCAGACCATTATCTGTTAACTTGTGATTTTACTATTTCAAGCTCTTTGTCTCCTAAAAAAAATATTTCAACAGTAGATGTCTCTCACATGATGCTGTTACCAAATTTAAGCAGATTGTTTCCTCAATGCCATGTGTCAACACAACCGAGAAAAGTTATGGAGATTTTACTCCTGCTGTATTTGATAGCATGGTTGATAGTGTGACAGCTTATCTTCACAGACTCTAGACATGGTGGCCCCTTTAAAAAAGAAAAAGTCTAATTAGAGATTTCTGACTCCTTGGTTCAACACAGAAACTCGTAGCTTAAAACAGAAGACTTGCCAATTAGAAAAAAAATGGTGCTCCAATAAATTAGATGAAATCTACCTAGCTTGGAGAAATCAATTTCTAATTTATAAAAAATCTTTTAGGAAAGCCAGAACAAGTTATTATGCTGCATTAATAGAAGAGAACAAGAATAATCCCAGGTTTCTTTTCAGCACTGTTGCCAGGCTGACAAAGAGTAAGGACTTTCAAATCTAACATTCCCTTAGAGCTTGCTAGTCAGGACTTTATGAACTTCTTCAGGAATAAAATTCCATCTATCCAAGATAAAATCAGTCAGATCCTTCCCACCATTAATTTAAACAGTAACAACTACAATGCCTTCAACCGACATCCATTTGGATGAGTTTACTCCAAATGTCCTTTTAGAGTTAGACAAAATAATTTCCTCATCCAAGCCTTCAGCTTGTCTACTAGGCCCTATTCCAACCAGATTATTTAAAGAAGTCTTCCCATTTAATGGTAGTTCTATTCTTCAAATAATCAGTTCTTCATTAACATAAGGCCATGTAGTGCAGGCTTTTAAAACTGCTGTAATTAAACCGTTACTTTAAAAAACATTGCTGGATCCAGGAGTTTTGGCTATTTACAGACCAATATCTAAACTGCCTTTCATTTCAAAAATCTTAGAATGAGTTGTTGCTATGCAATTATTTTACAATTTGCAGGGAAATGGTTTATTTGAAGAGTTTCAATGAGGGTTCAGAATTCATCATAGTACTGAAACAGCTTTAGTGAAGGTCACTAACGATTTCCTTATTGCATCTGATAATGGACTTGTTTCTGTACTTGTCCTTTTAGACCTTAGTGCAGCGTTTGATACTGTCGATCATAATATTTTACTCTATAGATTATAACACCTTGTTGGATTTAATGGAACTTTGTTGCAGTGGTTTAAATGTTATTTATCTGATAGGTTCCAGTTTGTTCATGTCAATAATGAGTTTTCTTCCAACTCAAAGCTCAACCACAGAGTTCCACAGGGATCTGTGCTTCGCCCTATTCTTTTTTGTTTATATTCAGTATGCTTCCACTAGGCAATATTATTAGAAAACACTGCATACATTTTTATTGTTATGCAGATGACACACAATTATATTTGTCAATGAAGCCAGATGACATTAAACAAGTAGCCAAATTAGAAGCTTGTCTTATGGAAATCTGAGCATGTCTGACTTTAATTTCCTGCTATTAAATTCAGATAAGACTGAAGTCATTCTAGTAGATCCAAAAAACTTTAGAAATACCTTTCCAAATCAAACTCTTAGTTTGGATGTGGTTATTCTTTCTCTTAAGAGTTCTGTGAGTAATCTTGGAGTCATTTTTGATCAATATCTATTCTTTAATTCACATATTAAACTTCTTTCTAATACTGACTTCTATAATTTGTATAATATTGCCAAGATTAGGAGCATCTTGTCTCAGAGTGATTGGCCAGTGCATCCTTCCATTTTGTCACTGACAGGACATTTATCTGCTATTTTTATACTGATAGCAATACACTTTTTTAGCCAGCAGTTGAGGAAGTCCGAAGCTCTCCTGTCACTCTCATCCAGTTTGGCTGCACCTTGCAGCCTGTCGGTGCATTCACAGTACCTCAGACAACACAAAAATTCTGAACAATAATACATACCTGAACATAGTGAAACATAATATCAGACAGAACTCAGACACGTCTGCTGCAGACTGCTCATTCAGGCCACTTTGTCTCCTGATTGGCCAGTCCCTGGGGAAATGTCCTGCCCTTCTCTATGCTCAGTCTGCACCTGCTCACACACTCACTCACTCGCACACACACACTGTCACATACTCTCATTCACTCTCACACTCCCACTCACTCACACTGTCACACACTCATTCACTCACTTGCTTGCTCACTCACTCACTGTCACACACTCTCATTGACTCACACACTCACGCTCACTCACAGGCTGTCACACACTCATTTGCTCACTCGCTTACACACTCACACTCACTCACTAAAGTATATATAGTATAGGGGTGGGAAAAATAATCACTTTTCTGATGCATCTCGATGTGGATGTCAACGATTCTGAATCGATGATCAAAATGTCAAGATTCCAGTTATTACATATTATTAATAACGTAATTAATTTGGCCGTAATGAAAAAGTAAGCCATCGGTACCTGCCCGGACTCTTTATGGCGTGACACGCCCTCTTCATTAAAAGCAAGTGTATCTTTTGTTTTTATGAAGATGAAGGGATAAAAGACATGGACAAGACCCACACTGTATGTAAGCTGTGTCAGATTTAACTAAAATATTTTGGAAACACGACAAACATGCAAAACCATATTGCATGTATCCAGCAGGCGGCCAGAGAGAAAAAACAAAACAAAACACTGTAGCTGTCGACGACAATCACAGGACCAATGCTTAAGCAGAGTCAAAATGTCCACACAACTCGGAAAAGGCAAAGCGAGTTACAAAATCTATTGCCGCTTTTATTGCCAAGGATTTACACCCGTATTTCGTCATTGAGAACAAGGGCTGTTGCACTATGATGCATACGTAGTCGTAATATTTTGTGTAAAACTGTTGGAACGACTTTTCCTGGTCACCAACAAGTGTAATGTGTGTGTGTGTGTGTGTGTGTGTGTGTGTGTGTGTGTGTGTGTGAGACGTGACAACTAAGCTGACCCAGAGAAGGTTTTACCACTGGCTGCCCCCAGTTGAAAATCCACAAAATTGGTTTGTGGGACTATAATGCACTGAATGAGGCTTTAGAAAATTATGAATCAGTTTGTCAATCACTGGATTGAAAATGTACTTGTATATGTACAGATTGGATCCTGGGGTCCACTTGGGGTGCTCACTTGGTCAGTGGTCCACTTGAGCTGTTCCCGAAACAGCCATCCCCACTCTCTACAATGACACTAAAGCCGAAGTCATGCAATCACTGAAGACAGCAGGTAGGATTGCTATCATGTGTGATACGTGGGCATCCATTGCCGCAGAATCATTTGTAACAGTAACTGCATATTTTTGTATGAAACATAAATGTGATTTTGATACAGCAAAATGTTCTGGGTTTTTAGACTGAAGGACTTAGTTACTTGTTGCGCATAATGGGAACTTTCAATAGAAGTTTTAACATTTCTGTTAGAAATTGAGTATTTTTGACTAAAGGATCAGTTACTTGTTGCACATAACAGAATGTTTGTTATAATTGTCATGGGGGACATGCTCAGCAAGCATGTCCCACCCACCCTTTGAGTTAGTTTTCCATTGCCATTATTGTTGTTCAGTGCACTGTTATTTTGAAGTACCCTTTGTGTTGCCCCCTTCCTAGTCATTTGGTGTTAGTCCCCCACTTCCTGTTCTGTCACTATGAATTTGCACTTTACTTTGTTCACAATTAGTCTCAGCTGTTTGTCATTTTGTTAATCATTGAGTTCCCTATTTATGTTTCTGCCGCCTTATTCTCCCTGCGGTATTCTTATGTAAGCTTCATCCCTCACCTACTGTAGCTGTAGGCATTGTACTGTATCATTATCGAACTATGAGTTCTTGCCATTTTGGCTCTCTTTGTGTTTTCCACCCACGAGCGGTTATTTGCAATAAATTGGAGAGACTTACCGTCTGAGTCCATAATTATGCCCCGAAGGGGGGTTCATAACAATAAGTCTTATTTGTTAAAATTTAGGATACTCTGAAGTCTGTGTTATAGCAGCAAATGTTCTGCTTCAGTTGCACTTTTCATGTTGTTTTTTTGAAAGATTAAAAGATATTGGAAGTAAATTTATGGGCCATTGCTAATGCTTTAAAAGTAAGAAGATGTCACACAGTGGGAGGGAAAAATTCCTGAATATCTAGAATCGGAATCGATACACTGAAGTTCACTCCGTCTATTCCTTTCAATCAATATTTCTTAAATTCATTCAAAATATTCTGAAGTTCATTAAAAAAATCGTTTTCTTTGTTTTATATATCCATCCATCTTCTTCCGCTTAATCCTTTTCGGGTCGCGGGGGGGCTGGAGTCTATCCCAGCATCTTTGGGCGAGAGGCAGGGTACACCCTGGACAGATCGCCAGCCCATCGCAGGGCCAACACAGAGAGACAGACAACCATTCACTCTCACATTCATACCTAATCATACCTAAGGGCAATTTAGAATCCCCAGTTTGATGTCAATTATATATATACAGTATATATATATATATATATATATATATATATATATATATATATATATATATACGTATATACACTACCGTTCAAAAGTTTGGGGTCACCCAGACAATTATTTTGTGTTTTCCATGAAAAGTCACACTTATTTACCACCATGAGTTGTAAAATGAATAGAAAATATAGTCAAGACATTGACAAAGTTAGAAATAATGATTTGCATTTGAAATAATAATTTTTTCCAGATACTCAACCTGCTCAAAGGAAGGTCAGTTTTATAGCTTCTCTAACCAGCTAAACTGTTTTCAGCTGTGCTAACATGATTGCACAAGGGTTTTCTAATCATCCATTAGCCTTCTGACGCAATGAGCAAACACATTGTACCATTAGAACACTGGAGTGACAGTTGCTGGAAATGGGCCTCTATACACCTATGTAGATATTGCACCAAAAACCAGACATTTGCAGCTAGAATAGTCATTTACCACATTAGCAATGTATATTAGATATTAGAGTGTATTTCTGATTAGTTTAAAGTTATCTTCATTGAAAAAAACAGTGCTTTTCTTTCAAAAATAAGGAAATTTCTAAGTGACCCCAAACTTTTGAACGGTAGTGTATATACGTATATATATATATATATATATATATATCAGTGGCGGACCGTGTACTTTACAACTAGGCCTTCAGTGGTGATCTACCTGATTTAAATGCCATTCATACCAAACACCATAAAAATAGCCTAGAGGGCCGTCCACACAAAGCATGTTAAACATAACTTTAACTATAAAATAATAGTTTTAAAATCTTTACCTTTTCTTTGTAGAGCTCCATTTCCGTTCAGCACTTGTTTGTTAAGCTGCAGATCCACTCTTGTTTCCCCAAAAGTACTGTTGCTTGTCCAGCTAGTGGTTATGCTTTGGTGCCTGACTGCTGCCTTTGTTAAGGCCCTGTCACACCTAGATGATTCAGGCAGTGTTTGCAAAACGTATGAAAAATTTGCTTTGTGCACTGTTCATTTTTTTGTGTTTGTGCACTGTTTGGACTTTGTGTTTTGTTCTCAATAAATATCACAAACTACAGTACAGCGTTTGGGCCTCTCCTCTCTGCCCGAGGAGCAACTCATGACAGTTGACTCCAGCCAGTAAGAGACCCAGCTGCTATAGTTTGTGATTCTCTTTTTATGTTTCATTCACCTGTTTGTGGAGTTCATCATGTCCCCAGCACACCGGCCTCCAGCAATCAAAGGGAGATCGGCAGCTGGATCCCCGAGCATAGAGGAGCAGTGGGGCACCGATTTCGTCCAGAGCTTCGTGGATGAAGCTTTCGCCTCCCGCAGCCCTAAGAAGATCTGGGAGAGTGTGAAATCGGCAACCATTATTGTCAAGGTGCATTCTGGGTTGTGAAGGTTCCCCCAGTTCGCGGAATTGCTGGCTACGCTCTCCATCCTGCAGCAGTCTTTCCCCGGGCTGACGTGGGGGCCGCCTCAAGCGAGCCCGAAGATGATGTGGAAGCACGTTCCGCGGCAGATGCCCTGCTCCACCTCTAGTTCGCCTATTCCTGCTCCTGCGCCATCTGCTTAACGCCGCCGCCATCCAGCTCGGGATCACCGGAGGAATACCCTCACCTCTCAGGCAGCAGTTTCCCCTTCGCCGAGGCAGAAGACTCCCACACCAGCGCCCTCCTTGTGTTTTTCCTCTCCGGCTGTTTTGTCAGCTTTTTTCTTCTCTGAAGCTGCTGTTTTCCACTTCTCCTTGATGTTCCCTCCCGCTGCTGAGGGGTCGGCTGTTTCCTCTAGGGCTCAGCTCGTCTCTGTGTCTGCAGGGGTGGCTCCTCCACGATCCGCTGAGGGGCCCATGACCACCGTAGCCACGGAGAGGGATGACTTTACACCAGCTGCAGCAGAGAACATCATGCTGCGGGAACATAGGCAAGTGCTTTTTCATTCTCTATCATCCTCCCATGAGTTACCTTGCCTGATTCCCGGTGGTGAGGCTCAGGTCTCTCAGTCCTCTGAGCTCTCACCTCCTGCTGCAGCCATGATTACCTCACCTGCTCTCTCCGTGTCTCCTCCTCTAGCCCACTGGCTGTCCGCAGGTCGTGGGATTGGGTCGCCGGACGATGGAGGAGCCTGCGGGCCTGAAGGACCAGGTTCCAGCCCTGCAGCCATGCTCCAGACAGAGGGAAGATGCTGCCTCCAACCTGAAGCCTGCGCCAACAATAGAGCATCCCCTGGCTTCAGCTACGGGGGATCCAGCCCCACCGGTGAGCCGACCTCATGCCGTCACGCCGGGCAAGCCACCCGGGTGGGTCACTTTGCTGAGGTGTCTGGGACTGCACCTATCACCATGCCTACTGCAGGGGTCACCGCAGCAGAGCCAGAGTTGGACACTCCAGAGAACTGGGCCCAGAGACTTCGCCGCTTGGATCGACGGAGTCCTGGACAGCGGTAGAGCTCGAGCTCAGGCAAGTGCTCTCCTTTGTTTTCATTGCTTCTTTTTGGAGAGATCTTGTCTGGCTGTCGATGGGGAGAGCCAGGTGCAGTTGTCAGCTGCACCCGAGCTCACCTTGCTGGGCTTCACTGCCACCGGTAACCCTGACCTTGCTTCTCTGCCTCTCCTGTCTGAGCTTTCTCCCAGGGTCACTGAGGATCGTCCAGCTTTGCTAGAGGTCTCCATGGGTCCAGCCTCACTGTCTGAGATCACCTTGGATCCAGCTCCTCCTGCTGAGATCATCACGGGTGCTCCGTCCCAGCCCGGGACCTCCGTGGGTGCTGCTCCCCCTCCAAATGAGGTCTTCATGGGTGCTTCGTCCCAGCCCGGGACCTCCAAGGGTGCTGCTTCCCTGTCAGCTGAGGTCGTCGCGGGTGCTCCGTCCCAACCCGGGACCTTCGTGGGTGAAACTCCTCCTCAGTCTGGGTCTCCCTGGGTGTTATGTCCCAGTCGGGGACCACTGTGGGTGCTGCACCCCAGCCTGAATCCAACATGGGTGCTGTGCTCCTGTGTGGGCCCACTGTGGATGTTATACTCCAGCCCAGGGGTCACCAAGGGTGCAGCTCTGGCCCAGTCCGGGCCCACCAAGGTTGCAGCTCTGGCTCAGTCTGGGCCCACCGAGGGTGCAGCTCTGGCTCAGTCTGGGCCCACCGAGGGTGCAGCTCTGGCCCAGTCCGGGTCCACCGAGGGTGCAGCTTTGCTCCAGCCTGGAGCCACCATGGGTGCTGCTTTGCAGCAGCCTGGCACCACCGCAGGTGCTTCTTTGTTCCAGCCCGGAGCTGCCGCAGGTGCAGCTTTGCTCCAGGCCGGATCCGCTGCGGGTGCAGCTTTGCTTCAGGCCGGAGCCACCGCAGGTGCTGCCTTGCTCCAGGCTGGAGCCACTGCAGGTGCTGCGCTGTTCCAGTCCGGGACCACCCAGGGTGCTACAGGCCAGTGCGAGGGTATCGTGGTTCCAGCTCCTCTGCCAGACACCATTGTGATTTGCTCTCCTCTGCCAGATGCCGTCATGGTTCCCTCTCCTCTGTCAGATGCCATCATTGTTCCCTCTCCTCTGCCAGATGCCGCCGTGGTTCCCTCTCCTCTGCCAGATGCCACCGTGGTTCCCTCTCCTCCGCCCGACATCGTCGTGGTTCCCCTTATTCTTCTCCCCCCCCCCTTTCCTTGGGCTTCCCCATGGGGCAGCCACCTCCTGGGCCACCCCTTCTGTTTACGTGGCTGGAGAACCCTGGCTGACCAGCTGACAGACTGTGCCGTTGGATTGGGTGACTCATATTCTCCTGCAGGACACCCGACTCATACCACCTCATCGTCTGTCAGGCCTGGGACTTTGGCCGGCCACCTGAACTGTTTAGTTCTTTGGTCCAGGGGGCCTAGGGTCCTGGTTTTGCATGGGTGTGAGTCCTGAGCGGGGTTTGGGTTTTTGTTCCCTCCTAGCCTGTTCCCCCCACCATCCACCCGGGGTGGTTTATTATTATACTTCTTTTTTGGGGGTGGGGTGGGGGGGCTTTTTTCTTTTTTGATGTTACCTTGATGTGTCAGGAATCCACCCCTTGGGGGGGGGGGGGCTCTGTCATGAGGCTGTGCATGGTGTGTCACAGGGCTCAGGTTCTTAATTTTCATGAGTATTTTCTGTATTTTTCCAGTGTTGTGTTATTTTCCTATGTGTTGATTTAGGATGTGTTCTTGGTGGTTAATTGTTCTGTTAGTTATTCATGTCCTTAGTATTATTATTATTTTGTCAGTCTCTGTAGCTCAGGATTTACATTTTGTTTCTTTGTGACACAAGTTCTTTACCTCTTCTTCCAGACACTCCCGCCCTGTCATCATCTTGCATGGGCTGTGTATTGTGTTTCAGTTCCCTAGTCGTCTCAGCTGTGAGCTGTTTTGTAATTAGGTCAACCTGCCCGCTCATGTGACCCACACCTGCTATCATTTGTGTTTAATTGTTTCTGGCTCTATTTAAGGGCGGTTATTTCTCTCCCTTATTGCTAGAGTCAAAAAGGTCATTTTACATCAGAACCCAGTCCCCATTCTGACGTCTGTTATCTGCGTGTATCCTGCTTCCTTCTTTTCCAGTTTGTAAGTTTTGCTTTGTGTACTGTTCAGTTATTTGTGTTTGTGCACTGTTTGGACTGTGTGTTTTGTTGTCAATAAATATCACAAACTACAGTACAGCGTTTGGGCCTCTCCTCTCTGCCCGAGGAGCAACTCATGATAGTTGACTCCAGCCAGTAAGAGACCCAGCTGCTATAGTTTGTGATTCTCTTTTTATGTTTCATTCACCTGTTTGTGGAGTTCATCATGTCCCCAGCACACCGGCCTCCAGCAATCAAAGGGAGATCGGCAGCTGGATCCCCGAGCATAGAGGAGCAGTGGGGCACCGATTTCGTCCAGAGCTTCGTGGATGAAGCTTTCGCCTCCCGCAGCCCTAAGAAGATCTGGGAGAGTGTGAAATCGGCAACCATTATTGTCAAGGTGCATTCTGGGTTGTGAAGGTTCCCCCAGTTCGCGGAATTGCTGGCTACGCTCTCCATCCTGCAGCAGTCTTTCCCCGGGCTGACGTGGGGGCCGCCTCAAGCGAGCCCGAAGATGATGTGGAAGCACGTTCCGCGGCAGATGCCCTGCTCCACCTCTAGTTCGCCTATTCCTGCTCCTGCGCCATCTGCTTAACGCCGCCGCCATCCAGCTCGGGATCACCGGAGGAATACCCTCACCTCTCAGGCAGCAGTTTCCCCTTCGCCGAGGCAGAAGACTCCCACACCAGCGCCCTCCTTGTGTTTTTCCTCTCCGGCTGTTTTGTCAGCTTTTTTCTTCTCTGAAGCTGCTGTTTTCCACTTCTCCTTGATGTTCCCTCCCGCTGCTGAGGGGTCGGCTGTTTCCTCTAGGGCTCAGCTCGTCTCTGTGTCTGCAGGGGTGGCTCCTCCACGATCCGCTGAGGGGCCCATGACCACCGTAGCCACGGAGAGGGATGACTTTACACCAGCTGCAGCAGAGAACATCATGCTGCGGGAACATAGGCAAGTGCTTTTTCATTCTCTATCATCCTCCCATGAGTTACCTTGCCTGATTCCCGGTGGTGAGGCTCAGGTCTCTCAGTCCTCTGAGCTCTCACCTCCTGCTGCAGCCATGATTACCTCACCTGCTCTCTCCGTGTCTCCTCCTCTAGCCCACTGGCTGTCCGCAGGTCGTGGGATTGGGTCGCCGGACGATGGAGGAGCCTGCGGGCCTGAAGGACCAGGTTCCAGCCCTGCAGCCATGCTCCAGACAGAGGGAAGATGCTGCCTCCAACCTGAAGCCTGCGCCAATAATAGAGCATCCCCTGGCTTCAGCTACGGGGGATCCAGCCCCACCGGTGAGCCGACCTCATGCCGTCACGCCGGGCAAGCCACCCGGGTGGGTCACTTTGCTGAGGTGTCTGGGACTGCACCTATCACCATGCCTACTGCAGGGGTCACCGCAGCAGAGCCAGAGTTGGACACTCCAGAGAACTGGGCCCAGAGACTTCGCCGCTTGGATCGACGGAGTCCTGGACAGCGGTAGAGCTCGAGCTCAGGCAAGTGCTCTCCTTTGTTTTCATTGCTTCTTTTTGGAGAGATCTTGTCTGGCTGTCGATGGGGAGAGCCAGGTGCAGTTGTCAGCTGCACCCGAGCTCACCTTGCTGGGCTTCACTGCCACCGGTAACCCTGACCTTGCTTCTCTGCCTCTCCTGTCTGAGCTTTCTCCCAGGGTCACTGAGGATCGTCCAGCTTTGCTAGAGGTCTCCATGGGTCCAGCCTCACTGTCTGAGATCACCTTGGATCCAGCTCCTCCTGCTGAGATCATCACGGGTGCTCCGTCCCAGCCCGGGACCTCCGTGGGTGCTGCTCCCCCTCCAAATGAGGTCTTCATGGGTGCTTCGTCCCAGCCCGGGACCTCCAAGGGTGCTGCTTCCCTGTCAGCTGAGGTCGTCGCGGGTGCTCCGTCCCAACCCGGGACCTTCGTGGGTGAAACTCCTCCTCAGTCTGGGTCTCCCTGGGTGTTATGTCCCAGTCGGGGACCACTGTGGGTGCTGCACCCCAGCCTGAATCCAACATGGGTGCTGTGCTCCTGTGTGGGCCCACTGTGGATGTTATACTCCAGCCCAGGGGTCACCAAGGGTGCAGCTCTGGCCCAGTCCGGGCCCACCAAGGTTGCAGCTCTGGCTCAGTCTGGGCCCACCGAGGGTGCAGCTCTGGCTCAGTCTGGGCCCACCGAGGGTGCAGCTCTGGCCCAGTCCGGGTCCACCGAGGGTGCAGCTTTGCTCCAGCCTGGAGCCACCATGGGTGCTGCTTTGCAGCAGCCTGGCACCACCGCAGGTGCTTCTTTGTTCCAGCCCGGAGCTGCCGCAGGTGCAGCTTTGCTCCAGGCCGGATCCGCTGCGGGTGCAGCTTTGCTTCAGGCCGGAGCCACCGCAGGTGCTGCCTTGCTCCAGGCTGGAGCCACTGCAGGTGCTGCGCTGTTCCAGTCCGGGACCACCCAGGGTGCTACAGGCCAGTGCGAGGGTATCGTGGTTCCAGCTCCTCTGCCAGACACCATTGTGATTTGCTCTCCTCTGCCAGATGCCGTCATGGTTCCCTCTCCTCTGTCAGATGCCATCATTGTTCCCTCTCCTCTGCCAGATGCCGCCGTGGTTCCCTCTCCTCTGCCAGATGCCACCGTGGTTCCCTCTCCTCCGCCCGACATCGTCGTGGTTCCCCTTATTCTTCTCCCCCCCCCTTTCCTTGGGCTTCCCCATGGGGCAGCCACCTCCTGGGCCACCCCTTCTGTTTACGTGGCTGGAGAACCCTGGCTGACCAGCTGACAGACTGTGCTGTTGGATTGGGTGACTCATATTCTCCTGCAGGACACCCGACTCATACCACCTCATCGTCTGTCAGGCCTGGGACTTTGGCCGGCCACCTGAACTGTTTAGTTCTTTGGTCCAGGGGGTCTAGGGTCCTGGTTTTGCATGGGTGTGAGTCCTGAGCGGGGTTTGGGTTTTTGTTCCCGCCTAGCCTGTTCCCCCCACCATCCACCCGGGGTGGTTTATTATTATACTTCTTTTTTGGGGGTGGGGTGGGGGGGCTTTTTTCTTTTTTGATGTTACCTTGATGTGTCAGGAATCCACCCCTTGGGGGGGGGGGGGCTCTGTCACGAGGCTGTGCATGGTGTGTCACAGGGCTCAGGTTCTTAATTTTCATGTGAGTATTTTCTGTATTTTTCCAGTGTTGTGTTATTTTCCTATGTGTTGATTTAGGATGTGTTCTTGGTGGTTAATTGTTCTGTTAGTTATTCATGTCCTTAGTATTATTATTATTTTGTCAGTCTCTGTAGCTCAGGATTTACATTTTGTTTCTTTGTGACACAAGTTCTTTACCTCTTCTTCCAGACACTCCCGCCCTGTCATCATCTTGCATGGGCTGTGTATTGTGTTTCAGTTCCCTAGTCATCTCAGCTGTGAGCTGTTTTGTAATTAGGTCAACCTGCCCGCTCATGTGACCCACACCTGCTATCATTTGTGTTTAATTGTTTCTGGCTCTATTTAAGGGCGGTTATTTCTCTCCCTTATTGCTAGAGTCAAAAAGGTCATTTTACATCAGAACCCAGTCCCCGTTCTGACGTCTGTTATCTGCGTGTATCCTGCTTCCTTCTTTTCCAGTTTGTAAGTTTTGCTTTGTGTACTGTTCAGTTATTTGTGTTTGTGCACTGTTTGGACTGTGTGTTTTGTTGTCAATAAATATCACAAACTACAGTACAGCGTTTGGGCTTCTCCTCTCTGCCCGAGGGGCAATTCATGACAGATGATCTCTCCCAAAACTAGGAGTCATGGATCGTGATGCAACGGCAGTTTGACATGACTGCGCTATGCACAAGTCAGACTATTGTTGCTCATAAGTTATGAATGTCGACAACATGCTAAGCATTAGTTGGTTTAAGTTACTATTACTTAATTATATGTCCAAGTCGTTATGGATACACGATGCATATGGCCAAAAGTCAAAATTTCAGTGTATCCCAGCATTTTAGGCCAGTTTTTATACATTTGGCAAACACTTCCTAAATCGTCATGCTGTGACAGACAGCTCAGGTTTACAAACCCTGTCTGGCTCCAAGTATCTACTCAATCTGTTGAAAACAACAGGCATTCCCAGCAAGATAATTTGCAGCACTCCTCGAAGGCTGTAATCCAAGGATACCACTCGCTGCTAATATGGAAGTGAGGGAAAAATCCTTTCCCTGGCTGAGACAGCCTGCTAGCTTCGGGGTTGGCTGACCTCTCTTCACAATGACCAGCTTTACTTGAAAAGCCCATCTGGAAAATTATTTTTTTTCTTAAATATCAGCGACCAAATCATTTTCCTCTCCCCTGCCAGCCATTGTGGGTTGAAAAACAGTTATTATATTTAAACACATAAAGTATATTGTAGCTGCTTAAGCAAATCCTTGCACTGGCATATTGCTAGCTAGGATACTCTGCATTGTGGGTGGAGGAGTCTAACCATCCAATCAAAAGACGTGAAAATGCCAACATTCTCGGACGCCTTCTATGCATACCCCTGGATGTACAGAAGACATCTGATTGGTTAAAGCTACAGGATAAGTTTAACAGTTAATTTAACCTACAGAGTGCACTGTTAATTCCTGAAGGCCTAAGGAAGATTTGCTTGTCCCTGGCAACACAGATGGCTGAAATATGATTGGACAAAAAACTCTAACATACATTACACTACTGGAAGGAGTGCAACCAAGAGAAAGGCTACAAAATGAAGAGAATAGACTATTGTAACATTATGCCAGAGTAACATCATACCAACAGTAAAATGTGGTGGTGGTAGTGTGATGGTCTGGGGCTGTGTTGCTGCTTCAGGACCTGGAAGACTTGCTGTGGTAAATGGAACCATGAATCCTGCTGTCTACCAAAAAATCCTGAAGAAGAATGTCTGGCCATCTGTTCGTGACCTCAAGCTTAAGCGCACTTGGGTTCTGCAGCAGGACAATGATCCAAAACACACCAGCAAGTCCACCTCTGAATGGCTTAAGAAAAACAAAATGAAGACTATGGAGTGGCCTTGTCAAAGTCCTGACCTGAATCCAATTGAGATGTTGTGGCATGACCTTAAAAAGGCGGTTCATGCTCAAAAACCCTCCAGTGTGGCTGAATTACAACAATTCTGCAAAGATGAGGGGCCAAAATTCCTCCACAGCGCTGTAGAAGACTCCTTGCCAGTTATCGCAAATGCTTGATTGCAGTTTTTGCTTCTAATGGTGGCCCAACCAGTTATTAGGTTGGGCCAAAAAAATCACTTTTTCACGCAGGGCCATGTAAGTTAGGATTTTTTTCCCCTTAATAACAAACACCTTAATATAAAAACTGCATTTTGTTTTTACTTGCGCTATCTTTGTCAAATATTTAAATTTGTTTGATGATCTGAAACATTTAAGTGTGACAAACGTACAAAAAAGTGAGAAATCAGGAAGGGGACAAACACTTTTTCACACCACTGCGTGTGTGTGTGTATATATACGTATATATATATATATATATATATATATATATATATATATATATATATATATATATATATATACAGTGGGGTAAAAAAGTATTTAGTCAGCCACCAATTGCGCAAGTTCTCCCACTTAAAAGATGAGAGAGGTCTTCAATTTTCATCATAGGTATACCTCAACTATGAGAGACAAAATGAGAAAAAAAAAATCCAGAAAATCACATTGTCTGATTTTTAAAGAATTTATTTGCAAATTATGGTTGAAAATAAGTATTTGGTCAATAACAAAAGTTCATCTCAATACTTTGTTATATACCCTTTGTTGGCAATGACAGAGGTCAAACGTTTTCTGTAAGTCTTCACAAGGTTTTCACACACTGTTGCTGGTATTTTGGCCCATTCCTCCATGCAGATCTCCTCTAGAGCAGTGATGTTTTGGGGCTGTCGCTGGGCAACACAGACTTTCAACTCCCTCCAAAGATTTTCTATGGGGTTGAGATCTGGAGACTGACTAGGCCACTCCAGGACCTTGAAATGCTTCTTACGAAGCCACTCCTTCATTGCCCGGGTGGTGTGTTTGGGATCATTGTCATGCTGAAAGACCCAGCCACGTTTCATCTTCAATGCCCTTGCTGATGGAAGGAGGTTTTCACTCAAAATCTTACGATACATGGCCCCATTCATTCTTTCCTTTACACGGATCAGTCGTCCTGGTCCCTTTGCAGAAAAACAGCCCCAAAGTATGATGTTTCCACTCCCATGCTTCACAGTAGGTATGGTGTTCTTTGGATCCAACTCAGCATTCTTTCTCCTCCAAACACGACAAGTTGAGTTTTTACCAAAAAGTTCTATTTTGGTTTCATCTGACCATATGACATTCTCCCAGTCCTCTTTTGGATCATCCAAATGCTCTCCAACAAACTTTAGACGGGCCTGGACATGTACTGGCTTAAGCAGGGGGACACGTCTGGCACTGCAGGATTTGAGTCCCTGGCGGCATAGTGTGTTTCTGATGGTAGCATTTGTTACTTTGGTCCCAGCTCTCTGCAGGTCATTCACTTGGTCCGCCCGTGTGGTTGTGGGATTTTTGCTCACTGTTCTCGTGATCATTTTGACCCCACGGGGTGAGATCTTGCGTAGAGCCCCAGATAGAGGGAGATTATCAGTGGTCTTGTATGTCTTCCATTTTCTAATAATTGCTCCCACAGATGATTTCTTCACACCAAGCTGCTTACCTATTGCAGATTCAGTCTTCCCAGCCTGGTGCAGGTCTACAATTTTGTTTCTGGTGTCCTTTGACAGCTCTTTGGTTTTGGCCATAGTAGAGTTTGGAGTCTGACTGTTTGAGGTTGTGGACAGGTGTCTTTTATACTGATAATGAGTTCAAACAGGTGCCATTAATACAGGTAACGAGTGGAGGACAGAGGAGCCTCTTAAAGAAGAAGTTACAGGTCTGTGAGAGCCAGAAATCTTGCTTGTTTGTAGGTGACCAAATACTTATTTTCCACCATAATTTGCAAATAACGGGCTGCACGGTGGCGCAGTGGTTTAGCACTGTGGCCGCACAGTTTTACCCTCGGCCGGGGGATCGCGGGGATCATGAGATCGTGGGTTTGATCCCAGCCCCCGACCAACAGTGAGCTGTGTGGAGTTTGCATGTTCTCCCCGTGTTGCGTGGGTTTACTCCGGGATTTCTCCGGTTTCCTCCCGCATACCAAAAACATGTAGGTTTAGGGCGCTCGCGCGTGCAGCGACCGGCAGCCGGTGGCTTGTCACCAGACTGCAAACCAAATCTACCTACGGGTACAAATAAGTAACAAAAAAAAAAAAAAAATAAAAAAAAAAATAAATCCTTTAAAAATCAGACAATGTGATTTTCTGGATTTTTTTTTTCTCATTTTGTGTCTCATAGTTGAGGTATACCTAAGATGAAAATTGGAGACCTCTCTCATCTTTTAAGTGGGAGAACTTGCACAATTGGTGGCTGACTAAATACTTTTTTGCCCCACTGTATATATACAGTATATATATATATCCTTCTTTCGGCTGCTCCCTTTAGGGGTCGCCACAGCTGCTCGTCTGCCTCCATCTCACCCTATCTCTTCATTTTCCTCTGTAAAACCATCCCTCTCCATGTCCTCCTTCACTACATCCATGAATCTTCTCCGTGGTCTTCCTCTTTTCCTCCTGCCTGGCAGCTCCATCTTGAACATCCTTTGTCCAATATATCCACTATCCCTCCTCTGCACATGTCCGAACCATCTCAGTCTTGCCTTTCTTTCTTTGTCTCCAAACCACTAAACCTGAGCTGTCCCCCTGATATACTCATTTCTTACCCTGTCCCTCCTTGTCACTCCCAATGAAGAGCTTAGCATCTTCAACTCTGCCACCTCCAGCTCCTCCAGAATAGGTTTAGGGGGCAATCATGTTTTCACACAGGGCCATGTACGTTTGGATTTTTTTTTCCCCTTAATAATTAACACCTTCATTTAAAAACTGCATTTTGTGTTTGCTTGTGTTACCTTTGTCTAATATTTAAATTTGTTTGATGATCTGAAACATTTAAGTGTGACAACCATACAAAAAAAAAGAGAAATCAGGAAGGGGGCAAACACTTTTTCACACCACTGTATGTCTATCTATCTATCTATCTATTAGGGTTGTAACATACGCTAAAATCACGGTTCGGTACGTACCTTGGCTTTAAGGTCAAAGTGCTTTTTTTTGTATAAGCAGGAACAGCTTTGACAAAACAAACAAACAAAAAAAAAACCTGCAAACTGGCAGCAGTAAATTCTCCAATAAATAAAATGTATACAATAAAATAAATAAATTCTCTTTTTAGCAAATGAGCGATGCAGACAAGTGCAACAATAGAAGTTTGAATTGTCTGAATTATTCTTTTTTTTTTTTTTTTTTTTTAGGAAATTAAAGTTCATTATTGCCTGAAGCAGTGTTTTCCAGGGTGCACCCTGGAGCACCCCGGTTAACCAGGGTGCTCTGATATGATTAGGTTTCTGTGGGAAATTATCTAATTTCACTTGATAATTGGTCAAAAAATGCAAATAATTTGTCATTGTTGTATATAGGTTTGACGGCACTCATGCACAACAATAATTTTTTTGCGATTTTTTTGGGACAATTAAGAAGTTAAATTAAATAATGTCCCACAAAAATCTGAGCAAACCAGGCACCATTGAAAAACACTGGCCTCAAGGGCGGCATTAACAAATTTATAAAAGGGTAGTACTATTTTCTGACTGAAATGGGCACAAGGAACTTCATACCAGGGCTCATTTACCTTCAGCATGTGTTTAAACCCAGTGTTCTTAACAACTGAATATGGCCTTAGATATGCTGCTATAAAAACACCAATGGCATTTGTTATTGCTTTGGCTTGATCTGAAAAGCCCCGAGAGGCCGTCTAAACGCTGCTGGAAGCTGTGCTTGTACCGTACTAGTTGTTTTTGTTTTGTTTTTTTCGTGCTGCATTGATCGCGTGAGTTAAGAAGTTCAACATACTGCCAAAAGCATATCCGATGCTGTTTTCATCTTATTCATTTGCCTTTGTCTGTTCATATATTTCACCGGAAAGCCGACGTGCTTCCAGACAGACTTGTTAAGAGGGTCTTCAAGCTCTGGGTTCTCTGTACAGCCAGCCATGATGTTCACTAGTGGGAGGCATTTGTTTGCATGTATGTCATGAGGCAGTTACACTTCCTGTCCATTACTCATCATGGTCCATGTGGAACCTCGGTATGCCTCTGCACCAAACCGGAAGTGCCGTACCAAAAAATCTGAATACATTTACCGTTACACCCCTTACCTCACCGGCCACTTTATTAGGTACACCTGTCCAACTGCTCATTAACACTTAATTTCTAATCAGCCAATCACATGGCGGCAACTCAGTGCATTTAGGCATGTAGACATGGTCAAAACAATCTCCTGCAGTTCAAACCGAGCATCAGTATGGGGAAGAAAGGTGATTTGAGTGACTTTGAACGTGGCATGGTTGTTGGTGCCAGAAGGGCTGGTCTGAGTATTTCAGAAACTGCTGATCTACTGGGATTTTCACGCACAACCATCTCTAGGGTTTACAGAGAATGGTCCGAAAAAGAAAAAATATCCAGTGAGCGGCAGTTCTGTGGGCGGAAATGCCTTGTTGATGCCAGAGGTCAGAGGACAATGGCCAGACTGGTTCGAGCTGATAGAAAGGCAACAGTGACTCAAATAACCACCCGTTACAACCAAGGTAGGCAGAAGAGCATCTCTGAACGCACAGTACGTCGAACTTTGAGGCAGATGGGCTACAGCAGCAGAAGACCACGCCGGGTGCCACTCCTTTCAGCTAAGAACAGGAAACTGAGGCTACAATTTGCACAAGCTCATCGAAATTGGACAATAGAAGATTGGAAAAACGTTGCCTGGTCTGATGAGTCTCGATTTCTGCTGCGACATTCGGATGGTAGGGTCAGAATTTGGCGTCAACAACATGAAAGCATGGATCCATCCTGCCTTGTATCAATGGTTCAGGCTGGTGGTGGTGGTGTAATGGTGTGGGGAATATTTTCTTGGCACTCTTTGGGCCCCTTGGTACCAATTGAGCATCGTTGCAATGCTACAGCCTACCTGAGTATTGTTGCTGACCATGTCCATCCCTTTATGACCACAATGTACCCAACTTCTGATGGCTACTTTCAGCAGGATAATGCGCCATGTCATAAAGCTGGAATCATCTCAGACTGGTTTCTTGAACATGACAATGAGTTCACTGTACTCAAATGGCCTCCACAGTCACCAGATCTCAATCCAATAGAGCATCTTTGGGATGTGGTGGAACGGGAGATTCGCATCATGGATGTGCAGCCGACAAATCTGCGCCAACTGTGTGATGCCATCATGTCAATATGGACCAAACTCTCTGAGGAATGCTTCCAGCACCTTGTTGAATCTATGCCACGAAGAATTGAGGCAGTTCTGAAGGCAAAAGGGGGTCCAAGCCGTTACTAGCATGGTGTACCTAATAAAGTGTCCGGTGAGTCTATATACATACAGTCATGTGAAAAAAAATGACTATATGTGGAAAAAAATAGGACACCCTATTAAATATTCACTTCTTTATTAATAAATGTTCACATATCTATGTCTAACCTTGCTTTTGTTTTTATTTGCATTTTTTAACATTTATTTTAGCCATTTTAAGTGGGAATGAATGTGGGAGTGTCCTAAAAAAGATTGAGATTAATCAAAAAATTGATTAATTTATTCCTCACTATTTGTTTAGAATTACATTTTACATCATCATCATCATCATCATCATCATCGCCTTTCACCCGAAACGGGTATATCCACAGTTCCTTCCTTACTCCTCTCCGCTCTGCATCGAGCCCGTCTTTTCTCGTAAGCTATCACTCTCTTTGTATTATGCACCCAGCAAACTTTCCTCGTGAGGTTCTTCCATTCTGCTCTATCATGTACTACCAATTGCCATTGATCTAAAACATCAGCACACTTCAATGCATTTTTGCATGTGTCCTTAAAACGGAGTTTGGGTCGACCTACTTTGCGAGAACCATGAGCCAGCTCACAATACAGGAGTTTCTTCACCGGCCTATCATCATTCATTCGACAGACATGACCTAACCAGTGCAGGCAGCTCATTACAAGCTTGATCTCGATGTCTTCGACGTGTGCCCGCCGCAGCACCTCCTCATTGCTGATGAAATCGTCCCACTTGATGTTTAGTATCAGGCGAAGGTGACGCTGTTGGATTATGTGAAGCTGCCTGACTTCATGCTGGTAAAGGGTCCAGGTTTCGCTGCCATACAACAGGAGGGGCATAAGGCACTGATTGTAAACTGCGACTTTGGTAGAGACTGTGAGGTCATGTCAATCAAACGCCCTCTTGCGCAGACGGTCAAAAGCACATGATGCTGCTTGGATGCGAGATGCAAGTTCCTTCTTCATAGAGCAGTCACTGCTGACATAACTGCCGAGATACTTGAAGCGAGTAACGCTGGCCAATTTGATGTTGTCAATAAAGAACTCAGCTGTATTGCCAATACACATGGTCTCTGTTTTGACTGTGTTGATGCAGAGACCCATTCTCTTAGCGACGTCATTATAGGAGGATAACAACATCTGCAGGCCCTCTGGTGTATCACTGAAGATTGCGATATCGTCAGCATACTGAGCTTCTCTAAAATATTCTGTGAGAACTCTGGATTTCGCTTTTAATCTGCGGAGGTCAAAAAGATCACCATCGTAATGCAGTCTGATCTGTACGCTGCAGGTGTGCTTTATTTCTTTGAAAGCGAGCCAAAGTAGGACTGCTGCGTACATGCCAAAGAGTGTTAGAGATAGTTTACACCCCTGCTTGACCTCGCTGTTGGATTCAAGCGATTGGGTGAGTTCACCATTGATAGCAAGTTGGGCGTGCACGTCCGTGTATAGTCTCTTGATGATTCTTATAAACTTTGGAGGACAGCCAAGTTTGCCAAGGATGATGAAGAGGAGTTCGCGATTGACCATGTCAAATGCCTTCACAAAATCCACGAAGGCTATGTACAAACATCTGCGCTGCTCTCTTGTTTTTTCCATCAGCTGGCGAAGGGTGAAAATCCCATCTATTGTACTTCTACCGTTTCGATACCCTGACTGCGACTGGGGGTAGATATATTCTGCTAACAGGTGAAGCCTCTGCAAGATAATTTTACAGAAAATTTGAAACAAGTCTTTAATTCATTTTGAATTGTTTAGTTGTATTCCATGTGCCTGACTCCCTCTGCAGGTGGATCACCGACTTCCTGACGGACCGGAGGCAGCATGTGCGGCTGGGAAAGACTGTCTCAGACTCTGTTAGCATCAACACCGGATCACCCCAGGACTGTGTACTTTCCCCCCTGCTCTTCTCCCTGTACACCAACTCCTGCACCTCCAGCCACCAGTCTGTCAAGCTGATCAAGTTTGCGGACGACACCACCCTCATCGGGCTCATCTCCAATGGTGACGAGTCCATCTACAGGAGAGAGGTGGCCCAGCTGGCGTCTTGGTGGAGCCACAACAACCTGCAGCTGAATGCTCTGAAGACAGTGGAGATGATCATGGACTTCAGAAAAGTCACAGCCCCTCTGCCCCCCCCCCTTACCCTCACAGACTCTCCCATCACCACTGCGGATTCCTTCAGCTTCCTGGGCACCACCATCACCCGGGGCCTCAAGTGGGAGCTGACCATCAGCTCCCTCATCAAAAAGGCCCAGCAGAGGATGTTCTTCCTGCAGCAGCTGAGGAAGCTCAAGCTACCCACCAAGATGTTGGTGCAGTTCTACACGGCCATCATCGAGTCCATCCTCACCACCTCCATCACCGTGTGGTACGCAGGAGCCACCGCCAGGGACAGACTAAGACTGCAGCGCGTTGTGCGCGCTGCTGAGAAGGTGATCGGCTGCAAGCTCCCATCCCTCCAGGACCTGTACATCTCCAGGACCCGGAGGCGTGCAGGTCGGATCATAGCCGACCCTTCACACCCTGGACACACACTGTTTGCCCCCCTCCCCTCAGGCAGAAGACTTCGGTCCATTCAGACTAAAACCTTCCGCTACATGAACAGCTTCTTCCCCTCTGCCATCAGACTGCTGAACACTAAGTGACTTATTAGACTCTCGTGCACTACGTACAGCAGCTCAACCGGACTCATGACAATTATCACTGTTTTCTTTTTGCACTACCGACTGCACTATGTGGAACTCCACAATATCTGCTGCTTGTTAATATATTTAAAAATTGCATAGATTAGTATTACTTATTCATATTCTACCCTTTATTGCATGCATAGTTTTTTATTTTTATCTTTAGTGCTACTCCATGTTTAATGTTGCAGCATTGCACCGAGACAAATTCCTAGTTTGTGTACTACATGAACAATGGCAATAAATCTCATTCTGATTCTGATGAATCTCCCAGTATTTTAAATATTGATATTAAATATCCATATGTCCAAAAATGTGAAGAAAACACACAGGCTTATACAGGGTGTCCTAATTTTTTTCACGACTGTGTATGTACAGTGGGGCAAAAAAGTATTTAGTCAGCCACCAATTGTGCAAGTTCTCCCACTTAAAAGATGAGAGAGGTCTCCAATTTTCATCATAGGTATACCTCAACTATGAGAGACAAAATGAGAAAAAAAAATCCAGAAAATCACATTGTCTGATTTTTAGAGAATTTATTTGCAAACTATGGTGGAAAATAAGTATTTGGTCACCTACAAACAAGCAAGATTTCTGGCTCTCACAGACCTGTAACTTCTTCTTTAAGAGGCTCCTCTGTCCTCCACTCATTACCTGTGTTAATGGCACCTGTTTGAACTTGTTATCAGTATAAAAGACACCTGTCCACAACCTCAAACAGTCAGACTCCAAACTCCACTATGGCCAAGACCTAAGAGCTGTCAAAGGACACCAGAAACAAAATTGTAGACCTGCACCAGGCTGGGAAGACTGAATCTGCAATAGGTAAGCAGCTTGGTGTGAAGAAATCAACTGTGGGAGCAATTATTAGAAAATGGAAGACATACAAGACCACTGATAATCTCCCTCGATCTGGGACTCCACGCAAGATCTCACCCCGTGGGGTCAAAATGACCATGAGAACGGTGAACAAAAATCCCAGAACCACACGGGGGGACCTAATGAATGACCTGCAGAGAGCTGGGACCAAAGTAACAAAGGCTACCATCAGTAACACACTACGCCGCCAGGGACTCAAATCCTGCAGTGCCAGACGTGTCCCCCTGCTTAAGCCAGTACATGTCCAGGCCCATCTGAAGTTTGCTAGAGAGCATTTGGATGATCCAGAAGAGGATTGGGAGAATGTCATATGGTCAGATGAAACCAAAATAGAGCTTTTTGGTAAAAACTCAACTTGTCTTGTTTGGAGGAGAAAGAATGCTGAGTTGCATCCAAAGAACACCATACCTACTGTGAAGCATGGGGGTGGAAACATCATGCTTTGGGGCTGTTTTTCTGCAAAGGGACCAGGATGACTGATCCGTGTAAAGGAAAGAATGAATGGGGCCATGTATCGTAAGATTTTGAGTGAAAACCACCTTCCATCAGCAAGGGCATTGAAGGTGAAACGTGGCTGGGTCTTTCAGCATGACAATGATCCCACACACACCGCCTGGGCAACGAAGGCGTGGCTTCGTAAGAAGCATTTCAAGGTCCTGGAGTGGCCTAGCCAGTCTCCAGATCTCAGCCCCATAGAAAATCTTTGGAGGGAGTTGAAAGTCCGTGTTGCCCAGCGACAGCCCCAAAACATCACTGCTCTAGAGGAGATCTTGCATGGAGGAATGGGCCAAAATACCAGCAACAGTGTGTGAAAACCTTGTGAAGACTTACAGAAAATGTTTGACCTCTGTCATTGCCAACAAAGGGTATATAACAAAGTACTGAGATGATCTTTTGTTAGTGACCAAATACTTATTTTCCACCATAATTTGCAAATAAATTCTTTAAAAATCCTTCAATGTGATTTTGTGGATTTTTTTTTTCTCATTTTGTCTCTCATAGTTGAAGTATACCTATGATGAAAATTGGAGACCTCTCTCATCTTTTAAGTGGGAGAACTTGCACAATTGGTGGCTGACTAAATACTTTTTTACCCCACTGTATATATATATATATATATATATATATAGATATATAGATAGATAGATAGATACACACACATACATACATACATATATATATAGATAGATAGATAGATAGATAGATAGATAGATAGATAGATAGATATAGATATATTTCATCCTTTGAGCTGAAGTCATCATGTTTACTTTTTTCTTCTTAAATAAAAAATAAGATAATACAAAGAAGATTAATAAAGCATATAGACAAAGATATAAAAACTGTGTAATGAATTCATAATGGGAAGATAAATATTGTGCATGTTTTAAACAGATGCAATTCCTTTTCTTTACATTCATTCTTTTGTTACAGTATTCCACTAACAAATAGGTTGTGCATACCACCTATAATGCAATTTGCATAATAAAATAAGCAGCCATTGATAAAAAAATTTTATTTCTTAGCATGCAGTATTTTTCCCATTTCCCTGATCTCAGTATTGTGATAAAGTAGTCCAATTTCTGCTTTGTGGAGGAAGGTAACCTTAATCTAAACGATTCCTGTGAGTTAAAAATGTGTGTGAAAGTCTGTGCAGAAAATCTCTGACTGATAAGAAAGTGAGAATGCTTGATTTAGTCACATAGTATACTGTAGTTGAACAGCACCCTTAACACTTATAATGGGAAACATTACACCCATGTCCAATCTCAGAATATGAAAAAGAGCAATTTTCTCATTTGTTTTCTAGTGAACTATTTTTTTTCTTATTTAAAATATAAACTAAGAAGCAAACCCTTTTTAAAATTTTACTTATCCATTTGTGACCATAAAAAAGAAAAAAAAAGTTTTTAAAGTTTTCTCTTATTCTAATAAAAATCTAATATATATATATATATATATATATATATATATATATATATATATATATATGAAAAGAAAATGCAATGGCCAAAAGATACATGTATTGCAACAGCATTAAAAATATGACCTTTAAAAAAGAACTTATTTGGAAGTGTTGGGTTCTATAAAAGCTGACATTTTCTGAAGGTAGTACATAGGCCCCACCGCAAACAAATCTTTTCAATTTATTCTCTTGACTGAACTGTGTGGCTGTGTAATATTTGTGTTACTATCACAGTTACTTCACTTGCTCTCTACAGCCAAACCAGCAGGGCCTCTTTGATAAGAGTATTCAGGGGTGATGAATCAGGGCCGCTGAATATAGGCAGACTCCCAAAGTGAGTGGCGGTCTGTCAGTTCAATCAATGCCAGAATAATCCCAAAGAAGCAACAGCATTTTTATTGGCCTGCGTCTCACTCTAGAATGAGGACTACCAGTCAAATAAGTCACTGATGTCCTTTTTTCTTCTTTTATTTGAGACATTCTTTCACTTCTACTTTTACGAAGTTAAGTATTTTTTTGGCCACCCTGATGCATTAGTTCCATCCGCGCAACATTGCTCTCATTTTGAAATAGGCATGATCCAAGTTGGTGAATATTTTTTATCATTAGTACTTACAAAAATTCTGTTGATGAGTGTTCTCAAATGTATTCCGGGGAATTAATTGACTTTTTTCAAACTCAAAATTGCCTTCAGACATCTTTCTTTCTCAAGTACATCAGCATGTAATGGCTTACATTGCACAAAATGCCTTTCAGCTCAACCCCACCACAGAGTTCAATTGGTGTGACAGCATCTGTTTGCCACTTGAGGTCCAACTAATGAGGTTTTCCTCCCCTTTTACTTTATAATAGTCTCAAACAGTATTCAATGTTTTTTTTGTTTGTTTTTTGTTTTTTTTAAAGAGCACACAAACATGTCTGATTTCAAAATTACCTAAACACATGCAAATTGGACTTCTTAATGTTTAACAGCTGCTACTTTCATTCATGGTTAATGCTGACTAATTGGCCAATCAGTTGGTTCCCAGTGATCTCTACCACCCACTTCCTCATCATACTACATAAACAGCCCCTGGCAAAAGTCATAAAATCCCACCCGGAAGATGTTCATTCAATTATTTAATTTTATTTAAAAAAAAAAATAATCACAGCCATGTCACAAAACTTTATTTATTTTTAAATTGCCAACCTTCTGGCTTTAAGAAACATTTAAAAACAAAACTTGTAGTCAGTTGTAATTTGTTTGATTTGATAAAGCAGAGGAAAATATGGAATCACTCAAGTCTGAGAAAAATATTTTGGAACTGTAGGAAAAAAAAGAAAAACTACACCACTAGTACTTTGTTGCATTGCCTCTGGTTTTTATCACAGCTTGAATTCTCTGAGGCATGGATTTAACTATTGACAAACAGTATTCTTCATCAGTCCTTCTCCAACTTTGTCTTATTGTCGTTGCCAGATCAGCTTTGCAGGTTGGAGCCTTGTCATGGACCATTTTCTTCAATTTCCACCATAGATTTTTGGTAGGATTGAGGTCTGGGCTATTTGTAGGCCATGTCATTGACATTATATATAATGTCAATAACACGGCCTGCAAATAGGCCACACCTCAAGAAGCACATTATATGTTTTTGAAGGAAAGTTTTCACATTTTTTGCCCAATAGCAAGATACCTTATCATTCTTGAAAATTATATCATCCCCACCAAACATCCTTTCAATTGATGAATTTGAAAAATGTCAACAATTTCAGTATAAACTTGTGCATTTATTGAAGATGTAATGACTGTCATGTCCCTCATAACTTTTCCTGACATACAGCCCCATATCATCAATGATTGGTAAAATCTTCATAAATTCCAATGTAATGGCACCAAACAAAAGTTCCACCATCATCACCTTGCCCAGTGCAGATCTGTGATTTGTAAATGAATATCACTTTCAAGCAGTTGTCCACAGTCCATGACTGCTTTTCTTTATCCCTCTGTAACTCTGTGTGTGTGTGTGTGTGTGTGTGTGTGCACGCGTGCGCGCACGTGTGTCCGTGTGTTTTCCTATTAAGGTGTCAATGATGGCTTTTGGCTTTTCTGTAAATGTGTATGTAAGTTCCATTTTCTTTAGGCCAGGGATGGACAACTTTGGTGGTAGTGAAGGTCACAATTTTTTTTCCTCCCTTCCCGAGGGACAGATTTACATGTAAACGTTCTGTGGTGGTGGTGGTGGTGGTGGTGGTAGTATGTGTGTGTGTGTGGGGGGGGGGGTAATTATTTCCTGCTAACTCAAAATTTCAAAGATTCAACATTCAAAGATTCAAAGATTTTTATTTGTCAATACTCCCCCCCCCTGTCCTGTCAGGCAGCTAGGCAAACAAAACAGGGATCTCTCACCCTTATTGTGCCAAAACAGATTTACTTTGCCAAGAGGAGCTTATACAGTATCTAACTGTGTATTGTATATTGTTGTAAACTCCTCCTGTAATAACTTTTAATACTTTATTTTATTTTACCCATGGAAGACCCAACAGGATGGGGAAGAGGGAAAGGAAGTGCGTGGAGGGGGGAAAGAGAAGGGAGGGGAACAGACAAAAAAACAAACAGACCAACAACAAAAACAAACAAAAGACAAATTACTTCTTCCACCGAAGATGTCTCAGCATGAGTGGTTTCCACACCTGTTAAAGGAGAGACACTTGTTCGTGTACATCTGCGTGCATATATATGAGAGCACGCGCAAACTAAGCGTGTGCATGTGAGTGGTTTGTCAGGAAACATACGAAGATGAGGAACAGTCGCAGCAGCTCTCCCCCTGGGAACTCCAAGCAAGCAAGGCAGCACCACCAACCCCCACAGGGCACAAACGTCCGAGGTCAGCAAGCCCCAGGAAAGCCAGGCATCCGCCCCCAGAGGGACGATCAAGGGAGGCCAGGCTGCTCGGCGGCCGGTGTGGCGAGCCCACACCCCCAGAACCCCCCGACCCCCACCCACCCCAGCAGGGCCAACGCCCGCCCACGGGCCCTAGGCACCAGGAGGCAAGTGACGCCAACCCCCGGGGCACAGACCGGCCCGCCCCCCCCGGCATGAGCACCCCCAGCACCCCCACAGTGGGCCCGCCCCAGCGCCACTGCCGCACACCCCGGGGACCCCCATGCCAAAGAAGTCCCCCCATGCCCAAAAAAATCCCCGCACCCAGGGGAGCCCACATTGCCGAGAGGTACTACCCCCCCTTAATCCAGTACCTCCCAACTCACAGACACCCCCCTCCCCACACCGTCACACCCACATGCTCCCATGTGCACCCATATGCACTAACTCCCGCTCACTCACCCGGACCAACCTATTCTCTCTCACTCCTGTACCCATTCAAACTCACCCCTCATTCACCCTTGTTTCATAAGGCGGCTGAAAAGCAGATGCAGTGAGCCTGAACATGCACCAGTGCCCGGCAGTGGCCAGGGAGACCACCGGCGCAGGCCGCAGGAGCAGACCCCCACCCCAGGCGTCCACCTGAGCGACCAATCAGCAGACCACCGCAGGCGCCCCGAGGTGCCACCCGACATGCAAAGCACCTCACAAAACTGACCAACCATCACCACCTCCATTCATCACCCCCTCACTGTCACTCTAACTCTCACTCTCACTTACGCTCATATTCAGTCCCTCACACTCCCTTGGTTGTATCTGTACATTCAGTAGCACCCAGGGATTTTGACAACATGATAGGTCCCAGGCTCCCCACCAGGCCCCCATGCCTCCAGCAGGAGCAGGGCAACAGGGGTTGGGGGAGACCCCCACCCCCTTTCCCCCGCACAAAACATGGTGGGTGTATGTCGGTTATATGATGTAATTGTGTGTAAATGTGTGGACTACCAAAGTGCAATTAGAATTAGGGTGATAGTGATTGGAGCACTGCAAGCCACTGCGATGGGCAGCAGGGCCCCCATCCCCCCAAGCCCTCAGTGTCTAAAATGCAATTAAAATTGAGGTGAGTTCAGCCCCACCGCACAGCAAAGGTATTCCCTTCGCCGACACAGCGTGGCACACCCCCACTCCAAAGGCCTAAATGTATCAAAGAAGATATACATTCCACCCAGAGTCAGGGGGAGGGGGAGGGTGGGAAATAAGACTGGGAGGTAGGCGGTCTAAAAGTGAGGCTGTCCTCCCCAGAAGTCAGCTTGCAAATTGGTTCATGAGGCCACCCTCTGCCCCCAAATCCCAACCCAGGGCGAGGGCCGCCAGTGGAAGCAGCCCAGGACCCACCAGCATCGCTCCCCGGTGCTCCCAGCACCACAAACATGATGTGGCAGCCATACCAATTCCCACTCATCTTACACACACAAACAGGGACAACAATAGTCACAATAGTGAACAATGGGCCAGATCCACATGGCGCCCAACATGCCAAGCGACACCCCCGAGCGCCCACGACCACCCACCCCAGACGCACACCGACAGCTGCAGGCCGCCCTGCAACCACAGCCTCCCCGGAGTAACCCGATGGAAACACGGCCACCAACCCACACCAATGGCCCCCCAACCCCCCCAAAGCACCAACACACACCCGCCGCCAATGACACCAGGGGCAATGCGACAAAGCGCCTCACCCCTCGACACAACAGCAGGGCGGCCGGGACAAGCAGGCCCCAAAACGCCAACCCCCATGCCACTAGATGGACTGCCCAACCCCTGCCACACAACACACCCACTTCTGCTTCCACTCATACACAAGCCCCCACTTACACCCACTCTCACACACATGCATACCCACATCCGCAGACCCCAGTGGACGGGGAGCGTGACCAAGGATACAGGCACCTACCCCAGGGTGCTGCCAGGGCCCCAGGGAAAACGTGATCCCGCCACGCAAGGACGGACCAGGGCCAACCCGCACCACCGGCGCACACCCGACCCCGGCTCAATGGGGGGGATGCCCCCCCCCATCACCAGGGGCCCAGGGCCAGACCTAGAACCCCCCCCCCCCCCAAGAGGCAAGGCCAGCCGGCCGGGAGCCACAGCAGCCCACCCCGCAGCCCCCCCAACCAACTCCCAACTGACCCCCAGGGTCAGACAAACGGCCACCCTGGAACAGGCCCCCCGGACATCCGCGGTCGGGGCACAGCCAGCCGCCAGAGGTGCCAAGGAGAGCAAGCCACTGCCTTCCACCCCTCAGATTATAGAATTAATAAGGGGGGACCAGAGAGAATTGAATTGAATTCTGCCAATTGATTATTTGAGGAGGCTGACAATCTCTCAAGTCTAATATAATCCAATTGTAAGCTATTATAATAAGTCATGCATAAGTTATTTCTTGATTTCCAATTTATGAGGATAGTTTTCTTTGCGATGCACAAGGCAGTGAGAACCATGTGTGACATCCTTGGATCTATATTTATTTCCCTTAAATCACCTAATATGCAAAGTGTGGGTGAGGATGGGACACTACACCCAAGCCATGCTGACAAGACCTCACATGTCTTCTGCCAGAACTTTTGAACCGGTGCACAGGACCACATAGCATGCATATAGCTATCCGGGACGTTGCTGGTGCAGTGAGAGCAGATATTTGTGTGACTCAGGCCCATTTTGAACATCCTTCGTCCTGTGTAATGAATTCTATGTAGAACTTTATACTGTATAAGTTGTAAGTTAGAGGTTTTAGTCATCTTAAAAGTTTTTAAACATATTTGTGTCCAGAAACTTTCCTCCTTATTGATCGATAGGTCTGTCTCCCATTTTGATATTGGAAGGGATACGGACTCATCCAGCTTTGATAATAGTCCATGTATTTTCGATATCAATTTAGGGGAAAAAAGATTTAGAAACTCTGTCACCTTAACTGGCACCTCTAAATTTGTCTGATTAAGATTAAATCTTGCTTTTATTATGGATTTAAGCTGTTGGTATTCAAAATACTTTTTTATCACTGATGTCATACTGTGACACTAGTTCCTGAAATTGGATAAAATTTCCGCCTTGAATAAGATGTTCTAAGTTATTTATTCCGTTCTCTTGTCATAGTGGAAATTTTAATGTCCTCTTTTGTTGCAAGATATCAGGATTATTCCAGATGGGCGTGAGTTTACAGGGGACAAGTGAAGACCTCGTTATTTTTAAAAATTTCCACCAAGCCATCAGAGAGGAGCTGATATTAATACTTTTAAAACAGTCATGGTGTTTAATACAGGGACTTATAAAAAGGTAAGTCAGAGATATTTAGCAACCCACAGAGAGCCTGTTCATCATCTAACCAAGGGTTTCCTAGTGGGGTTGATTTTGTCCATTTTGAAACAAACTGCAGTCTATTGGCTAAAAAGTAATTAAAACAAAATTCGTAGATCTAAGCCTCCGCACTCTTTAGCTTTTTGGAGAGTTTTTAAACTAATCCGTGAAGGTTTATCCTTCCATAAAAATTTACTTATATTTGAGTCTAGAGACTTAAACCAGGCCATTGATGGTTGGGTAGGAATCATTGAGAACAAATAATTGATTTTAGGAAGGACCATCATTTTAACGGTTGCGACTCTTCCCATTAGTGATAAAGGTAGTGTCCTCTAGAGCGTAAGATCGTCTTGTATTGTTTTCAAAAGGGGAATGTGATTTAGTCACAATAACTCTGAGATCCTGGGGGAAATATCTATTCCTAAATATTTAATATTACATGATTGTATTGGAATAGTAGATGTATTTGAGAAATTGCAATTTATAGGTAGAACTATTGATTTACCCCAGTTAATAGAGTAGTCTTTATCAGTGTTTATACACTGATAGACTTATATCTATACAAGACTACTTTATCAGTAGTCTTTATCAAAATTTATCGGTGAGCACCACTGTCTGAAGAAGAGATCTCTGTGAGTTTTCAAGGAAAATCAATACATCATCACCATAAAGACTAATCTTGTGTTCTTTTTCTCCAGTTTGAATACCTCTATCAACATTTTGTCGTATGGCTGCTGCTAATGGTTCAATAAAGATGGCAAAAAGTGAGGGAGAGAGTGGACACCCCTGCCTAATACCTCTCTGGAGATTAAAGCTTCGGGAAGTCTGATCATTTGTTCAGACAGACAGCTGGACAGCTATATAGTGTTTTAATCCAGTTTATGAAAGATGAACCAAACCCAAACTTGTTTAACACCATAAAAAGAAATTTCCAGTTAACACAGTCAAAGGTTTTCTCTGCATCCAGGGACAAGATTGTAGTTTCTACATTATTGATCTTGCAGTAGTCTATTAAATTAAATAGCCTACGTGTATTATCAGCCAAGTGCCTACCCTTGATGAAACCTGTTTGATCTGGGTGTATAATAAACAGAATTATTCTTTCCAGTCTTTTGACGAGAGCTTTGCAAATTATTTTAAGATTGACATTCATAAGTGAGATGGGACGGTAGCTGGATAAAAGTGTAGGTTCTTTTCCAGGTTTAAGGAGCAGGATAATACTAGCAAAACTCATATTTGGAGGGATTACATTATCTTCTTTAATTTGGTTCACTATTTTAAAGAAAGTAGGTGCCATCACAGGCCAAAATTCTTTATAAAATTCTACTGGAAAACCATCTGGTCCTAGCGCTTTGTTGTTTGGGATGTGCTCAAGTGCCTTCTGGAGTTCAGACACCTGAAGAGGTGCATCCAGAGCTGCAATCTGTTCATTATTTAATCATGGTAAGTGAATATCGTCCAAAAATTTATTTATCTCTGAGTCAGATGGGTTAACCTGAGATGAGTAGAAGTTTTCATAAAACTTTCTGAAGGAGTTATTTATTTCTTCAGGCTCTTGGGTAATATTTCCAGTCATATTGTTACGACCCGAGCGTCGATCTTGTCCGCGCTCGGGCCATATATCATCTCTTCCGACCTTGACAGCTGTGGATTACATTCTGGATCCACCGGGCTCTTATTGTGACAGCGCTCGGTGGGGTTTCCAGCTGTCAAGGTCAATCAGCTGTTTGGTATCACTGCTCGTTAGCGACCGGCTTTATTAGCAGGCGCTGGCAGCAGTTGGGTGCTGGAGTATCGTCAAACATTCCTGGTCCTCGTTCGTGTCAGGTTCGTGTAATATCCTTGTTCATGTTCATAGTTAAGGTCATAGTGGCTGGGGTTAGCCCTACGATCCCTTGTATTCTGTAGTGTGTGTTTTTGCCCACAGCGGCTCACAGTTTTGTGTTCTCGTCTTGCCTTTGTTAAAATAAAACATCAAATGCAAAACTCACTGGAGACTTTTGGCGTTTTATGGTGGCCCTCGAGGGTCACCGCATGACAGTATACTCCAGCCAAGGACGTCTAAACGGAGATGCCACACCGAGATGCCTTTCACCGTGAGTTTTTTGCCGTAGGATGGAGTTTTCCCCATTAGTTGGACTTGGTAGAGAGATGCCCGTCCGCGAGTGTGGTTTTTGCCCCGAGTGGCTGGAGGAGATTGATGGCTATCTAGTGGAAGCCGCCCGTCTCATGCCCACTGAAGCGGCCGATTACCACTTATGCCTCGCCCTGCGGGGCATGCGCAGTTACCACCTTACCTCTACTTCGGAAGGAAGGGAGAGGTTATCATGGATTGTGGCACAGTGCGAATTGATGGAAAAAGTGCTCCAGGAAACCACTCCACCTCCCGTGAGGACAGCATCCCTGGCGAGAGTGGGGATCCTTAGGCTGGAGGGAAAACCCAGCAGGAGACCTGCGGATCGGAATCCAGCTCCTGTCGCCCGTCCAGTCCCAGCGCCATGTGTTCCTGGGTCCCTCGCTGCACCGTTGGCCAGTAGGCCTCATCGCCATGCTCCTACCAAGTCCCAACGAGAACCCCGTCCGGATCCAGCTCCGGGTCGTCGGAGGAACCCAGCCTCCCAATTGGCCGCTTCTCTCAAGTCACGACAGGAGGGAACCCCCACAGTCGCCGCCCCCGGGTCATCTGTTCCAGCTGCGCAGTCAGCTCCTCTTGCCCATATCACCCCATCACCCCGGCTGTCGTGTCCTCCTCTTCGATGTCATCCCCAGCGGCTGTGAGTGCTGTGAGTCATGCTTCGGCGAGGCCCGTCAGCAATCCCTCCCGAGCGGCTCCTCCTCGTCACCCCGAGGGGCCCCTCCGTTACCTCCCGGAGGGATAGAAGGAGGACTCCACCCGCTGCAGCAGAATCAGAATCAGAATCAGAATCAGGTTTATTGCCATTGTTCATGTGATACACAAACTAGGAATTTGTCTCGGTGCCATGCTGCAACATTATAAACATAATGAGAAAAAGGGATAAACTAAAAAACTAAAGGACTAGAAACGTGCAATAAGTGTAGAAAAATAAGTAATAATAAGTAATAATAATAATAATACTAGTAATAATGAGTAGTACTAGTCAAGGCAGTTTAAAAAATTAGCATGTAGCAGATAATGTGAAGTACCACATAGTGCAGTCAATAATGCAACAGAAAAACAGTGATGAATGACATGAGTCTGGTTGAGCTGCTGTACACAATGCACGAGAGTCAAAAGTCACTTAGTGTTCAGCAGTCTGATGGCAGAGGGGAAAAAGCTGTTCATGTGCCGAGAGGTTTTAGTCCGAATGGACCGAAGCCTTCTACCTGAGGGGAGGGGGGGCAAACAGCACGTGACCAGGATGTGAAGGATCGGCTATGATCCGGCCAGCACGCCTCCGGGTCCTGGAGATGTACAGGTCCTGGAGAGATGGGAGCTTGCAGCCTATCACCTTCTCAGCAGTGCGCACGACGCGCTGCAGCCTTAGTCTGTCCCTGGCAGTGGCTCCTGCGTACCACACAGTTATGGAGGAGGTGAGGATGGACTTGATGATGGCCGTGTAGAACTGCACTAACATCTTGGTGGGTAGCTTGAGCTTCCTCAGCTGCCGCAGAAAGAACATCCTCTGCTGGGCCTTTTTGATGAGGGAGCTGATGGTTGGCTCCCATTTGAGGTCTCGGGTGATGGTGGTGCCCAAGAAGCGGAAGGAATCTGCAAAGGTGATGGGAGAGCCTGTGATGGTGAGGGGGGGCAGGGGGGATGTGACTTTCCTGAAGTCCACAATCATCTCCGCTGTCTTCAGAGCATTCAGCTGCAGGTTGTTGTGGCTGCACCAGGACACCAGCTGGGCCACCTCTTCCCTGTAGGCGGACTCGTCACCGTTGGAGATGAGCCCGATGAGGGTGGTGTCGTCCGCAAACTTAATCAGCTTAACAGACTGGTGGGAGGAGGTGCAGGAGTTGGTATAAAGGGAGAAGAGTAGGGGGGAAAGTACACAGCCCTGGGGTGATCCAATGCTGATGCTAACAGAGTCTGAGACAGACTTCCCCAGCCGCACATGCTGTCTCCGGTCCGTCAGGAAGTCGGTGATCCACCTGCAGAGGGAGTCAGGCACGTTGAGCAGGGACAGCTTGTCCTGGAGGCACCATCTTCTCCCCAGGAGGCAGGCAAGTGCAAGTTCATTCACTCCACCATAATTATGATCTGCCTTGTCTGACTTCTGGGAGCGGAGTTTGGGGTTTGCAGCCCCCCGAGCTCCCGCAACCTGCTGTAGTTATAATAACCAAACCTGCTGCCTCTGTGTCTCCCTCTGCTGAGTGGTCCGCGACGCCAGGTCTACGTCGCGGGGTGAGGAGGGGGCCTGCAGTGCTGGAAAGCCTGGATCCAGCCCTGCAGCCACGTCGTGGACAGAGGAGAAGAGCAGACTGCGGCCCAGAACCTGTGCCGACGATGAAGCATCCCCGGGTCTCCTCACCAGAGTGGTCCGAACCAGTGGGTCGAGGGTCCCCTGCCTCCACGCCAAGCGGGTCATCGGCGTGGACATCAGTGCGAGAGGAACCTCGGGCTGCGGAAACCATCTCGCCAGTTGCAGAGCCCGACGCAGCTGAGTTGGAGCCTGCGCACGAACTTCTTCACCCTGAGCCTGGATCGACGGAGTCCTGGACTGCAACAGAACCCGAGTGCAGGCAAGTGCTCCCTCTTGTGTCTCTGTCCCCTGTTTTGGAGCATTTTTGCCTGCCTCTCGGGGAGACGAGTGAGGGGCAGCCGCCTGCTGCGCCTGAGCTCGTCTCGCTGGGTTCTGTTGCTGCTGGTGATACTGATCCCGGTTCTTCTGTGTGTTCTGAGCTTCCTTGCAGTATCACCGGGGCGGAGCCAGTCGGGGTCGCTGAGTTGGAGGTTCCAGGTTCGGGGGTGGAGGTCATCAGTGGAGCTGCACCGACCCAGTCAGGGTCCTTTGTGGAGGCTGCTGTGGCCCAGTCGGTGGGCGCACCCGAGACCCAATCGGGGTCCATCGCGGGAGCTGCTTTGGCCCAATCGGGGTCCAACATGGGTGCGCCCGAGGCCCAATCGGGGTCCACCGCAGGTGCTGTTCTGGCCCAATCGGGGTCTGACGTGAGTGCAGCCGGGACCCAATCGGGGTCCAGCGGAGGTGCAGCGCCGGTGTGGTCCGAGGACGATGGAAGAGCGGCAGTCCTTTTGCCGCCTGGCTCGGTATGGGCTCATTTTGGTCTTCTGTCCCCTCTACAGAGTTATCGCCCCTGCACATCATCGCCGGGGGCCATGGGGGTCCCTTTTCGCTTGCCCCGGCTCTCCCGTGTTTTGTCCTCGCCAGGGAGGCCGCCGTGGGCTGTTCTCCCCCGGTACAGGTGGCTGAGGGATGCGGGTCGGCCGCCTGAGGAACTGTTTCGCTGGTTCGGCGCCTTGGGTCGGCCGCCCGATTTGTCATGTGTATTACTGGGCAACCTGGTTCGGCCACCTGAGGAACTGTTTCGCCGGTTCGGCCCCTTGGGTCAGCCACCCGACATGTGTGTTTTTCTGGGTGACCTGGTTCGGCCACCGGAGGAGTGGACTTTCCGGGCCTGGGACTGTGGTAAGCCACCCAGTCATGTTCCGCCCCCCATGACCACCCACCCGTCGGCTGTTGGACACGGGGAGACCGCCTGAACTGTTCCCGTGGCGTTTGGTCTCCACTGGTTAGCATGAACTGTCGGGGGTAGAGGTCATTCTTGGTGGTAGTCTAGCCCTGTAATTGTTTTGTTGTCCTGTGTGTAATTGATTTTTGCATTTGGGGGTGGTATTCTTGTCATCGTGCTTTGTATTGTTTTTTTTTCTTGTCTTGATCTTGATTTGTGCTTTAAGGAATGTTGTATTTTTCTGTTATCGTGCCTGTGTAATTGTGTTTCATGCATTTTGGAGTGGTAGTCTGATCCAGTATTTATTCTGTTTTTCTTGTTATCATGTGTTTTGTTTCTCGTATGGTTATTTGTGTATTTTGGGGAATTTGTGATTTATGTTCTGCAGCTGCCGCATGTGTCCTATGGGTAATTCATTTGTGCATATGGGAATGTGGTATTTTTGTCATTGTGCCTGGTATAGTTGGGGGGTTTTTCTACCCTTTTTCTGCCTTGTTTTGATCGTGTTTTTGCCCTAGTGAGTGTATCTTTTGTTGTCCTGTCTGTGTTACGTTTTCATGTGTTTTTTGAGTGTTTTTTTTCTCTCTCTTTGATGGTCTGTGCTGATTCTCGGCTTTTGTCTCTCTCCCGCCGGGCCTGCCCCATCTGCCCACCCTGGAGGGGGGGGGGGGGGGTGGCATGGATGACTATGGGCATTCTGGAGCCCGCCATCGGAGGGAGGGTACTGTTACGACCCGAGTGTCAATCTTGTCCGCGCTCGGGCCATATATCATCTCTGCCGGCCTTGACAGCTGTGGATTACATTCTGGCTCCACCTGGCTCTTATTGTGACAGCGCTCGATGGGGTTTCCAGCTGTCAAGGTCAATCAGCTGTTCGGTATCACTGCTCGTTAGCAACCGGCTTTATTAGCAGGCGCTGGCAGCAGTTGGGTACTGGAGTATCGTCAAACATTCCTGGTCCTCGTTCGTGTCAGGTTCGTGTTATATCCTTGTTCATGTTCATAGTTAAGGTCGTAGTGGCTGGGGTTAGCCCTACGATCCCTTGTATTCTGTAGTGAGTGTTTTTGCCCACAGCGGCTCACAGCTTTGTGTTCTCATCTTGCCTTTGTTAAAATAAAACATCAAATGCAAAACTCACTGGAGACTTTTGGCGTCTTATGGTGGCCCTCGAGGGTCACCGCATGACACATATCCTTGATAGAGTGGATAGTTGTTTTTTTCTTTATTCAATCTAAGCTGGTTCGCAAGATATCGCCCCGATTTATTACTGTGTTCAAAGTTCTCAAGACACAGTCTTTGTATTAAAAACTGTGCTCTTTTGTTTTGTAATTTCTTTTAATTCCAGCTTTAATTTTCTCAGATCGTTAAGTGTCTGTTCCTGTGGGGAAACGGCATAGGTTGTCTCCAGTGATTTAATTTTCTGTTCTAAGTCCAGTACCAGTGCTTTTTCTTTATTCTTATATGAACAGTAAGAGATTATTTTACCTCGCATGACCGCTTTTGCTGCTTCCCAAAGAACACCTGGGAATATTCCTGGCACATCATTATATTCCAGATATGATTCCCACTCTTTATTAAAGTAGTTAATAAAGTCTTTGTCTTTCCGTAATGATATATTAAATTTCCAGCTCCTAGTTTCCCTTGTAGCTTTCTTATTTACTAGTGTAAGATATACTGGATGCTGGTCACTAATAGCTTGATTTGAACATATTTGCATCCTGTGTCCTGTGTAGGGCGAACTGCGCTGATGACCTCAGTTACAAAGTGGTGCTGTGAGCCCCAGATGGTAGCGCTGAGCTACCGGTCGGACCTTTAGCTCAGCACGATCGTGCTGTGTGTGTCTCTGACCAGTTAACTGTGAGGTCGCGGGTTCGTGTCCTGTGTAGGGCGAACTGCGCTGATGACCTCAGTTACAAAGTGGTGCTGTGAGCCCCAGATGGTAGCGCTGAGCTACCGGTCGGACCTTTAGCTCAGCGCGATCGTGCTGTGTCTCCCATGCTCGAACTGTGTTAGTTGACTGAGAGGTCGCGGGTTCGTGTCCCGTGTGGGGCGAACTGCGCAGGATGATCTCTGTCATCTCTGTCTCTGTCAGCCCTGCTCGCATCTCTGTGAGCAGGGCTGCTCGCAGAGATAGCAAAAAGACGTAACAAACTAATAGTTTTTTTTTTGTTTGTTTTTTTTTTTGAATGCAAAAGATGCAATAGACTTACACAATGGTCCTCTCCGGCATACAACTAGGAACATACCGGTCGCTATGGAGGGTGAGAATATGTATGGGCACATAATCATACCATGTAGGATAACTAAATAGACGGTTATGCTGTTTCATCCCACCTAGCAACAATGCTCTGCACTGTGTGTGTTTATATATTTACATATTTATTCCATCTAGCTACAATGCTCTGCACTGGGTGTGTTTATATTTATATATCTATATATTTATTCCATCTAGCTACAATGCTCCGCACTGTGTTTTTATATATCTACATATTATTCCATCTAGCTACATTGCTCCGCACTGTGTGTGTTTATATACTTGCATATTTATTCCACCTAGCTGCAATGCTCCATACTGTGGGTGTTTATATATTTACATATTTATTCCATCTAGCTACAATGCTCTGCACTGTGTGTTCATATATTCATATATTTATTCCATCCAGCTACAATGCTCTGCACTGTGTGTCTGTGTGTGTGTGTGTGTATATATATATTTTATAGTAATATGTACATATGTATATTAGCTGCTCTTGCTTGCTTGTTTTTTCTTGCCTTCTGATTGTTGCTCTGAGTGTTGCTATCCCTGTGCTGTTGCAATCCTGGAATTTCCCCGTTGTGGGACTAATAAAGGCTTATCTTATCTTATCTTATTTCAGTGTCTGTGATGTCCCTCAAAATAGAGTTACTGGCTAAAAAGAAATCTAGACGTGAATATGAACTATGAACTGATGAAAAAAAAAAGTGTATTCCCGAAGAGTTGGGTGAAGAGAACGCCATTCATCGCAAAGACCAAAATCAGTCATGTATTGTTTGAGAGCGTCAGTAGCCTGCCATTTTTGGTAATTCCCCGATGTACTGAGCCTGTTGATTGCAGGGTTTAATACCAGGTTGAAGTCCCCTCCTATTATAAGTGTAGTGTTCAAGTGCTCAGAAAGAGAAGTGAAAAAAAAATGTGAAAATAGGATGGGTTGTCAACATTTGGGCCATAAACACTTGCAATACATAGATCCAAATTTTGAACTGAGATTTTTAGTATTATAAATCTACCTTCCGGATCTGTTATGGTATTATTCACAACAAAGCATATTCTTCTGTATACCAGTATAGCTACCCCCCTTTGTTTAGACTTAAAGCCGGCTGAGTACATGCGGGGGAATTCCGGGGAGGTGAGCGCATCTACAGACGACTTAGAAACATGTGTCTCTTGCAATAAGACAAAGTCTGCCTGTAGATCCTTCAGTTGATTAAAAACTTTGTCAATACTTCAGTGCGTACAGGACGTACAGGAAAATTGAAATGCTGTTTCTCTTTCTCTTCGTGGTGTGCTTAATATATAATTAAAGAAGGAAAACGAATGAAAAACAGCAACAGCAGTCTATGTACAGTAATGCTACCTGTAGTGCAAATAAAGATAAAAGATAAAACCCAGCAATCCCGTAGTTCAAATAAAGATAAATGATAACACCCAACAATCCTATATACAGAAAAAGTGGAGCCATAATACCCGTAATTGCAAGTTAAATGCAGTAGTGTAAGTGCAGACAGTGACAGATTTGGACCGCACATGATCAATATTTCAATAACAGACAGACAGCAGCAGGTATGGCATTTGTGAAGATGGTTGCAGTAAGGTGCAGAGACATACAGCAGCAGATGTAATTACTGTTGGTGTGCCAAATCTTTCTGTGCAAACAGCTGAGGTAGTTATTGTGTGGGTGAGTGTGTTACGGTTCAGGGGTGGGGGTGGGGGGATGAGCAGAGTTCAGGGTCCTGATGGCCTGGTGAACAAAGTCATTTAGCAGTTTTGTGGAGCGAGCCCGAAGGCTCTAGCACCTCTTCCCCGAGGGCAGAAGGCTGATGAGGGAGTGGAAGGTGTCACCTGCAATGTTGATGGTTCTGCTGGTGAGATGGGTATGGTAGACGTCCACGGGGGACGGGGGGGGGTTGGCAGAGGGGCACTGATGATGTTGCTGGGTGCTTTCACTGTGCATTGTAGTGTCTTCTGGCAGAAGGTGGGTCACCTTCCGTACCACACCATGATGCAGCTGGTGAGGATGGTGCCCTGGTAGAATGAGCACATGATGGGGGGGTGGGGCTCATGCTCTTCTCATTTTGCGGAGGAAATAGAGGTGAGTTTGAGCCTTCTTGGTCAATAATGTGGTGCTGTTGGACTAGGCAAGGTCTTCAGAGATGTGCACCCCAAGGAACATTGTGCTGCTCACCCTCTCCACAGCTGCTCCATCGATGATCAGAGGGGGATGCTGTGAGTGTCTTCCCCTAACGTTGACCACAATCTCCTTAGTTTTTCCCATGTTTGAGAAGAGACTGTCTTTACACCACCGGACCAGTTGGCTCACCTCATTTCTGTAGTTGGCCTTTTCACTGTTTGTAATGAGGCCCACCACTGTTGTGTCATGTGCAAACTTGATGATGTGGTTGGTGCTGTAGGCTGGTACACAGTCATGGGTCAGTAGGGTGAAGAGCAGCGGGCTGAGCCTGCACCCTTGTAGGACCCCTGTAGTGGATTTATGGGTTTTATAGGTGTTTTATTGTTGGTACAAGTATTAATGTAAATATGAATGTGAGTAGGAATGAAGATTTCCTTTCATTACACTCATCTCCTTGTAGAGCACCAGTCCAGATAATGGACAATTTTATTAACAGTTCTTTATTTGTACCAATTATGAATCAGTCTAAAAAAAAAACCAAAAAACTTGTGAGTTCTTGTCTGCGGATAATTAAGAAAATGGACATGAAATCAAACAGTAACTCCCATATGTCTTTCAATGGTTTAATAGGAAATGTCAGAATAAGTTAACATATATGGATAACTTTAAAAAAGAGAATTCAACATGTGTTATGAGCATCATAGACTGGTATTGAGTTACTGAGTGTAACCTGTGAATCAAGCATTTTTGGAACCAAATAAAGCATAGTTTAACTTGGTGATATACTGGAAATTGGAAACCCATAAAATAGCATTGGTTAAGAAAAGTGGATGCAATTTTATGAAGAAAATGGTGAATAAAATATTTATAAAGATAGAAAATTGGTGTTACTCTGAAAAGAATGTAAATTAATGAAAGGACAAAATGCATTTTGAAATTCTGATGGGGGTTTGCATGAAAATAAGTTTAAAGAACCTATACCAGGAATATTCTAAAGAATTAAGTTTAAATTAAACATCAGCCAAGCAGAATCATTGTGTCCCAGTAGGTAGCAGGCGGTCTACTGGATTCTGTTTCAACTGGACTGGCGTGGATTCTGTTGGAATACTGGCAGACAGGCTCCTTACCACGGTTATGGCCTACTCCTGAGATCACAAAGGGCTAGTTCTTCAGCAGGCTGGCTGTGGTCTTCTCTTATGCACTGAAGAAGGAATTAGTTTATTGTACAAAGTCCCATCAGAAATTCAAACTGGGACAATAACAGATCTGTTTCTTCCGATGTATTGTGGCTGGAATGAGTTGGTTTAAGCTTAAAAAAATAATCAAACAAAATCTTTTTGCAAGGTAATTTAAAGAAAAAGATTAGAGAACAATGTGGGTCGGGATGCCTGCCCCAGTCCATAGACCCCCATAGTCCATAGACCCCCAGACCAGAGTGCAGGGCCATATTTCCATAGGCCACCTAACCAGAGGACAAGGTGGGACAGTGGCCAGAGGAACACAGAGCTCACCAAACAAACACAGAGAAGCCCTATGCTGTGTGATGACTGTGGCACGCTGACCCCGGCCTCTGGAACAAAGGGTGGAGGCACGACGGCCTCTTGGGCGATGGTTGGAGGCAAGTTGGTCTTATGGGCTAAGGGTTGAGGCACACTGGCTTCATGGGCTGCGTTTGGAGGCACGCTGGCCTCTTGGGCTACAGTTGGAAGCACGCCAGCCTCTTGGGCTGTGGTTTGACCAGACTGCCTGACCTCTGGTATTACTGGTGGAGGTCCCCCGACCTATGGTATGGGTGGTGCTGAAACATTGGGCTCCAGCACCTAGAGAACCACCCCTGCTACAGTCACCTCGGACGGAGGAGAAAAGCAGGGTGAGACGTCACCAAAAACAGCAGGAGCTAGGCAAGTACCCAATGACTGTCTGTTGTGCACTTTTGCTCCAGCAACCTCTCCCCCTGGTGGTCAAGATTTTTTTCAAGAAAATATTCAGTTCAGATGCCAAAGATTTCCAAGGCTATAACTTGAAAGTGGTAAGAGATAATAGCTTACTGTCAATTAGAAAGATTTAGAATATGATTCAAAGTTTGAGATAGGTGCAAATTTATGCATCTATTTTGCATAATTCCATGGCAGCTATATTGAATTATATAACTTTCAATCATAAGTGGACTTTGGACATATTTACACAAAGGATGGTTTTGTTTTTTGTCACTGTATTTTGTTTTGGGGTTTTTTGTTATCTTCAAAGTATATGAAACAGAAAATCAGTACGATATAAACAAATAAATTTGTCAGACTTACCGTTGGCCAGGCGGCTCATTTCGCCCATTTTTGTCATTATTTTGTCTTCTCTTGGTCATTTTCGCTTTCTCTCTTACATCCAGAAACTCTTATGATTATTCCATCTCAATTTTGCTTTTATTCCGCCGCAACTTGTCTTATATGATGACACGGAACCAGCGCGATTGTTCTGTCCAGTCACATGGCGCTGGGGTCGATGGCAGGTGAAAATTAACCAGCTTTGGCCACCCTCTGCTATAACAAAATGTAGATATTTACCTTCATAAGCTAAATAATCTCTTTTTAGAATCATAGTTGGCAAATTTGGGAGCAAATGCCTCCTCCGTCTTGTGATAGAGCACATCATCATTTGTTTACAAACTCTTATTTGTTGGTGTCCCAGAAGTGAGGTTTTTGGATGGTTATTTCGGAGGCATAAGTCCTCCAAGGCCAGAGCAGTAAGTTATACGTGTCTGTCACCTTGTGAGGTGAAATACTTAGTACAACTGGGGATTTTTTTTATGGTTTATGGCCACATCACATGACAGGCGCAGAACTGCGACATAGACAGTGAGGGTGCTTTCCATGTCCATGAAACCAAGACACAAGAAGGGTTAACTAGTATTGGTGTTATAAAAGTAAAGAAAATCACTTGCCTGAGCTCTTGGTCCTCTGCTGCTGGGTTGACCTCCTCAGGACAAGCTGCAGGAGCCGGAGCGTACAACTCTGGTAGAGCAAGATCTTGAGTGTGCACTGTGGGAACAGTTGGAGCTGTGGCATGTGCCTCAGGGATAGCGGGAACCATTGTGTGCACCTCGGGGACAGCGGGAGCCGTTGTGTTTGCCTTGGAGACAGCTGAAGCTGTTGTGTGCACCTTGGGGATGGTTGGCGCTGTCGTGTGCACCTCAGGAATAGCTGGAGCTGTTGTGTGCACTTAGGGGATGGCTGGAGCTATGATGAGCACCTCATGAGCAGCTGGAGCTGTCTGGAGAAGAGCAAGAGCTGATGGTGGTGCTGGGAAGTGACATGGAGCTGGTACTGGAGCTGGGGAGGGATGTGGTGCCGGTACTGGAGCTGGGGAGGGGCGTGGAGCCAGTACTGGATGATCCTCATGCAGGCCCGACACAACAACAGCAACTGGTGGAACATCAGGTCTGGGGGCCACAGCTACTCGAAACCCCCTCCTGGAGGTACCTGCAGCTGGAGGAGCTTCAGGGGCAGCTGGATCATCCCAGAGCAGTAGATTGCCACCCAGTATAGCCAGTCTCTCACAAAAACCAGAATGGGACACAGGAGATGCAGGTGAGGATGGATGGATGGACGAGGCAGCAGAGTTTAATGCAGAGTGGGATGGAGAGAACTCAGCAGTTGAACGGAGCCACGGTTGAGTCTCCCCACCAGGAACCAGCTAAGTCCCTTCCTTTAAAGATGTTAAAAAAATGATAGGGTACTTGCCTGTATTCCTGCTCTGCTGCAGCTGACCCGTCCAGTGAGTCCTCCCAGGAGAAGCTGGAATTTTTTCAGTCGGGATGCCCGATGATGTTGTGCTGGCAGTGGACTGAAGGAGGAGGAAATGGACGCCTGGGGTGCCCTTGCCAGGGATGAGAAGATGGCCACTGTGTCCTATGGCACCAGCAACGAGCACGTCTTCCACCGACAGGATGGATGCAGTCCCTCCTCCACTGGCTCCTCTCCTGCCACCAATAGCGGTTCCATTAGCCCGCAGATGAGAATCCGCATGTTGATGCTCATCTCATGCCGACAGGTGAGCACAGAAAACCGTCGGAGGGCTGGAAGCGCCTCACTCAACTCCTCGGCACATTCGAGGCAGAGGAAGGCTTCCTCCGGTGTGTGGGAATTCCGGGCATTCTCGATGCAGGCCTCAATGTTGGTTGCTTCCCACTCTTCCTTCTCATTGAGGCCCATCTGCCGAAACTTTAAATATGCTGTGTCCATACTGATGGGTGTCCTACTGTCATGGTTTGTGGGAAATTGGACCCAAACCCAATTTTCAAGTTGGCAGGAGAATTTTTTTTTTTTTTTTTTTTTAAGCTGGCCGAACAGGTGCAGCATGAGAAAAAACCCCAACAAAGAAACAGCTCAGGAGCTGTAACAAAAACTAACTCAATTAGGCAGGAATACAGGACTGGATCATAAGGCAGAACAGACATGTGTTGTTCACACAAAGTATGACGATGACAACCATGGGGAACACAGATTGGGGCTTCACATGAATAGACACAGGAGTAATCAAATACAATACAGAACAGGTGGGCATCATCAGTGGTAAATGGAGACAGCAGGGCATGGTCAGAGACACAGAAACAGGATGGGTGGGGCAGCACAGGTAATCACATGCAGAGGATCAGGAGAGACAAGACCATGGCAAAGATAATAATGATGATGATAATAATACTGTTAACAAACTAGGACAATGACCCATGGAGAAAAAAATATACAAAACAGAATAATAATGGCAATCCAGGATAAAGATAATAATCAGAATGAAAGACAGAAAATTCCAAAATGAAACTTAAAGTGAGGGCAATGGCTGGGTCCCATGCCCTGAAGACAAGATAACACAATTATAAATTAGGATGAGGTCATCAGACCAAGCCCATGTAGAGACACCCTGCCTCTCACCTAATGATGCTGTGATAGGCTCCAGTCCCCCCGACCAAAAAAGGATTAAGCAGTAGAAGATGGATGGATGAATGATGGATGGATGGATGGATATAATTGTATCATGACCTAATTTTTAAAACTCTCTCCATTAATATGATGACCAAAGAGAAATTCTGGACGATAATTAACAAAAAAAAAAAGCCAAGAAGAAAAGGAAATATGATGACGCTTAGCTTGCTCTTGGATTCATTATGGATGTGGAGGGGCAGAGAAATAGCTGTGGGTAGGTGAGCTTGTTAATGGCTCCCCAAAGTTGGGAATTAAAAAAAAAAGTTTAAGACCCACTGGTATAAATGAACAATAACAAAAAAAAAAAAATAAAAAAATCAGGAGATAACAATTACCACAGTCTCTGAACTTTTACTGCTGACATGGATTTGAAACTATCAATGCTTCAGTTGTGCTGTTTAGAAAGAAACCTCAAAGCTTTGAATATTTTTCTGCACAATAAAAAAAAAAGCCTCTGAGCTCCATGAGGCTTCACCTGCCCAATAAGAATAAACGCTACAGCTCCTCAGTAGTATTTATTCTTGTTTAAAAGCAGCCTACTTTGTACATTTACTGCTGTTTACAGCCTATTAATGCAGTCTTGGCAGGCAAAGTACCTTACAATCATGTTCTCCGCTGGTGTACTGTTCCCTCTGGCTCCTTCACTTTGGCTCTCTCCTTGACCACTTGCACACAGAACGGTGCCTAGGTTTCAATTAGCGCTCCGTCTGCTGGCAGACTCTATAATTAAGAATGCTGTTCCAAAAATGGCAAGCATGATATAAATAAGTGATTTTTGGAAAGGGACTGGCGGGTCTCAGTGGATGAGGCGGTGGGCTGTATGCGGCCCATGGGCCACCAGTATTCCATCCCTGCTTTAGGGGATCCCTTTCACAACCTCCCCATTTTGTTTCTACTTGGTCCAGATTTTAGACACAGCTGACTGGGAACAACCAACATCTTTTGATGATTTAGTTTCTTGAAATGGTTTTATAATCCTCTCCTTTGTTTCAACTGACATTTCTCATGTTGGTGTCATTGATTCATGTTTATCAGCTTGATGCGACAACTCACCAAGATGTACAGATTAAATAGCAGATTCAGTTCAGCAGGTATTTGTTTTAGGACAGCAAATTATAGAGTGGTTCCATAATATTTTCCTCAGAATTCAGTGATTCCATTTTTTTCTCTGCTTGATCTAATGAAAAATGGCAACTGACTACAACAACTTTCTTTCATTCTTTTTTTAAATGTTTTTAAAACCCAGAGGTTTGGCATTTTGAATGAAAATAGTTTTGTTACATGTCTGTGATAAATTTATTTATTTTACAAAATTAAACATTTGAATGAACATCAACCGAGAGTGGTGATTCCATAAATTTTTACCGCAGGTTGTACAAAAGCCTCAAAACCTTCAAGGGCAAATATAGCAATGCAGTTTCCATGGAGTCAACAATGCATGGAAAAAAATGTGGTTCTGTGCAAGGTTGAAATCATGCATATTTTTGACTGTTTTGTTTGAGGAGATAAAAGACAAACTATCACTGTCTTAACTCTTTTAGAGTAATGAACATTTTGCAGTTAGAATAGAACAAAAATTGTTGTTTTTAATGATCGAATTTTAATTTTAAATAGAAATGTCAGAGGTGGTGGACACTCTAGTCCTGATGCTTTACATGAAATATAAACTAATTGTTTAGCTGTTAAGCACGCAGCTGTTTGCTTCCAGTTTCTCCCTGCATTTTAACGGCAGTTTTCAGTGAATAAGCGCCACTGTTTATGCATAAATACCAGACAATCACAATTAATGACTAGCTATTGAACATTCTGGAGCATTTAGCAGATAAAGAGGCAGACAATTTTCACAGCAATAGTTAATATAACAGAAAAAAATGGTTTATTCTCTCTGCATTTGCTTCAGATTTATTCAACAACTGATGCTTCAGAAAATGTAATATTCAAGAGCTTATGACTGGTTTGCTTGACTCCTAAAAGTGCTCAGAAATGTACAGACACTTGTTTATATTATATTTGCTCAACCATGTTTTATCTATTTGAGAAAAACTATCAATATTAATTTGGATAATGAAGAAAAGTCCCAAGTACATGCACTTTTCCATTTAACCTTCCAGGAACATCTACAACACACAGATATTAGACCTCATAGCAGTTCTTAGATTTGGATATTGTGGGAACGGGCCAGTCAAGAGGTCATGAATACACTGCATGAGTCGCTATAGATTTTTCAAGGAATTTTTTAATGATTGAAAAGTGCAAAACTATAAATAACTGTTCTGTCCTAGCTAGATGTAGGACTGAAATTATCAAGCTAGACAGTGATCACGAGTCTGATGTGTTGAAACTAAATATTTTTCCCCCTTTTCTTAATAACAGTTGTACATAATTATTTTTTTTTAAATTTTGCCTACATCTTTTGTCATCTGAAACTGAAATAAAGAAAAAATACATTTTGTTTCAAGAAGAAGAAGCTATCTCTATTGCCATTCAGTCCATCATGTACAGTAGAACGAAATTACATTTCTCCTATCTACAATGTTATTCACAAGTAGAATCAGAGGGGTCGCTGCCATGCAAAGAGCCCCCCCACAAAAAAAAAAAACAAAACTTCACCTTCCCCCATTCTATTACACTGAGCATCAAGCACCACTTTCAACCTCCCAGTTGCAGGGTGGATGCTCTATCAACTAGGCCACCCCTTCAGCCATTTCTGAATGCATACAAGGCAAGTACTTACAGACATATTCTATTGAAATTACCAGTCTTTAACTCCAAAACTCAAAACAACTTCATAATCACTAAATAAGAGTTGTTGCAGCTCAGGCCTACATTTCTGTACAACCCCAAAACACACATCCACATAAAGCATGTTGTAAATCGCTTTAATGTTAACTTCACTTGTCACTGTACAAAATGTGCATTGATGCCATAACCACTACAAGATATTAAGTCCTATCATGGAAGCTAATAAACTCTGTACATCATCTGAATATTTTTTACATGAGTAGGTGTTTTCCCAACTCTAAATACAGTACAAGGCACAAAACGCATGTTTCCCAGATATTTTTCATACAATTATTATTTGCATTTGGGAAGGGGGGGGTCGCCGCACAGCTGCTTTTTCATATGTTAGAGGAGTGAATTTTGGTGTAGTCCTAAATCACAAAGCAATCTAAAATATGGTATCCCCAATAAGTACTTCCAGACCATTTAGTCAGATTTTTTGCTGCTGAGGTAGCGTGAATCTTTTGTAACTCAAGATCACATTGAAGATAGATCGATAGATATATAAATAGATAACTTTATTGTCTGTCCCAGTCGGTGACAGAAATTCTTCTGCTACACTGCTACAACAATATAACGCATTCAGCACTGTCAAAGACATGTTCAGACTCACAAGATGAAAACAATAAAAAAAACCAAAACAAACATGGTTAAAAAGGAGACAGCAACAAATAAAATCATGTGCAATATGATAAGTATTTGATTTTGTTCAGAATGGTTATTGCAGAGTGAATAAATGATTTATTGTAAATGTTTTTATGGGACAAAGGAACTATACTGTCTGCCTGATGGCAGTAACTGAAAAGAATCTTGACGCGGGTGAGATGGGTCCTTTGTGATCAGGGTGGCTTTCCTGATCACAGAGCACTGATACAGTTCAGTCAATGGTGTCTGTGGTGAGACATTGATTTTACTAGCCTGATTAACTATACGGGAAAGCTTTGTTTTGTGCTGAATGGAGAGGGAGCTGTACGAGGATGAAATGTCAAAAGTAAGAATGGATTCAACTAATGAAGTGTAAACCAGCGTTACAATGTGTCTGCTGACATTAAACTTCTCAATTTCCTCAGCAGGTGGAGGCGTTGTTGTGCTTTTTTATAAATCTAGTCAACATGATGTGCAAAAGACAGGCTGCAGTCTGTTATGTATGGTAAAATACCTTTGGTGAAGGGTGAGGCAAGATGACTGGGCGAACACAGCTTTATTGACGTAGCAGAATAGCGGTAACATGGTAGGCACCTAGCAGAGGGCACTGGTCAAAAGAGGCCGCAATATGGGCGCTCTCTGCCTTAAATAGGGTGGTGCAGTGACGTGACAGGAAGAGAACGTCACTACACCGCACTTCACAATAATGTGCCCAAAAACTATATAACATTCTCCCTCCCCTTGAGAAAAGTCCCAAACCACACACACACACAATTGAATCCCCCCCACCCCCCATTTGGGAGCTGAATCACGCACTAACATAATGAAAAATAACGTACTAAAATGGCCTAACACATTCACACAAAAAAACCTAAAATAGGGCTGACGGATGGAATACCGTGCAGCCCGCACGGCAAGATGGATTATTCTGCCATCCAATAAACTAAAAAGAGTCCAGACATAAACTAAAATTACATGTCAGGCTTCTAAACTAAACACACAAAATAATCCCATTTTACAACATACATGCACTATAACACAAGAACTATGGACATTTAGTTATTTACAGCACTGTTCCTTGGGCAGGAGGACTAGAACCGGCATGGGGAAGGCCAGGGCAGCCCCTCAGCAAGCGCGCCTCTGGAAGCAGCAGACCCCTGGGATGATGGCTGATCTTTCGGACGGAAGAGCCTCGCTTCTTCACCACTGACACCTGCTCCCGTCCAGCCCCGTCACCTGAAGCCTCTTCTCGAACACACCGAAGCTGATTGGTGTGCCTCGCCGAGCCATCGGACAACCTGAAATATGCTGCGCCCAGCTTAGCCACAATGCGCAGACACCCTCGATGTTTAGGTGGCTGTTGTGTGGCCCATCTTCGCCGTGAACGTTCTTCACCCAGAACCCAAACCAAGTCCAAAACCCTCAACGGGGCCTGTCTCGGGCTGAAATGGTGCTGCTGAGCATGCGGTTCCTCCATGCTCGTTGTCTGGCCCCGACCTCTTCTAAGACCATCGTAGCGTTCACCATCGTAGCTGCAGACCCTCCATCCCCTTGTGGCCAAGCTCTGGAGGCATCTGGGGCTAGCATATCAGTGTCATTCACCGGCGCAGGTGCCTAGCCACTACGCTTGGTACCCCCCTCTACCGTTTCCCAAGTGCTGGCACTGAGACCCTCCTGTGCCGAACCTGAGTGAAGCTGGTCCTGCTTGACCACTGTGGTGTCCATTAATTCTTTGTCCCAAACAACGTCCTCATTGACCACCGGAACCAGAGGGTTCCACTGGCCACAACCGACCATTTGTTCCCAGCGTCATCTTTTATGGTGAAACCCAGTCTGTAAAACAAATCACAGCCCATGATGTTATCACCTTTGGCTGTCACGTGGAATGTGAAGTCAACCATCGTTGCAGATTTGTACCGAACCGTTAACTCCAAAGTCTCAACCATGCACAACCTGCCACCTCCATAATCATACAACGGTGTGGGTTACCTCTTATCCTGTAGTAGGGGAAAAAGTTCTTCACCATGGCTCAATTCAGCAATGACCCCGCTGCTCCCACGTCGAGCAGCTGCAGCACCTCCACGCCGTCCAGTTCCACTGTGCAAAATGTGTACCTGTTGGTACTGGGGAACAATGTATGGATGGTCGTCGGGGGCGGGCGGAGTGATTTCTTCCGTGGGCTCTCCGGTTCAGATACATGGCACACTCTAGCACAGTGGTTCAAACGCCCACATCTGCTACAATGTTCTCCCATAGCCAGGCAGTCCTTAGCCTTATTTCCATATGTCATGGACCTACAACCCTTGCACAGGGGTTTTCCCGGGGCAGACTTTTCGCTGACAGCGTTGGCTTCCATAGTATCATCATCCAAGCTATCCTCTCTATCCAAGTCCACAACATTTGCCGTAGCAGGAGGCTCCGGTGGCCGCTGTGACTGGTGCCAGGTTAGCTCCAAAGCTAGCTTGTCTGTGGCCTCCAACTGGAGAGCTAGCTCGACAGCTCTGGCTAATGTTAAGCCATTGGGCGCTGTGAGTAGCCTAGCTCACAATGCGGCACTACACATGTGCTCTGCAACCTGGTCACGTACCATCTCATCTTCCAATGGCCGAAAGCGACACTCGCTGGCTAGCTGCCTCAAGTCGGCGACAAACTGATGAATAGGCTCACCTACTCGCTGACATCACTGCTGAAAATGAATCTTATGGACAGTCATGCTATCCAGGGTGTGAAAGTGGCTGGCTAGCAGCTCCACAATGTCTTCAAAAGAGTCTGGAGCCCCGAGTGTGCACAGGACTCACTGGCCCTCAATACCCAGGTTGTGAACAAGTAGCGCATGTGCTCTTAGCTTGTTGAGCTTACCTAGGTCCAGCACACTGGTGTACAGTACGTCTGGAAAGCCTCAAACCACATTGACCAAGGCACCGGTGGCTTGCCCGGGAGCTCAAGAAAGGGGTGACATGATGTGATACACGCCTCCATGAGTTAATCCTCGATAGTCAAATGTTATGTATGGTAAAATACCTTGGGTGAAGGATGAGGTAAGATGACTGGATGAACACAACGTTATTGAAGTAGCAGAACAGCGGTAACACGGTAGGCACTTGGCAGAGGGCTCCAGTCAAAAGAGGCTGCAATATTGGTGCTCTCTGCCTTGTATAGGGCGGTGCAGTGGCATGACGGGAAGTGCACATCACTACACTCCACTTCACAATAATGTGCACAACACTATATACCACAGTCCATCTCTATTCCCAAATATTTAAAAAGTTGAACTTGCTCAATGGACTGACTCTGGATATTAAGGGGTGTAAAGAGAGAGGTTAAAAGTTTTTCGTAGCTCCCACAGCACAATTCCTTAGTCTTTGTTGTGTTTAACTCCAAAAAGTTTAGATTAAAAGTCTGAGCTAAATCGTTGACCGCCTGCTGATAGCGGGTCAGTGCAGTACTGTCTGTCAGGTGAGCCACCAGGGCCATGTCATCTGCATATTTAAAAAGAGTCATTCCTTCACTGTCATAGGAGATGTTATTTGTGTACACAGAGAACAAAACTGGAGATAAAACACAACTCTGAGGGAGACCTGTGTTTAAAATCAACTTGCTGGATATAAAACCATTTAAAAACACCTTTTGTGGCCTGTCATATAAAAAAAACTCTGTATCCATAACATCAATGTTGAGTGAACCTACAGGTCTGTCAGGTGATGTAGTAAGGTCTGTGTGTACAGTGTTAAGTTATGATTCCGAGCACGGGTCACGGTCATGCTTGGGTCTCCTGGGGTCTGGTGATTTTCTGTTTATGTATTTGTTCTTGTTTTCATTCATAATGGTTTGTGCTTTTATTATGACAGCGTCATTATGTTTCCTGCTGTCAAATTTGTTTGCGGGTTATCCCAGCTGTTTTTGTTTTCCCTGATTTTGTTCTCACTCATGCATCCACAGCTGTTCCACATTTTGGTTTTTCCCCAGCTGTCTATTTAAGGTTGCTCGGGTGGATCATTCCTCGCAGGGACCTTCCCTGTGCTTAGACAGGAATTCCATTTTGGTCCTGTTTATTCCTGCTCTTTTCTCAGACTCGCCTGTTACCCTGTAAGTTGCCCTTCATGGTTATCTTGTGTTTTTGTAAATTACACTTCGTGGTTAATATTTGTGTTTATTATTATTATTAAATGTGCAAATTCACAGCAGGCGATTGGTGCCTTGTTTCTGCCTTGAAAGGGCCAATAATGACAGAAGGTTACTACCAGCAGGTGCCAGAGGCTGTGAGTTTGCCTTTTTTTTTTTTCCTTTTTCCACTGTTCTATTTTTTCCCCTTTCTGGGTGCCAGCTTGTTGGGATGACATCATTTGGAAGGGGGTACCCTGTGAGCCTGGGTTTAAGCTCTGTCAGGCCCTTATGGAGACTGATGACCTTCTAGCCATAGCTCATCAATATTCCACCCCAAAAGACGCTTTGTGGTACCTGGACTTTGCGGAGCATGTGTTGCGTCATCCTTGCCTCTTGGAGCATGCCAAGGGAAGGGAGAGGGTATCCATGTTGTCAGCTCTGCAACAGGAGAACCATGAGTTGGAGAAGAATCCCACCAGGAAGCCTAGATTGGCACCGATGGGGAGGCACTCCCAGGCCTCGGTACAATCGGCTCCTCGCCAAATTCCAGCTCCGGCTCCACCAGTCTGTAGATGCTACCTCCCGGCGCAGACCTCCACTCCTCCCCGTGACACGACCGAAATGAAGCGGATGGAGGAGAGTTCTCAGGTGAAGATGTGCAAACCCCCTGCCATTACCCAGCTACAGGCCACTGGAGGAACTCCTCCAACTCTCAGCAAGCAGTTTCATTATCGTCGTGTCAAAAAGCGGTTCCTCCTTCTCCATGTCACCTCCTCTTGCTGCTGAGAGCCCAGCTGTTTCTTCCCCAGCTCCGCCCGTTACTGTGTCTGCAGGGGCGGCTCCTCCATGTTCTCCAGAGGGGCCCACTGCCACCACAGTCACGGAGAGGGAAGATACTGGGCCTGTTGCAGCAGAAACCACCGTGCCCTGGGAAAACAGGCAAGTGGTTTTTCACTCTTTATCACCATCATATGAATGACCTTGCCTGATTCCCGGGGGTGAGACTCAATCATTGCAGTCCACTGACTCCTCAACACCTGCTGCAGCCACAAAGACTTCACCTGCTCTCTCTCTGTCTCCTCCAATGCCCCCTGAGTGTTCGCTGGTTCCGGGATTAAGCGGCCAGACGGAGGAGGAGCCTGCGGCCCTGGAAAACCTGGTTCCAGCCCCGCAGCCATGGTCCAGATGGAGGAGGAGGGCTGCCTGCAATCTGGAGCCTGCACTGATGCGGAAGCGTCCCCGGGCTTTAACTGTGCAGGATTCAGCACCAACAGGGAGTGGATCTCCTGTCGCCATGCCGGGCGAGCCACCTGCGTTGGGTCACATCACTGGGGGGTTCTGGGACTGCATTGTCCATCATGCCTTCTGCTGGGGCTGCCACAGCAGAGTCCGAGCTGGACATCCAGAGGGCTGGGCCCGAGACATTGTCATCTGGATTGACGAAGTCCTGGACGGCGGTGGAGCTTGAGCTCAGGCAAGTACTCTCCTTTGTTTTTGTTGTTTCTGTATTGGAGAGATCTTTCCTGGCTCTTGGTGGGAAGAGCCGGGTGCAGCCGTCAGTTGCGCCTGAGCTCTCCACGCCGGGTTCCACTGCCGCCGGTGACCCTGAGACTGTTCCTCTTCCTCTTCTATCTGAGCTTTCCCCCAGGGTCACCGAGAATCATCCAGCTATGCCAGAGGTCTCCGTGGGTTGGGGCTCGCCACCTGAGGTCTTCGCAGATCCAGCTTCTCTGGCCGAGGTCGTCATGGGGGCTCCGTCCCAGCCCGGGACCTCCGTGGGTGCTGCTCCTTCTTCTGCTGAGGTTGTCATGGGGGCTCCGTCCCAGCCCGGGACCTCCGAGGGTGCAGCTCCTCTTCAGTCCGGGTCTCCGTGGGTGCTATGTCCCAGTTGGGGACCGTCGTAGGTGCTGCATCCCAGCTTGAATCCAACATGGGTACTGCGCCGAAGTGTGTGCCCGCTGTGGGCACTACGGTCCAGCCTGGGGACCACCAAGGGTGCAGCTCTTTCCCAGTCCTGGTCCACCGAGGGTGCAGCTCTGTCCCAGTCCAGGGTCACCGGGGTTGCTGCACCGATGCCCAAGGCTGCTACGGGTCCTCTGTCTGCATGTGGTTCCGTCGTTCTTCATCCGCCCCCATCCCCTTCGCTGGGTGGCCATCTCCTGATTTTAGGGGTCCGCAGTAAGCATGGATTTCAACTGCCACCTCCAGGGGGAGGTGCGACCCATTGGCCCAGAGATGCGGGGAGGCTGCCCGACGAACTCTCTAGTTTGTTTGGGTAGATTCTGAACTCTGGAAGACCACCTGATTGACACTGTCATCCATTTTCATTTAGACCATTCAGGTCTGTCAGGTGATGTAGTAAGGTCTGTACAGTGTTATGATTCTGAGCACGGGTCACTGTTGTGCTCAGGTCTCCTGGGTTCTGGTGATTTTCTGTTTATGTATTTGTTCTTGTTTTCATTCATGATGGTTTGTGCTTTTATTTTGACAGTGCCATTATGTTTCCTGCTGTCAAAATGTTTGTGGGTTGTCCCAGCTTTTTTTGTTTTCCCTGACTGTGTTCTCACTCATGCATCCCCAGTTGATCCATATTTTGGTTTTTCCCCAGCTGTCTATTTAAGGTCGGTCATATGGTTCATTCCTCACAGCTACCTTCCCTGTGCTTCCCATTTTTATTTTTTTTTACTTATTTTGTACCCGTAGGTAGATTTGTTCTGCAGTCCGGTGACAAGCCACCAGCTGCCGGTCGCTGCGTGCGCAAGCGCCCCTTAACTCCCTAACCTGCATGTTTTTGGCATGTGGGAGGAAACCGGAGAAATCCCGGAGTAAACCCACGCAAACACGGGGAGAACATGCAAACTCCACACAGATCACTGTTGGCCGGGGGCAGGGATCGAGCCCACGATCTCATGATCCCCGCGATCCCCCGGCCGAGGGTAAACTGTGCTGCCGCGGTGCTAACCACTGTGCCCTGCTCTTTCTCAACCTCGCCTGTTACCCTGTAAATTATCCTTTGTAGTTATTTTGTGTTTTTGTAAATTACGCTTCGTGGTTAATATTTGTGTTTATTATTATTATTATTAAATGTCCAAACTTACAGCAGGCGATTGGTGCCTTATTTCTGCCCTGAAAGGGACAATTATGACATGTTAAAAGCAAAAGAAAAATCCATAAACAAAATCTGTGGGTGTGAAGAGTCCAGTTGTTTGGTGACAATATCTAAAAGTGTAAGACATGTGTCGTCGACACCCTGTTTTGTTCTGTGTTCTTCTGTTGGACAAGAAGTCACACACCACTCGTTTCATACATTTACAGAACACAGAGGTCAGAGCTACTGGTCTGTAATCTTTCAGGTCCTTAGGGTGAGTCTTTTTGGGGTTCGGGATGATGGAAGATTCTTCCACTGATTAGGGACACATCCAGAATCCAAGAGATGTCGAAAAAGTCTGGTGAGGACTCCACCTAACTGAGTGGAAGATTGTTTGAGCACCCTGCCTCTGAGCCTATCAGGGCCAGTTGCTTTGTGTTGGTTGACTCTATGCAGGATGGACGTCACCAGATGCTTCTCAATGATAAGGGGTTCATGGGGGGAGATGGAAGGTGGGAAGGTCCAGGTGGTGCTGGTGGTATTAAAAGGAAATGGGATCCGGATAGTTGACCATGGCAGGTTTTGCGGCTCTTCCCACCATGTTTAGACCGTGCCGTGCCTCTCTCACACTTTCTGGTGTTAATTTCTGCGCCACCTTATTTTTATAATTTATTTTAGCCAGCTTTGTCATCCTCTAAAAATCTTTCTGCAATTTATTCATCCTCAGCTTATCTCCTTGTAGGAAAGCTTTTTTTTTTTTTTTTTCTTTTGGACCAAGCAGATTTTCATGTCCCTTGTAACCAATTTCTTATTATTTTGATGCATCATTATATGGTGGGTGGGAGTGGCAGTGTCCTCACTGAATAAGATGTAGGAGGTCAGCACATCTGTCAGCATGTTAAAATCTCCTCATCCTTGGTTCCAAAGGACTACCTAATGCTGTTAAAACATTATATACAGTGGTGTGAAAAAGTGCTTGCCCCCTTCCCGATTTCTCATTTATGTTTGTCACACTTAAATGTTTCAGATGATCAAATAAATTTAAATATTAGACAAAGATAGCACAAGTAAACACAGAATGCAGTTTTTAAATGAAGGTGTTTATTATTAAGGGGAAAAAAAAATCCAAACCTCTTTGGCCTTGTGTGAAAAAGTGAATCCATGTATTTGTCAAAGTGTCTGGGTTTTAAGTCTTCAGAGAATTACAGTCCATTTATAATTCCAGTTTCAGTATGGGTTTGCAATGCTACTGAAGCGGGGAAAAACAAAACACACAAATGCAATATTGACTGTCTTGCAGACTGACAGGGAGGAGTGACATGGAGAGAGGTTGTCCTGCTCTGACAACACTATATAGACTTCCTGGTTGTACTGGATGAGTTAATTGGAGTTTCCTGGGTGTGGCTGAGGAATTCATACTCTTTGAAATATTGACTTTACTTTATGTGTCTGATTGCATTAATCTGTGCTTGTTTACAAAACAATCAGGATTATTTTTATAATAGTGGTCACTACACAGTTACTCATATTATTTTTTTTTTCCAACAGTCAACTGGCAAAAATTTATGTCTCACATTTTTACTTTTCTGATCAAAGTCAAGAAAATTTGTTTGACTAGCATTCTAAAGACATTTGTGCTGATATACTTATATTTTTCATAGACAGTGGGAAAAATAAGTGTTGAGCACGTCAACATTTTTCTCATTCAACATATTTCTGATAGCCCCATTGACCTGAGATTTTCACCAGATGTCAGTAACAAACCAAGTAATCCATACATACAAAGAAATCAAGGCAACTGTGTTCACAAAACAAGTTACACTACTCACAAAAAGTTAAGGATATTTGGCTTTTGGGTGAAATCTCAGGATGCACCTAAAATGCACTATAACTTTTACATACAAACTTAATTTGACATTCTCTAACCTTTTGAATGCACATATCCAACTGGTCAATTTTTAAGTACTTTTTGCATAGCTTGCTGTTCTCTAACAAGGTGCTTAACGGCAAAATTCACAGCAGGTGTTTGATCCATGAATTGACCAATAAATTTTCTGGTTCAATTAGAATTGGTATTTAAACAGTCCTCTTCATCATGCTGTTCACATTTTGACATCATGAGACCAAGACGACACCTCACAATTGATCAACAGTACCTCACCATTGTGAGGCTTCAAACAGAATGTTCTCAGAAGGAAGTGGCGACTGAGCTTAGAGTGTCCCAGAGTGTCATCAGCAGGTTACAACAGAGATACAGAGTCTGGAAGAGTCACAGGAAGGCATAGAAGTGGATGTTCTTTGGCTACATCCCACACTGATGACCGCTTCATTGTGAACAGTGCCCTGCAGAACCGGATGATGAATGCCACTCAACTCCAGGAACATTTAAGCGAGGTAAGAGGCACCCAAGTGTCACGTCAGACCATTTGAAACCATTTATAGCAGCGTGGTCTGTGTGCTAGACAACCTGCATGGGTACCTGGCCACACCACCAGGCACAGGTGTCATCGTCTTGCATGGTCCAGGCAGCATTTGCACTGGACAAGGGACCAGTGGGCCTCAGTGCTGTTCTCTGATGAAAGTCGATTCACGTTGAGCAGAAATGATGGCCAGAGACGTCAAGGAGAGTGCTATGCATCAACCACTGATGTCACCAGACGAGCCTTTGGTGGTGGTGGTGTTACAGTCTGGGCTGGTGTGTCTAGCCAATACAGAACTGCCCTACACCTTGTGAATGGTACAGTGACAAGCCAATACTACCTGAATAACATCATTAATGCAGTCATTGTGCCCCTGCATGAACAACACAGGCCTAATTTCACCTTCATGGATGACAATGCTCCAGCTCATTGAGGTTGCATTATTAGGGAACGGCTATTGGTGGCTGGGGTACCTCAAATGGAGTGGCTTGCACTTTCTCCAGACCTGAATCCCATAGAAAACCTATGGGATCAGCCGAGTTGCCGTGTACAGGCTCGTAACCCTGCACCCCACAACCTCAATGACCCAAAGGCCGCCCTTCATGAAGAGTGGAATGCAATGTCTCGGCAGACAATAAGTTGACCTGTGAACAGCATGAGACATCGTTGTCAAGCTGTAATTGCTGCTCAAGGGCACATGACAAGTTATTGAGACACTGACATTTTTTGTTGTGGTATACTGTTGGCTTTTGTTTCAATAAACTGAGATGAGGAAATCACCATTGCATTCTTGTACTTAAATGCCCTACTTTCATGATATAAGATAGATAGATAGATAGATAGATAGATAGATAGATAGATAGATAGATAGATAGATAGATAGATAGACTTTATTGATCCCAAACTGGGAAATTTCAGTTTAACAGCAGCATGACAGAAGACAACCAAACAACAGAGCACACAGCATAATAGACAAAGAGATTACCCATGGAATGTAAAACTGCTAAAAATAAAACAAAACAAAAAAATTATATACATTGTAACATTCCGCTATTAAAAAGGGACTATTACCAAAAAAAAGGGGGATTGAAATTATTTCACTCTCGACAAGCCAATATGGTTTTTTGTGGGTTGTTATTGAAACTCAAGGTGAACCAGTGATATTTACCCAACAAATAATTAATTTACAAATTATCTACACCCCAAACTGTTTTAAATCAAATACGTGTAATATACCATATTCAGTCTTTTTTTTTTAATAACCAAAATATCGGCAGTAAGCCGTCTGTGACAATGTTCAAATCTTCGCTGGCACAAAAAAGAAAAAGAAAAGAGTCCAAATAATGTCCCCCAAAAAATAACAGGACGTTGTGGTCTATATTAATCATATATTCCATAACGTACATATGTTGAAGCATGTGGAAATGTTTAGTAATTACATATGTAAAGGACTTCACACCTCTGAAAGGACAAAGGCTCTCAACCGCCGAGTGAAGAACAAAGACGTTCCCAGACGAGGCGGAGGAGACCGGAGGAGCCACCCTCACCCCCTAAGGCGAGGAGAGGAAATACCAAGACAATGGGGGGATTAAGATAATGAGGGATGTCAGCCTTTGTTATGCATGTCTTTTGTTGTGTGCACGTATAAAGCCCGTGAGCTGGAGAGATTCTGCCTCTTTTCCCTTCTGCCACTCTGCACCAGATGAGACTTGTTGGAAGAGCTGATTAATAAACTTTGTTTATAAATCACATCGCCTCTTCATTTCCAAGCTCTTCTACACTGGTGACCCTGACGCGAGTATGGACCTGAGGCGTTCCCCCGCAATCGACTCATCCGTGGCGACCCATGCAGACGAGGGAACAGATGGACAACTGTTCCCCCCGGCAGAAGAGATTGAGAGAGCTCAACCGAGCACCAGCACCGCCGTGAGAGCCGAGGCAAGGCACTCTCACCCGGCGGGCACAGCAGTGATGGTATGCACGAATGCCGTCGCCGTCAAGCTGCCAGACTTCTGGCAAGAAGACCCCGCCTCTTGGTTTCAGCAGGCTGAAGCCCAGTTTACACTGGCGGGCATCGCGGCTGACGATACAAAATTTTACCATATCGTCTCCAAACTCGACGCCGCCACTTCGAAGTGTGTGCGGAGCATGATCCGGCGACCACCGGCCCGGGACAAATATGAGACGCTCAAAGCAACCATCGTGGCGAACTACGTCCCATCAGCGGAAGAGAAAGCCGAGAAGATCCTGGCGGTCTACGGCCACAGAGGGTGCAAACCGAAGGCCCTCATGGAGGATTTGCTACAGCTCAAAGAAGAGGACAAGGACAACTTCCTCTTCCAGTTTATATTCCTCAGCACGCTGCCGCCACACATGAGAGGGACACTCGCCAGCATGAAATGCAACAACCACCAAGACTTCCGAGCACTGGCCAACGAAGCTCATCGGCTCGTCAACGCCTGCAAGGAGCTGACACCCACAGCAGCATCCGCAGACCTCAAAGCTGATGCCCCGAGCCACGAGGAGCCACAACCCACTGAGCAGACCCAGCCCACGGTGACAGCGACACGGCCAAAACTTAGCAGACAGAGCGACGCCTGTTATTATCACCACCGCTTCGCCGAGAAGGCCCACAAATGCGCTCCCCCCTGCAAATTTGCGATTTCGGGAAAACGCCAAAGCCGAGAGCCATTAACGGCAGCGGTTCTCGGCGAGAAGAATAAGCTGTTGTATGTGACGGATGGACACACAGGCAAGCAGTTCCTCATCGACACAGGAGCTCAGCTGAGTTTTGTCATGCCCTCCCACGCAGATCGAGCCACGGGCACCCGGGGCAACGGAGCCGTGGCAGCCAACGGCTCTAGCATTGACACGTTCGGCGAAAAGAGCCTGCACCTCCTCATCCACGGCCGCAGCTACAGATGGACATTTGTTGTAGCGGCGGTGAGTTTTAACTTATTAGGCGCGGATTTTTTGTGTGCACATGGGTTATTAGTAGATCTAGCAAATAGGCGCCTGGTTAATGCACTGTCCTTTGCTTCTATTCCATGCTCAGCCCGAGTTTCTCCACCACCTGTGCAGGCCAACGTCACCACGGCAGGAGGTAAGTTTGAGCAACTCCTCACCCAATTTCCAGCACTCACAATTCCCAAATTCTCAGCCACTGTGGCTAAACACGGGGTTGAACACTTCATTCCCACAACGGGACCTCCCGTTTTTGCCAAAGCGCGCCGCTTAGATGCGGCCAAGCTCAACATAGCATGGGACGAGTTTACAACTCTTGAAAAATTGGGCATTGTTAGACGCTCGAAGAGCCCCTGGGCCTCACCACTTCACATGGTTCCGAAATCCGACGGTTCTCGGAGACCGTGCGGAGATTACCGCAGATTAAACAACGCTACAGTGCATGACCGTTAGCCAATTCCTCACATTCAAGATTTTTCACCACAGACGCTTCAGACCTAGCTATAGGGGCAGTTGTAGAACAACTTGTCAGCGGGGTCTGGCAACCTTTAGCATTCTTCAGCAAATCGCTAAATCAAACTGAGCGTAAATACAGCACTTTTGACAGAGAGCTGCTGGCGCTTCATTTATCCATCCGCCACTTCCAGTTCTGGTTAGAAGGGCAGAGTTTCACGGCTTTTGTAGACCATAAACCGCTCACCTTTGCTATGGCTAAAATTTCAGAACCATGGTCAGGCAGGCAACAAAGACAGCTAGCTGCGATTTCAGAGTTCACCACAGACATTCGACACGTGGCAGGCAAACTTAACGTAGTAGCAGACTGTCTCTCTCGCGCTGTGACACCTCCAGAGCGTGAGGAGACAGATTATACTGCCTCAGCAGCAGAGCTCTTCACTAACGCAGACACATACACAGCACCTGTCCATGCAGGGATAGATTATGCAGCCATGGCGGAGGAACAAAGCGGTGACGCGGACGTGCGCGCACTCCTGTCTGGACCAACAGGGTTAAGGCTGGAGAAAAAGGGTTTACGCGACGGCGTACCCCCCCTAATATGCGATGTTTCAAATGGCCGACCTCGCCCGTTAGTACCAGCTACATGGCGCCGCCGTATTTTCGACACAATTCACTCCCTCGCGCACCCAGGTTAAAATGGTCGCCGAAAAGTTTGTGTGGCCAGGCCTGCGCAAAAACGTAAAAGAATGGGCGAAAACTTGCATTTCTTGTCAACGCGCCAAAATACACAGACACACAAAAGCCCCTCTGGAGCCTTTTCCAATCCCTGCTAGAAGGTTCGACCACGTTCATGTCGACCTCGTGGGGCCACTACCTTCCTCCCAAGGTTTGACACACCTGTTAACAATGATAGACCGCACCACACGCTGGCCAGAGGCAGTCCCTCTAGCGGCAACCACAGCGGAGGAAGTCGCTCGCGCATTTTTGACAAACTGGGTGGCACGTTTCGGCGTCCCATCGGACATCACGTCCGATAGGGGGCCTCAATTCGTCTCAGAGCTCTGGTCAGCCATGTCCAACAGCTTAGGGGCAACAATTCATCGCACCACCGCTTATCACCCTCAGGCTAATGGGTTATGCGAGCGTTTTCACAGGTCTTTAAAGGCCGCCCTCAGAGCCTCACTAACGGACACAAATTGGGTAAATAAACTTCCCTGGGTTTTATTGGGGTTGCGTGCTGCACCTAAAGAGGACCTAGACGCCTCTCCCGCAGAATTAGTCTTTGCACAACCTCTCAGGCTTCCAGGTGAATTTTTACCAGAGAACCCAGAGCCAGGGCACCTTCCAGTCCCAAGGTTTTTAGGCAGCAACGGACCGGGCTCTCTCCCCGGTCCAGCTCATCACTCCTTCCCACGGGTTTTTGTCCCTCAAGCTTTAAAGAACGCTGAGTTCGTTTTCGTTAAGCATGAAGCTTTAAAACCTACCTTTCGCCCAGTATACGATGGGCCATTCAGAGTGCTGGAACATGGTGATAAACACTTTGTGCTTGATTTTGGGGACAGAAAAGAAACAGTCAGCATTGACAGACTTAAACCTGCCTTCTTGTTGAAAGACGAGCCTGCACAGTTGGCGAGAGCACCTCGGCGGGGTAGACCCCCCAAGAGAAAAGACTCAGCCCCCCGGCAGGGAACAGTTAACCTCTCTCCTTCCCACACTGCAGATTCCTCACAAGAAGGTCCCAGCAGGGCGCCTAAGCCAACCTACAGCAGTTTTGGGAGAAGATTAAAACCCAGACAGCACAGGGACCGATACAAACCACTCCACAATTGTTTACTAATTGTGCTGCAACAGTTTAGGACTGACTTATGATTTTACTATGCTGTTATGATTACCACTGAACTCTCTTAGAAGCATGGCTGCTAGAAAGTTTCTTCTGTGGCAAGAGATGTAACATTTAGTATGTCATCGTAACTATCCTAGACTGTGAACCGTTCTATTGTCTTTTCTTAGTTGTTTGGGGGGCCTGTGGTCTATATTAATCATATATTCCATAACCTACATATGTTGAAGCATGTGGAAATGTTTAGTAATTACATTGTCTGAAAGGACAAAGGCTCTCAACCGCCGAGTGAAGAACAAAGACGTTCCCAGACGAGGCGGAGGAGACCGGAGGAGCCACCCTCACCCCCTAAGGCGAGGAGAGGAAATACCAAGACAATGGGGGGATTAAGATAATGAGGGATGTCAGCCTTTGTTATGCATGTCTTTTGTTGTGTGCACGTATAAAGCCTGTGAGCTGGAGAGATTCTGCCTCTTTTCCCTTCTGCCACTCTGCACCAGATGAGACTTGTTGGAAGAGCTGATTAATAAACTTTGTTTATAAATCACATCGCCTCTTCATTTCCAAGCTCTTCTACAACGTCACTGTTTTTTAGTCACAACAAAAACAAACCCTGAGCTCAGGAAAAGTACAGTTCGTAAATGAGGAGAAAAAATTGAGGAATGCTCTCACCGGCCTGTGGTCCCGTCGCCCCTCACTCCAGGTGCGCTGTGGATTCCTGCTAGACCCGGCGTCCTACTTCCAGGGCCAAATTAACTCCCCGTTCACTGGAGTGGATGCACCGACACCCGCAGGTCTCTCGTAGCCTTCTTGCGGTCAGACGCTCCTTTGGTTGCTCCAGTCGTCTGAGAAAGGCCTTTTCTCCTCTCATATCTCCTGTCTCCTCTCTCCTCTCTCCCTTCTCATCCTGCTGCCAGCTGCTGGAAATCACCTGATTGCCCGTCACGTGACCAGCTGACGTTTTGACAGCTTGATTATTTCTTTTTTTTCCAACATACAAAGATGCAACCCAATAGGGAAACTTAGCTATGAAAGAGGCACAGACAATGAATGGAGCATTTAGATATTGCATCTTATCATTTATGATAACTAGATAACTATCCATACAAGGGGCGATGCAATAACATGTGTGGCTGTGCTACATAGACCCCTCCTCCAGCTGGAGGCTTCTATGGTATGACACCATAATATCTTTTTAGATTTACCACATTTATATTATCTTGTTTATCAGATGGGTTACTCCATCCTACTTTGTAGTTAACAGGCCCCAACTCTTTTTTTAAAATTCTTGCGGGACCTTCACACTTAGGCGCTAGCTTGGCCAAGAATTTGCTACTGGCTTTGGGGAGTGGGTGTGATCTGACCCAGACTAAGTCACCCTGATGAAAGTGTGCCTCTTTACAGTGGGAATTATAACACTTAGCTTGTCAGCCCTGGTGTACCTCCACTCTCCGCTTAACCTTCTCCCCCATCCTCTGCTGTCATTCCACCCCGATGTATGCTGCCTGCTGGTCAGGTGAGAGCAGTTGGTGAATGAACCTCTCCAGTGGTCCCTGTAGTTTCCTGCCCAAAGTCAGTTCCGCTGGGGTTCTCCCTGTTGTTTCCTGTTGCGCAGTATTAAGCGCAAAACAGAACTCTGGAAACCACTGCTCCCAGGTGTTGTGGTACTGTCTCACTAAAGAGGCTATCATGTTCTTTATCATTCTGTTACAGCGTTCTGTGAGGTTAGTCTGTGGGTGGTAGCTCGTGGTTAATTTCTGCACTACACCCCAGGATTTACAGAGATCTGTCAGAAGACTGGCAGTAAATTGTGGTCCTCTTGTCAGAAACCAGGTAGTGCGGCACTCCCCAGTGGGTCAAAATTTCCCCTCTAAGAATCTTGACAAGACAAGGTTTTTTACCGTCTCTTAAGGGAAACATTTCAACCCACTTTGAGAAGTAGTCTACCACCACTAGTAGGTATGTATTGGCCTTTTAACTTTGGGGAAAGGGGCCCATAAGGTCGATTCCCATCATCTTCCCCGGAGCCAAGATGTCCGTGCTCTGCAATAACCCAGCTGGCTTGGTATTGCCTTTCCTCTTCTCGTCTCTCCTGTCTCCTCTCTCCCCCTCTCATCCTGTCGCCAGCTGCTGGAAATCAGCTGATTGCCCATCACGTGACCAGCTGATGTTTTGACAGCATGATTATTTCTTTTTTCCAACATACAAAGATGCAACCTGATAGTAAAACTTATCTATGAAAGAGGCACAAGCAATGAATGGAACATTTAAATATTGCATCTTATCATTTATGATAACTAGGCTTACCCTTAATGTATTTAACATTTTATCCATACAAGGGGCGATGCAATAACATATGTGGCAGTGCTACAACATCATAGATGAATAGATGGTGACCCGTCTAGATACATGAAACATATCCGCTGTACAATGCAGGACTATCAGGTGCAGAGTGAAATTTGAGGTACCAAATAGACTGTAAGTTGCAGTATGGCGGCGTAGTTATGACCAGAATTCAACATAAGAGTGAGTTATTGTACAGTGAAATGGCATGTGGCAGGAAAGATTTCCTGTACCTAACTTGGTGCTGGAGAAAGTGTTCCGCTGTCTGTCCAGTGTGTGGTGGAGGGGGTGACCAGGATTGTCCAAGATGGATCGCAATTTATTTAGTGTCCTCTCCACCACAGTCTCAAAGATCTCCGGCCTGAGACCAATTACAGAGCCAGCCCTCTTGATAATCTTGTCAAGTATCTTGGTGTTGCTGGCTCTGATACTGCTACCCCAACAGACATCAGCAAAGAAGATGGTGCTGGCGACAACGGTCTGATAGAAAAGCTCCAGCATCGTGTTGCACACATTGAAAAAGACCTCAGCTTCATCAGGAAGTAGAGCCTGCTCATCCCCTTCTTGTGCACAGCATCGGTGCTGGATCTCCAGTCCAGTCCATTGCTGATCATGACACCCAGGTATGTGTAGTCCTCCACTCCCTCCACATCCTCCCCCCAATCCACAATGGTTGTGAAGGCGTCCACTTCTTCCTGAAGTCAGTCACCATCTCTCTGGTCTTGCTGACATTCAGCCTCAGGTGATTCTGCTCTGTCCACTCCACAAATCTGTCTACCAGTGCCCTGTACTCCCCCTCCTCTCCCTCTCTTATACACCCTGGTAACAGAGTGGTCCTGGTCCATGGTATCACTGTCACGTGAACTTTTTACATTTTCCATAAATTTCACCCCTAAGCCAAATATCCCAAACTTTTTGTGAGTAGTGTATATTTAATAAAGTGGAATGACTGACACAGTGAATAAGTATTGAACATGCTTAGTGAAATTCATTTAATATTTAGTAGAAAAGCCTTTATTGGTAATAACAGCTTCCAGACATTTCCTGCATGGAGAAACTAGGTGCAGGCATTGCTCAGGAGTTATTTTTGCCCATTCTTCCACGCAAACTGTCAAATATTGATGGTTCTGTGGGTGTCTTCTATGAACTCTGATCTTAAGTTCATTCCGTAGATTTTCCTTTGGATTCAGGTCAGAGAACTGACTAGGCCATTCTCGCAGCTTTATTTTCCTTCTCTGGATCCAGTTGAGAGTTTCCTTGGCTGTGTGTTTGGGATCATTGTCTTGCTGAAATGTCCACCCTAGTTTCATCTTCAGCATCTTGGCAGATAGCAACTGGTTCTTATCAAGAATGTCTCTGTACATTTGTCCATTTATCTTCCTTTAAATTATATGAAGTCTGCCTGTTGTCAGGTTTCACCAGGCAGAGAACCAAAAGCAACACAGATGGAGACACAGATAGTAAACAATAACACAGCATAACAAAAATAATTTTTTTGTAAGTTGTCTGTGTTTTTTCAACTGATTTAAGACAATTTTGCACCACTGAATCCGAAAATGATATCCGTTTCTCTCGATCAGGTCAGGTTTTTATGCTAAATTGTAAGCAGTTGTACAGCAGTTGTACAGTTGTACTGTAAATTGAATAGTAGACATTGATAAAGGTAAGTACATGTAAAATGAATGTTATATCATCATTGTTCAAAATTCAGAGAATTTCAAGAAATAAAGAATTTGGCATCATATAAAGTGAAAATACCCGTCCATGTAAACAAAAACGTAAAAATAACGTGGCCATAGTTCAAAAAGTTGACCTGATTGAGCAAAACTAATGTGATTTTTGGATTCAGCACATCAAAATTGTCATAAATCAGCTAAAAAAAACAATTAGACAATAAATTTGGTGTTGACCAGTGTAATCTTTATTATAATTAATGGTGATTGTGAAATAGTGCAGCAAGGATCTGGCAACCCTGTGTGAAGGAGCAGAGACTAGGGTTAGAATGCTGAATGATAATATTGGGCTAATTATGTTGATTTATGCTTACAAGCTCTTCCTGTCATGAACCCTCCCATGCACTTCTACTCAGCGCACGGAGAGAGGAAGAATAACAAGGATTTACATGCAAGGGTACACCAACGCACATTTATTAACATAAAGACTAATGATAAAACAGTTCCTAAAGGTGAAGACTTGCCGGCCGATGCAATGAGCCCGTCGATGTCCATTAATGCTCGGCATCACTCCCATCCCAAGCTCAAAGGATAGCTTCAGGCCGCCGAATCCATGGCCAACTCCAACACAGGTCAGTCCCAAAAAATGACATGCAAAAGGGAAGGGAAAAAAGGATGTGTGGGTGTACCCGCTAAATCCTCCTCTTTCGGCTGGGTCTTTCTGTCATGAACCCTCCCGAGCGCACGGAGAGGGGAGGAATAACGAGGATTTACGTGTCCTAAAGGTGAAGACTTACAAAAAGTCCGAAAGCACACTTACAATTGGTGTTCGGGGGCCGGCATCACCCGACGAACGCATGAGGAGAGACATGTACCCATGCTGGCATCCCACAGCCGGAATCCCTACGAGAGCACGAGGGAACCACAGACTGTGCAGAGTGGATACACGTCGTAATGGAGCTGACAGTTCACTGATACAACACACAATCAGTAAGTCACAGACCCAGCAGTGCGTGACTGCCAAAAGGCTGCTTAAGTACACGCACTGCTGGTAATGATGTGATTGCGGGCGCCTGGGCGAGAGCGGAGAGATGACACAGGGAGTGGGAACAGCTGGCGATAATGAGTGAGGGGGCCGTGGTCGGACCAGCAGCCTGTCAGCCAGCGCTCACAGGAGAGTGAGCCAAAGAGAGCTGGCTCACAGCTGCCGGCCAGAGAGCAGAGACTATGGTAAAGGAAGCACACTGAAAAACATAGTAAACACACAAACAGCGGCACCTAAACCCACAGGGAGGTCAGGACCGAGCCGGGGAAACCAAGCCGGCTTGGCTCCTGACATTTCCATAGTGACGGCGGGAATAGTGTGAAGAATCCTCTGACCTGGGAATCAGGTTGGTAGAGGTGAAGGCGTCAGTGATGCAGCTGGTGAAGAACTGTGCAGGGAAGAGGAGAACAGGCTGGCCAAGCCTGGGAGAAGGGGACAAAGGAATTGGGAGAAGTGAATACAATGTTGGCAAGTCGACTTACTTTGTTGAGTGATGAAGGGTAGGGGGAGTGCACAGTCCAGTTATCCAACTCCAGTCCATAATCCAAATCCAAAATCCAAGGCAACAGTAGTCAGAGCACAGCAGGCAGAATGGGGCAAACAAAGTCCAAACGTCAGGCAGGTAGCACGGTCTAAGGAGGCAGAGGTCAAGCACACAGCAGGAAAGACAAAGCACAGTGAATCAGACAGGAGTGTGAGTTTATATGACCAAGCAGAGCAATGGCAGCACCTCCCTAATAAAGGGTAAACCAAATTGGCAGCAGGTGTGATCAGGGCTGCAGGAGAGTGCCAATTAAGGAGAGAGGGAGAGGTGCTCAGAGCAGACAGAAACCCTGATGGGATGGGCAGTGTCATTTCTCCTCCAAACATGCTGTGTGTTATGGCATCCAAAAAGTTCAGTTTTGGTCTCATCTGACCAGATTATATTCTACCAGTATTTTACTGGCTTGCCCAAATGTTGTGCAGCAAACTTTGAACTATCTTCAACATGCTTTTTCTTCAGCAGTGGAGTCCTGCAAGGTGAGTATGCATGTCGGTTGAGTGCATTACTTATTGTTTTCTTTGAAACAGCAGTTCCTTTTATTATTATTTTTTATTTAACCCCTTGCACTCTGGTCAATTTCCCTAAAAACGCCAAAAAATAACGTACCCAAAGTAAATCAAAAGCTGTTCTTCAACCCTTTGCAACATCTTCATGGGGTTGGTCTCATTTAAAAGAAAACACTTTGAATATTTTGGCAAAACAGTTATAATCTCTCTAAGTGCTCCGGCCACTGAGTAACAGTCATTTAAACATACTGAACTTGAAGAAAATAAATTTCACCTGGGTGTTTTTTTGGATACACGGTTTGCAGCGGGAGACGCTACAGCGGGGAGGAGCTAGTGCTAGCTAGCACTTGGCCGCCGCCTGGTGCTAATGGGAAACTCGACATACCGGGAGCTGTAGCGAAAACGACGCGGGTGCCGGGCTGGAGTTTAGGCGGCGTGCAAGAAATATAAGACAGAATAATAAAGAGCGATGGCAAGAACCAAGCAGACCGCCCGTAAAATCTACTGGAGGAAGAAGCCCCCCAGGATGCAGCTAGCCACCAGGGCTGCTCGGAGAGGCGCTCCAGCCACCGGCAGAGTGAAGAGGCCTCGCCGTCACAGGCCCGTGGCTCTGAGAGAGATCCGTCGCTGCCAGAAATCCACGGAGCTGCTCATCCGTAAGCTGCCCGTCCAGCGCCTGGTGAGGGAGATCGCTCAGGACTTCAAGACCGTCCCGCGTTTCCTGAGCTTCGCTGTCATGGCTCTGCAGGAGACCAGCGAGGCCCACCTGGTGGTCTCTTCTTTGCTAAGGGGGTCACCATCATGCCCAAAGACTTCCAGCTGGCCCGCTGCATCCGCGGAGAGAGAGCTTAGACTTTCTGCTGCACATTCACCAACCAACCATAATGCTCTGCACTGTGTGTCTATATATATATATTTATAGTAATATGGACATATGTTTGGTAGATGTTGTTTTTTCTTGCCTTCTGATTATTGCTCTGAGTGTTGCTATCCCTGTGCTGTTGCAATCCTGGAATTTCCCCATTGTGGGACTAATAAAGGCTTATCTTATCTTATCTTATCTTAAATGCTTGCAAATAACACACAGCTGTCAGATCCGGGCTGGAAAATGCAACAGAAATGTAGAACCAAGTGTTATCCAGCTGAGGTCACAATTTTGTAACAATACCACAAAAAATGAATATATTACACAGCTTTCTTCACAGGTTGTTCCCAGGCGTTTTTGAACTGTGCCAAATTGTGCCAAATGGCACAGTTTGGAAAAAACGTCTGTAGCTTTTGAATGATTCAATATAGAAGCTTGATGTTGGGCTCTAATGAAAGGTGACACTCAGGGCTGTGTGTGTGTTGGGGGGGTTGTTTATTCATTCATGAATGAATGAATGAACAAACAAGCCCCCACACACAAAGAAGCACGCCACGTAAAAAATGTGTGGCTTTTTTTTTACAAGAAAAAACAACCTACAGTGCACTAAAAATTATACTAAAATATCTGTAATGTAGAAGATAACAACTCCCACCCACCCACCCACCCAGCTACAGAGGACGGACATCGCCCGGTGCGCCGCGGTCACGGTGCACCGCGGTGTATTACGTACAGTTGTAATTTACCGATCGGTCAAAAGTCATTTTTGATTACAATTTTCAGGGATAAAGAATAATTTAGCTTATAACACTTACCTGTCCACAACAGCAGGGTCGCTGGCGAACTTCTCTTCCTCATTGTCAGACGAACATGACGCTGGTCTGCTTGTTACGGACTCGTGGTTCTGGTCACGTGACACAGTCAAACCATAATTCCATTATTGCGGTTTTGCGCTTCCATGATTGCGGTTTTGGCGAACAATTTTTCAAAACAAATAAGAACAGTAGTAAGAAAAAAAGACTGGTGAACGAGTGTGTGTCACCCAGCAGCTAAAACAAAACAGATTTTGCAAGGGAGGCACGCTTTCGAACTACTGTGCTTCAATTGGCTCGCTGTATTCGCAGCCGTTGGTAGGCGGGTCCTTCTTGCCAGGTTTTCAGTCATTGGTTCTTCAAGGTTTCAGAAACCCAATTCAAGGCTCTTATTAGTCGAATGAGAGGTTAATCACATCTAAACCAATCAAAGCACTCCTTTGGCTTTCTGTTCGCAGCTGTCTGTAGTGGAAGAACAGAAATGCAGCTTCTTTTTTTTTCAGTGCCTCCTAGGATGCACAGTGTGCGTCCTAGGATGCCCTTATGCGCCCTAGGACGCAGAGACGTGTCCGCCCGCGGTACTCCAAAGTGCAAGAGGTTAACCTTTATTTATACAGGGTAGTTCCACTGAGAGACAACCTCTGTTTTTCAAGGATGGCCTGTTAACACTCACACATTCACACCAGGAACATGCTCAGTACAACCACAGATTGGCCTGCTGCCACTGAGCAACTCCACTAGAGCAGTTGGGGTTAAGGGCCTTGCTCAAGGGCACCACAGGGGGGTTAAGGAGGGTGGGGCAAATACTGCTATGTTATCTGTCCCAGCCAGATCTAATCCTGCTGGTCCAGACATCGAACCTGTGACCTTCGCTCACCAGTCCACAGCCCTATCCATTAGGCCACCACTGCCCACCTGCTAACTCCAGGTCTTTCTGGAGCTCTCCACGAGTGGTCTTTAGCTCTTGGATAATGCTTTTGATAAATCTTTTGACTCATCTGTCAGAAATCCTGCAAAGAACTCCTGATTGTAGCTGATTTATGGTAAAATGATGCTCTTTCCACCTCCGAATCATGGCTCCAGCAGTGCTCACTGGACCATTCAGCAGTTTTGAAATGTGCCTGTAACCAATGCCATCATTATGTTTTGCAACAATGAAGTTGTGAAGGTCTAGAGAGAACTCTTTACTTCTACCTGTCACGATACTGAGCATGGATGGAGAGCCATGCTCAGGTCTCAAGTGTATGTAGGTCATTTTCTGTATTTCTTCATCTTGGTTTATTTTGTATTTTTTGAGTTTGTCCTTTGTTGCTGTTTTGAGTTCTCCTGTTATTTTATCTTAGCTGGGTGGTTAGTGATGTATTTTTTTTGTTCCTGTATTTTCTTGTATTTCAATTTATCTTCTGGTATTTATATTTGAGCCTTCTCCCTCCTTATCTCCAGTTCTCCCTTTGTAACCTCAGTTTTCATTAGTATTGTTTATGAGCACTTCTTGGGTTTTGTATTCCTTTTTGTTCTCATTCTAACTGTGGTTATTAGGTTTTCATTCTGCATTTTGGTCTGTTCATGTTTTAGGATTATTTCATTTTCATTGTCAGTTACGTTGTGACAGTGTGTTTTGTTATTTTCCGTGTGTCAGAATTCTGTTTGGGGGCTGCCACACCTGTCACTGGTTTAATCTGATTATCCTGGCTCATGTACCCACACCTGTTCATCATGTGCAATTATTTCTGCTTGCCCTATTTAAGCTCCGCTGGAATGCAGTCCATTGCTGCGGCATTTGCAATGTTCTGACGAGTGTGCTCCGTCTAAGTCTTATTTTCCCGTCCTCTTATCCTGGCATTCTGTACGCCTTAGCCTGCTTCCACCAAGGCTGTTCTCTCATTTTTTCCTTCAGACGTGAGCCCCGTCTTTTCCAGCATTCCTGTGTGCCATGAGCTTTTGTGTATCCTGTCTGTGTTCGTAAGTTTTGTGTTTTTGTATTATTTGTGTTTTCATTATTAAATGTTGCAAACTCACAGCGGGTGTTTGGTGTCGTCAATCTGCCCCTGCTTGGGTGATTCATGACAGAACACTGCTGCCAGTTTAGACACCAGCAGCTGTGGGTTTGCTATTTTTTCTTTTCCCTCCCGTACTTTTGTTTGAGTCTGTTTTTTTGTGGGAATGTCCACCCGCACGGACTTCAACGTTTTTGGGCTGGACGAGGTGGAGTGTTGGGCGGTGGAATTACTGGAGGACATCATCTCGGATGCTCGCACTGCCCACACTCCCGAGGAGGTTTTGCAAGTTCTGGACAGCGCGGCACAGGTTATTGAGGCATACCCCAGTCTGTGGAGCTCCCTGGAACTTACAGCTCTCCTCGTTTCAGTGACTAATTCATAATGCATGCTCCGCAGGTTGGAGAGAGGCGCCCTACTGTCTGTACCTGAGCCAATGAGAGAAGTCCCCTGATGCAGACACCTCCAGTGTCAGCCTCCCCTCCGTACTATGTCCTGTCCATACCTGTGCTGATGAAGAAGCGTCCCTGGGTACGGAAGTGCCCTGCCTCTCACCACCACCCAGCTACGGCACATCAGAGGAACTCCCCTGCCGCAGCAGCTGTTTTGGTCACTGACATGTCTGTAGATCCAGCTCCTCCAGAGTCTCCATTGGTGCCCCCGCCCGCTGCAGCCACAGAAAGGAAATTATCTGGGCTTTCTGTAGCAGTTACCATCACATCACCGGGAACTAAGGCAAGTACTTTTTCATTTTTTAACACCAATGAATGAATTATCTTGCCTATTCCCGGTGGTGAGGCTCAGCAGCAGCAGCCCAATTTAGCTGAGCCCTCACCACCTGCTGCTGTCATACTTCCCTCACCTGCTTTTCCTGTGTCCTCTCCTGTTTCCCGTGTCCGCTGATCCTGGGAGAGAGCCGTCGGATGATGGAGGGGCCTGCAATCCTGGAAGATCCTGTTCCAGCCCCGCAGCCATGTCCTGGATGGGAGAAGTGTGCCCCCTGTGCCCTGAAAACTGAGCAGACAAGAGAGTGTCCCCTGGCTTCAGCTGCATAGGTCTCGGCGCCATCGGTGAGGCAATCTCCAGTGTCAGCCGCCATGCCGGGAGCTCCACCAGCATGGGCTGCCATGCCTGGTGGTTCTTCAGCTGCACCCACCATCACGCCTGCTGCTGGGGCCGCCACAGCAGTGTCGCCGGAGTCCTGGATGTTGGTGGAGCTCGAGTCCTGGCAAGTACTCTGTTCTGTTTTAACACCTGCAGATCTAGAGAAATCTTGTCTAGCTCATGGTGAGGAAAATCAGCTGCAGATCTCCTCTGCCCCTGAGTTCTCCTCGCTGGGCTGCACTGCTGCCGGTAACAATTTTCCGGTGTTCTTCTCTTCCTCCCAGTCTGAGGTGGCCACACCAGGGTTGGATCATCAGAGGAGTGAAGTCGAGATGTCCTAGCCTGGATTGTTGGAGTCCCAGACGGCGGTGGAGCTCGAGCTCAGGCAAGTTATCTTTTTTGTTTTCATTATAGCTGTTTTAGGGAGATCTTGCTTAACTCTTGGTAGGGAGGACCAGTTGCAACTGCAAGTTGCACCTGAGTTCTCCTCACCGGGCTCCACTGCTGCCGGTGATTCTGACCCGGTGTTTGTTTCCTCTCTGTTCGAGTCTTCTCCTGAGATCACCATGAGTCCTCCTTCTCTGCCTGAGGTCACCATGTGTCCTTCTGGCTGAGGACACCGTGGGTCCTCCTTCTCTGCCTGAGGTCACCATGAGTCCTCCTTCTCCGCCTGAGGTCGCCGTGGGTCCTCCCCTGCCTGAGGTCACCATAGGTCCTCCTTCTCCACCTTTGTCTGGTTCCCCGCTGATCAACCATCTTCTTTGCCTGGTTTTCTTGCAGGTCAGCTGTTTTGTTTCACCTGGGTTCCTCGCTGGTCCTCTGTCTCCGCCTGAGGTCGCTGTGGGTCTTCTGTCTCGACCTGAGGTCGCCACGGGTCATCCATCTTGGCCTGAGGTCATCACTGGTCATCAGTCATCGCCTAAGGTCGCTGTTGATCAGCCATCATCGCCGTTTGATTTCCTCGCTGGGCAGTCATCCTCATTGGGTTTCCACCCCTCAGCCCCTGTGGTATGTGGAAGGCATTGGTTCCAGCTAATGCCTCCGGGAGGGGGTGCGTCGTGCCTCATGGCCCGTTGGCTCATGAATACTGGGAGGCCACCTGATGGACTACTCCATCTGTTTAGGTGGTCCTGGAATTCTGGGTGGCAACCCGACCTACTCCACCATGGGATTGGGTGGTTCTGGAACTTTGGGAGACCACCTGAACTGGGCTACTTTTTTCTCTCAGTATCTCTAATATTCTGTTGCCACTTTATCTGTTCAGTGTTGTGGGTCATGAACAATTTTTTGTTGTTGTTTCGGTCGCTCCAAGCCTGGGTTCCCCCACCGCCATCCCGGGGTGGGTTATTTTTTTCTGTCCTTTGTAGAGTTGACCGTGGGATCCAATCTATAAAATAATTCTTTGCTGAAGGAAATCATTTTAACTTAAAAGTCTGGTCATGAACTGCTTCTCTCACCCAAGGACCAGAGTTGTAGCATGACACATCGGCCATAAAGTGGGAGTTCATCCCTTCTCCAGGACTTAGTCATTCTCACTTTTCTCTATTTGGCAAAGGAATGCCCCAAATGACAGATTTATGGTTGATATAGTCCAGACAGGGAAGCCAAGATTCTTCATTTAACAACCAGACAGTTTCACAGTGCCATCTGGTGGACGAATCAAAAATACATTGTTTTTTTTTTCTCTTTTCAGTGGAATTTCTGAGTTATGAACAAATGAATTAATTCATATTCTTTCTGTCAAGACAGTATCCGCTACTGAAGACATGGCTGAACCCTGTGTTGGACAATTTTGATTTGAAATGCTTTTAATGATATGATTTGATATGTGTTACTTTATTTTCATGTGGAAATTAACATTTGCATGCTTACTATCACAAATTAATTACAGTTACAATGTAGACACATTTATGTTCCCTTATTATTAAGTAAAATATTTGTCACTAAAGTTTAAGGAATTTATGCTTTATTCATCAGCATATATGTGTGCAGGACAATCTCACTTTGCATATCAAATGTCTCTCCCCCTCCTCTCGCTGTTGGGAGACCCACACAGCCCTGAACTTTGAAATGACCGATGGGCATCCAGGCTCCACTGCATCTGCTTTTTATGTTGAGTTTATGACTTCTGTTGAACAGGAAGCTCAAATGTAATTTGTCCAGCTCAGCTTTCATGAAAGTCAGTGAAATTCTTCCACACCAGAAAAAATCTTCCCTTTGTTCTGAGATTTTGGGGTGTAGTCAAGCTGTAAGGAGCATTTTCTGCTCTTCCCTTTCTTTTTTCTATTTCCAAGTAGGCCCAGAGTTCCCATGATCTGTGAAAATCATTTTTTCTTTTCATTAAAGTTCACTTTTTCCTTATTTTAATCATTTTCTTTAAATTACCGTGTAAGAAGATTATGTTTGATTTTTTTTTTTCTAAACTTAAACCAACTCATTCAAGCCACAATACATCGGAAGAAACGGATCTGTGGCATGTTTTTGTCCGAATTTGACTTTCTGATTGGACCCTGTACAATAAACAAATTCCTTCTTCAGTGCAGAAGAGAGACCTCGCCCACACTGAAAAAAGGGGAAAGGGAGGGTTGTTCAGTTTTCAAATATGTAGTTTGCATATACAACACAACTTATTTATATCCTTCCTCCAAACATATATCAGTCATGTTGAGTTCTTGTAATCTCGAACGATGTAAAGTCAACAAGTTTCAGTCATTTTAAAAAAGAAGGAAATAGTTTTGTTTTGTCTGGAAACTCCGCCTCCTGGGGGTGGTGCTTTAGGAGGGAGAACGAAAATTGAAGTCGGACATCTTTTCTCTCGCTTCAAAAGAATTTCTGCCACTTCAGACGGCTCTCAACAAGGTAAGGATAAATTAAATTTTATAAAACGTCGGTCACAATTACAGGTAGTGATTTTATGCACTGTTTTCACCGAGCTAATGTGTTATATGCTATCAGCACCGAGCAACATGAGGTCAATGTCAATGCTATGGTTAGTTTAAGTTACCACTGGCTTCTGTTAGCTACGCGACTGTTGGCGAGTTTTATTTTATATATGTTCATATTTATTGAAATGTACACATTTATTGAAATGTTTTTGTGTCATAAATATTTAGACTGAAGTCTAAATTTTGTTTCGTCCGCTCTCTAGAGGGTTATTCACAATAATGAAGTTAAGATTCGGGTTAGCTTAGTTTAGTGGGGGAGGGGGAGTCATAACCGGCGCAGTGGCTTGCTGAGGCATGTTGGTGGGAGACGTAACGTTGTTACATGACGATTCTCGGTAAGAGTCATTCTTCAAATTTATTTATTCTCCGTTTTTTTCCGGATTTTTAAGTGCCAACCGTTTGTCAAAGCAGCGATGGCAGTTACATGAACACACACAAATGCCACACAGAGTTCACTGCAGTGAGAGGACGGACCGTTAGGTTGAAGGTCTGAGCATGAAGAGAGAGAGACGAGGGTCGAGCGAGCTGCAGTTTGAATGAGAAGAGAGAGCGGCGGTAACATCAATAATGCAGTTAATTAGAAGAACAAAATAGTGTTTTCTTATTTATTCACAGCTGTTACAGTCAAAATCAGTAATGCAACCCTGTGTGAAGCTGCCTCACTGCTGCACTTAGTGTGAATTCAGCTGAAGTTTACATCTGTCTGCTGTGTCCATTAAGTAGACACACTCAGACCCGTTGAATCTGTGTATTATCCGTTCAGTTGTTATTCAGCTGAGAATCAAAAAAACTATACATTAAAAAGTAGGTAGTTTTTTTTCTTTTCATTGTTTTTACAATGAGAACAAATAAATCAACATTCATTTGTTTTTCAATATCCCGTTTGTTAATGGGCATTGCAGAGATAATTGCTGGATATGCACCACAGCTGATCGATCAGCGCAGTGTTGGTTCCCGTTTTGGTTACTGTTATAAATTAAGACAAAAATAGTTATCTGCAGTTATTTTGTATACAAATATAAATTGCTGTTGTGCTGTGATGAAAACACAGACGATAGAACTTCCGGGTCACGTAGCTCGGACAAATTAAATATTAAAATCAAAATCTGTCCGTGGCCAGTATTTAAACTTTACTTTATTTGATCTGAATTAAAAAGACGGGATATTGAAAAGCAAAAGAATTTCGATTTATTTGCTTTCATTTTAAAAATGATAAAACAAAAAACAACCATTTTTTAAATATTTATTGATTTTTGGATTCTTAATTGAATAGCAATTGAATGGATTCTGTTTTTTGTGTTCTTATTCGGTTTTTCATTTCAAGTAGACAATGTACAAACGTCATTTTTTTACTATTCAGTTTATACAGAAAAACAAAAAAAAATCTTTCATTTTTTCAGGCAAAATTGAATATCTGAAAGAATGGGATATGATGAAGTAATTTTAAAAATATATTTTTTATTTATTTTTTTTAAATAGGTATGTGGTGTTCTGACCCAGTGACCTCCACCCACTTGCTTTGAACAAAATTTCACAGGCTTTATAGTAAATGATGAGTATTATTGAAATGATGTTGATGATTGATGTGTTTTACTTGGTCTGACAATGCTGCTTTTAATGTCTTAAAAAAAAAATAAACATTTTGTATACAATGTGCTATAACTGCAATACAATTTACTGGAGCCACATTCCTAGGTAAAACTAATGCTGTGTAATACAACAGTCCTGTAATGATTCCTACCATAATGAAGGTCATAGTATTCATTCAGTGTATGTGATGTATATTTTTTCCTGAACAGGTATTTGGTGTTCTTCTAGTTCAGACTAGTGAACACTTTGCATGGAGCACCTTTCCAAAGGCTCTGTAGTAAATGGTGAGTATAATTCAAATTATTCTGTTTGATTTGTTTACACAGTCTTTCAAAATACATGTATATGACAATGTTGCTATCAGTTTCTGAAAAAATCACTTAAAGTCTTTGTATACGGTGTGCTAAAATGTTAAGAATATACACATTGTCCAATTTACTGACTCCACATTTTTAGCTAAACAATATGCAATACAATATAGTCTAATACAACACTCCTGCAATAATTACTACCATCATAAAGGCTTTTGTGCCATGTTTGTAACAACAGTTTCAAAGAGTGTCTGATAATAAGAGTAACCGGGCTGTTCTAAATGGGGTGTGCTTAATGAAATATTTACCTCTTACAAAACAAGTCAATTGCGCCACAAACTACAGCCTCCAAAATGACCTGTTGAATTAACATATCTTTGAATCTGTTTCAGCAAACACTGTATATTATAACTGTCATGATAGTAGGATTTTTTTTGCAATACTGTTGTTTGACTGCAGTAGTTTTTACTTGATAAGTGAGTATGCATTTGAGTAACACAACAAATTAACCAAGCAGAAGTGTGCATTTGTTTAGTGAGGAAGCTCTGTTGGGTGTGTTTTAGGTTGACTTGCCTTTAACCCCCCCCCCCTCCCCAGAGTGAATGTGGTTGTACACATTGTCAATGTGTACAAGCCCCCTAATGCCAACTGGGATCTGCAGGTCTTACCCACCCTACCCCACCCTGCCATCTATGTGGGGGACTTTAACAGCCATCACCCTGACTGGGGGTACCCAGCAGTGGACAGTGATGGGGAGGCACTTTCAGACTGGGCATCCAGAAATGACCTCGCTTTGATATACGACCCCAAACAAAGAGGAACCTTCCACTCTGCTAGGTGGAAGAAGGACTATTCTCCTGACCTGTGTTGGGTCAGCTCTTTGAATGGGGAGCCATATCCTACACAGATCCTCATTCTTGATGATTTTCCACACAGCCAACACCGGCCCCTGCTTGTTCACATTGGCCTACAACTTCCAGTCATATACAGCCCAAGGAAGATGCGCTGGAACTTCCGCAAAGCCAACTGGAAGAAATTCAGTGAAACTCTGGACCAGAGCGTTGTTACCATCCCACTCCACACCATCACTGTAGATGAAGCATACAACCGCTTCTGCAGCGCAATCTTCAAGGCTGCCCATACTGCAATCCCACGAGGCTACCGACCCCTCTATGTCCCATGTTTGGACGGAGAATGTGCTGCCCTACTACAATCCTATCAAACATCAGGGGACCCAGAGATAGCAGACCATCTCATTGAATCGCTAAATACAGCCCGGCGAAAGAAATGGGAGGAGACAGTTGCTGACCAGAGCTTTACCCACTCTAGCAGGAAATGTTGGAGCCTCATCCGCCGCCTAGGAGCTGCACAGAAGCCCCCTAGCCAAAGCCGAGCATCCGTCACACCCAACCAAGTTGCATCCCACCTACTGACTATCGCCAAAGCACCCCAAGACAAAGACACCAGAAGAGCAGTTACAACCGAGCTAAAAAAACACCAAAAAATGCCTGTAGAGGAAACGAACCCTGAACCCTTCGAGGCTGCTGAACTGGAGAAAGTCCTACAGGGCCTGAAATGTGGAAAGGCAGCAGGATACGATAACATCTTCCCAGAATTCATGAAAAATCTTGGCCCCCGAGCCCTAACCTGGTTGACACAATTCTACACAAGGATCACACAAACAAACTCGATCCCAAAGAAATGGCGGACAGCAAAGGTCATTGCCATCCCAAAACCTGGCAAAGACCACAAACTACCAGCAAGCTACCGCCCAATCTCCCTACTCAGCGTTCCTTACAAAATCATGGAGCGCCTAATACTGCAACGCATTTCCCCAGAAATAGAGGATATTCTAAGTGTGGATCAAGCAGGTTTCCGCAAGGACCGCAGTACAGGAGAACAAGTACTGGCCCTAACCACCTTCATCGAAAATGGCTTCGAGAGGAGACTGAAGACAGGGGCTGTGTTTCTCGATCTTACAGCCGCCTATGATACAGTCTGGCACAAAGGCCTCCTCCTGAAACTTATAAAGGCGATCCCTGCTTGGGCAACAGCAATTATAAAAACCCTGCTGACCAACCGAAGGTTCAGAGTCCACCTCAGTCAGAACACAAGTGCATGGAGAATGCAGAAAAACGGACTCCCACAAGGCTCAGTTCTAGCTCCAACTCTGTTCAACCTCTACATAAATGACCTGCCTACTACAAAATCCCGCAAATTCATCTATGCAGACGACATCTGTTTGGCATTCCAAGCACCAGACTTTGAACCACTGGAACGGGTGCTCACGGAAGATCTTGCCAAACTGGACCAGTTCTGCAAAATCTGGCGCCTAAAACCAAGCCCAGCAAAAACCGTCTCCAGTGTATTCCATCTCCACAATGCAAAAGCTGCCAGAGAACTAAACATCCACCTGAGCGGACTCAAGCTTAAGCATGCCCCAAATCCAACTTATCTTGGAGTGACCCTTGATAGGACCTTATCCTTCAAGGAACATCTAAAGGGGACGGCTGCTAAGGTGAAGGTACGAAACAACCTGCTCTGCAAGCTCGCTGGTGCAAAATGGGGGGCGGCAGTCTCCACCCTGCGCACCTCAGCACTGGCCCTTTCATACTCTGTAGCAGAATATTGTGCCCCTGTCTGGTCTAGGTCATCTTACACACACCATGTAGACACCCAGCTCAACTTAACCATGAGAACTATAACTGGAACAATCCGCTCAACACCACTCCCCTGGCTCTCTGTACTGTCAAACATAGCCCCTCCATACATCCGGCGAGCAGCATTAACTCAAAGGATGCTCCAAAAAGTTAAAGATTTTCCTCACTTGCCAATCCATGCAGATATCTACAGCCCACCCACTGCCCGACTTTCATCCAGACGGCCGATTTGGAAAAACCCTCCCCCAGCTGACTTTACCATCCAGACAGCTTGGCAAGAGGAATGGGAGACCAAGGAGGTCCCAAACAAACAGCTGGTGATAAACCCCAACCAACAGGTCCCGGGCACCAACCTCCTAAGGAGACAGTGGTCTACACTCAATCGCTTCAGGACTGGACATGGCCCCTGCTTGGCCAGCCTTCACAGATGGGGCAGTAGCCCTAGCCCACTGTGCGCATGTGGAGAGGAGCAAACAATGGAACACATCATAGAGGTTTGCCCGCTCCAAAGACTGGAAGGAGGATTACACACCCTCCATACAGCAAACCAGGAGGCAACTGCTTGGCTTAAGGACTTTGCATTCGCTAAATAAATAATAAGTAGTCGTTTCAAGTATTACAACTACTTAACCATTTCAAACTCAAACATCCACATTTTGGACGTACCACCCACTACCATGTACATATTCACAATGTCCATGCACATTTAAGACATGGAATGCTTTAATCGTACATCTAAGTAGAGTGCATTCCACACAGTTTAGTCAGTTTCAAAAAGAATTGACTACTTTCAGCTGTCACTTATGTGCATGCAAGAATTTAGCTAATGAAACGGAGTACTTTGTTCATATCAACACACATTTGAGGAGAAATGAAAACGTTTGTTGCATGTTTGTTGGCTGTAGTTTTCAAACCAATGTTTATGGAACGTTTAAGTCTCATAAGAGTCGCAGACATACACCTCACGCCCTAACTGACTTTATACCAGGTATTGTGAAAACAACAAAATTAGCATCACCATCATTGCATGATTCATTTTCTGATTGCCAGGACGAGGAGTGTGTGGAAGAGGAAGTTTCTGATACATCACTAGATTTGAAAGTCCAACACGAGATACTCCCAGGTGCAATTCAGCAGCAGCTTGCTGCAGCCTTGTTAAAGTTGGAATATTTAGTGCATGTTCCAGGTACAGCTATTGATGAATTCTTACAAGAACTTAGTTACTTGATAAACTCTGCATCAGTTCCATTCTCTAGAAGTTTAGTAAGTGATATTCTTGAGCGTCACAATCTCCAGCTTGATGACTATGTAGTTACAGAAATCACCACAGCAGTTTGCGCAGCTAACCCAGTTCAAAGAGCAATTGAAAAAGGTGGCCCTCTTAGTACTTCATATCAGCGTAAACAATATTACAAGGAAAAATTCAGGGTTGTGGAACCAGTTACCTACATACTTGATCATAAAAAGAAACACACTTTTCAGTATGTCCCATTGCTTAAATCCTTGCAGCAAATATTGAATTGCAGATGCCATCTTGATAAGATTGTCGCAAATCATAGAGGACACCAAGATATTAAACTTGACCCTTCTTATGAATTAAGGTCCCCTGAAGATGGTTTGCATTTTAAAGAAAACAGCTTTTTGAATGCTGAGGAATTACGAATATCACTGCATCTGTACGTGGATGATTTTGAGATCTGCAATCCCTTAGGTACCTCCCGTAAGAAACACAAGCTTTGTGGTGTTTACTGGGTACTGGGTAACCTTCCACCTGGCTCTCACTCATCTTTATCATCTATTTATCTTGCAGTACTTTGCAAAAGTACTGCAAGTTGCTACTTGCTACTTGCAAGCACTGCAAGTAGAGCGTGCCCAAATGCCAAGTCACGTTTCGTTACCTTGTATTCATACATGTGTAATGACAATAAAGTTGAATCTCATCTCATCTCATCTCAAAAGTGTTGATGTGAAAATATATGGTTTTGACAGAGTGTTGGAACCTCTTCTGCAAGACTTAAAACTCTAGAGGACCATGGGGTGTATGTCCCTTTATTAGGTGCATCTCTTAAAGGTACTTTTCAGAGTGTTGTGGCTGATAACTTGGGAGCACACAGTATTGCAGGCTTCACTGAAAGTTTTTCAGGTGGTTTCTTCTGCCGATTTTGCACAGCCAAACGTTGTGACGTTGGATCTGATTGTGTTGCTTCTGGTGTTTTCAGTCTGAGAACTAAAGAGATGCATGCAGGTCATGTAAAAGCAGCACTCAAGAATAACGCTCATTGTGTTGGTGTTAAACGGGACTGTGTCTTAACCAGTACTCTGTCTCATTTTCATGTTGTCTCTGGTTTTCCTCCCAACGTTGCTCATGATGTATTGGAAGGTATTGTGCCAGTCGAGCTGGCTTACTGTTTGGTGTTATTGGTATCAAAAAAGTTATTTACATTAGAGGACTTGAACAGAGCTATTTTGGCTTTCCCCTTTAAATAGTCAGACAAAACAAATAAGCCACATGTTGTACCACAAAATCTTTTTGGTTGTAAAACTATTGGAGGCAATGCCCATGAAAATTGGAGTTTACTGAGGTTTCTCCCATTTTTGATTGGACCTCTAGTTCCAGAGGATGAGCCTGCATGGCTTGTCTTAATGGATTTAAAAGATATTGTTGAGTTGGTTGTTGCTCCTGTGCATACAGATGAATCCATCGCATATCTTGAAAGCAAAATAGTTGAGCACAGACAGAGGTACCAAGAGCTGTTTCCTGGGAAAAGACTTCTACCTAAGCATCACTATCTTGAGCACTATCCTCAGATGATAAAATGTTTTGGCCCACTTGTCGCACTCTGGACAATGCGATTTGAAGCCAAACATAGCTTTTTTAAGCAAATCGTGAGGCACACAAGTTGCTTTAAGAATGTACCCCTGACTTTGGCTTTAAAACATCAGCTGATGATTGCATTTCACATAAACTCACCAGCATATGGTCAATCTAGCCTCCATCTACCAAATTTGTCCACAGTTCCACTTGCTGTACTGAAAGAGGAGGTGGTTCAGGCTATTAGGTCAAAATATCCCAACCTAACTGAGGTGCATCTTGCCAAGAGTGCATCAAGTAGTGGTGTAGCCTACAGCAAAGGTATGATAGTTACCCATGGATCAGCAAGTGGATTAACAGAGTTTGCCAAAATCATTCAGATGTGTGTTTTAAATGAGGAGTTGTTCCTCATTGTTGAAGCACTGTGTGGGTGGTACAGTGAACACTACAGAGCCTTTGAACTAAGCCTGTCACCTTCAAGAGAAACAAAGCTTGTGGCACACCTGTCCACTGGTGGATTATTTGGTTGATCAAGGCGTATGGTGATCTTAAAAAGGCATATCTGCGTAAAAGGTTGGTTAACCGTCAGATTGGTAATTAACAGTTGAAGGCACACTATTCAGATTTGTCAGTTGCTATTTGTTACATTAATTGATTCTGGAGAAAGATAGGATGTTCCTGACACAGCACAGTAAGATGATAAATGCAGGCAGGGTCTCTGTGGATAGTTTTTTCTTTATTTTTAATGTAGTATACATTTTAAAGACAGAATGACTTGGATTTTCCTTAAAAAAATGGCAGGAAGTAAATAAAGCAACTAGGGTGGTCCAGTTAGGGTTTTTGGGGCAGGTATGGATCACAGGGTCAGTTTTAAGTAAATTATTGTGTAGCACTATTTAACTGGGAGCAGCTTTGCATATTAAGTATGATACAAATGAAATCATCACAGAGGCACTTGTATAATGCAAGGTTGAGTTTGCTGATAAAAATTTCACAACTTTTGTTTTAATAGAATTTTTTTAAAATCTATGTAGAAGTATATGGGATATTTGTTGGGATTTTCTAATTATTAAGATTGCTGCAGTCAAAGTATGGTAAGACATGATGTCTTACCATATTGTATTTAAGACACAGAAGTTCTCATCGTACCTAGGCGTACCTAAATCCTTAAAATTTATCTTGCTGACTTTTAATTTAATTTGGCTGAGTAATTTAAAAATTAGAAACCTGCCATCAGATAGAATCAATGTTTGCCTTAATATAATGAAATGTGTCTTAACATAATGATATGCAGTAATTGTTTTAAAATTCTGTCTTCTTCATCCTCTTCTCAGATTAAGACACAGAAGGATGGATCCCCCTACCATTCTCAAAGTCATCCTGGGTGACAACAGCAGCCAAAGGTTGACTTTCCAAAATGGACTTCCTGGATCAGTCAATGAACTTGTTGGTGAGGTACAAAGACAATGTGGCCTCGACTCTGACTTCAGACTTCAGTTTATGGATGCACTATTCGGGAATGAATTTATGAACCTCACTTCAGTGGATGAAATGCAGAACAGAAGCACCATCAGAGTGATTCCTTTGACAGGAGCCTCAACTCCCCAGTCTTCCACCTCTGCTGCTAGTTTGTGCAGTCATGTTACAGAAGAATCTACCTCCGTGTCTGATGGGTGTGTTGACACAGACATACTCTCTTCAACAGAATCATCAGAGTCACCCAGCTCCAGGTCATTTTGGCCAAGCATCTTCCATGTTCCTCAGTTTAGCTATGATGCGGAGCTGAAACTGAAGCAGGGCAATGTGGCATACAGGGAAAACGGTACCTTACTTATTCCAGATCCTAAACTGAAGTCAAACATTCTTGAGGGCTTGGTGCAAGAAATAGTCCGGTACAAAGTTTATGTAACCGATAAACAGTTTAACATGATAGGAGAGGCCCTCATCTCTAAGCAACCCTGCCTGACTGAGAAGGGCTCCCTGACTGGATATGCAGGATGGAAAGACAGCTTAAAAAACAAAGTGGCAATTTATCGCACTCACTTGAGAAAGCTGGGATGTTGAAAGGTGATGATAAACTCTTTGAAGCACAAACCAGAGGGCAAAACAAGTCCTGCTTTTGGCATCAAAAGACCAAGACGGTTTGAAGTGAACTATTGTCCCCCCTACCCTACTGGAGAATCTGATGCAAGCCTTGAACGTGTCAGAGTGGAACTTCTTTCAGATGTTAAAAAGAGGAACAACAGGGAAGTAGTGAAGATGAAAATGGAAAAGACATTTGCCTATAGGAGATATGAAGTGGTTCGTGACACACCCATGATAAAAGACTTTCAGGCAAGATGGCCAGCGCTGTTCGAAACAAGTGAGGTGAGTGATTATAAAATTTGCTTAGAATGTGATCTTGGCTTTATGTTTTCAAACAATTGTGCATAGACTGACTAAAAATCAACTTATGAATTCTAAGATTATTCATAATGTATAAATATTTGAATTTAACTTTATCTTACAAGTCGGTGGTTAATCAGTATAAAACCTTTCAATGAACAACTTTCTAATTAATTGTTTCAATGTCTCTGTCTGTGATAATTCTTGTTTTCAGAAAATGCTGAATTTAAGCGCATTACCACCGTACCACTGCAATCCAGATTTTTCTCACAGCTAGATGTGCTATCTGACAAACTTCTGAAGCTTTTTGAGAAGAGAGGAGGACAAATTGGCAAGCAACTACAGAGCATTTTGGCACACATGACTCAAGTAAGAATGCATTTTGGAAAAGGAAAATATTGCTTTGACAGTGTACATATTTGATTGAGGAAAAATGATTCTAACTAACTGATTTGTTCTGCTTATCCTTCTTGACTTAGAATGAAGATACAGATGTAAGATGGGAATGCGTTATCAAGGGACTGTGCGTGTATCTAAATGAGGACCCGGAAAATCTTGTGAGAGTACATGGTGAGTATGATTATTCGCAGCCAGTGTTTTCAGATTTAACTTAAACTTTTTCTTCTTACACATCAAGTTTTTGAAACAAAAATGAATCAGCATTTTGCACTTACCTGCAGTTGAGAGAGAATACTTTTTACTCAATTAGTAGTTCCACAATGACTAATTTTCATATTTAAAATGTACTTTTAAAAAGAAGAGTTCAAGAAATACAGCAAATTCTAAAAGATTAAATCTGTGATTCCCAACTAATTTGGCTTGTGACGTTTGTCACATTTCAGATGTATATAAGTTTTGGCAGCGAGGGAGGTGCCTTTGTAACCTCTAGGGTAATACAGGCCATAAACTATTTCATAATAAAAGTCACATTAAGAAATTAAGGGATTCTTTCCACTGAAAAACTAAGGTAGAAGGCTTTTAAATTGACACAGATGCATGTTGTGTTGAATTTGTTTTAACAGCATTATACAGTAATAAAAATAACACAAGATCATCACAAAACAGGTTTTCTTACTAAAATTGACCAAGTATTCTTATTAAATCATCCACTACAGCATAATACTTCTAGTCTTATATTTAAACATTATTACATGAGAGGGTGTGCTTTACCATCATTATTGTCATGACAGTGATGCAGTCAGTGTTAGCATCACTGAAGTGACAATAATGACAGTAAAGCACACCCTCTCATGTAATAATGTGATTATACAACCATTGCCAACAAAATAAAATGTATAATCAAAATGTATTCATACTGTGGACATTTCACTCTCAAAATATAAAAGTTTTTTGCTAGTATTCTCTGTTTCAGTGGAAATATGAGATCTGACGTAAACTAGTCCCTGTCAGCAGCCAACTTGGGCTCATGTTTTCTAGACATGGTGATTTCCCAAAACTGAATACCACACATAGCAACACAAAACTGCTTTGCAGCTCAATTGTGTTGTAACTAGAATAACTGAAAAAAATATTTTTTTTCATGGACTGATAGTTATACTTCTGCTGGCATCTCAGTCATTTTTAAGCTAACAGGTGCTGTGACAACCACTCAGCTGATCTTTATCTGCAACACACTTGTATTTACGGTTTTATTTAAATATAGGCAACGGTTTTCCAGTGTCAGCGCTAGAACAAAAATCTGCCTTTTAATAAACTCACCAGCAGATGTTTCTTTTCAGCTGGGGGTGTGTCGCTCCTGTTTAATGTTAGATAGTGGCAATAAGATAGGCGGAGTAATATTTTCAGTGATGAGGGTTTTTCATTTGAGCATGGCTAGCCGTGCTGTCTTGCTCATTTAACATTCTAAGAATGTTGAGAACCAATCAGATTGTTTGGTTGGATCTACATGTTGTATAATTGTGTTTTACTTGATTTAATTTGTTGCCTTTTATTAACTGTACACTTTGCAGGCTGGAGATGAAGCCTTCCAGGGATCCATTGAGGACACCATATGGCAACAGCTCACTGATGGAGTCTGTTTTTTAGAACTTGGGCTTTCTTAGAGAGAGTGTCGCTGTCGAGCTCCATCACAACTTTCTGGAGCACTTCAAAAGTATACTTCAGTTCAGTGGGGTAGTTGAGGTTCAAGGCATACATTAAGCCAAACAACATTGCAGCACCAAATGCAACGTTGTCCAGATCACGCAGTACAATCTGGCCTTCAAGGACAACCCCCATGTCCTCTGGTTTCCTGGTGGCATCTCCTGGTTTGACAACGTACACTGAAAAAAAAAAATCTGTTCAATTTCCTTAAAAAAATATGTACATCAGTTGCACATACTAAAGCTATGTTTACCCAAAGAAATGTATTTGTGTTAAGTATACGCAATTCTTATTTGTTCAAAGAACACAACTTTCTTATACAAATTTTAAGTTTTTCTTTTATGTCATGCACTGAAAAAAAAAATCTGTTCAATTTACATGAAAAAAATATGTACATCGGTTGCACATAATAAAGTTACGTTTACTAAAAAGATACGCAATTTATATTTGTTCAAAGAACACAACTTTCTTATACAAATTTTAAGTTTTTCTTTTATGTCATGCACTGAAAAAAAAATCTGTTCAATTTACATGAAAAAAATATGTACATCGGTTGCACATAATAAAGTTATGTTTACCAAAAAGATACGCAATTCTTATTTGTTCAAAGAACACAACTTTCTTATACAAATTTAAAGTTTTTCTTTTATGTCATGCACTGAAAAAAAATCTGTTCAATTTACATGAAAAAAATGTGTACATCGGCTGCACATAATAAAGTTATGTTTATCAAAAAAAATGTATTTGTGTTAAGTATACGCAATTCTTATTTGTTCAAAGAACACAACTTTCTTATACAAATTTTAAGTTTTTCTTTTATGTCATGCACCGAAAAAAAAAATCTGTTCAATTTACATGAAAAAAATATGTACATCGGTTGCACATACTAAAGTTATGTTTACCAAAAAAAATGTATCTGTGTTAAGTATACGCAATTCTTATTTGTTCAAAGAACACAACTTTCTTATAAAAATTTAAAGTTTTTTTTTTCAGTGCATGACATAAAAGAAAAACTTTAAATTTTTATAAGAAAGTTGTGTTCTTTGAACAAATAAGAATTGCGTATACTTAACACAAAATACATTTTTTTTGGTAAACATAACTTTAGTATGTGCAACTGATGTACATATTTTTTTCATGTAAATTGAACAGATTTTTTTTTTTTCAGTGCAGCTTTGCTGAAAAACAGGCCAATTGTGATCTCAGGAGCATGGCCTTGTGGGAGAATCTGTCTGTCAGCATTTTCATCAACAGAATCCACGAACATCCAGCTGAATCAAGGTTTGCATGTGGGAGTTCTGTCACCTCCAGGGATGTGATCTGACTCTGTGGCTAACGGTCTGTTGTTTAATTTAAACTTAATTCTTCAGAATATTGGTGGTGTAAGCTCTTTGAACATAATTTAATTCAAACTTCTATCAGAATTTCAAAATACATTTTGTCTTTTTCTTTAATTTATGTTCTTTTTCAGAGTAACACCAAATTTTCCTTTTTTACAAAATAGTTTAATCATCATTTTGTTCATAAAATTGCATCCACTTTTCTTAACCAATGCTATTTTTATGGTTTTCCAGTTTCCAGTACATTGCCAAGTTAAACTATGGTTGATTTGGTTCTACAAATGTTGGATTCACAGGTTATGCCCAGTAACTCAATAACAGTCTATGATACCCATGACACATGTTGAATTCTTTGTTTTAAAATCGTCCAAATGTGTTAACCTATTCTGACATTTCTTATTAAACTATTGAAAGACATATGGGAGTTATTGTTTGATTTTTTGTCCATCCTCTTGATAATAACACTGGTCAGCACCAAATTTATTGTCTGTTTTTTTTGTTTGTTTTTGTTTTTTGTTTTTTAGCTGATTTAGGACAATTCTGATGTGCTGAATCCAAAAATCACATTGGTTTTGCTCAGTCAGGTCAACTTATTGAATTATGGCCACATGTTGTTTTATACATTTTCGTTTACATGTATGGGTATTTTCGCTTTATATGATGCAACATAGGCAGCACGGTGGCACAGTGGTTAGCACAGTGGCAGCACAGCAAGAAAGTCATGGGATGGATTCCACCCTTGACCATCGTGGGTTCGATCCCACCCCCAGACCATTGGTAACCCTTTTGTGTGGAGTTTGCATGTTCTTCCCGTGTCTGCGTGGATTTACTCCGGGTACTCCGGTTTCCTCCCACAGGCCAAAGACATGCAGGTGAGGTTAATTGGTATAAATTGGGGATTCTAAATTGTCCTTAGGTATGGATGTGAGAGTGAATGGCTGTCTATTTGTGTTGGCCCTGCGATGGACTGGCGATCTGTCCAGGGTGTACCCTGCCTCTCGCCCAAAGATGCTGGGATAGGCTCCAGCACCCCCCCCCCCACCATGACCCGAAAAGGATTAAGTGGTAGAAGATGGATGGATGATGCAAAATTCTTTTTTATGTCTTGAAATTCTCTGAATTTTGAACAATGAACAAACAACAAACTCCACACAAAAGGGTCACCAATGGTCTGGGGGTGGGATCGAACCCATGATGGTCAAGGGTGGAATCCATCCCATGGAATCCACGGGCTTCACGGTGGCGCAGTGGTTAGCACTGCGGCAGCACAGTTTATCCTCGGCCGGATGGGTCGCGGGGATCATGAGATCGTGGGTTCGATCCCTGCCCCCGGCCAACAGTGATCTGTGTGGAGTTTGCATGTTCTCCCCGTGTTGCGTGGGTTTACTCCGGGATTTCTCCGGTTTCCTCCCACATGCCAAAAACATGCAGGTTAGGGAGTTACGGGGCGCTTGCGCACGCAGCGACCGGCAGCTGGTGGCTTGTCACCAGACTGCAAAAACAAATCTACCTACGGGTACAAAATAAGTAATAAAAAAAAAAGGTAACAGTAAATTCACATGTACTTACCTTTATATAAAGGTGAGTACCTTACTTAGCATCTGATTGAGAGAAACGGATGTCATTTTTGGATTCAGCAGTGCAAAATTGTCTTAAATCAGTTGAAAAAACAGACAACTTACAAAAAAAAATATTTTTGTAACCCTGTGTAAGCAGACAAGAACTCACAAGGGTTTTATTTATTTATTTTTTCTTTTGAGACTGATTCATAATTGATAAAACTAAAGAATTGTTAATAAAATTGTCCATTATCTGGACTGGTGCCCTATGAGGATATGTTTGTGTAACAGTAGGAAATTTTCATCCCTACTCACATTCATATTAACCTAAATACCCATTAACCCAATAAACCCATTAACCTAAATCCACTACATTAACAATTGTTCCCTGCCCGAGGCTCTACTAGAATCTAGAAATGGACATGAAATTATGATTTCACAAGCTGTGTGGGTATAGTCAAATCTAATCTTTTGCTTGGTAAAACTTCTTTTCTCTGTATCTAACCAGCTGCTCAGCCAGTGTTTAACCCCCCTTTTCTGGCCAGCCAGGCACATGTGCTTACCCCCCCCACCCCCACCCCATACACACACACCTTATTTGCTGGAAGCAACCAGCAGAGGAGCAGAGAAGGGGGAGGAGGGAATTCCCCCACTCAAAGCGCCACTCACCCACTGACTGTTTTGGGGTTTTTTTTTACATCATGCTAAAAGGTCAAAAATGCGTTATCATACACTGAATTAATTAAAATAAGGCCTGAAGGGGCAGAACCATTATGAAATCCAATCCATCTCTTGTTAATTCAACTCATTCTGTGACAATTCCTGGTGGGATAATCTGAATTAACCGTTTCAGTGCGTCTGCCACCGAATTGCAACATAACCCCTAGTGGTCAAGAGTGGTAAATATTTTTTGTCGATAAAAGAGTTCAGATTTCCAAGGGTATAATTTGAAAGTGGTAAGAGATAATGGCTTACTGTCAGTTAGAAAGATGTAAAATATGATCATATATATGATTTCAGATAGGAATAAATTTATGCATCTAATTTGCATAATGTCACGGCAGCTCTTTGAATTCCATAACTCAGTCAAAACTGAGTTATGGATGAGAACTGACACCGTTTTTTGTACAGAGGGACCTCATTATCTTTAAAGTATATGAACAAGAAATCAGCACAATATTTAAAAAAACAAAACAAAACAGAAATTCATCACTTACCAGTGGCTAACAGGACTCACTCGTTGTCATAGTTGCTGCGTTTTTGTCCATCGTGGTCATTATTTTGTGTTGTCGATCATTTATGCTCTCAACCACATCTACAAAGTCTTCTGATTATCCCACATAAATTTTGCTTGTATCCTGCAGCTATATTCCATGTAAGAAGCTGTCTAAAGGGCCTTTTCCACTAGCACGCTTTAGCGCGACACGGGACGGCTCAGCACGCTTTGTACGCTTTTCCACAAGCCCCAACATGGTTTAACAGCCGCGATTCTCAGCCCCGCTCCAGGGCAGGGTACAGCAGTGCTGAACTGTGCCGTGTTGTGACGTTAACAGACTGGTCGCCGCTGATTGGTCAGGTCGTAACCGGCGCTGATTGGTCAGGTTGTAACCGCCCCTCTCCTCGTCCTCTTCTACCGAATCTTCACGACCTTCTCAATAAAGTTTTTGGAAAAAAAAAAAAAGAATCTTCACGACCGCCATTACTCAGCACGCAACCACTGTTGGCGGTTTCTTTTCAGTGTATTGCTGTGCTATTTTCATTTATTCTCTATCAAAAATGGCTTCGCGTAATGAGGGTATTCCATGGACCAATAAGGAGGTGCAGTGTCTGCTCACTGCATTGTCAGACGAACGTATCCAGCGCGAGTTAGACGGAGCCGCCCGGAATGAAAAAATATACCGGGAGGTCTCGACATCGGAGTCCTTTAACGGTGAGTTTTAATTTTTTTTTACTGTGCGTTTTTTCGCAAATATATTCGGTAAGAAGCTCAGTTTATTTATGCAATAAAAAAGCTGTTCATTTGTGGATGATGATCGCTGCTTTATTGCAGCACACTGCGGACTAAAGCTTTTATTTTAATTATTCATGTGAACAATACGCTGAAATAAGCTTATGTAATCTTGTTAAAAACTATTGTCTTTTCTGTATATCTTGCACTTTCGTGCTGTATTTTATTGTGTGTATTTTCCTTGTAGAATCATCCCATGCGTCCGCCGTGACAGCCCGTCCGGATTAATTCAACCGAGCCTTCATGACCCACAGCTGGCAGAGATGGCTTCATTCAACCGAGCCTTGCTGACCCAGTTTGGGAAGCTGGTAGAGGCACTCAGTGGTCGGCGTGTATAAAATGTTGATTAACCTTCATGTTGTGTTGCAAAGTTTTTTTTTAATTTTAATATTTTGTTTATAATAAAATGGAATTGTTTTGGAAAGTGTGGTTTGTCTGTTATAACACTGAATTATAAAACAGTATAATTACATAGAAATTCCATTGCCTAGTCTGATGAAAATGATGCTGATCATCCTGTCAGGGGTCAACCATTGTAAAGGTAATGTAATTTTTAACTAGACCAAAAAACAAATGTTTTTGTAAGCTTTCTCTTCTTTTTGTTGAAATATAAAAAATTAGCACCAAGTCAAAGTAGGTACAAGTATATGTAAATTGAATGTTCTATCGGCATTCCAAATTCAGAGAATTACAATACTTTAGGAGTGTAGCATCATCTAAACGGAAAATAATAATACTGTTGTTCCAAACGTTGACCTGAAGGTGAAAAACATGAATTTTTTTTATTCAGTACATCCAAAATGCCCTAGGATGTAAAAAATAATACAATTTGGTGTTGGCCAGTGTGCCACTGTCTCATTATTTAATACAAATAAAAACAAGTTTCAGCTCATTATTTCTAGGACATTTGGCAGTTAATTCAAAACAAAAGTGACTTGTGTTGTTGCAGCTTAATTATGAGATAAAATTAATTGTGAGAAAACCACAGAGTGAGCAAGGCAATAATCCTTGGATCCTCCATTTTTTGTCTCGTGTAAATAAGGACTCAGTCGGGTGCATAACGTCACGGGAGTGTGGCCCCGCCTCACTGGGAATCTGCCGCCGCCCCGCTTCTAAAACCTCCTAACACAAACCATCACAGCACAAGCACAACACCGTGCTAATGGAGACAGAAGCATTCCGAGCCGTACTGAAGTGAATCGAGCCATACCAAGGTGTGCTGGGCTAGTGGAAAACAGGCTAAAGTGACGGTACACGATGATGGATGGCAGCCATATTAGCTTTCTGGACTAAAAGCTTGAAAACAGGAAAAGGAAATGAGTTCTTTTTCTTTGGTGTTTTACGTGTCATCTACTGAGTCCTCCAACGCATGTCTGCCACCTTCTGAAACTGGCAGATCAGTTCAAATCCTAAGTGGAGCCGGCAATGTCAGAGTGAGATGACAGGCACAGCACCACGCTCTTCCACTAGGGGCACGCAAATTCTCACACTCAAAGGGTAAACCTTTTTTTTTTCCTTTAACCTCATTTGTGAAGCTGTGAATCTAGCTAGTTCATGCTGAACAAAAGTAACAAAAAGTTACTGAGAGGAAATCGGTTGAGGCAATTGTGCAGAATCATACACAAATTAAAAATTCTGAGATTATTCGTGCATGAATAATCTGCAGAATTGCTAGAATTGTTACTGGAGTTTGGCTCATGACAAACCGGATTAAAGGGAGCCCATCCTCCATTCTTTTAAAATGTTTGCTGGCAGATGCAAGCTAGCAGAAGCGTGAAACAAAGCAACGGCGTGGTCAGCGGGCTGCGCACGTGACTGAATTGCCACGTTGTGGGTTCCATTTTGCTTATGGGAAGGTGCACATGCGCAGACTAAGCAGTGCAACTACCATCTTACAAACTAACATTGTGAGTCATCCTGGCATCCATTTTTGAGCTGAGACAGTAACCACCTCCAAGTGACATCACTGTGTCTCCTTCTAGAGTGCAGAAGGAACTGCCTTCATCCTGTGGTCAACTATAATAACTGCATCCTTTCATAAAAGTATGTCTGAAACGTTTAATCTGTTCAGCCAATGTATAACCAAATTGAGCTCCCTGATTAACTTCAAAGCAATCCGTATTCAGAATAACCTAAATTTAAAACCAATTTAAAGTTTTTATCCCAAAAGCAGTGAAAAAGAAATGTGTTGGCAATTGAAGGTTTGTTCTCATGGGTGGACTAGCTTCTACTGCATATAAACACAGTAGAAGGGCATAAAAGCATACACTTTGTATTTGATCACTGATGTTAACCACACGTTTTAATCTTTAAAGTTAAAAGCTCACATATTTACACATTTTAAGCAACAATTGCAAACTTTTGAAGCTATATATGTGTGTGTTTTAACCTGTAGTGTTTGATTTCTCCCACAGGAAGCCCACTTCAGCTTAAGGATGTGAATAAATGCCAATATTTATTCAAAAGGAACCTTAAAGTAGTGTTAATCCTGTGCATGCTGGTAAATGATTTAGTGATTTACTGAATATTTACCAAAATTTTTTCAAAATAGGAAACCATATTAGGGCAGCGCAGTGGCGGAGTGGTTAGCACTGCAGCAGCACAGCAACTGACCCTTGGTCAGGGGATCCTGGGTTCGATCCCAGCCCCCGACCAACAGTGATCTGTGTGGAGTTTGCATGTTCTCCCCGTGTCTGCGTGGGTTTATCCGGGATTTCTCCAGTTTCCTCCCACATGCCAAAAACGTGCACATTAGGTTAATTGGCATCAAACTTGGGATTCTAAATTGTCCTTAGGTATGACTGTGAGAGTGAATGGTTGTCTGTCTCTCTGTGTTGGCCCTGCGACGGACTGGCGATCTGTCCAGGGTGTACCCTGCCTCTCGCCCAAAGATGCTGGAATAGGCTCCAGCACACACACACCCCCCGTGACCTGTAAAGGATTAAGTGGAAGAAGATGGATGGATGGATGGATGGATGGATGCAAACCATATTATTCATTCATTCGTTATACATTCTATGACTCGGTGGTGGCATCAGCCATCACTTTTGGAGTGGTCTGCTGGGGCAGTGACATTACTGCAGCCGATAGGAAGAGACTGAACAAACTGATCAAGAAAGCTTGCTCTGTCCTGGGGCAGCGCCTTGATCCGGTGGAGGAGATAGGAGAGAGAAGGACGGTGGCTAAACTGTCATCTCTGCTGGAGTCCGAGTTCCACCCTATGCAGGACATACTGAATGCACTGAGGAGCTCATTTAGCAGCAGACTACATCATCCCAGGTGCACAACCGAGAGTTTTCGCAGGTCCTTCCTACCAACGGCTGTCAGACTGTACAACCTAAGCAGGGCTGCTCGCAGAGATAGCAAAAAGACGTAACAAACTAATAGTTTTTTGAATGCAAAAGATGCAATAGACTTACACAATGGTCCCCTCCGGCATACAACTAGGAAAATATCGGTCGCTATGGAGAGTGAGAATATGTATGGGCACATAATCATACCATTTAGGATAACTAAGTAGACGGTTGTGCTGTTTCATCCCATCTAGCAACAACGCTCTGCACTGTGTGTGTTTATATATTTACATATTTATTCCATCTAGCTACAATGCTCCGCACTGGGTGTGTTTATGTTTATATATCTATATATTTATTCCATCTAGCTACAATGCTCCGCACTGTGTGTTTATATATCTACATATTATTCCATCTAGCTACATTGCTCCGCACTGTGTGTTTACCTATTCATATATTTATTCCATCCAACTACAATGCTCTGCACTGTGTGTCTGTGTGTGTGTGTATATATATATATTATAGTAATATGTACATATGTATATTAGCTGCTCTTGCTTGCTTGTTTTTTTTCTTGCCTTCTGATTGTTGCTCTGAGTGTTGCTATCCCTGTGCTGTTGCAATCCTGGAATTTCCCTGTTGTGGGACTAATAAAGGCTTATCTTATCTTATCTTATCTTATATTAATCAGTTAACACTTAAAGCCTGAAGCGTTATCCAAAGTCACTGTGTAATTCTTGGTTGATGTTTTTTTTCCACAGAAAAAGGAAAACATTAACCAACTTGTTACTTCTCACCAGGATTTAAAAGAGAAAAGTCAAAAGGTGGAAACAATGATTATTCTGTAAATAAAAAAAAAACTTTATAGACAACAATCAGGTAAATCACCATTAGCTTTAATCCTAAGAAATCCCTGTGGCAAAATACACACAGTTCACTTGTGTTTCCCAATCTGTAAATATTAAAATATTTAAAGCTTCAAATGAAAATATGCTTTAACAATAAAGACAAAGTCAATCTTAACTTGAAAAGAAAGTGAAAACTTATAACTTTAAATCTCCAAAGCATGTAACCTTTTCTATTTTGTTGTTTCCCTTTTGAAACAAAATCCTCAATTTAAAAGTGACATTCAACCAAATTCCAAACCTAGTTTTGATGACAATTCCAATACTAGGCTTTGAAAATTTAAGTAAAGAAGTCAATTCACACAAATTTTAAACTCCATCCATCCATCCATCCATCCATCCATCCATCCATCCATCCACCTTCTACCACTTTTCCAGAGGTCCGGGTGGTGGAGGCAGCCATTCAAGCAGAGAAGCCTAGACTTCCCTCTCCCCAGCCGCCTGCTCCAGCTCTTCAGACAGGATACCAAGGCGTTCCCAGACCAGCTGGGAGACATAGTCTCTCCATCGAGTCCTGGGTCTGCCCTGGGGTCTCCTCCCAGAGGGACATGCCCGAAACACCTCAAGTGGGAGGCGTCCAGGAGGCATCCTGATCAGATGCCCAAACCACCTCAACCGGCTCCTTTCAATGTGGAGGAGTAGCGGTTCTACTCTGAGCCTCTCCTGGATAACTGAGCTCCTCATCCTACCTCTGAGGGTGAGTCCAGAAATCCTACGAAGAAAGTTCATTTCAGCCCCTCGTATCCGTGATCTCATTCTTTCGGTCATTACCCAAAGCTCATGACCATAGGTGAGGGTCGGAACATAGAATGACTGGTAAATCAACAGCTTTGGCTTAGAGCTTTGCTCCCTCTTCACCACAACAGACCGGAACAACATTGGTATCACAGCAGATGCTTCTTCGATCCGTCTGTCAATCTCTCGCTCCATTCTCCCCTCACTCATTAAAAAGACCCCAAGGTACTTAAACTCCTCCACTTGGCAATCCACCTTTTTCCGGATGAGGACCATGGACTCAGACTTGGAGGTACTGATTCTCATCCCAGCCGCTTCACACTGAGTGGCAAACCATCCCAGTAAGACCTGTAGGTCATTGCTGGATGAAGCCAGCAGGACAACATCATATGCAAACAACAGAGATGAGATCCTGTGGTCACAAAGTATTACACCCTACATTCCCTGGCTGTGCCTAGAAATCCTGTCCATAAAAATTATGAACAGGATTGGTGACAAAGGGCAGCCCTGGCAGAGTCCAACTCTCATTGGGAATGAGTCCGACCGAGTGTTGGCAATAATATTACCAACAAATTTCAAACTACAAATCAAAATACAGTTTCAACAAACAAATACAAACAAATAATTTAAATAAAACATCTCCGTGTTTCTACAATGATTGCAAAATTCTACCTTCCTTCTTACAAGCCTTTAAGTTGGAACAAGTTCTAAAAAAGAACTTGTAACTACCACTAATTTAAAATAACAATCAAGATTAACCCTTGACTCACAAATTTAGCTACAATCAGCATGTTGATTTTTAAGCTAACTGGTCAACATTGGTAAAACATGGCGGGTCTACGAACAACCGACTGATTTACCGAACTGGATGACCTTCAAGCAACATTGGAAGCGTGGACTTCTGATTTTATGTCTAGCTTCACAACACGGGTCAAGAAAACACAGCCTGAAGATCTGAAGTAACTCACTGAAGAACTTTTGGACGAATATGCAGAAAGCCCACCAAAAGGGAAGAATCTCCTAAGCGCATGGGGAAAGTTTGCTATAGCATTAGTCCTGAGATTAAAAGTAGCTTAAGCTAAAGCGTTATGTGCTGAGAATGAGCTAAGGAATCAACAATCAACAACTCTCTCTCTCTCCAGGAAGAAAACAAATCATTAAAGAAGAAACTGGAACAATCTCAAAATGAAAACAACAATACTCAAACTCAACTTGATAATGCGTTATAAGATTTAAACCAGGCAAAACCAGAAAAGCGACGCTTGACTCACAACAACAACATGCTTCTCCAAGAGAACAATGAACTTGAAGATGCCCTTCAGGGCACGAAGAAGGTACTCAGAAGAGTTGAAGGTCAACTAAAATAACGTGAAGTCTAACGATGAGGAATGTCAACTGCTTCTACAGGAAGCACATCAACATCTAAAAGATTTAAAAGTGGAAGTGGAGGAATACCGACAACAAAAGGAAGCAAGACCACATTCACTTCCACAACCTTCAGAAAATCCGGCTACTCCCCAACCAAAGCCGAGAACCCCAAACAGGTCAGTTAGGCCAGAAGGCGAACGCATCTCACCAGACTGGGACTTCGACTGCATCCCATCACCCGATTTCTGTTTCAAGTACGGACAATTGCATGGAAAGCATGTGTGTGACCCTTCAGACCACGACCTTGACAAGATCATAGGAAATCTCACAAAATTTCATGGAGGCCCTACCGGTTCACCTGATACCAAAGCCTATTTACAAAACATTGACTACTACCTGCATAAGTACCCTGATGCTACGGTTGACGATTGCATCTATTTGATTAAACTAACATCTAACAGGTCGGTATCAAAATTTATAGACAGACAGCCATCAGATATCAGGACGGACTACATGCAACTCTGCAAAGCCATCGAAAAGGAATTCTCCGACGATCGCCTACAATCATGGCTATCGGCAACCCTTGCCATGAAACAAGGTCACTCAATTCCTCCACAGGCCTACTACCAGCGACTTCTCACATATTTTGGATCTCAAAATTCACCAGGGATGGAAGAAGACCACAATTTTAAGACCCTCTTCATCCAGAACCTCCATCCCGCTGTGAGTCACCACGTTGAAGTTGCAGCTAACCCAAGGTCAAGCTCAATAAGTCAGCTGAGAGAGTTTGCATATTATGTGTTCCAAAAACAGCAACAAAGTTGCAACAATCACACTAAGCCTGCCACCGTGCTGGCTATCAGTGCTGCTTCTGACTCCCTTGAGTTGGAAGTAGCCCCTCACCCTACTCCATCTCTTACACTGCGATCACATGAAAATCCGAGATGTTTCCCCAACCGATCTCATCAAGGTCAAAACCAAAATAGGTCCTCTGGATCCCACTCAGGACCAGCTTTGCGAAAGCCCAACTACCGTCATAGGCCAAATCCACCAGATAGATCGCGAGAATATGGTATGGACTCTCAAGATGACAGATACTGATCCAAAGACGTGCATTACCACAGCAAATGGTCTCCTCCACCTTGTCACAGAAACTCAGAAGCAGAGACCAATCAGAAACCTTGGAAGAAGAAAGAAACTCCTACTCTCAGTAGAGAAACTATAGAATCTCTCAAAAATCACCTAGTGAAGATTCAAAACAACAGTGGAGATGAAACTCCTGACATCCTAGCTATAGTAGCTGTGCCAACTCAGAAGAAACACTCTAAATCACGAAGAAAAGGCAAAACGAGAACCCCTCCTACAAATGGAGAAGAACCAAAGGACCCAATGCAGTCCAGTGCTGTTACAGCAGCCACACCACAAGCCAAAGACCACTCCTCCAAAAACAACATTTTGCAAATCCAAACCATTGGTTCCACAATTTCTGTGCAATTTAAACAAGAGGGGGGTGGCATGAAAATGCTATCTTCCATTGACCTTTGAAGACGTGATGTCAGGATGCTGTTTTAGACACCACCGCTAACATCACTGTTATGTCACAATCTTTTTGACCAACTACGTGTAGCTGCTAAACGTGCTCACAAAGTCTTAAAACTGGAACCTTGTTCGTTAGCTGTTCAACCATACGCACTCACTAACACGACTCTATCGGGCGTGTCACTAATCAGAGTCTCCATTGGTCCTGTGACCTTGACACAGCCGGTCTATGTGTCCAAACTTGATTCCATTCCATTGATCATCGGCAAAGACCTACTGAATTGCTTTGAGCAAGTGACTAGCTTCAAAAATCTCAAACTATGGGCTCAAATTTAGCACCCTCACCCATTCCACCTACCAAGGACACCTGAATCACAGTGCTTTGTTCTTGACACTTCGGACATCCTGAGTCTCACGCAGCTAGTACTGTTGGAACAACTGAATCTAATTGAAAGTGACCATAAAAACCAAGGTGAACATTGTCCTCAAGAAGTCAAAGGTCACCTTCAAACACATGGTCAAGACAAGGAACTGAATGACCTTGGGAACTCACTGGCTGAGCAGAAAGCTCTACGTGGCCCCCTTTGTACCTTTGACTCAATGTTGGTATCACCTTATGAATCCCACCCACCCCTGTGGCCTGCGTGATCACAGGAGCCAAATCGACCGGCTCCCCGGACCCTCTGCAACTAAACAGTTCTGCATCGGTGGACCCAACTTTTGCGAGCACTAGGCGTGCATCTACTCAAGCCCGTGACCCTTTGGTCCATAAAACCGTCAAACACCGGTCGGACCCGACCGTACACGCGCTCCCCGTGTCAAATTCCTCTAACATACCAAAATTGAAAACACTTCTGGTGATGCGTCCTTCTCTGCAGCTACACAATGGTGCTCGTATTCCTGGTTCCGATGAACAATCATCACCACTGCTTGTAATTCATTGGAACCAGAGGGGGGGGTGATGACTGCCAACGCGCATGGCATTCCAGCTGCAGAACACAGAGGCATCAGAACGATGTACAATGCTCCCAAGGCCACATTTCAAAAACACTTGGCCCGATCTGCAAAACCACACAAAGCGTGCAATGACGAAAAAGCCTGACATGGCAAACCTCAAGGAGGGGACAAGTTCTCCCACTACGCATTTGTACCGCAAACACAACAAATCAATCTACAGGCAAGGAAACTTGCTCCTAAATTCCTGTCCAGGTGGATGAATCCACATGTTGTCAGCAGCAAACTTTTGCCACTTAAGTACCAAATCCAGGACCCTATTTTCAAATGGGCCCATCACAATCAGAGTAAACTTTACCAAAACCCTATGGGACTTGTCGGGTACAACACTGTCACAGTAAGTCCATAAATAAGATTAAAATCAGGCCTACATCCAAGAAATAACCGTTAGCTAACTATTAGCCTTAGGTACACTCGGTCTCATTTCTCCAAACCAATCAGTTAACTGCATTAAAAACTTCCAAAAGAAAACGATTAAATTAAAACCAAATGATCCCTTAAACTAATCGTAAAGGTCTCTGTAAAATTCTAATCAATTTCTGTCATAAACCTCCCCGTGCGCTTTTACGCAGCGCACGGAGGAGGAGAGGAAAGAATGGATTTACTCACAGGAATTCACCATAACACATTTATTTACACAAAAGCTGACAGTTCTAAACATAAAGACTAACAAAAAGGTAACAGTGTACACAAAAATGGCTGACACAGCAAGCGAACAGCGTGCAGACCACTGTGTACTGTGGCCACAAAAAAATAATGCAAATAACATACATGCTTGGGAGAACGAGAAAGACTCTAGGAGGCTCGACTAACTCAGGAGGAGCAAACTGGGCAACAGCCTAAGCATAACAGTACAACTGCGCAGAGAAATGCTACCAGATAAGTGTAGCAGAATTACTGCAGAGAAACGCTACCAGTCCAGCGTAGCAGCAATACTGCATGGAGAAACACAAGTCAGTTTACTCACAAAGCAGGAACAGTCCAAGAAGTCCAATTCTCCCGCAAGCACATACAACCCCTCGACGACTTCATCGTACATATGGCGATTAACACCCCTATATCAGGCACAATGGTCCAGCAGTGTTTGACTGGCAAAGGCCACCTAAGTGCAAACACTACTGGCATCACAAATTGGGCACACCTGGCCGAGGTGCAGAAAAGATGATTACTGGGGCGAACAGCTGATTGTCAGAGAGAGGGGGCGTGGCCGGACCGGCAGACTGTCAGCAGTGATCACAGAAAGTAGGTCACAGTGGCTGTCTAACAGCTGCCGGTCAGGCAGTGGCTATGGGTATGGAAACACACTGAAATACATACACAATGGCACCTAGACCCACAGACAGATCAGGACCGAGCCGGGGTAAACCAAGCCGGCTTGGTTCCTGACAATTTCAATAAACTTACTATTATCAAATAGTACACAGAGAACATCAAATTCCATTAGCTTGAGCTAACAACATCAAAATTCCCACTAAAGGTGATAAACTATCTAAGGTTTAGAGTTCAATCTCTAAAAGAAATTCCTCCACCTCTGAGAATAATTTTCATCTGCTACTCAGGTGTCCAACAAGAAGGTCGAGATTAAAATCACTCACTTCTATTTGTTTGCCAAGATGATGGCCCTCCTTTTTTCCAGTGTAACCCTCTACCTAGCTATCACACCTCTTGTCACCCAGTAAGAACTGGGCAGAGCCACAACAAAATGTAAACAATCCTTAGGTGGGTCTCATTAACAGCCTCATCGTTAGGGCCTCTGGTTAGCTTTGGCATGTCCACTGTTAACCCGGTCAACACCGCTACACCGAAACGCCAGGTAGTTGAACCAAAAAACGTTACCAAAACTTTGCAAGATGCTGTGTTGGTTTTGAATGATTGCGCCGAAGCTTCAGTCAAACTCAACAAGGTCTTGAACTTGTTGCTCTTCGTGTTAAAAGTTGACTATGGTCACACACAGCTGGTGTCTATGTTACTCTCAGAGGTAGCTAGAAACATTATCTTTTCAGTAAACACTTTGATCTTCACCTTTTCTTTGATCTTCACTTTTGATCTTCACCTTATCTTACCCCTTTTAGGGGTAAGATAAGGTGAAGATAAGGTGTAGTCACAAATTTACTCTTCATTGCCATTCAAAGAACAATGATAACATGGTTCACCCAGTTTTCCAGAACAAAGGTCTCAAACACCCTATGGCTCTGACGTCTGTCGACCCATGGTTTAGTCCAGCTAAACCAATCCAATTTGAACCACCTTGAGTTATCTCAATATCACTTAGCTGAAACATTTACCTAAAGTATGTACCTACATACTTTTGTATTTTTGTACTTTGGTTCCCAGAATTTTCTTTTTGTACTTGGGTACCCAGAATTTTTGAGTCTTTGCATTCATATACAGTATATTTTAGTATATTTTAGACAATTTTACAATGTTTATAATTGGCTGTATTTAAATTACTTTTGAAGATTTGTAGTTTTTTTTTTTTTTGTAGACCAAACACAAAGATCTATACTTAGAAACAGATTCTGTGTACAAGCTAATGCTTATGGACATCAGAACCGTTAGCTGAGCAGTTGAGTCAAGGGACCTCCACTGGAACCAGCCACCAAGGATGTGCACCAAAGCTGACCGAAGCTCACCATTGATACAGAGAGGGGATATATGTAGCGGTGACCATGGGTTCAAATCTATAAAATCATTGTTTGCTGAAGGAAATCATTTCAACTCAAAAGTCTAGTCATGAACTGTTTCTCTCACCCAAGGATCAGAGTTGTTACACGACCCATCGGCCATAAAGTGGAACTTTATCCCTTCTCCAGGACTTAGTCATTCTCCCTTTTCTCTATTTGGCAAATGAATGTCCCAAGTGACAGATTTATGGTTGATATAGTCCAGACAGGGGAGTCAACATTCTTCATTAAACAACCAGACAGTTTCACATTGCCATCTGGTGGACGAAACAGGATTTTTTTTTCTCTCTCTCTCTCTTTGCAGTGGAATTTCTGAGTTATGGACAAATGAATTAATTCATTTTTTTTTTCTCTCAAGACAGCATCCACTACTGAAGACGTGGCTGAACCCTGTGTTGGACAATTGTGGTTTGAAATGTTTTTACTGATTTGATTTGCTATGTGTTACTTTATTTTCAGGTGGAAATTAATGTTTGCATACTTACTATCACAAATTAATTACAGTTACAATGTATACACATTGTATGCTCCCTTATTATTAGGTAAAATATCTTAGTCACTAAAGTTTAAGGAATTTATGCTTTATTCAGCAGCATATATGTGTGCAGGAGGATCTCACTTTGCATATCAAATGTCTCTCCCCCTCCTCTCGCTACTGGGAGGCCCACACAGCCCTGAACTTTGAAATGACTAAAAGGCCTCCAGGCTCCACTGCATCTCCTTTTTAGGTCGAGTTTATGACTCCTGTTGAACAGGAAGCTCAAATGTAATTAATGTATTTTCACTGACTTTTCATCAGTCAGTGAAATTCTGCCACACCCAAAAAAATCTTCCCTTTGTTCTGAGTTTTTGGGGGTGTAGTCAAGCTGTATGGAGCATTTTCTGCTCTTCCCTTTCTTTTTCTATTTCCAAGTAGGCCCAGAGTTCCCATGCTCTGTTAAAATCCATTTTCTTTTCTTTAAAGTTCACTTTTTCCTTATTTTCATCATTTTCTTTAAATTACCATGTAAGAAGATTCTGAGTTTTTTTTCTAAACTTAAACCAACTCATTCAAGCCACAATACATCGGAAGAAACAGATCTGTGGCATGTTTTTGTCCGAATTTGACTTTCTGATTGGACCCTGTACAATAAACAAATTCCTTCTTCAGTGCATTAGAATGGCCTCGCCCAGCTTTGCTGAAGAACAGGCCGATTGGGATCTCAGGAGCATGCCCTTGTGGAAGAATCTGTCTATCAGCATCTTCATCAACAGAATCCACGGACATCCAGCTGAATCAAGGTTTGCATGTGGGGGTTCTGCTGCCACCGGAGCCATGATCTGACTCTGTGGCTAACGGTCTGTTGTTTAATTTAAACTTAATTCTTCAGAATATTCCTGGTGTAAATTCTTTGACCTTAATTTAATGCAAACTCCAATCAGAATTTCAAAATGCATTTTGTCTGTGATAGAAATGTTTAGATAAGTTAGGATATTAAATATTTTTACACAGTGTGCTTGCTTTAAATGTCAGTTAAAAGATTTCACAGCTTACAGCATACATAAACAGGATGTGGGTTTTTTAGCTATGCACACAAACACCCTCTATTGCCTAGCAACGAAGTACTTGCTTCTGCTTAAATATAGAAAAATAGAAAGCTGAACCTGGGTTAAGGGTTGTGATATAAGGAACTGAAATGAGACAGAGGAACCGAGAGGAGACAGTGGAGCATCCACAGAAAAACATCTGCCAGAGACCGTTCAACAGGAGGGGGTATCTGATGGAGTCAGCAGTCCTTACCAGCTCAACGAGAAGATAGCCATTGTGGACATGGCGGGAGAACACCCCCGGACCAGAGACTTTAAATACCTTTTGCTTTTGTTTTCCAGGGTCTTCACTATCAACTTTTGCTGGGACGAAGACCTCACAGCTGTGATATTCTCTGCATGCTTCAGTAAACAGATAAGTTGAGAAATAATACTTCTCATGTGATTTTTAATCCTCTGGTGAATTTTAAATGGTTTTGTGCTAACTGTCCAATTTTTGAGCACACTTTTCAGAACAGGAAGTTTTACAACCTGGTGACAGCCAATGTGATTGGCCAGTTGGCCCACTGCATTGACAGGCATCAGAGGTAACTGGACAAAAAGCTTTCATCTATCTATTGCAGACAATTCCGAGCCCATATTAACAAGGTGAGCAGGGAACCTTTTTAAACAAATCTCTGTAGGATTGTCTGCAATATACGGTAGAAGTAAGTCTTTTTGTCACAATTACCAGAAATTAAGAATTTGATAATTATAATTTTTAACAGAAATTTGAGAATTTAATGTTATTTTTTGATGAATAAAGAGAATATTTTAATCATTTGCATTTTAGGATAATATGAATGAACTGTCTAGTCATTGGTACATTTTAGGGTCAGATTAATAAGCCGCCTTTTATAGAGAATAAGGAGTATTGATACTGAAAAGACATACTATATATTACAAGAATATCAATTACAAACAACGACTGAGTAATATATGAATAGAAATAATGGGCATTTAAGGAATATATGGCACAATACAGGAAACTCAAGAACTAACAAATAGTGAGTAATTGTGTTTGGCCAATTTGTTAAAATCAGTTGGACTGATCTTTATAAAAAGCTATCAATGGTTTTAGTTATCGGACTCAAGCCAAGGTAAATAGCCTCTATTATAGAGTTAAGCTGTTTAAAAGCCCATAGTATTGAGTGGCGAAGGGAAAGACACAATCACACAACTACTTCTGCAGATATTGTGTATGCTCTTATATCCCAATTTAAGACACGAAAAGTGGTGGAGGGTGAAAGGAATTTGCCCTGATTCCGAATTCCAATTTCTGGTTGTCTGGAATAAGAGGCAGTGTATTGTGAGGGTTGGAAAATAAAGGCAAAAGCCCCAGGGGAATGTAATTTTTTTTGGTCTAACAGAAACAAAGAATTTGCAATCTCCAAAGGCATTGCAGGCCATGTGCTCTACCGCCTGTGTCACCAGGATAACAGGTAGAAGGTTGTAGAGGCTGCAATCCCCAAGAAGGAGTTGAAAATTTGAAGTTTTGACCCTAGGGATTGTAAATATTTACTAACTTTCTCTTCACATAGTTTGTATAGAGAACCTGATAACTATGGCGTTGTCAAACCCATTTTTTTTAATGTGAAGGAAATATGTGAGAGGACAGAAACAGCTGTTGAAAGCTAGACAGAAAAAAGGAAGTCAGAAAGTTTCAGCAGTGGGTGTGTGACATGCAGAGTCAAGGATTTTTACCAGGGTAAGAAAAACCATGTATCAGTCAACCAAACTGGTAGAAATTCTGCAGATACAGTAATTGTGCAAAGTTATCTCTGTCATGGCGGCCGCTGGGCCGTCATCAGCTCCAGCTGTGCGCACACCTGCCATCAATCTCCAGCGAGCTATAAGAGCCAGACCCACTGACAGCTCAGCACGGAGTCGTCTGTCAGCATCAGAGAGCTACATCCCTCGTTCTCAGCCACAGACCAATGCTACGCCTGACCAAGCTCTCCACGCCTCGTCACGTAAGCCAACCTCACACTTGCCTTGTCCAGTTATCCTCCCCTGTGCACAGATGGATCCTCCAGGTGGCGGACCAGTCCTCGTTGGCGGCGGTGCAACTCCTCCACCTCACCAGAGTCACTCCTCCGCCTCACAGGGCCAAGCAGCGAGCTTCCCTCCTGGCCAACACTCCCGGAGCAAGCAGGGAAGCCACCCCATCACCTGCAAGCAAGCAGCGTTCATTATTGCATTCCCCGCTGTGGTGCAGTAGTAATTTCTCTGCTTTGTGTCCCTAGGGTTGCCAGGCAGCAGCGAGGCTCGCTCAGTCCCAGCACGCATCCAGCACCTCACACATCCACGCTTACACGCACTATTACTACACGTTTGGGTGAATAAAGCTATAAAACTATTACTCGAGTCTGTCTTCTATCCCTTGGGTCCAACCACCATGTCAATCTCACTGCAGAGGGAAATTATGTTAAGGCAGGAAATCGTAAATTTGGAAAAATTAAGAACACACTGCAGGAAACAGAGAAGAAAAAGACCAAGGCTATGTGTTACATTCCTAAACTTGTGGCAGCATTGAAAGAAGGACCTGTAGTTGTATGTGACACTGGAAAGGTGACCTTACAGCTGATTAAGCAAAAAGAGGGCAGTGAGAAACCACCTCATTATGATGAAGTTGCCTCACCTCCTCCAACAGTTGCCTCACTTCCTCCAACAGCTCCCCCAGCCTCTTGTGTGTCACGATCAAGCCCATATGCAGAGTGTGTAAACATGCTCTCCAAACAAATGCCCCTTACTACATTTGTTAAAGAAAACCATGACATCGTAAATGCAGTCAACATGATCACCCTTATGACAGAGAGGAGGTGGAGGAGGAGGAGTCCCTTGGCAAACTGGGGATCACTGCCACCTCCATCCCCTCACCAAAACTGAAATCAGGAAATGAGAGGGATGATTTAGGGGCTGCAATGAACAAATTACAAAGATCTTTAGCAGAGGCTAGGGCTAGTCTACAAAATTTATCTGTTACTGGGGGAAATACCCCTACGAAAATCACTGATTACACAGACAAAAATGCACCTACGAGCACACAGAAACAGTGGAAATATGATGATTATGGATCTACAATAGAAATCTGACTGAAAAGGCACCTCAGCACACATTTAAAAGCAGGAGCCATATCTAAAGTAAATTATAAGCACATGCCCATGATAGCTACTGAAACTGCAGCGGCACAATATTCAGAATGGTCCTTTAAGGACCTTAAAGACATTTGTGATACATTGCCTCCTCTGACCTCGGGAGCATCTCCGTGGATCAGAGAGCCATGCAGAAGGCCACAGTTGATTGTCATTTGTTTTTGGCAGATATCAGAAGAATAGTGGCTACTCACACCTCAGCCTCTATGCTCAAAAACATAGAGGAAGAGGCTGGCACCACTAATGAGCCTGATGAGGCTCCATTCAGACAACACAGTGATATTTTTGCAGTAATAAGAGGGATGTTCCCTGTAGATCTCACTAGTGCTGAACTAACAGATATTCCCATGAAAAAAGGAGAGGGACAAGGAACCTATTTGGATAGGTGTTTGGCACTCTGGGCTGACATGACTGGGGAAAACCCATGCAATAATGCAACTACACAGGTGGTATTCCGCAATGTTGTACAGACCTCGGTACCACCGCCTATTAGAGCCACACTAGAGGGGGTAGTGGGCTTAAACACCCGCCCCTTGGCAGAATGACTGTCTCATGTGCATCACTATGTGAGAAAATACATCAAAAAACAAGATGAAAAAGAGACAGAAACAGCAGATTTATCTAATCAGCTGGTAAAAGCCCAGCTGAAAACAGCTAGGGATGTGGTGAATAAAGACAAAAAAAAAATACTGTACAGGCTCCAGCCGTTACAGTGGCAACTCCTCAGGCCATCATTGGCCCTGTCCCTGTTGAGCCCTTTGTGTTGGCACCCCAACAACAATGGTATTTCCACCTACCACAAAGCAGACTTGGTAGAGGTGCATACAGAGGAGGTATGAAACCATCAGGCCCACCCAGTGACATGTGCCTGCGGTGTGGCGAAAAAAGGCCATTGGGCTCGTGGTTGTAGAGCTCCACCTACTTGCAGAGGAAGTGTCTGGACAAATTATGCACCCACCCCACCTCCAGCACCCGGGGTGTGGCCAGATCAACCACAGCAGACACAGCTGCCTCAGCAATCACACATGGCTCCGAACCAGAGCATGATGTCTAGTACCATTGAACTGTTCATTGTTTGGACTGGATTTTGTCCACTCTTTTCTCTATTTACCAGACTGTTGTGTAAATCTCTTGGGAAGAGATGTGTTGCTGAAAGTGAGGGCACACATCTATTTTGCTTCTACTGGAACTGTTGTGTGTCTGCCAGATGGGCCTAAGCTCTGGTGCACATCGGATTTGTCTACTTCCCTAAATGCTCCACAATTGCAAATACAGGAAGCAGACATAGAGGAAGATCAAAACTCTTGTGCCACTGTGTGGTGGCTACAGCTGAATGAGGTGAGCCCTGACAAAAATCAACTGGTAGACAAATGTATTGCATGGGCCCCGTGGATAGACTCTGTTCGACCATATGACCCCCTCCCCCACATGATCCACTCCACTGTACAATGAATAATTAACCCTTTGAGTGTGGGAATTTGCGTGCCCCTAGAGGCAGAGTGTGGCACTGTGCCTGTCATCTCACTCTGACATTGCCTGCTCCACTTAGGATTTGTACTGATCTGCCAGTTTCAGAAGGTGGCAGACATGCGTTGGAGGACTCAATGGATGTCACATAATACACCAAAGAAGAAGAACTCCTTATTTCCTTTTCCTGTTTTCATGCTTTTAGCCCAGAAAGCTAATATGGCTGCCGTCCATCGTTGTGCACCATCACTTAGACGGCTTCTTACACGGAATATAGCCATGGGATACAAGTGAAATTTATGTGGGATAATGATAAGACTTTGTAGATGTGATAGAGAGCATAAATGACTGACAGAATGCAAAATAACAACCACGATGGAGGAAAACGCAGCGACCACGGCAGCGAGTGATTCCCATTAGCCGCTGGTAAGTGACGGATTTCTGTTTTGTTTTTTGTTTTTTTTTAAATATTGCACTGATTTCTTGTTCATATATTTTGAAGATAAGATGATGAGGTCCCTCTGTACAAAAAACGGTGTCAAAAGACTGAACCATTCTTTGTGTAAATATGTCCAAAGTCCACTTTTGACAGTTATGTAATTCAATATAGCTGTCACAGCATTATGCAAATTGGATGCATAAAATCATTCCTATCTGAAACTTTGGATCATATTTTACATCTTTTTAATTGGCAGTAAGCCATCTACCACTCTTGATCACTAGGGGTTATGTTGCAATTCAGCGACAGACACACTCAAATGGTTAACATGATTATCAGGAACTGTATGATGATTAGTGGGAGACTTTGGTGGGGGTACAGGACCTGGTATGCAAGGACATTTATGTGGGTCCACAAGGAGTCACTGCTGCAGTTTATTTGGACAAGGACTTGTTGCTTCTGTATGCCCTCTCGGACACTGCTGCACCCCATGTCACACTGAGGGTGTCTGCAGGGGAGGAGGCAAGGGCACTAGGACCAATGGTAAAAAACTGTCTTAAGTTGACTGACTGGCTTGTCACGCAGTGTAGGAACCTCCATTACTCACCATCTGCTGATTGCTATCTCATCTCATGCAATGTCACAATTCAGGCTACTCCACAAACATTGCACCTAGACAGAACATATGGCAGAGAAAGCACTGACCATCCAGATTCTGCTGCACTTTTGGACGCTCTGCCCGCTTCTCTATGGTCAGAAGACTCTGCAGACGTTGGTCTGATTATCTGTTCACCAGTCAAAATCTCACTGACAACAAATACTCAACCAATATGGTGAGCACAGTATCCTCTCACAAAAGAGAAGGAGATAGGCATAGCAGGAACAATACAGGGTCTTCTTCAGGCAGGGGCTCTAGTGCCAACACAGTCTCGATGGAACACACCAATTCTTCCTGTAGAGAAGTCTGGCAAAACTGTCAATTCTGTGGTCATTCCTACGAATTACACTGTTCCATATCCTTATTTGCTTCTGAATAGCATTACACCACAGCACAATTTTTTTACTGTGGTCAACATTTCTAATTGCTTTTTTCAGCATTCCACTACATGCAGACAACTGGCCTCTTTTTTTGCATTCACCTATCAGGGTGAGCAATACACATACAGCAGACTACCACAAGGTTTTGTTGCGTCACCAGCCATTTTTAATCACATACTGCATCAACATTTGCAGGATTTATTCCTGCCCCCTGGTACATTGCTGTTGCAGTATGTTGATGATCTGTCATGAGCCTCCTCGTGAACTTTTACGCAGTACATGGAGGAGGGAAAAGGAAGATGGATTTACACGCCAGTTACTCCACACACACATTTATTGAACAAAGGACAAAACATAAACCAAATGTACAAAATAACAACAAGCTCAGAGCACACAAGGAGTCCTCCAGGACGCTCTATTGTTGCTGGTGAGAACACCAGAAAAATACACACAGTCAGTACTCATAAAACAGGAGCAGTCTGAGTAAGTCCAAGTGGGGCCTGGCAAAACCCACGCACATGACAATAAATCCATAAGCCGATGCAACGGTTCAGCAATGCTTGACTGGCAAAGGCTGCTTAAGTACAACCATTGCTGCCCATCAGATTGGGTACACCTGGGCAAGGCGTGGGAAGGACAATTACCAGAGTGGAATCAGCTGGCTCTCAAGAGAGAGGGGCATGGCCGGACCAGTGAGTGTTTGACAATGCCCACACGAATGTAGGTCAAAGAGGCTGCCTAACAGCCGCCAGCTAGAGCAGAGGCTACAGACATGAAAACAAAAAAAAAGAACAAAGACATAAAAACAACAAGAACTCAAAAGATAACACAATACATAAATAACCCGATACCTGAGCCACAGAGAACGGTCAGAACCGAGCCTAAGGACAACACCGGCTCAGTTTGTGACATGATCTGCTATTAGCAGGCCCTACTGCTGCCTCTGTGCTTTCAGCCATGGAGATCCTCTTGAAACATCTTTACCAGAAAGGCTACAAACTAAGCCACAAAAAGGTACAGTGTTGTTGCCCCAGAGTTCATTATTTGTGCAGGCTAATCACATCTGATGATTTTGTGGTGTCTCCATCACAAAGGTCATCACTTCTTTCACACCCCAAACCATGCACTGTGAGGGAAATGATGTCATTTTGGGGTCTTACCAGATACAGCAGAAATTTCATCCCAAATTACACTGTGCTCATTCAACCCCTGTACGATCTTCTTAAGGAAGCAGGACTCAAAAATATCACATCACCATTGCAATGGACTACTTCAGCCGAAGGTGTGTCCATTGAACTAAAACAACTGATGTCACATGCATGTTCACTCAAACCACCTGATTATACTTTCCCATTTCACATGGATATTTCTGAACAGCACGGAATTGTAAATGCTGTGCTGTGTCAGAAGGGGAAAGGTACATGGTCAAGGTCAGTTCTAATGTACTGCAGTTCAACATTAGATAACATAGAGAAAGGCCACCCACCGTGCACATGTCATGCTGCCACAGTAGCCAAAGCATTGGAGAAAATGTCTCACATTACCATGCAACACACTATGATTGTGCACACAATGCATGGAGTAGCTCCATTTCTACAAAGTGTGTTGTTCACACTCTCAGCCAAAAGAACACAAAGGTTTAAAAGAATACTACAAGCCCCAAATGTCATTTACACAAGTGAAGGCACAAACATGCAGAGGACATGCTCACAGGTGAACCCCATGACTGTTGTGCAATTGTGGAAACAGACATGAAAGCTGTTCCAAATCTCCAAGCAAATGAAATTGAACATCCAAATTTGAATCTTTTTTGTGATGGATGTTGTTACAGGAAAACAGATGGATCTTTGAGTGTTTCATATGCAGTTGTAAAATATGATGAAGCGACAGGTGCTTTTCAACCTGTAGAGGCAGAAATGGTAGACCAGCCTGCCTCTGCTCAAAAAGCTGAAACTGTAGCCCTCACTAAAGCATATCAATATGCAAAATAACAAATGGCAAACATATACACTGATTCAGCTTATGCTCACCAGGCTATACATGTTGATTTGCCATATTGGAAAAAAAAAAGGATTCCTCACTTCAATTAACACACCGATTAGACACCAAACTGAAATGGTTGAGCTGTTGGAGGCCATGGGTCAACCAAAGAGGGTGGCAATTTTGAAGTGCAAAGCACATCAAAAAGGAACTGTTATTGTAGCCAAAGGAAATGAAGCTGCTGATTTGGCTGCTAAGCAAGCAGGTGGTTATGCAACCCAGGCAAATATTGTGGTACAGAAAGAAGATCAGAAGTACATGGAATTGGGAGAGGAGGAAATCAAGCAACTACAAGAGAAGGCAAATCCTGAAGAAAACAGTAGGTGGATAGAGAAAGGAGCAAAGAAGGATGAAGAGGGTTTGTGGAGATCAGTTGATCTAAGGCTAGTAGCCCCAGCTAAGGTGTTGTTGTTGTGTAGAGAAGCACACTTGAAAGGCCATGTCTCAAAAACAAAAATCTCTGCTTTGACTGAAGCACATTGGTGGCATCCACATTTGGTTGAGATTGCAGAACTAGTTGTCTCTGAGTGTGAAGCATGCCAGAAGTTCAATCCCAAATGCATGTTAAAGGCTTCTAGGGGAGCTTTTCCAGTCCCTGAAGGGCCATGGAAAGACATTGTGATTGATTTTACTGACATGGACCCAGAAAACAGATGCAGAGGCTACAGATATCTGTTGGTGTGTGTAAACACATTTTCAAGATGGGTTGAGGCTAAAGCATGTAAAACAGGTGCAAGAAAGAAGGTGCAATGGAAGTGATTAAATTGCTGACAGAGGAAGTGATTCCTAGGCATGGATTTCCAAGAGTGATCAGATCAGACAATGGTAGGCATGTTGCAAATAAACATTTGAAAGAAGTTGACTGTGCCTTAGGTTTAAGGCATAAGTTTGGTTCTGTGGTGCATCCATCCTCCCAAAGGCTAGTTGAGAGAGCAAATGGTACACTGAATAGAATGCTAGCCAAACAGTGCATGGGGACAGGCATGATATGGGTTGATGCACTGCCATTAGCGCTGATGACACTGCAATCTACCCCCAACATGACACCTGCCTGACTCCTCATAAGCTGCTAACAGGGAGGAAAAATGCAAGAACCATTTGTTGATACACCTTTGACTCCTAGAAACAGTCAAGCTGTAGAACTGTCACAGTACATCAAGAGTCTAAAGAAAATATCTGAAGCTCTCTCAACAGGTTTCGGACATTCTCAACAAGGAGACACTGCCCCATTGGAACCTGGTAACTGGGTGTGGCAAAAAGTGAGACCACATTCGGATTCACCTAAGTGCCAAGGACATTTTAAAGTAATAAAAGCCACTTCACAGGCAATACAAGTGTGGAGAAAAAAAAAAAAAAAAACTCAGCAATTGGATTAATGAGACTCATTGTGCTAGAGCTGTTGAGCGAAATCGACCTCTACTGCAGACTGTTTCTGACATAGTCAGTGCAGATAGCAGTGATGTCACCTTTACTACTTAACTGAGCCCAGATAGCAGTATTATACATGCTATAGAGGCCTTAGAAGGCCTGATAACAGAGTTTGGACAAAATACTGTTTGAGAGAAAGCTTTTACTGCGTGGTTGAAGTCAATATTTGGATGTTGGGCAGGAGTAATACAATTCAGTAATTCTTATTATGGTCATCTCACTAGCAGTGATACTCATAGTGGGCTGCTGCTGTATCCCATGTCTGAGAACACTGCTGGAAAGATGTATAGTTACAACCCTGTCCAAAGAGCAAGCCCAAAAAATGATGGCTCAAGTCCACTCCCAAGTCAGAATCAGAATCAGAATCAGAATCAGGTTTATTGCCATTGTTCATGTAGTACACAAACTAGGAATTTGTCTCGGTACAATGCTGCAACATTAAACATGATAAGATAAGAGAAATAAACTATACATGTAATAAAGTGTAGGATAAGATTAAGTGATACTGGTCAACAGTTAAAATATATATTAGCCAGCAGCAGATACTGTGGAGAACTATATAGTGCAGTCGGTAATGCAGAAAGAAAACAGTGATGATTGACACTCCAAGTGGCGTCTAAGTCTCTCCTCCATGACAATGACCACTGTGAATCTGGGAATGACAGTGATGAAGGAGAGGCCATTGTTGAAAATGTGTATATTATGCCTTTCTGCTATCCACTATTCTTTCCACTATACACACATTCAACATTGCACTCATACATATGAATTTACATGAAAAGGGGGTGTGCTGAAGGCACCCTCCTGTGGTGGGTCATGTGCTAATAACCTCTAGGCCCTTCTTATTTCTTGTGCTTTTTTACAGGTAACATCAAAAACATTGTGCTATTTGCAGTCATGTAGTCAGAATAGATGTGAAGGATTAAAGCTCTGTTGTACGGCAGGTCTTGAGGCCTGGATACAGCATACATGGACAGAAATACCTTCTGACTTGAAATGTTTTGATTTGCTCATTTATCATTTATCTATTTTGCTGTTTTTTTTATTTCATTGATAAAAGTTTTGTTAAAGGCCGCAGGGCAGAGGGGCTGGCATGAGAATTTTTGCCTGTAAATATGCATCAATGAATGAAAGAAATGCATAAATACGATTGCCATAATCAAGGAATAAAGCATATCCAGGGTCTGTGGGTTAATGTGCCTGCTTTAGGTGTTGGGTTGTTACTGATATCTAATGAAAATCTCAAGTCAATGGCTCCATCAGAAATATGTTTAAAGAGACAAATGTTGACGTGTTCAATACTTATTTTCTCCCACTGTATTCCCTGTTCATTCATGCACTCCTCTAAAAAAATTCATACATCAATGCTTAACTTACCTGGTTGTATAAATATGCACACCCTGTTATAACTGGGGATATGACTGTGTTCAGAATTAACCAATCACATTCAAACTCATGTTATATGGGAGTCAGCATACACCTGCCACCATTTAAAGTACCTTTGGCTTACTCAAAATAAAGTTCAGCTGTTCTAGTAGGCTTTTCCTGGCATTTTTGTAGTCACATCTTACAACACAAGGTTTGGTCCACAGAGAGCTCCCAAAGCATCAGATGGATCTCATTGTTCAAATGTATCAGTCAGGAGAAGGGTACAAAAGAATTTCCAAGGCATTAAATATACCATGGAACACAGTAAAGACAGTCATCATCAAGTGTTGAAAATATGGCACAACGACATTACCTAGAACTGGACGTCCCTCCAAAATTGATGAAAAGACGGGAAGAAAACTGGTCAGGGAGGCTGCGAAGAGGATGACAGCAACACTGAGGGAGCTGCAGGAATTTCTGGCAAGTACTGACTGCTTACTACATGTGACAACAATCTCCCATCTTCTTCACATGTCTGGACTATTGGGTAGGGTGGCAAGACGGAAGCCATATCTTACGAAGAAAAACATCCAAGCCCAGCTACATTTTGCAAAAACACATTTGAAATCTTCAAAACACATGTGGGAAAATGTGTTATAGTCTGATGAAATCAAGGTTGAACTTTTTGGCCATAATTCCAAAAGGTATATTTGGGGCAAACACAGCATTGCATCACCAAAAGAACACCATACCTACAGTGAAGCATGGTGGTGGCAGCATCATGCTTTGGGGCTATTTTTCCACAGTTGGAACTGGAGCCTTAGTCAAGGTGGAGGGAATTATGAATAGTTCTAAATATCAGTCAGTGTTGGCACAAAACCTTCAGGTTTCTGCTAGAAAGCTGAAGATGAAGAGGAACTTCATCTTTCAGCACGACAATGACCCAATGCACACATCCAAATCAACAAAAGAATGGCTTCACCAGAAGAATGATTAGGGTTTTGGAATGGCCCAGCCTGAGTCCAGACCTGAATCCAATTGAACATCTGTGGGGTGATCTGAAGACGGCTGTGCACAGGAGATGCTCTCGCAACCTGACAGATTTGGAGCATTTCTGCAAAGAAGAGTGGGCAAATATTTCCACATCAAGATATGCCATGCTGATAGACTCCTACACAAATAGACTGCGTGCTGTAATAAAAGCCAAAGGTGCTGCAACAAAGTATTAATTTAAGACTGTGCATATTTATGCAAACAGGTTATTGTAAGTTTTTTTTTTCCCTTAAAAGATTTTAGTTTGTTTTTCAATTGGGTTGTACAGGTTATAGGTCACATTAATGGTGGAAAAAGATTTGAAATGAATGTGGCATTTGAACAGGGGTGTTTAGACTTTTTATATCCACTGTATTTGAAAAACCCTGCAGTGTTTTCTAATAGTTCATATTTAACTGTCCTCATTTAACAGAAAACACTAGCTGTGTTTTTTTTCAGATGATGATTTGATGACTGACCACATGACAGATTAGTGGACAAAACAATTTCACAGAAGAGGTATGTAGTTTAAAATCTTCAGACTGACAGTAGCCGTCCCCCCCGCCACATGCACCCACATTTGAACGCATACACTCCCCCATTCATTCATTCTCCTAAAACAAAATCACACATTAATGTAAAAATAAATCATACATTAGTACCTAATCTATAGACTCCAACGTTAAGTCTGCAATTACAATGACAATGTGGATGGGATAAAAAATCTATTTAGTGTATAATCATATAATTCAAATGACAGGCAATTATAATACAACTGTCTGACTCTCCATTAAAATAACAGAAAAATCCAGCACATGCTGTTTCCTCATGAGCTCCAGGGCTACACAATTTCAAAACAATGAAATACCATAAGACAATGCACTTCTGTTAATAGACCACCTTTTTCCTGATGAAAAGTGCATTGGCCTAATAGTGATGATAACAGTGATGAGCCTGAGATTGCGCACCGCCACACCTCTTTGAAATGAGCCTGCTCCTCCTAGTGCATAGCGGACGCTGTCTACTGGTAATTAGATGGCCTGGCTCAAAGTGTATAAAAACAATCAATTTGCTGACAGAAACTAACAAAAAATAAACTGGTGTATGGCTGGAAGTCTGGCAGAAAAGTCTGCTGATGACCGTCAAATAGGGCCCCTGAGTCACAGTTTGGATTTACCATGAAATTGTAAAGACTTCAGATTTATTTAATCTGAGTGATATTTCACATCCTCCTCTTAATTGTTAAAGCCAAAAGTGTTTCATTGTGACTTCAGCTTTGCTACTCTTACTACACAAATATGATGGAGAAGCATCAGTCATATGGTGGATAATGTTAAGTATTTCCTCTTTCCAAGCAGAAGAACTGTGTGTTAAGCTGCACCTTTAAAGATTAATTCTATATCCACTGATGAAGATGAAGCGCAAAAGTAAGCCCACCTTTTCTGCTAATATGTGAACTTAAACACATTGTTTCATGATAAAGAGATGTAAAGAAGAACACTGACAATATTGCATGAATTAGTCGTAATGTGTCATAATGTTATGGGTCTGTGAAGTATGAATGTAAATAAATCTATTTAAATCTCTGTGACCTTGAACAAGGCTGTCTCTAATACTGAATAATGAATTCTTTGGCTAACTAGCAAGTTTTACATGCTGGATTCTCATTTTTTAAATGCACTTTTATCATTTTAATGCAGCATGAGCTTGTTTTTTAATAGAATCCAAAAACATCCAAATTATTGGAATGAAACTTTACACAGTAAGCTAAAAAACTGTTTCTCTAGCATCTTACAGTGCTGCCTTAATGGATTTTTAATGGGTATTTCAGAGGATCCAAGAAAGGTTGTACTGGTCTTGCTTGAGTCACGGTGAACAGATGGTATTCCAGTCAGGGTAAAAAAAAAAAAAAAAAAGAGGTGGGGGTGAGGGGATGGACTAAAAGAGTTTATTGATCCAGCAGCTTAATTAAACAAGACTGAGCGTCAGTACTTGGATCACATCCTGACTGAACTTCAGAGCATCTGGCATGGACCAAGCCCGACAGACAGAACATGAAGGCATGAGGATCAAGGGAAATGATACAACTTTGGCATACACACACATTACTGTGTACACACACAGTTTACACCTTGACAGTATTATAGGTTTTGAAAAAGGGTTGAATCAGAAATAGCAAAGTAGTGTAGGGGGTTGTGGTGGCAATAGTTTTACAATTGGATTGGGGGATACCTCATTGGGTGCTTGATCCAGTTCTGACCTCTGAGCTGCTTTGATATGACTTTCTTGCGGATTTTACAGCATGATATCCTTCCAACTTTTTCATCAGAAGTCAGCACTAAAAGTGCTGAAAAATGTAAACATGCTCTTCTAACACACTTTGGAAATTCTTGACAGCATTTTCAAAAAAGAGCTGTCGCTGTTAAGTGTGTTTTCAGTCAACTTTTCAAGACAAACTATGTTAATAGCATGCTTTTGAAATAGTGTGTACACGCACGCATGCACACACGCACGCATGCACACACACACACACACGCACACGCACACACACACACACACCTGAGCAGGCCAATATCAAGCCTGGGCTGTATTCCTGGGGGCTGTCGGAGGGAGACTGATGGAGGCTGGCAGACAGGCGTTTAGGGAGGAGTCCGTCTGTTCTGTGGTGTGGCAGAGCCAGCCACCATCCATCTCCATTATACACATCCACATGCCACTGGGCAGGGGACAACTCCTCTGAGAATGACCAGGGAGGGGGGAGGAGTGGAGGCGGGATGGGTGCAGTGATGGAGACGGGGGGATCAAGCTGCTGTCAAATGTTACTCTGCCGTTCCCGGCTCCTGCTTCTCCTCCGCTTATACATGATGTGCTTGTGTAAATCACTGACAGAGGATGAGGAGCCGTCAGTGGAGGGCCATGAAGTGAATTCATTCTTCATGGCAGGCGTATGCCATTCTGTCACTCCGCTGTATCAGGATCTTTATTGATTCTTTTTTTATTTGGTTCAGAAAATATACTTTCTTTTAGTCTCTGCTCTCTTATCTCTGACCAGTGTAACTTTAATAATCTCTGGTGACATGAAAAAGGTTAGAAAAAGAACCAATCTAGAGTCTGTAACAGCATAAAAATGAATTAAAGCAGAACAGGGCATTGTGTTAGCTTAATGGTTCCAACGCACACCATAACAGCAAGTTTACTGATCACTGGTTTGATTTTTAAAAATTCTTTTAAATGAATTACAGCAACCTCTGTAAAACATACTACAATTCTTTATAATTACTCCATAAAGGCTATATGTAAGAGTAAATTAAACTTTCTCACACATTATACTTAGTCTATATCAAAAAGACAGACCACTGCCTGGATAGTTTTATTTCTTCTAATACAGTAAGTTTGAGGAAATTGGGTGAAAAAAATGTTGAAAAGAGAACTAAAAAATGTCCAGATTTAGTTGAAAATGAAAAGCCATCTTTTTTAGGGTGTTGAAAAGACATCTTGACATGGTTTGAAAGCCATGTGTAATATCACTCATTCATCTTAACCACTTAATCCTTTTGAGGCCACAGGAGGCTATCCCAGTCTCTTTGGGTGAGTAGCAGGACATCCTGGACAGATTACAGGACCTGGGACATCATGTATAAATGGTGCGCACACACACACACACAAAAACACAGCATATGCTTATTTTCACACACACATGCATAAAAGAAAACATTTCCACTTGCTGTGAGAAACTGCGGCTGTCCGCAAAATTCTGTTTGACTCCATCACATGGGTCAAACTACAAAACAACTGAAACTCACAGAATATGTTAAAATAACATTTCCACTTCAGTTAAAACGCTTTGTCTATGAATTAGTTGTGAAAAACATAATTATTTTTACATGATTTATCTACATAACTCTGCTTATTGAGCGTAGTGAAACCCCAAAGAATAAAATCTAATTTCCCTCAGATAACCACAGCCAGAGCCACTGTTAAGTGGATCCTGTTTCTGTAGACTAAATGTGACATTGAGATAATAAAATTTACTAGAGACTGTACAGTTGACTCATGAGGCAATGTGCACAGATCCATCTCTTGTGGGAGGAATTGTGGTGGGCAAAATGCACTCTGATTGAGCCCTGGCTCCACCGTAATATGTGCTGTGAGGCGGCTGGACATGTGGATCCCTGAGGGTGAACCCCAGAGACATTTACACACAGCTGTATTGGAGTGAAGGGATGTTTCCATGGTCTAAAATATCTGTTTGGAGATTATAATCTGGAAAAAAAAAGACTTTTATATTGTGCAGCTCCGTGTGTTCCTCTTGCTTATTGTGCATAACTTGGATTTTTGACACTGACAGATTTCGTTTGTAACTAGTCTAAATTAAGTTGTAAGATTTGAGTGGTATTCCGTGGTATTGAGTAGAATTCTTTATTTACTTATGAACATCACGTCTGTCTGTCTGTCCCTCAAGGGCTTTGTCTCATAGCCTCCCCCCCCCCCCCCCCCCCGTGTCAGCACTGCTCCCCACAGTCACCCAGCAACACTTTGTCAGTGAGCAATGATCCGCCTATTGACTTCAACTTTAATGCCAAACCATTTTGTTTTATTTTGTTTGAGTCACTGTGTGAGTCTGAGTCTGGCTACCTTTTACACAGCACAGAGATCATTGAGAGACTGGGCCTTTTTTTTTAATCTTTGGGATCATTTGGGAGATCCTTGTATGTATCAGACTGAATCAAAATTTTGAGGAGATCGTGGCAACTGTGGAGATCATTGAAAGATCAAGAATTGGCAGTCTCAGGGATCTCCACCCATGTGTTAAGGGGTATAAATGCCATTGTAACGCCGGTGTTCTGCCATTTTACCATACTTTCTCAGAATACCATACCCGTATGGCAAACCAATAGATATAGCTATCGGTTTAGAATACTTTGTCAGAATCAGTTGCACTAGAAATATCGCAATAACATTACGGAATTACTCACCTTCTGTCAGCTGGGTCATGGTATGCTATTGTTTACCTTACCGTCAGCTGTATCAAATAATTTTTAACAGCAGGAAACAGATCTCTCTCTCTCTCTCTCTCGTTCTCTTTCTCTCATAGATATAGATATATAGAGAGAGGGAGAGAGACAGACACTGAAATCGCCCCACATTTTTGGATCAGCCAATCACGGTGCAGCGCCCTGCCCCTTTCCCGTTATACGCATACACATTGCTTACCTTCCATCAGCCATTTCCGTCAGCTTTATCTTATGCTAAAATAATAGGCATAATAACTCAGGGTATGGCTGTTCTGATAAGTTTGGTAAAATTGTCAGAACATCGGTCCACTCCATAAACTTACGTTTACTGCATTTAATGTCGTTTCTGGAGGGTCAGAACAAAATAAAATATTTTTTTCTGACCTCAAATCTCCATTATCAACACCTTAATTAAATTATATATATATATATATATTTTTATGTTGGGCTTTCCCGCAGGACTGACGGTCATTGTTTGATAGTCATTAGTCATTTATATAATCATTAGTAGGAGGAACTGAGGTGAAGAGAACATCCACGCGTGCTCATTTTTATGGTGAAATGGGATGTATAAAGAAAAGGAGCGGAGAATCTGGTGTGCGCACAGTTTGATACATCTAACTAACTAACTAACTAACTAACCTGCACTTATATAGCGCTTTTCTAGTCACAAAGACCACTCAAAGCGCTTTCATTAATACTAACCCTCTATTCTAAGGGCCTATAGGAAACAGATATCTAGGGACAATTTAGAACAGCCAATTAACCTAACATGCATGTTTTTGGCATGTGGGAGGAAACCGGAGAAATCCCGGAGTAAACCCACGCAACACGGGGAGAATATGCAAACTCCACACAGATCACTGTTGGTCGGGGGCTGGGATCGAACCCACGATCCCACGATCCCCACAATCCCCCGGCCAAGGGTAAACTGTGCTGCCGCAGTGCTAACCACTGCGCCACCGTGCAGCCATCTGTACAGTACATCAGAAAATATGTATATGTATATAAATATGTTTATATTTACATATACATATAAATATGTATATGTAAATATAAACATCAGTACATCTGAAAATATCTGTGTGCATGTATTTTTCAGATTTTGTGAGTACACCATCTCTGAGTATGAAAGTTGTACAATCCTTTATACATGAGGCTCTCAGTCTTCCATCCAAGTACTAACCAATCCAAACCCACCTTAGCTTCCAAGATCAAAAAAAATCCAGGGGGATTCTAGTGACACCTGGAGCCAATAAAGAAGTAAAAGACAAGAAATTTGCAGAACACTTGTATTCAAACAGTGCCTATTGGTTTCAAATTGTTCCAGATATTATTTAGCAACCACCATGCCAAAATGTTGAATTTAAAAAAAGCTGTTAAAAAAATATGGATTTTATAAAGCACTGTTAACAAAGAGTCTCAGTGGTTGTAAAGGTGTAAGCTAATTGACTTTTGAGAAACAGACCCACACCACCATCGCCACATGTCAAAAACTACTGTGAGGATAAATTTGGGCAAATTTTTAGGTTAAATATGGTTTGTATTGGATGGATTAAACACAGCCTAGCTTTCAGCAACTATTTTTGGTCTAAGTTAAAGTTTGGACTGATGGAACTGATTTAGCCCAAAATATGTCTAAATTCTGGCTTGTGCTGTGGAGGCAGTAACTGTTGTATTGTTTTGTCTTGACAATGTTCACCTATCATCCAAAATGTGCACTGAACATTAAAACATTCCAGCCTACAACGGGTGTTACATTTTCTGAGTTATTTTTACTAGCAAACTGATAATTTTGAATAAGTCTTGCCATGGAAGTCTTAAATAGTTGTGAGGCCATAAAAGCATCAGTCAAGGCCTGTTCTGATGGAGAAATTGTCTTTAATTGCAAATCTGACTCATGTACAGTATAATGAAACATCTTTTGATAGCAAAAACAGTATAAAAAGAGAACACCAGTCATGATTTTTTAAATGACAATACCACTATAATATGATACATGATATGACTTGCATACTTTCAGTCTCTTACACATCAACCCAGTCTCTCCTGTTTATACAAACACCAATTTCATTGAAGTTGGAACACTGTATAAAATGTAGGGGTGGGACAAAACATCGATTCAGTGATAGATCGTGATACTTGACACCAGCGTGATATTTGACATCAACCATGGGCCTGAGTTCATCTGAGATGGACTGACACAAAGTGGAAAAGTGTGCTGTGGTCTGATGAGTCCACATTTCAAATTGTTTTTGGAAATTGTGTCCTCAGGGCTAAAGAGGAAAAGAACCATCCAGATTGTTATCAACACAAATTTCAAATGCCAGCATTTGTAATGGTATGGGGGTGTTTTACTGCCCATGGCATGGGTAACTTTCACATCTATGAAGGCACCAGTAATGTTGAATGGTGCAGGTTTTGGAGCAACATATGCTGCCAACCAAGTAACATCTTTTTCAGAGGAATCCCTGCTTATTTCATCAAGACAATGCCAAGCAACATTCTGCACGTTAAAACAATGTGGCTTCATAGCAAACGAGTGCATGTACTACACTGGCCTGCCTGAAGTCCAGACATTTCTCACATTGAAAATGTATGGTATTTTATGTATTGCAAAATATGCCAACAGAGACCCCAGACTGTTGTGCAACTGAAGTCGTACATCAAGGAAGAATAGAAAAGAATTCCACCTCCAAAGCTTCAACAATTAGTGTCCTCAGTTCTTCAATACTTATTAAGTATTGTTAACAAGAAAGGTGATAAAAAAAACACAGTGGGAAACACGAGTCTGTCCCAGCTTTTTTGGAATGTCTTGCAGGCATCAAATTCAAAATGAAAGAATATTTGTAAAAAAAATGTTTTATCAGTTTGAAGATTAAATATCTCGTCTTTGTATTCAGCTGAATATAGGTTGAAAAGGATTTGCAAATCATTGTATTCTGTTTTTATTTACATTTTACACAATGTCCCAGTGCCATTGGAGCTAAGTTTTGTATTTTTTTGGTTTGATAGGAGAGGCCCCTCCATGGCAGGTAAACAGAACCCAAAAACCAGAATATAGTTTGCAAATTTTATTTAATGGGTAAATGAACAACTCAAGAGCTGACAAAAGAAAAAAATGCCATGCAGCAAATTAACTTACAGACTAAGATAATGCATTAAACCTCATAGACTGGAACTGTGGGCTAAATAACAAGACTAGGAATAAAAACAGTATAAAGCAGGGGTCACCAACTGGCGGACTCCCATCTGAATACGGACCCCGAGAATCCTCCGTCCGGACCCTGAAGCCTTTTGATACAATTTGGGGAAAATGAAGACTGCTCTATTTTGGTGGGGAAAAAAGTGGAAATGTTATGATTGGTAATAATTGACAGCTCACGTGCAGGGAGCGACACCAGAGAAAACACACAATGACACAGAGAAGCAAATTTGATTTGGATTTTGTTAATGCAAAGAGGAAAGCTTTGTTAAGGAAAAAAGCCACTCGCCAGAGGAAGGCCCAGCCTGTAGGAAGAGACGAGAGCAGGTTAGATAAGGATGGAGACTGAGAAAGGAAAAATAGGACTACACTCACATGGGAGAAACAGAGAGCCCAGCAGTGGAACCCAGCACAAACAACGAACCACGAGTAGATGCTGGAAGGCAGGGGTAGAGCTGGGTGAAGTGTCTGACCAGGTGAATATGGCTGCTGAAGTGGTGATGTGATGAGGCAGGTGAGTGCACAACAACCCCAGAGAACCTGAAGAGGAGAAGACAAAAGGATTAATGGTTTTTCCTCAGAGAGGGAGAATCAAAGTTACTTGCTGTGGAAGGTAGTACAGTGATCCCTCGCTACTTCGCGCTTCACCTTTCGCGCCCTCAGTGCATCGCGGATTTTTCAAAAATATTCATCAAAAATTCAAAATTGAGAAATAATGGGCGGGCGCTAGCAGAAGGCAGGGAGACTACATTAGACCATCAGGTGTCAACACGGAGAGCAGCACAACTCTCTGTTCGCTGTTGTCGTGTTGGCTGGGCTCGGAAATCTCGCAAGCTGATTGGCCGAGACGTTTCACCCCGCAAGCTGATTGGCCGAGACGTCTCACCCACCTCCTCTCCCTGCTGAGCACCCATGAAGGGAAGAAAGACCGCATTCATTGCTTTTTATCGCTCGTGTTACTTAGTCTCGCCGCGTGGAACTTTTTGCTGTTCTCTTGTGCCATTTTGTGCGAAATAGTCTTCCCGTCGAGGCACTACGCCGCCTCCTGCAGCTTCAGCTCTATCGGAAGCTGCCCTCGATGATCCTGCGCCTCCAGCACCTCACGATGAGGCGTCACCTGAGGAGCAGTAAAGCTCTCATTAACCTGTGCAGTAAGTCATTTTCATCTTGAGTTACGTATCTTGTTATAAGAATAAAAGAGTTCTAAAAACATATTTATGTACACTTTGTTTACATCTACGTATGTATGTACACGTACACACACACACACGTATCATATGAGAGTGAGAGAATGAACGTACGTATTGTTTATGGATGACGTCATTGGGGTGACGCTACTTCGCGGTTTTTCACTTTTCGCGGTCGGTTCTGGAACCCATTAACCCATTAATAAGTGAGGGATCACTGTATACCCAATGAGCCAGCACTGAGGCATTGACAAGAAGGTCCTTTTAAGCACTGGAGAGGCAGAGGCAGCAGGTGCATCTCATCACGCAGGTGAGGTGATTGCCTGCAGAGTTGGTGAAAGTTGAACAGGACGGGAGGGGGAGAGTGTGCTCACCAGAACATGACAGTGCCCCCCTTCAAGGAGCTCCTCCTGGTGGTCCACTGGGCTTGTTGGGATGTGCATTATGAAAGGCCTGGACCATCCCCTTGTTATGGAAGTTGGAACCGGGGATACATGATCTTTCTTCTGGTCCGTAACCTTTCCAGTGGACAAGATATTGAAGTCCCTGGCCCCGACGGCGAACGTCCAGAATTCTCTGGACCATGTAGGTGGTTTTGCCATCAAGGATCCGAGGGGGAGGAGGCGGCTTTTTTGGGGGGGGGGGGGGGGGCAGAGGGGGCTGACGGAGAGGGGCTTGATTTTAGAAATGTGGAAGAGGGGGTGAATCCGCATCACTGACAGGAGCTTCAAGCGGCCCATGATGCCATTAGTAACCCTGGAGATGGGGAATGGGCCCAGAAAATGAGGGGGAAGTTTCCTGGACTCTGTCTTCAAGAGCACCTAGTCCGCTGAAAATCACACTTGCTGCCCGATGGAATACTTAAGAGCCAGTGTACGCCTACAGTCCGCATACTGGCAGTTGTGTTCAGCTTAAGGAACAAGGGCAGCATGAGTGGCCTTCCAGAGCTGGCAACAGTGGCATGCATGGGCCCCCACCGATGGTACCGCCACATCCCTCTCCACCATAGGTAACAGAGGGGGAGGGTACCCCATGGATGCTTCGAATGGGGTCAGTCCGGTGGCCACTGTAGACAGCAGAGTTCAATTCAACTTTATTTATATAGCGCCATATCACAACAATAGTCATCTCATAGCACTTTCAAATGTAGGGGAAACCCTACAATTGCAGAAAGACCCCAGCAATCAGGTGATCCTCTTTTGAGCAAGCACTTGGTGACGGTGGAGAGGAAAAACTCCCTTTTAACAGGAAGAAACCTCTAGCAGAACCAGGCTCAGGGAGGGGCAGTCATCTGCTGCGACTGGCTGGGGAGGAGGGGATAAATGGTAAATGGTAAATGGCATTCACTTATATAGCGCTTTTATTCTCATCTTTTGATGACCAAAGCACTTTACAGATCCTGCAATCCACCCATTCACACACACATGCACACACTGATGGCGGCATGCTACCTACCATGGCGCTTCCAGACCCACCAGGAGCAATTGGGGTGAAGTGTCTTGCCCAGGGACACAACGGCAGGATACCCAGGGAGAGCGGGATTCAAACCGCCAACGATGTGGTTATTGAACGACCTGCTCTACCTCCTGAGCCACTGTCGCCCCCTAGAGAAGATGAAAAGAACAGACAAAAAGAGAGCAAACATTAAAGGAGAGAAGCCAAGTACATTATTGGAGGTCACCTGGTAGTCTAAATCTATTAACAGCAAAACAGAGGCAGGGTAAAGAGACACATGATCCCCCCTAATCGTAAGCTATATTGAAGAGGAAGGTTTTTACCCTATTTTTAAAAACAGAGATCGAGTCTGACTCCTGAACCCAGAGTTGTGTGAATATTCCACCCAGGTCAGATGGGTGCTCCAAGTGCCAGGGTTACAGGCTGCTACGCACCTAAGGGCAGCCTCCAAGGACTGGTTGGCACGCTCAGCCTGCCCATTGCTCTGAGGATGGTATCCAGAGGTAAGGCTGATGGCGGTGCCTAGGGAGCGACAAAACTATTTCCAGACTTGAGAGGTGAATTGAGAGCCCTGGTCAGACACAATGACCACAGGAATGCCGTGCAAGCAGATAACATGGATAACTAAAAAAGCACTCGGAGAGCGCAGACCTCCGCCAAGCACTACAGTTCCCCCCATACAGTGTTTGTGTGTACGTTTTCAGATTCCTTGACCATGAAAACATATGACTAGCAATTGGATTGACAATGATAGGATTAGTGGTTGAGTAGTTATTCACGAAAATGACATTTTCCATAATGGCGGCCACAGTTCCGCCCATACAGTGTTTGTGTGTACATTTTCAGATTCCTTGACCACGAAAACATATGACTAGCAATTGGATTGACAATGATAGGATTAGTGGTTCAGTAGTTATTCACGAAAATGGCATTTTCCGTAATGGCGGCCACAGTTCCCCCCATACAGTGTTTGTGTGTACGTTTTCAGATTCCTTGAGCATGAAAACATATGACTAGCAATTGGAGTGACAATGATAGGATTAGTGGTCCAATAGTTATTCACGAAAATGGCATTTTCCGTAATGGCGGTTTTCTTCTGGACGGTGATCAGGATCATCCCCAAAATTTAATCAGTTCTTCCTTGTACCATTTCCAACAAGGCCTGAAAGTTTCATCGAAATCCGTCCAAAACTTTTTGAGTTATCTTGCTAACCAACAGACAGACAAACAGACAGACAAACAGACAGACAAAACCCCGGCAAAAGCATAACCTCCTGGCGGAGGTAATGAGGAAGTTTGCCATTTCTGAAGCAGAGGGTAATTTTGAATGGGGCACCTGTGTGGAAACGGTCCACACAGGTGAGTATAACGGTGTTATCTTGGGAGGAAGGAAGTCCAGTGATAAAGTCCAGAGCAATGTGGGACCAGGGTCGGCTGGTGATGGGAAGTGGGTGGAGGAGACCAGAAGGGGGCGAGGAGTCAGACTTATTGCGATTGCAAACTTGGCAGGCGTTGACGTAATCCCAGATGTCGGTCCGCAGGGTGGACCACCAGAACACCCGACGGATGAAATTGATGGTGCGAGTGATTCCAGGATGGCATGCAAAAAAGCTGGTGTGGCCCCACCTGATGACATCACTGCGGATAGCGGCCGGGAAAAACAGACAACTGTCAGAACCCCCTTCTGGCTTGGGTTCCGTGGATGGAGCCTGCCGGACCCTTTGCTCAATTTCCCACATGAGAGCTCCAAGGAAGCAAGAGAGTGGGACAATGGGTTGGGGAAGGGAATGAAGGGTAGGAGGGTCAGGGCAGAACTGGCGAGAGAGCGTCCAGTTTAATATTATGGGAGCTAGGCCAACAAGTGACAGTAAGATAAAATCTAGCAAAAAAATAAGGCCCAGCGGGCCTGCCTGGCATTCAGCCTGCGGGCCGACCGAAGATATTCTAAATTTTTGTGGTCGGTCCACACAATTACGGGCTAGGCCGCTCCCTCCAGCCAGTGTCTCCACTCCTCAAGGGCCAACTTAATGGCAAAGAGCTCACGGTCTCCTATGTTGTAATTCCTCTCGGCAGGTGTGAACCGCCAAGAGAAATACACACATGGATGAAGCTTCTGATCTGAAGCTGAGCACTGTGATAGGACAGCACCCACCCCCCGAGTCAAAAGCATCGACCTATAGAATAAACTGGAGCTGGGGGGTCAACCTGGGGCAGGATGGGAGTGTTGGAGAACAGACCCTTCAGTTTGAAAACAGCCTGTTCAGCTGCCTCGGACCAACTAAAGGGCACTTTAACCGAGGTCAGCTGGGTCAGAAGCTGTGCTACTCCACTATAGTTTCTGATGAAACGGCGATAAAAAATTTGCAAACCCCAAGAAGCACTGGAGCACCTTGCGGGAGTAGGGTGTAGGCCAATTTAGCACAGCCTTTTCCTTGGCTGGGTCGGCCCTCAGTTCTCCCTCAGCTATGATAAAGCCAAGGAACAAAGTGGAGCAGGTGGAAAACTCACACTTCTCAGCTTTAACTTAGAGCTGGTTCTTCAGGACCCATTGTAGAATGGCCCTGATGTGGACTGTGTGTTCCTCTGGCGTGCGATAAAAATCAAGATGTTGTCGAGGTAGACAAAAACAAGTTGATTAACCATATCGCGGAGGACGTCACTGATCATTCGTTGGAAGACGGCGGGGGCATTGGTGAGTCTGAATGGCATCACCAGATATTCAAATTGCCCCAAGTGTGTTTTGAAGTCCATCTTCCATTTGTCCCCTTCACGAATGTGAACCAGATGGTTGGTGTTCCACAGATTCAATTTGGTAAATACTCATGTGTACTGAAGGAGCTCAAACGCAGAGTTTATCGGGCCAGAGGACATTTATCCTGAACTGTTACAGCATTAAGTTCCCGATAATTAATGCATGGGCTCAAGGAACTGTCGTTCCCGACAAAAAAGAATCCTGCCCCAAGAGGAGCCGATGAAGGCCAAAAGAGGCCAGCATTCAAAGAATCTTTAATATAGCTCTCCATCGCCTCCCTCTCTGGCCCAGAAATACTGTAGAGCCAGCTGAACAGCAGCCGCGCACCCGAGAGAGTGTCTATAGCACAATCATAAGAGCGATGGGGAGATAAAGAAAGCACTCTTGATTTGCTGAAGACCTCTCCGAGATCATGATAGACCTCGGGTACTAAGCTGAGGTCTGGTGGCTCTGCCAGAGGGGAAGAGATGGACAGCGATGGTGAACACTCGGCCAAGCTAAGACAGGATGCCAAACATTATGGGCTCCAGGAAGAGATGGAGTTATGTGCCCAATTAATAATAGGGTTGTGTTCCGGGAGCAACTGGTACCCATGAACCACTGGGTGACATGATTTAGGGAGAATAAAGAACAAAATAGTCTCCCGGTGGTTACCAGAAAGAAGGACGGACACTGGCACCATTCTTTTGGTAATGGTGGCAACATTTCCACCCGACAATGTAGTAACATTGAGAGCATGGGCAATTTGATTGTAGGGATGCCTACATCCTGCACGAAGCACGCAGAGATAAAGTTCTGCTCCGCCCCTGAATCAATCAAAGCCCTGGTCCTCCTCTCGACCCCCTGCAACTGAATGAGGGCCAAAATGGAGAAGCTACCAGGGGGATGAATAGATTTCCTGTCTGTCAGATCCCCCATGGATACCGACGGGCCGCATCTTTTGGGCTTCAAATGGCACTTCTGCAGTGTGTGCTTTAGGAAGCCACAACACGTGCAGGGCCGGCTCTTCTCCGCCACTGGTGCTCTTCCTGAGTCAAATGGACCTGGCCAAGCTCCATAGGCTCTGAGGACAAGCCGACTCCACCTGTGTCAGAAGCTGGCGAGGGTGTGCACTCACTCGCACGCTCGCAGTATCAGTTGTCTAGACTGACAGCCTGATCAATTAGACCATCCAAAGAGGAGGGAACAGCATAAGCCGCTAGGTCGTCACGGAGGTTTTCATTTAAACCGTGGAGGAAGACACTGCGTAGCGAAACGTCATTCCATCCAGAGTCCGCCGCGACAACCCAGAACTCCACAGTCATCGGCAGCAGACCGATGCCCCTAATAGAGTGACATCAATCGGCTCATGATGTTCCCTTCACTTTCTGTCCGGTCAAAAGCTCAAGCGAATTTGTTAACAAATCTCTCAAAGGAATAATTAGGGCCCTCCGGACTGTCGAGAATGGATTGGGCCCTGCTGAGGGCCCTATCTCGCAGCAGGAAGGTCACAAAATAAATTTTCGCTGTATCGTCCAGGTATTCAACCCCGACCTGGCCCAAATATAGCCGAACATGGCACAAAAAGCCCTTGCATTTCCCCACCTCCCCCACGTACGGGGCAGGTGAGGGAACGGAGGTAGTTCAGCGCACGGTGAAAGAAACTGGGGCAACAGGCGGAGGGGTGGAATCTGGACAGGACAAATGGGCCAAATGTTCGGCGACCATGCCCAGCTGCTGTGTAATAGTTTGCAGCTGCTGTGTAAGCACGGCCACCTGCCTCTCTGTGGCATCCAAACAATCCAAAGCAGGGTGTTCTGTTGATGCCTCTCCCGCTGAGCTTGCACTGTGGCTGGCTCGTTCTGTCATGATTGGTAATAATTGACAGCTCACGTGTAGGGAGTGACACCAGAGAAAACACACAGTGACACAGAGAAGCAAATTTGATTTGGATTTTATTAATGCAAAGAGGAAAGCTCCGTTAAGGAAAAAAGCCACTTGCCAGAGGAAGGCCCAGCCTGTAGAGAGAGACGAGAGCAGGTTAGATAAGGATGGCGACTGAGAAAGGAAAAATAGGACTACACTCACATGGGAGAAGCAGAGAGCCCGGCAACCCAGCACAAACGGCGAACCTGGTGTAGATGCTGGAAGGCAGGGGTAAAGCTGGGTGAGGTGTCTGACCAGGTGAATATGGCCATTGAAGTGGTAAATGGCATTCACTTATATAGCGCTTTTATTCTCATCTCTTGATGACCAAAGCGCTTTACAGATCCTGCTATCCACTCATTCACACACACATCGTCACTGAAGTGGTGATGGTGATGAGGCAAGTGAGCGCACAACAACCCCGGAGATGCACCATGAAGGAGGTAGCAACCTGAAGAGGAGAAAACAAAAGGATTAATGGATTTTCCTCAGAGAGGGAGAATCAAAGTTACTTGCTGTGAAAGGTAGTATACCCAACGAGCCAGCACTGAGTCATTGACAAGAAGGTCCTTTTAAGCGCTGGCAAGGCAGAGGCAGCAGGTGCATCTCATCACACAGGTGAGGTGATTGCCTGCAGAGTCGGTGAAAGTTGAACAGGACGGGAGGGGGAGAATGTGCTCACCAGAACATGACAGGAAAAAGCTGAAGTGAACTGCTGCATCGGCGACTGCCCGACAGATGATGGCACAAGCCCTTGGGTGCTCTCCTGCTGCAGACTCCCCTCTCCGCTGTCCCACAAACGCCACTCTCTGCAGAGACCCTGTGGCCCCAACTGCTCCAGAGAGTATGCAGCAGGTTGCAAAATCAGGTTCGCTGCCCCCCCCCACCACACCCACACCCACACCCACATACACACACACACACAAGCCCGACATCCACCGCGAACAGACCGGTCTGTACCCACAAAAAGAAGCGGTGGAACGCCACTCTCTGCAGAGACTCTATGGCCTCAACCACTCCAGAGAGTATGCAGCAGGTTGCAAAATCAGGTTTGCTGCAGCCCCCCCCCCCCGACACACACACACACACACACACAAGGCCGACATCCACCCCGGACAGACCGGTCTGTACCCACAAAAAGAAGCGCTGTTGTGAGCCGAGAGTAGTCCATGCTGGGATGCAGAGGTGAGGTCGCTGATTATCACATAAAAACTGATGTACAACAGCAGCAATGGAAAAAATGGCTGCCGGGGTGCAGACATACAGCTTGGCAAGTCCTGTGTGTTTGCTTAAAAAGTCATCTAAAGAGCAAATTGGACCGTGGATTGTGATATCAATGTACTCCTCTGTTGTTTGGATGATTCTCTTTCTTCTGCTAAGTTCAACCTGTCCAAGAAAAAGGGACACTTTAACCTTGTATCCAGCCAGATGGAGTCAGCACATGCTATTCACAAGGCTATTGGACTATGGCCATGCCAGGCCACCCCCAGGTGAGCAGGAACAGGCTGTTACAGGCAAACCACTCTTGGGTGTTTTTAATCTCTTGCTGATACATCTTTTGGCTGGTGATGTTGAATTAAACCCTGGGCCAGTGCCAGCTGGGCCTCCACTTTTGCTAGCTGGGTCTCCACCTCTGCTATCTGGGCCTTTACCATTGCTACCTGGGCCAACACCATCATTAGCTGGGCCTCCACCTCTGCCAGCTGGGCTAACATCACTGCAAGCTGTGATTCCACCTCTGCTGGCTGGGTTAACACCATTGCTAGCTGGGCCTCCACCTCTGCTAGCCGGATCTCTACCTCTGCTAGCTGGATCTCCACCTCTGCCAACTGGGCTTCCAACTCTGCTAGCTGGGTTCCCACCCCTGCCAGCTGGGTCTGGACCTGGGCTAACAACACAGCCAGCTGGACTTACATTGCAGCCAGTCGAATCACCTTCAACAATAACCGGGCCACTTCCGTTGATATTTGAGTCATCATCACCTCTAACTGAATCTTCACCAACACCAGCCGGGCCTTCACTATGTACAAATATTGTCAATAAAAGAAACAGGAGGCTGCCAAATCCCGCAATATTAAAACATAGAAATTCAGGGTGTTTCAAACTGTTAATAACTCTAAATTCATATGGGACTCAGCACATAAACCAAAAGGCATTCTTTGTGCACACTTAAATATACGAAGTATTCTAACAAAAAGTGATCAGGTTCATCACCTTCTCATTGATTCAAATATTGACATTCTTTGCCTATCTGAGACATGGCTGTTATGACCCGAGCGCTGGTTCTGATCACGCTCGGGCTAAGTTCTTCTCGCTGCCGGCCTTGACAGCTGCGGGCTGTATTCTGGCCTCACCGGGCTCTTATTGTGAAAGTGCTCGGTGGGGCTTCCGCCTGTCATGGGCCGGTCAGCTGTTTGTCATTACCGTCGTTAGTGCCGGGCTTAAAAGGGTGAAGCACTAACGACGGTAAGAGGCAGGAGTATCGTCTGACTTTTCTCGTCAAGTCTGGGTCTACGCCTCGTCGTGCTTGAGAGTACCGTAGACCTTCATGTCAGGTTCGTTGTTATAGCTTTGTCACAGTTTAGCTCGTAGCGGCTGGGGTTAGCCCTACGAGCCCAAGTCTCGTCCATGTGTGTGTTTTGCCCTAAGGGGCTCATAGCTTTGTTGTGTCACGTCTGTGAATAAAATAACATCTTAGCCAAACTCTCTGGTGAACTCTGTGGTATCTCTTGGTGATCCGCGAGGATCACCACATGACAGTATACTCCTGCCTGGTCGCCTAAATGGAGGCGCCGCATCGAGACGCCGTTTCACCGTGAGTTTGTGCCATAATTGGACTGTTTGTTCTTCTCGTTTGGGTGTCAACGTCTGGAGAATGCTGTCATCCAGGGGCCGCGGTCGGCGCCTGGGCACGGAGCTAGCGAGCGTGCTGAAATACGCCGATGGGGCGCTCCTCGCCGCTACGTTCGACGACACCTCCAGTGACATGCGCTGGCATCTGAGCGTCGCTGAGGAGTATCTGGACAACCTCCCCCTCGAGTATGACGACCATCCGGAGGTAATAACGAGGTGGGAGGAACTCGCCGTGCAGCGCGAGGTACTTCGTGGGCTGGAGGAGGAAGAGAGCAGGAAGCAGAGGAGGAGGCATCCTCGCTCCCCGCGTTGGTGTCCCGTTCCCGTCCCGGAGCAGGTCCAGGAGTACACTCCGTCTGGGGGCCGACGACGACGTCGGCGTAACAGCGCGAGCAGCCCTCAGCGGAATCCCCGGCTGGAATCGCTGCCGGCGTATCCCGTCAGCGAACCTCAGAGAGCGGCCCCACCTCGTCTTCCTTGGGGGCCCTCTGTCGCCATCCAGCGGGGAGAAGGAGGAATGACGTCCCCCTCAGCAGGAACCATCTCAGCCCCTGGGAGGAAGGCAAGTGCACGATTGTTGATCACATATTAATAATGATCTGCCTTGTCTGACTCCTGGGGGCGGAGTTCGGGGTTCGCAGCCCCCCGAGCTCCCGCCACCTGCTGTGGAAGAAATTATTAAACCTACTGCCTCTGTGTTTTCCCCCGTCGAGTGGTCCACGATGCCAGGCCAGCGTCAGACGAAGAGGGCCCCTGCAGTGCTGGAAAGCCTGCATCCGACCCTGCAGCCACGTCTTGGACGGAGGAGAGGAGCGGACTGCAGCCTGGAGCCTGAGCCGACGAAGAAGCGTCCCCAGGTCTCCTCGCCGGAGCGGTCCGAGCCAGTGGGTCAAGGGTTCCCTGCCTCCACGCCATATGGGTCGTCGGCGTGGACAACAGTGTGGGAGGTACGTGAGGTTGCAGATGACATCGTGCCAGCTGCGGAGCCCGACGCAGCTGAGTCCAAGCCAGCTGATGAGAGTCGCCCTGAACCCGGATCGTCGGAGTCCTGGGTGGCAACGGAACCCGAGTGCAGGCAAATGCTCCCTCTTCTGTCTCTGTCCTCTTTTGTTGAGCATTTTTGCCTGCCTCTCGGGGAGACGAGTGAGGAGCAGCCGTCTGCTGCGCCCGAGCTCGTCTCGCTGGATTCCGTTGCTACCGGTGATGCTGATCCTGGTTTTCCTGTCCCTGAGCTTTGTTTTAGTGTCGCCGGCGGGGAACGGGTCAGTGTCACCGAGGTGGAGGTCCCAGGTTCAGGGGTGGAGTTCGTCAGCGGAGCTGCACCAGAGGCCCAATCGGGGCCCACCGCAGGGGCGGTTCCGGCCCAATCGGGGTCCAACATAGGTGCACCGGGGGCCCAATCGGGTCCACCGCGGAGGCAGTTTCGGCCCAATCGGGGTCCGATGTGGGTGTGTCGGAGGCCCAATCGGGGTCCACCGCGGGTGCGGATCCAACCCAATCGGGGTCCAACGTGGGTGCACCGGAAGCTCGATCGGGGTCCACCGCGGGTGCAGTTCTGGCCCAATCGGGGCCCAACGTGGGTGCAGCTGGGACCCAATCTGGGTCCAGCGCTGATGTAGCGCGAGCGTGGTCCATAGGCGGAGGAGGAGCTGCAGACCCTTCTTCGCGGAGCGGATTCCTGGCTCGCCCTGCTCATCGATTCCCTCTGAGTCACCGCCCCTATTCATCATCGCCGGGGGCCATGGGGGTCCCTGTTCGCCCACCCCGGTTCTCCCAAGTTTTGTTCTTGTCAGGGAGGCCGCTGCGGGTTGTTGATGCCCTGGACTGGTGGCTGAGGGACACGGGTTGGCCGCCGGAGAGACTGTTTCGCCAGTTCGGCACCTCGGTTCAGCCAACCGACCTGTTGTGTGTGCCTTGGGGCAACCTGGTTCGACCACCGGAGGAGCGGACGTGCGGGATTTTGGACTCTGGTGAGCCGCCTGGTCCGCCTCCTTTGACCACCGGCCGGCTGTTGGACGTGTGGAGACCACCTGTACTGTTTCTGTGGCACTTGGTCTCTGCCGGTCAAGATAAACTATCAGGGAGGTAGTGGTCCCTGGGTTTGTCTCAGTGCTTGTGTTTTTTTTTCTTTGTCCTGGTTATTTTGTATCTGGTGTTCATGCCTTGCAGTAGTCTTGTTGGCATATGGGTTGAGCGGGTATGCTCTGTTTTTGTTTCATGTATAGTCTGATATGAGCGAGTAGTGCTCTGTTTTTTTTTTTGTTTCATGTATAGTCTGATATGAGCGAGTAGTGCTCTGTTTTTTTTTTGTTTGTTTCATGTATAGTCTAATATGAGCGAGTAGTGCTCTGTTTTTTTTTTTTGTTTCATGTATAGTCTGACATGAGCGAGTAGTGCTCTGTTTTTTTGTTGTTTCATGTATAGTCTGGTATGAGCGAGTATGCTCTGTTCTTGTATTTAATTTTTCTGACCCTGTAGTTCTGGTTTTTGTTTTCTTTCCCTTGTGCATTTTCTTGTTAGTCTTGTCATTGTCCTGTATGTTTTTTTTTGTTCCTGGGTTGGTTCTCTCCCTCCGCACCTCTCCCCAGCCTCCCGCCCTGGGGGGGCAGGGTGGTTCCTTGGGGCGTTCGGAGTCCGCCCGTGGAGGGAGGGTACTGTTATGACCCGAGCGCCGGTTCTGATCACGCTCGGGCTAAGTTCTTCTCGCTGCCGGCCTTGACAGCTGCGGGCTGTATTCTGGCCTCACTGGGCTCTTATTGTGAAAGTGCTCAGTGGGGCTTCCGCCTGTCAAGGGCCGGTCAGCTGTTTGTCATTACCGTCGTTAGTGCCGGGCTTAAAAGGGTGAAGCACTAACGACGGTAAGAGGCAGGAGTATCGTCTGACTTTTCTCGTCAAGTCTGGGTCTACGCCTCGTCGTGCTTGAGAGTACCGTTGACCTTCATGTCAGGTTCGTTGCTATAGCTTTGTCACAGTTTAGCTCGTAGCGGCTGGGGTTAGCCCTACGAGCCCAAGTCTCGTCCATGTGTGTGTTTTGCCCTAAGGGGCTCATAGCTTTGTTGTGTCACGTCTGTGAATAAAATAACATCTTAGCCAAACTCTCTGGTGAACTCTGTGGCGTCTCTTGGTGATCCGCGAGGATCACCACATGACAATGGCTCTGTGAATCTTCGCCCTCAGCAATACTATCTGTACCTGGTTATAAAATGTTTAGAAAATCCAGACAGGGTTCTAAGGGAGGAGGCGTTATGATTTATGCCAAGGATACTTTTAATTGTAATAAGATCCATCCATCCATCCATCTTCTACCGCTTTTCCGGAGGTCCGGGTCGCGGAGGCAGCAGTTCAAGCAGAGAAGCTCAGACTTCCCTCTCCCCAGCCACCTGCTCCAGCTCTTCAGAGGGGATACCAAGGTGTTCCCAGACCAGCTGGGAGACATAGTCTCTCCACCGAGTCCTGGGTCTGCCCCGGGGTCTCCTCCCAGTGGGACGTGCCTGAAACACCTCAAGTGGGAGGCGTCCAGGAGGCATCCTAATCAGATGCCCATACCACCTCAACTGACTCCTTTCAATGTGGAGGAGCAGCGGTTCTACTCTGAGCCTCTCCCGGATGACTGAGCTCCTCACCCTATCTCTGAGGGTGAGTCCAGCAATCCTACGGAGAAAGCTCATTTCAGCCGCTTGTATCTGCGATCTCGTTCTTTCGGTCATTACCCAAAGCTCGTGACCATAGGTGAGAGTAGGAACGTAGATTGACTGGTAAATCGACAGCTTTGCCTTAGAACTAAGCTCCCTCTTCACCACAACAGACTGGTACAACGTCCGCATCACTGCAGATGCTGCTCCAATCCGTCTGTCGATCTCTCGCTCCATTTTCCCCTCACTCGTGAACAAGACCCCAAGATACTTAAACTCCTCCACTTGGGGCAGGAGCCTGTCCCCAACCCGGAGAGGACAATCCACCTTTTTCCGGCTGAGGACCATGGACTCGGACTTGGAGGTGCTGATTCTCATCCCAGCCGCTTCACACTCAGCGGCAAACCGTCCCAGCAAGAGCTGTAGGCCATTGCTGGATGAAGCCAACAGGACAACATCATCTGCAAACAACAGAGATGAGATCCTGTGGTCACCAAGCATGACACCCTCCATTCCCTGGCTGCGCCTAGAAATCCTGTCCATAAAAATTATGAACAGGATCGGTGATAAAGGGCAGCCCTGGCGGAGTCCAACTCTCACTGGGAATGACTCCGACCGAGTGTTGGCAATACAAACCAAACTCTCACAATGGTCGTACAGAGACCGAATAGCTCGTAACAACAAGCCTGATAATTCAATTCAATTCAATTCAACTTTATTTATATAGCGCCATTTCACAATGATACCCCATACTCCCGAAGCACCCCCCACAAAAATCCACGAGGGACGCGGTTAAATGCCTTCTCCAAGTCCACAAAACACATGTAAACTGGTTGGGCAATCTCCCACGAACCTTCAAGAATTCTCGAGAGGGTAAAGAGCTGGTCCGATGTGCCATGGCCAGGACGAAAACCACATTGCTCCTCCTGAATCCGAGGTTCGACCAACGGCCGGACTCTCCTCTCCAGTACCTTGGCATAGACCTTCCCAGGGAGGCTGAGGAGTGTGATCCTTCTAAAGTTGGAGCACACCCTCCGGTCCCCTTTTTTGAAGAGAGGAACCACCACCCCGGTTTGCCATGCCAAAGGCACTGCCCCCGACCTCCACGCAATGTTGCAGAGGCATGTCAACCATGACAACCCAACAATATCCAGGGCCTTGAGGTACTCAGGGCGAATCTCGTCCACCCCCGGGGCCCGGCCACCAAGGAGATTTTTAACCACCTTGGCGACCTCAGCCCCTGTGATAGGCGAGTCATCCCCCTCGTCCCCAAACCCTGCTTCCTCTGTGGAAGGTGTATCAGTGGGATTGAGGAGATCCTCGAAGTATTCCTTCCACCGCCCGACGATATCCCCAGTTGAAGTCAACAGTGTCCCATCCGCACCATACACAGTGTGGACGGGGAGCTGCTTTCCCCTCCTGAGCCGCCGGACAGTTTGCCAGAATCTCTTTGAAGCCGACCGAAAGTCTTGTTCCATGGCCTCACCGAACTCCTCCCATACCCGGGTTTTTGCTTCAGCAACCACCCGAGCTGCACTCCGCTTGGCCTGCCGGTACACCTCAGCTGCTTCGGGAGTTCCACAAGCCAACCAAGCTTGATAGGACTCCTTCTTCAGCTTAATGGCCCCCCTCACCACTGGTGTCCACCACTTGGTTTGGGGGTTGCCACCACGAGATGCACCGACCACCTTGCAGCCGCAGCTCTGGGCCACCGCTTCAACAACAGAGGTGGAGAACATGGCCCATTCAGACTCCATGTCTCCAGACTCCCTCGGAATGTGGTTGAAGTTCTTCCGGAGGTGGGAGTTGAAGACCTCCCGGACAGGGGCCTCAGCCAGACGCTCCCAGCACACCCTCACTATACGTTTGGGTCTACCAGGTCTGAATGGCTTCCTCCCCTGCCATTGGATCCAACTCACCACCAGGTGGTGATCAGTTGACAGCTCTGCACCTCTCTTTACTCGGGTGTCCAAGACATACGGTCGCAGGTCTGATGATACAATAACAAAATCGATCATCGATCTGCGACCTAGGGTGTCCTGGTGCCAGGTGCACATATGGACACCCTTATGCTTGAACATGGTGTTCGTTATGGACAGACTGTGGTTAGCACAGAAGTCCAATAACTGAACACCACTCGGGTTCAGATCGGGCAGGCCGTTCCTCCCAATCACCCCCCTCCAGGTTTCATTGTCATTGCCCACGTGCGCATTGAAGTCCCCCAGTAGGACAATGGAGTCTCCAGGAGGAGCACCCCCCAGCACCCCAGTCACAGACTCCAAAAAGGGTGGGTACTCTGAAACATCATTTGGTGCATAGGCACAAATGATGGTCAGGACCCATTTCCCAACCCGAAGGCGCAGGGAAGCAACCCTTTCATCCACCGGGGAAATCTCCAATATAGAGGCAGCAAGGTGGGGCGATACAAGAATACCCACCCCTGCCCGTCGCCTCTCGCCCGGGGCAACTCCAGAAAAGGCCAAGCTCCAGCCCCTCTCCAGGAGACTGGTTCCGGAACCGGAGCTGTGTGTTGAGGTGAGGCCGACTATATCTAGCCGGTATCGCTCAACCTCGTACACCAGCTCAGGCTCCTTCCCCACCAGAGAGGTGACATTCCACGTACCAAAAGCCAGTTTAGAAAGCTTGGGATCAGTTCACCAAGGTCTCCGCCTTTGACCGCCACCTAATCCACATAGCACCGGACCCCCATGATCCCTCTTGCAGGTGGTGAACCCACTGGAGGGCGGACCCATGTAACTCCTTCGGGCTGAGCCTGGCCGGGTCCCATGGGTGGAAACTTGGCCACCAGACGCTAGCCTTCGAGCCCCTCCCCCAGGCCTGGCTCCAGGGTGGGGCCCCGGTAACCCCATACCGGGCGGGGTACACTGAATCCTTGATATACAATTTGCCCCCGGACAACATAGCTCCTGGGATCACTGGGGCACGCAAACCCCCCCACCATGATAAGGTGACGATCCATGACGATCCATGTAATAAGATAAGATAAGATAAGCCTTTATTAGTCCCACAATGGGGAAATTCCAGGCTTGCAACAGCACAGGGATAGCAACACTCAGAGCAATAATTAAGAAGATACGGAAGATATAAATAAGAGCAGTGGATATACATACATACACATAAATATTTAAATATATATACAAAGTGTGGAACATTGTAGCAAGAAGGAATAAACAGCATAACCGTCTACTTAGTTATCCTACATAGTATGAATATGTACCCATACATATTGTCACCCTCTGTAGCGACCAATATTGTCCTACTTGTATATACTGGAGGGGACCATTGTGTAAGTCTATTGCGTCTTTTGCATTCAATACTATTAGGTCGTCACGTTTTTTTTCTCTCTCTGCGAGCAGCCCTGCTTAGGTTATACAGTCTGACAGCAGTAGGTAGGAAGGACCTGCGAAACCTCTCGGTTGCGCACCTAGGATGATGTAGTCTGCTGCTAAATGAGCTCCTCAGTGCGTTCAGTATGTCCTGCATAGGGTGGGACTCGGACTCCAGCAGAGATGACAGTTTAGCCACCATCTTTCTCTCTCCGATCTCCTCCACTGGGTCAGGGCGCTGCCCCAGGACAGAGCTAGCTTTCTTGATCAGTTTGTTCAGTCTCTTCCTATCGGCTGCTGTAATGCCACTGCCCCAGCAGACCACTCCAAAAGTGATGGCTGATGCCACCACCGTGTCGTAGAATGTCTTCAGCAGCGCCCCTTGTACACCAAAAGACCTGAGTCTCCTCAGTAGGAACAGCCTGTGCTGTCCCTTCTTGTAGATTGCGTCGGTATTGTGTGACCAGTCTAGTTTATTGTTCAAATGAACACCCGGGTACTTGTAGGATGTCACCATCTCAATGTCTGTTCCCTGTATGTTTACTGGTGCTGTGAGGGGTTGTCCTTGCCTGCGGCAGTCCACCACCAGCTCCTTAGTTTTCCTCGCTTTGATCTGGAGGCAGTTCCGATGGCACCAGTCCACGAAGTCCTGGATAAGTCCTCTGTACTCAGCTTCATCTCCGTTAGAGATGAGGCCGACGATCGCAGAGTCGTCAGAGAACTTCTGTAGATGGCAGTGTGTTGTGTTGTGTGAGAAGTCCGCAGCATAAAGGGTCCGCAGTATAATTAGATACATGTTACAGATGAGAATGGATTCGGAATTTCTTGGACTAACTGTTTCTTTGTCACAGCAAATGTCTTTTATTCTTGTAGTTATTTATAGGCCTCCTTCATCAAATGTAGAGTTTTATGAAAAGCTGGAAATTTTATTGAAACAACTTAATTTTGCAAAAGAGGTAATAATAATGGGTGACCTAAATGTTAATTGGGAAGTCAACAAAGTTAGGAAAAATCTGAAAAAGGTTGTGGATGACATGGATATGACTCAGGTAATTAATGGCCCTACGAGAATCACAAACTCCACTAGCACTCAGATTGATCTAGCTTTTACTAATAGGCCAGAAAGGATGTTGGAGTCATACAATATGCTCACAGGATTGTCTGATCACAATCTTATAATGGTCACAAGAAAATTAAATAAAAAGCACTTCAAATCCTTGGCCGCCACAGAATTATATAGGATACCAAAACAGGAACAACAAAATTTTCAAGATTCAATTCAAGAAGTAAATTGGGATGAATTACTTGTTGGCAAAAATTTAGATGAGGATTGTTCTAAATTTGCCAACAAAATACAACAAATTATTATATAATTTACATGGATAATTAAACTAAAAGCTAGAAAGAATATCCTTCCTTGGTTAAACAAATTTATTTTGAAATTGATGAAAGAATGAGATCACTTTTTGAACTTGTCAGTTAAATCAGGACACAACACGCACCAATTTATTTCATTGAGAAATAGGGTAGCGAAAGAAATAAGAAAATCTAAAGCTGACTTTTTCATTACTGTTTTGAATAGTGCAAGGGGAAATTCTAAAATAACCTGGAATTATATTAAAAAATTATTGGGTGATTCCCAAAAAAACAAAACAAAACTAATGCAAATTCAATTACATGGAAACATCTTGACGGAACCTCAAGTGATGGCTGATGCTTTTAACAACTACTTCATTGAATCTGTGTCAGAAATCTCTGATAAGTTTATAGTAAAACAAAGGAAGGAATACCCTGCATTGTCTGCAACGCAGTCCTTTATCATTACAAATATTACTGAGACCAAAGTTATTGATTTAATTCAATCACTCAAACCATCTAAAGCAAAGGATGTTTTTGGAATGGGTACGAACATGCTCAAAGATTTAGGTTCAGCTCTCACCACTCCTATTGCCTCAATCATTAATCTTTCAATTTCATCTGGCCATTTTCCAAAGGCCTGGAAATCTGCTATTGCTACCCCTGTTTTTAAATCTGGTGACTCAACTTTTCTGCATAACTACTGACCAATAAGCATTCTTCCGGTCATTTCCAAAAGTGCAGAAAAATGGGTGGCAGAGCACATTGTCCATTATTTAAACAGTAGTTCCCCTCTCTCCATGCCATGCAGTTTGGTTTCAGATCCAAGCATTCCACTGAAATGGCTACATGCCTCTTCATCGAGAAAATAAAATCTTTCCTTGATAAGGGTGGAGTTGTAGGGGCGGTGTTTTTGGACCTCAGGAAAGCATTCGATACAGTAAATCACTCTGTTCTTCTTACCAAGCTCTTTAAATTTAACTTTTCTCACAACGCTGTGAGCTAGATTTAATCATATCTGCATGATCGAGCACAATCTGTATCAGTTAACAACTGCAGATCTGATTCTCTTAGGCTAACTTCTGGAGTCCCTCGGGGATCAATATTAGGCCCCCTTTTATTTAGTCTTTACTGTATATTAATGATTTGCCCACTGTTTGTCCTGAAGCTGAATGCTTAATGTATGCAGATGGCACGGTTTTCTTTGTTCATGGTCACTCCAAAAGACACTGTTGCTGCTAAACTCAGTAAAGCACTGTCCTGTGTCACAACTTGGTTGCAGAAGTGGTCTACAGTTAAATGTTTCTAAAACTGTAGGCATGTATTTCACTAAAATAAATAGAGTGTCACCTGACCCTGGCATACATGTTAATGGAGGAAAAATACAAATTGTTAGCCAATATAAATATCTTGGGTTAATAATAGATTCACAGCTTTCCTTTAAAGCCTATATTGCTAAATTGAGTAAAAAAAATTAAGTTAAATCTTGCAAATTTTCGTGCAATTCGAAATGAAATGTCAACTGAAGCCGCAAAAATATACTTGCATTCAATGATTCTCAGTCACTTCAACTATTGCCTAACTAGCTGGTCCCAGGCAAGTCTGAGTGCAAAAAAAAAAAAAAAAAAAAAAAAACCATTGGAAGTTTTGTACAAACAAGCAGTCAAAGTTATGGATAAAAAACCTAGGCATTATCACCATTGTGCAATTTAAAAAAATACAGTCTTTTAAACTGGGATAGTCTTCATACATTTGCAGATTTAAATTTGATTTATAAAGTACTGCATGATTTGGCTCCAGATCCTCTGGCAGAGTTCATCAGCCAAAGAAACAGCTCTGAGCGTGTCACTCGAGGCTCTGTCAGAAGTGACTGTTTAATTCCTCTGCGTAGGAGCACTTTCAGTAAGTCAGCCTGGTCAGTGAGGAGCGCTAGTGAGTGCAACTCAGTACCTGAGGAGGTTAAACTGCTTGCAACATACAAGGCCTTCACAAAAAAATTGAAAATGTGGCTTATAAACACCTACAGCTGCCAACACTAAAAGATAAGTCTGTTGTGATGTTTGATGTTGTGATCAAATGTATGGTTTGTTATGTGTATGTTATTTGTTACATTAGTGCCCTCTTAAATGTCTAATTATGTTTTTTTTTTTGTATTAGATGCATTTTACTGCTTTTTTACATCTTGGCCAGGGGACTATAGATGAAAACTAGCCTTTTGGCTAATTCTGGCTTTTTTAACCATGTGTAATCATGTGTTTTATGAAACTGCATTGTCCCTTTTCAAATAAACTAAACTAAAACTCTGTAAAAGCTCTGCGTGCTATTGAACATAAAAAGTTCCACTTCCCCTTGTCACCATGGGGTGAGACGCCGGCTCGGCGCTCAGCCCATGCTCCTTTTATCCCTGCCTCTCATTGGGCAGTGCCTCAGCTGGTTCCCAGCTGTCAGTGTCACGGGACGGCTGGGGCCAATTAATCCTCATCAGCTGGGGCGCTGTTAATGAGTATAAAGAGGAGCAGCTTCGATTATTCGGGGCTGCGACATAAGCACTGCTAGGCTGAAGCCCCTTCGTCTGGTGTCAGCCTCAACTCCCCTTGCAGCATTCCGGTGTTTGTATCCCGCTGTGAGTATGTACGTCTTGTTACCCCCACGTCCGGTACGAGCTACCTACCCCTGCGCTGTGCAGCCTGAGAATGTATGTCTGTATGAGTGTCTGTGCTCTCCTCATCCCTTATCCCTTACCCAGAATAAAACATCTCGACTCACTGGCTTGTCCCTGGCTCTGATTGCCCGGCTCCCTAGAGCCGGATATGACAGTATGTCGCAGCCAGAAGAGTTGCCGGCGGCCGTGAGTCGCTGTGGAAATGTACCTTTCTGTCCGGGTGTCAGCGCTGCTAGCATGCCGTTTCCCAGGAGTCACTTCCGGCGCCAGGGCGACGAGCTGAGGTCCATCTCGGAGGCTGTCGACGGGACATTCTTCACCCTGCACGACGCCTCCAACGCGAGACGCTGGCATCCGGGCCGTGCTGAGGAACTCCTGGACTGTCACCCTCACTCTCTGTACCATCTGGAGGACAGTGCCAGGATAGACGCTTCAGGTACACAGCGAGAGAAGCTCCACGGGGTGGATGGAAATCCCGGCAGGGAGTCGAAGTGGGCGACGTCTTTCCCCGCTTCGGAGTCCCGTTCCTGCCGCCATTCCAGTCCGGGAGTTCGCGCCAACCAGAGGACTTCCCCCGACCTGCGCCACGTCACTCGGGATTCCCTTCGAGGAGCCGCAGCTGACAGCAGTTATGTCCGGGGTCGAGTGGCTGTCGCGAGCTCTACTGTGTTTCCTGTCACCACCTTCAGGCATGTGGCGGCGGCAGTGAGATTGATGGCGAGGACTTCAGGGCTACGAAGCCTTCCCGTGCTCGACGCCTCCCTCGTCTCGATCTCCGATCTGGAGCGGCGAATCCTGGGTTTCCCCCTCGCTTCGTCCCCTGGGAGTAGTCGTCGTCACATCGCCGAGTCACCTCTGCACGAACCTCGTCCGGATCCAGTTCTGGGTCATCGTCAGGACCGTTCCTCCCACGCAGCTGTCATCCCTTCGCCTCGTCAGTGTGGAGATTCTACAGCCTCGTCCCCTGAGCCTCGTTCCCCCGCTGTCATTCCTGGACATTCGGGCTGGCTCACCCCGGCTGTTTCCCCCTCCTCCTCGACGCGCTTCCTGACCGCTGTGTGTGCCTGGAATCCCGGCCTGGTGAGCTCTCTGCTGGAGACAACCCGAGCGACCCTCAGACGAATTCCCGGGGGGTCCTCCGTTATCGCCGGGCGGGGAGAGGAAGAAGCAGAATCCACTACAGCAGGCGATACTCAACCTCCAGGGGGCAGGCAAGTCATTGTTTTTTCACACCTGCTTAATGATTTGCTCTGTCACATCCCTGGAGGAGAAGTTCAGGGTTCGCAGCTCCCTGAACTCTCCCCACCTGCTGTAACCTGTATGCCTAATCCCGCATCCTCTGTATCTCTCTCCGCCGAGCGGTCCCCGGCTCCGGGTCAACGTGGTGGGATATGGAGAGGGCCTGTGGTTCCGCAGCTACATTGCGGACGGAGGAGGGGGACTGACTGCTGCGTGGAGTCTACGCCGACGACTGAGCGTCCCTGGGTCTCCACGGAGGAGCGGTTCGGTCCAGCGGGACGAGATTCTTCTGGCTTCACGCCGAGTGGATCGTCGGCGGGGTTACCTGAGCTGGAGGAATCTCAAGCTGCGCTGACCATCGTGCTGGCTGCGGGGCCCGACGCGGCTAGATGGGAGCCTGACAACGACCTCCTGACGACGGATCCTGGATCTTCGCAGTCCTGGACGGCGTCAGAACCCGAGATCAGGCGAGTGCTCTCCTTTCTTTCTTTCTTTTTATCTTTGAGCACTTCAGCCTATCTCCAGGGGAGACGAGCAGGGTGCAGCCGCCCGCTGCGTCTGAGCTCGTCTCGCCGGGTTCTGGCGCTGCCGGTGATCCTGATCCCGGTTCTGTTTTCTCTTCTGAGCCTTCTTCCAGGGTCACCGGCGGGGAGTTGCTGTTCCTCGTGGTGCTGGAGGGTCCGGGTTCAACGTTGGAGGTCGGTTCTGGTGCAGTGTCCAACGTGGGTTCGCCCGAGACCCAATCGGGGTCCAACGTGGGTTCGCCTGAGGCCCGATCGGGGTCCGACGTGGGTGCTGCCCCAGTGTTGTCCAGGTCCGGTGAGGAGGTGGCCGTTTCCCTGAGGCCCGCCGCCCTCGTCATCGGCTCTCCCCTGAGCCTCTTCCACCGGGATCCGCTCTGACCCTTCGTCCGTCTTAACGGTCCTGGTGGTTGAGTGATGCGGGTCAACGACCCGACCCGCAAAACTTTCGGTTCGGCGATCTGGTTTCCCCCCACTGGTCTGTTTGCCTTTGGGCGGCCTGGTTCGGCAGCCGTTGGACTGGATTCCTGGGATCTGGGCCCAGAGTTCGCCGTCCGAACATTTCTCTTCCCCGGGTTGCCAACTGGACAATGGGCGGGGAGATTACCAGAACAATTCCGGCCGTTTTGGACTCTGCCTGCCGTCTCCTCGGGTGTCCTTTACTTCTTTTATTATTATTGAGGTCACTCGGGTGTAGTTTCTTTGTCCATTAGGGGAATATATGTTTTTGTGCTGTGTGTTGTTTTTTTTATTAACCATACTCAGCATTTTTATCGTATTGTTATCCTGTTACCCTGTCACCTTTTTTTCCTCTTGGTGACTCACCTTATGTATCGCGCTGTGTATTGCATTTTCTTATCTTTACTCAGAGTTTTCATTCATCCTTACCTTAGCCTTGGCCTCGTCGGTGCATCATGGAGTATGCGTGTGGTTTCCTGTTCAACCATACTCTGTGATCACCCCATTCTGTCTTATTATCCTCGTGGGGGGCCTTCCCTGGCCCCGACTTTAACATTGACTGTGTTTGTTATTGTTTGAAGTAATGCGTTTCATTCCCACTTAACTGTACTTCATTATTACCCATTTGTCCTTGTCACCTCTGTTTCTTTAGGTGATCTTTTATATATTCAGTGCTGTGTGTTTTGTTTTCTTTAGTATCCATGCACAGCGTTTTTCATCATTTTTTGTCCTGACCTTTGTCTTGTTGGTGCATTATGGAGTAGTGTGTTTTGTTCCCCTTAACTATACTCTGTGATTGCTTTATTCATTCCTGCCACCTTTTTGGTGGGTTTTTGGTTTTCTTTTTTTTTTTGCCCCGATCTATACATTATTTGTATGCTGTCTGTAGTCGTATTTGGTATTTTCCCTACCTGTGTCCTAACTCAGTTTTCTCCCTAACTGTGCTCTGGGTTAATCCTTTTCCCTGTGTTGTAGGGTATTGTATTTGGGTTTTTTTTTCGCTGCCCTACATTGGTCTATTGTTTTTTTTTTTTGTCCTTCCCTTTGCATCTTCCCCTCCGGTCCTGCCTCCCTTCCGCCCACCCTAGGTGGGGAGGGGGGGGGGGCTGGGATGTTCCTGGTCGTTCGGGAGCCCGACCGTGAGGGGGAGGCTCTGTCACCATGGGGTGAGACGCCGGCTCGGCGCTCAGCCCATGCTCCTTTTATCCCTGCCTCTCATTGGGCAGTGCCTCAGCTGGTTCCCAGCTGTCAGTGTCACGGGACGGCTGGGGCCAATTAATCCTCATCAGCTGGGGTGCTGTTAATGAGTATAAAGAGGAGCAGCTTCGATTATTCGGGGCTGCGACATAAGCACTGCTAGGCTGAAGCCCCTTCGTCTGGTGTCAGCCTCAACTCCCCTTGCAGCATTCCGGTGTTTGTATCCCGCTGTGAGTATGCACGTCTTGTTACCCCCACGTCCGGTACGAGCTACCTACCCCTGCGCTGTGCAGCCTGAGAATGTACGTCTGTATGAGTGTCTGTGCTCTCCTCATCCCTTATCCCTTACCCAGAATAAAACATCTCGACTCACTGGCTTGTCCCTGGCTCTGATTGCCCGGCTCCCTAGAGCCGGATATGACACCCCTCCCCCTGCAACCATGGAGTTACAGCTCTGTCCATGCTGTTACAGAGTTTACTGCTGATTAAAAAAAAAATATTGAGGAATTCTGTCCTGGAATTATAGTTTGTGTCCACTTTTTTGTTTGTTTTTGTTTTTTGTCTTGGTTTGAAACAGTTTTTTCTGCACTTAAAATTTTGTATAGAGGTGGACTTTTTGTGATTTTTTTTTTTTAGATATTAATCTTTTTTTAATCTTTTTTAAATGCAATACAATTTAGTTTGTGTTCGCCTGTAAAACATTTTTAGGATTTTAGTTGTAGATTTTATAATTGTAGACCTATTTATTTGGAGTCGACAAAAATATTTAGTGTTCTCCTGTATTAATTTTTTTACATTTTGTTTGAAATTGAACAAAGAATTAATTTTAATATTTTTTTTTTGTTTAAAAATGAATATAGAGCTAAAAGCAGCTAAAACATGAGCTTAATAAAATAATGTGTGAAAGGAAGTTAAATGATACTGGCCTGTCTGGAGACCGCTGTGGTCTTCTGAAAGAACATGTTCTTAAAAGCACATTTTGAGCTAAATTTGTCCATGTTTATTTTATTTATACAGGGTAGTTCCATTAAGAGGAAACCTCTCTTTTTCAAGGACACCCTGTTCACATTCACACCAGGAAGCTGCCCAGGACAACCACAGACTGACCTGTAGCCACTGAGCAGCTCCACTGGAGCAGTAGGGGTTAGGGGCCTTGTTCAAGGGCACCACAGTGGGGTTAAGGAGGGTGAGGAAAACACTGCTATGTTATCTGTCCAACCCAGATCTAATCCTGCTGGTCCAGGAATCAAACCCGCAACCCTCCACTCACCAGTCCACATCCCTAACCATTAGGCCACCACTGCCCCCCATGTGTCAGATTTCTCTTCCATTTGTTTTAATAAAAGATGTTGGAAGTAAATTCATGGGTCACTGCAAATACTTTGCTTTAAAAGGGCCAAGTTGTCACAGTGGGAGGGGAGAACCTTGAATATAAAAAGAAATGCATCAATATGCATTGAGAATTGTTTTAGAATGAAGTCAGAGTTCTGAATCATAATCCAATCATGAAGCATCTAAAGATTCCCACACCTAGTTTGGACCTCGGCTGGGAAGGAGGACTGACTTATCGGACCTTTTGCAGTTTTAGTTTGTGACCCCTGGTATAAAGCTTCAACCGGACGGAACCGGGAGCATGACAACATGGCAGGAAAAATAATGGTAGAACACCACACCATAAGCAGGGCACGGCGTGTCTATGTAGGCAAACCAAAATTAGAAATACCTGTGATCAAGAACAATCAGTAACAATAAGAAACAGATGGGGACATAAAGAGCATGCAAGGATGAATAAAAAACACAGTCAAAATAAGAATCAAACGGAACAGAGATCAAGATAGGAATAATCATACAAAACATACTGAGCATGATAATAAGAACTGTACTGTTATCCCTACGTGTTGTATACACGGTGTATGTGAACGCAGATCAACAGCAAGCCAAACTCGTTTTTCACGAGCCAGGAAACCGAGCGTCCTGCTCCTTTATTTAGAGAACATGGGTACAGCCCATATTCCTGATCCTGATATTTTGATAACTTGAAAACTGCAAAACATACAAGCAACTTCATGATGAAACAATTCCATAGTCATGGTAAATAAGTGTAACTTGCAACTCAGCTATGGAAAATCTTGCAAACTCTCAGATAGGAGTTTCAAGAAAACAAACATGGCAGACAACAGTTCCCTCTGTCAGCTTAGTTTCATTTTGTTTACATGAAATTCCAAAAAATGTATGCTCACCTGTTCCCAGGAATCCTCTCACCTAACAAAATATTAGATCAAAAATATTAAACATGTTGGATATAGTACAATCTGAGATCAGGGTGGCCCTGACATTCTAGCAAGCTACTTGGATTACTTGAGTCACACAAAACATTAAATCTGCCTGGATAATCTGCAGGATCAACAGGAGGATCTATGTCTATGCTTTGCTGAACCACAAGACAAAATTCAAAATTCATATTAAATGTTTTTTTTAATATAATTTTAATATATTGTAAAAAAAATAATAATCTATAGCTACCAGTTTAATTTGGCTTACATGTAAAGATACTGACCTTAAAAGCAAATCTGTGGTTGTGCAAATATGTTGAATACACAACCAACCTGTAGTGATATGCATGCCATTTTAGAGGACATATGTATTTACATTAGTGTCAGTTAAAATCATTTGTCATTATGAGCTGACATTATGAGCCTATGAGTCTTGCAAAATAAACAGTGAGTCCATTGTACCACCCTCTGCTTCTCTCTTTTTTTTCTCTCTCTCTCTCTACATATTATAAGTGTATGGGAGCTAGATTTCCCCCAGACACAGGTGAAATTAGACTGATGTTAAAAGTGAAGGCATGCCTGGTGTTTAATCACTGTTTTAACCTCCCTCTTGGTCATTTATCATAGTCGACATCCTGAAGCCTCGTCCACTTCGCGTAGCCTTACCCATCCATATAAGCTGACAGCCAGGAGAACAGGCAGCTAATCAGCAAGCCTACAGTATAAAGATTCAGATGAGGAGTATTTATTTAAATAAGCAGTGTTTTAAAAAAGTCAGTAAGAAGTGATTCGAAGTGTTTGAAGGGCCAAGCTTGCCGAGGGCTAGACTTCCACATGTTGTTTGAATACAGAACACCTTTTGTCTTAGGTGTGTTTTATCTTTCTCTCCCACTCTCTTAAATTCATGTTTTTTTGTTTTGTTTTTTGCTTGGTTTTCTTTCTAAAGAGAAAATGCACTTTTCATTATGGAGGTTTGATATTTACTCAACATCTAGAAAACAGAGAGAGTGTGTGTGTGTGTGTGGGGGGGGGGGAGTTGCAAGCAAGCTTCCTTTGACCCAAGATTAATTTCATAGTTATGAAGGTGGTTCCACTTTCAGTAAATAAAAGTCAAATCCTGGTCTATGCTTCCTGGAAATTGCCTTTATAGACTGTTTTGTTTTGCTAGTAACATAACTGTCATAAACTAATTTGTGCCACTAATCACAGGAAATCTTTTGTAAGCTGTGCTCAGCCTCTAAGTGTATTTAAGTCTTTTTCTGCACTTACACTACCGTTCAAAAGTTTGGGGTCACCCAGACAATTATTTTGTGTTTTCCATGAAAAGTCACACTTATTTACCACCATGAGTTGTAAAATGAATAGAAAATATAGTCAAGACATTGACAAGGTTAGAAATAATGATTTGTATTTGAAATAATATTTTTTTCCAGATACTCAACCTGCTCAAAGGAAGGTCAGTTTTATAGCTTCTCTAACCAGCTAAACTGTTTTCAGCTGTGCTAACATGATTGCACAAGGGTTTTCTAATCATCCATTCGCCTTCTGACGCAATGAGCAAACACATTGTACCATTAGAACACTGGAGTGATAGTTGCTGGAAATGGGCCTCTATACACCTATGTAGATATTGCACCAAAAACCAGACATTTGCAGCTAGAATAATCATTTACCACATTAGCAATGTATATTAGATATTAGAGTGTATTTCTGATTAGTTTAAAGTTATCTTCATTGAAAAAAACAGTGCTTTTCTTTCAAAAATAAGGAAATTTCTAAGTGACCCCAAACCTTTGAACGGTAGTGTATATATCTCTGTTTATTAGGGCCCGAGCCACGGATAACGTCAGTGGGAGAAAGCGCTATTGTATTTGTTAGAATTTTTTTTTCTTCTTCTCTATGTGAGATCTTGTTTTTGGGGTAGTCAGCGTGCACGAAAACTCACCATTTTTTGCAGGAACCACAAGACAAAAAATGTTATATTTTGGAAGAAATATGAATGACCCCACAAAAATGGCTCTACAGTGCCACCTAAAATGTGAAATCAATGGGGAGTGGCATGCGCTTACTTTTCGGTAAAATCGAGTGAGATGTTTATCATGTCAAGAAATGCAAAAAAAACTCCATAGAAGTAATGGTCTACACCCAACAGGAAGTTTAGCCACTTTGGCAGGAAGTGGCTGTGACCTGATTTCCACCTTGAGCATTTGATCGAACTTGTCCTAGGGTTTTAGTCCAATTGAACTCATTTGTGGTGACAATCATCTATACCCATGTGCCATTAAAGTCATTGAAAATTTTTCACGCAAGTCAACGGTTTGGCCATAGGAGCGCGGCAAAATTTGATGTCTCGCCATGATCATTCTATGACCATTCTGATGGCAATAACTAGTATGCATTGCTGGATATGATTTATAGGAGTATGCCGTGGTTGGACTGCCTCCCAGAAGACGTTAAACATTTCCTGTGATGGAAATCTTGTATAAAAACGTATGTCCTCATCAGAGATACAAAAGCTGCTAAAATGTAGAGGGCCCAGCATGGCAAAGTTTGATAACTCGCCATGATCATTCTATGACCATTCTGATGGCAATAACTAGTATGCATTGCTGGATATGATTTATAGGAGTATGCCGTGGTTGGACTGCCTCCCAGAAGACGTTAAACATTTCCTGTGATGGAAATCTTGTGTAAAAACGTATGTCCTCATCAGAGATACAAAAGCTGCTAAAATGTAGAGGGCCCAGCATGGCAAAGTTTGATAACTCGCCATGATCATTCTATGACCATTCTGATAGCAATAACTCTTGTATGCTTTGTCGGATTTCAACCAATTTCAGTATAATGGATATTAGTCCAATTCCAAACAGTTCAATAGAATAATATTCATAGAAATGTACAGCGCCACCTATAGGAGGCAGAAAGTTTTGCATCAGAAAGTTTGCATCATGTTTTTTTTTTGTTTTTTTTTTAATACCTTGGGAATGGAATGTCAGATTGGCACCAAGATGGGTATGATGCATATGGGTATGCCTCCGAACAATTACAGCTATGCATTTTCATAAGAAGCAAAGGTGCCCTCTCTTGGAGACATGAAGGTTACACCAAAGGTTTTCTTCAATATCTCTGAAATAAATTGTCTGATTGGTACCACTTATGGTGACAATCATCTATACCCATGTGCCATCAAAAGCTGATCAAAACTTTTCCAAATGCCTGACGGTTTGGCGGAATAGGCGTGGCCAAGTTTGGAGTATCGCCATCACCCTTCCAATGGCTTTTACTCTGGCATACATTGACTAACTACTACTAACTAACCTGCACTTATATAGCGCTTTTGTAGTCACCTACACTGATTTCAACCAAATGTGTGATGAATAGGTAGCCAATACTGATAATTTCTATAATAAAGAATGACACATAGCGACAGCGCCCCCTACCGCCAATGGACAGGAAGTTGCCATAACTCACATGCTATACTCACACGCCACTTACCAGAATGACGTACAATTTTCTAAAGTTTATCAAACCACCTGGTTGATCATAACTGCACATCACCTTTAACATGGCGTCACTGCTGTTACCATGGACACGCCCTCCTCGCCATTCAATCCGTGATCTTGTTGGGATGGTTGGGAGCGACCTGGAGTCATGAAATCTGGAGCATAGGTTGAGGTGACTGTCATATGTAGTCCTATATGGGTGGGCAACATATAACTGACAGGGAAGTGTTGTGATGGCGACATGGCGAAGGTTGACGCCTCGCCATGGAACATCGGTAAGTTGTAACTTGGACAAACTTTGTCTGAATTTCACCAAATTTTGTACAATGGATATTTGTCCCGCCCCACACACTCCTTCATAAAAATGATTGACAAAAATTATAGCGTCACCTACTGCTCACAGGAAGTACTGCACCAAACGGTTTACTTTATTATTCACGCATCGCTTGTCGTGACGACGGGAAATTTTCTGAGCCAGCTAGGTACGACGGGCACCGGGGTCTGCAGTTGTGTGGGGGGTGAGGGCCCGCTTACAGCTGTTCGCAGCTTTAATTTATTTTTTTTTCTTTTACATCTAAGATCTCATTTTTGGGGTCGTGAACATGCATGAAAACTCATCATTTTTGCAGGGACCTTAAGACTGGCAAAAAATTTAATATTTTGGGGGAAATATGTATGATCCAACAAAAATGGCTCTACAGCGCCACCTAAAATGTGAAGTCAATGGGGAGTGGCACACGCTTACTTTTGCGTAGAAAGATGAAAATCGGTTGAGATCTTGATCATGTCAAGACATGCAAAAAACTCTATAGAAGTGAGGGTCTACACCAAACAGGAAGTCGGCCATTTTGGCAGGAACTGGGTGTGACTGAATTTCCACCTCACGCATTTGATCAAACTCATCCTAGGTTTTTTGTCCGATTAAGCTCATTTGTGGTGACAATCATCTAAACCCATGTGCCATTAAAAATTATTGAAAACTTTTCCAAAAGCTCGACAGTTTGGCTGTAGGGGCGTGGCAAAATTTCATGCCTCGCCATGATCATTCTATGACCATTCTGACGGGAATAACGCTGGTATGCATTGTCAGATTTCAATCAAATTAAGTATTCTGGATAACAGTCAAATTCCAAACAGTTCTATACAACAATATTCATAGAAATCTACAGCGCCACCTATAGGAGGCAGAAAGTTTTTCATCAGAAAGTTTACATCATTTTTTTTAATACCTTGGGAATGGAACGTCGGATTGGCACCAAGATAGGTATGATGTATATGAGTATGCCTCCAAACAATTACAGCTATTGATATTCATGAGTAGCAATAGTGCCCTCTCTTCAAGACAAGAAGGTTACACCAAAGGTTTTCTTCAATATCGCTGAAATAAATAGCCTGATTGGCACCATTTATGATGAAAATCATCTATACCCATGTGCCATCAAATGTTGAAAACCTTTCCAAATGCCAAGCAGTTTGGTGGAATGGGCGTGGCCAAGTCTGCAGTATCACCATCACCCTTCCAATGCCTTTAACACTGACTGATTTCAACCAAATTTTGTGTGGTGAATAGGTAGCCAATACTGAAAATTTCTATTATAAAGAATCCCACATAGTGAAAGCGCCCCCTGTCGCCAATGCAGAGGAAGGTGCCATAACTCACATATAGAATGTCCGATTGCTGCGAAACTTTATATATATATTATACTTTTCAGACCCAGAAAACATTTTTGTAATGATAACAAACATAACTATAGCACCCCCTTGGAAAAAAAACAACAAAAAAAAACAAAGCTTTGTAACTCAATCATACTTTTTCCAAATTCAACCAAAATTTGTGTGGTGCATTGGTAGCCTACATTGAATCTTTGTATAATGAAAAATGACACATAGCTATAGTGCCCCCTAGCAGATAAAACAAAGCCTTATAACTCTGAAATGCTTAGTCCAAATTCAACCAAATTTTGTGTGGTGCATGATTAACCAACACTGATCTTTTGTATAATGAACAATTACACATAGCTCTATTGCCCCCTACCAGAAAAACAAAGCTTAATAACTCTGGCATACTTTGTCCAAAGTCAACCAAATTTAGCGTGTTGAATCGACAGCCAATGGTGAACATTTCTATAATATACAATCAGACACAGCAGTAGTGCCCCTACCACCAATGGACAAAAAGTTGTCATAACTCATACATACTTCATTCAAATGGACCCAAACTTGATATACATGGCACTAGTACCACCCAGAACAGAATTATATGACTATACCACATATGGATATAGTGCCCCCTTGGTAAAAAAGGAGAAAAAAAAACATTTAGAGCGATGGCATAGCTTGTCTAAATTCACGCAAATTCTGGGTCAAATTTTCACCAGAAGTGGCCTTTAGGCTATTGATAAACATTAGATTTTTGAGGTAATCCACAAACTTATACAATATCTCTGCTGAGGCGCTCTCTTGCGATGTACAGATGGACGGATTGAAGATGGATGGGGGTATGGACGGATGGACGGGTGAATAGATTGATGGATGAATGGATGTCGGATGGATGGGAGTATGACATTATGGAAAGATGGAGGGACAAAGAGCGGGAAAGAGAGTGGGGGAGGGAGGAATGGAGCCTGTGAGGAGTTACATGCTCTGAGTAGCAAGGCCGAGGTCCAGCGAGGATGCAAGTGCCTGTTTAATGCTGCTTGCAGCTTTAATAAGGGCCCAAGCCACTGACAATGTCAGTGGGCGAGATCCCTATTGTAATAATATTTCTTTCTTTCTTTCTTCTTCTCCATCTATGATCTGTTTTTGGGATAGTCAGCTTCCACGAAAACTCACCATTTTTTGCAGGGACCTCAAGACTGGCAAAAAATTTAATATTTTGCAGGAAATATGAATGACCCTGCAAAAATGGTTCTACAGCACCACCTAACATATGAAGTCAATGGAGAGTGGCACATGCTTACTTTCGCGTAGAAAGATGAAAATTGGGAGAGATGTTTATCATGTCAAGACAAGCAAAAAACTCTATAGAAGTGATGGTCTACACCCAACAGAAAGTTGGCTATTTTGGCAGGAAGAGGCAGTGACCAGATTTCCACCTCGCGCATTTGATCAAACTCATCCTAGGGTTTTAGTCCGATTGAGCTCATTTGTGGTGACAATCTATACCCATGTGCCATTAAAAGTTAACCTGTTGAACTCTGGTCAATTTCCCTAAAAACACCTAAAAATAACATACCCAAAGTAAATCAAAAGCTGTTCTTCAACCCTTTGCAGCATCTTTATGGGGTTGGTCTCATTTAAAAGAAAACACTCTGAATTTTTTGGCAAAACAGTCATAATCTCTCTAAGTGCTCCTGCCACTGAGTAACAGTCATCTAAACATACTGAATTTGAAGAAAATAAAGTTCACCTGGGTGGTTTTTTTTAGATACAAATGCTTGCAAATAACACACAGCTGTCTGATGCTGGCTGGAAAATGCAATACCACAAAAAATGAATATATTACACAGCTTTTTTCTCAGGTTGTTCCCAGGCGTTTTTGAACTGTGCCAAACTGTGCCAAATGGAACAGTTTGGAAAAACGTCTATAAGTTTTGAATGTGTCAACATAGAAGCTTCATCTTGGGCTCTAATGAAAGGTGACACTCAGGGCTGTGTGTGTGTAAGAAACATGCCACGTAAAAAATGTGTGGCCTTTTTTTACAAGAAAAAATACCCTACAGTGCAATAAAAATTATACTAAAATATCTGCAATGTAGAGGATAACAACTCCCACCCCCCCACCCCCCGCTACAGAGGAGCTCGGCGCACAAAAAAACTTGTGGCCATGACGGACCGTTGTAATTACCGATCGGTCAAAAGTCATTTTTATTACTATTTTCATTGATAAAGAATAATTTAGCTTATAACACTTACCTGTCCACAACAGCAGTGTCGTTGGCGAACATCTGTTCCTCATTGTCAGACGAACATGAAGCTGGTCCGCTTGTTACGGACTCGTGGTTCTGGTCACCCAACCTGGTCAAACCATCTCCGCTTCCATGATTGCGGTTTTTGCAAACCATTTTTCAAAACAAATAAGAACAGTAGTAATAAAAAAAAGACTGGCTAATGGCTGAGAGTGGCTAACGCTACCGTTACACACAGGTCTCAATGTGAGTCACCCAGCGACTTAGGCAAAAAAGATTTTACGCACGGGGACGCACGCTTTCAATCGTCGAACTTCTCTGCTTCAATTGGCTCGTTGTATTCGCGGCCTTTGGTAGGCAGGTCTTTCTTGCTAGGTTTTCAGTCATTGGTTCTTCAAGGTTTCAGAAACCCAATTCAAGGCTCTTATTATTCGAATGAGAGGTCAATCAAATCTAAACCAATCAAACACTCCTTTGGCTTTCTGTTCGCGGCTGTGTCTGTACTGGAAGAACGGAAATGCAGCTTTTTTTTTTTTCAGTGCGCACTGAGACGCTCAATGACACAGAGACGTGACCGTTTGTGGAATCCTGGAGTTCAACAGGTTAATGAAAACTTTTCACGAAAGTCAATGGTTTGGCCATAGGGGCGTGGCAAAATTTGATGTCTCGCCATGATCATTCTATGACCATTCTGATGGCAATAACTCTGGTATGTATTGTCGGATATGATTTAAATGAGAATGCCATGGTTGGACTGCCTTCCAGAAGGCATTAAACACTTCCTGTGATAGAAATCTTGTGTAAAAATGGATGTCCTCATCAGAGATACAAAACCTGCTAAAATGTAGAAGGCCCAGCTGTAGTCCTCGCAGCTCTGCTTCCAGCCCGTTTACCTCTTCCTGCAATTGCTGTATGCACGCAGACACAGCATCCAGTGCACCTGAGAAGACATCATGATGAAAGAGTAGAATTTGACATCTTGATCAGAATAAATAACACAGGCATCAACACACTCTAGTTTAACAGCTTGACATTAAGGGAGTTTTACTTCTGATGTAGAGCCAACCCCCCACACCTCTGCCAAAAAAAACCCAAAACAAAACTGCAAACCAAATCAAAATTTGTGTAGAGATAACTAGCATTTTCTTTATTTCATGTCATTTTGGTTTTTTTTATTGGTGGATAATTTATTCCAAAACTACACTTCCATCACTGCTTAGCTTGCTTGCAAGTAAATGATTTTTTTCCACAGTTAAGAGTGTGCTGATGCCTTTCTGATTGCTTTACTATCCCCATTTAACCCTAGTCCTTCTGACAAGTTTGGGAGAGTGGGATTTTAGTTTTTTGTTTTTTTGTTTTTTTTTTTCCCCTTCAGTGTTTTCATAATCAGGATAAAAAATACAAGTGACAGCCTTTTACACCAGTAAACATTTGCCCATGTAAACACAATTACTGTTATTGGTTTAATTATCTCTAAACTCTTCACATTTTGTATCTTTAAATCCAAGTGAAAACATAATCTTAAACTCTGAATTTTTCCAACTCATTATCACCATGATTAAAGTAATGTTTAATGTCATGAACCGGGCCAGTTTGTCCTCCTGGCTCGGTCCCATGACTCTCCTTTGTGTGTCCTATTTTATCATCAGTGTATTGTCTACTTTACTCTTGTCAGGTCTTGTGTTATTGTGGCTATCCTTTTTGTGTTGTTGTATTATTTTGGGTTCTGACTGACAGCCTGTCAGGCTCCACTTGGAAGTCTGCGCTTGGTGTGGGCGTTGCCTGTCAGTCTGCTAGCCATACCACACCCCTCCCTCTCTTGACACTCAGCAGTTCCCTGTTTGGTGTTAACTGCCCTGCTCCCACGCTCAGGTGCTCCCAATCATTTGTTCATTCAGTGTGTGTATTTAGCCAGCTCATGTCCTTTGTTTCCTTGCTGGATTATTGTGTTCGTCATGTGTTCCTGTCTCTGCCACGTTACGCCTTTGCCTGCCCTTGGGTTTTTTTGCTCTGCCATGTTACGCCATGGTCTGCCCGCAACACGTTACGTCGTGTTATCTGTATCCTGTTTGCCATTTTTGTATGTTTGCACTTTTTTGGGAACTGTGAGTTTTTATGTTAATAAATTTGTCTGTGGTCAAGTATGATACTGATATGATACTATTCAGACCCAGAAAAGCTTTTTGTTATGATAACAAACATAGCTATAGCGCCCCCTAGGAAAAAACAAAGCTTTAAAACTCAGGCATACTTTGTCCAAATTCAACCATATTTTGTGTGGCACATCGGTAGCCTGCATTGAACCTTTGTATAATGAAAAATGACATATAGCTATAGCGCCTCCTAGCAGAAAAAAAACAAAGCCTTATAACTCTGAAATACTTAATCCAAATTCAACCAAATTTTGTGTGGTGCATAGTTAACCAACACTGAACCTTTCTATAATGAACAATTGAGGTCAGCGAGCTGCATTCACCACCATGCCTGCTGCAGGGGTCATGGCAGCAAAGTCGTCAGAGTCCTGGATAGCGGTGGAGCTTGTGTCCAGGCAAGTTCGCAGTTCTGTTTTAAAATCTACAGATATTGAGAATTCTTGTCTAGCTCAGGGTGAGGAGAAGCGGTCGCAGATGTCCTCTGCTCCTGAGCTCTCCTCACCGGGCTCCACTGCTGCCAGTGATTTCTCACTGGTGTTTTTCCCCTTTCCTTCCCCTGAGGTGGCTGTTCTGGGTAGAGACACTCAGACGGAGAAGGCTGAGATGCCCCAGCCTGGATCTCTGGAGTCCTGGACGGCGGTGGAGCTCAAGCTCAGACAAGTTCTCTTTTTTTGTTGTCACGTTTTCTGTCTGAGAGAAATCTTGCCTGGCTCTTTGTGAGGATGGCCGGATGCAGCCGTCTGCTGTGCCTGACCTCTCATCGCTGGGTTCCACTGCTGCCGGTGACTCTGACCCAGGGTCTATGTTTTGTGTGTTTGAATCTTTTCCTGAGATCTCCGTGGGTGCTGCTCCCCCTCCGTCCGAGGCCTCCGTGGGTGCTGCGCCCTAGTCAGAGGCCTCCAAGGGTGCTGCTCCCCCTCCGGTCGAGGTCTCCATGGGAACTGCTCCCCCTTCTTTTGAGGTTTCCGTGGGTGCTCCTCCTCCTCCGTTTGAGGTCTCCGTAGATGCTGCTCCAACTCCATTTGAGGTCTCCATGGGAGCTGCTCCTCCTCCATTTGAGGTCTCTGGGTGCTGCTCCCACTCCATTTTAGGTCTCCGTGGGTGCTGATCCCCCTCCGTTTGCGGTCTCCATGGGGGCTGCTCCACCTCTGTTTGAGGTCTCCGTGGGTGCTGCTCCCCCTCTGTTTGAGGTCTCTGTGGGTGCTGCTCCCCCTCTGTTTGAGGTTTCCGTGGGTATTGCTACACCCCAGTCCGGGGTCTCCATGGGTGCAGCTACGCCCCAGTCCAGGGCCTCTGCAGGTGCAGCTACGCTCCACTCCGGGTCCTCTGCGGGTGTAGCTACGCTTCAGTCTGGGGCCTCCACGGGTGCAGCTAAGCCCCAGTCCGGGGCCTCTGTGGGTGCAGTCATGCCTCAGTCCAGGGTCACCACGGGTGCAGCACCTTAGCCTGGGGTCCTGTTGGTTTGCCGCCTCCTTGGCTTGGTGCTCTTGCAGGTCAGCCTGGGTGTCGTGGGTGCTACCCCCAGTCCGGGGCTGCCATGGGTGCTATGGCCCAGTCCAGGGCCACCGTGGGTGCTACGCCCCAGCTCAGGGCCACGGTGGGTCCTACACTCCAACCTGGGGTGACCGTGGGTGCTACACCCCAGCCTGGGGCCGCTGTGGGTGCTACTTCCCAGCCCGGGGCCACAGTGGGCACGTCGCCCCATTCCAAGTCTGCCGTGAGTGCCGCACCTCAGTCTGAGGTCATCAGGGACTCCCCATCCTCGCCGGAGGTCCCCACGGTACAACCTCTTCCCTCATCTGGCCCCCTCACTGGCTGACCACCACCATCGCCTGTCCCCACTGTTGGCCAGCAGTTTTTGTTGAAGGTCAGTCCGCCACTGTGCCGGTTCCACTTTCCCCATGCTGATGACCATGCAAATCGCTGGGAGCCTAGGTTCCAGCTGCCACCACCTGGGGGGGGGGTGCATGTTGTGCTCGGTGGACAGGTAGCTCATGTACTCTGGGAGGCCACCTGATGGGTTTCGGCATCCGGTGAGGTGGTTCTGGTACTCTGAGCAGCCACCAGATGCGTTTTGCCCTGCGCTCCAGTGGTTTTGGGACTCTGGTAGGCCACCTAAACTGCCTTAGCCTCCGTCCGAGGGGCCTGGAGTCTGGGCCACTGCAGTGTTCAGGTTGTGGATCTTGAGCGTTTTCTTTTGGTTTGTTTTTGTTGTTTGTTTTGTCTTGGTCCCTCTGTGCCTGGGTTCCCCCTCCTCCCCTCTGGGGTGGGTTGTTTTTCTGGTTTGTTTCATACTATATGTTTTTCTATAGGTGCAATGTTTTTTGCTGAAAATGCTTAGTTCTCATTTTCTCTTATGAGATGTGGAATCCCTGCTAAGGACAATGAAAATTTTGTTTTAGTTTGCTCTTGTTGGGGGGGGGGGTCTTCTGTGTGGGGGGGTTCATTTTTCTTTTGATGTTGCCCTGGGGTGTCTGGGTTCCACCGCTTGGGGGGGGGCACTGTCATGATCCTGGGTCATGGTGGTGGGGGGGGGGGTTGCCGTGTCCAGTTTCCACTCTAGTTTAGTGTTTTTCTGTCCGCTTGTTCCTCGTTTTCATGTCTGTTGTATTTTGTTCCTGCTTTTATCCTTGTAATTTTGCATCTGTAGTGTTATTATGTACATTTTGGGTTCTGTTGTGTTCGTATCTTATGGTTTCCGGTTGTGTTGTATTTTAACAGTGCTGTGCAGCTCCCGGCCGTCAAACTGTTTAGAGCTGCACAGCTGCTATTCATTCTGTTACTCATGGATCCACACCTGTGTCTAATTATGTATTGCATATAAGGGCATGGCTACCCTCTGGGGTTTTTTGTGTCTTTCTTCCCCAATCTTGTCCTCAGGAGCAGAACTGTCCATCCTGAGTGTGTTTGGGGCCACTGTTGAGGAGAGTAGGAGAGCTCCATCTAGGTATGTGTTTCTCTTATTTCCAGCCATGAGCCCTCGCAGCCTCAGGGTGTGCTCCAGCTGGATTCCGCCCCCGTTGCTCGGCATTCTGGCTTCATGTCCCCCTGGACATTGAGCCCCACTCTCCTCCAGGGTTTACCATGTTTGTATTTGTATGTCAGTGCCCAACACTTTATGGTTTAGGTTTTGTATGCTCACGTTCGTGTCTCTTTTTACGTTAATAAATGCGCAGAAACCACAGTGTGCATTTAGTGTCCTCCAATAGCCATTGAAAAAGGCTGTTCACAACCAAAAAGCCCATTTTCAATTTCAGTTTCTTTAAAATATTTTCATTGTGGGGTTTAAAGGAAAGATTTTCATCAATTGTGATACCCAAGTATTTGTATGAGGCCACAAGCTCAATGGTTGTATTTTGAGCACATGTAATATAAAGAAGATCTGCTGGCACCTTCTTTTTACCAGAAAGCAACATTGTCTTGGTTTTGTCAGCATTTAGCACTAGTCTGAGATTGAACAACTGAGACTGAATGGTATCAAATGCTGACTGCAGACATTCAAATACAATGGCAACAGTGCTTGCACAATAGACAATAGTATCATCAGCATAGAGATGTACAGATGCATTTGTATTTTTACCCACACTGCTGACGTAGATAGTGAAGAGAGTGGGTCCTAAAGCTGAACCCTGTAGCACACCTTTAGTGGTGTTAAGAAAGCTAGAGAATAGACCACTAAGCTGTACACATTGCTTACGACTGCAGAGAAAGTTTGAGAACCAACCAATAGTTTGGTTTGACAGGCCTATATCTGAGAGCTTCTGACATAAAATCTCATGGTTAACAGTGTCAAATGCCTTGGACAAATCTATGAAAAGTACAGCGCAGTATTCTTTAGCATCCAAGACTTCAACAACAACATTTAGGACTTTCCAGGAGGTAGTTACTGTACTATGATACTTCCTAAAACCATCCTAGTAAGAAGATAAAATGTTATTTAAACACAAATAGTCATTGATTTGATCATTCACCAGCCTTTCAAGAACCTTTGGTAAAATGCAGAGCTTGGAAATTGGTCAATAGTTATTCAGCCATGATCACCACCTTTTAATAAGAGGACTACAAATACAGTTTTCCAAACATCAGGAATGTCTTTTCGGATGAAAAGATTAAAAATCTGTGACATTGGTTTGGTTATCACATTTGCAGCCAATTGTAAGAAATGGGGGGGGGGGGGGTTGTCAGGACCTGCAGACTTTCTTCGGTCAAGGCCTTTTAAAACCTTACAAACTTCCCCAACAGAGAAAGGGGTGAATGAGAAAGTGTGGCTACCAGAAGGATTACTTACAAAGGGACAAGATGATGATTTTCCTTTGGATACTGTATCAAACAAAGAGCTGGAGGCAGCAAAATGTTTGTTAAAACAATTGAGCTTCTCAGATTTGTTTTGACACAGGGATTGAAACAACAATTAACTGAGGGGGTAGCTCTGACGAGCAACAGCTGACAGAAAGAGATTTTATGGTTTGCCAAAATCTCCGAGGATCATTTAAACAGTTTGTGGTCTGAGATAAATACTAATTGCATTTTTGCTTGTTTAATAGAAGCAGTGCAGCGATTATGCACTGGCAGAAACATAGCCAGTCATCTTCAGAACCAGACTTCCTTGCAATTGCCAAAATCTGATTCCTCTTGTGTAAGAGGCTCACAAGCTCAGCAGTGAACCAAGGACTATCATGACCCTTCACAATAAAACCAGCAAAAAAGGACCATGTTTGTCCATAAAATAATTAAAACTGTAATAAAAATAATCCCAAGCAAGACTGACATCATCAATCAGTAAAATACCACCCCAGTTAAAATGAAATAAATCATGAAGAAAGGCTTGTTCACTAAAATGCTTAAGATTTCTTTTTGTAACAACACAGGGCTTGGTATCCCTAAGGCTGTATTCACACCAGGATAGTCTGGGAGTCTTGGGTGTCGTATGTCGGATGGCGAGAATTTTCACACCTTCATTTGGTTCGGTTTGCATTCACAAAGCACTTCACTGAAGCGGACCAAACTGCTTGGACAGCGACACACAGTTACAACAGCTGCTCGTTTGTGGCGCTGTGGCCGAAGCCACCACTGACCAGGGAGAAAAAATCTTGGCGAAAAAGAGAAATACGGCTCATCGATTAGCCAGGACCAATGTTATGCTGAGAAATGCTTGCTTGCCAACAATTGCATCCCATGCACCAAAACAATAAAATATAACACTACAGCCAGGCTTGTAACCATTTGTGCATTTTTAGAAGTACCCATTATACATTTTTAGAAGTAAAAATTGTTATTACCTCTTGTAAATTATCTTTAAATTATGTTTATTTGACGATGGGATGCAATTCTTGGCAAGCAAGCGATTCTCAGCATAACACCGCTCCCTTCGGTAAGGTGTTTATGCACCACAAACTAATAAAAATGAAATTATCCACTGTCTGTATCAACCCCCGGGCTGCTATCATGTCGCTAAACGTTTTAAAAACATTGGTAGTTTTGTGTGTAGCCACAAGCAGCTGAAAAAATCTGGTTCTCAGACCAAATATCTATCAGATCCTGCATTTCTCTCCTCACTCGCCGCTACTCCAAGTCCAAGAGACATTTTTTTAAACTTTTCTCCTCGGTTTTCTCCAGTAAAAGCATTTGTTGCATCCGTGCGGTTGGCTTTATTGTTATTTTCTACCTAAAATGGAGGCTGAAGAACCAGGAGCTCTTCAGCTGAATCGGGATGTTGGATTTATTCACCCACGGATTCCTACCACGGACGTGCTGCCAGGAAACACACATCAAGTTTTCAACAGGGTCAACTTTTTCAATTGAGTGGGAACTTCGCCTGTCTGCATCTCACCCAGACGGTGAATTAATGTCTTTTCATGTATTTACATTGAGTTACAATGTAATCATGCTGCGTGAAAAATTTGCCTGTTCGCGTTTGATGTGAGGGCACCTTTACAGTAAACGTCACTTTCTGTTCTCACTGTGTGTTGCTGTGGTTACACAAACGCAGAGGGGCACGTCCGCCCTTTGGTCCACTGGATACTCCGCTTGCATTCACACAGCAAGCGAAGCGCACCAGACTGCGTTTGCAAGCGAACCGAGACCTCCCTTTTCAGGGGGACTAGAGTTTGCCTGTTTGGTGCCGCACCAGAGTTCCAGACGCATTCAGACGGCACCAAACGAGCCAAACTATCCACGGAATACACACTTTTGCCCTTTAAGTCTGGACCATCAATTGCCACATCTCTGTCTAGTACAGATTTGGTAAACCATGTCTCAGAAATAACAACATCATCAGCACCAGGTGAGCAAGCCCAAATTTGCAGCATATCCATTTTAGGAAGCAAGCTCTGAGCATTTTTATTTAAGATATGTGACCCAGACATATTCTTAAAATCAGCCGGTGTGTTACAAGTAGTCAAAGGACCAGAATTAGCCTGGATACCAGACAGCAGTCAAATAATTGCTAATAAACACTTCTGTGTAATTTTTGTAAAAGACAAGTGACTTCAAAAATTTATCTTATGGGATAGTTTCTCTGTGGATATTGACTGAAAAAACTCATTAGGAGAACAGCAGATTTCTAAAACCCACAGACAATAAAGTCAGTAATGAAAATCAAATTGAACAATGTTTACATGCAAAGACTATCCATAGTGCTCATATCCCAGTGAGGGTGTTACACAACTTGCAGATACCAGCCATGGACATAGAGTAACTGGATTGCCAATAGCATAGCCACGAAAAGTCCATGTCATCTCTAGGCAGAAAACCAGGAACAATATCAACACAATAGCAGAGGGGAAAAAAATACTTACGTTTAATGCTATCTGTCATGAAATGATGGGTTGTTGATTTGCGACCTGCCATGTCTATTAAAGTAACTCAGCCTGTTGTTCCTCAGAGAGGTCCAAGATGGAACTACCAGAAGACACCCTGGCTGTAGCCCAGTTAGCTATGGTTATGGTCCAATTAGCTATGGCTGTGGCCCAATCAGCTGAACTTGTAAAACAGTTGTCTGTGGTTGTGGTCCAGTTAGCTGTGGTTAGGGTTCAGTTAGCTGTAGTTAGCTGTGGTTGTAATCAGCTCCAATCAGCGAACCAGCCGACTTGAGCCAACTCCAGCCTCCAATCAACGAAGCCCGGCATCCAGCGCCTCCGCCCAGTGCAGGCAGCCGGCCCCAGCGCTCCAGAACCACCGCTCCCCCAGCAACCCTCACAGGTGCAGCTCCTCCAGTGCCCGACCGCAACCGAGATGCCACCACCACGCCTCTCCAGCAACTCGTCATGTGAGCAGACGCCATAGCCACGTCTCTCTGTCTGACTCTGATGCCACCAAAGCACTGCTGGCTTTCCGTCATCCCTGGCTCCTCCAAATACTTGTCCCGCTACCCAGGACACCTCCACACCACTCCTCTCTGCCACACTGCAGGTGACTGTAGCTGAGACCACTTTTACTCCTGCTCCTGTGTCTCATCAGTGTGACTGCACCCTAATCACGCTATGATCACCTAATGATGTCAGACTACAGCGGGAAATTTAAAATCACAAGTCACTAATATCAGAAGGAGCTTGTCCATACAGACTGTTGACGCATTTCACTTTTTTCCTCCTCAGTCCTGTGAGATTGGTATTGTGGGTCAGTTCCCCTTTTCATCTACACAGATTGATGAGAACTGGGGTATTTGTGTTAACATAGCTGAACGTGAGATTTAGCTTCTGCCTTTACTTTGTAAGCCAACTCAAACAAAGCAAGCCACAAAGGACAAAGCCACAAAGTCCAAAACCAAAACAAAACAGTTAGTTGAGGCCAACCAGAGTCCATGGCCCCAAACTACAACACAAGGCAGGTTAAGTGGCTTCCCAAAGTTCACAGTCCCCTGAAAAACAAAAGCATGGCAGGTTGGATGGTCATTGCAAGTCAATGGGCCCCCAGAACAGAGTACAAGGAAGGTTGGGGGGCCTCCCCAAATCCCTGGGCCCCCAGATCAGAGTACAAGGTGGGTCTGGTGGCCTATCCTAGTTCATGGGCCTCCAACCCAGGGCAGCATGGTGCCACAGTGGTTAGCACTGTGGCAGCACAGTAACTCACCCTTGGCCATGGGATCTTGGGTTCAATCCCACCCCTTGACCAATGGTTATCTTTCTTGGTGTTTTATTCATGTTTTCCCCATGTCTGCGTCGGTTTACTACGGGATTTCTCTGGTTTCCTTCCACAAGGGCCAAAAACATGCAGGTTTGGTTAATTGGCATCAACTGGGGAGGTATGAATGTGAGTTATCCCTTGCCCCTTCCTCCCAGGCCACAGTCGTGAATAAGAATCTGTTCTTTAAATAAAGGTTAAATAAATAAAAACAAAAAAACACACAAAACAAGAACAGTCAGGTGGTCTCCCAGCATCCCTGGACCACAAGACAAAAGAGCATCATACTGTATGTCGGGTGGCTTTCCAGCATACCTGGGCCACCAGACCTATGAGCGTGATGCGTCAGGTGGCCTCCAAGGGTCTCTGAACCACAGGACCAGGGAGCGTGATACATCAGGTGGCCTTCCCTCGTACCTGGGCCACCAGACAAGAGAGCACGATGTGTTCCCCCCTGGAGACAGCAGCTGGGGAAAGGCGGTCACCGATGATGAGGACCGACCAGTGGTGAAACTAAGTGATGACTGATGATCAGCGGCGAAGCCAGGCAATGACAGCTAGTCAGTGAAAAGCCCAGGCGACCCAGGCTGGGGAACCTCAAGTCCTCAATCTATCCCTGACACAGCCACCTCGGACGTGGAGGAAGGGACAAACACCAGGTCACTATAACTGGCAGCAGCGGAGCCCGATGGGGAGAGCTCAGAAGAAGATGGCAGCTGCAACTGGGTCTCCCCGTAAAGAGTAAGACAAGACCTCTCTAATACTGATATAGCAAATACAAAAAAGCAGACTTGACTTAACTCTTGCTCCACCACCCATGAGGACTCTGGTGACTCTGCTGCTGCAGCACAAGCAGCAGGCATGGTGACAGGAAAAACCTCAGGTGTGACGACAGATGAGACTTCAGACATGGCAACAGGTGAAGCTGCAGGCATGGCAGCAGGCGAGGCGTGCCCACCTCAAGAGCACATGAAGGAGGCACACCAGCCTCGGGAATACATGACGGAGGCACACCGGCCTCAGGAATATATGATGGAGGCACACCGGCCTCAGGAACACATAACAGAGGCGCTCCGGCCTCAGGAATACATGATGGAGGCGCACCAGCCTCGGGAACACATGATGCTAATAATAATAATAACAATAATAATGCATCAGATTTATATAGCGCTTTATCATAGACACTCAAAGACGATTTACAAGTAGATACATTATTCATTCACTTCAGACAGACAATGGTAGTGGCAAGATACTACTGTAGCCACAGCTGCCCTGGGGCAGGCTGATGGAAATGTGGGTGCCAATCTGTGCCAATAGCCTCTCCGGCCACCACCAAACATTTATACACATTGATGCCCAGTGTTATGGACACTGGAGGCAGGGTGGATAAAGTGTCTTGCCCAGGGACACAACGGCAGCATATCTGGGGAGAGCGGAATTCGAACCGCCAACCATCCGGTTATTGGATGACCTGCTCTACCTCCTGAGCCACTGCCATCCCAATGATGGAAGTGCTCTGGCCTCAGGAATACATGACAGAGATGCTCCGGCCTCGGGAATACATGACAGAGGCGCACCAACCTCAGGAACACATGATGGAGGCGCTCCGGCCATAGGAGTACATGACAGAGGTGCACCAGCCCCAGGAATACATGACGAAGGCGCACTAGCCTCGGGAACACATGACAGAGGCACTCTGACCTCAGGAATACATAACAGAGATGCTGCGGCCTCAGGAATACACGACAGACATGCTCCGGCCTTGGGAATACATGATGGAGGCACACCAGCCTTGGGAACAAACAGCGGGGGTGTGCCAGCCCCTGGTTGCGATGAGTGAGGCGCACCGGCCTCAGGAACAGCAGGTGGAGGCACACTGGCCTCTGCAACTGACGGTGGAGGTGCACCTCCTTCAGCAGCAAACGATGAGAGCACACTGGCCCCTGGATGTGATGACTGAGGTGCACTAGCCTCAGGAACAGCAAGTGGAGACACACTGGCCTCTAGAACAATCGGTGGAGGCACACTGGCCTCAGGAATGACTGGTGGAGCGTGCAGCTCAGGTGATGACAAAGGTGGAGCGTGCAGCTCGGACATGGCAACAGCTGCAGCTGATGGATCACCATTCCACAAGGCCATGGCTGTTTGGGACCCATCAGATGTGGAGACAGGTGCTGCTGGTGGAGCACCCGGCATGGCAACACTCAGCAGTGTAGGGCCCGGCAGCAGTTATCTGCTGCTGCCGGGCCTCTCCATCAGGAAATAGACAAGACCCATCATTAACTGATGTAAAACAATGAAAGGGTACTTGCCTGAGTTCCCACTCTGCTGCCGCTGATGGTCAAGATGACTCCCTCTGAGTGGCTGCGGAGATCATCTAGCTGGAAGCCGAGGGTGTGGTGACAGGCGAAACGGCAGACATGATGACACTCAGCTGCCATGGGACCAACGTTGAAGAGTGCTCCAGGTCAGATGAGCTCTGCAGCGCTGGAGCAAATGCTGAAGAGCAGTAAGGTGATGTGCTCTCCTCCAGCCCATGGAGTGGAGGTGGAACTGGGGAGAGGCATGGTAAGAGAGATGCCAGAGCCAGGGGATGCTTCCTCATCGGCTCAGGCTTCAGTGCTTCCAGCAGATCTCTCCCTAACCTGTGGCAGCGGGGCTGGAGAGAGGCTGACTGTGGCTGCAGGGTGAGGAGAAGCTGAAGACGTCGGGGCCAGGGGCAAAGGATAGGGCTCATGTGCAGACCGTTTCGCATGATTTATTAACAAAAGCAAACTGCAGACGTGCTCATGAAACAAAAGCAAAACCAGAACGAGAGTGCGCTAGCGGGATTGCATGCTAGCATGAGGGTCGCCGTGCCGAAGGCAGTGACGCAACCTCTATAAAAAAGGAAACAAAAAATCAAGAACAGCTGTGAACAATTAATAATTAATAATTATCAGTTGTTATTAATTAATAAATAATTAATAATCAAGAAATCAAAAACTGCCATGAAAAATTAACAACAAAGCAAGAGCTCACAGCACAAAACCAGAAATAAACAAAAGGCGTTGTCAAAACAAAAAGCCCAAACCCAGATCATGACAGGAATAAACATGACAACATTACCATGAGAACAATAATCATCTAAACCAAACACAACTGTTACCATGATAAGAATAAAACCCAAACAAAACCTAAAACATGATAATCCTAATAAAGAAAGTATAAACATAAACTTAAGGTGATGACCTGGACTTATTTGTGTCGTGATAAAAAGCAGACAAAAACAAAAGTGAGAACAAGGACTGAGCTCATGTCCTGATCGCAACAAAAAATTCCAAAACATAAACCAAAATAAGGACATGGCACAGACAATGTCCTGATCGCGACATGGGGTTATTTAAAACCATATTTTTTCTTACAGTTATAAACCTATTTTTTACTTTTAGAAATATAAAAATCAGGAATTGATATGAAATTCCTGATATTTGTGCACATAAATGCACTCTTAATCTGCGACTATATCGAGTAAGAGCAAATTATTGGCAGAGCAGCATCACAAATGTGCACAATTCATCCAAGATAACAGAATTAAGTTTTTATAACTGGACAGACACATGGATGTGTCTGCTGTTTATTGGGTATTTTCAGTTGCAGAATATCAGCTTGTATTAAGAAGCTCACAAAATTTGAGGCAGGATTTATAATATAAAGCAGTTTGTTCTTGTGTGTAGCTGCAAGCACTGAGGTCCAGAGAGAGAAAAGAGGGGAAAAATGTAAAATAATTTTCTACAGATTGGGATTTACATAATATAATCCAAAATATTCAACACTGCATTAATAATAACTTTCCATCTTTGCACTGGTACTCCACAAGGCCCATTTCCTCCTCAATTATTTCTGATTTACAACATTCCTCTGCAATATTGAAACCAAAAACTCGTTAGCTACTTTAAATCTACACCATCTGAGTTCAAGAATCCATGACCCCACAAAATCTTGGGCTTGATGCTGCTGCATATAATTCAGTTTGGCTCCTGCGGTCGTTATTTATGATTTATTTTCATTAGGCACACAACTGCTATTGTGCAAGTCATTTCTCCCCAATAAACACAGAGTCTGAGACAAGCTGCAACTTCATAAAATACTGCGAGCTTCTTCTTGAGTATCTGCTAACAGTCATTGGTGGTTGTCTTCACACGAATGGACTCCCATCCCATACTGACACATGGTAGTTAAATATGAAATGTATTACTGAGACAACAGCACTATTACTTTTAACATCATTGCCGTTCCTCAGTGGCTATCCTGTTAGTTGGTAGTCACACTTAACAACTTGGCATAACTTTAGAAGGTACTTGGATCTCAGCTAAAGCAATCAGTTATTAGAGAAGAAACAACATATGAGTTTGACAATTGAAACTCTGCAATTTAGTCCTGCACTGTATAACGAACACTACTTTTTAAGAAATAAAGTAAGTAAATAAATATAATTTAATCCTTCCCAAAAAAAATTGGCATCACTCATTTCTACAAATTTAACCTTACTCAAAAATATGTGTTGTAGTAACTCAGTTGATGTCATAATTCAACCCAAGAGAGTGGCTCAAATGTTGAGCAACCACACCAAATGAACACTCAGACTCAGACAATAAAAGTTTCACCACTTTAATGAAAGTGCAACTAAAATACACGAACCTAAAAAAGTGCACAACTAAGGAAAAGCGCAAACAAAACACACACTTAAATTGACACAAAAACTGGACCACGCTGGAATGCACACAGCTGTGAGCAGAGGGGCCCTGTAGGGAACTCCTGCGGGGAACCAGCGGAAGACAGGGGAAAGGCGGATGACCTGGGTGGAGCGTCCGGTGTCTTCAGGTTGAGAGTCAGGCGAGCGTGATCAGCCCCGGAATACACACCGCTGACGTGGCAGCAAGCCCAATGGTCCAGCGGCGCTGTATCATCACACTGGACCTTAAATACCCTGAGGACCCAGAGGGCAGCAGGTGCAGCGAATCACGCAGGTGTGATGGTTACTCCAGAGCCAGGAAAACAGGAACAGGAGGGGAGGGAGAGCAGCCATGACCCCACCAACAATGTCCAGAATCTTCGACACAATATAGGTAGGTTGACCATCGATGACCCGGGGGGGAGGTGGGGGATCCAAGGGAGGGTAGAGAGGGCTGATGGAGAGGGGCTTAACATGGGACATGTGGAAGGTGGGCTGGATCTGTATTGAGGGTGGCAGGTCCAGCTGAACAGTTACATCATTGATGATGCACTTCATGGGAAACGGGCCCAGACAGTGCAGCAACAACTTGCGGGATTCCATCTTCAGCAGAATCTGTTTGGCGGACAGCCAGACCTTCTGGCCCACTGCGTACTTCGGCGCTGGCACACGTCTGCGGTTCGCATAATGCTGGTTCCGCTCCACAGAGTGGAGGAGGGCAGCTCGCATGGCCCTCCACAGATGGCAACAACAGCATGCGTGGACCTCTACAGATGCAACAGCAAGACCCCTGTCCACCATGGGAAGGTGTTTGGGTTTCAGGATGCCACACACCTCAGGGTGACCTCCAAGGACTGATTAGCATGCTCGGCCTGACCGTTGCTCTGTGGATGGTATCTGGATGTCAGGCTCACTGTAGCACCCAAGAACCGACAGAACGCCTTCCTTACCTGTGATGTAAACTCGGGACCCCGGTCTGAGACAACGTCCGTGGGGATCCCATGCAGGCAGATCACATGCTGAGTCAACAAGTTGGCCATTTCTGCAGTCGATGGCAACTTAGGGAGTGGGACAAGGTGGATGGCCTTGGAGAAATGGTCAACAATGGTCAGGATTACTGTGTTGTCCTGGGATGAAGGTAGGCCCATAACAAAGTCCAGAGTGATGTGGGACCACGGACTACCAGGCACCAGGTGGTGATGGAGGAGGCCGGCTGTAGGGGAAGAGTCCGCCTTGTTAGAAGAGCAGGTGTGACAGGCCTTGACGTACTCCCGCTCATCCTTCCTGAGTGTGGGCCACCAAAACACTCTCCTCAGCAACTCGATGGTCTGGGAAATGCCAGGATGGCAGGCAAAGAAGCTGGTGTGCACCCACTTAACCCTTAGAGTGTGAGATTTTGCGTGCCCCTAGTGGAAGAGCGCGGCACTGCGCTTGTCATCTCACTCTGACATCCCTGGCTGCGCTGAGGACTTGTACTGATTTGTACTGGTCTGCCAGTTTCAGAAGGTGGCAGACACGCGTTGGAGGGCTCAATGGATGACATGTAATACACCAAAGAAGAAGAACTCATTTCCTTTTCCTGTTTTCATCCTTTTAGCCCAGAAAGCTAATATGGCTGCTGTCCATTGTCATGCGCCGTCACTTAGATGGCTTTGTACATGGAAAATAGCCGCAGGATACAAGCAGAATTTATGTGGGATAATGATTAGACTTTGTAGATGTGTTAGAGAGCATAAATGACCGACAGAACGCAAAATAACAACTACAATGGGTGAAAACGCAGCAACCACGGCAGCGAGCGAGTCCCATTAGCCACCGGTAAGTGACAAATTTCTTTGTTTTTTTCATTGTTCTGATTTTCTGGTTCATATACTTTGAAGATAACAACATACCCCGTAGAGACAACAGTGTCAAAAAACCAAACCATTCTTTGTGTAAATATGTCCAAAGTCCAGTTTTGACTGAGTTATGGAATTTAAAGAGCTGCTGCAACATTATGCAAATTAGATGCATAAATTTATTCCTATCTGAAACTTTGGATCATATTTTACATCTTTCTAATTGACAGTAAGCCATTATTTCTAACCACTTTCATGTTATAGCCTTGGAAATCTGAACTATTTTATTGACAAAAAATATTTACCACTCTTGACCACTAGGGGTTATGTCGCAGTTCGGCAGCAGTCACACTCAGAGTTAATAACCTCACTGCCTAGCGCAGAGGGCACATATAGCCGGTCAGCCTGAGCTTCCTCCAAAATGGGTTCAGTAGACTGGGCCCGCCGGACCCTATGCTCAATCTCCCACGAGAGTGCCCCAAGAAAGCAGGAGGAGGGGAGAATGGTCTCCAGGGGAGAAACAGCAGCTGGGGGGGGAGAGGTGGAGGAGGAGGAGTCAGGAGAGAACTGGCGTGAGAGGGGATCGGCCTTGGCATTGTGGAACCCTGGGCGGTACGAGATGGAAAGATTGAACCTATTAAAGAATAGGGCCCACCGAGCCTGCCGTGAATTCAACTGTCTGGCAGATCGAAGATATTCTAAATTTTTATGATCCATCCAGACAATGACCGGTTGGCTAGCCCCCACGAGCCAGTGTCTCCACTCCTCCAAAGCCAGCTTAATGGCCAACCGTTCGTGGTCCCCAACATTGTAATTCCTCTCGCCTGGCGTCAGCCACCAAGAGAAATGTGAGTATGGATGGAGATTCTGGTAAGAGTTGGAGCACTGGGAGAGGACATTGCCCACCCCTGAGTCGGAAGCATCCATCTCGACCACGAACTGCACCTGAAGACCCACCTGCGCCAGGATGTGTTGATGAAGAGGCCTTTCAGGGTCGCAAAAGCTCGTTCAGCAGCCTCGGACAACTTGAACAGGCTTTTGGTCGACATCAATTGCATCAGAGGTTTTGCCATTTTACTGTAATCGTGGATAAATCGGTGGTAGAATTTGGCAAAGCCTAGGAAGCGTTGGGGTTGCTCCCTGGACTGGGGAGTGAGCCAGTCTACTACCGCCTTGATTTTTGCCGGATCGGCCTTTAACGCATTCTAGGTGATGGTGAACCCCAGGAAAGAAATAGAGCTAGTGGTGAATTTGCACTTCTCCGCCTTCACAAAAAGCTAATTCTACAGCAGCTGTTGCAGGACGGACCAAATGTGGACTATGTGCTCCTCCAGCGTGAGGGAAAAAATCAAAATATCGTCCAAATAAACAAAAACAAACTGATTCACCATGTCCCACAGGACATCGTTGATTAACCGCTGGAAGACAGCAGGAGCATTGGTCAGCCCAAATGGCATGACCAAATACTCAAATTTGCCCAGAGGTGTTTTAAATGTTATCTTCCACTCGTCTCCCTCACAAATGTGGACCAAGTGGTACGCATTACAGAGGTCGAGCTTGGTGAAATAATGCACCTGTTGGAGAAGCTCAAATGCTGAGTTTTTAAGGGGCAGTAGATATTTATCCTTATGGGTAATCACGTTAAGTTCTCAGTAATCAATACATGGCTGCAATGTCCTGTCCTTTTTCCCTATAAAAAAAAAAAAACAGCGCTGAGAAGGGTGGACGATGGATGAATAAGGCCGGCGCTAAGGGAGTCTTTAAGGTAGGTCTCCATTGCCTCCCTCTCCGGCCCAGATAAACTGTAGACTCGGCTGGATTGCACCCGCGCTCCCAAATGGAGGTCGATAGCACAGTCGTAGGCCCAATGTGGTAAAGATAGGGCCCTAGACTTGCTAAAGACCTCCCCTAAGTCATGATAGACCTTGGGCACAGAGCTGAGATTTGCCGGCTCAGCCAGAGTGGAGGAGATCACGAGAGACGGCAAGCACATGGCCGAGTGGAGACACGATGAGAGACAAAAGGGGCTGCAGGACAAAATGTAGGCCTGGCTCCAATTTATTATAGGGTTATAAATTTGGAGCCACAGATACTCCAGAATCATGGGGGTAGTGGATTGAGGCAGCACATAGAACTGAGTAGTCTTGTGGTGATTACCAGACAAAATGACCGAAATGGGCTCAGTTTGTTCGGTAATCACTGTTATCCGGCTGCCTGAAACTGCCAAGATATTCAACAGCATCGGGAGCTTCCTGGTGGGAATCTGAAATTTTCGGACTAGTGCCAGATAAATGAAATTCTGCTCCGCCCCCGAATTAATCAGGGCAGAGGTTTTGAACTCGGCTCCCGGTAACTGAATGAGGGCCAGGAGTTCAAAACTGTTGGGGGGACTTTCCGACGACCCTCACGACAGACCCCCCACGGTTACTGATGGACCGGATCTTTTGGTTTAACTGGGCATTTCGATATTACGTGGTCAGTGGCCCCACAATACATGCACGCCCCTGCCCTCTCTTGACGGTGAAGCTCCTCCAGAATCAGACGGGACCTACCGAAGGCCATCAGCTCGGGGGGTGCCAATGGAGTTATGCCGGGGGGGAGGGGGTGGAGCGAACAGAGAAGCAGCGGCCCTCTGCTCCCTTGTACGCTCCCTGAACCAGTTATCCAGAGCCACTGTCTGTGCAATAAGCTCATCCAGAGAGGAGGGGGACACGCGGATAGCCAGCTCATCCTGAAGATGCACATTCAGGCCCCAGAGGAAGGCGCTGTGGAGAGCAACGTCATTCCATCCGGAGTCTGCCGCAACGACTTGGAACTCGACAGAGAAATGGGCTACAAACCGGTCCCCCTGTTGGAGTCCCATCAGTTGGCTAATGATGTTCCCCTCACTCTTCGTATGGTCGAAAGCCTGAGAGAATTCTGGCACAAACCACTCAAATGTGTAAAGGGGCCCGTCCAGGCTGCTTAAGATGGACTGTGCCCACTTGAGCGCCTGGTCCCACAGCAACAAGGTCATGAAGTGAATCTTAGTTGAATCATCCCTATACTCCCCCTCCACCTGCTGGAAGTAAAGCCAGTAGTGGAGCAGGAACCCTTTGCATCCTCCCACCTCTCCCCCATAGGGTGCAGGCAAGGGAACAGAAGTGTTCCTGCAGATGGAAGAAGCTGCCAGAGCAGCAGGTGCAGGGGAAGGTGCCACACCAAAAAGTCGACACAAATACTCAGTGACGGTCGCCAACTGCTTGGTAATGGTTTGGAGTTGTTCGGAAAGAAACATGACCTGGCGTTCCGTGGCATCCAAACGCGAAAGTGCCGACTACTCGCCTGGCGGAGCGCCCGCTGAGCATCGATCTTGGCTGGACCGCTCTGTCATAACTCAACCTAAGAGACAGGCTCAAACGCTGAGCAACAACACCAAATGAACACTCAGACTCAGATGGTAGAAGTTTCACCACATTAATGAAAGTACAACTAAAATACACAAATCTAAATAAAGTGCACAACTAAGGAAAAGTGCAAACAAAACACACACTTAAATTGACACACAAAAACCGGAGCACGCTGGAACGCATGCAGCTGTGATGAGCATAGGGGCCCAGCAGGAAACTCCTGCGTGCAACCAGGGGAAGACAGGGAAAAGGCAGATGACCTGAGTGGAGCATCCAGTGTCTTCAGGTTGAGGGTCAGGCAAGCGTGATCAGCCCCGGAGTACACACCGCTGAGGTGGCAGCAAACCCAACAGTCCAGCGGTGCTGTATCGACAAATACAGCACCACTGGGGTGTAAATACGCTGAAGACCCAGAGGGCAGCAGGTGCAGCGAATCACGCAGGTGTGATATTACTCCAGAGCCAGGAAAACAGGAAGAGGAGGGGAGGGACAGCACGCTCACCTGATCATCACAGCTCTGAGTATACTTGCATTTATGGTACATTTTAAGTATTGGTGACATAATTCCAGTTGGTTACATTTACTAATTTCATCTGAGTTAGCTTCAATATTGCAATAAAAATGACTGTTGACATTTGTTTTTTATTCAGTTTTTGAAATCATTAGGCTGTGCGCTAATAAATCCATAATTCAGGCAGTTTTATGTTCCTTTAAACTGACATTAAGAGCAACAGTTTTGTAATCTTTGTTTTGTCAACACACAAAATTAATCAACCACATTGATAAAGGCATAATTAAAGTAAATGTTATGGGGAGGGGGGATTTTTCTCTCCCTAAATTTGAATGTAATGACTTGTATTTTCAAAAATTATAACCATAATCATCAAAAGAAGATATGTATTTTTAAATCTGAAAATAATGCAGTTGTAAGGGCTGATAGGAAATGTTGGAAAAATAAGCATGATCTCTTTAGTTAGATTTGAGTTTTAGATAACTTTTGTGATTTGGCACCATTGGTTTAAATGCTATGGCAGAAACTGCCATATCAGTCACCCCTCTCCCCCTTGTTACAAAGTGGCTATTGACACATTAACAATGAGGCTACAATTTGTAGCTTGGGGTATCTATCAATCACCGGGGGCCCAAAGCTTTGCATATACTGCCCTATGGAGACGGCTTGTCAATTGTGTTGTTTTCTAAGTTGTCATAACTAGAATGTGGTGATAAACCTAAATAGAAACAGACCTCGGCAGAGGTCCTCATCACCTCAGCCTGCTTCCCCTGATCACTCTTTCCACCCAAAGATGACTGGCGGCACACTGGAGATAAACCCAGCTCATCACAGCAACAACAACAGTAACAACTAGAAAAGCACTCGGAGAGCACAGACCTCCGCCAAGCGCCACAGTTCCCCCCATACAGTGTTTGTGTGTACGTTTTCAGATTCCTTGACCATGAAAACATATGACTAGCAATTGGATTGACAATGATAGGATTAGTGGTTCAGTAGTTATTCACGAAAATGACATTTTCTGTAATGGCGGCCACAGTTCCGCCCATACAGTGTTTGTGTGTAAGTTTTCAGATTCCTTGACCACGAAAACATATGACTAGCAATTGGATTGACAATGATAGGATTAGTGGTTCAGTAGTTATTCACGAAAATGGCATTTTCCGTAATGGCGGTTTTCTTCTGGACGGTGATCCGGATCATCCCCAAAATTTAATCAGTTCTTCCTTGTACCATTTCCAACAAGGCCTGAAAGTTTCATCGAAATCTGTCCAAAACTTTTTGAGTTATCTTGCTAACCAACAGACAAACAGACAGACAGACAAACAGACAGACAAACCCCGGCAGAAACATAACCTCCTGGTGGAGGTAATAATTCTTGTGAGCATTTTCTCCATTATCATAACCTCCATAAACTCATCCATCTCCTCTCTTCTCTCCACAGGGTTGCCAGGTCTTTGGTCCACACTTGCACACACAAAATATATTCAATAAAATAATTTTGTTTGCACTTGAACCGCAGTTTATCATACAGTTTATCATATAGAATGCTGCAGAATTTACTGACGAATCTTACAATAAAGACTGCAGAATTCTCCACAGTAAATACCATAGAAATCCTGCAGCCTATACTGTTGAATGCTGTAGTAATTACTGCAGAGTCCTACCATATTTATTACAGAATTCTATAGAAAATAATATAGAATCCTACCCTTTAAATACTGCAGAATTCTGTAGTATACTGTAGAATACTACAGTATTTACTGGAGAATTCTGAAGTAACTACTATAGACTGCTACAGTATTTACTGTAGAATACTGTTGTTTCATTTTACTATAGAATCCCATAGAATACTATAGTATGTCATAGTATACTGCAATTTTTTCTATAGAATCCTACAATATTTACTGTAGTAAGTTGCAGTATATCCTATAGAATATGATTGTTCCATTTTACTTAAGCAATATTACACAAGACTGAGTTACAGTACCGTGAATATACTAACTCATGGTGTCATGTAGGTTGTGCCCTCTGTAACAAACTCAAGTGTAATATTGCCTTTATACAACAGTTCCTCAAGCACAATTTATTAAAGGACAGTAATAGTGGACAAAATATTATGATTTGTTTGTTTAACTAGCTATTTTGCATTGCTGAGAAAAAAATAGTTCCTTCTAAATGTCCAGTAACTGCTGCTAATCATCTCAATCAGCATGAAGATGTCTATTGTCATTTCATACACGTAAACAAATTAAATATTGTCATCTGCAAAAGTGAGTGTTTATAAAACATACCTGATAAGTCAGTACTTCAAAGAATCCCAGATCAAAACGTATCCTATACAGGTCGCCAGAACCACCGGCAGATAGCCGGCAACTAGTAGTTAGCCTGCTAGCAATTTAGCACATGCTAGCGATTTAGCACATTTTGCTCGCTTTTCTTCACATTTTCAAATGAAACAAAGAGTCCATCACCACTAAGGTACAGTATTGTGGTTTGTTAAGCAAAACAATAAATCAAACTCTAGCACTGCCTATTTTTTTAACAAACGTGAAATCACTTAATGAGCTTAAAATGACCAGGGTAGACGGAGGTAGACCTTTGCAAAAGGGTGGGACCTCCGGGTCACGGATGTATAATTTCTTGTCAAACAGTGCTTCACTGTGGAAATTAAGGTATCAAAACAGAATTACAATTGTCAGAGAGTTGATAGAAAATTACTCTTAGTAATTAATGGTTACTAGGACACCTTTGAAGCAGAGTGATACATATCCAGTGAAGTTAGAGTGCAATTATCGTGGATTATAGTAACTCCTGGGATCCCTCTTGTCCAATCAAATTGCTTGGTTGGAACAAACTGTTGAATAACATAGAATATTCTACAGTAGTTAGTTTAGATTTCTACAGTATTTTTTTCATAAGGAAAGACCAAGAGGGATCCAGTGGATCCCGATGAAAAACGTAAAAACAAGGATCAAGTGAACCCCACCTGGTGTGGAGTTACAAGGACCCCACTCTGGAGCCACGCCAGGGGAAGGGGGTTGACGGCAAGCACCCAGTGACTGCGTTTCTGATCATGGGTTCCAGCAAGGCTTCATTTGAATAAACAACATGGGTCCACTCTCCAATGACCTCACTATCTGCAGAAGGGTCACTGGGATCACAGGTAATATGGCGATCATGCAGCAGTCTGGGTTTCTCTGCTTAAACTGTTGCACTACAATCTAAAATAGAAGATGGTGTCAAAGGTTACACCAAAGGCTTTTAGTGTAAGGAAACAGTGAACCAAGCTTTCATGAAGGAGTCTAAGAATAGCTAGTCCTATTGCGCTAATTTTCACATGGGACCATCTATAGACATGGATGGGCCTTTAACAGTTGTATAAATGTCTCCCAAAAGTTCAAAGGAGTTCCCACGGTGGCATGGTGAAGTTTCGATCAAACATTGGACAGTTGTAACTTGAACAAACGTCCAATTTTCACCTCATTTTCTACAAAGGATATTAGTCAAACCTTCAGTGTGCCTATATAAAAATAATTGACAAAAGTTATAGTGCCACCTAGTGTTTAAAGGAACTATTGTGTCAAATTATTTTCTTTATTGCTCAAGCACCGGTTGCCAAAATGACATGAAATTTCAGGATGTTTATTAGAGTGCACACAGGATCGAACGGCAGTAGGGGTCATGGGCATCTGTGCACGGGCCCTTTACAGCTGCTTGCAGCTTTATTAGGGCCCAAGCACGGACAACGTCAGTGGCGAGACCCCTATTGTATTCACCCTGTTTATTTATTTATTTTGTGTTTATTATTATTCCAAGCCTCAGACGAAACATGTTTACTTGAGGTTCTGACCATTAACGATTACAATAGGGCTTCACCACTCACACAGTGAGTGGGCTCGGGCCCTGAAAATATGATGGAAATTAGCACAAATGATGTATGGTTATAACTATAGAAATGAGCATGCAAGTATCAGTAGTTACATATTATGTGTCCAGCATCAGAGCTGGAATTGCCTTTCCAAATGAATGCATCTAAAATGCCATCTACTACATAGCCTCCTGCTGAGGTTTATTGCAGATTTTTGGCAACTAAAGGCGCTACTTTCTCAGAAAATGAGAGAAGGAAAAGCAAATACTGCTGCCTATGGAGTCAAAGAAGTCACTCGTGTTTCAAAACAAAATGTTGCTCTAATGGACATAAGGTATGCCTGTTAGACTTTATGTCACAATGTTTTGGTCAAAGCTGTAAGGTCTCTGCCATACACTCAGTAATGACAATGGTTCTACAATACTGTGCATCCTGCATCATGTTTTTATTCTTTGTAATAAATGCACAGTCTGTATTAAGCCCCTGTGATTCTGGTCAATGCTGTCTGTGTCACTGCATCCAGCTGTGAGGAAATGCCTGATTTTCACTGTTGGGCTGCTGGGGGGGGTTGATTAAAAACTGGTTTGTTTGGCCCCTGGGGCTGAAGAGTATTCAGTACAGTTCATTCAGAGCTTGCAGAGATACGAAGGACATAGTAGATATCAAAAAACTAATTTGTCTTTGTCCATAAAGACCATTCCCTCATCTAGTTGTTACACAAAGCTCTGGGCTCCTTCTTTACATATAGATATGACTCTTGCTTTGGCAACAAAGCAAAAAATACATATTCTAAAACACAATATTACACAGTTGATTTAATTAATTTCAGGATCAGTAATCATTTAAAAAAAACATTTTAAAGGTTGTCTTGGTTTTATATTGAGTATTTTTCACTTAACACAGTGTAAAAAGAAAATAACTTCTTGGTTGTGTCAGGGTGGGTTTCACAAGGCCAAAGGCAGGCAGAAGTTTAGTGCAGAAAAGTTGATTTATTAACAAAACTAAAAGGAACAAACAAATGGCAGTGCGTGAGGCTGTAACAAAACTCAACAAACAGGACAAACAGATCAAGTCAGGAAAACAAGTCAAATCAGGAAGCCTGAGTGCGTCGTTCACACAACAGGAATAATGATGCAGCACCCAGATGAGGGGCTGCGTCCCTTAAATAACCAGTAAGCACAATTAACAGCACAAAAAACAGCTGTGAGTAATGAACACAATGACGAAGGAAAGGACCATAACAGGGAGAAAAATAAACACATACAATTCAAACCCAAGACAGAACTAGATAAACAAAATGACAAACAGAACCAAAATAATAAACAAAAGTGGATACAGAAAACCAGAAAATAAACTCAAAGCGAGGATGTGGGTTGGAGACACATTCTGATGACAAAAAATATAAATTATAATACAAAAAGAGAGCATGGCTCCAACCCATATCTTGACAGTGGCCCCCCATGCGCACGCAGCAACCAGCAGCTTGATGATATAGTGCGTGTGTGCGTGTGTGTGTTTTTTGTACTTTTTTACGTTTTTAGAAAATCCTCTGTGTCGTTTCTGCCCTGGAGCGTTTGTGGAATATATGGCGAAGAGCCCCCTGGTATCTGCAACATGGATTTCCTCTCCTATCTCGCACTGCTGCTTTCTGTGCTGTGGCTCTTTGTCTCTGAGGTAAACGCATTCGGTTCCATGGCGAGCAGAATAGCGGGCAGAATACAATATTCCAGGGACGTGTTGCTACGCTTTAACACAGCTGATGCAGCGTCTGTGATTGAGCCCAAACTTGAACTGCCGGACTTTATTTTGAGAGACGGACACAGCGGTGAAAAAAGAAGCGGCAGGAGGAAGCGTGGAAGACGTGGAGGTGTGAAATTGCGCCTTAGGAGACGTCAGTTTGGTAACATTACTCTTCCTTCGATCATTTTTGGGAATGCACAGTCTGTGAGAAACAAGGTGGAGGAAATTCAAGGCAACGTACGTTACCAGAAGGATTTTAAGAACTGCTGCGTCATGGCTTTCACTGAATCTTGGCTTACTGCGCATGATCGAGATGCAGACCTGTGGATTGACGGCTTTGGAGCTCCGCTGCGCTCGGATCGGCAGGAAGAGGTAACTGGGCGGCGTATGTTTATACATTAATAAGCAGTACTGCACATCTGTCACGGTCAGAGAGCGCATCTGTACACCCGATGTGGAGCTGCTGTCTGTGTCACTACGCCCCTTTTATTTGCCTCGAGAGTTTCCCCAACTTTTCATCACAGTTGTGTACATTCACCCGAGGGCAGACGCTGACTCCGCCTCCAGCACCATCTCTGATGTGGTGCAGCGGCTGCAGTCAATTTCTCCAGAGGCGCCAAACTTCATTCTTGGGGATTTTAACCATGTTTCTTTAAAGAAGACACTTAAAAACTTTCATCAGTATGTCTCCTGCCCAACCAGGCGAAAAAAGACATTGGACCTGTGCTATGGATCCATAGAGAGGGCCTATAAATCACTCCCCCTTCCTCCTTTAGGATCATCAGATCACAACTGTGTTCATTTGCTGCCCACATATAAAACTGCTCTCAGAAAAGGCAAGGTGGAGATGAGAGACATTGATGTGTGGACAGAAGATTCAGAGCACAGCCTCCAGGAATGCTTTGACTGTACAGACTGGAAGATGTTCATAATGGCCTGCGGGGATGATTTGGACTCTCTGGCTGAGCTCACATGCTCATACATGGCTTACTGTCAAAATAAGATTGTTCCACGTAAACGTGTCAAAATATACCCCAACAACAAACCATGGGTAACTAAATCAGTTAAATCCTGCTTACAGAGGAAAGCTCTTGCCTTTAATCAGGGGTCTGTTTCTGAGCTACAGGTTGCCACCAAGGAGCTGAAGGCCGAAATTTTAAGAGCAAAACTGAATTATAAATCAGAGTTGGAAAGCAAGATGGCAGCAAATAAACTTGGTTCGGCCTGGGCCAGTATGAAAACTATTGCAGGCCTTCAGAGCACAGAGCGCAGTGATCGTGTGTTTTTAGATGGTTTTAGTTCAGACACAGAGCTGGCTAATGCTCTTAACTGTTTTTATGGTCGTTTTGACTCCTTTGATTTTAGCACAGAAATCCAAGATTTGAAACAGAAACTCAAAGACAATCGTCGGCCTCCGTCGGTCTATGATGACCATGGAAGAGAATCCTAAACGTCTACTCTGCTGGAACAGCACCGCCTGTGGCTGAACAGGCCGATGCGCGAATGACAGTCCCTGTCACACAGGTCACACTTGTGGGTGGTCTCCGTGCTGCTGGGTCTGTGGCGGTTCTTCCTGCGGGTCCTTTTTTCATCTGCTGCAGCAGTCAGTCTTTCTTCACCCGCCTTGAGCTGTCTGGTCAGGGTGCCTCTCCATTTGGAGCGGTCCGTTGCAAGGTCCTCCCAGCGCTCTGTGTTGATATCCAGGGCCTTCATGTCTCTCTTGCAGACATCTCTAAAGCGCAGCTGTGGGCAGCCAACGTCTCTCCTGCCAGTTGCCAGTTCTCCATAGAGGACGTCTTTGGGGATTCTGCCATCCTCCATACGGTGAACGTGGCCTAGCCAGCGGAGCCTGCGCTGCCTGAGTAGAGTGAACATGGAGGGAAGGCCGGTGCGGGACAGAACTTCTGTGTTGTGCACTTTGTCCTGCCAGGATATGTCCAGGATGTGGCGAATGCAGCGCAAGTGGAAGGAGTTCAGTCTCTTTTCCTGCCGGGCGTATGTTGTCCACGTCTCACTCCCATAGAGCAGTGTGCTGATGACGCAGGCGTTGTACACTGCCATCTTCGTCTTGACAGAGAGTTTGGGATTCTCCCACACTCGTGTGGTGAGGCGAGCGAGTGTGAAGGCTGATTTTCCAATCCTCTTGTTGATCTCTGTATCAAGGGAGAGGTTGTTGCTGATCGTGGACCCCAGGTACGTGAACTGATTCACGACCTCCAGCTTGTAGTCATCAATGGTGATGGTTGGTGGTGCTTCCGTGCCTTGCGCCAAGACGTTAGTCTTCTTCAGGCTGATGGTAAGCCCGAAGTCCTTGCATGCCTGGGAGAAGCGGTCCATCAGGGTCTGAAGCTCCTGCTGTGTGTGGGTTGCGACTGCAGCGTCGTCTGCGAACAGCATGTCTCTGATTAGAGCCTCGCGTACTTTGGTTCTGGCTTTCAGGCGGGCGAGGTTGAAAAGCCTGCCGTCAGATCTTGTGTGCAGGTAGATTCCCTCTGTTGCTGTGCTGAAGGCATGCCTCAGGAGCATAGCAAAGAAAATCCCAAAGAGGGTTGGCGCAAGTACACAGCCCTGTTTCACTCCGCTGCGTATGTTGAATGGCTCTGAGACATTGCCATCGTGCTGCACTATCCCCTGCATGTTGGTGTGAAACGATTCGATGAGGCTTTTTTTTTTTTTTTTTTTTTGTTACTTATTTGTACCCGTAGGTAGACTTGGTTTGCAGTCTGGTGACAAGCCACCGGCTGCTGGTCGCTGCGTGCGCGAGCGCCCTAAACCTACATGTTTTTGGTGTGCGGGAGGAAACCGGAGAAATCCCGGAGTAAACCCGCGCAACACGGGGAGAACATGCAAACTCCACACAGCTCACTGTTGGTCGGGGACTGGGATCGAACCCACGATCTCATGATCCCCGCGGTCCCCCGGCCGAGGGTAAAACTGTGCTGCCACAGTGCTAAACCACTGCGCCACCGTGCAGCCCCTTTGCAACTTTGGTGGGCATCCTATCTTTGGCGGGATCTTGAAAAGGCCCTCTCTGCTGACCAGATCGAACGCTTTGGTGAGGTCGATGAAGGCGACGTACAGAGGCATGTTCTGTTCTCTGCATTTCTCCTGGAGTTGGCAGATGGAGAATATCATGTCTACCGTCGATCGCTCAGCGCGGAAGCCACACTGAGACTCGGGGTAGACACGTTCGGCAAGCTTCTGTAGACGAACGAGAACAACTCGTGCGTAGACTTTGCCAACAACGCTGAGGAGGGAAATGCCCCTGTAGTTGTTGCAGTCGCTTCTCTCCCCTTTGTTTTTGTAGAGGGTGATGATCTTGGCGTCCCTCATGTCCTGTGGTACGGCACCTTCCTTCCAGCACTGGCAGAGGACGTCATGCAATGGCAGCAGTAGGGCGGTCTTGCAGTGCTTGATCAGGTCAGGGGGTATGCCGTCGTTGCCGGGTGCCTTGCCAGCGGCCAAGCTATCAATGGCCTTACTGAGTTCGTCGATGGTTGGCTCGGCGTCAAGTTCGTCCATGGATGGCAGGCAGTCGATGGTATCAAGGGCTGACGGTGTCACGGTGTTCTGTCTAGAGTAGAGGTCGGAGTAGTGTTCCACCCATCTCTCCATCTGCTTGTTCTTCTCTGTGATCATCTCCCCAGTGGAAGATTTGAGGGGGGCCGTCTTGCTCTGAGCCGGACCAAGTGCTTTCTTGATGCCGTCGTACATACCACGGATGTTCCCTGTTATGGCAGCGGTTTGAATGTCTTGGCTGAGCTGAGTCCAGTACTCATTGGCATAGCGCCGAGCAGTCTGCTGAACTTTGCTTCTCGCAGCCCTGAGAATCTGGAGATTCTTCTCGTTTGGGTACTTCTTGTACTCAGCAAGTGCTGAGCGCTTGGCTTCAATGACGGGGGTCATCTCGGTCAACTTGGCATCAAACCAGTCCTGTGACTTCGAGGTCTTCCTCCCAAAGGTAGCCAAGGCTGTGTGGTAGATGGGGTTTCGCAGCTCTTCCCACTTCTGCTTTGCAGATTCTCCTCCTTGTGGTACACCAAGTTCCTTCTCAAAGGTGGAGGCAAACTGCTCAACAAGTTCTGGTTGGGCCATCTTGCTGGTGTCAATCCGTGCCTTTCCAGGTTGTCTAGCACGATGGAATTTCTTCAGCTGCAGCTTGACCTTGCAACACACCAATGAATGGTCTGTGTCGCAATCTGCACTCTGGAACGAACGGGTGGTTAGCACGTTCTTCAGTGAGGTGCGCCTGGTCAGGATCAAGTCTAGCTGGTGCCAGTGCTTTGAGCGCGGATGTTGCCAGGAAACCTTGTGTTGGGGCTTGGTCTTGAAGAACGAGTTTGTGATGCACAGATCGTGATATGTGCAGAACTCGAGCAGCCGCTGTCCGTTGTCGTTCATTCTGCCCACGCCAAAAGGTCCAAGACAGGAGGGCCAGGAGTCGTGGTCAGCACCCACTCTGGCATTGAAGTCTCCAAGGAGAATGAGTTGTTCAGAGTTGGGGATGATCCTGACAGTTGTTGCGAGATTCTCGTAGAACTCGTCTTTTGCCTCTGGTGTGGCTGTCTGTGTTGGGGCATACACACTGACGAGGGTGACTGGGCCTTCAGTGGTGTTCAGGCGGAGGGTGAGGAGTCGTGCAGAGCCAGTGCTGCCCGGTTCCACCATCTTCAGCAAAGTGTTCTTCACTGCGAAGCCCACTCCGTGTTCCCTGTGTTCGTCACTGCCCTTTCCCTGCCAGTAGAACGTGTAGTCCTTCTCTCTCAGTGTGCCTGCATCAGCTAACCGTGTTTCCTGGAGAGTGGCGATATCCACTCCCAGTCTCTTCAGCTCATTATTGATGATGGCAGTCTTCCTGGTGTCGTTGATGTCCTTGAGGTTAGCAGTGAGTCCTGTCATCATAGTGCGGACGTTCCAAGTTCCCAGTTTTAGAGTTGGTCTCTTTTGTTTTATTGTCTTGCCTGGTGCGAAGGTTCTCAGCCTGCTGTTTGGATTTCTCCTTATCCCCATGCACCCAATGAGGAAAGCAAGCTGTGGCGGGACAACACCTTATTGGCTGGGGGCTGCCCAGCTTGAGGCGGGCGGTAGCTGTCCAGTGAGATCTGATGATCCCTCCCACCGTCGGGAACAACCCCTGGCGCCACGCTCTACGCCAATTGAGCAGTGGCTTATAACCGGTAACTGTCATTCCCCGTGTTTTATCTACGCCAAAGGCGAAGCTGGAGTGTCCTCTCCAGTGATCCGGTGTTCTACCTTCCAGCGTTGGGCGTTGGTAGGATTCAAGCCTGGGCAGGAAGATATGGAGGACAAGATGTTGCCCATGCAGCATGTCCCCCCTCTCCACGTCACTGATGAATCCAAAGGAACAGCAGGGCTGCTACAGTTTGGCACCAGCGCCGTTGCAGGAGCTGCCAGAACGATGTTGAGCACAACATAGAACTGCCTTAGGGGCTCCGACTCCGGATTTTTCCTCAGGGTTGACTCCCGAAGCCTTTCCCGTGACCGGGTATGCCGCAAGGCAGCAGAGGTTTGAAATCAGGGTTTACCTTCCCCTAGATGGGCTACCTTCCCAGGTTGACGAGCCACCATCTACCCAAAGCATCTGCTTTTAAGGCGCCAGAGATCCGCCCTCGCCCCTTCTCCTATTAGTAAAAGCAGTTCTGCCGGGCTTAGAGACTAAACCACACGGGCAGCCTAGGAGTTGGACTTAGTTATCAGAGGCTTTTTGAGACGCACACCGTAAGGAGCATTTTATGAGCACTGGGAGCTTAACCCCAGTGCCGCTCCTGGCTATGACAACCTTGGAACCAAAGACTGTCAAAGATTGGAACCAAAGATTGTCCAAAGACAATCAGCACTTTAATATTGAGATGCAGGATGTTAAAAGGGAGTTCCGCGCTGTAAAAGTGAACAAAAGTCAGGGCCCTGATAATATATGTGGACGCCTGGTGAAGTCCTGTGGACATGAACTGAGTCCTATATTTCATTATATTTTCAATAAGTCCTTACAGACACAACATGTGCCTAAGATCTGGAAAGATGCCGTGGTTGTTCCCGTTCCAAAATCCAGCTGTCCTAAAGCGGTAAATGACTTTAGACCAGTTGCTTTGACTTCAATTTTAATGAAAATTTTTGAAAAACTGGTCAGATGTGAGGTCCTAAGGCAGACTGAACATGCATTGGATCCTCTGCAGTTTGCCTATAGGCCTCACAGAGGAGTGGAGGATGCCATTGTCACTCTGTTTGACATGCTTTTTAAACATCTGGATTTTAATGGGACACACGCCAGGCTTTTATTTGTGGACTTCTCTTCTGCCTTTAATACAATCCAACCTCATATTTTAGTTGAAAGGCTCCTGCAACAATTTGATTTAAGCAATAATCTGGTGGGTTGGATTCTGGATTTCTTAACCAACAGGACGCAGAGAGTAAGGGTCAATGGCACATTGTCTGACCTAAAGTGCTCTTCTACTGGCTGTCCTCAGGGGTGTGTGTTGTCACCACTACTCTTCATCCTGTACACAAACATTTGTCGGAGCAGACATGACAACAGACACATTATAAAGTATGCTGATGACTCAGTCATTGTCAGTCTCTTCCAGGATGGTGAGAGTGGCCACGGCCCAGTAGTTGATGACTTTGTTCACTGGTGTGAGGATTCCTACCTGCAGCTGAATACAACAAAAACGAAAGATATGATTATTGACTTTAGGAGGAAAACTCCCAGGCACAAAGTCACCATACTAAAAGGCCAGACCACCGAATGTGTACAATCGTACAAATATCTTGGGACGATTATTGATAGTGGATTGAACTTTGAGGTGAACTGTGAAAGGGTGTGCAAAAAGGGTCAGCAAAATTTGCATTGTTTGAGGAAACTTGCACGCTTCCAAATTGACCGAACCATAATGACTATGTTCTATCGGGCTTTTATTGAATCTGTTTTATCCTTTTCTTTAATGTCATGGTTTGGTCAGATAAAACTGAAACAGAGGAAATCCTTGGATCAGGTAGTCAGATGGTCCAGTCGTTTGCTTGGTGAGTCACAGCTGAGCCTGAGATCCCTGTACACCAGACAAGTACAGAGGATGGCCGACTCGATTTTAAATGATGACTCCCACCCTTTGCACTGCAACTTTCAGCTTCTTCCCTCCAGACGGAGGTTTGCTGTCCCAAAAAGTAGAACCCAGCGCTACAAAAACAGCTTTGTCCCTGCTGCTGTCAAAGAGTTGAACAAGCTATAAAAATTATATTGTACATATTTTATATTTACCTATTTTGTAAGATGTGTGCCTGTGTTTGTGTCTATGTTAAATGTAATTAGTGGCTTGTAAATATGGATGTCACCAACTGCAAAACAAATCTACCTACGGGTACAAATAAAGTAACCTGAACCTGAACCTGAACCCCTCTTAAGGGGCAGCGTCCAGACGATCCAAGGTAACACCAACGCAAAAAACCCCAAAAGACACCCCCCCCCCCCAGGGTGGGTGGTAGGGGTTCAAGGCCAGGTGGGCCAAAGCAAACTCTTTTTCAACCCACTGAGGCTAAAAAAAGGAACACAGATTGTGGGGCATAACCAAAATCCATAGCCCCAAACCAAAAACAGGTCAGGTGGTCTACCAAAGTCCCAGGGCCATCGGACAAGTGTGCAAGGCAGGTCAGGTGATCCTCTAGAGTCTCAGGGCCACCACACCAGGTAGCAAGGCGGGTCAGGGGGTCTACCCAAATCCATGAACCACCTGAGGGGTGAACATAATGCATTGGGTGGCCTGCCAAAGTCCCTGGGGAACCAGACGAGGGAAAACACAAAAGCCTTTTGCTCTGAAAATAACACACAAGCCCTTAGCTCAGAAAATAACACACGATCTCCTCATACCAATGATAACAACGATTTCAATACAGAATTGTCACATGCACAAGAAATCAACTCAGGACTTTCTAGATCAAATGATAACATGGAAACCCTAAACTCAAGAGATGATAACAAAGAAACCACAAACTTAGGAGTTGGTAACAGACATATCAACCTCTGGAGATGATAACATAGACACATCAACCTCTGAAGATGATAACACAGACATATCAACCTCTGGAGATGCTAACATAGACATGTTGACCTCTGGAGATGAAAACATAAACATATCAACTTCAAAAGATGACAACAAAGAAACCTCAAACACAGGAGACTGTCATGGGTTCCCTTTTGGGGAGAAGAGGATCCAATCGCCCAGTGAATCCAGTAAACCATTGTTTATTAAACACAAAATAATACTGCACATGGGCAGGAGAAACAAGAATGTAAACCTGAGCAACGTGGGAAAATATAGCAACAAATAATCCAGACAACGAGGTGAAAATCGAGGTGAGGTTAACATAAGAATGAAGCAATGAACACGGACTGACAAAGCACATATATAGACAGGGTGAATAATCAGTGATACGATACAGGTGAGGAGAGCAATCAAAAACCAACGGCTGAACAAATGAGGGAAACAGCTGACCGGATAGGCGGGGCCGATGACACACTCATGAAGTGTCGATGCCGATGCACTCATCCAGCACTTCACCCCCTCCGTTGAGGAGCGAGCAGAGAGACTCCTGGCGCTGACTGAGTTGGGAGATGACACGCCCATTAATCTTATGGAGAAGATGTTGAGGTTGAAAGGCTCAGACGACGACCACTTCATCTTCACCCACCTCTTCCTCAGGACCCTACCGTCAGCGACGAGAGCGACCCTGACCAGTTCGCCGTTGTTGGCCCAGCGGGACTACCGCGCGCTGGCCCAGGAGGCGCAGCGAATTATCAACGCCAGCAGACAGCGCGCGGCCACGTCCGCAGCAGCGGAACTCGGCGCGATGACCGGAGATGACAGGGGTCCAGGGGTAGCAGTAGCAGACCCACCAACGACGACGGCGGCGGGAACCAGGGAACGCGGAGGAGACGTCCTTTGTTTCTACCATTGCCGCTTCGCAGAGAGGGCACGCAAATGTGTACCACCATGCCAGTTCAAGCGTTCGGAAAACGCCAAGACCGGGGGTCGGTAGCAGCTGCGGCCCTCGGGGAGGAGAACAAGCTGCTCTACTTGTTGGACGCACTCTCGGGGAGGCATTTCCTCGTGGACGCAGGCTCCCAGTTGAGTTTCATCACACCTTCCTACGCGGACAGGCTAGCAGGTTCCAGAGGTCCCAGGGTGGCAGCAGCGAACGGCTCGGAGATTAAGACCTTTGGTGAGAAGACTCTGCTTCTGTCTCTACACGGCCGTACATTTGAGTGGACTTTTGTTATAGCAGCAGTGAATTTCAATATGTTGGGGGCTGATTTTTTGTGCTCACATGGTTTGTTGGTTGATCTCGCTAACAGGCGCCTGGTTAATGCATTTTCTTTTGATTCTATTCCCTGTACAGCGCGAGTGGCCCCACCAACAGCACAAGCCAACGTCACAGCTGCAAGTGGTAAGTTCCACACACTGCTCACTCAGTTCCCAGCACTCACGGTCCCCACATTTTCGGCAACCGTCGCTAGACATGGGGTGGAACATTTTATTACCACTACCGCACCGCCCGTTTTTGCAAAAGCTCGGCGCTTGAACGCAGCTAAACTGGCCATAGCGCGCGAGGAGTTCGCCAACCTGGAGAGGTTGGGCATTATCAGGCGTTCAAACAGTCCGTGGGCTTCCCCGCTACACATGGTCCCGAAGGCTGACGGATCATGGCGACCTTGTGGGGATTTCCGCAGGTTAAACAACGCTACAGTGCACGACCGCTACCCAATCCCGCATATCCAAGATTTTTCTGTTCATTTGGCAGCCCCTCGCCTTTTTCAGCAGGACCTTGCGCGATAGCGAACGTAAATACAGCGCGTTCGACAGGGAGCTGCTGGCTCTCCATTTGGCCATCCGCCACTTTCAGTTCTGGCTGGAAGGATGCCATTTCACCGCGTTCGTTGACCACAAGCCGCTAACATTCGCGATGGCCAAGGTTTCCGAACTGTGGTCAGGCCGGCAGCAGAGACAGCTGGCCACGATCTCAGAGTTTACCACTGATGTTCAGCATGTGGCGGGTAAACTGAATGTAGTGGCAGATTCCCTCTCGCGCGCCGTGGCGGCCCCAGTCAGCGTAGGAATAGATTACGCAGCCATGGCCGCGGAGCAGGTTAGTGACACGGATGTGCGCGCGCTCCAGTCTGGACCAACAGGGTTAAGGCTGGAGAACAGGGTGCTGCAAGACGGTATGCCCCCCCAATCTGCAATGTCTCCACTGGACGGCCGCGTCCAGTAGTACCGGCCGCGTGGTGCCGCCGCGTTTTTGACTCGATTCATTCTTTGGCGCACCCGGGAGTGTGCGCATCGGTCAAAATGGTAGGAGAGAAATTTGTGTGGCCGAGTCTTCGCAAACAAGTTAAAGAGTGGGCAGCAGCCTGCACGGCGTGTCAACAAGCCAAAGTACACAGGCACACGAGGGCTCCTTTGGAGCCGTTTCACATTCCGGCCAAGAGGTTCGATCACGTTCATGTGGACCTCGTGGGACCCCTCCCGCCATCACAGGGGTGCACACACCTTCTGACAATGGTGGACCGTACCACGCGCTGGCCTGAAGTGGTTCCGCTGGCATCAACCACGGCAGAGGAGGTAGCGCGCGCGTTTTTAACAGCTTGGGTGGCGCGTTTCGGAGTTCCGTTGGACATTATGTCCGACAGAGGCCCTCAATTTGTGTTCGAACTTTGGTCGACCATGGCCCGCAGCCTGGGTGTCACAATTCACCGCACAACCGTGTACAATCCGCAGGCTAACGGGTAATGCGAACGTTTTCATAGGTCATTGAAAGCGGCTCTCAGAGCGTCACTGACGGATGCAAATTGGGTAGACAAGTTACCGTGGATTTTATTGGGGTTGCGTTCTGCGCCTAAAGACGACTTAGAAGCCTCCCCAGCGGAGCTTGTGTTTGCGCAACCACTTCGACTGCCTGGGGAGTTTCTCCCAGATAACCCAGTGCCAGACACCTCCCCGTCTCAGCTGTTGCGGACTGATGTGTATTGATTCTATCATGGCATGCATGCTGTTATTCTCTTGTTTGTTCTAAAATGTTTTGGTGGGGGGGGGGGTGTCCCCACATATGTGACCTACTTTGTGACTGATGTAAGGCCTCACATTTTAGATCAGAACAAAGACAGAGCTTCCTTGGAGATAACAGGAAGCTGCGAGGATGTTAGCTTTGGTATGCAGGGCTTGAGACTGTGGGGGTGATATTAGAGGATTAGAGAGGAGATGCATTGTTACTGGCGATTATAATGCAATGTGACCTGTGATGCAATGAGACTTGTGAACTGTGAGAGTCCTGGTATTTAAGGACGAGAGTTCCCTGTAATGTCCTCTTTCTTCTTTGAGATGTTGGCAAATGTGAATAAAGAAGCCTTGAGAGAAATCTGTCTCATCATTTTCACATTCCCAAAACACCATCCTTATGTACCAAAAATAACCCAGAAGCCCTCAACTTGGGGAAAACAAAGCAGGATTCCTTTGCCCAACAAAAAACTACATGGAGGGTTCAAACTCAGGAGAAGAAAAGGAAATTTTACCCCCAGGAATTGGCAAAACAGAATCTTTACACTCAAGCTAAGAAAAACATGCATGCATAAATTACAGGCACAGGGAACATCGGTGCAAAAATCTCTGGCTCGGAACACACAAATGCAGAAATTTCTGATGCAGGACATTCAAATGCAGAAATTTCTGATTTTGGAGACACAGATGTTGAGTTACTGATCATAGGGAACACTGGTGCAGACATTTCTGGTTTAGAACACATAAATGCAGAAACTTCTGATGCCAGACATTCTAATGTAGACATTTTTGATTGTGGAGAAACAGATATGAAATTACTGAGCTCAGGGGACCCAAGTACAGAAATTCCTGGCTCAGAACACACAAATGGAGAAATATCTGAAACTGGACACTCAAATACAAAAGTCTCTGATGCAGGACACCTTAAAGAAGGAATCTCTGATTTTGGAGACACAGATACAACATTACTGAGCTCAGGGAACATAGATGAAGAAATCTCGGGTATTGGAGACATAGATACATAATAACTGAGCTCAGGGGGTATTGACATAGAATTACTGAGTTCACAACCCGATGACAAGGGCGCACCAATCTCTGGAACAAACAATGGGTGCACACCAGATTCGGAGATGGCGGTTGGAGGTCTCCTGACCTCTTGCACATCAGGTGGAGGTCTCCTGATCTCTTGCACATCAGGTGGAAGGTGCATCTTGGATGATGGTGGAGTGTGGTCCACCTGTGACTCCTTCCCTGACACAGCCACCTCAAACAGGGAAGAAAGGCTAGGGGTGAGTGGGGTGTCACCACAGTCACTACAAGCTAGGCAAGACTTAACTAATAATGATGTTAAAAAAAAGTAAGAAAACATACTTGCCATAGCTACAGGTCCACTGCTGCAGGGGTGGCCACTTCTGGACGAGCAACAGGAACAACAGCATGCACCTCGGGCAGAACCAGAACAGGAACAGCTGGAGCTGTGGCATGTGCTCCAGGGACAGTGGGAGCTGTTGTGTGCACCTTAGGGATGGCTGAAGCAGCTGTGGGAACCTCGAAGACAGCTGAAGTAGATGTGTGCACCTTGGGGACAGCTGGAGCTATTGCTGGAGATGGGTGGTGATGTGGAGCAGGCACTGGAGCTGCTGTAGGTGAGAAGAAGAAGTAAGCACGGGCCCCCATGCAGCAGTTGTGGACCGGCACTGCAACTGCCGTGGGAATTGGTGTAGCAACAGTCCTGGGGGCCTGCTTAACTGAGTTCCGCAGGGCTGCAGTGGGAGGAGAGATAAAGGCTGGAGCTGTGGCCGAAGCTGCTGTGTGAACCTCAGAGATAGTGAAGCAGTTATGTGCAACTTGGGGATGGCTGGAGCTATTCCTGGAGCTGGGTGGTGCCATGGAGCAGGTACAGGGGCTGAAAGGCACCGTGGAACAGGCACTGGGGCTGAGAGGCACTGTGGAGCAGGCACTGGAGATGCTGTAGATGCAGATGAAGAAGTGGACACGTGCCCCCATGCAGCAGTTGTGGAAGCCGGAACTGCAACTGCCGTGGGTACCAATGGAGCAGCAGTCCTGGGGGCCCGCTTAACTGAGCTCCGCAGGGCTGCAGCGGGAGGAGAGGAAAAGGCTGGAGCTGAAAGTGCCAGAGCCAGGGGACGCTCCTTCGTCAGCACAGTCTCCGGTGTTGCAGACAAACCCCTCCCATGTCTGTGGTGTGGCTGCGAGGCTGGTGAGCGACTGGGAGAAGAGGAGGCCGAAACAAGAGGATGCTGCCCCGTTGGCTCAAACTCCGGAGTTTCCATTAAATTTCCCGCCAGCCCGCAATATGTCCTATGAAGGTTGGAGACAGTGGTGAGTAGTGCAGCCAGCTCAGGGTAACTCCACAAACCTTTATTTGCCTCCACTATCACAGCATACTCCAGGTTCTCCAGGGCTTCCTCCGGACTGTGGGAGGAGCGAGCTTCCGTAACAAAAGCCTGAATGAACCGGGCTGCCCAAAGTTCATCAACGCTGGGGTCACCGGCTGCCAACCTCCTTCTGCTTGTGGAGCCCCAGTATGCTGGTGTCCTGCTCCTACCAGGTTCACCAGCTGGATCGATTTTTGGCTGCAATCTTCTGTCATGGGTTCCTTTTCGGGGAGAAGAAGAGGATCCAATTGCCCAGTGAATCCAGTAAACCATTGTTTATTAAACACAAAATAATAATGCACATGGGTAGGAGAAACAAGAATATAAACCTGAGCAACGTGGGAAAAAATAGGAATGAATAATCCAGACAACGTGGTGAAAATCAAGGTGAGGTTAACATAAGAATGAAGCAATGAACACGGACTGACAAAGCACATATATAGATAGGGTGAATAATCAGTGATACGACACAGGTGAGGAGAGCAATCAAAAACCAACGGTTGAACGAATGAGGGAAACAGCTGACCGGACAGGCAGGGTTGACGAGACAGAAAGGATAAACAGCAAGCATGATAAATAAGAGAGAAGGGAACATAAAGGGTGGACAGGGGCTGCAGACCTGTCCAGAACAACTACAGTACCCCCCCCCCCCCAAGACATCCAAGACAGGATCCAAGACAGTCCTAGGGTAACACCCATAAGAAAAGGAAAAAAAAACCCAAAAACCCTCACAGTGTGGGTGGTGGGGGAAAAGGCCAGGCGCACTGAAACAAACTGTGACACCTGCCACCCCCACCACCGCACACCAAGGTCCAAAGCAGGTCAGATTGTCTTCCCGAGTCCCAGGGTCAAAGGACTGGAAGGCAAGGTGAGTCAGGGGGCCTATTCAAGTCCATGGGTCTCCAAACTGAAGCACATGATGGTTAGGGTGGCCTTCCAAAATCCAAAGGCCACTGGGAGGGTGAACACAGGGCATCAGGCGACCAACCAAAAATCAAGGGCCACCAAACAGGAGAAAACACATGAGCATCATGCTCAAAAAATAGCACACCATCCTTTTGTACAAAAAATAACCCAGAAGCCCTCAACTTGGGGAAAACAAAGCAGGATTCCTTTGCCCAACAGAAAACTACATGGAGGGTTCAAACTCAGGAGAAGAAAAGGAAATTTTACCCCCAGGAATTGGCAAAACAGTATCTTTACACTCAAGCTCAGAAAAAAATGCATGTAGAAATTACAGGCACAGGGAACATCGGTGCAAAAATCTCTGGCTCGGAACACACAAATGCAGAAATTTCTGATGCAGGACATTCAAACGCAGAAATTTCTGATTTTGGAGACACAGATGTAAAATTACTGATCACAGGGAACACTGGTGCAGACATTTCTGGTTTAGAACACATAAATGCAGAAACTTCTGATGCCAGACGTTCTAATGTAGAAATTTTTGATTGTGGAGACACAAATATGAATTACTGAGCTCAGGGGACCCAGGTGAAGAAATTCCTTGCTCAGAACACACAAATGCAGAAATCTCTGATACCAGAAACTCTAATACAGAAATCTCTGATGTAGGACATCTTAAAGAAGAAATCTCTGATTATGGAGACACAGATAAGACATTACTGAGCTCAGGGAACATAGGTGAAGAAATTCTCTGGTATAGGAGACATAGATACATAATAACTGAGCTCAGGGGGTATAGACATAGAATTATTGAGTTCAAAACCCGATGACAAGGGTGCATAGATCTCTGGAACAAACAACAGGTGCGCACCGGATTCAGAGATAGCAGTTGGAGGTCTCCTGACCTCTTGCACATCGGGTGGAGGTCTCCTGACCTCTTGTATGTCAGGTGTAGGTCCCTTGATCTCTTGCACATTGAGTGGAAGGTGCATCTTGGATGATGGTGAAGCGTGGTCCACCTGTGACTCCTTCCCTGACACAGCCACCTCAAACGGGGAAGAAAGGCTAGGGGTGAGTGGGGTGTCATCACAATCACCAGGAGATAGGCAAGACTTAACTAATATTGATGTTAAAAAGGTAAGAAAACATACTTGCCATCGCTCCAGGTCCACTGCTGCTGAGGTGACCACCTCTGGACAAATCACAGGAACCACAGCATGCACCTCGGGCAGAACCGGAACAGGAATAGCTGGAACTGTGGCATGTGCTCCAGGGACAGCGGGAGCCATTGCGTGCACCTCAGGGATGGCTGAAGTAGCTGTGTGAACATTGGGGACAGCTGAAGAAATTGTGTGCACCTTGGGGACAGCTGGAGCTATTACTGGAGCTGGGTGGTGATGTGCAGCAGGCACTGGAGCTGCTGTGGGTAAGAAGAAGAAGTAAGCATGGGCCCGCATGCAGCAGTTGTGGAGGCTGGCACTGCAGCTGCTGTGGGAACCGGTGTAGCAACAGTCCTGGGGGCTGGCTTAACTGAGCTCCGCAGGGCTGCAGTGGGAGGAGAGGAAAAGGCTGGAGCTGAAAGCACCGGAGCAAGGACATGGTCCTTCGTTGGCACAGTCTCCAGTGTTGCAGACAAACCCCTCCCATGTCTATGGTGTGACCGCGAGCCTTGGGAGCGACGGGGAGAAGATGAGGTTCCAATGTTACCAGAAGGTAACATTGGAGCCCTTTGGTTTGGACACCACAATGGAGCCCTTTGCCCTGTAGACAACAACATGGGAGTTTTAAACCACATAAGAGCTTCTAGCTCAGGCAGTAACATAGAAAGCTTATGCACTGGAAGTCGTACAGAAACTCAAAGCTCAGGGGATAACTCAGTAAACCTTAATCTGGACGCAGATAACAGAGGAGTTTGTAGCTCAAGGGACACAGATGCATGATGTTTTATTGCAGAGGACCCAAAAGCAGGAATTTCTAGCTCAGGGGACCCAGATGCAGACATTTCTAGCTCAGGGGACACAGATGCAGAAATTTCCAGCTCAGTGGTACAGATGAAGAAATTTCTAGCTCAGGGGGTATAGTTGCAGAGACTTCTAGCTCAGGAGACACAAATGCAGAAATTTCTAGTTCAAGGGACACAAATGCAGAAATCTCTGGCTCAGGGGACACAAATACAGAAATTTCTGGCTCAGAAAGGCTCATTCATCTTTACAAACAAACCTTTGGTATCTTGAAGCCTTTGCATAGACATTATTTAGCAGACTGAGACAACCTGTCAGAACGTGGGTTGGAGCCATGTTCTCTTCTTGTATTATAATTTATATTTTTTATCATCAGGACGTGTCTCCAACCCACATCCTCACTTTCAGTTTATTTTTTGGTTTTCTGTAATCACTATTGTTTATTATTTTGGTCCTGTTTGTCATTTTGTTTATCTAGTTCTATCTTGAGTTATTGGTTCAACACAGAAACGCCAAGCTTAAAACAGACGACTCTTCAGTTAGAAAGAAAATGGTTTTAGATTAGATTAGATTAGATTCAACTTTATTGTCATTACACATGTATGAATACAAGGTAACGAAACACAGTTTAGCATCCAATCAGAAGTGCAAAGGACAGCAGTGCAGTATATACGGTAATTAACAGTATGTGCAATTTAAGCAAATATATGCAAATATATGCAGCAGTGCAGAAAGTTAAGAGTACTGTTATGTGCAAATAATGTGCAATAAGTTAGATGTAGTTATGTAGTTATGCAGTTATGTACAGGTGAGGATGGTAAAAGATGATGGTAAGAGAGTCAGCGGGGAACTAAGTTCAATAACGTGACAGCTGTTGGAAAGAAACTGTTCCTAAACCTGCTGGTTCTAGTCCGAAGGCTTCTGAAATGTCTTCTGGAGGGGAGAAGCTGGAACAGTCCATGAGCAGGATGGTTGGAGTCCCTAAGAATGCTGCGTGCCCGGCGCAGACATCTTTTCCTGTAGACGTCCTCTATAGCTGGAAGTGGAGTCCCTGTGATGCGTTGGGCGGTTTTCACCACCCGCTGCAGCGCCTTGCGGTCAGCTACAGAGCAGCTCCCATACCAGATTGTGATACAGTTGGTCAGGGTGCTCTCTATCATGCAGCGGTAGAAGTTTCCCAGGATGTCAGTTGACAGATGGTTCTTCTTCAATGTCCTCAAGAAGAAGAGGCGCTGATGGGCCTTCTTGATCAGGCTGGTGGTGTTAACTGACCAGGACAGGTCCTCCGAGATGTGAGTCCCCAGGAATTTGAAGCTGGGGACACGTTCAACAGCTATCCCATTGATATGGATGGGGTCATGTGTCTCTTCCCTCTCCTTCCTGTAGTCCACTATGAGCTCCTTGGTTTTGCTGGTGTTAAGGAGCAGGTTATTGTCAGCGCACCAAGTAGACAAGTGCTCAACCTCTGCCCTGTAATCTGACTCGTCGTTGTCCCTGATGAGTCCAATCACCGTGGTGTCATCTGCGAACTTTATGATGGAATTGGATCCATACATAGGCCTGCAGTCATGGGTGTAGAGGGAGTAGAGGAATGGGCTGAGCACACAGCCCTGTGGTACACCAGTGTTGAGTGTGATGACGGAAGAACGGTTGGGGCCTGACCTAACATGCTGGGGTCTGTTGGTCAGAAAATCCATGATCCAGTTGCAGGTGGAGGTACTGATTCCCAGGTCCCCAAGTTTAGTGAGCAACTTGGAGGGGATAACTGTGTTGAATGCTGAGCTGAAGTCAATAAACAGCATTCTTGCGTAGGTGTTCTTGTCATCCAGGTGTGAGAGTACATAGTGCAGCGCTGTAGAAACCGCATCCTCTTTACTCCTGTTGCTCCGGTAGGCGAACTGATGAGGGTCCAGTGTAGGGGGCAGACCTTTTTTGAGCTGTGCCAAGACCAGTCGCTCAAAGCACTTCATGACTATGGGCGTCAGTGCCACAGGGCGATAGTCATTTAAGCACGATGGTGTTGAATGTTTCGGCACTGGTACTATTGAAGTGGTCTTGAAGCACGCTGGTACCACGGCCTGGGCCAGGGACAGATTGAAGATGTCTGTGAAGACCCCTGCCAGCTGCTCAGCGCATGCCCTCAGCACACGCCCAGGAATGCCATCAGGGCCAGCAGCCTTACGTACGTTGACATGACTCAGTGCATTACGGACGTCGGTGTGGGTGAGTGTGAGGTGGTGGAGGTCATCAGAGGGTGGGAAATTGATGTTCTTTTCGTTGTTGTCCTTGTCAAAACGAGCATAGAAGTCATTTAGCTCATTGAGAAAGGGCACAGTCATGGCTATAGGTATGGAGTTGCTGGGCTTATAATCAGAGATAGCTTGAATGCCCTGCCACATACGTCGGGGGTCAGAGTGCCCAAAATGTTCATCCACCTTCAGCTTGTAGCTGTGCTTGGCCTTCTTGATGCCCCTCTTCAGATCTGCCCTGGATGAACTGTAGGCCTGTGCATCACCAGATCTAAAGGTGCACCACTAAATTAGATGAAATCTATCTAGCTTGGAGAAATAAACTTTTAATTTATAAAAAAAAATCTCTTCGGAAAGCTAGAGCATATTATTCTGCATTAAGATAAGATAAGATAAGATAGGCCTTTATTAGTCCCACAATGGGGAAATTCCAGGATTGCAACAGTACAGGGATAGCAACACTCAAAGCAATAATCAGAAGGCAAGAAAAAACAAGAGCAGCGAGTATACATATGTACATATTACTATATATATATATATATATATATATATACACACAGTGCGGAGCATTGTGGTTGGTGGATGTGCAGCAGAAAGTCTAAGCTCTCTCTCCGCGGATGCGGCGGGCCAGCTGGATGTCTTTGGGCATGATGGTGACCCTCTTGGCATGGATGGCGCACAGGTTGGTGTCCTCGAAGAGACCCACCAGGTAGGCCTCGCTGGCCTCCTGCAGAGCCATGACGACGGAGCTCTGGAAGCGCAGGTCGGTCTTGAAGTCCTGAGCGATCTCCCTCACCAGGCGCTGGAAGGGCAACTTACGGATGAGCAGCTCCGTGGATTTCTGGTAGCGACGGATCTCTCTCAGAGCCACGGTACCGGGCCTGTAACGGTGAGGCTTCTTCACTCCGCCGGTGGCCAGAGCGCTTTTCCGAGCAGCCTTGGTGGCCAGCTGCTTCCTGGGGGCTTTTCCTCCAGTAGATTTACGGGCGGTCTGCTTGGTTCTTGCCATCGCTCTTTATTATTCTGTCATATTTCTTGCACACCGCCTAAACTCCAGCCCGGCACCCACATCGTTTTCGCTTCAGTTCTCCCAGTATGTTGAGTTTCTTCGTTAGCACTGGGTGGCGGTTGAGTGCTAGCTAGCTCTCCCCTGCTGTATCATCTCCTGCTGTAAACAGTGGCTTCATCCGCCGACTCGGGAGACCTTTGGGGCGATCTGTGTGTCTGTGATATATATATATATAGAGTGAAAGGTGAAGAAAGAAGAAGGAAGATAAAAAAAAGGCAGTTGCAAAAGGCAGCCAACTCATGTGGCGCCGGAACCGGAATTAATAGAAGAGAACAAGAATAATCCCCCGTTTCTTTTCAGTAATATTAGGCCATGTACCACTGGCTTTTAAAACTGCTGTAATTACACCTTTACTTTAAAAGCCAATGCTGGATCCAGCTAGTTATAGCTAACTATAGACCAATCTCTAATCTGCCTTTCATTTAAAAAATCTAAGAGTTGTTGCTAAACAATTATTTGACCACTTGCAGGGAAATGGTTTATTTGAAGAGTTTCAATCTGGGTTAGGAATTCATCATAGCAATGAAACAGCTTTAGTGAAGGTAACGAACCACCTTCTTATCGCATCTGATAATGGACTTGTTTCTGTATTTGTCCTTTTAGACCTTACTGCAGCTTTTGATACTAACGATTATAGTATTTTACTTGATAGATTAGAAGACCTTATTGGACTCAATGGAACTTTGTTGCTTCCTCTGTGGAAGGCGTATCAGTGGGATTGAGGAGATCCTCGAAGTATTCATTCCACCGCCCGACGATATCCCCAGTCGAAGTCGACAGCGCCCCATCCGCACCATACACAGTGTGGACAGGGAGCTGCTTTCCCCTCCTGAGCCACCGGACAGTTTGCCAGAATCTCTTTGAGGCCGACCGAAAGTCTTGTTCCATGGCCTCACCGAACTCCTCCCATACTCGTGTTTTTGCTTCAGCAACCACCCGAGCTGCACTCCGCTTGGTCTGCCGGTACACCTCAGCTGCTTCGGGAGTCCCACAAGCCAACCAAACTTGATAAGACTCCTTCTTTAGCTTAATGGACCCCCTCACCACTGGTGTCCACCACATGATTCGTTGGTTGCCACCACGAGATGCACCGACCACCTTCAGGCCGCAGCTCTGGGCCACCGCTTCAACAACAGAGGTGGAGAACATGGCCTATTCAGACTCCATGTCTCCAGACTCCCTCGGAATGTGGTTGAAGTTCTTCCGGAGGTGGGAGTTGAAGACCTCCCGGACAGGGGCCTCAGCCAGACGTTCCCAGCACACCTTCACTATACGTTTGGGTCTACCAGGTCTGAATGGCTTCCTCCCCTGCCATCGGATCCAACTCACCACCAGGTGGTGATCAGTTGACAGCTCTGCACCTTTCTTTACCCGAGTGTTCAAGACATACGGTCGCAGGTCTGATGACACGATAACAAAATCGATCATTGACCTGCGACCTAGGGTGTCCTGGTGCCAGGTGCACATATGGACACCCTTATACTTGAACATGGTGTTCGTTTTGGACAAACTGTGGTTAGCACAGAAGTCCAATAAATGAACACCACTCGGGTTCAGATCGGGCAGGCCACTCCTCCCAATCACCCCCCTCCAGGTTTCACTGTCGTTGCCCACGTGCGCATTGAAGTCCACAGTAGGACTATGGAGTCTCCAAGAGGAGCACTCTCCAGCTCCCCAGTCACAGACTCCAAAAAGGGTGGGTACTCTGAAACATCATTTGGTGCATAGGCACAAATGATGGTCAGGACCCGTTTCCCAACCCGAAGGCGCAGGGAAGTAACCCTTTCATCCACCAGGGAAAACTCCAATATAGAGGCAGCAAGGTGGGGGGATACAAGAATACCCACCCCTGCTCATCGCCTCTCGCCCGGGGCAACTCCAGAAAAGGCCAAGCTCCAGCCCCTCTCCAGGAGACTGTTCCAGAACCGGAGCTGTGTGTTGAGGTGAGGCCGACTAAATCTAGCCGGTATCGCTCAACCTCGTGCACCAGCTCAGGCTCCTTCCCCACCAGAGAGGTGACATTCCACGTACCAAAAGCCAGTTTAGAAAGCTTGGGATCAGTCTGCCAAGTTCTCCACCTTTGACCACCACCTAATCCGCATAGCACCGGACCCCCATGATCCCCTGTAGGTGGTGAGCCCACTGGAGGGCGACCCATGTAACTCCTTCGGGCTGAGCCCAGCCGGGTCCCATGGGTGGAAACCCGGCCACCAGACGCTAGCCATCGAGCCCCTCCCCCAGGCCTGGCTCCAGGGTGGGGCCCCGGTAACCCCATACCGGGCGGGGTACACTGAATCCTTGATATAGAATTTATCATGAGAGTCTGTTGGATCGTTCTTAGTCTGGCCCTTCACCCAGGACCAGTTTGTATTGGGTGACCCTATCAGAGGCAAATTGCCCTGGACAACATAGCTCCTGGGATCACTGCGGCACGCAACCCCCCCACCACCACGATAAGGTGACAATCCATGAGGAGGACGAGGGGGATGACTCGCCTATCACAGGGACTGAGGTTGCCAAGATGGTTAAAAATCTCTTTGGTGGCTGGGCCCTGGGGGTGGATGAGATCCGCCCTGAGTACCTCAAGACCCTGGATGTTGTAGGGCTGTCATGGTTGACACGCCTCTGCAACATTGCATGGAGGTCGTGGGCAGTGCCTTTGGCATGGCAAACCAGGGTGGTGGTTCCTCTTCTCAAAAAAGGGGACCGGAGGGTGTGCTACAACTTTAGAGGGATCATACTCCTCAGCCTCCCTGGGAAGGTCTATGCCAAGGTACTGGAGAGGAGAGTCCGGCCGTTGGTCGAACCTCGGATTCAGGAGGAACAATGTGGTTTTCGTCCTGGCCGTGGCACATCTGGCCAGCTCTTTACCCTCTCGAGAATTCTCGAGGGTTCGTGGGAGTTTGCCCAACCAGTTTACATGTGTTTTGTGGACTTGGAGAAGGCATTTGACCGCATCCCTCGTGGTTTTTTGTGGGGGGTGCTTCGGGAGTATGGGGTATCGGGCTTGTTGTTACGAGCTATTCGGTCTCTGTACGACCGTTGTGAGAGTTTGGTTCATATTGCCAACACTCGGTCGGACTCATTCCCAGTGAGAGTTGGACTCCGCCAGAGCTGCCCTTTGTCACCGATCCTGTTCATAATTTTTATGGACAGGATTTCTAGGCGCAGCCAGGGAATGGAGGGTGTCATGCTTGGTGACCACAGGATCTCATCTCTGTTGTTTGCAGATGATGTTGTCCTGTTGGCTTCATCCAGCAATGACCTACAGCTCTTGCTGGGATGGTTTGCCACTGAGTGTGAAGCGGCTGGGATGAGAATCAGCACCTCCAAGTCCGAGTCCATGGTCCTCAGCCAGAAAAAGGTGGATTGTCTTCTCTGGGTTGGGGTCAGGCTCCTGCCCCAAGTGGAGGAGTTTAAGTATCTTGGGGTCTTATTCATGAGTGAGGGGAAAATGGAGCGATAGATTGACAGACGGACTGGAGCAGCATCTGCAGTGATGCGGACGTTGTACCGGTCTGTTGTGGTGAAGAGAGAGCTGAGTTCTAAGGCAAAGCTGTCGATTTACCAGTCAATCTACGTTCCTACTCTCACCTATGGTCACGAGCTTTGGGTAACGACTGAAAGAACAAGATTGCGGATACAAGCGGCTGAAATGAGCTTTCTCCGTAGGATTGCTGGACTCATCCTCAGAGATAGGGTGAGGAGCTCAGTCATCCGGGAGAGGCTCAAAGTAGAACCGCTGCTCCTCCACATTGAAAGGAGTCAGTTGAGGTGGTATGGGCATCTGATTAGGATGCCTCCTGGACGCCTCGCACTTGAGGTGTTTTGCGCACGTCCCACTGGGAGGAGACCCCGGGGCAGACCCAGGACTCGGTGGAGAGACTATGTCTCCCAGCTGGTCTGGGAACGCCTTGGTATCCTCTCTGAAGAGCTGGAGCAGGTGGCTGGGGAGAGGGAAGTCTGGGCTTCTCTGCTTGAACTGCTGCCTCCACGACCAACTAGACACCAGCTATTGTGTCTAGTTGGACAAAACTAGACACACTAGTTGGACCAACTAGAATGACTTCAGTCATTCTAGTTGGTCCAAAAAACTTTAGAAATACCTTTCCAAATCAAACTCTTCATTTGGATGGGGTTACTCTTACTCTTCACAGTACTGTGAGGAACCTTGGAGTTATTTTTGATCAAGATCTGTTTTTTAATTCATATATTAAACTTGTTTCTAAGACTGCCTTCGCTCATTTGCGTAATATTATCAAGATTAGGAGCATCTTGTCTCAGACTGATACTGAGACGCTAATCCATGCTTTTGTTAGTTCTAGAATAGATTATTGTAACTCTTTATTATCAGGCTGTCCTAAAACATCTTTAAAAAAGTTTAACTGATCCAAAATGCTGCAGCAAGAGTTTTAGCAGGTACTAGAGATCTTATCTCTCCTGTTCTGGTCTCCCTTCATTGACTTCCCATCGAATTTAGAATTAAGTTTAAAAGGATTCTCAGTTACAAAGCTCTAAATAATCAGGCTTCTTTGTATTTAAAAGGCCTGAAATTACCTTATCATCCTAAAGGAGCACTACACTCCCAAAATGCAGGATTGCTTGTAATACCTAAAATCTCCAAAAGTACAATTGGAGGCAGAGCTTTCAGTTATCAGGCTCCTCTCCTTTGAACCAGTGGCCAAACTGGATTCGGGAGTCAGACTCGATCTCTGTTTTTAAGAATTGGGTTAAAACCTTCCTTTTTGACATAGCCTGTACTTAGGGTGGGATCAAATGACCCTGAACCAAAAGTCAAAGTCAAAGTATCTTTACTGATCTCCTTTGGGTGAAATTTGTCTTGGAAAGAGGGATCTACTGCACATCAAAAACACATACAGTACATACAACCAATAGATAAATAACCACCAAAAATAAAAATCAGCATAATTCACCAAAGTGGAAATACAGTGCAATTGTCTGCTCAACTTCACAGTCTCCCAAACTTCTGTTCACCTGACTTATTCGCTCATTAATGAGCTTCACCGACAAGGGAATGAGTGAATGCTTGTATCGATTATATTTACAGAGAGGGACCCTATACCTTCTTCCCGAATTCATTAAAACATATTCAGGATACAATACATGAGAACCATCAGAGAGAAGGCAATTTGCCTTTCTGAGGGTGGCTTGTTCAAACAGATCTCCGGAAGTAGAAAGTGCCGCCATACCCATGATCTTTCCTGCTATCTTTATCAGATTTAATATCTGAGCTTTTGATTTAACCGTTAAATTGCCAAACCAGCTGGTGTCATGTCCTGGTGAGAGGGCACCCCCTCCTTCCTGTTTTCTTCTCCTCAGGTAATCAACGCACCTTGGAGATTAGACACACCTGCTGCCTCTGCTCAGCCAGCGCTTATAAGGCTGATCTCTTCAGTGCCTCAGCGCTGGCTCATTTGGGTATACTGCCTCGCTACAAATGGAGCAAGTATTGTTTAATGCTTTTGGTGAAGTTCTCGCATTCACCTTTTCCTCTCCCCTCCTTTCCTTCCTCAGGTTGCTGCCACCTGTGGGGGTATGTCGTCGGGGACTGCGTGCACTCACCTGCTCCATCATCCACACTCAGCTACAACTGTTCTCCACCCGGTCAGGCACCACCAGCTCAAGTCCTCTTCACCTTCCAACCAGCTTCAACCTGCTGGTTTGTCTCTTCCCACTGGGGTTCCTGTCGGATCGCCTGTTCAGCCCACGTCAGTGGCAATTCGTTCATTCCACATCATTGTCTCCATTTCTCCTCTAACAGCTCTCATCTCTCCTCCTGCAGGCCACTTCCTCTGGCGAGTGACGTTTTCTGTAGCTGTGCTCCACTCCTCTTGAAATTTAATAAAGTTACAAATGTATTTTTGTGTTTGAGTGTTCCTTTGTTGCTGTATCCTGCATGTGAGCTGTCAAATTTAATTAGTCATGACAGCTGGTGATATAATACCGTAACACAGACTCAGCGGTTGCCCTGGAGAAAATCAACATAATATTTCTACAGACACCAAACAGGATGAGCTGACGAAGAAAATGCAGACGCTGGTGGATTTGGGCACAAACACTTGCCACTTGCATGTGCCAGCTCAAATCATTATCAATGTGAACACCAAGTTATTTATATGACTTAACCTGTTTGATATTATGACCATGTATGGCCATAGGACTGTGATCATCATCTGACCTGGGGTCCACCAGCATGTCCACTGTCTTTTCTGCATTAATCTGCAGCTGATGGTCATCACACTAGTTCACAAACCCATCCACCCCAGATCTGTGGCTGTTTGAGTTGACATTAGTTTTTAGCAAACTCAGTATTACAGTGTCATCTGAAAACTTAACCACATATTGGTCCTGCTGAGAGCTGACACAGTCATTAGTATTCAATGTAAATAAAAACAGTGAGCTGACACAGCCCTAAGGGGCCCCGGTGCTACTCAATACAATATCAGAGAAAACAGAATTAAACTTAAATAAATATAGATGAACACTGATTAAGAAAATTAAGAGACTATGATAATCCATATCCACACACACGGCAAGAATAGTTCTTTTGACATTCCATGTCAATGTACTTTAAAAAAAAAGAAAACTAAACAAAACAAACAAAAAAACTTATGACTGACTTGAGTAGACATCAATTATCCCCAGTTGGAGGAAGTCATTTGACACAGAGTGAGGAAATTCAAACTCTGAAAATATGCTATTATGCTGAACATAAACTACAAGAGATGGAGAATGATATTGATCCCGATAACCACTTTTTCAATAATATTCATAATCATTGGGAATATTACACTGAAAAGCAATTCAAAAGTCAAGTGCAACTAGATGGTAAACTATCAATAATACACTTCAACAGCAGAAGTCTTAACAAAAACTTTCCACAGATTCAGGACTATTTAAAACAGCTAGACAGAAAATTTACAGCCATCGCAGTCTCTGAAACTTGGCTTAATGAAGAGCAGGCTCCCCTGATGGCAATAGAGGGATATCAGATGTTTCATATTAACAGATCTCAAAAAAAGGGTGGTGGTGTTGCACTGTATATTGATGACCTGTATAGGTGTAAACTTGTAAATGGAGTGTCCTTTGCACTACCAGGGATTTTAGAATGTGTTACCGTTGAGATTGAGATTGAGATTGAGATTGAGATTCAACTTTATTGTCATTACACATGTATGAATACAAGGTAACGAAACATGACTTGGCATTTGGGCACACTCTGCAGAGCGCATCCAAGGCCGGGGCAGCCGCTAGGCGCCAGTCATAAAGAAAAAAGGGAAAAAAAAAGAAAAGAAAATGGATATGACACAGTAGGCGAGAAAAAAAAAAAACACGTTTTATCAGAATGACGCTCGGCAAGTGAGCGAAATTCTGATTGCAGGCAAAAAAAAAACCCTCAATGCACATTTAGCAGACATTTAGCAGGATATCACACACAAAAGTTGAGAGGCAGTGAATTGTATGCATGTAGTGTTGTATGCATTGTGTAGTGTAAATGTAACAGTTGTTAGTGAGCAGCAGAGGGCGCCTCCTGGCAGTGGATAGATGTTATAATCATGTGACTTATAAACAAGTCCAGAGTCCAGAGTCTATCTCTCTTGCTCTCTCGCTTGCTTGCAGAAGGCACATGGGCATTGTCCTTGAGGGTCCAATCCGCTGACGACAAACAACTGATTGTTGATTGTTTGGGTAGACATAAGAGCCGGTCCTTCCGCTTATCTCAATCAGGAGGAATGTAAACACGGGGCAAACAAGGTCAAATCAAATCAAATCAGCACAGTGCACTCAGAGAATAGAATTTGTCCTCACCCGTGTAATTCTGTGCTTCCATTATATGTGCAGGCTTAAACTGTTTTTCCATGGAGAGCACAGGGCTTCAGATGTATTCCTTCACTGAATCACTGTCATTCAGTTCACCGTTTGCCGCTACTCGTGCCCTCCCCAACTGGTTGAATTTGATGAAGGAGCTTGCCGGGTCCGCTTTGATCAGCTCTCTCACCTTCCTTCAATTTCTGATGCATCAGGGAACTCCACAGCCAAAAATAGAAGTCCTGAGGTCATAACCAATAATGTTTCCACAGACGCATGAATTCCAATGTCCATGAGTCTCCTCGTAGGTTCCAAGTCTTGGGCTCCCCCTTGGCCCAATTCTCTTTGAAAAATAGTGACAATAGCACATTTAAGCCGCTTCCAAATCCATAATTTCCGTTTAGATTAAGATTCAGCAGAAGAAGAGCGACTAAACACAGGCAAAAACGCAACATTGCAAAAGCTGGGAATAGATCATGAAGGCAGGGGAGGAGGGAAGAAAAATGCGACTGCTCTCTCTCAAGGCAAGAAGGAAAAGTTGACCAAGTTAAAACAAAAAATTTAATTATAAGTTGTATATATAGAATGCCAGGAACTTGCATTGAGACATTCAGCGATAAATTAGTCAAGCTGTACAATAATATTACTAGTAAGAAAATGGTAGTAATTTGTGGAGATTTCAATATTGATTTACTAAATCCATATCAACAAAATGTAATTACAGAGTTCATGAATTCTATGTACAGTATGAGTCTATATCCCACAATAACACATCCCAGTAGAATCACAGTTCACACTGCTACACTTATTGACAACCTGTTTGTTAATATTATTGATAAGAAAATAGAAAGTGGATTATTGATAAATGATATAAGTGACCATTTGCCAACCTTTGCACTTATCCATGGCCACACGGAGGCCAATACAGAAAAAAATTTAAAATTGTTCAGATACAAATCACAAAATGCAATCAGTTCTTTTAAAGAAGACTTGCTGAAGCAGGACTGGACAAAAGTCTATGTATCAGATGTAAATGAAGCCTATGACACATTTATGAACATTGTGACCACTCTTTATGAAAAAAAAATTGTCCATTAGTAAAGAAAAAGCTTAAACAGAAATTTGTTGATAAGCCATGGTTAACCAAAGAATTACAAAAGGCGTGTAAAAAGAAAAATTTATTATATAAAGCTTTTCTAAAGAAAAGGACAAAAGAAGCAGAGCAGCAGTATAAAACATACAAAAATAAGTTAACATATATAATGAGATGTAGTAAAAGAGACTATTACAGTAAAGAACTGGAGAAAAACAGAGACAATATTAAAAATACATGGACAATACTTAACAATATTCTTGGAAATAAAAACAGAAATACAAGCTACCCAACCAATTTTTCAAAAAATAATACAACGACTCAGAGTGTGAATGCAGTTTCACCTGTGGATGAATTTAATAACTTTTTTGTTAACATTGGTCCTAATTTGGCTCGAGAAATACCCATTACGGCACCTACGGGTGATACAATAAGCAAAAACACTGCTATAAAAGACTCCATTTTCATAAAGAACACAGACAAGAGAGAGGTCGTTGAAATTGTTAAATCGTTTAAAAGTAAGACATCTACGGACTGTGATGGTATTGACATGCTCTTAGTCAAAACTATTATTGAATGCTAAGTGAAACCACTGACGTATATTTGTAACCTGTCTCTCCAAACAGGTATATTTCCCAATACAATGAAAATAGCTAAAGTAATTCCGATATACAAGACGGGTGACAGAGGGGAACTTTCAAACTATAGACCAATTTCACTACTGCCGCAATTTTCCAAGATACTTGAAAAAATATTCTGTGAGAGAATTGACAACTTCATAATGAAGAATAATTTATTGTGTGAGCAGCAATATGGGTTCAGACACAAGAGGACAACTGCATTTGCTCTAATGGAATTTATAGAAAAAATATCAACTGCCGCTGAAAATAAAGAGTATTCAGTTGGGGTATTCCTGGATCTTAAAAAAGCATTTGATACAGTGGATCACAATTTATTATTAAAGAAACTACAAAATTGTGGTATTGGGGGGGGGGGGGGTAGCACTGTCCTGGTTAAGTAGTTACTTAAAGAATAGATATCAATATGTATGTGTTGGTAACAAAAACTCACAGTTACTGAAGGTTACTTGTGGAGTCCCACAGGGTTCAGTTTTGGGGCCATTGTTATTCAGTATGTATATAAATGATATATGTAAAGTCTCAGAAAAAAAATGGATTTAATATTGTTTGCAGATGACACTAGTCTAGTATGCAGTGGAAGCAATTTGGAACAACTTTTGGATACACTCGGAAAGGAATTAGGAAAGCTTAAACTGTGGTTTGATTCAAACAAATTAACGCTCAAATTAAGTAAGACAAAATTTATAGTTTTTAACAACCATCACAACAACTTAGTATCTAAACTCAGTGTAAATGGTGTATAGATCAAAAGGGTATCTGAAACTAAATTTCTTGGAGTAATAATTGATAATAAACTGTGTTGGAAGTCACATGTTAATTATATTAAAGGTAAAATATCTCAATCAATTGCAATACTACACAGAGCGAAATATTTGCTGAATCAACCCACATTATATACTTTGTATCATTCATTAATACTCCCATACATGACATATTGTACTGAAGTATGGGGAGATACATATAAAACAAACATATATCCAGTCTTTATGCTTCAGAAGAGAGCTATTAGAATAATAAACAAAGCTGCTTACAGGGAACCAACAAACCCACTCTTTCTTAAATTAAAAGTTCTCAAGTTGAAAGATCTGGTTGACTTTAAAACTGCAGTAATAATGTTTAAAGTGAAGAATCTAACCAAACCTATATACTGTAATGTGATTGTGGTTTTAACCTTGTGACTACATTATTTTAATTGCTTTTAATTCTAGATCTAGTTTGTTTCGGCTTCAAATACATCATAATTGTTAAATATATCTTATTATACCTAACTCAGTACTGTTTGCCTGTTGAAATATATATTTTACAGCTAATATGACCCCATAACTACAATATGGCACCTGGCGATCAAGTTTTGGCAGCTGATCACTTTTTGTCACAATACCGCTGGCTGGAGCAGATACATCCCATGATGTCTCAACAGTCTCTCCATGATTTTCACACAGATCAGAGCAATTTATTGCACAGGAAGCTAAACGTTTCTACAGGCATTCTGAAGTGAGAGCCGTGGTGACATCACTGAGAGCATGTGTTGAACGCCCAGACCCATGGTTTGAAGTGATAATTTTGCCACAAGAGAGGAATCTGAAACACACACAGAGAATACATATTTTAATACCTAATAGCGATAACTTGCCGACATTACAATGTACTACGGCAGACTTAACTCTTTGAGTGTGAGAAGTTGTGTGCCCCTAGTGGCAGAGTGCAACACTGCACCTGTCTTCTCACTGACATGATCGCCTGCCTTGGGAATTTGTACTGATTGTACTGATTTCCCAGTTTCAAAAGGTGGCAGACATCCATTGGAGGACATGTAATACACCAAAGAAGAAGAACTCCTCATTTCCTTTTCCTGTTTTAGCATTTAGCCCAGAGAGCTAATATGTCCGCAATCATCATCGTCACTTTTCTGGCTTTGTACACTGAAAATAACCGTGGGATACAAGCGAAATTTATGTGGGATAATCATAAGACTTTGTAGATGTAGTACAGACTTTAAATTACCGACAGAATGTAAAATATGGACCATGATGTGTGAAAAGATAGTAACCACGCCAGCCAGCCATTCACCCACCCAGCCAGCCCCCCTTTGTCAACAGTAAGTGACTTATTTGGTTTTTTTAAATGTATTGATTTCTTGTTCACATACTTTGAAGATAAGATGATGTAACCCAGTGTTAAAAACGTTAATAAAAAAAGGGGTCACTCATTTCACAATGGGAATAAATATTTTGAAGATAAATATATAAATAAATATAAGTTCATGGAATGTATCCATAACTAGTTAAAAACATTTCTAAGGGGCTCTGATGGGGTTCCTAGTGTTTTTATTTGGTATAGTGAGCAACCAATGGCTGCGTCGTTTGTTTGGCAGCATCAGCCAATGGGGTAACGCCAGCCAGTGGGGTCATGCGCTCTCTCGCTCGGTCTTGGTGTAACCTGCAGAACGCTTTCAGTCGCAGTAGAGACATCAACCGAGAGAGCGCGTTCCCTTACTGAGATGATGAGCTAACGTGCTAGTAGCAGCCTTTGCCTGGATAAAACCCTTGAGATTGGTAAGCCTAAACCAACATGAGAAATGAGGTATTGCTGTATTGTCAAATTCTAATACTTTTTTGTTAAATTTTAAAATTTGAATCCAAAGGCTGTGAATTCAGGTGAGCGCGGGGATCTCCTTAGGAGCACGTGTTGCTTGGCATGATAAGTGCCATTCATTGTGTATGTGAAATGCTAACCGCTAGCTTAAAATGCTAACCTCCGATGCTAATTCCGGCTAGGTTTTTCATGGGAGAAAGTTATTTTTTCAAGGCTGTGGTAAATAGCAAAGGTCCAGTTCCCCGTGCTATTGATTGTTATTTAAGAGTGAATGTTACACCTGTGGTTTATATGTGTTTAAAAATGTAAATTGAGATAAGTTGTGCTAGCACACTTTTTTTTTTCTTGTCAAGTGCTTTCAGATGTACTTGACTTATTTATTTTTGGTACCATGTCCTAGTTTAAGTTTTGTATTCTGACCTATCCTGTTGGTCAGGTTTCTTTTTTTAACCTGGATTCAGAAGAACGTGGATCTCCAGATCCGGATGGCGAGCCGAAGCCCGAACCCTATTAACTGCTAGAGGTGATCCAACTGGTCACCTGGAACTGATACAAAGGGACTGAACACACTGTAAATATATTTGGGGTATTTTATTTTATTTTATTATTTTTTTATTATTGTATTCACGAGCGCTCTATGTTTGTTTAAGTGTACACAACTTTAAAAAATACACATATTTGCAAGTTCCCATACTTGTGTGTGTGTCATCTGTTGTTACGCCCTCCAGGCTCCTACAAACCTAGAATCTATCTGACCTGGCCCAATTGTCCCTTCTGTCCAGGTGGTAAGGTTAAAGGTAACTACACTGCCTTACCCAGTACTACCAAAAGGGTACGAGGCTGCACCTAAAGTTGGTGTTGGTGTTACACACAGTAGGTGTTACAAAAAAAAAAAAATCTGTCTTGCCAGCCAGGAGCCTGGAGCGTTGCGACAACAGATGTGGATTCTGTTTTGACCCCTGACCAAACAGTTCATATACTGTCAAAATGGATTTTGTTGCAAAATATGGTGTCAAAGTTCCAAATGCAGTCATTGTCAGTGGTGTGGTCGACATAGAAAAAGGCAAAGACGTTTTTAAGTTCCTAGAGCAACATGGCACTGTTCGCAGAGTACTTAGCATTGATGATAACTCGTCTGAATTTGACAAAAGTCACATGGTAGAGTTCGAGTCTGAATTAGCTGTTGAAACAGTAGCACCTGCGTTGCCGTATTTCTTTCCATCCACTGACAATTCTGATGTTAAGTACTGCATTCAAGCCTTAACTGATGTGTACACTAAAACTGTAGGGGGCAGTGTTACTGAGGCTTATCTTAGCACCCTGAGTGGTTTAGCTAAGTTAAGTGGAAAAGGTTTTGAAGAGGTGTTACGGGAGGTTATGTCCACAATAAGGAAGTCTATTGAAGCTGCTGAGACAGCTAAAACGGTCTCTGTCGATGTTGATTCTGCTTCCCCTACTGTAGAACCTACACAAAGTGGAGTCTCTCCTCCAATCCAAGTTGAAGTGCCTCGCACCTCTAAAACCACTCAAGCACTCTTCCAAAGCCCTCTTAGACCAAACTTGACACCTCAAATGTTGAGTCCAGCTGATTTTAACCCACCCGAGGTTCAGAAAATCGTAGTCGAGCATGTCATTAAAAATGCAGAGAAGCCGTCAAACACCCATTCCTCCTTGAGAATCAGAGCTTTCTCTGGCAGTACGCCAAGACTGTATACTGAAGCTGATTATGAAACATGGCGTTCACATGTTGACTTGATGATGGAAGATACTTCTTTGTCTGACTTGGAAAAATCTCACAAGATCCTTGAAAGTCTTCTTGCTCCTGTGTCTGATGTTATTCGCCCTCTTGGGCCTGAAGCTACCTCTGCTGACTATCTTCAGATTTTGGACTCAGCTTTTGGGACTGTTGAAGACGGTGAGGAACTGCTTGTGTGATTCATGAACACTTTCCAAGATTATGGAGAAAAACCCTCTGCATATCTGCATCGTTTGCAGGTGGTGCTCAATCTCACAGTGTGTAGAGGCAGTCTAGAGCCACAGGAAGTGGACAAACAGCTTCTCAAGCAGTTTAACAGAGGCTGTTGGGATGATAATCTGCTAAAGGAGCTACAGCTGGAACTAAAAGATAAACATCCACCTGCGTATGCAGAGTTATTGCTTCACCTTCGCACTGCTGAAAACAGACAAGAAGTTAAAAACGCATGCATGAAAAAACATTTGGGCGCCACAAAACCAAAAGCAGCCTCCTGTGAACAAACAGTCACCAAAACAAGTACAAATAGTGAAGTAGAGTCTGACAGTCTGGAAGAACTGAAAAAGCATGTCGCTGATCTAAGAAGCCAATTAGCTGCTGTCGTGAAACAAAAGAAACAAGCACCACCGAAGAAAGACCCAACTAAGAAATCTGAAAATAAAAAACCTGACCATGACAAACCTGAAAACTTACCTTCGTCCAGCCGTCCCAGTACTAGGCCCAAACCACGGTATTGCTTCCGCTGTGGCGAAGATGAGCACATTGTAGCCACTTGTGAGTCAGAGCCAAACCCTGCACTTGTAGCTGCAAAACGCAAAGAATTAAGAGTAAAAAGACAGATTTGGGACAGTCAGAACCCCACATCCTCTTTTAAACTGAAGTCTACCCCTGTTGCGGGACAAACAGAGGCTAGTTCAGAGATGACCTGTCCCAAACCAAAAGCTCCATCCAAGACACGTGCTAAACTGAAGTCACACTCCAAAACAGACCCCTTTAACTTTCCTAATGGTCTAATTGGTACCAAAAGTACAGCACAAGTGAAAGTGAATGGCTGTACTGTGAGCTGTTTGTTAGATGCGGGCTCCCAAGTGATTACCGTCCCTGAGTCCTATTACAGACGGTACTTATCCAACCATGAGATTAAGCCACTTTTTGAGCTGTTAGAAGTGGAGGGAGCTAACGGTCAGAGTGTACCTTACTTATGCTACATTGAAATGCATGTCACTTTCCCAAAAGACTTTCTCGGTATTGAAGCCGAAGTGCCAACACTTGCCTTAGTGGTTCCCGATGTACGTGCAGCTGATCAGTCATTAGTGTTAATAGGGACAAACACATTAGATGTACTTTACAAGCTGTACTCTGATGTATGTTCTGAACTGCAGCCAACCATGTCACTTGGTTATAAGGCAGTGTTAAAAGTTCTTGAGCGACGGCACAGACAGTCCCAAGACACTAGCCTTGGTTTAGTAACCATGCACAACAAAGAGCCACAGTTAGTTCCTGCAGGCCAAACAGTTGTTCTAGATGGCGCTGTAGCTGTGTCAGCCGGCAACAGTGAAAAATCTGTCTTGTTAGAACAACCGTTAATGTCAGCCTTACCTGGTGGTATCCTAGTAAAACCATGTCTCATAGACTTACCTGAAAGAGCACCTTACCTTGTTCCAGTTATACTTACCAATGAATCAGAACATGACGTGACAATCCCTCAGAAGTGTGTCATTGGAGAAATCTGTGCATATCAACGAGTCCTATCGCAAGAACACTCCGTGAAAGTTACAAAGTCCAAAACTGAACAAAAGCCCACTCTGAAGTTCAACTTTGACTCTTCCCCCATTTTTTTTTTTTTTTTTTTTTTCTCCTCTCGGCGCCACACCAGTCGGCTGCCTTTTGCAACAGCGGCTCGATTCCGAGTTTTTTTTTCCCTTCCTCTCTCTTTTGATCACTTTTTTTTTCACCCCACTTATATCACGGACACACAGATCATCCCAAATGTCTCCTGAGCCGGTGGACGGAGCCACTGTTTATAGCAGGATACGATATAACAGGGAAGAGCTGCTAGCATTTAACCGCCACCCGGTCCCACTGGAAAAACTCGACATACCGAGAGAACTGAGGCGAAAACGCCGCGGCTGCCGGGCTGGAGTAAGGCGGAGGACAAAAAATATAAGGTACAGACCCTCCCTTCCATCTGTTGTCATGGGAAATGTACGGTCGATACTGGGAAAGTTAGATGAGCTAGCGGCTATCTCCCGTTATGATAGCACTTACCGGGAGTGCTCTCTCCTTTTGTTTACTGAGACGTGGCTAACTGAACTAGCAGCAGATGCTAACATTGAGCTGGAGGGTTTTCACACGATACGAGCTGACCGAACACCAGAGAGTGGCAAAACTAGGGGCGGTGGAGTGATCATGTATGTTAACAACAACTGGTGCAGACCGGGACATATCACTGTTAAACAACGACACTGCAGCAAAGACATTGAGTTGCTAGCTGTTAGCATGAGGCCTACATATCTCCCGAGAGAACACTCACACGTGATCTGCATTGTTGTTTATGCAAATCCGACGGCGAACGCTGGGACAGCGCGTGACGTCATCCATTCAGTAACCAGCAGGCTGCAGACAGAACACCCAGATGCTCTTCTCCTCATCTCAGGCGATTTCAACCACGTTTCACTGTCTCCCATTCTGCCCACTTTCACCCAGTATGTCACATGCCACACTAGAGACAATAAAACACTGGATTTGTTCTACGCAAACACTAAGGAGGCGTACACCTCATCACAACCCCCCCCACTTGGGAGATCGGATCACAACTTGGTTCATCTCCGACCGGTGTACAAACCCCTAGTGCACAGACAACCTCCGGCCATGCACACTGTGGAGTTATGGTCTGAGGAGACAATGGACACTCTAAAGGACTGTTTTGAAGCCACTGCCTGGAAGCAGCTCTGCGATCCACATGGTGAGGACATCGATGGCCTCATTCACACCTTCACGGGCTACCTCAGCTTCTGTGTGGACAAATCCGTTCCCACCAAGACCATACGGCGTCACTCAAACAACAAACCCTGGATCAACCCTGAGATAAAAAACACTTCTGAGAGAGAAGAAGAGGATCTTCAGGTCGGGGAACAGGGAGATGCTGAAGTCCGTACAGAGGGAGCTGAGGAGAAAGATCAGAGAAGGCAAGGACAGCTTCAGGAAGAAGATGGAGGACAAGCTGCAACAGAGCAACATCAGCGGGGTCTGGAGAAACCTCAAAACCATCTCGGGGCTCCAGAATACCTCCCCCCAGGCCACGGGGGGCAGGGAGTGGGCGAACAACCTGAATCTGTTTTTCAATAGATTTGACCAACCGCCCTCCCCCCTGTCTGCACAACAACCACTGCTGCCTCTAAGAAATCAAGTCCTGCTACCCACTCCCCACTCCACCGACACCCCCCCCACTCCCAACACACAGCCCCCCATCCTGACCCTGACCAAGACCCAGGTGAGGACGGAGCTGAGGAAGATCAAGGCGAGGAAGGCGTCGGGACCGGACGGCATCAGCGCAAAGCTCCTCAAGTCCTGTGCAGACCAGCTGTGTGGGATTGTGACGTATATCTTCAACATGAGCCTGAAACTGGGGAGGGTACCACAGCTGTGGAAAACATCTTGTGTGGTACCTGTACCAAAAACTTCCCACCCCAAAGACCTGAACAGCTTCAGACCGGTGGCCTTGACGTCCCACTTGATGAAGACCCTGGAGAGACTGCTCCTTGCTCATCTCCGCCCCCTGGTGGAACCAGCAATGGATCCACTCCAGTTCGCCTACCAGCATGGCATTGGGGTGGAGGATGCGGTGATCTTCCTCCTTCACCGTTCTCTGTCCCACCTGGAGAAGCCCGGGAATATGGTGAGGATCATGTTCTTTGACTTCTCCAGTGCTTTCAACACCATCCAACCGATGATCCTGAAGGACAAGCTGCTGCGCGCAGGGGTGGACCAGCACCTGTCATCATGGATCCTGGACTACCTCACGAACCGGCCTCAGTTTGTGAGAACCCGGGACTGTGTTTCCGACACGATCATCAGTAGCACGGGGGCCCCCCAGGGAACGGTGCTGGCTCCCTTCTTGTTCACTCTTTATACTGCGGACTTCTCACACAACACAACACATTGCCATCTACAGAAGTTCTCTGATGACTCTGCGATCGTTGGTCTCATCTCCAGCGGAGATGAAGCTGAGTACAGAGGGCTTATCCAGGACTTTGTGGACTGGTGCCATCGGAACTGCCTCCAGATCAACGCGAGGAAAACTAAGGAGCTGGTGGTGGACTGCCGCAGGCATGGGCAGCCCCTCACAGCACCAGTAAATATACAGGGAACAGACATCGAGATGGTGACATCCTACAAGTACCTGGGTATTCATCTGAACAATAAACTAGACTGGTCACACAATACTGACGCACTCTACAAGAAGGGACAGCGCAGGCTGTTCCTGCTGAGGAGACTCAGGTCTTTTGGTGTACAAGGGGCGCTGCTGAAGTCATTCTATGACACGGTGGTGGCATCAGCCATCACTTTTGGAGTGGTCTGCTGGGGCAGTGGCATTACTGCAGCCGATAGGAAGAGACTGAACAAACTGATTAAGAAAGCTAGCTCTGTCCTGGGGCAACGCCTTGATCCGATGGAGGAGATAGGAGAGAGAAGGACGGTGGCTAAACTGTCATCTCTGCTGGAGTCCGAGTTCCACCCTATGCAGGACATACTGGATGCACTGAGGAGCTCATTTAGCAGCAGACTACATCATCCCAGGTGCACAACCGAGAGGTTTCGTAGGTCCTTCCTACCAACGGCTGTCAGACTGTACAACCTAAGCAGGGCTGCTCGCAGAGATAGCAAAAAGACGTAACAAACTAATAGTTGTTTTTTTTTTTTTTTTTTTTTTTTTGAATGCAAAAGATGCAATAGACTTACACAATGGTCCTCTCCGGCATACAACTAGGAACATACCGGTCGCTATGGAGGGTGAGAATATGTATGGGCACATAATCATACCATGTAGGATAACTAAATAGACGGTTATGCTGTTTCATCCCACCTAGCAACAATGCTCTGCACTGTGTGTGTTTATATATTTACATATTTATTCCATCTAGCTACAATGCTCTGCACTGGGTGTGTTTATATTTATATATCTATATATTTATTCCATCTAGCTACAATGCTCCGCACTGTGTTTTTATATATCTACATATTATTCCATCTAGCTACATTGCTCTGCACTGTGTGTGTTTATATACTTGCATATTTATTCCACCTAGCTGCAATGCTCCATACTGTGGGTGTTTATATATTTACATATTTATTCCATCTAGCTACAATGCTCTGCACTGTGTGTTCATATATTCATATATTTATTCCATCCAGCTACAATGCTCTGCACTGTGTGTCTGTGTGTGTGTGTGTGTATATATATATTTTATAGTAATATGTACATATGTATATTAGCTGCTCTTGCTTGCTTGTTTTTTCTTGCCTTCTGATTGTTGCTCTGAGTGTTGCTATCCCTGTGCTGTTGCAATCCTGGAATTTCCCCGTTGTGGGACTAATAAAGGCTTATCTTATCTTATCTTATCTTATCTTAGCGCTGAATGGAAAGAGCACCTAACAGAAAAACTCAGTCAAATACCTGAAGTATTTGCCCAGAACGATTTTGACTTTGGCAAAACAGATCAAGTGACACACACAATCAAACTATTGGATGAAACACCGTTCAAACACAGAGCACGTCCCATACATCCAAATGACCTGGAAGCGGTCTGTAAGCATCTCAAAGAACTTCAACAAGCAGGCGTGATAAGAGAGTCCACTTCCCCATTTTCTTCGCCTATTGTAGTGGTGCGAAAGAAAAATGGCGATTGTAGCCCGTGTATTTGTGCCTACATATGTTTAAGCATAAAGTGGATGCTGAGATTACATATGGAGATTGACCTCACGACCGAAGGGGACAATGGGTCTGGACCACCTGCGGGGAACAACAAGAGGACGGGGGTACGATGAAAGGACTTCCCGACCCCCGGGAGACAGGTGGGGGACTGAAGGTCTGGAAGAGGAAGAAATGTCAATAGAGGGTTTTGACGGGGATACGTGACTGTTCCTTTGTGTGAATCATCTGTTTGAAAAGCCTTTGTGTGAAATGTTATAAATGTGAAGCTGGGATGTAGCTCAGCCTCTTTGCTCATTTGAGAGAGAAGGCTGGGGATGATGTGATGCTTGAATAAACCTGAATTAAAAAGCAATTCAGCTTCTTTATTCCACGCTCCCCACACTGGTGACCCAGTGACGTGGAGAATGCCTGGAGAGGGTCTCCGCGTTCCGGACTCGCTGGAGTCTGCCCTAGCGAGTGCCGTAGCTGTCAAACTGCCAGAATTCTGGTAGGACAACCCACAGTCGTGGTTCCTACAAGCGGAGTCACAGTTCGCGCTCGCAGGGGTAACGGCGGATGACACTAAGTTTCACCATGTCATCGCTATGCTCGACAACCGCACAGCCCGGTGCGTGCGGAGCTTGGTACAGCAGCCACCCGCCCGCGACAAATACGGCAGGTTGAAAGCTGCCCTCACCAAGTTTTTTACGCCCTCAGCTGAAGAGAGGGCTAGGAGGCTCCTGGCTTTGCTCAACCAAGGAGGACACAGGCCAGGCGCCCTAATGGAAGACATGCTGCAGCTGAGGGGGTCAGACAACGATGATTTCCTCTTCAAATACATCTTCCTAACTAACCTCCTGACGCACATGAGAGGAACGCTGTCTGGCGTACGTTGTGAGAGCCAGGAGGATTTCCGGGAGCTGGCCCAGGAGGCAGAGAGGCTCCTGGACGCCTGCGGCGAGCAGACGACGGCAGCAGCGACCCAAGGCAGCGGTGAGCCAGAGGCAGCAGACCCAACCCTGCCAACAATGGCAGCAGCGCGGCCTCGACGCGGTGGAGGTGATGGTTCAGTGGCAGAGGCGCGGCCCCGACACAGCGGAGGAGAGGATCTCTGCTTTTACCATCGGAGGTTCACCGAGAGGGCACGCAGGTGTGTGCCGCCATGCAGCTTCAGGAGTTCGGGAAATGGCAAGACCGAGGGTCGTTAGCAGCTTCAACTCTTGGCGAAAACAGCAAGCTGCTCTATATTACAGATGCGTGCGGGAGTTCCTCATAGACACCGGAGCCCAAGTGAGTTTCATCACCCCAACCTATGCTGACTGGTTGGCCGGACCCCGTGGTAGCGGAGCGACGGCGGCAAACGGCTCGAGCATCAACACCTACGGGAACAGGACTTTGTCTTTACGTTTACATGGCCGCACGTATGAATGGACTTTTGTCATAGCGGCGGTGAGTTTCAACATGTTGGGGGCTGATTTTTTGTGCTCACATGGTCTGTTAGTTGATCTGGCCAATAGGCGGCTGGTAAATGCACTCTCTTTCTACTCTCTCCCCTGTTCAGCTCGAGTGTCCTCGCCACCAGTACAGACCAACGTCGCCACAGCAGGTGGTAAGTTCCACACACTCCTCACCCAGTTTCCAGCACTCACAGTACCCACTTTTTCAGCAACGGTCGCGAAACACGGGGTGGAACATTTTATAACTACAGCTGGCCCCCCTGTCTTTGCGAAGGCTCAGCGCTTGGATGCTGCCAAGCTCTCCATAGCGCGCGAGGAGTTCGCCAGCCTGGAGAGGCTGGGCATCCTTCGCCGTTCGAAAAGTCCATGGGCTTCGCCGCTCCATATGGTCCCGAAAGCTGACGGCTCCTGGAGGCCGTGCGGCAATTACCACAGACTAAACAACACCACAGCACATGATCGCTACCCCATCCCATACATCCAGGATTTTTCAATACATCTGGCGGGGGCGCGCATTTTTTCAAAAATAGACCTGGTTCGCGGCTACCATCAGGTTCCAGTCCGACCTGAGGACATTCCTAAAACAGCGGTAATAACCCCGTTCGGACTTTTTGAGTTTCTATGCATGCCGTTTGGTCTTAAATGGGCAGCGCAAACGTTCCAACAGATGATGGACGCCGTGTTACGCGATCTCCCGTTTGTGTTTGTTTACCTCGACGACATTTTGGTCGCCAGTATTTCAGAGGAGGAACACGAAAAACACCTCACTGCGGTTTTTAGGAGGTTGGGAGAGCACGGTTTAATAATTAATCCAGCCAAGTGCCAGTTCGGCGTCGCGCAGATCGATTTTTTGGGCCATCGCGTTTCCCCGGAAGGGGCAGTTCCGTTACCGGATAAGGTGCGCGCAGTGGCGGATTTTCCCCTACCGCAAACGGTCAAGTCATTGCAGGAATTTTTAGGGATGGTGAATTTTTATAACCGTTTCCTGCCCCACGCAGCGCAGCTCATGCAGCCATTATACGCCGCGCTAAAAAAACAAAAACCATCCAATACTATCGAGTGGTCCCCAGAGCGGGAGCACGCATTCACGGAGGTAAAAAAAGCTTTGGCTGACGCTACACTCCTAGCTCATCCTGACCCATCAGCGCGAATCGCGCTAACGACCGACGCATCAGAGGTGGCCATAGGGGCCGTGATAGAACAGCAGGTTGCCAGGGTTTGGCAACCGCTGGCTTTCTTCAGCAAATCCTTGAGCGAGGCCAAGCGAAAATACAACGCGTTTGACAGGGAGCTGTTGGCGCTTCATTTGGCTATTCGCCATTTCCAGTTCTGGCTGGAAGGGCGGCGTTTCACCGCTTTCGTGGACTACAAGCCGCTCACGTATGCGATGTCCAAAATTTCAGATCAGTGGTCGGGCCGGCAGCAGAGGCAGCTGGCCGCAATTTCGGAATTTACCACTGACATTCGACACGTAGCGGGTAAACTCAACGTAGTAGCAGACTGCCTCTCACGCGCGGTCACGGCACCGGCGCGCGCAGAGGCAGATTACCCCACCGCGGCCGCGCAGCAAAGTAGCAGTGCAGGAGCGCGCGCGGCCCCAGTTCACGTGGGGATAGATTACGCAGCCATGGCGGCGGAGCAGGGTGCAGATGCGGATGTGCGCGCGCTCCAGTCTGGACCAACAGGGTTAAGGCTGGAGAGCAGATGCTTGCAAACCGGTACACCCCCCTTAATCTGCGATGTGTTGACCGGGCGCCCACGCCCAGTGGTCCCGGCCGCGCGGCGATTACCGCAGACTAAACAATGCCACAGCACATGATCGCTACCCCATCCCACACATTCAGAATTTTTCAATACATCTGGCGGGGGCGCGCATTTTTTCAAAAATAAACCTGGTTCGCGGCTACCATCAGGTTCCAGTCCGACCTGAGGACATTCCTAAAACAGCGGTAATAACCCCGTTCGGACGTTTTGAGTTTCTACGCATGCCATTTGGTCTTAAAGGGGCAGCGCAAACATTCCAACGGATGATGGACACCGTGTTACGCGATCTCCCGTTTGTGTTTGTTTACCTCGACGACATTTTGGTCGCCAGTATTTCAGAGGAAGAACACGAAAAACACCTCACTGCGGTTTTTAGGAGGTTGGGAGAGCACGGTTTAATAATTAATCCAGCCAAGTGCCAGTTCGGCGTCGCGCAGATCGATTTTTTGGGCCACCGCGTTTCCCCGGAAGGGGCAGTTCCGTTACCGGATAAGGTGCGCGCAGTGGCGGATTTTCCCTGACCACAAATGGTCAAGTCATTGCAGGAATTTTTAGGGATGGTGAATTTTTATAACCGTTTCCTGCCCCACGCAGCGCAGCTCATGCAGCCATTATACGCCGCGCTAAAAAAACAAAAACCATCCAATACTATCGAGTGGTCCCCAGAGCGGGAGCGCCCGTTCACGGAGGTAAAAAAAGCTTTGGCTGACGCTGCGCTCCTAGCTCATCCTGACCCATCAGCGCGAATCGCGCTAACGACCGACGCATCAGAGATGGCCATAGGGGCCGTGATAGAACAGCAGGTCGCCAGGGTTTGGCAACCGCTGGCTTTCTTCAGCAAATCCTTGAGCGAGGCCGAGCGAAAATACAGCGCGTTTGACAGGGAGCTGTTGGCGCTTCATTTGGCTATTCGCCATTTCCAGTTCTGGCTGGAAGGGCGGCGTTTCACCGCTTTCGTGGACTACAAGCCGCTCACGTATGCGATGTCCAAAATTTCAGATCCGTGGTCGGGCTGACAGCAGAGGCAGCTGGCTGCAATTTTGGAATTTACCACTGACATTCGACACGTAGCGGGTAAACTCAACATAGTAGCAGACTGCCTCTCGCGCGCGGTCACGGCACCGGCGCGCACAGAGGCAGATTACCCCACCGCGGCCGCGCAGCAAAGTAGCAGCGCGGGAGCGTGCGCGGCCCCAGTTCACATGGGGATAGATTACGCAGCCATGGCAGCGGAGCAGGGTGCAGATGCGGACGTGCGCGCGCTCCAGTCTGGACCAACAGGGTTAAGGCTGGAGAGCAGATGCTTGCAAACCGGTACACCCCCCTTAATCTGCGATGTGTCGACCAGGCACCCACACCCGGTGGTTAAAAAAGCGCGAGCCACCTCCGCAGCCGTGTCGACCTCATGGGCCCCCTACCGTCATCGCAGGGTTTCACACATCTTTTGACAATGGTTGACCGAACCACACGTTGGCCGGAAGTGGTCCCACTGGCATCGACCACGGCTGTGGAGGTGGCTCGCGCTTTTTTAACGGTCTGGGTAGCGCTTTTTGGGGTTCCGTTGGATATTACGTCCGATAGAGGGCCTCAATTTGTCTCTGAGCTTTGGTCAGCGATGGCCAGCGGCTTAGGAGCGAAAATTCACCGCACTACCGCTTATCACCCTCAGGCTAATGGTTTATGCAAGCGTTTTCATAGATCTTTGAAGGCAGCCCTCAGAGCGTCACTCACGGATGCAGATTGGGTAAACAAACTACCATGGGTTTTATTAGGGTTGCGTTCTGCGCCCAAGGAGGATTTAGATGCCTCCCCAGCAGAGTTAGTGTTCGCACAACCTCTCAGGCTGCCAGGCGAGTTTTTACCAGAACACCCAGAGCCAACCCACCTCCCGGCTCTTGGGCCGCTAGTCGGCACGGGAGCGGACATGCTCCCGGGCCCTGTTCTTCACGCTTTTCCACGCGTTTTCGTTCCCAAAGCTTTAAAAAATGCTGAGTTCGTTTTTGTCAGGCACGAGGCTTTAAGATCAACCCTCAGACCGCCATATGATGGACCATATAGAGTGCTGGAGACAGGTGATAAGCATTTTGTGCTAGATTTGGGAGACAGAAAAGAGACGGTTAGTATTGACAGACTGAAACCTGCTTTTGTGATGAATGACGAGTCTGTACGGGTAGCGAGGGCACCTCGACGCGGCAGACCCCCCAAGGGAAGCGTCCCGGGGCCCCCGCAGGGATCAGATAACCACTATCTTCCTCAGTCAACAGATCCTTCGCAGAGGGGTGCCGCAGGGAAGGCGAGGTCGGCTTACAGCAGATTCGGAAGGCGGTTGAAGCCCAGGCAGCGCACAGACTGAGTGTTTGATGTTAGATGTATTGTTGATAGTAGCATGTTCACTGAAAATTGAATGTATTGTCCATTCTTCGTCATTTGGGGGGGGATTATGTAGCCCGTGTATTTGTGCCTACATATGTTTAAGCATAAAGTGGATGCTGAGATTACATATGGAGATTGACCTCACGACCGAAGGGGACAATGGGTCTGGACCACCTGCGGGGAACAACAAGAGGACGGGGGTACGATGAAAGGACTTCCCAATCCCTGGGAGACAGGTGGGGGACTGAAGGTCTGGAAGAGGAAGAAATGTCAGTAGAGGGTTTTGACGGGGATACGTGACTCTTCCTTTGTGTGAATCATCTGTGTGAAAAGCCTTTGTGTGAAATGTTATAAATGTGAAGCTGGGATGTAGCTCAGCCTCTTTGCTCGTTTGAGAGAGAAGGCTGGGGATGATGTGATGCTTGAATAAACCTGAATTAAAAAGCAATTAAGCTTCTTTATTCCACGCTCCCCACATTACCTCACGACCGAAGGGGACAGTGGGTCTGGACCACCTGCAGGGAACAACAAGAGGACGGGGGTATGATGAAAGGACTTCCCGACCCCCGGGAGACAGGTGGGGGACTGAATGTCTGGAAGAGGAAGAAATGTCAATAGAGGGTTTTGACGGGGATACGTGACTCTTCCTTTGTGTGAATCATCTGTGTGAAAAGCCTTTGTGTGAAATGTTATAAATGTGAAGCTGGGATGTAGCTCAGCCTCTTTGCTCGTTTGAGAGAGAAGGCTGGGGATGATGTGATGCTTGAATAAACCTGAATTAAAAAGCAATTCAGCTTCTTTATTCCACGCTCCCCACACCGATGTCCGCCTTTGTATTGATTACAGGAAGCTTAACATGCAGACTGTAAAAGATGCTTACGCCCTCCCCAACTTGGAGGAAACGTTTTCCACTTTGACTGGTTCGCAGTGGTTCTCCGTCCTCGATTTAAAGTCGGGGTACTACCAAATTGAGGTAGAGGAGCTGGACAAACCAAAGACGACGTTTGTATGTCCCATGGGCTTTTGGGAATTCAATAGAATGCCCCAAGGCATTACAAACGCCCCCAACACGTTCCAGCGCCTCATGGAGAAATGTATGGGTGACATGAATCTGCATGAGGTGATTGTGTTCCTCGATGTCATCATTGTATTCTCCAAGATGCCCGAAGAACATGAGGCTCGCTTAATGAAAGTTCTTGATCGCCTAAAAGAGTACGGGCTTAAACTCTCCCCTGAGAAATGCAGATTTTTTCAAACTTGTGTCAGATACCTCGGTCACATTGTGTCCAGTAAAGGAGTTGAGACCGACCCCGAAAAAGTGAAAGCCCTAATTACCTGGCCTGTGTCCCGTGATCTCAAACAGCTCCGCTCGTTCTTAGGCTTTTCAGGGTACTATAGGCGGTTCATTAAGAACTATTCCAGCATCGTTAAGCCCCTCACTGACTTAACAGCAGGCTACCCTCCTTTGCGAAGAAGCACAAAGCCCAAAGTTAAGCCTGCGCAGTACCACGACCCAAAGACACCATTTGGCGAGCGATGGACTTCTTCCTGTGATCTTGCATTCAAAACCACCATTGAAAAGCTCAGTACTGCGCCTGTCCTGGGTTTCGCTGACCCTCAGTTGCCATATACACTCCATACTGACGCCAGCACTACAGGGCTTGGCGCTGCCCTCTATCAAGAGCAGGAGGACCAGACTAGGGTCATAGCTTATGCAAGCCGGGGGTTGTCTAAAAGTGAGTCCTGTTACCCCGCCCATAAATTAGAATTTTTAGCTCTAAAGTGGGCAGTAACGGAGAAGTTCGCAGACTATTTATATGGCAATTCTTTTACTGTCGTGACAGTTAGTAACCCCCTGACGTACATTTTAACTACTGCTAAGATGGATGCCATGAGTTATAGGTGGCTAGCTGCTCTGTCGACGTTTAACTTTAAGCTCCAATACAGAGCAGGCAAGCTTAACTCAGATGCAGACGGCCTCTCTAGACAGCCACATGGCGAGTTACTTAATGACGCAGTGTCCCAAAAGGAGCTTGACCGTATACAGCAGTTCACTCAAACTCACTTGTCTCTTCCTGAAAGCAGTTTAAGTTCTGAGGTAGTGTCTGCTATATGTGAAAAACACCTTGTCTGTAGCTCTCCAGATAACACCTCCCCTTTGGTTCACTCGTTAGCCCTCTCTGTAGCCGCCATTCCAGATGGCTATGCCGATGAAGATGACTGTGGTGGTCTTCCAGTTGTACCCCACATGACTCCTGAACAGATCAAAAACGAACAAAGAACTGACCCCTGTTTAAGAGAAGTGATTGCACAAATTGAAACTGGGCTAAAAGTTCCACCAACTGTACGAACTGAACTTCCTGACATCAACTTGTTACTCCGAGAGCTCAGTCGACTTGAAATGTGCAATAATATCCTCTACCACACTCGCCAAGACGGAGGAAATGTTACTTACCAGCTCGTCTTACCTGAACAGCTCCGCGATTCAGTCTTTCAAAGCCTCCACTGTGACATGGGCCATTTAGACACAGAGCGTACTTTGGATCTCGCCAGAACAAGGTTCTATTGGCCTTGCATGGTGGCAGATATTGAAAAGAAGATCAAGACATGTAATTGCTGCGTAAGACGTAAAACCGCTCCAGAACGAGCTGCTCCGCTTGTCAGTATCAAGTCCACCCGACCACTCAAACTCGTCTGTATGGATTTCCTGTCCATTGAGCCCGATCAAAGTAACACAAAGGATGTGCTCGTGTTAACTGATCATTTCACGAAACACGCTATAGCCATCCCTACCAGCAATCAGAAAGCTCAGACCGTTGCAAAGACACTTTGGGACAACTTTATAGTCCACTACGGGATACCCGAATGGTTACATAGTGATCAGGGTCCCGACTTTAAGTCCCATATTATAAAAGAACTTTGCAAAATCATGGGCATTCGCAAAATCCAGACGACACCCTATCACCCCAGAGGTAACCCGGTAGAACGTTTCAATAGAACGTTATTGAGCATGCCGGGTACTCTGGAGGAAAAGAACAAATCTCATTGGCACAACTATGTAAAACCACTTGTACATGCGTACAATTGTACAAAACATGACACTACTGGTGTTGCCCCGTGTGAGTTAATGTTCGGTCGTCAGCCGAGATTGCCAATCGATCTTGCATTTGAGCTCCCGTTTCACAACAAAACTTTCAAGTCACATTCCCATTATTATTATATGCTAATATATCCATTATTATATGCTGCCACTCGGGTCAATAATAGCCAGGCATAACATGTCTTTCCACTGTTATGCAGACGATTTGCAGCTTTATTTACCTTTGAACCCAGAACAAACAAACTCACAAAGTGTTCTACTGGATTGCATCATTGATATTAAGTTGTGGTTAAGCCAAAATTTTCTCCACTTAAATGAAGAAAAAACAGAATGTATTGTGTTTGGGGATACTGTAACGGCTGGCTTTGGTACCCTCTCTTTAAGGCTCAGTTCAGCTGTCAGAAATTTGTGGGTGATTTTTGACAGCCATTTAAAATTTGATAAACAGATTGACAATGTAGTCAAAATGAGCTTTTATCAATTACGTTTGTTATCCAAAGCCAAACCTTTCCTGAGCCGTCATGATCTTGAGATAGCCATCCATGCTTTAGTCACGTCTCGACTTGATTACTGCAATGCACTTTATGTTGGCATCTCTCAGTCTTCTCTTGGCCGCCTTCAACTTGTGCAAAATGCAGCGGCCCGTCTTTTGACCAACACACCTAGGCGAGAGCACATTACTCCGATCCTTTTTTTACTTCATTGGCTTCCAGTCCATTTTAGAATTAATTTTAAACTTTTGCTTTTTGTTTTTAAAGCTCTTAATGGCCTTGCTCCGGTTTATATGTCTGAGGTTTTGACTGTCCGTGACCAAGGCAGAGCTTTGAGGTCATCCAATCAGCTTTTGCTGGATGTGCCTAGGTCAAGGTATAAACATTGGGGTGACCGAGCCTTTTCTGTTGCTGCCCCCAGGCTCTGGAATAATCTCCCCCCTGACCTACGTGCTATCTCTGACCTGACCCTTTTTAAATCTGAACTTAAGACATATTTGTTTAGGATGGCTTTTAATACCCAGTAGTGGTGATATTTGTTTTGGCATTTGTTTTTATTTTATTTTTAGGTTGTTTTTGTTTATGTTATTTGTTTTTAATGCTCTGTGTGTTTTTAATGCTGTTTATTTTTTGTAAAGCACTTTGGTCACCTACGGGTTGTTTTAAAGGGCTATATAAATAAAGTACATTACATTACATTACATTACATTACATTACATTCCCAGTACATTGAAAAACTGAAGACAACTCTACAAGAAAGCTACAAACTAGCAACAGAAAATGCTAACAAGATGGCTGAAAGAAACAAAACAAGATTTGATATGCAAGTGAAACCCTCAAAACTAGAACCAGGCGACAGAGTTTTGGTACGTGCAGTCCGCCTCAGAGGAAAGCACAAACTAGCAGACAGGTGGGAAGCTGAATTCCACGTTGTGGTGAACCACGCAGGTGACTTGCCTGTTTACACTACAAAACCTGAGACAAAAGATGGTCCTGTTCGCACCGTTCACTGCGACCTCTTGCTTCCCTGTGGTTTTCTTTCCCCTGTTGAAGAAGAACCTGTCCAACCAAAACATGTCCGCAAACCTAAGACAAGACAATCACCTGAACAAAGTGAGGAATGTGAGAATTCAGAACCGGAAAATGAGGATGTCTATTGGTACAGAAAAGAATCAATCCAAACGCCCAAAAAGCTCACTCAAGTTTATGAAATTCCCCATCCAAAGACATTCTTTAAAGAAGACATTCCTGCTGAAACTCACTTACCTGAGAATGACAACCAAATAGAAAATGACAATTCACCTGGATGTGACACCTTACCTGGAAATGACAATTCACCTGGATGTGACAACCTACCTGGAAACGACCATTCACCTGGATGTGACAGCTTACCGAATGATGGAAACCTGGACGAAACTGAAACCAATGTGGAACAATCAAACAATGAGAATGGAACTGAAAGTGAAACCAGCTTACCTGATAATAGTACCTGTGATGAACCTGTGGAAGAAAAAGAATCTGAAAAGGAAATCCCAAAGACTGTGAGACGCTCTAAGAGGACAACCTCCCAGCCAGAAAGACTACAGTATAGTCAGTTGGGAAATCCTCTCATAACTGTTGCCCAGTCCCTGTTTCAAGGACTAAGCTTGGCTTTTACCAGAGCCTTAACAGAGCCAGATGTAAGATTATTCCCATGAACACTGGTCATTCCGTCATTACTATCTAGCTAGTCCCATGCAAAGGGAATTGCATGATTCTAAGGGGGGATAGTGTAACCCAGTGTTAAAAAAAGTGAAAAAAAATTATAAATATTGATACCGCTTTAAAAAAAGGGGGGGGACACTCATTTCACAATGGGAATAAATATTTTGAAGATAAATATATAAATAAATATAAGTTCATGGAATGTATCCATAACTAGTTAAAAACATTTCTAAGGGGCTCTGATGGGGTTCCTAGTGTTTTTATTTGGTATAGTGAGCAACCAATGGCTGCATCGTTTGTTTGGCAGCATCAGCCAATGGGGTAACGCCAGCCAGTGGGGTCACGCGCTCTCTCGCTCGGTCTTGGTGTAATCTGCAGAATGCTTTCAGTCGCAGTAGAGACATCAACCGAGAGAGCGCGTTCCCTTACTGAGACGATGAGCTAACGTGCTAGTAGCAGCCTTTGCCTGGATAAAACCCTTGAGATTGGTAAGCCTAAACCAACATGAGAAACAAGGTATTGCTGTATTGTCAAATTCTAATACTTTTTTGTTAAATTTTAAGATTTGAATCCAAAGGCTGTGAATTCACGTGAGTGCAGGAATCTCCTTAGGAGCACGTGTTGCTTGGCATAGTAAGTGTCATTCATTGTGTATGTGAAATGCTAACCGCTAGCTTAAAATGCTAACCTCCGATGCTAAATAAGCAAAAAATAAGCATAAATAAATAAGCAAATAAATAAGCAATAAATAAGCATAAATAAGCAAAGGTCCAATTCCCCTTGCTATTGATTGTTATTTAAGAGTGAATGTTACACCTGTGGTTTATATGGGTTTAAAAATGTAAATTGAGATAAGTTGTTGTGCTAGCACACTTTTCTTTTTTTTTTCTTGTCAAGTGCTTTCAAATGCACTTGACTTATTTATTTTTGGTACCATGTCCTAGTTTAAGTTTTGTGTTCTGACCTATCCTGTAGGTCAGGTTTCTTTTTTTAACCTGGATTCAGAAGAACGTGGATCTCCAGATCCGGATGGTGAGCCGAAGCCCGAACCCTATTAACTGCTAGAGGTGATCCAACTGGTCACCTGGAACTGATACAAAGGGACTGAACACACTGTAAATATATTTGGGGTATTTTATTTTATTGTATTATTTTTTATTATTGTATACACGAGCGCTCTATGTTTGTTTAAGTGTACACAACTTTAAAAAATACACATATTTGCAAGTTCCCATACTTCTGAGTGTGTCATCTGTTGTTATGCCCTCCAGGCTCCTACGAACCTAGAATCTATCTGACCTGGCCCAATTGTCCCTTCTGTCCAGGTGGTAAGGTTAAAGGTAACTACACTGCCATACCCAGTACTACCAAAAGGGTACAAGACTGCACCTAAAGTTGGTGTTGGTGTTACACACAGTAGGTGTTACAATGAAGTACCTCTGTAAAAAAAAAAAAAAAAAAAAAAAAAAAAAACGGTGTCAAAAGACTGAACCATTCTTGGTGTAAATACGTCCAAAGTCCAGTTTTGACTGAGTTATGGAATTTAAAGAGGTGCTGCGACATTATGCAAATTAGATGCATAAATTTATTCATATCTGAAACTTTGGATCATATTTTACATCTTTCTAATTGACAGTAAGTCATTATCTCTTTCAACTTTCAAGCTATAGCTTAGGAAATCTGAACTATTTTGTTGAAAAAAATATTTACCACTCTTGACCACTAGGGGTTATGTCGCAGTTTGGCAACATACACACTCAGAGGGTTAAGGCAAAATAGCATTCGCAATCATTAGCTTACCATCATATGTGATGGCCTCCTTCATGTCTTCCGCTTTATACTGCTCTATCTGGTTTCCTAAACGCTCCAGTACTTTTTCAGAATGTGTCATCTCGCCCCCTATAGCCTTCTGCTCTCCTTGTTTGCCTTTACACTTGCAAAAAAAAAAGCCAGAGACCGCAGTCGCCTAGTATCCTGCCATCTTGTGTTTTGCCTGGGTCGCTTGTTTTACGTAACAGGAGGGTTGCGCCGCCGCCCTGTTACAAATCACATCCACATCAAGTGGTACTCTGGTGTAATGGAAACACAAGCGGACCGAACTGAACTGAACTGAACCATACTGTCCCGGGTCAAACAGGTACTAGTGGAAAAGGGCCATCAAGACTAAAGTATGGAAAATGACAAGACAGAACTAAGAAGATAATCATAGCAGACAGAAAAAAATGACAAATACAAAGAAATATAATTAGGGACATCACCATGAACATAAAAATAACCAAACTGAGCTGAGGTGAAGAAAACAGAAAACAACAGAAATAAATTTAAAGCATGATCACGGGCCCCCGACCATGCTCAGAACCCGACAAGATGTGGGGTTTTTCCCCTCAGCTGAAAGTGCTGTGAGATGACTGTTGTGAAATGGCGCTATATAAATAAAGTTGAATTGAATAGGTGCTGGAAATATCTTCCTCCTGGCTAGAGTGGTAAAAAACCTTCTCAATCTCGAGGGTGAATTCATGGTAAGAGTGGCCGGATAAATCGGGACTGTAAACAAAAGCCCACACTCATTTAAGGGCAGGGCCATCTACGAGCATGATAATGGAGCTGACCTTGGGCCACTTTGGGCGCATGCGCACGCAGCGACCGGCAGCTGGTGAAAAAAGTTTGACGTCTGTGTCTCTGTTTTTATGCACTTTAATGTGTTTTAACGAAATTCTCTGTCGTTTTTGTCCTTGAATGTTTGTGGACTATATAACGAAGAGCTCCCTGGATCCATCAGTATGGATTTCCTCCTTATTTTGTTGTTTCTTTACTACCGGCTCTTTGTTTTGGAGGTAAGAGCAATCGCGATCATGCCGGGAAGAATACAGTATTCCAAAGACATGTTACTGCATTTAAACACGGATAATGCAGCATCTGTTTGAGTCTGTGCCGCAACTGCCGGACTTTATTTTAAGAGATTTTCATGGACACAGCGATGAAAAGAGAGACAAGAGGAGGAAACGCGGAAAGCGTGGAGGTGTAAAATTAAGCCTGAGGAGGCGTCAGCTTAACCGCATTCCTCTTCCTTCCATTATCATGGGGAACGTACAATCCCTGAGAAATAAAGTGGATGAAATTCAAGGGAATGTACGATATCAGAAGAATTTCAAGAACTGCTGTGTCATGGCTTACACGGAGACATGGCTTACGGCGCATGACCTGGATGTGGACCTGTGGATTGACAGCTTTGGAGCCCCACTTCGCTCGGATCGGCAGGAAGAGGTAACGGGGAAACGTCGGGGGGCGGCGTATGTTTATACATTAATAAACAGTACTGTACATCTGTCACAGTCAGACAGCGCATCTGTACACCCGATGTGGAGCTTCTGTCCGTATCGCTACGCCCCTTTTATCTGCCCCGCGAGTTCTCCCAACTTTTCATAACGACTGTGTACATTCACCCGAGAGCGGATGCTGATTCCGCCTCCAGCACCATCTTTGATGTGGTGCAGCGGCTGCAGTCAATTTCTCCAGAGGCACCAAACTTTATTCTTGGGGATTTTAACCATGTTTCTTTAAAGAAGACACTTAAAAACTTTTATCAGTACGTCTCCTGCCCAACCAGGCGAAAAAAGACATTGGACCTGTGCTATGGATCCATAGAGAGGGCCTATAAATCACTTCCCCTTCCTCCTTTAGGATCCTCGGATCACAACTGTGTACATTGGCTGCCCACGTATAAAACTGCTCTCAAAAGAGGCAAGGCGAAGACCAGAGACATAGATGTGTGAACAGAGTGCACTGCCTCCAGGAATGCTTTAACTGTACGGACTGGGAGGTGCTCACACTGGCCTGCCGAGATGATTTGGACTCTTTGGTGGACGTCACATGCTCATACATGGCTTTCTGTAGAGACATGATCGTTCCACGTAAACGTGTCAAAGTATATCCCAACAACAAGCCATGGGTTACAAAATCAGTTAAATCCTGCTTACAAAGGAAAGCACTTGCCTTTTAACAGGGGTCTGTTTCTGAGCTACAGGTAGCTGCAAAAGAGCTGAAGTCCGAAATTTTAAGAGCAAAACAGAATTATAAATCAGAGTTGGAAAGCAAGATGGCAACAAAGAAACTTGGTTCAGCCTGGGCCAGTATGAAAACTATTACAGGCCTTCAGAGCACAGAGTGCAGTAATCGTGTGTTTTTAGATGGTTTTAATTCAGACACAGAGTTGGCTAATGCTCTTAATTGTTTTATGGTCGTTTTGATTCCTTTGATTTTAGCACAGAAACCCAAGATTTGAAACAGAAACTCAAAGACAATCAGCACTTTAATATTGAGGTGCAGGATATTAAAAGGGCATTCTGTGCTGTAAAAGTGAACAAAAGTCAGGGGCCTGATAATATATGTGGGCGATTGGTAAAGTCCTGTGCACATAAATTGAGTCCTGTATTTCACTACATTTTCAATAAGTCCTTACAGACACAGCATCTGCCTAAGATCTGGAAAAATGCTGTGGTTGTCCCCATTCCAAAATCCAGCTGTCCTAAAACGGTAAATGACTTTAGACCAGTTGCTTTGACTTCAATTTTAATGAAAATTTTTGAAAAACTGGTGATATTTGAGGTCCTAAAGCAGACTGAGCATGCATTGGATCCTCTGCAGTTTGCCTACAGGCCTCACAGAGGAGTGGAGGATGCCACTGTCACTCTGCTTAACATGCTTTTTAAACATCTGGATTTTAATGGGACACACGCCAGGCTTTTATTTGTGGACTTTTCTTCCACCTTTAATACAATCCAACCTCATGTTTTAGTTGAAAGGCTCTTGCAACAATTTGATTTGAGCAATAATCTGGTGGGTTGGATTCTGGATTTTTTAACCAACAGGACACAGAGAGTAAGGGTCAATGGTACATTGTCTGACCAAAAGTGCTCTTCTACTGGCTCTCCTCAGGGGTGTGTGTTGTCACCACTACTCTTCATCCTGTACACAAACATGTGTCGGAGCAGACATGACAACAGACACATTATAAAGTATGCTGATGACTCAGTTGTTGTCAGTCTCCTCCAGGATGGTGAGAGTGGCCACGGCCCAGTAGTCGATGATTTTGTTCACTGGTGTGAGGATTCCTACCTGCAGCTGAATACGACAAAAACTAAAGATATGATTATTGACTTTAGGAGGAAAACTCCCAGGCACGAAATCACTGTACTAAAAGGCCAGACCAATGAATGTGTGCAATCCTACAAATATCTTGGGATGATTATTGATAGTAATATAAACTTTGAAGAGAACTGTGAAAGGGTGTGCAAAAAGGGTCAGCAACATTTGCATTGTTTAAGGAAACTTGCATGCTTCCAAATTGACTGAACCATAATGATAATGTTTAATCGGGCTTTTATTGAATCTGTTTTATCCTTTTCTTTAGTGTCATGGTTTGGTCAGATAAAACTGAAACAGAGGAAATCCTTGGATCAGGTAGTTAGATGGTCCAGTCGTTTGCTTGGTGAGTCACAGCTGAGCCTGACATCCCTGTACACCAGACAGGTACAGAGGATTGCTACCGCCATTTTAAATGATGACTCCCACCCTTTGCACTGCCACTTTCAGCTTCTTCCCTCCAGACGGAGGTTTGCTGTCCCAAAAAGTAAAACCCGGCGCTACAAAAACAGCTTTGTTCCTGCTGCTGTCAAAGAGTTGAACAAGATGTAACAATATATTGCACATAATTTAGTTACCTATTTATTAATTTCATTTCATATTTACTTATTTTTGTAGGTTTTTTATTTGGGTTCTAAATCTTTTATTGGGTTGTAGACTTTTGAGTTTTTAACCTCTTTGACTAGTCTTTAACTTTTTAATATGACCCTTCTCTCTTATCTCTGTTTTTTCTCTCATCTCTCTGTCTTATATCCTGATTGATGGAGCCTTGAGTATTTTTATCATGTTTATAGTCAGCTTCATGTGTGCCTGTGTTTGTGTTCATGTTGAATGTAACTGTGGTTTGTAAATATGGATGTCACCTGACTGCAAAACAAATCTACCTACGGGTACAAATAAAGTAACCTGAACCTGAACCTGAACCTGACCTTGCTTTGATCAGTCGGAAAATCAGCTGGAGTTCTCTGAAAAACAAGCTGTCATAACGCGCTCGTTTCACAGGCGCAAAACAGGACACCAAACGCTCGCAGTAGGTTGGCACATTTATTAACAAAAACACAAACAAGAATGATTCAAACTAACATAACAAATGAAAGTGTAATGTGAGAATAAGGAGACATAAATATAGACGCTGGAGGAGAGTGGGGCTCAACGTCAGAGGTACAAAGTAAGGGAACGCCTGACCAGGGGAGAAGCTTGGCCAGAGGACCCCAAAGGCTACGGGGCTCGACGGCTGAGATAGCAGAGGAAAAAAAGGCACCAAGACGGAGCACACCAACTCACCTCAACAGCGGGACCTTAACCCATGGTAGCAGACAGCGGGCAAGAATACACAAAAGAGAAGAAGCACACGGCAACAGCAGAGGTTGCCATGTCCCTTAAATACACACACAATAATCAGAGACAGGTGTAATCCATGAGTAGTCAAATGGGCAGCACCGAAGGAATTGACATCTGAAAGCTGCACAGCACTGTCAAAATAACCAAACTGGAAACATAAAAATACAAACACAACAAAACTCAAAAACATCGTAATAATCTTAGAGATAACAGAAAACAAACAGAAAAATGCTCACTGGGCAGAGAAACTGGGTATGGCTCTAACCCGTGCGCCAGGATCATGACAGAGCCCCCCCACACACACACACACACAAGGGGTGGAACCCAGACACCCTAGGGTAACATCACAAAAAAGAAGAGAAAAAACAAAACCTCCCACACACATAGAAACTACCCACCCTGGGGGAAAGGAGGGGGAACCCAGGAACGGAGGGGCCGAAACCAGAGAAAAAAAAACCCCAAACAAACCAAAAGAAAACACCCATGAACTACACACTGTCCACCAGGTGGCAACACGGGACTCTAAACCCCACCAATAAATAGTGGAGCAGTTCAGACGGTCTTCCAAAGTTCCACGACCACCGGCATCTGTGTTGGAACACGTCCAGTGGCCTCCCCGTCACCCAGACCCAGCGGGGCAGCAGAGGCAGTTCAGGTGGCCTCCCTAAGTAACAAGACCACCAGCATCTGTGCTGGGACACGTCAGGTGGCCTTCCCGTACCCCAGAACCAATGAAACTGAGGGTGCAGTCCGTTAGGCAGTCTTTCAAGGGGAACTTCTCGGGATGCACCCCCGGTGGCCCTGGGCTGGGCGGAGCTGCACCCTCAGTGGCCCTGGGCTGGGACTGAGTTGGACCCACGGTGGCCTTGGGCTGGGGCTGAGTTGTACCCGCGGTGGCCCTGGACTGGGGCTGAGTTGCACATGCAGTGGCTCCAGACTGGAGCAATGCCGCACCCTTGGTGGCTCTGGACTGGAGCAACGCCGCACCCTCGGTGGCTCCAGACGGGAGCAACGCCGCACCCTCAGTGGCTCCAGACAGGAGCCCAGGCTGGAGCATTGTAGCACCCGCGGTGGCTCCAGGCTGGAGCACTGAAGCACCCACGGTGGCACCGGGCTGTAGCTCTGCAGCACCCGTGGTGGACCCGGACTGGGCCAACTCTGCACCCTCGGTGGGCCTGGGCTGGAATGGCGCACCAGCGATGACCTCAGGCGGCAAACCTGGACCCACGGAGACTTCTGGCTCAGGTGGATCTTCCTCAGCGACCCAGGGAGAAGGCTCAGGAAAAACAGGCAAAAGAACAGGGTCAGGGTCACTGGCAGCAGCGGAGCCTGGCGAGGTGAGCTCAGGTGCAGCTGATGGCTGCACTTGGCTCTCCTCCCCAAGAGCCAGAAAAGACCTCTCCAATATAGGAATGACATAAACAGAAGAGGGCACTTGCCTGAACTTGAGCTCCACTGCCCTCCAGGACTCCGTCGATGCGCTTGGCTCAGTCCTCTGGCGGTCTGGTTGTAACTCTGCTGCGGCGGCCTCCACAGCAGGCGTGATGATGTGTGCAGTCCCGGTGCCCCCAGGCGAAGTGACCCACGCTGTTGGCTTGTCCAGTGTGGCAGCTGGGGGTCGGCTCTCCGCTGGCACTGGAACTGGGTCCTCCAGGGCCACAAGCTCCTCCATCATCCAGCAGCTCAGTACTCAGTTCATGGACTGGCAGACACTCAAGGAGTGGTGGAGGAGACATGGAAATAACAGGTGAGAGACAATCATTGGCAGCTGACGGAGAAAACCTAGTGGACTGCAGAAACTGTTTTTTCTCCCCAGGAACTAGGCAAAAATATTCTTTTTTTTTTTTTTTGTAATGTAAAACTAGAGTTGCCTTGCTTGAATTCCTGGGAGGTGATGGAAACAACTGCTGCTCCGGCGTCAGGCTCCATCTCTCCGGGAGTCTCAAGAGCTGTCTAGGTGGAGGGTGATGGCGTGGAATTCAAATCAAAAATCAAATCAAAATCAAAATCAACCTTTATTGTCATATTGCTGTACATACAACAGTAGTGCAGGCAAGATGAAATTGCGTTTCTCTCGGCATCCATATAAGTAAAAGAACATGATTTAAGACCCACTCACACATATCTTCACCCCACCCCCACCCCACCACATCCATTTACGCATCCCTGAGACATACTTGAAAAACTAACTAACTATAATACACAAATAATGTACATAATGTCCATAGGTGCAGTAGTGTATACAAGAAATTCCAGATCAACTGTTCAGCATCCTAACAGCTTGATCCTTGACTTGACTTGAGGCGGTAGTGGCAAGCCCTCCACCCCCGTGAACGCTTCTTCAGCCCTGGTTGCACTGAGGGAGAATCTTCCCTTCCAGCAACTCCCCAATACATTGTCTGGTTTTGAATATCTTTGTGAGAAGCGGAGCCAGGCCTGGGTAGCTCCAGAGACTGGGGCAGGTCTCAATTAACCCGGCTGCAAAGTTCACGAAGCCAAAAACGGCCTCGGGAGTGTGGGTGAGCTGAACCTTCAAGCCAAAATCCACAACAAGTTCTGCCACCACACACTCCTCCTCACTCAATCCAAAAACCCTGAAGTCCATGGTGGTATTACCCTCTACACTTCAGACAAAAAACACAAAAAAGAAAAAAAACGCCAAGACCTACAGCAGCTGGTGTCCACACTGGCTGTGTCCTTCTGTCATAATGCGCTTGTTTCATGTGTGCAAAATAGGACACCAAACGCTCGCTGTTGGTTGGCACATTCATTAACAAAAACACAAACAAGAATGATTCAAACTAACATAACAAATGAAAGTGTAATGTGAGAATAAGGCGACATAAATACAGACGCTGGAGGAGAGTGGGGCTCAACGTCAGGGGTACGAAGTCAGGGAATGCCTGATCAGGGGAGAAGCTCTGCCGGAGGACCCCAAAAGCTATGGTGCTCGACGGATGAGAGAACAGAGGAAAAAAAGGCACCAAGATGGAGCACACCAACTCACCTCGACAGCGGGACCTTAACCCACAGTAGCAGACAGTGGGCAGGAATACACAGAAGAGAAGAAGGACACGGCAACCTTTGCCGTTGCCGTGTCCCTTGAATGCACACACAATAATCAGAGACAGGTGTAATCCATGAGCAGTCAAATGGGCAGCAGCTGTGCAGCCCCAAAGGAATTGACAACCGGAAGCTGCACAGCGCTGTCAAAATAACCAAACCGGAAACATAAAAATACAAACACAACAAAACTCAAAAACATCATGATAATCTTAGAGATAACAGAAAACAAAGAACAATGCTCACTGGATAGAGAAACTGGGCACGGCTCTACCCCGTGGCCCAGGATCATGACACTGACATTGCAGGAGGAACCCTATACAACCCCCCACCCTCCCACTATAGCGAGCAGGAGTAGGAGGGTGTCTCTCAAGCCAATGCAGAGACACTTTTACATGCTTTTATTTCTTCTAGAATAGATTATTGCAATGCTCTTCTTTCTGGTCTTCCTAAAAAGACTATAGCTCCCCTACAACTACTCCAGAACTCAGCAGCCCAGGTTATAACCAAGACCAAAAAGACAGCACACATAACACCCATTTTAAAGTCTCTGCATTGGAATTCTGTCAGCTTCAGAATAGATTTTAAAGTTCTTTTATTGGTTTTTAATGCTCTTAATGGTCTTAGCCCTGATTATTTATCAGAATTGTTTTTACATTATGAGCCTTCAAGAACCCTCAGGTCTTCAGGTCAAGGTTTTTTAATCATTCCTAAAGTCAGAACTAAAACTCACATTGAGACGGCTTTCTGTCATTATAGTCCACATCTGTAGAACAGCCTTCCTGAAGACCCGAGGGCTGCAGAGAATGTTGACACTGTGGTGACCCAGCACGCTGTGGACGGACACTATTTCACACTCATCAGGGCTGGAGGAAACGGAGGACAATTTACATATGGACACAGAGCCCCAGGGGGCAATCAGATGGGACTGTTATGTATGCGTCCTCGGAGAGGACGTCCGGGCCGGGCGCTAGCTGATGTCATGCTAATGATGTGTATTGACTGATGTGTATTAGATGACAATCACTATGCTAATGTGCCATGCATTCTCTGTCTGTATAACATGTTTAAAAGAGCTTGTTATACATGCCTCAGCAATGTAAAAACTCTCCTACCTTACACACGGCCCCAGCAGGCAACGCTGGGGTTCACCGGCTGTATTTATGTTAGAGGGTCAATAAAGAACCTGTGTCGACCTACGCTCATGCCTCACCTCCACATCCTTCCCTTACACCCTCTACATTTGTGACCTGACGTGAAATGGACTATCTCTCCCTTTCACCGTGCCATGGATTCCTTTTTCTCCACATTGGTGACCTGACGGAGATGAACTGTCTCTCCCTTACGCCGCACACCACATGGTGACCTGACATGGGATGACCGTCTGCTCCCTTTCACCGCGCTGTGGATTCCAGAGACCGGGGATCGGCTACATCCACACTGGAGCGCGCATGCCTTATCCTCTCTCCACGATGGCGACCTCCAGGGCTGGATGGAGAGCTTGGGGCTGGGACCGAGATGCACGAGGATCAGCGACATGAGCAACGCACAGAAACAGCCTGAACGGGGAAGATCATCGGCGCCGTCTGCGCTGATTTCCACCAAGCTCCCTGACTCTGACTCATCTCCCGACAGCGGACCTTCTGCGCCCAGAAACCCTGCGCGCACACGGGAGGATTACGAGGATAGCGCAACTTCCAGCTATGTGGTCACTGCGCCAGGCGCGCGCCACGCACCAGGGACAAACCAGCTCCACAGACTCATACATCGTCCTCCGCCGCTGCACATGCCCGAGAAACACAGCCGATTGCCATCCTCGGAATCTTTAGGGCTGCTTATGCACCTGAAGCAGACATGCAGCCTGCACACGGGACTTTGTATGGGTTTCTCAGCCACGGCACATAATGGTAATTTAGCCGATCACTTTCCCCGATGACTTTAGGGCTGCTCCCGCACCTAAAACCAAACCGCCAAGTCCCTCACACAGCTTGAGTTTTTTTCACAGCCGCTACGCATCCTCGGGGAATTTGTCCATTCGCGTTCCCCACATCCTCGCAGGACTGAGCCGGATGAGGAGTCAGAGACTTTTTTTTTTTTTTGCACAGCCGCTGCGGATCACAGCCAGGTTTACCGGGAAAGTCCCTCACTATGGCGGATCCACACACAATTTTCACGTGGCCCAGGCACTTTTGACGTCCCGGACCGGCACTCACTTATTCCCACCCCCCTCCCCCTCCTCCTCCACATCCCTCTTCCAGCACCACACTCCTTAAAGCCGGCCGATCGCCGGTTTGTTCCATTATGCACAACGCACACCAGCCCCGTGCCCCCCACGATCCACGGCCGTTCAACATGCTGGAACTCGGAGAGGAGCACACTGTCTTTTCCACCACTCCCCCGTCCCCCCCACAGACTGACATTCTCTCCGACACTCCTCTACAGCAGAACAGTTCTACCGGTGCTGGAGCCCAAATGACCGGGGGGGGGGGGGGTCACAGCCCCTTCTGAGTGTTCTGGGGAGAGCCGTGTGATGACCCAGCACACTGCGGATGGACACTATCTCACACTCATCAGGGCTGGAGGAAACAGAGGACAATTTATATATGGACAGAGAGCCCCAGGGGGCAATCAGACGGGACTGTTATGTGTGCGTCCTCGGAGAGGCTGTCCGGGCCAGGCGCTAGCTGATGTCATGTTAATGATAGGTATTGACTGATGTGTATTAGATGACAGTCACTATGCTAATGTGCCATTCATTGTCTCTGTCTGTATAACGTGTATAAAAGAGCTTGTTATACATGCCTCAGCATTGCAAAAACTCTCCTACCAGACGTCCACCAGCTGTATTTATGTTAGATGGTCAATAAAGAATCTGTGTCGACCTACGCTCATGCCTTGCCTCCACATCCTTCCCTTACACCATCTACACCCTCTACAATACTTTTAAAACCAAACTAAAGACCTACCTTATTGACCTGGCTTTTATTTAAATTTATTTTTGCTTTTCCCCCTTTTACCTTTTCTTACACCTTTATATCCTGTTTTAATTATTTTTATCCTGTTTTTATTTGCATTTATCCTGTTTTAATTTTTTTACTTGTTTTTGCTTGGTTTTACTGTTTGTCTTATTACCTCTAGTTTTTCCTCACTAATAGTGCTTCCTCAGTTCAGTTTTAATGTTTTATATGGTGTTTTGTTTTGGGTTTTTTTGCATGGCTTTTTATGGTAGGTTGATTAGTTGGTGTGTTGTGAGCGTATGTGTGTGTGGGTGGATGAGACTATGTTTTGGTTTTTGGTGTATGTTGCGTGTTATTTTTTACGGCACTTTGAGCTCTCTTCACTTCCGCCTCCCAAAGAGAGCAGACGCTTTTTCCTTCTCTCCAGCCCTGACTTTTTATCTCCTTCCTCCTCTAACTGACTGGATCCCAGCTTGCTATCGTCTGTCTGCGTGTCTCTACTGCTGATTATCGAACGAAATTATGGATTTAATAAGCTGGGCTTTGAACGCAATTGACACTATTTTTTCAACGAGGAAAAGTGCCCCGGGGGAGGTAGTTTGCCCCGCAGGAACTGCGGCTGTGGGCTATTTGAGGGACACAAGTAATTGGAAACTCTTGTGCCTGTCTGATCTCTCTGTCGAAGATGTCGAAGATTTATTCATCTTCGTAGCAATGGTCATCGGGATCCTTCTGATTGGATCTGGGATTGTCCTGGTGTACCGTAAATTGATGAAGATGGACGTAGCCTATCAAAATGCTGGCCAGGCGAGGCTTAACCATCAAATTGAACAATTGGGGAGGACTCTGACAGCGGCTAATGGAGAACTGTCTAGGAAAATGGATTACATCATGATCACGCTGAGAGCCGCCCATGAAGAATTCAACGTCCAGCACTGAAGGATTAAAGTACTGAATCTGTAAGAGAATATAAAGTCTTTTTCTCTGGGAACAGTACTATTCGACTAATCTGACCTGCCCCTCACCCAAGTCCTCCAGATTATCTGCAGTTTTTTGTTTCCAAAACATTTGAGCTGCATTGACTCTATGGACAGCCAGCTGCCTGGCTCAAGGACAAAGTGCCAGCCGCTAGACAAAACATCTTCTGCTGAAGAGACTTTGTTGTTCTTAACTGATATAAACACCTCCACTCAACACTACACCCACACTGACTCAATAAACTGATGAGAAGATCATTCACTCACTGCTCCCTTTGTGTCTTTGTGTACATTCTTGTCTGCTAATTGTGCATTGAGGGCTTTTTTTTCTTGTAATCATAATATTGATCATATATGACCGGTATTCTGATAATCAATGTTTTTTTGCTCTTTCCTATTGTGTTATCCTTTTCTTCCCTATGCTTCCTGTACCCGTCTGATGACAGGCGCGTTATCGACGCTGCCGCGTCACCGGAAATGCAGGTCGTTTTCAGTGTCAAGTCAAATCCCTCGTATGTTATCAGTTGTTTACTGTTAATGTACTTGGCAATAAATCCTTTCTGAGTTCTGAGTTCTGAGTTCTGCTACACTGTATGAAAAGTGCTTTATAAATAAAGTTTGATTGATTGATTGATTGATTGATTGATTGATTGATTGATTGGGGATGGAAAGGGCTTGGCTGGCAGATGTGGCCCCAGCCAGGGAGGCAGTAGTGGCCAATGGGGTGGACTCTGCCGCGGCCACACAAGGCGAGAAATTGGATGCGAGAAAAATAACTAATTGGCTAAACTGGTGTAGAGTGACTGCTGATTGATGGACTAATTGGTCAATCTTGGCCTCGAGGGCAGTGAGTCGTTCTAACGGAGAACCTGGTGTGGTTCCTGCTGGGTCCTGAGTTTAGTGGGATCGTAATGACATATTTTAACAAAGCAGGACCCAAAGGAGCAGAGCCACAACAGTTCAGCGGGTAAGGTGCAAGGTAAGTATTTTATTTTACAAGTTTGATAATGATAACTTGCTGGGGACTGGTGCTCTGTGGGAGAAGAGAAGGGAGAGGTTAATATCATGGCGTAAGGTGGGCAAGTCAATGATAGTTCTAAGCTACTTAAAAGGGGGTTATAATTACGTATCTTCTTGCAGGTGGGGTGCCCGGAAGAGGACACTGAGGCTGCAGGCAGGCTGGCGGTGAAGACAAGGCAGGGGGGCAGGCATGTAGGTGGGTAGGCAGGGAGTTCCGAGGCCTGGGGGGAAAACTCCGAGAGGGGGGAGAACAGTGTGGTTGATCGGGTATTCTGCTTAACTTGCAGGCTGAAGCTGATCCAGGATGATGAGCATCCGATCTCCATGGGAAAAACTGGGACCAAGAGACAAACAGGCCAAGTTTCTGAGGAAAGGCTGAAGAGAAGGGGCAGAAAGTTCCAGAGACAACAAGGTGGGTACGTGAATGGGCTTACATGGCTCCAGTTACTCAGAAGGTCAAGGAAGTGGCTGGGATGTGAGCAAGCTGGAGCACACACACAAGGCAGGGTCACGGAAACAGGTGAAACACAGCTGGATATCTCATGGCAACAAAGGCTGTGGCGTCGAGACAATCCCACAGTGGAATAATGCCAGTTGGGCAGCACGGTGGTGCAGTGGCTAGCACTGTTGCCTTACAGCTAGAAGGTTCCTGGCTCAAATCCCCAGGCTGGCAGGGGTTGGAACCTTTCTGTGTGGAGTTTGCATGTTCTCCCTGTGCTGCGTGGGTTTACTCCGGGGGCTCCGGTTTCCTCCCACAATCCAAAGACATGCATGTTAGGTTAATTGGCTGTTCTAAATTGTCCCTAGATATCTGTTTTCCTATAGGCCCTTAGAATAGAGGGTTAGTACTAGTGAAAGCGCTTTGAGTGGTCTTTGTGACTAGAAAAGCGCTATATAAGTGCAGGTTAGTTAGTTAGTTAGTTAGTTCATCCCTTAAGTAGGGTGGATCCCAGCTGCGCAGCAGCTGAATCAAATAGGAGACAATTAGTGATGATGGGAGTGTCTGTATGTGCTCGCTTACCACAGGCCATGACAAATGCAAGTCATAAAAGATCACACAAATAAGTGACCTGACAAAAAAATAAATGAGGGTTCTGAAACAGTCGCAAATATTGGATGTCCCATTCATTTTCAATAATTAGGTATTCTGTAATTAATATTCACACAATTAAATAAATGGCTTTCATTCCCTTTAATATCCGTCAAAATCAAACAAGTGATTGCCTACATATAGGCTACACCTCTTTGTATTCCACTTTCAAACACAGCTTACATTTGGGCCTGTAAAGCCTAACTGGGCTACTTGTTTCAGACAAGAATACTTACTTTCTACGGGCAGTGCACTAGTATCATTATATTTCAAATTGACCATCATATGGACTCATTGGGGATGTTTAGCGTTCCAGTCCATTTCCCTTCGAAGCGCCTGAAGAAACATACCCAAACTAAATTCCAAGCTGTTCTTCAACCTCTTGCACCATCTTCATGGGGTTAGTCTCATTCAAAAGAAAACACTCTTTTTTTTTTTTTTTTTTTTTTGCAAAACAGTCAGAATCCCTCTAAGTGCTTCAGCCACTGAGTAACAGTGATCTAAACATACTAAATTTGAAGAAAATAAAGTTCGCCTGGGTGTTTTTTTAGATACAAATGCCTGAAAATAGCATACACCTGTTATATACTAGCTAGAAAACACAATAGAAATGTAGAACCCAGTGTTATGAAGTTCAGGTAAAAGTTTGGTAACAATCAAGACAAGAAATGAATATATTACACACCTTTTCTCCTCAGGCTGTAACTAGGAATCTTCAAACTGTGCCAAATGGAATCATGGTTACACCCCGTGATTCTTCAGCTAACGACTGGGTCAAGTAATTAATAATTTCTTCGATGTTCAGTGTTAATTTTAGCCATTTTTCAAAAAGGTGAATGATGTTACAACGCTTCTGCCTCGGATTCACGGACTTAGTAGAGTCATTTTTGGGGGTTTCGTGACCAACCTCCCAGGACCTTTTTTTCTCACTGGATTTAGCATTCTAGACCCATTTTAATGAAAATAAGCTCCCATGTACCTCCCAAAAATTACGGGAAACCTTTTTTTTGCCCAAAATTCAAAATGGCCACCAAAATGCATACCACCACCTATATCTCAGTAACTAATTCAGCTAGGAGGTTGATTTTGGTGTCTAGACATAGGTTTTTGGGGTCAAGCATTCCATTAATGCTATTAGTTTACTTGTGAAACAAACCCATCACGATGAAATCCAATATGGCCACCGATTAACATTTTTTTTGTTTCTTGACTACTAAGGCACCTAGAAAGCTGATGTTGGTGTCAAAACAGAGGTTTAAGGGGTCATACTATCTGTTTATTCCAATAAAAGTGTGTTTAAATGATTACATAATCGAGAAATCCAAGATGGCGGCCGGCTGTCATTTTCACATGCAATGGACTTTTTCATATCCGTCACCAAATGAGCTAAAAATGTCAAATGAGGTATCCTTACATTCATTTTTAATAATTATTAGAAAGCTCCTGCATTGATTCAGTGATTTCACTGAGGAACACTTGGGTAATCCCCTTAGGATTCCCGGAATCCTATGCTTGATTCATTGATTCCTTTTTGCATAGCAAGAGAGAGGATGCAGTGATTTTGTAACGTCTGTGCTGCCATAATATGTAGTCCTAATCTTTCCAATTTAACCAAGGTTGCCAGGTATGTATAAATTTAGCTTTAAACTTATCTGGAGAGGTTAGAATTCTGAATCTTGTTCCATACTGTATAGTCAGGTAATGTTAGCATATTGACCATGCTGCTTACTTAATGCTACCGTAATGACAGTAGACAGTACAAGGGCCTTTGACTCTAGGTCTTGTCATCCCTCCTTTTTCTCTCCTCTGTTCTGATAATGACAAATTTGTTTTTGTTTTCAGACACTTATTCATATAAAGTGAGGGATAAAATGGATACTGCAAGTGACAACGATGAATTACCATCAACATCTTCCGGTGAATACGAATGCATTCTACGTTGTGGTCAACCATGTACCAAAAGTGACTCTTTGGATAATACCAAGGACCAAAAATGGAATTCAATTCGTGAAAAAACTCTACGATGGAAAGGACTTGATCGGTTTCAATGTGGGAATATTGATTGGGCCAAAGGGCCAAAAGGGCATTATATGCACCAGACATGTTACACCACGTTATCTAACAAGCGTTGTCTATCTCAAGCCGAGAAACGTAAGCATAAATTAGAGGTAGATCTTGAAAGAGACAATCAATCAGTTCAGGGGGATCCATCTCCATCTGCTTCTCTCTTTTCACCGAAGAGGCTCCGGTCCAGCATTGGTATTGTGCATGACAAGAACCTATGCGTGTGGTGCAATAAGGGACCACAGAAAAGCAGTCACCGGGACTGGAAACAATTGCTCCTAATATCAACAAAGGACGCCTGGAGAAAATTCAAGTTACACACTGTACACCTGAATGATCCGGTCCTGAGGTCAAGGCTCAACACGCTGATTGCATCCATTCCAGACTGTGAAACCTCTGTTTTGACACCAACAATCAGCTTTCTAGGTGCCTTAGTAGTCAAGAAACAAAAAAAATGTTAATTGGTGGCCATATAAGATAAGATAAGATAAGCCTTTATTAGTCCCACAACGGGGAAATTCCAGGATTGCAACAGCACAGGGATAGCAACACTCAGAGCAACAATCAGAAGGCAAGAAAAAAAAAACAAGCAAGCAAGAGCAGCTAATATACATATGTACATATTACTATAAAATATATATATACACACACACACACACACAGACACACAGTGCAGAGCATTGTAGCTGGATGGAATAAATATATGAATATATGAACACAGTGCAGAGCATTGTAGCTAGATGGAATAAATATGTAAATATATAAACCCCCACAGTACAGAGCATTGCAGCTAGGTGGAATAAATATGCAAGTATATAAACACACACAGTGCGGAGCAATGTAGCTAGATGGAATAATATGTAGATATATAAAAACACAGTGCGGAGCATTGTAGCTAGATGGAATAAATATATAGATATACAAATATAAACATAAACACACCCAGTGCTGAGCATTGTAGCTAGATGGAATAAATATGTAAATATATACACACACAGTGCAGAGCATTGTTGCTAGATGGGATGAAACAGCATAACCGTCTACTTAGTTATCCCACATGGTATGATTATGTGCCCATACATATTCTCACCCTCCATAGCGACCGGTATGTTCCTAGTTGTATGCCGGAGAGGACCATTGTGTAAGTCTATTGCATCTTTTGCATTCAAAAAAACTATTAGTTTGTTACATCTTTTTGCTATCTCTGCGAGCAGCCCTGCTTAGGTTGTACAGTCTGACAGCCGTTGGTAGGAAGGACCTACAAAACCTCTCGGTTGTGCACCTGGGATGATGTAGTCTGCTGCTAAATGAGCTCCTCAGTGCATCCAGTATGTCCTGCATAGGGTGGAACTCGGACTCCAGCAGAGATGACAGTTTAGCCACCGTCCTTCTCTCTCCTATCTCCTCCATCGGATCAAGGCGCTGCCCCAGGACAGAGCTAGCTTTCTTAATCAGTTTGTTCAGTCTCTTCCTATCGGCTGCAGTAATGCCACTGCCCCAGCAGACCACTCCAAAAGTGATGGCTGATGCCACCACCGTGTCATAGAATGACTTCAGCAGTGCCCCTTGTACACCAAAAGACCTGAGTCTCCTCAGCAGGAACAGCCTGCGCTGTCCCTTCTTGTAGAGTGCGTCAGTATTGTGTGACCAGTCTAGTTTATTGTTCAGATGAACACCCAGGTACTTATAGGATGTCACCATCTCGATGTCTGTTCCCTGTATATTAACTGGTGCTGTGAGGGGCTGCCCATGCCTGCGGCAGTCCACCACCAGCTCCTTAGTTTTCCTCGCGTTGATCTGGAGGCAGTTCCGATGGCACCAGTCCACGAAGTCCTGGATAAGCCCTCTGTACTCAGCTTCATCTCCGTTGGAGATGAGACCAACGATCGCAGAGTCATCAGAGAACTTCTGTAGATGGCAGTGTGTTGTGTTGTGTGAGAAGTCCGCAGTATAAAGAGTGAACAGGAAGGGAGCCAGCACCGTTCCCTGGGGGGCCCCCGTGCTACTGATGATCGTGTCGGAAACACAGTCCCGGGTTCTCACAAACTGAGGCCGGTTCGTGAGGTAGTCCAGGATCCATGATGACAGGTGCTGGTCCACCCCTGCGCGCAGCAGCTTGTCCTTCAGGATCATCGGTTGGATGGTGTTGAAAGCACTGGAGAAGTCAAAGAACATGATCCTCACCATATTCCCGGGCTTCTCCAGGTGGGACAGAGAACGGTGAAGGAGGAAGATCACCGCATCCTCCACCCCAATGCCATGCTGGTAGGCGAACTGGAGTGGATCCATCGCTGGTTCCACCAGGGGGCGGAGATGAGCAAGGAGCAGTCTCTCCAGGGTCTTCATCAAGTGGGACGTCAAGGCCACCGGTCTGTAGCTGTTCAGGTCTTTGGGGTGGGAAGTTTTTGGTACAGGTACCACACAAGATGTTTTCCACAGCTGTGGTACCCTCCCCAGTTTCAGGCTCATGTTGAAGATATACGTCACAATCCCACACAGCTGGTCTGCACAGGACTTGAGGAGCTTTGCGCTGATGCCGTCCGGTCCCGACGCCTTCCTCACCTTGATCTTCCTCAGCTCCGTCCTCACCTGGGTCTTGGTCAGGGTCAGGATGGGGGGCTGTGTGTTGGGAGTGGGGGGGGGTGTCGGTGGAGTGGGGAGTGGGCAGCAGGACTTGATTTCTTAGAGGCAGCAGTGGTTGTTGTGCAGACAGGGGGGAGGGCGGTTGGTCAAATCTATTGAAAAACAGATTCAGGTTGTTCGCCCACTCCCTGCCCCCCATGGCCTGGGGGGAGGTATTGTGGAGCCCCGAGATGGTTTTGAGGTTTCTCCAGACCCCGCTGATGTCACTCTGTTGCAGCTTGGCGGCCATATTGGATTTCATCATGATGGGTTTGTTTCACAAGTAAACTAATAGCATTAATGGAATGCTTGACCCCAAAAACCTATGTCTAGACACCAAAATCAACCTCCTAGCTGAATTAGTTACTGAGATATAGGTGGTGGTATGCATTTTGGTGGCCATTTTGAATTTTGGGCAAAAAAAAGGTTTCCCGTAATTTTTGGGAGGTACATGGGAGCTTATTTTCATTAAAATGGGTCTAGAATGCTAAATCCAGTGAGAAAAAAAGGTCCTGGGAGGTTGGTCACGAAACCCCCAAAAATGACTCTACTAACTGGTTTACGCTAGCTTTACTCACATGCTTTACACACGGGCTTTAGAACGGGGAAGTGGGGTGAATCCCCCCTTGTAAGGTATCCCTGAATTCAGAAATTAATTGGCTAAGTCACATGTCAATCATTTGCTTACTCTGATACAACTGGTTCATTGTATTCCCATTAGCCATGAGGTTGGACCTTAATGGACCTTTATCACTCATTGGGTTTCCACAGCTTTCAGTCACAAAATGGAGGCACTATTGGGTCAAATGAGCTGTCAATCACGTTTCGGCACCCGCCCCTGTCTTGGGGGTTTCCGTTTCCGGTTCAATCTCCGGTGATGTTTTTAGCATAAAAAAGCGAACCGTTTTTGGCCAATTTTCAAACAAATGCTCCTATTTTATGGTCAATTTTCCCCGCCATCATCATGATGGACAATAAATCTTATTCAAATGGATCTATTGGACCCTTTGCAATACAAATGGACCGTATTTGTTGAACGATCATTCATTCAGGTACGGCAAGGAATCTCCTTTGGTAAGTCACTCATTCGATTTCATACTAAAGCTAGCTGGTTAAAATTCTATTTAAATCCAGTGTTATTATTTTTTGAAATCTGTTTTAATAACCAAGTAGACAAAATTCTAAGCTTTCAAATGATGTAAGGCATGACTGCCTACTGTCAGCAAGTTTAACACAATTCACTGTGTTGCAGCTGAGACTTTTAAATGGACATTTAAATATGGCCACCCACGGTACAGCCGAACTATAAGAGGTTAAACATGATTGCTTAATAGTGGTGATGAAAAGGAGCATCATATGATTTATTCAGAATATAATTTTCTTTTACCACTCATCTTCATCTTCTGGATTAGGTTGCTAAGATAATTCAAGAGAGTTTAAAAAAAAAGTGAAAGAGAGGAAGGGTTAAGAATCATAATTTGGTATATGAGTAAATAAAAACAATGTTGGGCTGAGTTGTAGGAGGAAATGCCCAAAGGTAATTAACTCTGGGAATGTGAGAGGGCAATTAATTTTGTTTATCAGTGATGTAGAACTTTTATTCAGACCCACTGAGTTTAGTAAAGTCCTTGTAATGTGTTTTTATGATGCAGCTTTTATTCAGATGCATATTTGTGACTCTTTGAATGTCCAACTGCTATACAGCAATATACTTTTAAAGATCATCGGTGGGCTGTGTAAATTTTTGACCTTATCAACCACTACCTCTTTTAAAGTAGTTATTGCATGACAAGGACTATCACATTCATTATATAATTATTTCCAACTATTTGATACAGTTAAGCCTTGGGTGAACAGCTCTTTTTTGTTTGTTGTTCCTCCACAAATGTGCTACTGACCTCTTGTGAAACTCTTTAATTTTACAAGAGCTTGTCAAGCCTCAGTTCAGGAAAAAAATTAAATATTTTAGCTTGATCTCTTTGAGTAATTAAGCCTGTGCACATTATGACCTTTGCTTTTGAGTCTAGACTTTGTGGCAGACAGTAAAGGACAGGGATAGATGAGTTTAAAGGGCACATGAAGTTGAATGAGGCTGCTTTTGTTTGATCATCACAGTCTTGTCTTTCTGCAGCACTGGCCCATTCTTGTAATTGAGAAATATATTGAAAATGTGGCAGTGCGCCTTGTAATTTCCATCTTGTAGGCACTGCAGTAGATAGTGCATATGAGGTTGCCCTAATATCAATAGCCTTTTGGGCTGCAGAAGAGATGAGGGATCAAAACATAGGTGCTCTAGATGCATATGTAGTCTCTCTGCAATCAAGGTTTTCCCCATGAACTCAAATTAGTACAGTGGTGTGAAAAAGTGTTTGCCCCCTTCCTGATTTCTACGTTAATTGGTTGTTATAAATTGTCCCTAGATATCTGTCTTCTGTAGGCCCTTAGAGTAGAGGGTTAGTGCTAGTGAAGCACTTTGAGTGGTCTTTGAGACTACAAAAGTGCTATATATATAGTATAGGTCCTTATCCCTTATCCCTTATTTTTTATATGTTTGTCACACTTAAATGTTTCAGATCATCAAACAAATTTAAATATTAGACAAAGATAGCACAAGTAAACACAAAATGCAGTTTTTAAATGAAGGTGGCTATTATTAAGGGTAAAAAAAAATCCAAACGTACATGGCCCTGTGAAAAAATGATTGCTCCCCTTGTTAAAACATAAATTAACTGTGGTTTATCACATCTTTGGAAAGGTGAGTTCAATTTCTCTAGCCACACCCAGGCCTGATTACTGCCGCACCTATTCTCAATCAAGAAATCACTTAAATAGGACCTGCCTGACAAAGTGAAGTAGACCAAAAGATTCTCAAAAGCTAGACATCATGCTGCAATCCAAAGAAATTCAGGAACAAATGAGAAACAAAGTAATTGAGCTCGATCAGTCTGGAAAAGGTTATAAAGCCATTTGTAAAGCTTTGGGACTCCAGCGACCAACAGTGAGAGCCATTATGGTCACACACATATGCCCCACCTCTTATTTGTTGCTGTCTCTTGTTGCTGTGAGGTGCTTTGGTGCATGTGTGTGTACGCATATGCAATACTTCATTTGTGTGACATTTGAATGTCTTGTTTTGTAAAACCTTAACTCTTCCACTTTTAGCATATTCACTTTGTACAGTTTTATTGCAGTTGTTCTTCTCGTGTATAATTGTTTGTCTGTTTTTGTGACCTGCTGGGAGACTACAGATACAAATTAGCAGTATTGCTAAATCTGGCTTACTTACATTTGTATTAATGATCATTAGTATGTATTGTCCCTTTCAAATAAACATTAAACTAAACTAAACTAAACTAAACTATCCACAAATGGCGAAAACATGGAACAGTGGTGAACCTTCCCAGGAGGGGACGGCCGACCAAAATTACCCCAAGAGCACAGCGACGACTCATCCAAGAGGTCACAAAAGACCCCACAACAGCATCCAAAGAACTGCAGGCCTCACTTGCCTCACTTAAGGTCAGTGTTCATGACTCCACGATAAGAAAGAGACTGGGCAAAAATGGCCTGCATGGCAGAGTTCCAAGACAAAAGCCGCTGCTGAGCGAAAAGAACATAAAAGCTTGTCTCACTTTTGCCAGAAAACATCTTGATGATCCCCAAGACTTTTGGGAAAATACTCTGTGGACTGACGAGACAAAAGTTGAACTTTTTGGAAGGTGTGTGTCCCATTACATCCGGCATAAAAGTAACAGCATTTCAGAAAAGGAACATCATACCAACAGTAAAATATGGTGGTGGTTGTGTGATGTCTGGGGCTGTATTGCTGCTTCAGGATCCAAAAGACTTGCTGTGGTAAATTGAACCATGAATTCTGCTGTCTACCAAAAAATCCTGAAGGAGAATGTCCGGCCATCTGTTCATGACCTCAAGCTTAAGCACACTTGGGTTCTGCAGCAGGACAATGATCCAAAACACACCAGCAATTCCACCTCTGAATGGTTTAAGAAAAACAAAATCAAGACTTTGGAGTGGCCTAGTCAAAGTCCTGAGCTGAATCCAATTGAGATGCTGTGGGATGACCTTAAAAAGGTGGTTCATGCTTGAAAACCCTCCAATGTGGCTGAATTACAACAATTCTGCAAAGATGAGTGGGACAAAATTTCTCCACAGTGCTGTAAAAGACTCACTGCCAGTTATCACAAACGCTTGATTGTAGTTGTTGCTGCTAAGGGTGTCCCAACCAGTTATTAGGTTTAGGGGGCAATCACTTTTTTCACACAGGGCCACGTAGATTTGGATTTTTTTTTTTCCTTAATAATAGACACCTTCATTTAAAAACTGCATTTTGTTTTTACTTGAGTTATCTTTGTCAAATATTTAAATTTGTTTGATGATGTGTGAAACATTTAAGTGTGACAAACATACAAAAATATGACAAATCAGGAAGGGGCAAACATTTTTTTCACGGCACTGTATAAGGTTTACCAGGACATTTTAGAAAATGACTGCTAATAAGTTTTAATCACAACATCCTATAAAAGTAAAAACAGAGATGATTAAAAAAAGCAAACTTTGGGCTATAACCTCTCAAGAGATATCTATGAAAGTTGAGAAATAAAAACAGTTAAAAATTTTCCTCCTGTTCCCTTAGGTCCAGTCTGTCATGCCAGCATTTAGATCTCAAGGGGTAGGGTAATTGCTAAAATGCAGTATTAATGTAAAAAATGAAATAGGGAATATTATTAAGCCTGCCTCTGCAGAGGCAGGACATTAACAAGGATTTATATCTAGTCCCCGCATCTCACGGAGCTGCAAATGCTGGTGAATGTAGCAATTTTGGGGTTTCATCAGGGTTTGTAAAACAAAACAGGTTGCAAAAGTTTTAAAGGCCTCAAACAGTTTTTCTTGTCAGCAAGAAAATTTGAACATGTTTGAATTTTTTGGGCAAATGTATTTTTCCGCAAACGTTTGCAAAATAGTTGTAAGCATTTGCAAATGGGTGTAGCATATGTCGCTACATGTCTTTTTGGTTCACCTAGTAGTGAACACTGATTTGATGTGTGTGTGTGTGGGGGGGGTTATGATATAAATAACTTTGTTTCAACAAAATTTACATGTCTCCCCGTCCATGACTTTTTCTAAATATGTGTGTTTTATGTTTTCTGAAGTCTGGAATGTATTAAAAATAAAATGCACATGATTTCAGAGCATTTATTCCTTGGACTGTCATCCGCTGTCATTTAGACCACAGCTGATCACAGCTATGACCATAGAAGGAAATATGTCCATATTAGTCTTTCAATTTTCAGGGATATTTTCCTGATCTGTGTTTTCCCCCCTCCTATATTACATTGTATATCCTGATCTGGAAGGGACAATGAGAGAGGAGAGGGAGAAGAATCATCATTTTATACACCAGATAGCAACAAACAAGCATGTATAGAGAAAAAAAAAAACGCCAAACAGACTTCGAGCCTGAACCTCCATGACAAAAAGATCACTGTTATGTCCACTCCAGGTAAGAAACACGACTACACAAATATTATTTTGTGAATACAAACTGATTTCGTTTGTAACCAAATGAAATTACCCTCGTGAAAAAAGAACCACCCGACGCTGACTGCTGTCCTTCAGCACCACACCTCCAGTCTGTGTGAGACTGTTTCGGCCTGCATCATCTTCTTCTTCTACTTTCAGCTGCTCCCTTTAGGGGTCACCACAGCGGATCATCTGCCTCTATCTCACCCTATCCCTTGCATCTTCCTCTGTAACACAAACCCTCTCCATGTCCTCCTTCACTACATCCATGAATCTCCTCTGTGGTCTTCCTCTTTTCCTTTGTCCCTTTGTCCAATATATCCACCATCCCTCCTCTGCACATGGCCAAACTATCTCAGCCTTGCCTCTCTTACTTTGTCTCCAAACCGTTCAACCTGAGCTGTCCCTCTGATGTATTCATTTCTAATTCTGTCCCTGAAAATCTTAGCATCTTTAACTCTGCCACCTCCAGCCCCACCTCCTGTCTTTTTGTCAGTGCCATCATTTCCAAACAATACATCATAGCAGGTCTCACTACTGTCTTGTAAATCTTCCCTTTCACTCTTGCTTCTACCCTTCTGTTACAAATCACTCCTGACACTCGTCTCCATCCATTCCACCCTGCCTGCACTCTTTTCTTCTCCACTCTTGTGCATTTTCCATTGCTTTGGATGGTTGACCCCGGGTATTTAAACTCATCTACTTTCACTACCTCTAGTCCTTCTATCTTCACTGTTGCACCTGCCTTCCTCTCATTCACACTCATGCATTCTATCTTGCTTCGACTGACTTTCATTCCCCTTCTCTCCAGAGCATACCTCTACAGGTTCTCTTCCACCTGCTGCCTACTGTCACTACTGATCACATTGTAGTCTGCAAACATCATGGTCCAAGGAGACTCCTGCCTGACCTCAACTGTCAGCCTGTCCATCACCATGGGAAACAAGAACGAGCTCAGAGCTGACTCCTAATGTAACCCCACCCCCATCTTGAACACATCTGTCATTCCTATAGCACACTTCACCACCATCTTGCTGTCCTCATACATATCCTGCACTACCCTCACATACTTCTCTGCCACTTCTGACTTTCTCATGCAGTACCACACTTCCTCTCTTGGCACCCTACATATGCTTTCTCTAGATCCACAAAGACAGTGCAATTCCTTCTGACCGCTATACTTTTCCATCAACACTCTTAGAGCAAACATTGCATTTGTAGTTCTCTTTCTTGGCATGAAACTGTACTGCTACTTACTGATTGACACTTCTCCTCTGAACCTGGCTTCAGCAACTCTTTCCCATATCTCCATAGTGTGGCTGATCAACTTTATGCCTCTGTAGTTACTACAGCTCTGAGCATCACCTTTGTTCTTGAAAATTAGTACCAAAACACTTCTTCTCCACTCCTCAGGCATACTCTCACTCTCCAAGATTGTGTTAAACAATCTGGTTAAAAAGTCCACTGTCATCTCTCCTAAACATCTCCATACCTCCACAGATATGTTATCTGGACCAACCGGCTTTCCATTCTTCATCGTCTTCATAGCTGTCCTCACTTCTGCCTTGCTAATCCTCAGGACTTCCTTGTTCACCATCTTTCCTTCATCCATCCTCCTGTCTTTCATTTTCCTTATTCATCAGCTCTTCAAAGTACTCCTTCCACCTTCTCAACACACTCTTGCCATTTATTAGTACATTACCATTTCTGTCCTTAATCAACCTAACCTGCTGTACATCCTTTCCAGCTTGATCTCTCTGTCTAGCCAGTGCAACTCCTTTTCTCCTTCCTTAGTGTCCAGCCTCTCATACATCTCACTATATGCCTCTTCCTTTGCCTTTGCCACCTCTCTCTTTGCCACATGCCTAGATTCCAAATACTGCTGTCTACTTTCTTCATCTCTCTGACAATCCCACTTTTTCTTTGCTAACCTCTTCCTTTGAATACTTTCCTGTACCTCCTCATTCCACCACCAAGTCTTCTTGTCTTCCTTCCTCTGTCCAGTGGATACACCACATACCTTTCCACCTGTTTCCCTCAATACTTTTGCTGTACTTTCCCAGTCATCTGGTAATTCTTCCCTACCACCAAGAGCCTGTATCAACTCCTTCCTGAACTCTGAGTGACCTTCTTGCTTCTGGAACTTTCCCCACTTAATCTTTGGCTCTGCCTTCACTCTCTTCCTCTTCTTGCTTTCCAAAGTCATCCTACATACTACCATCCGATGCTGTCGAGCTACATTCTCCCCTGCCACCACCTTGCAGTCTCATATCTCTTTCAGATTTCTCCTTCTGCATAGGATGAAGTCCACCTGTGTGCACCTTCCTCCACTCTTGTATGTCATGTTCCTCTTATTGAAGTATGTGTTCACCACAGCTATTTCCATCCTTTGAGCAAAATTCACAACCATCTGTCCTTCCAAATTTCTCTCTTTTAGACCATACCTACCCAGAACCTCCTCATTACCTCTGTTCCCTTCACCTACATACCCATTAAAGTCCGCTCCAATCACCATTCTCTCCCCCCGGGAACACTCTCTACCACTTCATCCAACTTCTTCCGGGATTCCTCTCTCTCTTATACCTGACATCCAACTTGTGGGGCATATGCAGTGGCAAAATTCAACATCACACCTTGGACTTCTAGTGTCATGATCTGAGCGCTGATATTGTCCGTGCTCGGATCATCCAGTATTCTCCCCGTTCTTCTGTGTTTTCCTTAAGGCCTTCTTGGGCTTTTATTGTGACAGCATCACGGCGGGACTTCCGGCTGTCAGAGCCAAGCTGCGCCGTGACAGCTGGATCACATCGCACTGATTAAGTTCCCCTTTATTTTTATTTAAGGAAGCAGCTGAGGCGTACTCCTCGCTGTGACTTCGCATAACGTTGCATCCGTACAACGTTCGGCTGGAGTCCCTAACCCCCTGGTCCAGTCATCCTCTTGTTCCTTCATGTTCTCAGTAAGTGTTTTGGCTCAAAGTCTGTCATCCTGTGTCTTAGTCTTAGCCTTAGTCAGAGTCTGTGTTGTATCGTTATTGTGTCTTCGCCTATGCCAAAGTCTGTGTTTGTCCCCCCGTGGCTGATTATTTTGTCATCTTTTATCCTTTGTTAATAAATATGCAAACTCACCGGCTGGCCTATAGCATCTCATTAATGGTCCGTGAGGGCCACCCATGACAGCAGGTCGCAGCCTAAATGAGACGCCGGTCGCCGTGAGTTTGTATTATTTGGGCTTGAAATTTTTTCCTTTTCTGCGTACCAGTATGTTGGGAGATGGCGTCGCCAAGCAAGGGCTATGCTATGAGCTTGGGCTACGAGCTAGTTATGGCCCTGCGCTTGTAGTAGCATCATCCCCAGCAACTTACGCTGGTACCTGGACCTCGCAGAGGCAGCTATAAACCGCCATCCTCACTATGCGGACCACACCGAAATTAGGAAGAGGATGGCGGAAATCTCGGCACTCCAGGAGAAGATCCGCGGACTGGAGGGAAACTCCGGCACGAAGCCGAAGGTGAGGCATCCCTGCTCCTCGCCTCGGGATCCAGTTCCTGTTACCCGTCCAGCCCAGGAGTCTTCGTCATCCAAGTGCCGTTCCCGCCCACAGGGGAGGAGGATGTCAGCCGGGATTTCCCCAGAAGAGACTCAGTGGACAGCGGTGATCATCCAGGATCATGTGTCTGCGGCTTGTTCTGCCTCCCATCCAACTGAAATTACGAAGCATGTGACGGCGGCAGTCAGACTGGTGGAGGTCAGTTCCGAACTCCATGATTACCCCGAGTACGCTGACCTGCTTGCCTCTGTCTCCGCACAGGAGCGGCGTTTCCCTGACCTCACATTTGCCTCGCCCTCTGCCAGTAAACGTCGTCACCATGCTCATAAAAAGCCTCAGCGAGATCCCTGTCCAGATCCAGTTCCAGGGAGCTGTAGGAACTCTGCCTCTGAGCCAGCAGTGAGCTCCACGAGTACGGCTCCGGCTGTCCCCGTTCCTGATCCTGTGTGAGCGGCTCCTCCTCGTCTTTCCGGGGGGCCCTCCGCTGTAGCAGTTTCCATCAGCCCTCAGCAGAGCAGGCAAGTGTCTTTTCATTCTTTTCCTTCACTGTGTGAATTGCCTTGTCTGAATCCTGGGGCTGGAGTTTGGGGCTCACAGTCCCCCATGCTCCTTCCACCTGCTGCAGTTACTAATTGTGAACCTGCATCCTCTGTGTCTCCTTCCCCTGAGCATTCCCCGGTGCCAGGATTACACCGCCGGACGAGGAAGGAGGCTGCGGCCCTGGAGAGCCTAGGACCAGCCCCGCAGCCACATCATGGGCAGAGGAGGAGAGCGGACTGCTGTTTGGAGCCTGCGCCGACGATTAAGCGTCCACGGGTCTCCCTGGAGGAGCAGTTTGACCCAGCAGGCCACGCCGTGCAGGTCTTCGGCGTGGACTTCAGCGTCAGGGAATCCTCAGACTGTGAGGACCATCATGCCGGCTGCGGAGCCCGCCGCAGTCAAGTGGGAACCAGGAGTGGACCTCCAGCTCGTTGAACCTGGATCGTCAAAGTCCTGGACTGCGGTAGAGCCCGAGATCAGGCAAGTGCTGTATTTTGTCTTCCTCTTTTCTATTCTGGAGCATTATTGCCTGTCTCTCAGGGAAACGAGCCGGGTGCAGCCAATTGCTGCATTCGAGCTTGTCTCGCCGGGCTCTGCCGCTGCCGGTTATTCTGATGCCGGTTTCCTCTCTCCCTCTGAGCCTTTTCCCAGGGTCACCAGTGACGAGCCTGTTCCGGTCGTCGTCTTGGAGGTTCCAGGTCCCTGCTCGGAGGTCATCTCTGGTGCTGTTCCGGCCCAGTCGGGGGCCGTCGTAGGCGCTGTTCTGGCCCAGTTGGGGTCTGTCGTGGGTGCTGTTCCAGTCCAGTCGGGGTCCGTTGTGGGTGCAGCTCTGACCCAATCGGGGTCCGTCGTGGGCGTTGTTCTGGTCCACTCAGGGTTCGTTGTGGGTGCAGCACTGTCCCGATCGGGGTCCGGCAAGAGCACAGCACCAGTTTGGTTGAAGTTCGGAGAAGGAGCTGCAGATCCTCCGCCGTTTGACGCCGGACTGGCCCCTCATCTTTCCCCTTATTTTCCTCCACTGGGTGCCACTGGGGTTCCCCGGATTCAGCTCGGCTTCCCCTCGCTGTCCCTCTCGGTAGGGAGGCCACCACCGAGTTTTCCTCTCCAGTTCTGGTGGCCTAATGACGCGGGTCGGCTGCCCGGGAAACTGCTTCGCCGGTTCGGCGTTCTGGGTCGGCCGCCCAAGTGACTGTCTTCTCTGTTCGGCGACCTGGTCCGGCCGACAGAGGTACTGTTTCTCTGGGCCTGGGACTGCGGTAGGCTGCCCGAACTGTTTCTTTTTTCCCTGCCTGCAAGTTGGACTATGGATGCAGGTAGACCTCCTGAACTGTTTTTTCTTTGTTCACTTTGTGCGCTACCTGCCGGCATCTCTGTAGTGATTTTTTTTCTTTCCCTCCTCTGTAGTTTGAGAGATGCTCTTTTGTTGTCTTTGCCTGTTTATTATGGTCTATATTTGTAGTATCGCTGCTCTGTAGCATGTTGAGTTATTTTCCTGGTGTAATAGGGTACTCTGTATTTTGTTATGTGCCTGTAATTCTGTTTTCTTATTTCCTCTGTGGGTTGAGATGCTCTTGTTTTTGTTTGTTTTTTTTGTTTGTTTTTTTTCCCCCTTGTCTTTGCCTGTTATATTATATGGACTATATTTGTAGTGTTGCTGCTCTACGTGGTAGCTTTTGAGTTTTTGTTTTTTTTTTCCCTGGTGTTAGGGTACTGTGTGTTTTTGTCTGGTACCTGTATTTGAGTTTCCTTGTTCCTTTTGTATTTCATCTGTGCTCTTGGTTTGTTGTAGCATGTGAGCCTCATCATTCTGATTATCGTTGTTGCCCTCCTTTGTTTTTTTTTCCTCATCTCCCTGATACGGTGTTTTGTTGGTTCTTGCCCTCCTGGCCTGTTTCCCCCTCCACCCTCCCTGGGGTGGCCCTGGTGGCCTTCTGGATGGGAGCTTGGATGTGATGTTGCGCCTGGAATGTGCCTTTTGAGGGGGGAGTACTGTCATGGTCTGAGCGCTGATATTGTCCGCGCTCGGATCATGCAGTATTCTCCCCATTCCTCTGTGTTTTCCTTTGTTGTGTTGGGTTCTTTTATGAATAAAGACTGCTGCTTTGGGTGTTCACGGAGCCTCCTTTATTAACTGGCCGCAACAACATTAACACACAAACTCTGCCATAATAGCGCGTCCTCCGTGCAGTACTCAGACAACACTTAGGCATGGTCTGCTCTCTAGTGGTAGCGCACATAAACCCTGTAATGCTCTAGCTTACACCACATCCCCCTTACTAAAGTTATGTAGACCAATCTAAGCTGTAAACGCACAATACATTCTTTTCCTTTTGGTCAACTAACTATGTCAACATAAATTTAACACATTTCCACTTTTAACAAATCTATAACATTTCTTTTTGTTTTCCAACACTGTTGCCATGTATAGAACATATTATGCAAAGGCCTCTTATATTCTATTTAAGGAAGGCATTTTTAGAACTCAACTCTGCTTTCACAAATATTAACATGTAACTTCTACAGATCCAGTCTCTTTGGTTTAATCACTTCCCTACCAGACCTGGTTCGAACAACACCTGGTGTTTCCTGTGCATTGGGCTCAGAAGCAGTTTCTGTAGGAGTGTCTTTTCCATTTGACTGGGTCCGTTGTGGTTCCATCTCAGTCTTTGGTATCGACATAGGCACAAGATGAGTGCGGTTCCTCCTGATTGTCCCTTGTGGTCCACTGATGACATAGGACCGTGGAGTTTTGTGGACAGATGTCACTGTGCCCTGTGCTTTCGCATCTGTAATCCAAACAGAGTTTCCGGGTAACAGTTTGTCCAAATCTCTCGTTCTGTGTCTTTTGTTAAAACATTCTGTTTGCCTCATCCGTCTCTCCTTTTCCACGTGATGAATTTGTTGCAGATTCGGCACGCATGGCTGCAAGGCCTCTGGAAGCATTGGCAGGGTGGTATGAAGCCTACGCCCCATGAGAAGCTGTGCTGGGCTGTAGCCATTTGCCAACGCTGTGGTTCTGTAGGCTAACAGTGCTCGGTATGGATCACTGGCTTTCTTGATAAGGTTTTTGACTGTTCGGACAGCTCTTTCTGCCTCACCGTTACTTTGGGGGTACCTGGGACTACAGGTCACGTGCTCAAAACAGTACTTCTTTGCAAAGTCTTCCATTTCCTGACTTGCGAACTGCGGGCCGTTATCCGTGATCAGTATCTCCGGTATTCCGTGATGTGCAAACATTGACTTTAAATGCACAATGACATTGGCAGAGCGAGTTGGGCTGAACTGGGCAATCTCTATATACCTAGAGAAGTAGTCCACTAATAACAGATAGTTTTTGTCTTGTAGCGTGAACAAATCAGCTCCCAACTTCTGCCATGGCCTTTCTGGTAAATCTGTGGACATTAAAGGCTCTCTCACATTAACTCTTTCCTGTATGCACTGTCTACATTTGAGTACAACTTCACTGATCTGGTTGCTTAAACCTGGCCACCATACAGCCTGACGGGCGCGCTCTCTGCATTTAACCACCCCCTGGTGGCCCTCATGTATCTTATCCAAAACTGCATTTCTCATGTTAGCAGGGATAACTAACCTTGTGCCTCTCAGTAGTAGTCCGTTATGCACACTCAAAACGGCTCTCTCAGACCAGTAGTGCTTCACCGCTCCCTGTAGCTGGTTACGATCCGGCTATGGCTGTGTTGTGAGACATGTATATGTTGGACACTGCATATGTGATTTAACCTCACGATGAAGGAGAGCCAGCCCCCTGCGGTGCGGAGCCACAGAGCCTGGACCCCCTGCGGAGGACAGGGGACAGAAGACTTCCTGACCACTGAGGCTCGAGAGGAGAGAAGGGGGAGTTATGTAAATAAAAGGCTAATGAATGTGAATAAAGAGATTTTGATATAGATGTGTGATTTCCCCCGTGAGGGAAATGGTTTGATGTGAGAATGTTTAAATGAGAGAACTTTGGTGTGTTCACTCTCTTTGTTCGCTGCTCAGGAATGAGAGCAGACAGTGGAATGGTTACTTGAAATAAACTGAAATTAAAGGCAATTCGGTTTCGTTATTCAAGTCTCCCCACATTGGTGACTGACGACGTTGAGAATGAACGAAGAAATTCTCAGGGTCCCGGACTCACAGCGCTCAGAGCTGGCGAGCGCAGTGGCCGTTAAGCTGCCTGATTTCTGGCAGGATAACCCACGGTCGTGGTTTCTGCAAGCAGAGTCGCAGTTCGCGCTCGCAGGAGTAACGGTGGATGACACTAAGTTCCACCATGTCATCGCTAAACTGGACAACAGCACAGCTCGGTGCGTGCAGAGCTTGGTGGAGCAGCCACCCGCGACCGACAGGTACGGCAAGCTGAAATCCACCCTCATCAAGTTTTTCACCCCCTCGGCTGAAGTGAGGGCGAGGAGGATCCTGTCTTTGCTAGACCAAGGTGGACACAGGCCGAGCGCCCTGATGGAGGAGATGATACAGCTGAGAGGGTTGGACAACGATGATTTCATTTTTCAGTTCATCTTCCTCTCCAACCTCCCGGCGCATGCGAGAAGCACGCTGGCCGGTAAAAAGTGTCACACCCTGGAGGAGTTCCGGGAGCTGGCCCAGGAGGCAGATGGGATCCTGGACGCCTGTGGCGGGCAAGCAACCACAGCGGCGACCCGAGACAGCGGGGAGCCAGAGGCGGCAGAACCAGACTGGCCGACGACGGCGGCAGCACGGCCGCGACGAGGTGGAGCCAATAGCCCGGCGGCAGAGGCGCGGACACGACACAGCGGAGGAGAAGATCTCTGCTTTTACCATCGGAGGTTCGCAGAGAAGGCACGCAGGTGTGTGCCGCCCTGCATCTTCAGGAGTTCGGGAAACGGCAAGACCGGGGGTCGCTAGCAGCTTCGACCCTCGGAGAATGCAGCAAGCTGCTCTACATCACGGATGCGCGCTCCGGACGAGAGTTCCTCATCGACACCGGAGCACAAGTGAGCTTCATCACCCCAACATACGCGGACCGGGTGGCTGGACCCCACGGTAGCGGAGCTACAGCGGCAAATGGCTCGAACATCAACACCTACGGGAGAAGGACCTTGCCTTTGTGCTTACATGGCCGCACATATGAATGGACTTTTGTAATAGCGGCGGTGAGTTTCAACATGTTGGGCACGGATTTTTTGTGTTCACACAATCTGTTAGTTGATCTTGCTAATAGACGGCTGGTAAATGCACTCTCTTTTTACTCTCTCCCCTGTTCAGCTCGAGTGTCCCCGCCACCAGTACAGACCCACGTCGCTACAGCAGGTGGTAAGTTTCACACACTCCTCACCCAATTTCCAGCGCTCACTGTGCCCACTTTTTCAGTGACGGTCGCGAAGCACGGGGTGAAACACTTTATCCCCACGTCTGGTCCTCCCGTGTTTGCAAAAGCTCGGCGCTTGGATGCAGTTAAGCTCGCCATTGCGCGCGAGGAGTTCGCCAGCCTGGAGAGGCTGGGCATCGTTCATAGGTCGAAGAGCCCGTGGGCTTCGCCGCTGCACATGGTACCGAAAGCCGATGGCTCCTGGAGACCGTGCGGGGATTACCGCAGGCTAAACAACGCTACGGCGCACGATCGTTATCCCATCCCGCACATTCAGGATTTTTCGGTGCACCTGGCGGGGGCGCGCATTTTTTCAAAGATTGATCTAGTTCGCGGCTATCACCAAGTCCCAGTCCAACCGGAGGACATTCCTAAAACAGCGGTAATAACCCCGTTCGGACTTTTCGAATTTTTACGCATGCCGTTTGGTCTCAAAGGGGCGGCGCAAACATTTCAGCGGATGATGGATGCCGTGTTACGCGATCTCCCTTTCGTGTTTGTGTACCTCGACGACATTTTGGTCGCGAGTACTTCAGAGGACGAACACGAAACGCACCTCACAGCAGTTTTTAGGAGGCTGGGAGAGCACAGCTTAATAGTTAACCCAGCCAAGTGCCAGTTCGGCGTCGAGCGGATCGATTTTTTGGGTCACCGCGTCTCCCCGGAGGGAGCGGTTCCGTTACCAGAGAAAGTACACGCGGTAGCGGATTTTCCCCGTCCACAAACGGTCAAATCACTACAGGAATTCTTGGGGATGGTGAATTTTTATAACCGATTCCTGCCCCACGCAGCTCAAATCATGCAACCGTTATATGCCGCGCTCAAGAAACAAAAACCGACCCAGGCGGTCGAATCGTCCCTGGAGCGCGCGTTCACAGAGGTTAAAAAAGCCTTGGCTGACGCTGCGCTCCTGGCCCACCCAGACCCTGCAGCACGTATCGCGCTGACGACAGACGCTTCAGATTTAGCCATAGGGGCCGTTATTGAGCAACAGGTAGCCGGAGTTTGGCAGCCTTTGGCTTTCTTTAGCAAATCTTTAAGCGCGGCTGAACGAAAATACAGCGCGTTTGACAGAGAACTGTTGGCGCTGCATTTGGCTATTCGTCATTTCCAGTTCTGGCTGGAAGGACGGTGCTTCACCGCTTATGTGGACCACAAGCCGCTCACATATGCCATGGCCAAAATTTCAGATCCGTGGTCTGGCAGACAGCAGAGGCAGCTGGCCGCAATCTCGGAATTTACCACTGACATTAGGCACGTCGCGGGCAAATTCAATGTAGTAGCGGATTGTCTCTCACGCGCGTTCACGACCCCAACACGCGCAGAGGCAGAACGGGCCACCGTGACCGCGCCGCAGGAGAGCGGCACGGTGGCGCGCGCAGCCCCGGTGCACGTGGGTATAGATTACGCAGCCATGGCAGCGGACCAGGGGGCGGACGCAGACGTGCGCGCGCTCCAGTCTGGACCAACAGGGTTGAGGCTGGAGAGCAAGTGTTTACAAACCGGTATGCCCCCCCTGATCTGCGACATGTCGATGGGGCGCCCGCGTCCGGTGGTTCCAGCCACGTGGCGCCGCCGTGTTTTTGACTCGGTCCACTCACTGGCGCACCCGGGGGTGCGCGCGTCGGTGAAACTAGTGGCGGAAAAGTTTGTTTGGCCGTGCCTGCGCAAGCACGTGAAGGAATGGGCAAAAACCTGCATTTCCTGTCAACGGGCCAAAATTCACAGGCACACAAGAGCCCCGTTAGAACCGTTCCGCATTCCGGCCAGAAGGTTCGACCATGTGCACGTCGACCTTGTGGGCCCCCTACCGGCATCACAGGGGTTCACGTATCTTTTGACAATGGTGGACCGCACCACACGTTGGCCGGAAGTGGTCCCACTTGCGACGACCACGGCCGCGGAGGTGGCTCGCGTTTTTTTAACGGCTTGGGTGGCGCGCTTCGGGGTTCCGTCGGACATTACGTCCGATAGAGGACCGCAATTCATCTCTGAGCTGTGGTCAGCGATGGCCAACGGCTTAGGAGCCAAAATTCACCGCACTACGGCTTACCACCCTCAGGCCAATGGTTTATGCGAGCGTTTTCATAGGTCTTTGAAGGCAGCACTCAGAGCGTCGCTCACGGATGCAGATTGGGTAAATAAACTGCCATGGGTTTTATTAGGGTTGCGTTCTGCGCCTAAAGAGGACTTAGACACCTCCCCAGCGGAGCTGGTATTCGCACAAACTCTGAGGCTGCCGGGCGAGTTTTTACCAGAGCACCCAGAGCCCCCACCTCTCTCTGCGCTGGGACCGTTAGTCGGCACGGGAGCAGACACGCTCCCGGGTCCGGTTCATCACGCTTTTCCACGAGTTTTCGTCCCCAAGGCTTTGAAAAATGCCGACTTCGTTTTTGTCAGGCACGAAGCCCTTAAAGCAACGCTCAAACCACCTTACGAAGGGCCATTTCGAGTGCTGGAGGCAGGTGATAAGCAATTTGTGCTAGATTTTGGAGACAGAAAAGAGACAGTCAGTATTGACAGACTAAAACCTGCTTTTGTCATGAAGGACGTGTCTGTACCGGTCGCAGTGGCGCCTCGACGAGGCAGGCCCCCGCAGAGGGCAATTAATCACTCTCTTCCTCAGTCAACAGAGCCGAAGCAGAAAAGCACCTCAGGCAAGGCGGGGCCAACTCACAGCAGATTCGGCAGACGGCTGAAGCCCAAGCGGCGCACAGACTGAATGTTGGTGTTGATTATTCAGTAGTGAGTAAGGTGCTATTAAATTTTAGGAATTAGTCTGTTCTTCATCGTTTGGGGGGGGGGGTTATATGGCTGTGTTGTGAGACATGTATATGTTGGACACTGCATATGTGATTTAACCTCACGATGAAGGAGAGCCAGCCCCCTGCGGTGCGGAGCCACAGAGCCTGGACCCCCTGCGGAGGACAGGGGACAGAAGACTTCCTGACCACTGAGGTTCGAGAGGAGAGAAGGGGGAGTTATGTAAATAAAAGGCTAATGAATGTGAATAAAGAGATTTTGATATAGATGTGTGATTTCCCCCGCGAGGGAAATGGTTTGATGTGAGAATGTTTAAATGAGAGAACTTTGGTGTGTTCACTCTCTTTGTTCGCTGCTCAGGAATGAGAGCAGACAGTGGAATGGTTACTTGAAATAAACTGAAATTAAAGGCAATTTGGTTTCGTTATTCAAGTCTCCCCACACCGGCCAGCCTTCTGTGCAGTATTTCATGACTTGTGAACAGACGCTGTCGGACTGCAGTTGCTCTTGGAGATCTGCAAGATATTTGCTGCTTGTAGGGAGTCCCTCTAGCACAGAGTCAACATAAATGTTAGTGTCCTCCATAAGATCTGTGTCTGTGTGAGTAACACTGTTTGTGAGCGGTAAGCATGAGAGCGTGTCGGCAGTGGTGAGACTTTTGCCAGGGATGTGCTTTATAGTGTATGAGTACCTCATTAGGCGCATACGAAATCTCTGTATACGCGGTGGAAGCGCATCCAAAGCTTGTCCTCCCAGTAGGCTCACTAGTGGCTTATGATCAGTTTCTAGTTCAAAGTGCAGACCCAGGATAAAGTCATTGAATCTTTCACAGGCCCACATGAGAGCCAGCGCTTCTTTTTCCAGCTGGGCGTAGCGCTGCTCTGTAGGTGTCAATGATCGGGAAGCGTAAGCAACTGGTGACCACACGTCTCTCTCCTTCTGTAGCATGACTGCCCCCAATCCGTATGAAGAGGCATCTGCAGATATTTTCTGTGGTTTGTTTGGGTCATAGAGCTGCAATACAGGAGCAGAGGACAGTTCTTGTTTGAGATTACAAAACGCATTTTGTTGTTCATGCCCCCAGTACCACATGTTCTTTGTTGAAAGCAAGTCTCTCAATGGTTTGTCCTTTTCAGAAAGGTTCGGAATGAACTTCCCCAGCTGGTTCACCATTCCGAGAAAGCTCCTGAGCTCACTCACGTTGCTTGGCTCTTTCATGTCCTGAACAGCTTGGGTTTTGTCTGGATCTGGCCTCATTCCTTCTGCTGAAACAATAAACCCAAGAAATTTGACCTCTCTTTTGCCAAACTCGCATTTTGACATATTCAACGTAACGCCGGCTTTCTCCGCGCGCTCCAAGACAGCGTGCAGTCTTTGAATCAGAATCAGAATCAGAATCAGCTTTATTGCCAAGTATATTTACAAGTAAACACACAAGGAATTTGACTTGACATTGGGCGCGCACGTTAGGCGCATCCAATGACGCGGCAGCCATGAAGGCGCCTGTCATGCAGTGAGGGTAAAGAGGGGAAGGGGGGGGGAAACACAATAGGCAGAGAGAAAAAACATAGTTATCAGAATAACGCTCGTATAAGCTCATATAAGCTCAATGAGCCAAATTTTGATTACACAGAAAAAACCCTCTATGCACATTAGCAGACAATAGATACAATCACACAGCAGAGGGAGGGACAGCAGTGTGTGTATATTTGCATGTCATTGTGTAGTGTAAATGTAACAGTTGTTAGTGAGCAGCAGAGGGCGCCTCCTGGCAGTGGATAGATGTTATAATCATGTGACTTATAAACAAGTCCAGAGTTCAGAGTCTATCTCTCTTTTTCTCTTGCTTGCAGAAGGCACATGGGCATTCTTGCGTCATGGGCAGTCTTGCGTCGTGCTGCTCCTTGGTGGATCCCCAGACCAGGATATCGTCCATGTGACAGACGACTCCGTCGAGACCCGCTGTAACCTCTGTCACCATCATGTTTTGGAAATGTTCGGGTGCACTGGAAATACCAAATGGCAAACGGTTGAAGTGGTATCTGCCAAATGGCGTAATGAATGTGGTGAGAAAGGCCGACTCTTTAGACAGTGGTATTTGCCAAAATCCCATATTTGCATCGAGCTTTGAAAAATACTGAGCACCTGTGAGCATGCCTAGCATTTGGTCCACAGACGGGAGGATGTATCTTTCACGACACACTGGCTCGTTTAAAGGTGTCATGTCCACACAGATACGCACCTTTTCTTTGTCCTTTTTGGGAGCTACAACCATGCCACAGCACCAATCTGTTGGCTGCTCCACGCGACTGATAACTCCCAACTTTTCCATCCTCTCGAGCTCTTCTTTCACTTTACCCATGAGCGGCAGTGGCACACGCCTTGGCACCTTGAGCGAAAAGGGCTTAGCATCAGGTTTCAGTTTAATTGTGTATGGCTTTTGAACAAGCCCAAGTCCATCGCATAACTTGGGGTACGCTTTTCTCACTGTCTCTTGGTCTATAGTGTCAACTCTGGCAATTAGTTTCAGTCTCACGGAAGCTGTTCTACTCAGTAGTGCCATGCGCAGATTTTTGACAACATAGATTTTCTCAGTAGCGCTCTTGTCACCGTATGTAATAGTCTCTGTCATAGACCCCAACATGGTTAGTGCAGTTCCACCCGGTCCGTAGAGTGGTTTTTGTGCCTTTTCCAACTGTTCATTTTTACTTCTTGAAGGTTTCAAATGTTTGTTCAGAAACCGCTGTGACGTCCGCTCCGGAATCTAACTTGAAAGTCACTTTATTTCCTCTCACATTTATGTCTGCCAGCCATGGATCCTCTCCTAGATCTACTTCACCCAGAAAAAGTCCATCTGCATTGTCAGCGACCTCATTCACAGTCGGGTTGGACCTACAGACTCTACTATAGTGTCCACGTTTTCTACAGTTATGGCATTCTGCGTTTTTAGCAGGGCACTGTACTGCTGCATGTGCTGGTGCTTTGCCACACTTGGAACAAGCTTTACTGTCTTGTTTTGTCTGCTGAGGCCTTGAGGACTTAATCTGTTTTTGTTCCTTGATTATGAACTTGTTTGGCTTGGCTTTTCTGATGTGTACCGCATCCACGGCTGTTCTGTTAACGCTAGTTTCACCTCTTAGGTCAGTTTGTTGTCGTTTTATTTCTTCAGATTGTCTTGCCATTGTTATAGCTTTAGCTAGGGTAAGATCTTTGTCAAGCTGCATTCTTTCTGACAGCGACGAATCTTTTAGACCCACTACAAGCCTGTCTCTCAAAAGGTCATCATGAAGTGCATCGTACTCACAGTTTTCTGCCAGTGCGTAGAGTGCTGTTATGAACGAGTCTACTAGTTCTGCCGGCTGTTGCACTCGCTTGTTGAATTTTGCTCGTTCGTAAATCACGTTCTTTCTGGGAACGAAATGTCTATCAAAGGCTGTTTTAACAGCATTGTACTGCTGGCACTGCACACTCGTTAGCTCGAGCCCTCTTAGCACGTCGTCGGCCTCATCTCCCATGCAATAAACCAGCGTATTTACTTGGTTCGCCTCAGATGAGTTATTCAGGTTACTTGCCAGTCTAAAACGCTCAAAACGTCTTATCCACTTTTCCCACTCTTGGGGTTTCGCAAAGTCGAAGGGCTCCGGTGGTTTGATGGTGAAGGTTGCCGCTGGAGTAGCTGTCGCCATTACAGGACCAGTCGGCGTGGCTGCAGTCCTGCATAGCCGCTAGCCGGTTGCAAAGCTGACTTTTCTCACCTCAAAGCACACCAGCTTCTGACACCATGTTGTGTTGGGTTCTTTTATGAATAAAGACTACTGCTTTGGGTGTTCACGGAGCCTCCTTTATTAACTGGCCGCAACAACATTAACACACGAACTCTGTCATAATAGCATGTCCTCCGTGCAGTACTCAGACAATACTTAGGCATGGTCTGCCCTCTAGTGGTAGCGCACATAAACCCTGTAATGCTCTAGCTTACACCACATCCTTAAGGCCTTCTTGGGCTTTTATTGTGACAGCGTCACGGCGGGACTTCCGGCTGTCAGAGCCAAACTGCGCCGTGACAGCTGGATCACATCACACTGATTACATTCCCCTTTATTGATTGGATTGTATTTGTATTTATGGAAGCAGTTGGGGCATACTCCTTGCTGTGACCTCACTCTACGTTGGACTTCCACAATGTTGGGCTGGAATCCTTAACCCCGATTCCAGTCTTCCTCCCTATGCGTATTCAGTGAGTGTAATTGTTCCTTAAAGGTTTTGTCTTATATCTTAGTCATCAGTTTTGTGCCTAGTCCATGTATGTGTTTTTGCCTCATGTGGCTTATTATTTTGTCATTTGTACTTTTGTAAATAAACTTGCAAACTCATCAGCTGCCTACAGCATCTTAATAATGGCCAGCGAGGGCCACCCATGACATCTAGCTTCAATCTCATGATTCTGTTGGACTTCCTCTTTACCTTCTGAGCACTCTTCACATACTCTTCCTTCAAGATTACTTCTACTCCATTTCTCTTACTATTTGCACCATAATAGAACAGTTTAAATCCACCTCCAATGGTCCTAGCCTTGTGTGATGCCCACTGTGAGTATGATCACATTTGTGTTTGTATTTTATTTAATATGCAATGTATTAATGTTTCCCCACATTGGTCAACCTGTTTTTTCCAGCTGCTGCACAGTAATATTGTAGTTTTCCATGTTCACAGAAGTTTTAGCTTCCAACCAGTAGGTGGCAGTGGGGCGCTGTTTTGGCGTCACCGAACATGGTTTTAACGTGAGAAGGGCTGCGTTCTTCCTCTTTCTGCTGAGCCAGACATGATGGAAGGTACTCTTGCCCCACCTGATTTTGTTCTGTTGTTTGCAGGTTAGTAAACTTTGAATGAAGCTAACTAACTAATGTAAACTATGGTGCAATGCTAATGAATGTATAGGGGGCAGGTTGACATGAAAAAATGTGAATATATTCATGTGAACTGAGGGAAATGAGTTTTCAGATGTGTGTGTGTGTGTGTGTGTGTGTGTGTGTGTGTGTGTGTGTGTGTGTGTGTGTGTATTTTTGATATAATGGCATTGTGCTGAAATGTCCGTGGTTTGTTAGGGATGACTGTACGCTCTGCTAATGAAGGGCCACAGTAATCTTACTTTAGTTTGGGCTCTCTGAACATTCCTATAATGTTTATAATGTGCCTTTATGGTGTGAAATTGTGTTGTGTAAGGTTAAAGTGTTAATTCATGCACTTTTCTGAAGTAAAAACGTAAGAACTTGGTTAAAGTAATTATTTCATGCACTGAAAAAGGTTCAAATAAGTCAGCTCATGCATTTAGAATGAGTAAAACACCAGTGTTGGATTTTATTTTTATCTGCAAAGGTCATATGTGAATGATAGCTAAAGCTACAGTATATTTTGTTTAAAAGATAATGTCAGTAAATAAGCTAAATGGGAAAGCATGTGAGAATGACATGACATGTATTTTGAATGTTTATTTTTTTTCGTGGTTATTTGGAAAATGCAAAAGTGAAAAGACAATGTATAAAAAAGAGGGATGATTTATTTTTGCTGAAGCATTTGTGAATAAATGTACTCTCTTTCTGCTGAGTCAGACATGATGGAAGACACACTCTTGCCCCACCTGATTTTGTTCTGTTGTTTGCAGGGGAATACAACACACCAACCACCATTATTATAATCTGATTACGAGGCCCGAGCCCAGGACTTGGAACGCTTGCTTCCCTTCCGTCTGGTTTCTCAAACACACAGTATACAGTCACATGGAAAAATTAAGACACCCTATATACTGTAAGCCTGTGTTTTGTTGTTTTTTTTGTTTTGTTTTGTTTTACATATTTAAAGAATTATATGGATATTTAATATCAATGTTAAAAAAATACTGGGAGATTCATGTAATACAACTAAACAATTAAAAATGAATTGAAGACTTTTCAAATTTTCTGTAAAATGTAATTCTAAACAAATAGTGAGGAATAAATTAGGATACCCCCATCATTTTTAGGACACCCCACATTCATTCCCACTGAAAATGGTTAAAATAAATGTTAAAACAATGCAAATAAAGCAAAAACAAGGTTAAACATAGATATGTGAACATTTCTTAATAAAGAACTAAATATTCAAAGGGTTGTCCAAATTTTTTCACATGACTAGCGACCTTTCTTCTGTCCATCATATCAGCCAACTTTCTGCCTTTACCAGCCATAGTCCCTACATTTAGCTCTGACCTCCACACTTCTACCTTTCCTTTTCTCCCCCCCCCCCAACATGCTTTCCCCCTCTCCTTCTCCTCGATCTTCGACCAACAGTAGCCCAGTTTCCATCTGCACCCTATTGGTTAACAGCACTGGTGGCAGTGGTTGTTAACCCGGGCCTCGACCGATCCAGTATGAAAGTCTGATCCGTCATGATCTGCATGTTTAGGAGTGTGCAGGGTGGGACTAATATCCATCATAGAAAATTTGTTGAAAATCGGATAAAGTTTGTCAGAGTTACAAGTGTCCATTGATCTAACAACTAGGTGGCACTATAACCTTTAAGTATTTTTATAGAGGAGCATGCAGGATGGGACTAATATCAATCATAGAAAATTTGGTGAAAATTGGATAAAGTTTGACTAAATTACAAGTGTCCCATGTTCTAACCACTAGGTGGCACTATAACTTTTAATTATTTTATAGACAAGTTCAGGGTCAGACTATTATCCATCATGAATGAATCTTTATTTCGGATAGATTAAAAGTACAGGTTAAAAGAAACTGAATAAAATAACAAAGGGGGAAAGAAAATCCAACAAGATCAAATTAGACAATAACTCCTCTGATTATACAGTTCAACATAAGTTATCCAAAATGGGTGATGGCTGAAGCCGCAGCTTATATTGCCCACCCATATTCCATCCAAGAATTCAAAAGAAAACAAAACAAGAGCGATTACAATTCAGAACAAAGCTAAGACAAAATGTGACAAAAAAACTAAGCTACAACAGAACTCGCTTGTTGATCGTCACTTCCTTGTGGTAACGTATCGTCACTTCCTGTTTTGCTGTCTGCCTGTGTGGTTTGCTCTCCAGCTCTCCAGCCACTAGCTAGCCACTAGCTATGGCTACTACCTCTCTTTCCTCTCCTCCTCTGGTGTGCTCTCTCTGTCAGATGTTTAGCTACACCTCTGCCTCTTTTAGTGATAACGGTAAATGTAATAAATGTTGTCTTTTTGAGGCGCTCGAGGCGAGGTTGTCTGATTTGGAATCCCGGCTCCGCTGCATTGAAACACCATCTGCGCCAGTTAATCTCGACGGACGCCCATTAGCTGCAGCGGAGCTAGCTAGCTTAGGCCCCCCTGTCAGCGGTTCCCCGGCTCTCCTCAGCAGCGAGGAGACTGGGTGGGTGACGGTGAGAAGGAAGCCTAGTCGCAAAGCCCCGGTTCACCACCAACCTGTTCACGTTTCTAATCGTTTTTCCCCGCTCAGCGACACACCTGCTGAGGAAAAAACTCTGATCATTGGCGACTCTGTAGTCAGAAACGTGAACCTAGAGACTCCAGCGGCCATAGTCCAATGTATTCCTGGGGCCAGAGCAGGCGACATCGAGTCAAATTTGAAAATGCTGGCTAAAAGTAACTGTAAATACTCCACAACTGTTATTCACGCCGGCATTAATGACATCCGTCTCCGGCAGTCGGAAGTCACGAAACTTAATGTAGAATCGGTGTGTGAGTTTGCAAAAACGATGTCTGCCACTGTAGTATTCTCTGGGCCCCTCCCCAATCTGACCAGTGATGACATGTTTAGTCGCTCGTCATCCTTGAACCGCTGGCTGTCTGTGTGGTGTCCTAAAAATGACGTGGGCTACATTGACAATTGGAGCTCTTTTTGGGGAAAACCTGGTCTTATGAGACGAGACAGCATTCATCCCACTTTGGATGGTGCTTCTCATTTATCTAACAATCTGGCATCTTTTTTATCCAAATTTCCAAAACCCTGACTACTCAGAGTTGGGACCAGGAAGCAGAGTCGCAGTCTTACACGCCTCTCTGCAGCTCCTCTTCATTCGCCACCCCTCAGCTTAGCCCCTGTCTTCCCCATCAGAGATTCGTTGTCTGCTCCCTCCAAAGTAAATAAAAATATAATGTATAAGCATCCCAAAGTGATAAAGCAAAATATTGGTAAAACTCAAATTAAACATAAAGCCTCTAAATTGAATGATTTGGCCTCTGTTCCTCCTCATAATTTAAAAATTAAATGTGGTTTATTAAATATTAGGTCTCTAACTCCCAAGTCTCTGTTAGTCCATGATCTGTTAATTGATCATCAGATTGATTTAATTTCCATTACAGAGACTTGGTTAGGGCAAGAGGATTATGTTGGTTTAAATGAATCAACTCCCTCTGGTTATTTAAACTGTCAAAATCCCAGAAGTTCTGGTCGTGGAGGAGGAGTAGCAACAATTTACCATTCCAAATTACTAGTTAATGTAAAGCAAAAAACATGTTATAATTCCTTTGAGGGCCTGGTCCTCAGTGTTGGGCATTTTAGCAATTTCAGGTTAAACCCAATTTTATTTGCCATAGTTTATCGTCCCCCATCAACCTATTCAGAATTTTTATCCGAATTTGCTGATTTAGTGCTGAAATCTGATAGAATAATTATAGTAGGGGACTTTAATATACATGTGGATGTAGATAGTGACTGCCTTAATGTGGCTTTTAATTCAATATTAGACTCGATTGGGTTTTCTCAGAAAGTAGGAAATTCTACTCATTACCTCCACCATACATTGGACCTTGTTCTGACATATGGCATAGAAATAGAAAATCTTGTAGTGTCTCCTCATAACCCTGTACTGTCAGACCATTGTCTGTTAACCTTTGATTTTACTATTTCTGACTATTTGGCTCCTAAAGAAAAATATTATCACAGTAGATGCCTCTCAGATGATGCTGTTTCCAAATTTATGCAGATTGTTTCCTCAATGCCATGTGTCAACACAACAGAAATAAGCTATAGACAGCTTGCTCCTTCTGTAAATGATAACATGGTGGATAGTGTTTCAGCTTCTCTGCATCAGGCTCTAGACTTGGTGGCCCCCTTAAAAAAGAAAAAGTCTAATCAGAGATTTTTAACTCCTTGGTTCAACACAGAAACTCGTAGCTTAAAACAGAAGACTCGTCAATTAGAAAGAAAATGGCGCTCTACTAATTTGGATGAAATCTATTTAGCTTGGAGAAATCATCTTTTAATTTATAAAAAATCTCTTAGAAAAGCTAGAACGAGTTATCACTCTGCATTAATAGAAGAGAACAAGAATAATCCCAGGTTTCTTTTCAGTACTGTAGCCAGGTTGACAAAGAGTCAGGACTCTGTCAATCCTAGCATCCCCTTAGAGCTTACTCGTCAGGACTTTATGAACTTTTTCAATAATAAAATTTCATCCATCAGAGATAAAATCAATCAGATTCTTCCCACAGTTAACTTAAATACTGTAACTACTACAACTCCTTCTATTGATGTCTGTCTTGATGAGTTTACTCCAATCGACCTTTGTGAGTTAGACAAAATAGTTTCCTCATCCAAACCTTCAACTTGTCTTTTAGACCCTATTCCTACCAGGTTATTTAAAGAAGTCTTCCCACTTATTGGTAGCTTTATTCTTCATATAATCAATTCTTCATTAACTTTAGGCCATGTACCGCAGGCTTTTAAAACGGCTGTAATTAAACCCTTACTCAAAAAGCCAACGCTAGATCCAGGAGCTTTAGCTAACTATAGACCAATCTCTAATCTCCCTTTCATTTCAAAAATCTTAGAAAGAGTTGTTGCTACGCAATTATTTGACCACCTGCAGGGAAATGGTTTACTTGAAGAGTTTCAATCTGGGTTTAGAATCCATCATAGTACTGAAACAGCCTTAGCGAAGGTCACTAACGACCTCCTCATTGCATCTGATAATGGACTAGTTTCTGTACTTGTCCTTTTAGACCTTAGTGCAGCTTTTGATACTATTGATCATAATATTCTACTCGATAGATTAGAACACTATGTTGGACTTAATGGAACTTCGTTGCAGTGGTTTAGATCTTATTTATCTGATAGTTTCCAGTTTGTTCATGTAAATGATGAGTTTTCTTTCAGCTCAAAGCTTAGTCATGGAGTTCCACAGGGATCTGTGCTAGGCCCTACTCTTTTTAGTTTATATATGCTTCCGTTAGGCAACATTATTAGAAAGCACTGTATACATTTTCATTGTTATGCAGATGACACACAATTATACCTGTCAATGAAGCCAGATGATACTAATCAATTAGCCAAGTTAGAAGCCTGTCTTAAGGAAATCAAAGCTTGGATGACTTGTAATTTCCTGCTATTAAATTCAGATAAGACTGAAGTCATTCTTGTTGGTCCAAAAAACCGTAGAAATTCCTTTCCAAATCAAACTTTCAGTTTGGATGCAGTTACTCTTTCTCTTAATAGCTCTGTGAGGAACCTTGGAGTTATTTTTGATCAGGATTTGTCCTTCAATTCACATATTAAATTTGTTTCTAAGACTGCCTTCTATCATTTGCGTAATATTGCCAAGATTAGGAGCATCTTGTCTCAGAGTGATGCTGAGAAGCTGATCCACGCTTTTGTTAGCTCGAGATTAGATTATTGTAATTCTTTATTATCAGGCTGTCCTAAAACATCTTTAAAAAGTCTTCAGCTGATCCAAAATGCTGCAGCAAGAGTTTTAACAGGTACTAGAAAGAGAGATCATATCTCTCCGGTTCTGGCCTCCCTTCATTGGCTTCCCATAGAGTTTAGAATTAAATTTAAAATCCTTCTTCTTACTTACAAAGCTCTAAACAATCAGGCTCCTTTTTATTTAAAAGATCTGATACTACCGTATCATCCCAACAGAGCACTACGCTCCCAAAATGCAGGATTACTTGTAATACCTAGAATCTCCAAAAGTACAATGGGAGGCAGAGCCTTCAGTTATCAAGCTCCTCTCCTGTGGAATCAGCTGCCAATCTGGATTCGGGAGTCAGACTCGATCTCTGTTTTTAAGAATAGGGCTAAAACCTACCTTTTTGATATAGCCTACAATTAGGGAGGGATCATGTGTTTCTGAACCCTCCCTTAGTTATGCTGCTAATAGGTTTAGTCAGCCGGGGGACCTCCAGTAATGCACTGGGCCTCACTCCTTTCCTCACTCTCTATGAAATATTTTTTTTGCTGGTCATTAACATTTGTTTGTTCTCTCCCATAGATTGAGTCCCCATCGTGCTGTTTGCTCTCTACATGTCTGTTCTTTTCTTCTTCTCTATCCCCTCACCCCCCAGCCAGTCGCAGCAGATGACTGCCCCTCCCTGAGCCTGGTTCTGCTGGAGGTTTCTTCCTGTTAAAAGGGAGTTTTTCCTCTCCACCGTCGCCAAGTGCTTGCTCACAGGGGATCGCCTGATTGCTGAGGTCTTTCTGCAACTGTGGGGGTCCCCCCTACAGTTGATAGTGCTATGAGATGACTGTTGTTGTGAAATGGCGCTATATAAATAAAGTTGAATTGAATTGAATTGAATTGAGGCTGGATATGACAATCCTTATGTGATTTTACATGTCATCTTGTATATATGTTTGGAGTATTTCTTCCTTTAGTTTTTGTTTAAATTGTCCAAGCGTTGTACATGATTTTAATTCAGGTCCAAAATCGTTCCATAATCTGACTCCTTGCGCTGAAACACAGTGTTGCTTGGTGGTAGTTCTCACTGAAGGTTTTTGAAATATACATGTTCCTCAGAAATGATATTGTTTCTCCCTTATTTGGAACAACTTTTGGATATTTGCGGGCAGTGATAGATTCTTCACTTTAAACATTATTAGTGCAGTTTTAAAGTCAACCAGATCTTTCAACTTGAGAGCTTTTAATTTAAGAAAAAGTGGGTTTGTTGGTTCCCTGTAAGCAGCTTTGTTTATTATTCTAATAGCTCTCTTCTGAAGCATAAAGACTGGATATATGTTTGTTTTATATGTATTTCCCCATACTTCAGTACAATATGTCATGTATGGAAATATTAATGTATGATACAAGGTATATAGTATGGGTTGATTCAGCAAATATTTCATTCTGTGTAGCATTGCAATTGATTTGGATATTTTACCTTTAATATAATTAATATGTGACTTCCAACACAGTTTATTATCAATTATTACTCCAAGAAATTTAGTTTCGGTTACCCTTTCAATCTCTACACCATTTACACTGAGCTTAGATACTAAGTTGTTGTGATGGTTGTTAAAGACTATAAATTTTGTCTTACTTAAATTGAGCGTTAATTTGTTTGAATCAAACCACAGTTTAAGCTTTCCTAATTCCTTTCCGAGTGTATCCAAAAGTTGTTCCAAATTGCTTCCACTGCATAATAGATTAGTGTCATCGGCAAACAGTATTAAATCCATTTTTTCTGAAACTTTACATATATCATTTATATACATATTGAATAACAATGGCCTCAAAACTGAACCCTGTGGGACTCCACAAGTAACCTTCAGTAACTGTGAGATTTTGTTACCAACACATACATACTGATATCTATTCTTTAAGTAACTACATAACCAGGACAGTGCTACCCCTCTAATACCACAATTTTGTAGTTTCTTTAATAATAAATTATGATCCACTGTATCAAATGCTTTTTTAAGATCCAGGAAATAAACAAGGTTGTAAATTGGACAAGGTTTGTCCAAGTTACAACTCTCTGATTTTCCATAGTGAGGAGTCAACCTTCGCCATGTCACCACGGCAACACTTACCTATCAGTTATGTGTTGCCCACCCATATAGGACTACATATGACAGTCACCTCGACCTATGTTCTAGATTTCATGGCTCCAGGTTGTGCCCAACCCTCCCAACAAGATCACGGAGTGAATGGCAAGGAGGGCGTGTCCATTGTAACAGCAGTGATGCAATGCTAAACTTGATGTGCATTTATGATCATCCGTGTGGTGTGATAAACCTTAGAAAATTTCACGTCATTCTGGCAAGCAGCGCGTGAGTAATAAATAAAAGTTTTCAGCAATTCTTCCTTTAATCACTAGGTGGCGCTATGTTTTTGTCAGGTATTTTTATATAGACGCATTCGGGGCAGGACTATTGTCCATCATGGAAACTTTGGTGGATATCGGACAACTTTTGCTCGAGTTACAGCTGTCTGATGTTATAAGGGGCAGAGTCAAAATTCACCATGGCGCCCTGGCCACACCTTTGAGCTTTTTACTGTGACTTATGCAACCTTTAATGGCCCTTTCCTATAGATGCCGCCATGTGAAAATGAGCTCAATCAGAGCAGGCCCCTAGGAGGAGTTTGTTTAAATGCAAGGGGTGGTTTTTGGCCAGATTGGAGGTGGGGCTGCTTTGAGGCAAAATAGCGGACTTCCTGTTGGCCGTGAGTAAGGGCCACAATTATGTTTTTTGCGAGTCTTTACACCAAATTTTGTGTCTGTACGGCAAACTTTAGTGTCACCAGTCTCCATTGACCTTGTATGTTTGGCCCTGCCCACAAAAATTGGGGGCGGGGGGGCACATATTTTTTCCAGTTTATCAAATTCTTCACCAGGTCTGAGGTGTGTGCAAAAAAAAATTGCATTTTGGTTAACGTTTAGAGGGTCAAAAATGCGATCGTTTGGGAGAAATAATAATAAACGCATCGGGTACAATAGGGCTTTTGCCCACTGACGTTGTCAGTGGCTCGGGCCCTAATTAATCAAATACATCTCAACAGAATCGAAAAAAACAATAGCTCTCCCGATGAGGGCTTGCATACCACCTCCAGATGAAGGTAGGGCTCGCTATATTTACACGTTGCATTACAAAAAAATGCGCTGTATACTGTACATATAGCCAAAGTGTGTGTGGTTAATCTTTGCATTTTGCAGTGTGGAGCTCATGTGAGCAGAGATGAGGTGGGAAGCTTTTGCCCCAGCTGTGCGCCATAAGTTTTGGCCTGTGTGCCACAGTAAATACCCAATCAAACTAGATGGAGTTATATCTTGTTTTGAGTTCATATTTTGTTACTATGTAAAGGCGTCTTTCTCCCACAGTGGTCAGGAGAAAGTGAATGCTGGGGAGGGTTTGTGCACCCTGTTTTTTCGGGTTGGATCCAAGATTCACCAGACATTCACCAGATATTTTACCTGGAGTTGGTAGACACCTCAAACATTCTCAAACAATGGAGAAAAAAAAGGTTTGCAAATAGTTGCTCATCCTTGTAAATGCTGTTGCTAACATTTGTTAACAGTTGTTAATATTCACTAGCTGCTTTCACAAACAGTCTTGCAAACACTTGTGTGAATGTTGCCAATGGTTGTTAAAGGTTGCTAAACACTGTTAATTTTTGCTAATGACTGAGGTAAACCCATTCCTCAGAAAAGCTGGTGAATTCAAAAATCATCATGTTTGTCTACATTCACCACTCTGTGATATACTACCCTAGTGATTCTTGAGACTTGAGACAAAACAGGATGCAAAAAAAACCCCTACATGCATGAATCTACAAACCCCAATTCCAATGAAGTTGGAACGTTGTGTAAAAAGTAAATAAAAACAGAGTACAAAGATTTGCTAATCCTTTTCAACCTATATTCAGTTGAATATACTGGAAAGACAAAATATTTAATGTTCACACTAATAAACTTTGGGGGGGGGGGGGGTTTGCAAATATTTACTAATTTTAAATTTGATGCCTGTAACACGTTCCAAAAAAGCTGTGTCATGGGTATGTTTACCACTGAGTTACATCAGCTTTCCTTTTAACAACAGTCAATAAGCATTTAGGAATTGCCATGAAGTGCCACTTTTTCAGTGGGAGAGGGGTCTGGACTACAGGCTGGCCAGTCAAGTACCTGCACTCTTAAGCCCCTGTCACACCTTTACAATTTAGTCAGCGTAACCCAAACGTATGAAAAATTTGGAGAATATGTTGGCGTACATCAAATAAGTTATAGGTAAGTTTTGTATGAATTAAGAGCACGCTGAAGAACACTGATATACGTTGTTGTACGGCGAGGTCCTTGGACAATTTTCAGCAAGCTGAAAATTTTTTGACGTGTACAGCATATGACTGATATGTCCCACATACACGGGGCATAAGTTATATGTAAGTTATGCAGTTATTCACACGTTACTTGTAAGTGACTCATAAGTTACTCAGAAGTCAAAATACGTCAAGATAATGTCTAGCGTACCCAAAACTTATTTCTATCATATGAGTAACACTCTTTGAACCTATGTGTAACTTACTGAATAGGTTTCTAACTTAAAGCTACTTCATAATGGCGTATTGGCAGCATTGGTTCACAGGAGGAACCCGTCACTACTCCATGGTGAGCAGATGTCCATGTAAAACTGGTCTTGTTCTTCTGTTTAGACAGTAAAGAGACGTTTCAAATCTTGACATGTTTCGACTGTGTGATGGTCTCTGTGTAGACTTGGTGACACCTTTACTAATTAAGAGCTGACTTGATCCACCTGCTCTCTATTCTGATTAGCTCATTTGCTGCCTGCAGCGTACACACACACACACAGAGCTAAACACACGTATTTGGTCAGGTAACAGGAGCTGTTGGGGACATGTCTGAGCAAACTTACAGTGGATATAAAAAGTCTACACATCATCATCATCATCATCATCATAGCAGTCTGTCAGGGGCGACAATGACTGTTTCATTTAGGTCTGATCAGATTCCTCCACACAGCTCTGTCCTTAGCCTTCCGCTGCCAGGAACTCCTGTCTATGTCCAACTTCTTCAAGTTTCTTTTTACAGTGTCTGTAAATCTGAGCCTTGGTCTACCCTGATTGCATTTGCCCTCGCATAACTGTGAGTAGAGTAACTGCAGAGGGAGACGCATGTCGATTGTTCCACAGGCAAAGAGCATTTCTCTTACTACCTTTATCGATGTCTTACTCTTGGCTTTAAACTGTGCTACATTAAACAAGTCTGCTTCTTTCCTTGTTTGAATGTATACTCCTTCTGAAGTGTCTTTGAAGGCCACCTCAAGCATGGCTGCCAGATATAGTGAGAAGAGTGTAGGTGCCAGCACACACCCTTGTTTCACCCCGTTGCTTACTGAAAAGTCTTTCGATACTGAACCACTCATTGCCACGTTTGCTTGCATACCTGTATGGAGTGCCTCGATCAGGCTGACAAACTTCTCTGTACAACCATATTTCTTGAGTACCTGCCAAAGTCCTTGTCGCGAAACAGTATCAAAGGCTTTACTGAAGTCTATGAAGACTACATAAAGCGGCATGTTCTGTTCAATACACTTTTCTTGAACCTGTTTCAAGCAGAAAATCATGTCCATTGTGCTTCTTCCACTTCTAAAGTAATGGACATGATTTTCTGCTTGAAACAGGTTCAAGAAAAGTGTATTGAACAGAACATGCCGCTTTATGTAGTATGTATGGTTTCCAGTAGTACATTCTGCGAGATGTGTTCACTGAGTCTGTTAAGTAGTACTGTACACGTGAGAGAATCTTACCAACAGTGGCTAGCAGTGATATACCTCGGAAATTTCCACAATCCTTCCTGTCACCTTTCTTGAACAAAGGCACAATACTTGCATCCTTCCAGTCTCGAGGTACTTTCTGGGCATCCCATATCTCTTGGATGACCTTGTGCAGGCAGTTGGTCAGCTGAACACCACCAAATTTCCACACTTCTGCTGGAATTCCATCCCTTCCTGGAGCTTTACCATCCTGTGTTGTCCTGATAGCTGCCATTAGTTCATCAAAATTTGGTGGTTCATCCTGACTTGATACAGCTAGTCACTGCACTAGAGCTTCTTTAGCCTCTTCAGTGAGATCTCCAGGGTTGTTTAGTAGTTGGTCAAAGTGGTCTGCAAATCTGTCCAGGATCTTGTCTTTCTCCGGCAAAACCGTTTCACCATCCATAGCCTTTAGTTGGATCAATCCTCTTGGTTTAGGGCTGTAGATTTCTCTCAAACCTGTGAAGAATGTTTTCATGTCCTTCCTGTCTGCTGCAGTTTGAAGTTTCTCCGCTTTTTCATCCCACCAGTTGGACTTCATCTCTCTGGTGTACTCCTGTAGCTCACGCTGAGCCTTTGAGTATTTCTTCTTCTTCGACCTTGTGTTACACTGTAGGTTTTCCTGCCTAGCTGTATTCCTCGCTTGTAGTAGTTTATTCAGGTGTTCATCATGCTCATCAAACCAATCTTGATGTTTCCTCTCAGGGTCGCCTAATACATCACTCGCAGTCTGATAGACCGTATCCTTCAGTGTTGCCAATTTCTCTTCTATGTCATTCTCTGAGTTGTTGCTGCCCCAGTCTTTCAAGTTTTCATCCATTTCCTGTGTAGGTTGTTCCTGCTTCTTTTGGCCTTTCAGTGCACTAGTGTTTAGCTTCCGTGGTGGTTTCGCACCTGTCCTGCAGTGCTGTTTTCATCTCCAAATCCTTAATCTAGATCTCAGCATAACATGATCAGTACCACAGTCCGCGCCTCTCATTGCTCTGGTGTCCAATACGTCCCTTCTGTCTCTCTGCCTGACTATGATGTAGTCTAATAAGTGCCAGTGCTTGGATCTTGGGTGCATCCATGTCTTCTTGTGTGTGTCCTTGTGCTTAAATAGAGTGTTGGTTATCATAAGGTTGTACTCTGAACATAGTGCAAGTAGAAGTTCTCCATTAGCATTGCACTTGCCTACTCCATGACTGCCTAGCACTCCTTTCCATTTCTCGGTGTCTGAACCAACTCTGGCATTAAAATCTCCAACGAGTATCAGCCTGTCATCAGTCGGTACACGCCTGATAGTCTCACGTAAATCACTGTAGAACTCTTCCTTCGCCTCCTCTGTGTTGGTCGTTGTTGGGGCATATACACTGATGAGTGTGGCATACATCTTCTGCTGTAGTGGGAGTCTCATAGTCATTATCCTGTCGTTGATTGGCACCGGTTCCTCATCAAGCATTGCTGCTATCTCCTTTCTAACTGCAAAGCCCACTCCTGCTTCTCTCCTTTCTTGAGTTGCTCTCCCACTCCAAAAGAAGATGTACCCATGGTCTTCCAAGCTGTCATATCCAGGCAATCTTGTTTCACTAAGTGCAGCTATGTCTACATTGTACCTGTTCATTTCCAGGGCCACAAGCGCGGTCTGTCTTTCTGGGCGCTGTGATATGGTTCTGTCCAACAGAGTGCGTACATTCCATTCTGCTACACACAAGGTTGCTGCTTTCCTCTTCTTTTGTCTTCCTGCTCCTAGCTTACTTTTTGCTGCCTGTCGGGGTGTGAACAGATCAGTGCGGAATGGATATAAAAAGTCTACGTACACACCCCTGTTCAAATTCCAGATTTTTGTGATGTAAAAAATGAGACCAAGATAAATAATTTCAAAACTTTTTTTCCATCATTAATGTGACCTAAAACCTGTACAACCCAACTGACAGACATTGTTTAAGGGGAAAAATAAAAAAAAAAACTTACAGTAACCTGCATAAATATACACGCCCTTAAACTAATACTTTGTTGCAGCACTTTTGGCTTTTATTACAGCTCTCAGGCTTTTTGGGTAGGAGTCTATTAGTGTGGCACATCTGGATGTGGAAATATATGCCCACTCTTCTTTGTAAAAATGCCCCAGATCTGTCAGATTGTGAGCACATCTCCTGTGCACAGCCCTCTTCAGATCACCCCAGATGTTTGATCAGATTCAGGTCTGGACTCTGGCTGGGCCATTCCAAAAACTTAATCTTCTTCGGGTGAAGCCATTCTTTTGTTAATTGGATGTATGCTTTGGGTCATTGTCATGCTGAAAGATGAAGTTCCTTTTCATCTTCAGCTTTCTAGCAGAAGCTTCAAGGTTTTGTGCCAACACTGACTGGTATTTGGAACTGTTCATAATTCCCTCCACCTTGACTAAGGCCCCAGTTGCAGCTGAAGAAAAACAACCCCAAAGCATGATGCTGCCACCACCATGCTTCACTGTAGGTATGGTGTTCTTTTGGTGATAAGCAGTGTTGTGTTTGTGCCAAATACACCTTTTGTAATTATGGCCAAAAAGTTCAACCTTGGTTTCATCAAACAATAACACATTTTCCCACATGCACTTGGGAGAGTTCAAATGGCTTGGATGTTTTTCTTCGTAAGATAAGGCTTCCGTCTTGCCACCCTACCCCGTAGCCCAGACATATGAAGAAGACAGGAAATTGTAGTCACATGTACTAAACAGCCAGTACTTGCCAGAAATTCCTGCAGCTCCTATAATACTGTCAGCCTCTTGGCAGCCTCCCTGACCAGTTTTCTTCTCATCTTTTCATCAATTTTGGAGGGACGTCTAGTTCTTGGTAATGCCACTTGATGATGACTGTCTTCACTGTGTTCCACGGTATATTTAATACCTTGGAAATTCTTTTGTATCCTGATCCTGACTGATACCATTGAACAATGAGATTCCTCTGTTGCTTTGGAAGCTCTTTGCAGATCATGGATTGTGCTGTAACGATGTGACTACAAAAATGTCAGACAAAGCCTACTAGAACAGCTGAACTTTATTTGGGGTAATCAGAGGCACTTTAAATGGTGGGAGGTGTGTGCTGAATCCCATCTATCTATAAATGCACAAAATCTGTGTGTGTGTGTGTGTGTGTGTGTGTGTGTGTGTGTAGCTGTCTGTTCCAGGCATATCTCTTGAATCGTTCATCAGACTGGCCTAAGAGTTTATACATGTTTTGCTGAGGTTATGAGGGTGTGCATTCCCGAGTATATAGCTGCTCAGTGAAGATATGTAATTTTTATCAATAAAAGTTTAGCCACCGCTCTGTCACTGCTCTGTGTCCCTTCATGCCTGGCTTCAAGAAGTGTGGGTGGGAATTCGGATTGACTCTGTGCTAACTGGATAATACGTGGCATCACGGCCATGCTGATTGGATAATACGCGGCATCACGACCTGTCAATCACCACAGTGTTCCCTGGACAAAACAAGGAAGTGAAAAATGACAAATTTGACTAGAAAAAAACAATACTGAAGATTTAATGCTTAAAAAAATACCATAAAGTTGCCGTGATTGCATAGGTCTAAAGGATAATTTGCTATATGAGGTGCGTGAGCAGACTGGACGGTGCGTCAATGGGGACCAGGTCTGACAAAGAATACCGGTGTATCAACACAGAACATGCCAGGAAAAGCAGCAGCCCGACCAGGCGGACCACGGTCCTTTGTGGGGAGGTACGCCCAGCCTGCCCAGTCAGTAGTAGATGGGAGTACCTGCTTCTGCTTTACCCGTGTGGTACCACTGTACTTTGCAGGACTGCAAGTCCCCCCTCTCGTGCAAATATCTAAAAATTAATAATTTAATACCGCCATGACTGTGGAGCAGAATGGCCAGATCATATGCATATCATATGCAGACACATATGCACACTTTGACTAAACGACAACAAGACACAAAAATGCCCAAATAACAAAATAAATAATTTTTATTTAAATATTTAAAGACAAATGTGCAGCACTGATGCAACAGTTGCAGCCAGACAGGTCATTCTGCTGTGTGTGTGAATGGTGAAGGGATTGGCACCGTACCGTGGATGCCCTGAATTTCCCTCTGGAGATCAATAAAGTATACAAGATACAAATACAAAAAAAAAAAAATAATGTTCTGTGTTTTGTACTTATAATATTGCTAAAATATAAATGGATGCACTACAATGGGTCTCAAATATTTGTAAATGTGTCCTGTTATAGTACTGCATGAGTTTATTGACGATAGACTATAAACTACACATATAAACTAAATTATAATGGTGACTGAACAACTCCCATTCTCCAAAGTGCAAGATACACTATTATGAATAGTCATAAAAGATCACACAAATAAAGGGCCTTTTCCACTAGCACGCTTTAGCGCGACACGGGACGGCTCAGCACACTTTGTACGCTTTTCCACAAGCCCCAACACGGTTTAACAGCCATGATTCTCAGCCCCGCTGAAGGGCAGGGTACAGCAGTGCTGAGCTGTGCCATGTTGTGACGTTAACAGACTGGTCGCCGCTGATTGGTCAGGTCGTAACCGGCGCTGATTGGTCAGCTTGTAACCGCCCCTCTCCTCCTCCTCTTCTACCAAATCTTCACGACCTTCTCAATAAAGTTTTTGAAAAAAAAAAAAAAAAATCTTCACGACCTACTCAGCACGCAACCACTGTTGGCGGTTCCTTTTCAGTGTATTGCTGTGCTATTTTTCATTTATTCTCTATCAAAAATGGCTTCACGTAATAAGGGTGTTCCATGGACCAGTAAGGAGCTGCAGTGTCTGTTCACTGCATTGTCAGACGAACGTATTCAGCGCGAGTTAGACGGAGCGGCCCGGAATGAAAAAATATACCGGGAGGTCTCGACATCGGAGTCCTTTAACGGTGAGTTTTAAATTTTTTTTATTGTGCTTTTTTTCGCAAATATATTCCGTAAGACGCTCAGTTTATTTATGCAATAAAAAAGCTGTTCATTTGTGGATGGATCGCAGCTTTATTGCAGCACAATGCGGACTAAAGCTTTTATTGTAATTATTCATGTGAACAATACGCTGAAATAAGCTTATGTATTCTTGTTAAAAACTATTGTCTTTTCTGTATATATTTCGTGCTGTATTTTATTGTGTGCATTTTCCTTGTAGAATCATCCCACGCGTCCGCCGCGACAGCCCGTCCGGATTATTCAACCGAGCCTTCCTGACCCACAGCTGGCAGAGACGCCTTCATTCTACCGAGCCTCAGCACTCAGTGGTCGGCGTGTATAAAATGTCGATTAACCTCCATGTTGTGTTGCAAAGTTTTTTTTTATTTTAATATTTTGTATATAATAAAATGGAATTGTTTTGGAAAGTGTGGTTTGTCTGTTATAACACTGAATTATAAAACAGTATAATTACATAGAAATTCCATTGCCTAGTCTGATCAAAATGATACTGAGGGTCAACCATTGTAAAGTTAATGTAATTTTTAACTAGACCAAAAAAGAAATCTTTTTGTACGCTTTCTGTTCTTTTTATTGAAATATCATAAAAAATTAGCACCAAGTCAAAGGTACAAGTATATGTAAATTGAATGTTCTATCGGCATTCCAAATTCAGAGCTTTACAATACTTTAGAAGGAGTGTAGCATCATCTAAATGGAAAATAATAATACTGTTGTTCCAAACGTTGACCTGAAGGTGAAAAACATGAATTTTTTTAATTCAGTACATCCAAAATGCCCTAGGATGTGATGTAGTCCAGTGTGCCACCGTCTCATTATTTAATACGAATAAAAACAAGTTTCAGCTCATTATTTCTAGGTCATTTGGCAGTTAATTCAAAACAAAAGTGACTTGTGTTGTTGCAGCTTAATTATGAGATAAAATTAATTGTGAGATAAAACCACAGAGTGTGCAAGGCAATAATCCTTGGATCCTCCATTTTTTGTCTCGTGTAAATAAGGACTCAGTCCGGTGCATAACATCACGGGAGTGTGGCCCCGCCTCGCTGAGAATCTGCTGCTGCCCCGCAACACTGTGCTAATGGAGACAGAAGCGTTCCGAGCTGTACTGAAGTGAATCGAGCCGTACCGAGGTGTGCTGGGCTAGTGGAAAACAGGCTTAAGTGATCTGACAAAAAAATAAAAAATAAACAAGCGGTTCTTAAACAGTGGCTAATATTGGATGTCCCATTCATTTTCAGTTATTCTGGAATGAATATTCACACAATCAAATAAATCTCAGTTCAGTCACTTTCATATTTGTCAAAGTCAAACGTGTGATTGCCTGCATATAGGCTACACCCCATTCCACTTTCAAACACAGCCTACATTTGGGCCTGTAAAGCCTGATTGGGCTACCTGTTTCAGACAGGAATGCTTGCTTTCTATGGGCATGCACTAGTTTAACATGAGTTTGAATGTGATTGGTTAATTCTGAACACAGTCATATCCCCGATTATAACAGGGTGTGCATATTTATGCAAACAGGTTATCGTCAAGTTTGTTTGTTTTTTCCCCTTAAAAGACTTCAGTTTGTTTTTCAGTTGGGTTGTACAGGTTATTGGTCACATTAATGGTGGAAAAAGTTTTGAAATGATTTATCTTGCTCTCATTTTTTTACATCACAAAAACCTGGCATTTGAACAGGGGTGTGTAGACTTTTTATATCCACTGTAAGTGTAACACTTTCAAGCTACAGGATATTATGAAGACCCAGATCACTGTTTAGCCCTCCTTGCCATATTTTTACCTTTGACTGCAGTCTGTGCCATGAGCTGTTCACAAAGGCAAGACAGAAAATGAAGGCATAGTAACTGGAGGTGCTGTTCTGATAGATATGCCAAAATGTCAGAACACCAGAAGAGTTGGATCCAATCAGCTGATCACCTGAAGCACAGAGCTCAGCTATTTTCCATCAGCTGTTTTTGGATGATAAATCCCACTTTGCTCTCCCTTGGCTGTGGCTCTCTACTCTTTTTGGGTCCACACCTGCAAAAGCACACTCCATGCATTATCTTGTTTTTTTTTTTTTCACTTTATTGAAAATAAACTTTATCGCCATCAGTTCATGTGCTTTGTCATAACTCTTGAGCCAGGTGGTGACAACTGTCATCTGACATTCATAGCAGGTCACACCAGCTGTTTTAGACGTGACTGACCAGCCAGGTCAGTCATGCCTCCCACTGTGTGATGGTCTTTGGAAGGGAGAATCATTTCAGTTGAAAATGGATGATCTCTGGCATACCTAGGATTCATGGATCAGGAGGCGACAGCAGTTTGGCATGACGGCGCTATGCATAAGTTAGGATAAGCTATGCAGAAGTTAGACTATCATTGTGCATAAGTTGTGAATGCTGGCATCACGCATATGCCCCAAATTTTCAACTTTGCCAGCATTTTAGAGGAATTTTGATGCTGCCTAAATCGTCAAGGTGTGACAGGGCTTTACTACGAAGCCATGCTGTTGTAACACGTGCAGAATGTGGTGTGGTAGCCAATTAAGCCCTAATTGTATCAATAGGAACTTGTTAGCGGTGAACTCCGGTACGGAGTACAAGGTGGGGCTGAATAGTTCATAGTGGTCAGATTTAACCAAATGTAGTTTATTTTTCAACTGCAGGAATCAAAGCGTTGCAACACCGATGGAAGAAGTGTGTGGACCGAAGGGAAGACTATGTTGAAAAATAAACCACATTTAGTCAAATTTGAGCACTCAGAACTTTTCAGCTTATGAACTTTTCATCCCCCCTTGTAAGTGGACTCAAACGTGCAGACAGATCTTAAGAGCAACATGATTTATTCACAGGGAATTAAATAAACACAGTACTGGGGGCTGGAACAATACAAAGTTAACTAGGCGAATAACCAGTGTTGGGAGTAACGCATTACTGTAACGCCACTACTTTTGCAGTAACGTGCACTGTAACAAAATTACTGTTTAAAAATTCAGTAATGCATTACAGTTACTGAAATTTGATGAGCTGCGTTACTTGCATTACTCGTTATATTAATATGGATAGATATTTTAGCGCAAATAAACTGACCCTACCATAGCTGGCGCAGCCATCAGTCTCCTCCCCCACAGGTTGGTTTCCTGTCCTGCGGTGGGAAGAAATGCCGTGGCGACTTCTCATATGGAGCCCTGATCACCTGTTGTCCAAGCGGTGAGCTGCCCCCCAACAGCTCCTACCTCTGTTGTTAAACATGAGTATTTTTTGAGCAAGAAGCTCGCATTTGTCCACAGTTGTGTAAATTGTGTAGTTGTGTAAGTAAGGTTGCGTGTCCACCAAATACGTTTTTTCTGCTCTGGGTGGCTATTTTCCATTCATTCTCTATGTAGGCCAGTGTTTACAGCGCTGAGCGCCCTTGGGGCAGAAGTGCTCTCAACGGTGGCCGTTTTTTGTCACGGCACTCAGGGTGTTCAGAGCTGAAAAAAGTTAAACTTTTCAAAGACTGCAGCTGAGCTTGTCAATGTCAGACCAAGCAGCCAATAAGAACTGCTGCATGGGCGGGACATAGGATGCCAGTACTAGTCGCCGGTACTCAGACTCCTGCTTTCCGTGTCATCATATTTTACATCCAGAGCTGCTAGAAAACGTTTCGTGTCCATTATTATTTAGAGACTGGTATTAAAAAAAAAAATAAAGTGCTGAGCTGAGAGTGACAAGCTGTTGCTGGGATACAGGGCACAGACTTTTTTTTTCCCAGAGCGCTGTGCACAAACGCTGAAAAAAAATGCTCAGGGTGATCGGGCGACAAAAAACGCATTTGGTGGACACGCAGCCTAATTGTGTATAAGTTTTCATACGAACAGAGAAAAAGTGACTTGGTTTGTTGCAGTAAAGAACAGCTTCTTCTAAGTGGTGAACTTTCATTTATCTGTGCTTTCTGATTTATTTTATCTCATTCAGTTATATGCTGTTGTGATATGCAACTATTTCATGGAAGTAAATCCTCTAAATATGCATTTTTAATGACCTGGTCCAGGGGTGTCAAACATAGGGTCGTGGGCCAAAAACGGCCCACCAGGAGGTCCAAAATTTTCTCTATGAATTCAGAGCTTTATTTCTAGTAAATTTCTGACTTTCTACTGATTGTAGTAGTTTATGTAAATCTGAAACATTTTTTCTATGTAAGATGAGACTTTTTTTCTCATTAGTTTTCTTTTTCTTCTTTTTTCTGATGAGAACAAGGGGCCCTTGATCCTGCTATGTGTGCAAATTGATTAAAGTATGCATTTAAAAGTAGCGTTAAAGTTATTTTCCAAGTAACTTGTTACTTTAATCATGCAGTAACTCAGTTACTTTTTAAAAGAAGTAATTAGTAACTGTAACTAGTTACTATTTTTTAGTAACTTGCCCAACACTGCGAATAACACACAAGGGAAAACTGACTCACGGGGAAAACCACAGACCATGGGGAAACCAGAGGGAATACCAACTATGACACCACAAAGAACAAAAACTGAGACTAACATGTATAGGGTAACTGATAATTAACAAATGCAGGACAGGAGGGGACAAATCAAGGACTAAGTGATAACACACGTTAGGGAGGCTATAGGTAAGAAAAACAAGATGGACTGGGAACTACAGATAAACAAGAACACAAGGCACAATCATAAAAAACCAAGAACAGACAGACAAGAACCTTTCACATAAAACATCACAAAAGAAACATGGGCTAGGGAAAAACAGAGTACAACAAAAGGTTAAGTAATAACACAGAGTCCAAAAACAGGCACACAAGTGTGGACATGGTCCAAGATGGAGGGGGTCTGGAGCAGAAGGCTAGAAAACGTTAACTACAGAAAAACACGGAACAATAGTTACTCTCATTACAATTTCTTTTTCTTTCTAAACATACAGCAAAACAAAGTTCACTTAAGTCACACATTTACTTCATTGTCCTTTTTTTTAACCACAAGTAGAGGAAGCCCTTTCATTCTCCCTTTCTAGCGTACAGTCACCCCACAATCTCCCACAGAAGAATCCAGGGGCAGGAGAAGGAAAACGGGGAGCACAGCCTCACAGGAAGCCAGTCAAAGTTTGTCTTTGACCAGCTGGTCGAGGGAAGAGGAATCAGGTGGATGACCAGAGTCCATGAACCATCCTACGGGGGAAAACAGTTTGTCTGGCAGCCGCCCAGAATCCATAGGCCACCGGATCAGAGTACACCATTTATCAAGAGGCCAACAAAAGTCCATGGGCCCCCAGACCAGAGAGCAAGGTGCGTTAGGGGGCCAAACCGAATCCATGGGCCCCCAGACCAGCGAACACCAAGAGCCCAGAGCTCATGAGACAGCAGCTGGGGAGCATTGATCACAGATAGCAATGACTGAGAAGTGTAAAGCTTAGGCAACAGCAGCTGAGGAGCATCAAACACCAGAGACAGCAGCTGGGAAGTGTCAACCACAGAGAGAGACTGCGACTGGGGAACGTCGACCACAGTGAGAGACTGCGACTGGGGAGCGTCGACCACAGAGAGAGACAGAAACTGGGGAGCATCAACTATAGAGACTGCAGAAGCTCAAGCATGGATGTTGGAGAGAACAGGAGCTGGAGTGTGCACCTCTATCCCTGACGTAGCCACCTGTGACACAGAGTAAGAGACACTGGTTGGTGTTGGGTCCACACCATAACAACTGGCAGCAGAGCTTGAAGGAGAGAGCTAAGAAGCAGATGGGAGCTGCAACTGGGTCTCCCCACCAGGGGGAAGACAAGACCTCTCTAATATCCATCCATCCATCTTCTACCGCTTTTTCAGAGGTCCGGGTCACAGAGGCAGCAGTTCAAGCAGAGAAGTCCAGACTTCCCTCTCCCCAGCCACCTGCTCCAGCTCTTCAGAGAGGATACCAAGGCGTTTCCAGACCAGCTGGGAGACATAGTCTCTCCAGCAAGTCCTGGGTCTGCTAAGGGGTCTCCTCCCAGTGGGACGTGCCCGGAACACCTCAAGTGGGAGGCGTCCAGGAGGCATCCTTATCAGGTGCCCATACCACCTCAACTGGCTCCTTTCAATGTGGAGGAGCAGCGGTTCAACTCTGAGCCTCTCCCGGATGACTGAGCTCCTCACCCCATCTCTGAGGGTGAGTCCAGCAATCCTACGGAGAAAGCTCATTTCAGCCGCTTGTATCCATGATCTTGTTCTTTGTCATTACCCAAAGCTCGTGACCATAGGTGAGAGTAGGAACGTAGATTGACTGATAAATCGACAGCTTTGCCTTAGAACTCAGCTCCCCTTCACCACAGTAAACCGGTACAATGTCCGCATCACTGCAGATGCTGCTCCGATCCGTCTGTCAATCCCTTGCTCCATTCTCCCCTCACTCGTGAATAAGACCCCAAGATACTTAAACTCCTTCACTTGGGGCAGGAGCCTGTCCCCAACCCGGAGAGGACAATCCACCTTTTTTCGGCTAAGGACCATGGACTCGGACTTGGAGGGGCTGATTCTCATCCCAGCCGCTTCACACTCAGTGGCAAACCGTCCCACCAAGAACTGTAGGTCATTGCTGGATGAAGCCAATAGGACAACATCATCTGCAAACAACAGAGATGAGATCCTGTGGTCACCAAGCATGACACCCTCCATTCCCTGGCTGTGCCTAGAAATCCTGTCCATAAAAATTATGAACAGGATCAGTGACAAAGGGCAGCCCTGGCAGAGTCCAACTCTCACTGGGAATGAGTCCAATCGAGTGTTGGCAATACGAACCAAACTCTCACAATGGTCATACAGAGACCGAATAGCTTGTAACAACAAGCCCGATACCCCATACTCCCGAAGCACCCCCCACAAAAAACCACAAGGGACGCGGTCAAATGCCTTCTCCAAGTCCACAAAACACATGTAAACTAGTTGGGCAAACTCCCACGAACCCTTGAGAGGGTAAAGAGCTGGTCCGATGTGCCACGGCCAGGACAAAAACCACATTGCTCCTCCTGAATCCGAGGTTTGACCAACGGCTGGACTGTCCTCTTCAGTACCTTGGCATAGACCTTCCCAGGGAGGCTGAGGAGTGTGATCCCTCTAAAGTTGGAGCACACCCTCTGGTCCCCTTTTTTGAAGAGAGGAACCAATACCCCAGTTTGCCATGCCAAAGGCACTGCCCCCAACCTCCACGCAATGATGCAGAGGCATGTCAACCATGACAGCCCTACAACATCCAGGGCCTTGAGGTATTCAGGGCAAATCTCATCCATCCCCCATGGCCTGGCCACCAAAGAGATTTTTAACCACCTTGGCGATCTCAGCCCCTGTGATAGGTGAGTCATCCCCCTTGTCCACAAGCCCTGCTTCCTCTATGGAAGGCGTATCAGTGGGACTGAGGAGATCCTCAAAGTATTCTTTCCACTGCCCAATGATATCCCCAGTCAACATGAGCAGTGCCCCATCTGCACCATACACAGTGTGGACAGGGAGCTGCTTCCCCCTCCTGAGCCGCCAGACAGTTTGCCAGAATCTCTTCGAGGCCGACTGAAAGTCTTGTTCCATGGCCTCACTGAACTCCTCCCATACCTGAGTTTTTGCTTCAGCAACCACCCGAACTGCACTCCGCTTGGCCACCTCAGCTGCTTCGGGAGTCCCACAAGCCAACCAAGCCTGATAGGACTCCTTCTTCAGCTTAATGGCCTCCCTCACCACTGGTGTCCACCACTTGGTTCGGGGGTTGCCACCACAAGATGCCCCAATGACCTTGCGGCCACAGCTCTGGGCTGCTGCTTCAACAATATAGGTGGAGAACATAGCCTATTCAGACTTCATGTCTCCAGACTCCCTCCGAATGTGGTTGAAGTTCTTCAGGAGGTGGGAGTTGAAGACCTCCCAGACAGGGGCCTCAGCCAGATGTTCCCAGCACACCCTCACTATACATTTGGGTCTACCAGGTCTGAATGGCATCCTCCACTGCCATTGGATCCAACTCACCACCAGGTGGTGATCAGTTGACAACACTGCGCCTCTCTTTACCCGAGTGTCCAAGACATACGGTCGCAGGTCTGATGACATGATAACAAAATCGATCATCGACCTGTGACTTAGGGTGTCCTGGTGCCAGGTGCACATATGGACACCTTTATGCTTGAACATGGTGTTCATTATGGACAAACTGTGTCTAGCACAGAAGTCCAATAACTGAACACCACTCAGGTTTAGATCGGGCAGTCCGTTCCTCCCAATCACCCTCTTCCAGGTTTCACTGTCATTGCCCATGTGCGCATTGAAGTCCACAGTAGGACAATGGAGTCTCCAAGAGGAGCACCCTCCAGCACCCCAGTCAGAGACTCCAAAAAGGGTGGGTACTCTGAAACATCATTTGGTGCATAGGGTCAAATGATGGTCAGGACCCGTTTCCCATCCCAAAGGCGCAGGGAAGCAACCCTTTCGTCCACTGGGGAAAACTCCAATATAGAGGCAGCAAGGTGGGGGGGGGGGATACAAGAATACCCACCCCTGCTCACTGGAGCTGTGTGTTGAGGTGAGGCCAACTATGTCTAGCCGGTATCTCTCAACCTCATGCACCAGCTCAGGCTCCTTCTCCACCAGAGAGGTGACATTCCACGTGCCAAAAGCCACTTTAGAAAGCTTGGGATCAGTCCGTCAAGGTCTCCGCCTTTTACCGCCACCAGATCCACGTAGCACCGTATCCCCATGATCCCTCCTGCAGGTGGTGAGCCCACTGGAGGGCGTACCCATGTATCTCCTTTGGGCTGAGCTTGGCTGGGTCCCATGGGTGGAAACCTGGCCACCAGATGCTAGCCATCGAGCCCTTCCCTCAGGCCTGGCTCCAGGGTGGGGCCTCAGTAACCCCATACCGGGGGGGGGGGGGGGGGTACACTGAATCCTTGATCTAGTATTTATCATGAGAGTCTGTTGGATCGTTCTTAGTCTGGCCCTTCACCCAGGACCATTTTGTCTTGGGTGACCCTATCAGAGGCAAATTGCCCCGGACAACATAGCTCCTGGGATCAGTGGGGCATGCAAACCCCCCACAACGATAAGGTGATGATCCATGAGGGGGCCTCTCTAATAATGATGTTAAAAACAAAGAAGAGGACTTGCCTTAACTACTACTCTTCTGCTGGTGAGGACCTCGGTAGTGCTGCTGCGGGGGTGATGATGACCTCAGGAGTCGCTGCTGGAATGACAATGACCTCTGGAGATGGTGCAGGAATGACCACGGCCTCTGGAGACACTGCAGGAATGACCACAACCTCTGGAAACACTGCAGGCACAACTACGATGTCGGGAGATGCTGCAGGCATGACCACGACGTCTTGAGACACTGCAAGAATGACCACAAACTCAGACTATCTCCCAATGCAACTTCTCTTCCAGTTTCTGCTGCTGATTTGAAGTTTTTTCAGTCGATCTTAGCTGTGGGAGCAGCGGCTATTGGCACTGGCCGGAAACGAAGGCGGCGTGGTAAACGTGCCGATGCGCTGGTCAGGCTGAAGAAACGAGGATATCGCACTCCGCTCCCATCGATCCATCTGGCGAATGTCCGCTCTTTGGCGAACAAAATGGACGAACTGCTCCTCCTGACTCACAAAAACCTGGATTTTAGCAGATTTGGCGCCCTGTGTTTCACGGAGTCCTGGCTGAGTGAACACATCCCGGACAGCGCGGTGCGCCTGGACGGATTCCAACTGTTTTGCGCTGATCGCAGCCGAGAATTCTCTGGAAAGACTAAAGGTGGTGGAATCTGCTTCTACATAAACGAAGGTTGGTGTACTGCTGTCACAGTGTTGAAGAAGTTTTGTAGCCCTAACCTAGAGTCACTGTTCATAAACTGTAAACCATTTTATTCACCGCGAGAGTTCTCCTCGTTTATTCTGGTCGGAATTTATATCCCGCCTGTTGCTTGTACAACGGAGGCACTGCAGCACCTCGCTGACCAAATAGCAGAGGTGGAGGACAAACATCCAGACCCTCTGCTTATCATTCTGAGTGATTTCAATAGAGCTAATCTCACAAATGAGGTTCCTAAATACAGACAGCATATTAAATGTCCCACCAGGGACACAAATACACTCGACCACTGTTACACAGTTTTAAGAAACGCCTATCATGCCGTCCCCCGTGCAGCTCTGGGTTTTTCTGACCACTGTCTGCTCCATCTTATTCCAACATACAGACAAAAACTAAAAACTTCCATGTCTGTTGTAAGGACTGTGAAGAAATGGACTGAGGAATCAAAGCTGGAGTTACAAGCCTGCTTTGACTGCACAGATTGGAGTGTTTTTGAAGATGCAGCCATTAACCTAAATGAACTCACTGACACTGTGACATCATACATCAGTTTCTGTGAGGACGTGTTTGTGCAGACCAAGACCTTCTGCACATACAACAACAATAAACCCTGGTTCACTCCGAAACTCAGGCAGCTACGTCACACTAAGGAGGAGGCCTACAGGACTGGTGACTGGACTCTGTACAAGCGGGCCAGAAACATGCTGACGAAGGAGACCAGGCTTGCTAAGAGGAGCTACAGTGAGAAGTTACAACAAAACTTCTCAGCCAACAACTCTGCTTCTGTTTGGAGAGGCCTACGGAATATCACCAACTACAAGAGACCATCCCCCCACCCTGTGGAAAACCTCCAGCTGGCTAACGACCTAAACAGCTTTTACTGTAGGTTTGAAAAGAACCTATAGTTCTCACTTCCCACCCACACAAAAGGATTATCTGCAGCCCCAGGAACTCCATCCCTCCTCCACTCTGACCTCCCACCAGCACTAACAATCTGTGAAGAGGAGGTGCGCCGGGTCTTTCAGAGACAAAAGTCAAGAAGGCTGCAGGACCTGATGGTGTGTCTCCGTCCTGCCTGAGAGTCTGCTCCAATGAGTTGGCCCCCATCTTCACCCGGATCTTTAATAGATCACTGGAGCTGTGTGAAGTGCCTTCCTGCTTCAAACGCTCCATCATCATTCCAGTTCCCAAGAAACCCTCTGTTACAGTATTAAATGACTACAGACCTGTTGCCTTGACCTCTGTGGTCATGAAATCCTTGGAGAGATTGGTGCTGAACCACCTGAAGGTCGTCACAGGCCCCCTGATGGACCCACTGCAGTTTGCCTACCGGTCAAACAGGTCAGTGGATGATGCAGTGAATATGGGACTACACTACATCCTGCAACACCTCGACTCCCCAGGGATGTACGCCAGGATCCTGTTTGTCGACTTCAGCTCGGCGTTCAACACCATCATCCCAGGCATTCTTCATCAGAATCTCCTCCAGCTCAAGGTGCCCCCCTCCACCTGCCAGTGAATCTCCAGCTTTCTGACTGACAGGTGGCAACAGGTGAAGCTAGGGAGATTTACATCCAGCTCCCGAAAAATTAGTACTGGCACCCCCCAAGGGTGTGTCCTTTCCCCACTGCTCTTCTCCCTCTACTCAAACAACTGCACCTCAGAGGACCCTTCGGTGAAGCTCCTGAAGTTTGCGGACGACACCACTGTCATCGGTTTGATCCGGGATGGTGATGAGTCTGCATACAGGCGGGAGGTGGAGCAGCTGATCCTCTGGTGCGGCCAGAACCATCTTGAACTTAACCCAGCCAAAACGGTGGAGATGACTGTGGATTTCAGGCGACACCCTCCTTCATTCCCCCCACTCACCATCCTCAACAGCACAGTGTCCACTGTGGACTCCTTCAAGTTTCTGGGTACCACAATCTCCCGGAACCTGAAGTGGTCCTCCCATAAAGACACTGTCCGGAAAAAGGCCCAGCAGAGGTTGTTTTTTCTGCGTCAGCTCAAGAAGTTTGTTTTGCCTCAGGAGCTGCTGGTTGTCTTCTACACCGCCATCATCCAATCTGTCCTCTGCTTTTCCATCACTGTCTGGTATGGCTCTGCCACTAAACAGGACAAGACCAGACTGCAGTGGATCATTAAGTCTGCGGAGAGGATCATTGGTACCGACCTACCCTCCATTGAGAACTTATATCGGTCCATAACCAGGAAACACCGGAGTGGTGGCTCAGTTGGTAGAGCATCCGCCCCACACCCGGGAGGCAGGGGTTCAAATCCCGGCCGGGTCATACCAAAGACCATATAAAAATGGTGCTTTCTGCCTTCTAGCGTGGTGCTCCGCATAATGGAATGGGGAAAGTAAAGTTACACACAGAGCTACCAGAGGACTGACCCCCGCTGTAGCTTTCACTACTTACAGTAGCTGTGTGGCCTAGGGTCAGAGAAACGGAGATAGGCGCCGCCCATATACACCTTCAGGTGTGAAGGGATTAACTAACTAACTAACCAGGAAACGGGCGGGAAACATCTGTGCTGACCCGTCACACCCCGGCCACAAACTGTTTGAACTTCTATCTTCTGGTCGTCGTTACAGATCACTGAAAGTCAAAACCACCCGTCACAGGAACAGTTTCTTTCCTCAAGCCATCACTCTGAACTCCTAACATTCACCTGGTCCTACCTGTTGCTGTACTCATGACTTTTCATCCATTCTTACATTGCACATAACTCTCACACTGCTTTTTACTTCATTCATATTATATCACTGAATCTGAGTTCACATTGAAATACTGTATGACTGTATATTTTTTTCTATATTTCTGCAAAGTGTGGATAGTCTGAGTAAATAATTGCATATATTCCTGTATATATTTGCATCCTTTTATAGAAACGTGGACAGAATGTAATTTACTGTACATACTCTGTTGTCATTGAATCCTTATTTAAATCTTATTTAAATCCTCCACCTGAACAACGAGAGCAAGTTTTTAGCCAAAGTCAAATTCCTTGTATGTGTTGTGCATACTTGGCCAATAAAGCTGATTCTGATTCTGATACACTACAGGCATGACCACAACCTCTGGAGATGCTGCAGGAATGACCACAACTTCTGGAAACACTGCCAGAACAACCTCTACCTCTGGAGATGCTGGCAGAACAGTGGGCGAGGCAGTCTGGGGCACAGCAGTGGGCAAGGCAGTCTGGAGCGCAGCAGCCGAAGAGGAGATCTGGGGTGCAGCAGCAGACATTTTGATTAAAGAGCTGAGACATCTAGGTAGAGTCTCAAGTTTCGGTCCCCTGAGCTCTCTGTTTGATGAATGGAGCAGATAAAGTATTTGATGACACAGCTGAGAAATTCATATCATATTATCGACACAACTCAAATGATAATGGACATCAGGAGCAAAATGGCCATCACTGGCATTTTCCACCACTTTTACTGTGAAATCTTTTCACGTTGATGATTTCTGCCTGTCGCAGCCCAAGCTGATTAGCATTAACCCTTAACACAAACTAACAGCAGCTACGGAGAAACACACAGCAAAGAAATGGCTCCAGTCGGAGTGAAACAGAGGAAACAGAAGGGAAAAAAGAAGATTTAGACAACGGATATCAGAGAATGGTCAGACATTGGGAATTCAGCCATTCTTCAGACTGTGGAGGTGGCAGTAGGATGCAGCCAGTTAACGGCCTTTGCTCACCTGTACGGTGCACCAGAGAGGAGTTGCGTGGAGGTGTCCTTGGCAGAAAGACGAATACTGTGGGAGCCAGGGACACCGGAGAACCAGCGGCACTTCAGTGGCGTCAAAGTTGGGGAGAGGGACGTGGTTGTTGCATCTGCTAACCTGAACAAGTTGCTGGAGAGGCGTGGTTGAGCACTGGAGGAGTTTCACCCATGTGGTGGTTCTGGAGCGCTAGGACCCGTTGTCTGCATCGGGCGGCAGCGCCGGACACCAGTGAGGATGCCAAACTTTGCTGATTGCAACGTGGAGCAGTGTTCACCTTGAAAGGCTGGTTTGAGGACACGAGTGGGGATTCTGCGCTGTGTTGTTGAAATGGCACCTCAGAGAGCACAACCTTATAACGAGGAAGAGATGGACAAGTTAACCCCTTGACGCCTGTTGTCGCGAATTCGCATCAAACCGCTTCCGCTCCAAATGCAACCAAAATACCGTCTGTATTCCTCCACTTCCGGTTGGAGCACTTCCAACACATACCTAGGAACCTTTTGCAAGCATTAGTTTCTCATAGGAACGGTCAGAGACGGAGCACCATCCATTGCCTGATTGCTAGGGTTAGGGTTAGGGTTAGGATTAGGGTTATAGTTTGGCAGTCATGAGAGTTGAAAATACTGAAAATAACTTTGTTGCATAAATAAAAGATTTTTCATACTTGAGATGGGGACAGGTGCTTTTTTGTACCATTTTTTTTTACCATAGATGCCTGTTTTCGATAATTTGCATCATACCTAAAATTATATCTATTTTATGTGCTATAGTCAAATTAACTTTCTCAACTTAATTTAGCATCTACTTGAAAGCAAAAACACAAGTGATTTTTTTTTTTCATAATTGGAAATAAATTCAGGCGTTAAGGGGTTAAAGCGTTCACTGAACTTTGTCAGAAGAGATCAGTAAAATGTCAAATGTGCGTGAATTAAAAAAAAGTCTTGGAAAAAGAAAAGAAGATTGATACAGTGCCTCTGCTCCTCCACATTGAAAGGAGCCAGTTGAGGTGGTATAAGATAAGATAAGATAAGCCTTTATTAGTCCCACAACGGGGAAATTCCAGGATTGCAACAGCACAGGGATAGCAACACTCAGAGCAACAATCAGAAGGCAAGAAAAAAACAAGCAAGCAAGAGCAGCTAATATATATATGTACATATTACTATAAAATATATATATACACACACACAGACACACAGTGCAGAGCATTGTAGCTGGATGGAATAAATATATGAATATATAAACACACAGTGCAGAGCATTGTAGCTAGATGGAATAAATATGTAAATATATAAACACCCACAGTACGGAGCATTGCAGCTAGGTGGAATAAATATGTAAGTATATAAACACACACAGTGCAGAGCAATGTAGCTAGATGGAATAATATGTAGATATATAAAAACACAGTGCGGAGCATTGTAGCTAGATGGAATAAATGTATAGATATATAAATATAAACACACCCAGTGCGGAGCATTGTAGCTAGATGGAATAAATATGTAAATATATAAACACACACAGTGCAGAGCATGGGCATCTGATCAGGTTGCCTCCTGGACGCCTCCCACTTGAGGTGTTTCAGGCACGTCCCACTGGGAGGAGAACCCGAGGCAGACCCAGGACTTGCTGGAGAGACTACGTCTCCCAGTTGGTCTGGGAACTCCTTGGTATCCTCTCTGAGGTGCTGGAGCAGGTGGCTAGGGAGAAGGAAATGAGATGAGATTCAACTTTATTGTCATTACACATGTATGAATACAAGGTAACGAAACGTGACTTGGCATTTGGGCACGCTCTGCAGAGCGCATCCAAGGCCGGGGCAGCCACTAGGCGCCAGTCATAAATCTGGCCTTCTCTGCTTAAACTGCTGCCTCTGTGACCTGGACCTCTGGAAAAGCGGTAGAAGATGGATGGATTGATACAGTATGTTGGAGAAGCGAGTGGATGAGCTGGACTAGTACCTCAGAGTTGACGATGTCATTGTAAGTGATTTGAACATCAGATACCACACATACGCCAGGGCTACAGCAAGAGCAGTCTTGTACATGATCTGCATGATATTTCATATATTATGTTGCATTTTTTGCTTTGTTCTATTTTGTCCTTGGAGTGCACTAATAACTGTCTTAAATTTTTGTGTGGTTTTACTACTTTGTTTATTTTGCGTTTTCATGATACTTTGAATTGATTCTGTCATCCCTCGGACATACAGTTTAGTTATGATGCCCTTGTTTTTGATTTCGGCTTTTGGTCTGTTTTTTTTCCTGTTTGTTTTCTTTGTTTTTACTTGCTGTTTCCCTTTATTTATGGCCCATATCGGTTATTGGCAGTGTGTGAGTACATGTCTTATGTGGTTTCCTCCTCCTGTCTGTCTTCTTGGTCTGTGATGATGGTGCCTGTTTGTGTAGTGTCCTGACAGCTGAGAGTTTGTGTGCCGTGGGGTATCCTGATGTCCATAGTAGGCACTGGTCCGTGTGGGTTGCCTTCCTGTAGACTGATATTTTTATGCTGCCGCCATCATTGTGATGGATTTTCATGTCCTGAAAGCCTATGGTCCTGTTTCTTCCTTCCATTATGCAGTTACTTGGAAGACAGGTATTAATATTTTCACATTAACAAGACTGACTCAACTTTGCTAATGTCATGATATGTCATCCACTGTTGTCTGTGTTTTATGGTTGTCTTTTTGCATTTGGTTATATTGTTTGATCCCTGTTTATTTTTACTGTCAGTATTTTTGTCTTTGTTGTTCTTAGTCATGTTGTGTCATCCCTTGTCTAGGTTCATGATTGTGTGTGTGTGTGTGTGTGTGTGTGTGTGTGTGTGTGTGTGTGTGTGTGTGCCTGTTTACCTATTGTCCTCAGCTACACATGTTTCCATACCCATAGCCATTTCCTCAAGTGTGCATTACTCAGCCCTTGATTGTTCTCAACTGTCTTGGATCTTGTTGATTGTCCTGCCCCTTTATATGTGAGTCTGTCCATTGTTCTTTGAGAGGTCATTGTTGTCTTATCCCGCCACAATCCACGTCAGTGAGTATCCAAGTGAATTATTGTTGCCTTGTCCAGCTTTGTGTTTGCCAAGTTTTTGTTTGTTTCAGCCCACGTGCTTTTTCACTTTGGTTCCTGAGTTTCTCTGCCTGCACATGAATCCTCCCTTTAAACACTTATCTGCCTGTTGGGAGAAACATGACAGTATGACCTCTCCATACTTGGTCTCAGCAGGCAGGAGGAGGCTGGTGGCCAGGGGACTGACACGAATGAGTTGTAGGCAATCCAGCTAATTAAGGATTTTGTCTCAGATGCCCGCACCTCTCCCATGTGGGAGGAGGGACTGGTCTGCCTGAATGCTGCGGCCGGAATAATGGGGGGCATTCCCCAGCCTGCGGTGCTACCCCAACCTGACTGAGCTGCTACAATTTGTCACGACCCTCCGGCAAATGTTTTCAGTGATGATGGGAAACTTACCAGCAATGCCGCAATCTGCCCCAACGAAGGAGCGTCCCCAGGTTCTGGCACCACGCCATGCTCCTGCTCAAACGCCAGCTTCACCAGCCTCATTTCCACCTCCCAAGCAGCAACCTGATGTCCTACAAGCTCCTTGGGAGATGTCCGCCACTGAGAGCTGGAGGAACTGCAGGAATTTCTGCCAAGTACTGGCTGTTTAGTACATTTGACAACAATCTCCCGTCTAGGGTGGCAAGACGGAAGCCTTATCTTATGAAGAAAAACGTCCAAGCCCAGCTACATTTTGCAAAAACACATTTGAAATCTCCCAAACACATGTGGGAAAATGTGTCATGGTCCGATGAAACCAAGGTTGAACTTTTTGGCCATAATTCCAAAAGGTATATTTGGCTCAAACATAACACTGATAATCACCAAAAGAACAATATACCTACAGTGAAACATGGTGGTGGCAGCATTATGCTTTGGGGTTGTTTTACATCAGCTGGAACTGGGGCCTTAGTCAAGGTGGAGGGAATTATGAACAGTTCCAAATACCAGTCAGTGTTGACGCAAAACCTTGAAGCTTCTGCTAGAAAGCTGAAGATGAAGAGGAATTTCGTCTTTCAGCATGACACTGACCCAAAGCACACATCCAATTAACAAAAGAATGGCTTCACCAGAAGAAGATTAAGGTTTTGGAATGGCCCAGCAAGAGTCCAGACTTGAATCCGATCAAACATCTGTGAGGTGATCTGAAGAGGACTGTGCACAGGAGATACCCTTGCAATCTGACAGATTTGGAGCATTTTTGCAAAGAAGAGTGGGCAAATTTTGATTTTCGATTTTTTTTTTTTTTGATTTTGCGTTGTGTTATTGATCCCCAGAGGGGAAATTCAGGGCATCCACCTGGATGGATGAAGCAGCCACGGTATGGTGCTATCCCTTTACCATTCACACACACATTCACACCTAGGGCCACTTTAGAGTCTCCAATTAACCTAACTTGCATGTTTTTGGCCTGTGGGAGGAAACCAGAGAAATCCCAGAGTAAACCCACGCAGACACGGGGAGAACTTGCAAACTCCACACAGATCACTGTTGGTCAGGGGCTGGGATCGAACCTGGGATCCCATGGCCAAGGGTGAGTTGCTGTGCTGCCACGTTGCTAACCACTGTGCCACCGCACCGCCCCACCGCCACATCAAGATGTGCCATGCTGATAAACTCCAACCCAAAAAGACTGAGTGCTGTAATAAAAGCCAAAAGTGCTGCAACAAAAGGTATTACTTTAAGGGTGTGCATATTTATGCAAACAGGTTATTGTAAGTTTTTTTTATTTTTTATGTTTCCCCTTAAAAGATTTCAGTTTGTTTTTCAATTGGGTTGTACAGGTTATACAGTGGTGTGAAAAAAGTGTTTGCTTCCTGATTTCTCATTTTTTCTATATTTGTCACACTTAAATGTTTCAGATCATCAAATAAATTTAAATATTAGACAAAGAACACAAGTAAACACAAAATGCACTTTTTAAATGAAGGTGTTTAATATTAAGAGAAAGAAAAAATCCAAACCTATATGGCCCTGTGTGAAAAAGTGACTGCCTGTCAAAAATCGCCCATTTCACGGGCAGAACAAGACACCAAGTGGCGTCTGTGAGTTTGTGACATTTATTAAAGACGAACAAGTAATGCAGCACAACACTTCTAAATAAAGAAGGGAAAACACGCACTGGAGGAGAGCGGAGCTCATGACCAGGGGGAGGCAGTATAGCCTGGGGAAATGATGGCTAAGGCGTTCAGGGACGCCAGGGAATAGAGACAATTGCAGTGCCAGAGCACAACTGAGAAACAGCGAGACTCACGGCTGAGGGAATGGAGGGGAAAAGACAAATTACCTGGTCAGAGCTCAATGCGATCTCAACGGCTACGGCCGACAACACACTCAGATTCTTGGTTATCATCTGAGGACGTCACAGTAGGGCATAACAACAGGGGAAGATTGCTGTGCCCTTAAATACCATCCCATAATGGAAAACAGTTGTGGATACATGAGTGGAGAAAGTAACAGAATGAATGACAGCTGTGCAGCTCGCAACCCAGTTTGACAGCCGGAAGCTGCACATTGCTGTCAAAATAAAACACAAACTGTAAACCATAATGAAACAACAACACAACCCCAAAATGTAAACAATACTACAAATACAAAATGACACAATAACTAGACAAAGGAACAAACAGAAAAAGACTAAACCTAACTGAAGACTGAGCATGGTGCCCACCCGTGCCCAGGATCATGACATTGACCCCTAAACCTAATAAGTGGTTGGGCAACCCTTAGCAGCAACAACTGCAATCAAGCATTTGCGATAACTGGCAATGAGCTGTGGAGGAATTTTGGCCCACTCATCTTTGCAGAATTGTTGTAATTCAGCCGCACTGGAGGGTTTTCGAGCATGAACCGCCTTTTTAAGGTCATGCCACATCATCTCAATCATATTCAGGTCAGGACTTTGACTAGGCCACTCCAAAGTCTTGATTTTGTTTTTCTTAAGCCATTCAGAGATGGAATTGCTGCTGTGTTTTGGATCATTGTCCTGCTGCAGAACCCAAGTGTGCTTCAGGTTGAGGTCACAAACAGATGGCCAGACATTCTCCTACAGGATTTTTTGATAGACAGCAGAATTCATGCTTCAGTTTATCACAGCAAGTCTTCCAGGTCCTGAAGCAGCAAAACAGCCCCAGACCATCACACTACCACCACCATATTTTACTGTTGGTATGGTGTTCCTTTTCTGAAATGCTGTGTTACTTTTATGTCAGATGTAATGGGACACACACCTTCCAAAAAGTTCAGCTTTTGTGTCGTCAGTCCACAGTGTATTTTTCCAAAAGTCTTGGGGATCATCAAAATGTTTTCTGGTAAAATTGAAACGAGCCTTTATGTTGTTTTTGCTCAGCAGTGGTTTTCATCTTGGAACTCTGCCATGCAGGCCATTTTTGCCCAGTCTCTTTCTTATGGTGGAGTCATGAACACTGACCTTAACTGAGGCAGGTGAGTCCTGCAGTTCTTTGGATGTTGTTGTGGGGTCTTTTGTGACCTCTTGGATGAGTCGTCACTGCGCTCTTGGGGTAATTTTGGTTGGCCGTCCCCTCCTGGGAAGGTTCACCCACTGTTCCATATTTTCACTATTTGTGGATAATGGTCTCACTGGGGTTCGCTGGAGTCCCAAAGCTTTACAAATGGCTTTATAACCTTTTCCAGACTGATAGATCGTTCAAGTAGGTTCATTTTGAACTTTGAAATAAGATACAGAACAAAAGCCGAACTCAAAAACAAGGACACCATAACTATACCATACATCCGAGGGATCACAGAACCAATTCAAAGGATCATGATAAAATACAAAATAAACACAGCAGTAAAACCACACAAAAAATTAAGATAGTTATTAGTACACCCCAAGGACAGAATAGAACAAGACAAAAAATGCAATGTAATATATGAAATATGCAGATCATGCAACAAAACCTACATTGGAGAAACTGGAAGATGATTCACCACAAGAAAAAAAGAACACCAGAAGGAATGTGAGAAAGAAACACAAGGACAACTCACAAGATCACGAAAAGAAAAGGCAGAACAAGAAACATTAAAATCAGCAATATCAGATCACTGTAAAAGAAATAATCACATCATGGACTGGGACAACGCAAAAATTATTGGATCAGAGAGCAACAGACACAAACGTTGGATCAAGGAGGCCATAGAAATCAGGAAGCGGGAAAAAGATACCATGAACCGAGATGAGGGGGCCTTTATGCTTTCCCACACCTGGGACCACATTTTCCAGAGACCATCTGACGGCAGAAAGCGGAGCCGGCTTGGTGGATCTGACGGGTCTGCTGGGCTGGCCCCGCCTATGAAAGTCAACTGACAAAATGTCACGTGGCAGCAATCAGCTGACTCTTCTGACGAAGGCTGCAGTGCACAGTCGAAACATGTTAAGAAGGTAAAGACATCTCCTTTCTATTTTTGTCTTTAATAAGAACAAAATGTAAACAGACTGATAGATCTCAATTATTTTGTTTCTCATTTGTTCTTAAATTTCTTTGGATCACAGCATGATGTCTAGCTTTTGAGGATCTTTTTGGGCTACTTTACTTTGTCAGGAGGATCCTATTTAAGTGATTTCTTGATTGAGAACAGGTGTGGCAGTAATCAGGCCTCAGTGTGGCTAGAGAAATTGACCTCAGCGTTCCAAAGATGTGATAAACCAGAGTTACGGGCTGCACGGTGGTGCAGTGGTTAGCACTGTGGCAGCACAGTTTTACCCTCGGCCGGGGGAGCGCAGGGATCGTGGGGTTGATACCAGCCCCCGACCAACAGTGATCTGTGTGGAGTTTGCATGTTCTCCCCGTGTTGTGTGGGTTTACTCCGGGATTTCTCCGGTTTCCTCCCACACGCCAAAAACATGCAGGTTAGGGACATGGGGCGCTTGCGCACGCAGCGACCGGCAGCTGGTGGCTTGTCACCAGACTGCAAAACAAATCTACCTACGGGTACAAATAAGTAACAAAAAAAAAAAATTATTTTAACATGGCGGGGACAATCACTTTTTCACACAAGGTCATGTAGGTTTGGATTTTTTTCCCTTAATAATAAGCACCTTCATTTAAAAACTGCATTTTGTGTTTACTTGTATTATCTTTGTCTAATACTTAAATTTATTTGATGATCTGAAACATTTCAGTGTGACAAACATACAAAAAAATGAGAAATTAGGAACGGGGCAAACACTTTTTCACACCACTGTAGGTCACTTTAACGGTGGAAAAAAAAGGTTTTGAAATGATTTATCTTTGTCTCATTGTTTTATATCACAAAAACTTGGCATTTGAACAGGGGTGTGTACACTTTTGATATCGGCTGTACATCTTTTTTCAGCCAAGGCCAGTAAAAATGTCACAACATGCCATCATAGGTTTTGTTCACTCCCTAATGTCCTGACTCATCATAAGAAAGTTGTAAAACAATATCCCTAAATTTAACCTGTTGAACTCTTCAATTTCCCTACAAACGCCTAAAAATAACATGCCCAAAGTAAATCAAAAGCTGTTCTTCAACCGTTCGCAGCATCTTCATGGGGTTAGTCTCATTTAAAAGAAAACACTCTGAATTTTTTGGCAAAACAGTCATAATCTCTCTAAGTGCTCCTGCCACTGAGTAACAAGAAAGTTCGCCTGGGTGTTTTTTTTAGATACAAATGCTTGCAAATAACATACAGCTGTCAGATACTGGCTGGAAAACACAACAGAAATGTAGAACCAAGTGTTTTCAAGCTCAGGTCAAAATTTTGTAAAAATACCACAAAAAATGAATATATTACACAGCTTTTTTTCTCAGGTTGTAACAAGGCTGTGTCTGTACTGGAAGACCGGAAATACAGCTTTTTTTTTCAGTGCGCACTGAGACGCACTAAGATGCAGAGACGTGACCGCCCGCGGAATTCAGAGTTCAAGGGGTTAACTGGTACCACCACCTGAAAAAAGGGGCGGCCAAGACGAGCCTGTCCCTGCCAAACCCATTTTCTCACCAACAGCCCATTCTAAAGAAAGTCACCATTCGCACAACTTTTCACCTCCTCAGCAGGAATAACACCAGCAAACAGCCCTGATAGAAAAAAATCCCATATTATCTACAGTATATTATTATTATTATTATTATTATTATTATTATTATTATTCCATGACTTTCCCATTTCATGTCTGATGTTTATATGTGCATTCCATGTAGAATAAGTTCATATTTTCCTTTATACTATTCTTTCATATTGCACAGTATATGTATTATACAGTTTGTCTGATATATTCTTGGTGTGTTTCTGTGAGCAATTATTGTTTATCTGTGGCCTTCAGGATGTGCATGCAAATGTCTGAGACTGCGGGTCATCTAAGACGTAAATAACGACCTAGGATAAGCTCTCATGTTATATTGACCTGCTCTGTTTAGGATACCAGGACTGTAATAGGCACTTAGACTGTCTCCAAGATGTCTCTGAATGGCTCTGTAGATGGGTCGAGGCCTTCCCCCCCTTCTTCCTCTTTGTTTACCCATAGCTATAAAACACCAGACTCAGAAATGTATGTTCAGAGGTTAGGTGCGTGCGACTAAGCTTCATGCTCATGTAATCTCTCTGAATGGCCATGGGATTTAATAAATATACTTAAATCCAAATACTCCACCTGATTTTTGACTCAAAATAATTATGCTCAAAATTATTCTATCATTTGGTGCCTGAACAGTGTTGCACACAGAAATTAATACAAGAGACTGTTTAATATTGTGCAGTGAGTCCTGAGATATTAATCGGGGTAAAATTATGTCCTACAATATTACAGTGAGCAATTAATGAAGGCTAGGCAAGATTCTGCCGTTTGGCTGCAGTGAGCATTCGAGTTGAAAAAATTAATGCAAGATTCTGTCAGGAATTGCAGTGAGCACTGACTTGTGTTAACCAGTAATTGTTTTTATTTGTTGTTATAGTGCTGGTTTAAAAATAACTGCAGTTTTGTTTATCTGTCTGGTTGTTCTGTGTTATACGGTTTGTCCTGGTGAGACCACAGAGGCGAAGTACAAGTGCCACGATGGTTGGAAGCTGTGTTTGTCCATTGTTTTTCTGGTTATTGTGAAGTGTAAAGGGATGGTTATGTTATTATTGGCTCACAGTAATGCTTTTAAGTGTGGGAGCTTGCAAATAATACTTTTGGGTAAGAAATTGAATTGTGTTCTCACAGCGGTAGACAAAAAGTTGACATGAGAACATTGGGTTGCCAGATTTGTTTTTACAAGTAATTTGGGTTGCCATTTCAAGCTTATCTTAAGGCTATCTTACTGTTTCTGTGTGTGAACAGCTGCCCAAAAGTAACCTTGGACAGATAACGGGGGGAGCTGCATGTGTGTGTGTGTGTGTGTGGGGGGCTTGTGTCTGACAGTGAATGCGCGATAAGGGAAAAAAATCTATATAGGTATTTTTGCAAAACTTAGGAGTTTTACAGTTTCTTTTTGTGGGTTTTTCAATCTAATTTTGTGAGTTTTGAATCTAATGTTGCGTAACTGGTAATTATTCTCATATTTTTGAAGTCAACATTTTCAGTTACCAGATTTTTTTCCTTATTTTTGATTTTTTTTTTTTTTTTTAATTTTTGGGATGCCTGAGGCAGATGAACAACATTGGCTATTTTTATTCACATTTTTGCAGTATTATTGTAATTTTTATTAACTCAGTTGCATTACCTCCCTGAACAAGGGATAACAGTGAACTTTACAGGGGAAAAGGACGACTGACTAAGGGTCTGACATGACAACGCCTGGGTTCCTCCATCCACCTGCAGTGCTCTTCTGCTGCTCAGCCATGACCCTGCCCAGAAGCCCAGCCAACAATGTCGTCATCCCCTGCTCACCCCACTCCTCCCGTCGACAACCAAACCATGCTGGATAAGCCAGTAAGTTAAGTAAAATTGCATGCATATTCATCACTGCAACCAGCATGACAATGAAGATTATGGAATAATGCTGTCACTTAATAATGCCCAATTCCTGAAAGCTTGAAATACAGCTTATATTACATGATTCAAAGCACAGAACAAGGTGATGATGACAATGTTTGTGCATATGATTTACCTGAGGCTACTAAATATCAAACGGAGGTTTCTCTAACCTAATGAAAATGATTCACCAAATTAAAAAAGAGAAGAAAGAAAAATAAGATTTCATCATAATCCTTGAGTAGTAATGCTTACAATTTTATCTGGAAAAAGAACAATCACTTGGACCGTGGTCTAACTTGAAAAGACAGACTGCTGCCCGGCTGACTTATCACTATGACCTATTCGACAGATAACTAAAAACAGTTCACATGATTTAGCATAAGGAGGGAACAAATCTCTTCCTCTCCAGCAAAAACATTAAGGCTACACTTTGCAGGTAATCACGTGTGTAACTACACATTTTAATCTTTTAAGTTAAAAGCAACAATTGCAAACTTTTGAAGTGATATGTTTGTGTTTTATTTCTTTTAAATGCTGCATTGTGAGACTTATTTCACAGGAAGCCCATTAGACTGAAGGATTCTAATAAATGACACTGTTATATTCCAGAGTGATCTTAAACTAACCCTTAATAAAGTTAAGTCTAAGTCTAACTCATGCATTTTGGTAAAATATTTAGTGATTCACTGAATATTTAGCAAGAAGTTGTTGTTGGAATTAGAAAATCACATTATTCATATAGTGGAAGCTTTAGGTGTAATTTAAACTCACTGTATTATTCTGGGTTCATGTTCATGTTTTTGTTTTTCAACAGAAAAAGGAAAGCATTAATAAACTATCTTTCACCAAGATTTAGAATTGAAAAGTCAAAAAGGTGAAAAATAAAAATCACAACTTCATCATTAGCTTTAATTCTAACTAATCCCTGGTGACCAAGATACACAAAAACAATTCACTTGTGTTTCTTAGCATTAACAATTATAATCAACAGTGGAATAAGCACTGTGACAACTTTAAAAGACAGAAGCTTTATGACTATAACAGCAACACTTTCAAAAACAATTTATAGGGGGAAAAAAAATTCCACTCCAGTTGTGAATTCTGACACATGGACAGGGGGTAGCCTTGGGCTTTCCCCGATTTCTTTTTACAGGATGGTCCTGGCATTGCACATTTGGTGTATGCAGGAGGACGGAGTGCGGTGTGGGGCAGTCTGGCTGTGGTGAGGGGAACAACACTTTGTCATCTACCTGGTCATCAGGCTCATTGGCTGGGGGCCAGTGGCAGCATGGGGGGGGGGGGACCTCACAAAGGACCATAACAACAGTGTGACAAGCAGACCCGAAGCTATGTAAAACAAATGACATTGACAATGACATAACGTATATCAATTTAACTGACTTTGAAAATGAAGTGTTTACATGACTTTACATTGCAGGACACATCTGACACATTGCAATGATGCCTCTCATCAGATAATGGTATGACAGTATAACATTTCAGAAATGTGACAGGAATAAGGGATAATTGTGTTGTATGATAATGACATGCTAAAGAGCTGGCCTGTGCTCCTGGCGCTTGGCCTCGGCCTAGCCGGGCCTCAGGACTACAGACCACACCATAATTTAGGAAGAAACGTAGAAAATAAAGCATTCCTTGTGCAAAATGAACCCATATTCTGGTTAAGCAATATGTCCACCTTTCTATTAACGGAAGGAGTGGGACATTACCCTTTCACATAGATGCACCTACACAAATTCAAACTGTCTGTGTTCAACAGGACAGACAGATGTGGTCTTAATGACTAACTCAGAATCGGTTACTATACATGCTAAATCACATTACATCTGCACAGACAACTGGATTAATTGTCGTAATTGAAATCTATAAATTAGGTCAAGGGAGGACACTCACAAAAGAAGCCATGATTACAGAAAACCTCATTTTGGGGGTGTTACATTACTCACAAATTTCCATCTAAATTAACCATGTGTAACACATATAAATGGCACACATTTCCTTCTTCTAGTAAAAAGGACACTACCCATCACGCAAGTACGCTGTAACTTTGATACATGTGCGTCTCCATGCATAAAAGGGGGATACCACAACTATTAATTAGCAAGAAATAATTAGCAAAAATCCTCAGAAAAATGGATAATAAATAAAAATTATCAATAATGTAGGAGAGAAAAATATAGGTGAAACCGCTTGGTAATGAAATCACAACATTCAATAGGAGAGGTTAAATTTACATCAATAGATTTGCAGGTATTTAAGAAAATTATGTGCTGGAAAATATTTGCAGACTATTGTAAAGAAAAAATATCATGTTTAAAAGAAATAAGGTATACTGATAAGGAAGCAGAAAACCATGCAAATTTATGAGAAAAGTTCTTTGCATAAACTTAGTCTTTTCAAAACCTTTGCATGGATCTCAATGAGCTAAATAAGTGTGAAGGTAAAAATGTTGTTTAGAAATTATTGACATACTTACCAAATAGACAAAGGCTTTCCCCTGCACTAATCCAAATAGCGCTATGGATTGCAATAATCTAAATACTGCTATGGTAACACTGAAACCCTTAACTCAAACAATATCAAGATTTGGAATAGCTGAAATGATTCACTTAAATAATGGAATACATTTAGTGGAATACACTTTGTAAATCAAATCATATCACCAATCAATCATTTAGGTACAGTACCCCAATTGTTAGTAACATTTACCTAGGAAACCATTTAGCTTACCATCAACAATTTACAGGATCAGCATCCATCCATCCATCCATCCATCTTCTACCGCTTTTCCGGAGGTCCGGGTCGCGGAGGCAGCAGCCCAAGCAGAGAAGCCCAGACCTCCCTCTCCCCAGCCACCTGCTCCAGCTCTTCAGAGGGGACACCAAGGCGTTCCCAGACTAGCTGGGAGACATAGTCTCTCCACCGAGTCCTGGGTCTGCCCCGGGGTCTCCTCCCAGTGGGACGTGCCTGAAACACCTCAAGTGGGAGACGTCCAGGAGGCATCCTAATCAGATGCCCATACCACCTCAACTGACTCCTTTCAATGTGGAGGAGCAGCGGTTCCACTCTGAGCCTCTCCCGGATGACTGAGCTCCTCACCCTATCTCTGAGGGTGAGTCCAGCAATCCTACGGAGAAAGCTCATTTCAGCCGCTTGTATCCGCGATCTCGTTCTTTCGGTCATTACCCAAAGCTCGTGACCATAGGTGAGAGTAGGAACGTAGATTGACTGGTAAATCGACAGCTTTGCCTTAGAACTAAGCTCCCTCTTCACCACAACAGACCGGTACAATGTCCGCATCACTGCAGATGCTGCTCCAATCCGTCTGTCGATCTCTCGCTCCATTTTCCCCTCACTCGTGAACAAGACCCCAAGATACTTAAACTCCTCCACTTGGGGCAGGAGCCTGTCCCCAACCCGGAGAGGACAATCCACCTTTTTCCGGCTGAGGACCATGGACTCGGACTTGGAGGTGCTGATTCTCATCCCAGCCGCTTCACACTCAGCGGCAAACCGTCCCAGCAAGAGCTGTAGGTCATTGCTGGATGAAGCCAACAGGACAACATCATCTGCAAACAACAGAGATGAGATCCTGTGGTTACCAAGCATGACACCCTCCATTCCCTGGCTGCGCCTAGAAATCCTGTCCATAAAAATTATGAACAGGACCGGTGACAAAGGGCAGCCCTGGCGGAGTCCAACTCTCACTGGGAATGACTCCGACCGAGTGTTGGCAATACGAACTAAACTCTCACAACGGTCGTACAGAGACCGAATAGCTCGTAACAACAAGCCCGATACCCCATACTCCCGAAGCACCCCCCACAAAAATCCACGAGGGACGCGGTCAAATGCCTTCTCCAAGTCCACAAAACACATGTAAACTGGTTGGGCAAACTCCCACGAACCCTCAAGAATTCTCGAGAGGGTAAAGAGCTGGTCCGATGTGCCACGGCCAGGACGAAAACCACATTGCTCCTCCTGAATCCGAGGTTCGACCAACGGCCGGACTCTCCTCTCCAGTACCTTGGCATAGACCTTCCCAGGGAGGCTGAGGAGTGTGATCCCTCTAAAGTTGGAGCACACCCTCCGGTCCCCTTTTTTGAAGAGAGGAACCACCACCCCGGTTTGCCATGCCAAAGGCACTGCCCCCGACCTCCACGCAATGTTGCAGAGGCGTGTCAACCATGACAACCCAACAACATCCAGGGCCTTGAGGTATTCGGGGCGAATCTCGTCCACCAGGATCAGCATAATACCCAAATAGGATTATGAAAGAAAGATGGGGAAAATTGTGAATGGCAAACCCTACTATTGAAGCCATTTAACTTAAGTTAAATGGCTTAAGTTATGGATTTGGAAGCGGCTTAAATGTGCTATTGTCACTATTTTCAACAAGAATTGGGCCAAGGGGGAGCCCAAGAATTGGAACCTACGAGAGACTCATGGACATTGGAATCCATGCATCTATGGCAATATTATTGGCTATGATCTCAGGACTTCTATTTTTGGCTGTGGAGTTCCCTGATGCATCAGAAATTGAAGGAAGGTGAGAGAGCGGATCAAGCGGACCCAGCCAGCTCCTTCATCAAATTCGACCAGTTGGGGAGGGCACGAGTAGCGGCAAACGGTGAACTGAATGACAGTGATTCAGTGAAGGTATACATCTAAAAGCCCTGTGCTCTCTATGGAAAAACAGTTTAAGCCTGCATATATAATGGAAGCACAGAATTACACGGGTGAGGACAAAATTCTACTCTCTGAGTGCACTGTGCTGATTTGATTTGATGTGACCTTGTTTGCCCCGTGTTTACATTCCTCCTGACTGAGATTAGTGGAAGAACCGGCTCTTATGTCTACCCATACAATCAACAATCAGTTGTTGTCGTCAGCGGATTGGACTCTCAAGGACAATGCCCATGTGCCTTCTGCAAGCAAGAGAGAAAGAGAGATAGACTCTGAACTCTGGACTTGTTTATAAGTCACATGATTATAACATCTATCCACTGCCAGGAGGCGCCCTCTGCTGCTCACTAACAACTGTTACATTTACACTACACAATGACATGCAAATATACACACACTGCTCTCCCTCCCTCTGCTGTGTGATTGTCCACTACTGCTAAATATGCATTGAGGGTTTTTTTGCCTGCAATCAAAATTTCGCTTACCCATTAAGCGTCAGTTTGATAAAACATGTTTTTTTTTCTCTCGCCTATTGTGTCATATCATTTCTTTTCTTTTTTTCTTTTCTTCTTTATGACTGGCGCCTAGCGGCTGCCCCGGCCTTGGATGCGCTCTGCAGAGCGTGCCCAAATGCCAAGTCACGTTTCGTTACCTTGTATTCATACATGTGTAATGACAATAAAGTTGAATCTCATCTCATCTCATCTCAAGTGATGAGGAAGGGTTTCTGGTTGATTACATGCAAAGAATGGCAACTGACAGAGATGTTATCCATACTGCCCTTCCCAGGAGGGACCATGTGACAAAGGAACCATGGGAGGTGCACCCATCTCTTGGCCAAACCAGAGGATCTGGTCATCAAGGGCGGCAGTGGCTCAGGAGGTTGAGCATGTCATCTAATAACCGGATGGTTGGCGGTTCGAAACCCGCTCTCCCCAGATATCCTGCCATTGTGTCCCTGGGCAAGACACTTCACCCGCATTGTCTCCAGTGTCCATAACACTGGGTATGAATGTGTATAAATGTATAAAAAATGTTCGGTGCTGGCCGGAAAGGCCGTTGGCGCAGATTGGCTGCCACGTTTCCGTCAGCCTGCCCCAGGGCAGCTGTGGCTGCAGAAGTAGCTTGACACTACCATTGTCTGTCTGGAGTGAATGAATAATGTACCTATTTGTAAAGCGTTTTTGAGTATATATGATAACGCGCTATATAAAATCAATGCATTATTATCAAAGAAAACTGGACCAAAATTCCCTGGCAAGGACAACACAAAGGTTATCCTGGCGGACACTTGGGTGCATCTAACATTTTACCCCACTTGGAACCCTCAGCAAGAGATTGCTTAATACACATTACATATGCATTAAAAAAAAAAAACCTCAACAAGTGACTGTTTAACTGTTTCTCTATGCAAATGTCAGCTGACGGCGCCCCTGGTGTCCAGTAACAGCTTTTGCATAACAAAGTGGGCTGTTTGTTTATCATGGTGGGGCAAAAATGCAAGGGAAAGAAAGGTGCGGTTGGTGTTGTTGCCTTATCATCCTCATCTTCTTTGTAGGAATACTTAGTGTTGGTCGTTTTTAAGTTGTTCCACTGCCTATACACTGTAGAGAATTGTTTTGTTTGTCCCTTAATGCCACTATCAGCTGGACAAATTATTTGCTACTGCTAAAATAATGCAGCTACTACAGGATGTTTGGTTTCTTAAGAGAGGCTATATACAGAAATAACACAGCAAATATCACTTTGAGTCACACCTGTCACAACATTTATCACTCCACTGATCGGAAACATGATGACACTCCTTACTCTGCGAAGGCAAGGTTAATTTCATCAGGGAACTCCCCTTTTCTGAAGCAGTAATGTCCTTTTCAGTAGCTCAACACCCTCTAAGTGTGCAACGGCTTACAGTGCGTCTCTCCCCTGTATTGCTACCCTGCTTGACCAACGGAGCAAGCAAGTGTTATACTAAGGATCTACATTGTCAAAGGGGGGTTGGTGGTCATTGGATGTACCCACACCTGGCCAGGAAACTGGGCAGGGTTGTGTACCCCGTTTTGGTGACTGACCGTACCCTCATCATGTTGGCAGGGCAGGTGGGCAGGGTGAACAGAGATGCTTTCTTACCACATGATGCCATTCTGGAGCATGATGGAAAGCACAGGAGTGAGGGTCTTTCATTCACTGTTTCCTTGAGTAAGAGTGGGCAAGAACACTTTAGGAATTAAAACACTTAATTAAGTGTTTTATAATTAAAACATTTAATTATAGGCTACAATTATTTGTAAAATTAAAACATAGAATAGAATGGTTCTCGGTCAATTAACTGCCACCCGTAGGGGTGTGTGTCCTATTATAGGAGGCTATTGTTGTACTTCTACCCCTGAAAATAATGCAAAAGGTCATATTAATACACACAGTGACATGATTAGCAGACCCAGTGAGCAGACTCAGACTCAGGAGTAGATGCAATTATCTTTATTGTGTTAGTGCGTGTGTGTGTGCATGTGTGTACGTGGTGATGTAGCAGCTGGGGGTGAGCAGAGCGCCGTGCAACCTGGCAACCCTATGGACAGAGTAGAGACAGAAGCCATTAGTGATGACCCTGGAGGGAATATACGAGAATGACCAAGGCTTACTGTTTGCAGAGGTGGAGTGGAGTTCAGGTTGGCCCACAGGCTTCAGCCAGGAGGACAGCGCCTGCTGTCTCAGCGAAGCTAGAGAGGTGAAGAGGACATGCGGTGAAGTGCGCTGCTCGTTCCGCCGCCAGGAGGGAGAGAGGTCCGCCGCCACGGATCTCCGCCTGTGCACAGGGGATGAGCCTAGATAATGGTGAGTTGATAAGCAGGCTTACTTGGTGTGGAAGAGATGCCCCCTCCAGAAGGTAGAAGGCAGGAGGCAAGGTTAGCTCTGGAGTGCCAGCTGTGGCTAGAAGGTTCTTTGGCGATGACGAAGATGAGTGTTGGTCTCATCCAACCAAGGAGACAGACGGCTCCGCGCTGATCTGAGGGCAGCGCGGTCTAAATAGTCCGAGGGTGATGGAGAGCAGGTGTGCGCGCAGCTGCAGATGATAATGAGACAGAGCGAGCCATCACACACAGCCTCATTGCTTTGCAGGCAATAATAACAAAACTGAGTTAGTTAAGTTAGTGATTCTCTTCATGAAGAAGTCTCATCATGAACTTGGTAATAATTTTATAGTGATTGCTTTGGACTTTTCCTGTGTGAGTCCTTGTGTCCGTATATATGATGACGATGAGGCTGGTTATTGTAAACTTAGTGATATGTCTTCATACAACTGCTGCAGATAATGAGGATGGTGAAAGGGGCGATTCTAGCCTAAGACATATGACATATGGTTGCAATATAGTTTGCATCTATTCTGAGTTTCTCTAATTTGACACGGTCTAGGATTGATTTTGATTATGTTACACATATTCACTTTTAATGACATATTCTACATACGTTTTAAACCACCTCATAAGATTCTGCAAAGACACATAACATGTAAATCCTTACACATATATCTTTACATCATTTCAGTCCATTTATTTTACTACCACTTTGATTATTTTTCTTTTAATCATGATGCTTTAGTAAGCATCAAGAGGGGAATATGATAGAAAAATTCCATATTATCTATATTATTATTCTTATATTATTCCACGACTTTTCCATTTCATGTCTGATGTTTATATGCTCATTCCATGTATAAGTTCATATATTCCTTTAAATTATTCTTTCATAATATATATATGATATATTCTTGGTGTGTTTCTGTGAGCAATTATTGTTTATCTGTGGCCTTCAGGAGTGCATGCAAATGCCTGAGACTGCAGGTCATCTAAGACGTAAATAACGACCTAGGATAAGCTCTCATATTATATTAACCTGCTCTGTTTAGGATACCAAGGCTGTGATAGGCATTTAGACTATCTCCGAGATGTCTCAGAATGGATGTGCAAATGGGTCAAGGCCTTCTCCCCCTTTTCCACTTTGTTTACCCATAGCTATAAAACACCATACTCAGAAATGTATGTTCAGAGGTTAGGTGCGTGTGACTAAGCTTCACGCTAATGTAATCTCTCCGAATGGCCATGGGATTTAATAAATGTACTTAAATCCAAATACTCTGCCTGATTTTTGACTCAGAATAATTATGCTCAAAATTATTCTATCAAGCCCTTTAATGGAGCGATCAGCTTGCTGTTCAACTGCCAACTCTGCATGGGACACAAAAAGTGGGACATCAGTCAGTGACATCACTATCTCCAAATTGTCACACACTTTGCCCGACTCATCACCATCAGCTCAAGCCCTAGAATGTGTCACAGTACATGCAGCAAACACTTCAGAAAACGCCCACCACTGGAACAGAATTAACAACTGATGGAGGTGGAACACTCGGCCACACACGATCATCTGCTAGGCCGTTAACTAGAATGACTTGGACTCCCTGGACAGGCAATGCAGGGTGAACCCAGATGCACACCTTCCCCTGTACCAGATCAGAATCCAAACAGATTTTATATATTGGAATAGACAGTATAGACATACCCATACCACAAACTAAAATAGAGTGACCCATGGCTGTTTCTTCTGAAAATGTAAGAACTGCCTGCATGAGAAGAGTCCAGCATCCCTGTATCCCGCATGATCTTCACAGGCACCAAACTGGTCCCTGGGAGAGAAACATAGCCATCAGTGACCAGTGTTGGGCAAGTTACTAAAAAATAGTAACTAGTTACAGTTACTAGTTACTTCTTTTCAAAAATATCTGACTTACTTTTGAGTTACTGCATGATAAAAGTAACTAGTTACTTGGAAAAGTAACTTTCACGTTATTTTTATTTCACATCACTTTTAAATGCACACCTAAATCATCTTGCACTCATAGCCTCATCGTTATCATCATAGCAGTCTGTCGGGGTGACAGTGACTGTTTCATTTAGGTCTGATCAGATTTCTCCACGCAGCTCTGTCCTTTGCCTTCCGCTGCCAGGAACTCCTGACCTTGTTAACCCGGGCGACTAATGGATTACATTAGGGGCTTATTAATGTCAGGCTGAAAACAGACTGTTTCAGACAGAGCTTTTAGAACATGTTCAGTCTGCTTTATCCTGCTTTGAGAGCTATTAATGTGGGAAAAATCTGAAGAAAATCAACACAAAATTGCTAGTAATTTCCTCATTTTGGAGTGAGAAATAGGATTTGTGGAGCGAGACAGAGGGAAAAAGAGTGAGTTGGCAACACTGCATTAAGCTGTCAGTTCCTTACCTTTAATATTATGGATTTAATCCGATGTGCAGTGATCCAAAGAAAATGTCCATTATCCACAGTCCAAATTTTTGCTGTGACAGAGGCATGATCCAGTCCTTTTGGAGATCAAATCCATTTTTGAATACTTTTTATCCAGGTAGCAAGTAAATGTGTTTTAACTTCAGTGGATAACAGCTGTCTGATGGAAAATGTCTGTTATCAGATCTTCATTCTGTAATGCCGTATCTGCCAATCAGTCAGTTAATTCTTGCTGGGTCGCCAGAAGTCAAGATCCACACCTGTGCTCGAAATCCAGCCGCTGTTTAGATACCGTAAATCCACTAACATAATGTTAGCTTAGCATTGCATAGCACTAGCTTTGCAGGACCTTGTTGCTGTTCTTAGTCACTTCTGGAGATTGCAGTCGATCTCAAACGCATTTAGCTTGCAACCCACCAATTTGGTTTTATCTTTAACCGCGAAAGAAAAAATAATCTGTCTATTTCCACAAAAACAAAGTAGCTTCATCTTTTCCCAGCAGAAGCAAGCTCTATTTGTAGCTGCAGCAGTGAAAAGGCTCTTTGACTGATGGCTTGTTAGCTAGGTAGGGTCAGTTTGTATTCATTTGCACTAAAAATATCTATCCATATTAATAAAACGAGTAATGCGAATGACACATCTGATTAAATTTCAGTAAATGTAATGCATTACTGAATTTTTAAACAGTAATTTTGTTACACAGCACATTACTGTAAAAGTAGTGGCATTACAGTAAACGTGTTACTCCAACACTGTCAGTGACAAAAGGTAAGTAAGCCCCCACTGTCTCATCTGAATTCTTACGGCCCTGCACTTGAGTTAACTGCAAGGTAAAAGCTACAACAGGAGCAGCAACAGTGGCAGATTTTACATTTGACTGTTAAAGTTTAAATTTCAAAACACGACAGCTTGCCTTCCGGTGACCTTTCTCATGACAACAGTTACAGATATTTTCACTGGGATTTTGCTCTTTGCTTCAAACATCTAAAAAAAGATGTCCTGTCCAAACCAGATGAAAAATTAAGAATGGATACTCCCTCTCTGACAGCATTCAAACTATGTGCATTTCCCCAAACGGTTTTGTGTGCTAAAACATACTGATCAGCTAGTATGGCTGCCTCAGCAACCGTTTTGGCCTGCAGTTTACAGATGTAAGTGGACACATTAACAAGATCTGAATTTTTAAATTGTTCCAGGAGAATTAAATCACGCAATTGTTCAAAATCCTCCACTTTACAAGAATTACACCATCGATTAAAATGATTCACCAGGCCATGGGAAAACTCTAAATATGACTGCTTGTCATCCTTCTTGGTATTTTTAAAACGTTGCCGATAGGCTTCTGGAACCATTTCATAAACTTTGAGAACAGCTGCTTTGACTTTTGCATAATCTAAACTGTTAATAACAGAAGGAGACAAAAATGCTTCCTGCCCCTTGCCGGTTAACATGCTCTGCAGCAATGTGGTCGCTGTCAGATCAGTCCTTCAAATCAGCAATCCTTTCATAAAGATAAACAGAACATAAATGGAATGGAGATAAATGGAACAAGACACAAATTATTAGTTAAATCAAGAGTTTGAAGGAGCACTCCTGTATAGACTACCGCCAAAAATATTCTGTTCATTTTCCAAACTCAACCTTCCCTGTTTAACTAATTCTAATTTTTCCTGTCCCACTTTAATTTTGGCTTGTTCCGCCTCATATTTCATTCATTCCACAGCCAGTTCTTAATCCACTTCACCCCTCTGTTGCTCCATATCAGCTTTTTGTTTGTTTTTCACATTCCATCTGGAACAGCAACTCTTTATGCTGTTCAAAGGAGAAAGCCAAATTTTGAAGTGGCAGTGAAAAACCCTGAGCCCCAACAGAAACATCCTCAACCACAGATTCATTACAGATGCAGTCAGAACACATTTTTCAAACAAATTTGTTTTCAAAATAGATTTTACCATATCTTTTGAGCATTTGTCATTAATTTCAATTTCATATTTTTTTCTGCAGTCTTCACCAATTGCTGTTTTGTATAAACATTTAACAAGTCCTCTGAAGGACACCAAAAAAACTCCTCAATACAAGCAATTTTACTCACATAATTTTAAACAATTCAAATGGAAACAGCAGTGATAACAAACTGGAAAGTAAGACCAAAGTGAGAAAGACAGAAAAAAAATGCTGCCATTGCATCCCCACTATCTGCCTAATTTGAAACTAACTAAGCTCAGCCATAATCTTTATGAGGTTAATTGTGGTGGGTATTTAGGTACTGAAACCCATAGGCATGGAGAAACGGCCAGCCCGTAAGCAACTACTCCTGAAACCTTGGACATGCCCCCGACACAACTGCTACTAACCACATTTACCCCAACACTACTAAAACAACAAAAACAACAAAACTAAAAAGGAGTAACATTGTTATGCCTGTCAGAGGACTTGGGTGCTGCAGCTTCAGCTCAAAACAAACAAAATTAAACCAGTATGTTACCACTTACCTTCCACTTGACCAGACTGAGGCTCTTTTCCAAACCAAAACAACCGACAGGTAGCTTAACCTTCTGGACGTCTCCCCACATTGCTCTCAAAAAATAAAAAACGCCCTCTCTAAACACCTGTACAGACAAAAATGCCAAATTAAGACAGGAGCGCAAAAAACACTGAATCAAATCAGGAGCGCCAAAAAGCCATATCGAATCAGGTGCGCAAAAGGAATCCAAATCCAATTAGGTGCGCACACAGGATTTAAAACGGATGAGCAGGTCATGACCCGGGGCACGGGTGGGCGCCATGCCCAGTCTCCAGTTTTAGTTAGTCTTTTGTCCGTTTGTTTCATTGTTTTTCTCGGTTGCTACATTTGGTTCCTGGTTAACTGTTATCTTTCTGTTCTGTTAGCGTTAGTTGCATTTTGGGGTTGTATTGTTGTATTGTTCTTGTGTCATTATGGTTTACGGTTTATGTTTTTTTTGACAGTGTTACGCAGCGCTCAACTGTCAAACTGGTTTGCGGGCTGCACAGCTGTCATTGATTGTATTTCTTTTGCCACTCATGTATCCACACCTGCTGTCTATCTAGAAACGGTATTTAAAGGCACGACAACCTGTTCCCGTTGTCGTGTCCTTCCATACTGCTGGATGCCGTCAGTTGTTCCTAATGCTGGGTGTTTTGGGTTGCTGTTGAGGAGAACGGGAAAGCTCTGTCCAGGCCAGTCTTTTTCCCTTTTTCCCGGTGTCCCCAGGCTTCAGTCTGCCTGTTGACGTTGAGCTCCGCCCTTCTCCAGCACCCACATTATCCGTTATTTGTATGTGTAGTGTTGTTATTTGTCTGTCTTTATGTTTATAAATGTGCAAACCACAGTGAGTGTCTGGTGTCCTTCTATGGCCCTTAAAAAGGCGACTTATGACAGAGCCCCCAATTTGTCCTGGCCGGCTCCAATGCTGTAACAATATAAAGGGCAGGAACCCCAAGACTGCCAATAATATAGTTTATCTGTCAAAGGAAATCAACTAACTAAAAAGAAAAAGATTTAAATGTGGAGATCTGTTGAATCAGTTGTGTGGGAGTGATGGATGTGTGAAAATATAGTGATTGCATGTTGTATGGTGAACCAACATAACCCAAAACGCTGCACACAGACAGGAGCCTTTTTCCTATATGAATGGAGCATGGGGTTCTTGAGGCTTCCAGAACACCGAGCCAAGGTGCATCCAGTTGCCAGATTAAGCAGCCCCACCTACCAATTACCTAGAAAAGAACAACATTAATAAGAGAGCCAAAGGGGCCGTCACACTATACAGAATATTCATACACAGGACAAAGATGCAGTGACTGATGTGGTCTGGACAATTTCAACAAAAATTCCAGTCATACAGGAATCACTGATGTGAACCCAGTCATTTTTTCTACCATTGTATGTGTGCATTTGAACTTGTGAAACTATCGTTTAACCTGTGTAATTCCTGCTTTTGTCCACTTGCACTGCATGAATATAGACAGGCATGGATCTAAACCACGCGATTCACATAAACAGTACATAAGTTGCTCTTTCAGGGGACAGCACATTCTGCTGTTATGCTTTTAAAATAGCCTTCAATAATCCTACTATGGGCTCCAGAGAGGGGCCTTTGCACATTGAAATTAAAGTCACATCAAATTCCTCGCTATATGCTTACCACCAGATGCCAAAATAATCTACTCACTGGTGGGGCGAATATTAGTTAAAAAAAATGTTTAGTGTTTTGAAAGTTACTTTATAGGAAAATTCTCAAGTGTCAACCTTTTGCTGTCCTTTTGTTAGGTTGTGTGCAATGCTGAAGGACAGATCTTTGACATGTTTTCATGAAGCAAATTCTATAGAGAGACATATTGTGTCTCTGGAGAAATGTCAAAAAAAAACTTTGCCTCTTTTCCTTCTTAACCACTGGTTTAAAGACCTGAGTCTTTAACCTTCAGTCATCCTGATTTTTTTTGTAACATCAAAAGACGATCTCAGACTTCAAAGATTGTTTTGATCCACAGGACAGAATTTTGACCTGATGAAACCAGAATAATAGATATTACCAAAGGAGTCTGAGCAGACAGCTCTCATGGTCTATAGGACTGTTGATCTGCTCAGAAGTTTGCTACCTGAGAGACAAAGATGTTGCCTACAAATAGAAAAAAATTATATTTTATTGCTTTAAAAGTCAGCTTTATCTACCAGAGTGGCTGCATGTGAACCTTAAAATGATTCATGAACAGAAATATGGATACATTAATTGTGGGTTGAACTCTTTTCAGTTTAAGGGCAGTTACTGTAGTTGCACATCAGTAGCCATGTTTACATGCGCAAAATTTCTTCAATTGAATTACAGTTCAGATCAGAACTTTACTGTTTACATGGACCGTGAAAAAGTTGATTCGATTATGACGTACATTTACATGCCTCACATGTTTGAATAAACTAAATCATTTTGACATACGCAGAATTGTCTGATATTTCGGAAATAGTAGAAGAAGAAGCAACTTCCAATGTAAATAAACCCACTTTGTGTGTCTTTCTCTTTTTGAAATGGACCCGTATTGTGTTATTCAGACTGTACTTTTGCTTCTGCTGGTCTCCGTAATGAAGCTAAAAGCCCAGCAGTACATACTTCTGCATATGATGAACAGAGGAAGACAGCAGGACAATACAAACCAGCTGTTTTACTCCCGCCATGTCTTCTGTTAGCTGCTGTAAAGGCGGAAATATGCTATGTCAACGTGTAGCTGATGTACAGACATGTGCAGTAAATATATTTTCTAGCCAAACTTCGGAATAAGTGGTGTTTATATATACACCAGTCGGATCAACCATTGGCATAACAGGGGAATTACAGTTAATGTGCTGATCAGGTGAGCGTGCTCCCCCTCCCCGCTTGTTCCTGTCTCCCCGGCTCTGGAGTATCAACTACACCTGCGTGATTACCCACCAGCTGCTTCCTAATTACCCAGCATATTTAAGAGCCAGCGTGTGGAGAACTCAGCGCTGGATCGTTAGGTTTGCTACCAAGGAGTCTAAGCTACACTATATTATTTTCCCTCAGTTGATCTGTGTTTTCACTCCCCGTATCTTCTTCTCTTCTCAGGTTTGCTGCCACCTTAGGGGTGTGTACTCCGGGGATGATCACGCTCGCCTGACCAGAAGACAGCGAACATCCACACAGGTCAACAGTCTTCCCCCCTGTTTTCCTGGACCCATGCAGGAGTTCCCCCGCCGGGCTCCTCTGTTCACAGCAGTAAGAGTGCTCTCCCATCTTATTCTCCCCTTGTGAAGATCCTGTCCCTAATCATTTCTTTCTGTGGTTTTTCCATGGGCGGTGTGCACTCCAGCATCATCGGTTTTTGTGTTAAATTTAAATGTGTGTTTTTGTTTTGCGCTTTTCTTCATTTGTGCACTTTTATATAGATTTGTGTGTTAGATTTTATTTATACAATAAACTGGTGAATTTTTACATCTGTGTCTGAGTGTTCGTTCTGGCAGCTCTGCATTTGAGCCTCATTTGTCCTGAATCATGACAGAACGATCCAGCCAAGATTGAGGCTCAGCAAGTGTTCAGCCAGGCAAACAGTCGGCACTCTGGCGCTTGGAGGCCATGGAACACCGGGTCATGTTTCTTTTTAACCAGTTCAAAACTGTTACCCAGCAATTGGCCACCATCACAGAGCACCTGTGTTGGCTTCCTGGTGCAGCGTCTCCCCCTACACCTGCTGCTCCAGCAGTGTCTGCCATCTGCAAGAACATTTCTGTTCCTTCGCCAGCCCCCTATGGGGGGAGGTGGGGGGATGCAAAGGGTTCCTGCTCCACTGCCGACTTTATTTTCAGCAGGTGAAATGGGAGTATAGGGATGATTCAGCTAAGGTCCATTTCATGACCTTATTGCTGCAAGACCAGGTGCTTAAGTGGGCACAGTCCATCTTGAGCAGCCTGGACAGGCCCCTATACACATACGAGCGGTTTGTGTGGAAATTCTCAGAGGCACTCGACCATATGGAGAGTGAGGGGAACATAGTTAATCAGCTGATGGGACTCCGACAGGGGGACCAGTCTGTTACCAATTTCTCTGTCGAGTTCCGGGTCACTGCGGCCGACTTCAGATGAAACGACTCTGCCCTACACAGTGCCTTCCTCTAGGGCTTGGATACGCACCTCCACAATGAGCTGGCTATCCATGCGTCCCTCTCCTCTCTGGATGAGATTATTGCACAGGCAGTGGCCCTGGATAACTGGTTTAGGGAGTGTGCCAGGGAGCAGAAGGCCGCTGCTTCTATGCTCGTTCCATGCCCCCCCCCCCCGGCGTCATTACCAGAGCCGATGGACCTCAGTAGGGTCCATCTGACTCCGAGGGAATGCCGGCGTCAGAAGAGGGCGGGGGAGTGTATATATTGCGGGGTCCCTGGCCATGCAATATCTAAATGCTCAATTCGGCCTGAAAGACCTGGCCCGTCAGTCACCATGGGGGGTCTGGTGAGAGGGTCTTTGCAAAATTCCCCTAACCATTTTGAGTTCCTGGCTGTCATTCAGTTACCGGGGGCCAAGTTCAAAACCTCCGCTCTACTGATTCAGGAGCGGAGCAAAATTTCATTCAACAGGCCATTGTCAGAAAAATTTCAGATACCCTCCAGGAATGTTCTGACACCCCTAAGTGTCTCAGCAGTTTCAGGCAGCAGCATCGCGGCGGCTACCGAACAAACTGAGCCCATTTTGGTCATTTTGTCCAGTAATAACTGCAAGACTGTTCAGTTTTATGTTCTGCCTCAACCGACTACCGCCATGATTCTGGGGTGTCCATGGCTTCACATTCACAATCCAATTATAAACTGGAGTCAGGGCTCCATTTTGTCCTGGAGCCCTTTTTGTCTGTCATCGTGTCTTCGATCGGCCGCATGCTCGCCCTCTCTCCTGATCTCCTCCCTTCCAGCTGAGCCAGCGAATCTCAGCTCCATGCCCGAGGTCTACCATGACTTAGGGAAGGTCTTTAGCAAATCCAGGGCCCTATCTTTACCACCTCATCAGGCCTACGACTGTGCTATCAATCGCCTCCCGGATGTGCGGCTGCCATCCAGCCGGCTCTACAGTTTATCTGGGCCGGAGAGGGAGGCGATGGAGACCAACAGAAAAGACTCCCTCAATGCCAGCATTATTCATCCGTCGTGTGCCCCTCTCAGCGCTGGGTTCTTTTTTGTAGGGAAAAAGGACGGGACATTGCAGCTGTGCATTAATTACCGTGAGCTTAACGCAATTACCCATAAGGATAAATATCCGCTGACTCTTCTCAGATCTGCGTTTGAGCTACTCCAACGGGCGCATTACTTCACCAAGCTCAACCTCCGTAATGCGTACCACTTGGTCCGCATTCGTGAGGGAGATGAGGGGAAGAAGGATTTAAAATACCACTGGGCCATTTTGAATATTTGGTCATGCCATTCAGGCTGGCCAACGCCCCTGCCATTTTCCAACAGTTAATTAACAACGTCTTACGGGACATGGTGAACCAGTTTGTTTTTGTGTATTTGGATGATATTTTGATTTTTTTCCTGCACACTGGAGGAGCATGTAGCCCACGTTCATTCCATCCTGCAGCGCAATCTGGAAAATCAGCTTTTTGTGAAAGCGGAGAAGTGCAGACTTTCCACTCGCTCAACTTCGTTCCTGGGGCTCATCATCACTGAGGGCGTGTTAAAGGCCGATCCGGCAAAAATCAAGGTGGTAGTAGACTGACAAACCCACCAGTCCAGGAAGGACCTCCAACGCTTTCTGGGCTTTGCCAACTTCTACCGCTGATTTATCTGTGACTATAGTAAGGTGGTGCAACCACTTACGCAGTTGACATTGACCCAAAGCCCGTTCAAGTGATCCGAGGCCGCTGAATGAGCTTTTGTGACCCTGAAGGGCCTCTTCAACAACGCGTGTCCTGGCGCAGGTGGATCCTTCGGCACAGTTCGTGGTCGAGGTGGATGCTTCTGATTCAGGGGTGGGCGCTGTCCTCTCCCAGCGCTCCAGCTCCGACTAGAAGCTACACCCGTACGCGTATTTCTCTCGGCAGCAAACGCCAGCTGAGAGGAATTACAATGTTGGGGACCGTGAACTGTTGGCCATTAAGCTGGCGTTGGAGGAGTGGAGACACTGGCTTCAGGAAGCTAGCCAACCGGTCATTGTCTGGACCAATCATAAAAATTTAGAATATCTTCCATCGGTCAAACGGTTGAATTCACAGCAGGCTCGGTGGGTCCTGTTCTTTAATAGGTTCAATCTTTCCATCTCGTACCAACCAGGGTCCCGTAATGCCAAGGTTGATGCTCTCTCATGCCAGTTCTCTTCTGACTCCTTTTCCTCCACCTCCTCCTCCACAGCTGTTGTGTCTCCCCCGGAGATTATTCTTCTCTCCTCCTGCTTTGTCGGGACACTCTCGTGGGAGATTGAGCAGAGGGTCCGGTGGGCCCAGTCATCAGAACCCATCCTGGAGGGAGGTCCACCTGACCGGCTTTATGTGCTCTCAGCGTTACGCAGTGAGGTAATCAAGTGGGGGCGTAGTAGCTTCTTCACCTGTCATCCCAGCATCTCCCATACAATCGAGTTGCTCAGGAGAGCGTTTTGGTGGCCCACACTCAGGAGGGATGTGCGGGAGTACGTCAAGGCCTGTCACACCTGTGCCGCAAATAAGTCAGACTCTTCCCCTGTAGCTGGCCTCCTCCATCCCCTCCCTGTGCTAAGTTGTCTGTGGTCACATATTGCATTGGACTTTGTTATGGGCCTCTCTTCATCCGAAGGCAACACCGTTATCTTCACCATCATCGACCGGTTCTCCAAGGCCATTCACCTGGTCCCTCTCCACAAGTTGCCATCTGCCAAGGAGACGGCCGATCTGGTGACACAGCACGTCATCCAGCTGCATGGGATAACCATGGACATTGTCTCTGACCGGGGTCCACAATTCACATCCCAGGTGTGGAAGGCATTCTGCCGCTTTTTGGGTGCTACTGCCAGCCTGACATCCGGATACCATCCACAAAGCAACAGTCAGGCTAAGCATGCCAGTCAGTCCTTGGAGGCCACCCTAAAGCCCCTTTTCCACTAGTACCCACTCGGCCCTACTCAACTCCACTCGGCTCGGTTTGTAGCCTTTTCCATTAGTACCTGGTACCAGGTACTTTTTTAGTGCCGACTTGAGGCCAGGGTACAGCCACGCTAAGTCGGGCCAAAAATGTGACATCAACAGACTGCAGGACACTGATTGGTCAGGGCGTAACGTCATGAAAGTGTCCATCTTCTGAAGAATCTCCAAACCATCAAAAGTTCACGGAGTAAACTCGGTCACCGAGTAAACACGATATTAAAGCCCCATTTCCACCAGTATCGCCTGGGCTTTACTTTTTTTTACTTGTTTCGGTTTTTCGCCATTTCCACCCAAGTCCTCACGGTTTAACCGTTACGATTTTCGTGCCTGTTCAGAGGCAGGGTACAGGCGAGCGAAAAGCGAGGTGTGAATTGACGTCAATCAACTGCTAAACGCTGATTGGTCAGGGCGTAACGTCACCAAACGCGTCCGTTTGTTTTCTGTTGAAGCTACACGTCCGCCATTTGTAATTTCAGCGAGTAACCGCGGTGACTGGATTCAAAATTGTGTTCTCATATAACGATGTCCACGCGCAAGTTTATTCCATGAACCAACGAGGAGGTGCGGACTTTTCTGTCCCTCGTAGCCGATGACTACATCCAGAGCGAATTGGTGGGGCAACTTGCAATGAAAAAATATACCAGGAAGTGTCCGGCCTGCTATTATGGCAGAGAATTTGGACTCGACACGGCCACGGAATTGGAAAACGGTGACGGTGAGTGTTGTTTTGTTATTGTCCGTCTTCTTGCCTTTCGGTCAAAAGCGCACTTTATTTTAGCAATAAAGAAAGTTGTTTGATTGTGGGCAATTGTGGTGATGGCTAGCCCGCTAATAGCTAGCTACCTCTGTACCTTGCTGCTACCTGGCATCAAGCTGCAGAATCGCGCTTTTATTTCAGTATTCACGTGAACAAAACGCTGACGTAAGCTTATTGTATTCTGGTTAAAAAGTTTTGTGTTTGCGGTACATGTTGTACTTTGTTTGTGAGCGTTATTGTGTGTTTTTTTCCTTCTATACACAGTTTTCAAATCCCTTGGGTCCGCCTCACTGGACTGCCCCGGCATCTCCCGGTCAAGTGCTGGTAAGGCACAACAAACTGAAAATTACCACCCGGTTGTTTTTATATGTGATTGTTTTCTATAGACGCATAACAAGGAATTTAAAATGTCTTTCTACGTTTATAAAAATACTAGATTCAGGGGTGTTCATAGCCACAGTGGCCCAGTGTTATAGGTGTGTTGGTGGTGAAATACTGTTGTATTTTCACAAAAAAAAAGGAGCACATGTACAGACTTCAAATCAAAATGCTTGATTGAAATTCTTCAAGTCAGCTAACACTATTAACCCATTCTGATTTATGAGGCCACAGCACAAAGAAATTCTTTTAAAAATAACCCATTAAATCAAAATACTTTTTACAATTAATCCTTTTTGAAATGAAGGGGGGCCTAACCACATCTCCACAGAAGTTTCTAAAGTCCACTCTACTGAGGGGCAACGACATGACAGTTGAGCTTAAATACAGCAACGAAGCATCCCACCACAGGCTTTCAACAGTTTAATTCCATAATATTTTTTCTGACATGTTTTGATCCGGTGTTATCTAAATACAATGACTTCTGTCTTTCATATAGGCAAGCTGAAAATGTCCAGCAACATTGCAGACCTTGCATCACTGATGGCCCAGAATCATGCTGAGGAGATGCGGATCCATGAAAGGATGCTCGAACAGCGCGAAAGACACCTGCAGTTAGCCGCATTAAGAAGGGATGAGCTGACAGAGACGGCTTCCTTCCACGGAGCCTTCCTAAACCATTTTGGCAGTCTGGTCGAAGTACTGAAAGCTCCCCATTTGTTAGCATGTTTTGGGAATATTTGTAATGTAATAAAATGTTAGTCTTTTGGATAAAAGTGTGGTTTGTATATTATAACACTGGATGATAAAGGCGAATAATTACATACACATTCCATTGCCTCATATGACCCTAATCCTGCTGTTCAGCCATAAAGGTGTCAAGATTTTTAATGGTAATGTAATTGTTATTGTTAAATTTAATAAATATTACCACTGCTGTATCCATTGCTCTACATTGGGTACAGTTTTTAAGTAAAATTGTAAGCAGTTGCACAGGTGTAATTTACATTCAGCAGTAGACACTGATAAAGGTGAAAGTCGAATTGGGTAAAAGGTAAGTACATGTGAATTGAATGTTATATCGGCATTCCAAATTCTGAGAATTCCAATAAATTATAAGCAGTCTAGTATAATATAAAGCGAAAATACCCATACATGTAAACCCAAATATAACATTTTCGATGTTGTAAACGTTGACATGTATATGATAAACCTATGCTATTGTGATTCAATAGATCCATAGTGATCTTTGGTTTGAAAAAGAAAATTATAATTTGGTGTTGGCAGTGTGACAATGTCAGTGTATTTAGTAGGATTAAAAAAAGTTTCATCATAAAATTTCTAGGTTCATTGGCAATTCCATCAAACCAAAAGTGAGTTATCTAGCTGCAGCATATTTTTTTTTTGAGTCATTTCTACGTTGTTTTAGTGTGTAATTAGCCACCACTGAACAGATAACCCTTATAAATAACAATAGATTGGAAAAATGATACACAATGGGTCTAGATTTGGATTGGCTTTTTTTATAATATCAATTATTTGGTAAGTTAAAGTTAACTGGAATTATAACAAGTTTCCACATATAATTCCAAGGTCAATTGGCAATTCCATCAAATCAAAAGTGAGTTGTCTAGCTGCAGCATTTTCTTTGCAGTCATTTTCTACGTTGTTTTAGTGTGTAATTAGCCACCACTGAACAGATAACCCTTATAAAGAACAATAGATTGTACAATGATACTCAAATGATACACAATACAAAAAATGGGCCTAGATTTGGATTGGCTTTTTTATAATATTTTTAATTATTTTGTAAGTTAAAGTTAACTGGAAGTATAACAAGTTTCCACATATAATTCCAAGGTCAACTGGCAATTCCATCAAACCAAAAGTGCATTGTATAGCTGCTGCTTTTTTTGGGAAGTCAGTTTATCATCAGTGTATCATTATTACACAATATACAAAATGGGTCTAGATTTGGATTGGCTTTTTTTATAATACTATAAATTATTTGGTAAGTTAAAGGGGTTTAGGATTAAGCTTCTGCATAATTTTAAATTACCCCGGTGTTTCAGCATTTAATTAACCGTCTGTTAACATTTAACCGTTTTGAACAACAGAGGCGACGTAGTTTAAAAGTGCACAACATTTTATTTAAAAAAGACGTTTGACATATGTATGCACATGAACACTGAACAAATGAAATGATCTCTGAATGATCTCTGCTTCATATGCAGTTGCTTCAGATTCCTCCTGGGCAACCGCTATTCTCCTCTCCTGCTCCAACGTGTGTTGTCTCAATCCACGTCGTCTTCTCCTGTAAAATTCTCTTGTCTCGTTAAAGACATTCATTGTGTTACAAACCGTGGAAATCCTCCGCTCGTAATCCGCTATTTTTTTCTGTGTTGTTGAGGAGTCAGTCTCGTCCTTTATACGTCAGCAGTGTAGCGCCACCTCGATCCCGCCCACCCCAGCAATTCTCGGCTTTCCGCGGTTGTGATGGAGGCGCAGCCGCGGGAGAAACAAGTAAAAAAGAAAAGAAAAGAGTAGCGCAGAACTATATAGTGGAAATGTGGCTTAATAGAGATGGCGTTGTAGGTTTCGTGGAAATCTACACCGTGGTCCAATGAAGAGGTGCGGAGTTTTCTGTGCTTGGTGGCAGATATCAGTATCCAGAGTGACATGGAGGTACCCCACGCTGAAACAGATGTTAGCCCAGCATAGAACCGGACTACGGACGAGCTGAAGGTGAAAGTGAGAGAACCATCAATGGTGAGTGGTTTGTGATATTGTGCATCTTTTCGCTTATTTATCCTGTTGGTGGTAAGCTCACTTTTTTGAGCAATACAACGCCGTCCTGTGGTGGCTCACGAGTGTTAGCTAGTAGCTAGCTAGCTAGTATCCAACTCTGCTGATTCGCGCTTGCTTTGTTCGAAGTATTCACTTGTGAGAGCAAAACAATAAAATATGTTAATCCTGGTTAAAGTCCTGGTTTGTGTACGTGTTGCATTTTGATGCTGTGCATTAAGTTGTGTGTAATTTCTTTCTAGAATCTGTTTCCACATGCCAGGGATCCACCGCCCTCAGCATGTTGTGTTTATATTTTGGATACAGGTCAAGAGGACCCAGGATCCAAAATCTCAATATATTCAAGTGCATTGTCAAACCAGTGATTTATAAAGTGATTCATATAATTTTCTAAAGTGTCAGAATAGACCCACACACCTATTCTGTGGATTTTCAAAAAAAGTGTTGGAACAGTGTTTTCATGCTGTTTCTGTTCCACCATAAATCCCTGGATTGAAAATGTACATGTACAGAGTGGATCCTGGGGTGCTCACTGGTCAGGGAAACAAAACATGTTTGTCACATCCCGCCACTGACTTTCACAAGTGTATTTCCCTAATACAGGTGCATCTCCAAAAATTAGAATATCATGAAAAAGTTCAATATTTTTGTCACTCATTTCAGAAAGTGAAATCCACATATTAAATAGATTCATTACACAGACAGTGATATATTTCAAGCGTTTATTTATTTTAATTTTGATGATTATGGCTTACAGCCCCTGAAAACCCAAAATTCAGTTTCTCAAAAAATTAGAATATTGCATAAAATTAATTTAAAAAAAAGTTTTTAAATAGAAATGTTGGCCGCTGAAATGTTGGTTAACATGGGCTGTAGCCATAATCTTCAAAATTAAAATAAACACCTGCAATGTATCACTGTCCATGTAATGAATCTATATATGGGTTTCACTTTATCAGAATCAGAATAAGAATCAGCTTTATTGCCAAGTATATTTACAAGTAAACATACGAGGAATTTGACTTGACACTGGACGCGCACGTTAGGCGCATCCAATGACGCGGCGCCATGCAAGGTGCTTTCTGAAATGAGTGAGAAAAAATATTGAATTTTTTCATGATATTCTAATTTTTTGAGATGTACCTGTATATGTGTTGAACTTGCTTTAACTAACCACCATCCATTTCTGTCTTTGGTCTAGGCAAGCGGAAAATGTGTAGTTTATAGTCTATCATCAATAAACTAATGCAGTATTATAATAGCAGGACACATTACAAATATTTGAGACCCATTGTAGTGCATCCTTTTATATTTTAGCAATACAAGTACAAAACACCGTCCACACTTGAAGCCAGGGCAAGAAGAGGCACAGCGGTGACAGAGCGGTGGCTAAACTTTTATTGATAAAAAATCCATATTTTGACTGAGCGACTCCACACTCGGTGATGCACACCCTCAGTTAAAGTACTACAGTATATTCCATTCAAGTGAATGTATTAATTCATTCTGATTGCTGAGGCCACAGTAAAAACAATTGATTTTAAATGTAACGCAGTCCTTGTAAAATCTACAGAAGTGCAGCTACATGAAAATTGTGGTTAAGTACAACAACAAAGTCCTTTTTTTGGTCACATTTCACCACTGGCTTTTAGCAACAAGTGTATTTCCCAAATATGTTTTAAACTTGTATTAATTATCCACCACCCATTTCTGTCTTTTGTCTAGGCAAGAGGGAAAGGATCCACCCCAAACCGGACCTTGTCTCACTATTTACAGAGATGGAGGCTGAAGATCTGCTGAACTGGGACCAGCTTGAGTGGCACATCCCAGCTGCTTCTCAGTGAGGCAACATGGCCGGTGTGTGTGACCCATTCTAAGTTTTTTTTTTTTTTTTTTTTTTTTTTTTTTTTTACAGTTTGAATTTTGCACATTCTGAATAATCTGGAATTTGCTGCTGATTGTAATAAACAATTTAAGTGACATATGTTTGCATCATCATTTTCTATTTTGTCTGTTAAGGCACGGGTGGGAAAAGAGTCAACAGTACAAACCATTTATCGGTGACTTTGAAAATAATGGCTCATTTTTAAGAAAAAGTAACAAACAATTATTTTATTTACTGAAGACTGTATTGTTGGATGTGCCACCGCAGAAGACCCTGCACACTTTAGTGATAGTACCAGTATATGGAGGAATTCTGAGCCATATTAGCTTCTGTACTTTGTCATAATGGGTTAGGGCAGGGGTATCCAATCATGTGCCACGGAGGGCCAAGACCCTGCAGGCTTTACCTCCAAACAGTGTCTTCAACAGTAGATTCCACTGAATTTCTTCCACTGACTGCTGATCAGTGAAAACACCTGGTGAAGAGATTGGGTAGAAGAGAGAACCTGCAGGGTCTTGGCCCTCCATGGCACATGATTGGACACCCCTGGGTTAGGGTTTAATGGGATTTAACATTTTAACACAAACATCTTTATGGTTCATAATTCTGTTGACAGACTTACACCAAACCAAAAGTGATTTCTCAAACTGCTGGATTGTTCTTAGACAGCTTTTCCAATCTTTTAGTATTTAATTTATGTCACTTGGTGGTAACCTTCACATATAAAACAAAAGAGACACATCTAGAAAAATTTCAAAGGTTTATTGTCAAAATTCCCAGCGCAATGCTACATGAATACATGTATAGTACATTGTTGATGGAGAGAAAATATATTTCTACAGTACATGTATCTAGTAAATCAAGTATTTTCCATGTAACCTTGTGACTGCATTATTTTAATTGCTTTTAATCCTAGATCAAGTTTGCTTTGGCCTAAAATGCATCATAATTGTCAAATATATCTTATTATACCTAATTCAGTACTGTTTACATTTTGAATATATATTTTGTGGCTAATATAACCCCATAACTACAACCTGGTGATCAAGTTGTGTCAGCTGAACAGTTTTTGCCATGACACCACCACAGACTCAGTGTTGCTGGAGCAAGTACATGACATGATGTCTCAACAGTCTCGCCATGATTTTCACACAGATCAGAGCAATTTGTTGCACAGGAAGCTAAACGTTTCTACAGACATTCTTAAGCTCTATAACCACTGATCGTTTGTGAAGCTGGGGTGACATCAGTGAGAGGCTGTCTTGAACGCCCAGATCGATGGTTTGAAGTGGTAATTTTCCCACAACAGAGCCATCTGAAACACACACACACAGCATACATATTTTAGTACCTAGTAGCGATAACTTGCAGACATTACAACTTAGTCATCATCATCATCATCATCATAGCAGTTTGTCATGGGCGACAATGACTGTTTCATTTAGGTCTAATCAGATTCCTCTATGCAGCTCTGTCCCCCGCCCTCTGCTGCAAGGAACTCCCAACCCTGTAAACCCGGGCAACGTCCGAGCCGGTATGAGTTACTTTCTGACTGACCATTTCATGAAACTGCTTGCAAAGTATTTGAGTACCGCTAGCTTTTGCTGGACTAACAGCACTTTCTTGGTAGATAGAGGTATTATCAGTGGCAAGAACAGTCCTAGACAAATTGACTCCAGTATCTGTTGCAGTGACTGACCAGATGATAGGTTTGTTTATCTCTGCTCTTTGTGTAGTGCATGTCACAATGCACTGACTGGCGAATGTCCACCACAGACCTTGCGACAGATGTGCTTATCTGCCAGGATGTCCAGTCTCACCCGTGTAACTGGGAGTGGTCCACGGCGGACTTAAAGCAAACTAGCATTAGCAATCATTAGCTTACCGTCATATGTGATCTAATTCGTATCCTCACGTCTTCCGCTCTATGGCTTCCCAGACGCTCCAGTACTTTTCCAGAGTGTTTCGTCTCGCTTCCTGTCCCCTTCTCTGGCGGTCCTTTTTGGCCTTTACGGTGACAAAAAGCCAGAGACCGAGGAGTCACCTTGTACAGCCGCCATGTTATGTTTTTCTTAGGTCGCGTGTTTTACGTCACGGGAGTGTGGCGCCGCCTTGCTGTAAAAAAATCACACCCACCCCAGGCGTACCCAGCTGTAATGGAAACAGAACTGAACCGAGTAGAGTAGAGTAGAGTAAGGCCGACTGGGTGCTAGTGGAAAAGTGCCATAAGGTGCGAAACATCCTGCAACCCTTCCACCTGGAGTTCCCACCTGACCTGGGTGGAGTATTCTCACAACTCAACCTTTTTTTTATGGGTGCTGTAGCACCCTTAATTTTATATTCAGCACCCCTATAAACTGGAGTGAGAAAAGTTGTGATTATAAAATTTTAGTTTGTATTTTGACAAGCTGAAAAAAAAACATTCAAAACATATGCAGTAGTTTCTCGTTTAAACTTTTTTTAAAATGCAAATGAAAACACCCCTGGCACGCAAATGGTATGATCTCTCTTATCACACTTTCTCTCCCCTGTACCTGCTGTGCACTGGAGCCCTGCCTGACTGCAACACACACGGAGAGGCGTCTGATAGATCCACTAATAGTAGCTGCAATGTGAGACTAGGAAAGCACATCTCCCAACTTTATTAACGATAAAAGCACTTTCAGCTATTCCAAAAGCATCCGACCACTGTCACCTGTTTTGACAGCAGGGTTGAAATAAATGACAGCAGCTGGAGACATTTATTAGGATCTGAGTGCACAACTGGTGGAGGAGGAGAAATGATCATAGACTGTGTTTGGATGCATAAAGCGGCCCTCTGAAACAGCTCTATGCATCCAAGCAGAAATTATTTATATTATTATTATTATTATTATTATTATTATTATTATTATTATTATTTGTTGTTGTTGTTATCCTATTATTAATTATTATGCAATATGATTCCACTTTGCATTGTGTGCTCACTTCATCCTACCTGTGGAAGTCCGAAGTCTGGAGCTGAGAGAAAAATCAGGTGAATAATTCCACATTCTTTTTGCTTTTCTTCCTCTTTTTTTTTTTCCTTTGCCCAAGCTACTGGTCTAGTTTTAAAAATCCATTCAGATAACGGATGGCAGCAGTGGCATAAATGGTCTCATCCTGCAGCAGGACAAACAATATATGTAGCGGGATGAAGCCGGTGTGAAGTGTGCAGCTCATGGCTCTGCTGTTAGAGCTACTGTATATCATTTATTGGAGAAGAGGGAGAATGATTTTTAAAACTACAGTTTTATAGTTATCATTATCGTGTTTGGTGTGGATAGCCCTTTACTCTCTAAATACAGTATGTATTTTTAATGGGCTGGTCCAGGGGTGTTAAGCATGTGTCCGCGGGCCAAAATCTGTCTGCCAGGGCGTCCAAATTTTTCTCAGTGAATTTTCAGCTTTCTTTCTCGTAAAGTTCTGACTTTTTTTTACTGATTAAAATTGTTCATTTAAATTTGAGACATTTTTCTCCTTAAGATGAAACTTTTTTCCTCATCAGTTTTCTGTTCTTTCTCTTCTTTTTTTCTGGTGAAAACAGGTAGTGTCCATTTAAGTTCAATCCATCAGCAGCTACTAATGATGCAGTGCAGCCTGAAGTGATGTCCCAAATGATATGGGTCATTTTCATCCCTAAAGGGCCACGGGGTAAGAAGAAAGGTACAAATGAGAATTGGGACTGACCTCAAATCTACCTGTACTTCATTCTCACATTGCAAATATTTTTCCCCACTCTTTTACAGTATTTACTGCTGTTCATAAATAGTGTTTCTATTTTTATGTATGTAGTATAAGGGTCATTTACATTTAAAAAGGTTGTAAATTTAGTTCAAGTAAAGTTTAGCATGCAATATGTTATGTATGATATTACCCTGGTTCACAGATGAGGTGAGGTGATTTGTAGAACACAGCTTTATTGAAGACACTGGATATGGCAGCCACAGACAAGGCCCCAGCCAAGGCACAGGTGAGCAAGAGGAAGTAAGATGGTCGACCCCGGCCTTATATAGGGCGGAGCGGTGACGGCACCAGAGGTGCACGTCACCATCTCACACTTCACAGTAAAATATATATATATATCACCCCCCCCCCTTTTTTTTTAAAAAAAGTCCAAAATCACTAGCACCAGTTAAGACCCTCCCCAATTTAGGACCTGAATCACGCACTAACAAACGAAAACTAATGTCTCTAAATGGCCTAACACATTCACTCAACAGAACCCAAAATAAGGAAGACGGGTGGACTACCGTTCTGCCCACACGGCATGGTGGATAAGTCTGCCATCAGCTAAAATAAAGCAAAGTCCATTAATAAACTAAAATTGTACGCCGTGCTCCTAAACTAAAACAGAAAAAAAAAAAAAGTAATCCTGTATATAACATTTCAACTAACAACACCAACAACAACAGAACTTCAACATGTACTATTTACAACACAATTCTTCAGTTAAAAAGACATAACTAGCATGGGGCCCCAGGGCACCCTCTCAGCAGATGCGCCCCTGGAAACTGTTGGTCCCCGGGGTGATGGCTGACCCTCCGGACACTGAAGCCGCTCCTCCTCACCATCGACCTCATCCCACATCCAGCCTTGTCTCCCGGAGTTTTCTCCCGGACATGCCGAAGCCGATTTGCATGCCACACCGAGCCGTCAGACAGCCTGAAGTGCGCTGCGCCCAGTTTGTCCACTATGCGCGGACACTCCCGATGCTCCTCAGGTTGTTGTCTGGCCCATCTTCGCCGGGGACATCCCTCATCTCGACTCCGAGCCCAATCCAGAATCCTCAACGCGGCCCGGCTCAGCTTGAGACGTTGTCGAACATGCTGGTCCTCCGTGCTTCTCGGCCCTGCCCTGACCTCTTCTAAGGCTGTTGTAGCGTGTGCCCTCATAGTTGCAGACCCCCCGTCATCTTTAATGACAAAAGCCAGTCCATAAAATACTGTAAATCACAGCCCATGATGTTATCGCCCCATGCTGTCACATGGAACGTGAAGCCGGTCACCATCGTAGACTTGTACCAAACAGTCAACTCCAAAGTCCCAACCGTGTCAAGGCTTCCACCTCCACGACTGTACAACGGCGCTGGGTTACCTTTAATCCTGTGGTGGGGAAAAAACTTCTTCACCATGGCCCAATTCAGCAGCGACCCCTCCACCCCTGTGTCGATCAACAGCGGCAGCTCCACGTCATCCAGCCCCACTTTGCAAGACGTGTACCCGTTTGTGTTGGGGGAGACCGTGTGGATGGTTGTCGGGGGCGGGCTGAGCATTTCTTCCCTGGGCTTTCCTGCTTAACTTCACGGCACACCCTGGCAAAATGGTTCAAGTGACCATATCTGTTACAACGTGTTCTTCATGCTGGACAGTCCTTAGCCTTATTTCAGTGCTTAGCAGACCCACAACCCATGCAAAGGGATTTTCCCGGGGCAGACCCTTGGCTGGTAGCGTTGGCTTCCATATCTTCATCGTCCCAGCTATCTTCGCTATCCGTGTCCAAGGCTCTGGCGGCTGCTGTGACTGGTGCCTGGTTAGCTCCCAAGCCAGCTTGTCTGCGGTTTCCATTTGGAGACCTAGCTTGACGGCTCTGGCTAGCGTGAGGTCCCTAGGTGCCGTAAGTAGCCTAGCTTGAAATGCGGTGTTGCATGTACGTTCTGCCAGCTGGTCACAAATCATTTCTTCCTCCAGTGTTCCAAAATGACACTCGATAGCTAGCTGCCTCAAGTCAGCGACAAACTGCCAAACTGGTTCACCTACCTGCTGATGCTGCTGTCAAAAACAGATCCTCTGGACAGTCACATTATCCGGGGTGTGGAAATGGCTAGCTAGCAGCTCCACTACCTCTTCATAAGTGTCCGAGGGACCAAGCGTTTGCAGAACCCTCTGGCCCTCTATATCCAAATTGTGAACCAGAAGTGCCCGGGCTCTTAGCTTATCAAGGTTACCGAGCCCCAGCACGGCAACATAAGTTTCAAAGGCTTCAAACCACCTAGGACAGCACACCGGCGGCTCCCCGGGAAACTCGAGAAAAGGCAGAATTGGAGCTACTCACACCTCCATGGTTTAATCCAACATTGCCAAATGTTATGTATGATATTACCCTGGTTCACAGATGAGACGAGATGATTTGTAGAACACAGCTTTATTGAAGATACTGGATATGGCGGCCACAGACAAGGCCCCAGCCAAGGCACAGGCGAGTAAGAGGAAGTGAGATGGCCGACCCCGGCCTTATACAGGGCAGAGCGGTGACATCACCAGACATGTGCGTCACCACCACACACTTGACAGTAAAATATATATATATCACACAATAGACAATTTCAATCATCTATCCATCCATCTTCTTCTGCTTAATCCTTTTCAGATTGTGGAGGGCTGGAGCCTATCCCAGCATCTTTGGGCAAGAGGCAGGGTACACTCTGGACAGTACACCAGTCCAACACAGAAAGACAAACAACCATTCACTCTCACAGTCATACCTAAGGACAATTTAGAATCCCTAATTTGATGCCAATTGACCTAACTTGCATGTTTTTGGCATGTGGGAGGAAACTGGAGAAATCCCGGAGTAAACCCACGCAGACACGGGGAGAACATGCAAACTCCACACAGATCATTGAGTGTGGAGTTCTATTACGCTGAGCACCAAGCTAGAAGGGGGGAAGTACCATTTTTATATGGGCTTTGGTATGACCTCGCTGGGACTCGAACCCCCAACCTCCCAGTTGTGAGGCGGATGCTCTATCAACTAGGCCACCACTCTGGTAAAAAATATGCCTGATCCACATCCTCCTCGGTCCAAGAAAATTGCAGCTGACATATATCTAAATTCATATGTCCGGTGGTGACTGAAACTTAAGTGATTTTTCTGTAAGTTTTGAGCTTAGAACAGAAAAGTATAGCACTTTGTTCTCTAATATGGTGATAACTTGAAGATACTCTAAATTAATGTATTGATGGTTTTCGTTTTAGAATTCAGTCAGGGATATAAAAAGACCTACATAAAATATTGTGATGTGTCTGGCTTTACCCTTCCTGATTTGAATGGACAGATGGACGCATACATAGAGCAAGCTAAACGTTTAAAAATAAAATAAAATTACAAAAATTTAAATAGTAGTAATACATAAATGAAGCTGACATTTACTTTTCTGGCCCTATTTTAAGTTACCAGCTCTTCTTCATTCTGCCCCTGTTCTGCAGCCCACCGTATCAGGTGGGAGAGTGTGTATCTTTTATTAAAGATTTCTCGGGAAAGACTGTCTTCTCCTCATACCAAATCAAATCACGACCACTCTTTGCATTCTGCCCGTGTTTTCAAGTGATCCATGCAGCAGTCTAGCAGAATAAAATAACAAAATGGCACAGACTATGACCTAGTTATGTTTGTACTCTAATTGGCTTGTGGTCAGATAGAATGATTTGAGGCTGAACAATGTAATGAGGTGACAGTTAAAGTGCAATCACAACATTTCATAAAATTGTGTAAGTGCCAGGGCTGGGCAATATGAAGTTTTGTTTTTTTCTTTTTCATCAGGATATTTTCCATTAGAAATATAGGATGGGTAATATTGTATAGATCTAGATAAATACCTATATGTTCTGTGCAGGACTGAATACATCCATGCAACTGCAAGCAAACTTTCAAAATAAAAGCAAGTAATTGACACTTGGTTTGAGCAAACTTTCAAAATAAGAGCGAGCGAGTCTGCAAATAATTGATCACTTTGCTGTCTCAGACACATAAGAAAAACAATAACAACTAGAGGGCACTCAGAGAGGGCATACCTCCGCCAGGGCTCTGTCCCTCCCTCCCTTTGTCCGTCCATATCGCCATCCATCTGTACATTGCAAAATAGGGCCTTGGTGGAGGTATGCACTCATGGGTCACCTCCAACATCTAATGAGTTCATCTTTGGGCTAAAGGCCACCTCTGGTGAAAATGTCATCTAGATCCATCTAGGAATTTTTGTGTGATCTTGCTAAAGGCCCTGTCACACCTAGATGATTTAGGCAGCATTTGCCAAATGTATGAAAAATTTGGAGAATATGCTAGCCTACGTTGAATCGGTTATGGGTAAGTTTTGTATAAGTTAAGAGCATGCTGAAGAACGCTGGTAAACAGACTTGTACGGTGAGCTCCTCTGAAAATTTTCAGCATGCTGAAAATTTTCCAACGTATCCAGCGTATGGCTAAAATGTCCTGCATAAGCGGAGCATAAGCTGCAGGGAAGTTATGCATTTGTTCACACACGTTACTTGTAAGTGACTCACAAGTTACTCATAAGTCAAAATACATTGAGATAAATGTCTAGGGTACCCAAAACGTATTTCTAACATATGAGTAACGCTCTTTGAACCTATGTGTAACTTATTGAATGGGTTTCTGACTTACAGCTACCCTATAATGGCGTATTTGCAGTGCTGGTTCACAGGAAAAACCTGTACAGAGCTCATAGCTGTTGCCTGCAGTGCATGCACACACACATGCACACAGAACTAAACACACGTACTTTTTCGTATAACAGGACCTGTCGGGGATGTGTCTGAGCACTTTCAAGCTACAGGATAAAGATCCAAATCGCTGTTTAGCCCTCCTTGTCATGGTTTTTTTTTTTTTTACTTTTGTTTATAGTCTGTACCATCAACTGTCCAGTGGTGTTCTGATAAATATGCCAACAATGTCAGAACACTAGAGGAAAAGGATCAAATCAGCTGATCGCCCGAAGCAAAGAGCTCAGCTATTTTCCATGATAATCACATTTTGCTGTCCCTTGGCTGCTCTCCAGGCAAAATCATTATCTTGGTTTTCTTTCACTTTATTGAAAATAAACTTTTTTTATTGTCATCAGTTTGTATGCCTTTGAGCCAGGTTGTGACAGCTGTCATCTGACGTTCTTGAGATGTCACATCAGCTGTTTTAGGCGTGACTGATCCCACAGATTTGACAGATGTGCCAGGTCGATCACACCCCCCGCCGTGGTCTTTGGAGGGGAGAATCTTTCCGGTTGAACAGAGATGATCTCTCGCACACCTAGGACCCATGGATCGAGAGGCGACGGCAGTTTGGCATGACTGTGCTATGCAGAAGTTAGGATAAGTTACTGTATGCATAAGTTAGACTGTTGTTGCTCATAAGTTGTGAATGTTGGCAACATGCTAAGCATTCGTTGGTTTAAGTTATTTATAAATTATGGACATATTCTATATAAGTTACTAATGCGTTATGTATATGTCCAACTCGTTATGGATACATGATGCATATGGCCAAAAATGAAAATTTCAGCATATGCCAGCATTTTAGACCAATTTTTATACGTTTGGCAAATGCTGCCTAAATTGTGAAGGTGTGACAGGGCCTTAACAAACAGAGAAGTGGCAACAAAAAGCAATATAACTACATTATATGACTACATTATGCAGCAGTTATGTGGTACAAATACCAATATGAATGTATACAGCGGGGAAAATAAATATTGACCAAGTAAAAATTTTTCTCATTAAACATATTTCTGATAGATCCATTGACCTGAGATTTTCACCGGATATCAGTGACAACCAAAGTAATCCATACATACAAAGGAATCAAAGCAACTGTGTTCACAAAACAAGTTATATCTAATAAAGTGGAATGACACAGGGAATAAGTGTTGTACACACTTGGTGAAATTCTTTTAATATTTAGTAGAAAAGCCTTTGTTGGTAATAACAGCTTCCAGATGTCTCTTGTATGGAGAAACTAGGTGCAGGCATTGCTTAGGAGTGATTTTAGCCCATTCTTCCACACAAACTGTCTTCAAATCTTGAAGGTTCTGTGGGTATCTTCTATGAACTCTGATCTTCAGTTTGTTCCATAGATTTTCAATTGGATTCAGGTCAGGTGACTGACTGGGCCATTCCAGCAGCTTTATTTTCCTTCTCTGGAGCCAGTTGAGAGTTTCCTTGGCTGTGTGTTTGCAATCATTGTCTTGCTGAAATGTCCACCCTCATTTCATCTTCAGCATCTTGGCAGATGGCAACAGGTTCTTATCAAGGATGTCTCTGTACATTTGTCCATTCATCTTTCCTTCAATTATATGAAGTCTGCCTGTACCATGTGCTGAAAAACACCCCCACACCATGATGGGATGTGCAGTGCCATTTCTCCTCCAAACATGCTGTGTATTGTGGCTTCCAAAAGGTTCAATTTTGGCCTCATCTCACCAGACTATATTCTCCCAGTAATTTACTGGCTTACCCAAATGTTGTGCAGCAAACTTTAAAAGGGCTTCAGCGTGCTTTTTCTTAAGCAATAGAGTCTTGCAAGGTGAGTGGGCATAGAGCCCATGTCAGTTGAATACATTACTTACTGTTTTCTTTGAAACAGAATCAGAATCAGAATCAGGTTTATTGCCATTGTTCATGTAGTACACAAACTAGGAATTTGTCTCGGTACAATGCTGCAACATTAAACATGATAAGATAAGAGAAATAAACTATACATGTAATAAAGTGTAGGATAAGATTAAGTGATACTGGTCAACAGTTAAAATATATATTAGCCAGCAGCAGATACTGTGGAGAACTATATAGTGCAGTCGGTAATGCAGGAAGAAAACAGTGATACAAAAACAGCAGTACCTGCTAATTCCAGGTCTTTCTGGAGCTTTCTACAAGTGGTCTTTGGCTCTTGTATAACTTTTTTGATAATTATTTTGACTCTGTCAGAAATCTTGTGAGGAGCTCCTGATCATGGCTGATTTATAGTAAAGTGATGTTTTTTTCCGGCGCCTCCAAAAACAGCCGAAGTTCAGCAACAAAATTATCCATTCCCGCTTTTACCTCGTCGCCAAATGTTATGTTCATAACTGAGTTAAAGCAAGCACATGGTTGCTGCAGTTTTACGGAGCTTTATTACATTCAGAGTTGAGTACATAGACAGGCTTACGGCACACGCCCCGCTGACCAGGTGGCTCCACGATGAAAGAGCCAGAGCCTCTTCCGCCCACACCTTTATACCATGGGCAGCCTCACCACCGGAAACCAGCAGTAGCCACCCCGGTCTAGCCCATGACCAACCCGGCCGCCATCTTACTAATACAGCCTATTTACATACACAACAGGCACTTTCACTGGCGCCTCGGCAGGTCACCAGTACAAGAGGTACCGTATCATAAAGCTCAGTGCTATACTGATTTAAACAAGTGTGGCTTCGCTCCCCAGTGGCATTGGGTCGAACACTTTAAATGGCTCCCCCCGGCATCAGGTTACTAACCCTGGCTATTTTAATTTGGGAGATGAACCTGGATGATCGTTGACCCTCCCGGTCCCCTAGTCTCGTGTTTATTTTGGTTCAGACTGACTCCAGAATGCTTTAAAATTTGGTGGACCATACACCCGTGAATTGTATGTCCTGATTGTGACCGTCCTAAATCAGACTGATAATAGGACACGTGCACTTTCTTTCACGTGAAACTATTTGTTCAGACTTTACATGTGACCCCCAATTTAGTTATAAAGTTTGGAGATTGGATATACCCCTTAATCAGACAACTGTAAATTTAGTATGGCCAAAGAGCAGAAATTCGTGTAAGAAGGTTTTCTGCTTACCTTTCTGTTTGGGCGCCAAAGTCGTCTAAAAAGGGTCCTTCCAATCTGTTCTGGACTCGTCTCAGAATAGTTCAATCCGGGTCACCGGCACCAGAATTGTTAAAATCCCGATTCTTTGATTGAAAGATCCAAGAATAAGCTGGAGAATTCTTCAATTCAAAGATGCAACATTTATTCAGCGGTCGCATGTAAAGCAAGCAGCGCTGGGTTCAGTGTAGCGCAGCTCCCTTGGGTGCGTCGTCAGACTGACCCCGACTTCCGGGTGCAACTTACATTCATCTTCTCAGGTTGGTTTGGGTCAACCCTGTACAATAGGATGGACTTGTAAGCAACGTCTGATTGGCCAGTTTAACTCTGACGTGAACAGGCCATCTGCTATTCACATTAACTATCTCCTAAGATGTACTATGAAAAGTGTGTGTGTGTTGGTTTGGGTGTGTAACTAATGTTATAGACCTGACTAAAAGAAGGGAGGAAGAGAGAAAGAGGGCTCTATAGCTCTGCCTGATTCCTGTTTATCAGATTGTGGTTGCGTAATACTTCAGACTGTAGTTTGACACTTAGCATATTTGTTTATAAGAATGTAAACAAAATATGTATAGAATATGTGTAGAGCATAATGGGAGATTACCTATAGAATTATTATTTTGGCACTCTAACTTTTCATAACCCTTTCAATATAAAATCCAGATATTAAAAAATAAAGATGGCAAACCGGGATGGTGGTTCCTCTCTTCAAAAAAGGGGACCGGAGGGTGTGCTCCAACTTTAGAGGGATCACACTCCTCAGCCTCCCTGGGAAGGTCTATGCCAAGGTACTGGAGAGGAGAGTCCGGCCATTGGTCGAACCTCGGATTCAGGAGGAGCAATGTGGTTTTCGTCCTGGCCGTGGCACATCGGACCAGCTCTTTACCCTCTTGAGAATTCTCGAGGGTTCGTGGGAGTTTGCCCATCCAGTTTACATGTGTTTTGTGGACTTGGAGAAGGCATTTGACTGCGTCCCTCGTGGTTTTTTGTGGGGGGTGCTTCGGGAGTATGGGGTATCGGGCTTGTTGTTACAAGCTATTCGGTCTCTGTACGACCGTTGTGAGAGTTTGGTTCGTATTGCCAACACTCGGTTGGAGTCATTCCCAGTGAGAGTTGGACTCCGCCAGGGCTGCACTTTGTCACCGATCCTGTTCATAATTTTTATGGACAGGATTTCTAGGTGCAGCCAGGGAATGGAGGGTGTCATGCTTGGTGACCACAGGATCTCATCTCTGTTGTTTGCAGATGATGTTGTCCTGTTGGCTTCATCCAGCAATGACCTACAGCTCTTGCTGGGACGGTTTGCCGCTGAGTGTGAAGAGGCTGGGATGAGAATCAGCACCTCCAAGTCCGAGTCCATGGTCCTCAGCCGGAAAAAGGTGGATTGTCCTCTCTGGGTTGGGGACAGGCTCCTGCCCCAAGTGGAGGAGTTTAAGTATCTTGGGGTCTTGTTCACGAGTGAGGGGAAAATGGAGCGAGAGATTGACAGACGGATTGGAGCAGCATCTGCAGTGATGCGGACGTTGTACCGGTCTGTTGTGGTGAAGAGGGAGCTTAGTTCTAAGGCAAAGCTGTCGATTTACCAGACAATCTACGTTCCTACTCTCACCTATGGTCACGAGCTTTGAGTAATGACCGAAAGAACAAGATTGCGGATACAAGCGGCTGAAATGAGCTTTCTCCGTAGGATTGCTGGACTCACCCTCAGAGATAGGGTGAGTTGCTCAGTCATCCGGGAGAGGCTCAGAGTAGAACCGCTGCTCCTCCACATTGAAAGGAGTCAGTTGAGGTGGTATGGGCATCTCATTAGGATGCCTCCTGGACGCCTCCCACTTGAGGTGTTTCAGGCACGTCCCACTGGGAGGAGACCCCGGGGCAGACCCAGGACTCGGTGGAGAGACTATGTCTCCCAGCTGGTCTGGGAACGCCTTGGTATCCTCTCTGAAGAGCTGGAGCAGGTGGCTGGAGAGAGGGAAGTCTGGGCTTCTCTGCTTGAACTGCTGCCTCCGCGACCCGGACCTCCGGAAAAGCTGTAGAAGATAGATGGATGGATGGATGGAAAAAATAAAGATTATCCTTTCCATTCTATTACAATACATCTTTATCATTCAATATAAAGCTGCTGTGAAACTTTTTTTTTTTCCCAAAAACATTTGTGTTTTTCCTTTATTTTTAAATATCACAAAAGAAAAACGCAGACAAAACAAAAACAAATCTAAAAGAGAAAATCACTATCAATCACAAGTTAGTCTACTGGATTTTCTTCTTTTTCCTCAGCTCAGTGAATGGACTGAGCTCCATTGTTCCAACAAAACTAAGCTAAGCTCTTGCTTTGCTGTGTGTAAACTTCTTTAACTGGCTGTATGACTATTGATTTCTGTGCTACAAGAGAAAAGGTCAACATGAACGTACATGGTCTCATACAATATAGTGCCTATTGCCTAACATGCTTAAAACCATTTGACACAGATCTGATTAGTCATATATCTAGAGGGTTGTTGTTTTTTACTTAATTTAGCCACAGTTTTCCCTCAGTTCATTCACATGTCTGCCATTAAATGAACTATCTATCCATCCATCCATCTTCTTCCGCTTAATCCTTTTTGAGTCGTGGGGAGCTGGAGCCTATCCCAGCATCTTTGGGCGAGAGGCACTATTTCTAATGAAAATCCTGCTATGCAGCTTCAATTGAAACTACCACAGCTATAAAGTCTCGTACTCTAAGCTGCATTTACAAGAAACCCTTCCACCTGCATCAGTTATGCTCCATTAGATTGCACCCCGGAGTGCTACATTGTCTATGTTAATTCCCACTGGTGCATTATTATAATGCTCCCCGAGTGTTACTTAACATGTTGCTATAGGTTTCACACTGTTCTGCTCAATTCCCACAGCAGGAAGCAACCCCAAGGGCTAAATTCTGCAGCACCTGCTGCTTTGTAGCGAGTGTTTATCACAGATGTAAAGCTGAGTGTCTTTCAAAATGATTTGTCAGACCAAACACACACACACACACACATACATAAAAGTAATTATTTTATTATGACTTTACGCCTGATTTGGTTTACTTAGCAAAGATGTGGGCTGGAACGGCTGGAAGTCTCCCCTGGGATTAATAAAGTAGATGCTGGCTCTTAGGCTAATTAGCTTTGACATCACAGAATGACGCCAGCACAGATCAGCTGACTATCTAGATGTTTGATCTCTATTCTGACAGGTGCAATTATCACCCAGCAGGAAAAATTAATAAAAATTGACACCATAACAAAAAAAAAATTGACATTAAATGTTACTGTCCTGCACTTCCTGTATGAATAATCTTAAGTAAAATCGCACTACCCAAACACCCCCACCCGGTGTACCATACATGTGTCTGTGTCTCCGAGTGATTAATGGATGTTCTTTGTTCTTGCATTCAGCAGCTTGACTGATGGGCTTGTATGTGTGACAGATGGACAGATGTGGCACGGCGAAGCACCCAGGCAGAGAGCAGCGCCTCAGCACTGCCAATATCATTTCCACATCCTTACCTGCAGTGAGAGAGAACGTTATGAGATTGATATTTATTCCTCTTCCCTAAAAGGTGGTGCCCTATTTGGGGGACCACGATTGGGATGATTTGCCTTACTGGCCGTGTTGCTGAGCAGGGTCTTATTGCCCAGCTAGGCCAGGGGGGTTACCTTTTGATTGTTTTCTAAGTTTTTATGTTTTGCTATAACAGATACTTGGAAAAAGTAAAGGAAGGTGTGAGCTTGTGTGTGCAGGTAACAGAGGCTGCACTAGACATTTTTGTTTTCTGTCATTGTGACAGGGTTGTAAAAATTCTGTCATAATCTATAATTATATGTCATTTTAAGTTATTTTAATTAGATCACCCTCAAAATGACAGACACCTTTCAAAGTTCTCTGTCATTGCTGAAAAACATCCGTCAATGAAAGGCAATTTTCAGTTAACGCAACTCCTGGTAGGTACATATGTGCATATGTTCGTATGTACTTGTACTTAAGCTCCTGTACTTGTAAACCCATTCTTTCTACATTTTCACATGCACATGCAGGCACAGGTATTTGTCCTAACACTTTGTTCTCCTAGCACTGCATATACTGTATGTTTCACCTGGCACTATTAATGGCTCTCACATAAATAATAAAAAAAATCACAATAATACTCGCAATAAAGCTTCGACAGAAATTATGATTTGTATCCGTAACAGCAGCCCCAGGTCAAGCAAGGAGCTGTAATTACAAACTGAACAGTCAAAAAAAAAGATATTTATTCAGCAAATTAATACTTTGTCATTTTTTTTTTCTTTTTTCGAATGTCTCCCATTTTTTTTCTCCTGCTATCAGCTGGCCAAAATAGAACCTGGTTGACATTTTGTGGAAATATCACTGAGAAAAGGTGAAACAGCAGTGACAGGTGACAGATTCATATGACCTCTAAGGGTGTGTTTTGCTGTGAAGGTTTTGATAGGAAAAGCTCTGCCTCGAGGCTTGCCGGTGATTGGCCACGGTGGCTGTTGTTCAAGACCAACAGCCAGGGTTTGTAACACAGGCTGACTGGTGCTGAAATCAAAAACAGATCCAGGAAGCAGATGAGGGACGATAAAAAGTCTTAACTGAAAAAAATAAATAAATACAATAAACAAACCTCTAGGCTAGCTGGATGCACAAGCCCACAAAGGCATCAACAAAGAGTTGGCAGATTTCCCTGGTCAAAGATGGGAACTGAGGTCCGATCAGGAAGTAGTAGTGCATCCAATATAAGAAGTTGAAGTCAAAGTACATTTTTTTTACTTACAGTATATTCTTGTGATGCCTCAAGGTTTTATTTGTTGTCTTGCACAAACAACCAGCAGTTGTCAACACATTATTTGTCTTAAAATTCATTCAAGTGTGTAATAAGTATGGTGTTTTAATGGCCAACAGGGTTTTTAATTTATTCTGTATGATGCTATTATAGGTAATATTATAGGAAATGTCAAGCTTCAGGGTAGGAAATTAGATGTCTTCTTGTTAATTTTCACAGCTCCGAGGGTTAGATCCAAAAAGACCTATTTGATCTATTAAAAAAGTGTGCAGTGTTGTTTGGTGGATGTGTCAGAGAAACTGCTAAATCAACAATGCTGTTTGTACAAAAAAAAAAAAAAGTGCATCAGCTGACACATAATGTTGAATTTCAGGCCAGTGTCATGAACAACAGCATGTTTACCAAACCTTCGAACATGTGGAATGTACATATATGTTGAAAAAAATCCTTTTTTAATGTGAAATGGATTCTTGTTTCATTGGTGCAAGACATGTGTCATGTTGGTAGCAAGATGGAAAATGGTGGAAACAGCTCTGTGTAGTGGTTGTGCAAAAAGGAACATGCAGTGACATGGGAGAGAGGAGTAGTGTCAGAGGATTTTAATAGTAGCCCCTCACCTTAGACTAACCCTAACCCTCACGGTAACCATGGCCTTAACATTAACTATGTAAAAATGTGTACTAAATTCCCGAAAACAGTGAAACATGAAAATAAAAGTGTACATGAACAGAGACTGGACTGGATGCAGATGTGTGACTTTACTGAGCAAGAGCGGCCCACTCACCTGTTAAGCAATCCATCTAGATCTAGTGATCTAAGCAATTTTGAAACTGAAAGAGGTGGCACAACCAGAGCAGTTGGACACATACACCATACAGCTATAAAGGTTACTGTAAGAGGCTCACAAGAGGACTAGGGTGACAAATTGTAGTTTATTTCTGTAGACAGTGCACCTATTAGAGAGGTAGCAGTCAAAAACTGTCTCCAAATGGAACTCAAAATAGGGCAGGCAGGCAAACTCACTGTGTCATGGTCTTGGTTAGTGGCCTCCTGGTCAGTAGCAGCCCCTCCTGCTTCACATCCAGCAACATGTCACTCAACAGTGCCTACGTCTTGTTGCACCAGAGTTCCCGCTCCTTGTCACTCCCCAGTTCCTGCTGCTGGGGACTGACATTTTAGCATACTTTTTCAGAACAGCATACCATGTGGCAAATTGATAGATATATCTATCGATTTAGCCTACTTTGTCAGAATAGCATACCAACATATCTTATGATGTTCCGGTGTAAGTGTAGCAGTTTAATACAGTGGTATGATGTTCTGATAGGTATAGTTAGGTGACAGAATAGCATACCTATAATTTAGACAATGGTATGATGTTCACATGGGTAAATTTACGTTGACAGAATGGTAAATGGCGTTCACTTATATAGCACTTTTTGCTCATTTCTGGAGGACCAAAGCTCTTTACAGATCCTGCTATCCACCCATTCACACACTGATGGCGGCAGAGCTGCTATGCACAGGTGCTGGCCTGACCCACCAGGAGCAACTGGGGATTCAGTGTCTTGCTCAGGAACACTTTGACATGCGGACTGCAGACAGAGCGGGAATAAAACCACTGATCCTTTGACCACTAATCAGCCACACTACACCTGTACCACAGCTGCCCCCAATGGCATACCTATAGTTTAAAACAGTGATGCACCCTGAAGGGGCTCACTTTCTGGCCCCTAAACCCATATTCCTTGGCTTTCTCTGCCCTAGGACCCCAGGCCCTAAGGTCCCCCCGGACATCTGACTTTTCTTTGGCCCTCCATTCAGATCCCCCTCCTCCCATTCCAGTTAGTTGGACTTTTGTTGGGACATCTGGAATCTTCCCCTTGAGAAGAGGGTTCTGTCATGGTCTTTGTTTCCTTAGTTTTGTATCATGTTAGTTCTAACCTTTGTTTAGTTTCCTTGTTCTAGGTTATCTTGTCACATTTCTGTATATTATATTCTGCTTTATTCCCACGTTTTGCTTATTGTCTGTTTTTCATGATATAACCGGCCCTCTCAGCACAAATTGGTTGAAGAAACATTGAAAAGATGGCTTTGCCAATCGTCTAAAAAAATGTACGCATTTGGTTGAAAAGTGAAAGATGAAAAGCCGTCTTTCTAAGGTTGTTGAAAAGGCGTCTTCATATAGATGTCCCTGTATGGTCTAAATTTGGTTGAAAAATGAAGATGAAAAGGCACCTTTTTAAGGTTGTTTTAAAAAGAAAAGAACCTAGTCACAAACATCCCGATTCTTTTTTGACATGTGTGGCAAGGCACCTACATTGGGTTGCCAACTGTCCCTTTTTAGCCTGGGACGTCCTGTTTATTGGGCTAAATATATTTGTTCCAAGTAGGATGAGCACTGTCCTGTTTACCTATATTATGTACAGGACAATGCACATCCCGCTTGGGACAAACATATTTAGCCCAATAAACAGGCTGTCCTAGTAACCCTACCCCAGCATCTATGGGCAAGAGACAGGGTACATCCTGGACAGATCACCAACCCATCACCTGATATACCCAAGCAGTCTCTCGTCCAAGTACTAACTCAAGATAGACACTGCTTAGCTTTCAAGATCAGGGGTGTCTGGGGACACTCACAGCCCAATCTATGGACATCAATAGAAAGAAATTTGTAGAACATATTTGTATTCAAATAGTACTTTTTAAGTGTACAGCACAATAGCACTAGCACTGGTTTCAGATTTTTCCAGATGTTATGTAACAACCATTATGCCAAATATCGAACTTAAAAAAAACTGTTAAAATATGCCTTTTTATAAAGCACTTTTAACAAAGAATCTTACTGGTTGTAAAAGTATATTTGATATTTAAGAGACAGACCCCCACCACCATCACCAAATGCCAAAAACTATTTTCAGAATAAATTTGGGCCAAATCCTGTGGACCAAACATCACAATTATTGGACTATTTTTTAGCCCAATTTTCAACAACTTTTTTTTCTGATTAAATATTTTCTGTGGTAGATGGACTTAACACAGCCCAATTTTCAACATCTATTTTTGGGTTAAATATGGTCCATATTAGATGAACTAACACAACCTAATTTTCAGCATCTACAGTATTTGTGGACTAAATTAAGGCTTGAACTGACGAACCTGATTTAGCCCAAAATACAATGGCTAAATTATGGCTTGTGCTGGGGTGTTCCAAGTTTTAGTTGTAAGTTTATTTTTGTTTCTGTATTTAAGTATGCTTTTCCTTGGGTTTATTTATCCTGTTTTATTTGTTCACACTCGTGTGTTTAGTTTATATCTGGCTTTGAGTTCTGTGTGCCTGCATGTCTGTCTCTGTGCTCTGCCCTTGTTAGTGTGTTCTGTGCTTTCCCTCCAAGATGTTGCCACTTACGGAATTATCCGCCGTGTATACACCATAAACTTCTTGCTACGCCTTTGTTAAAGAAAGTCAACATCTCCCAGTGTTTGTTCCAGCCCCATGTTTTGGTTAGTATTTCATTTTGGTTACTGAGTTTTCTGCCCCGTGCGTTTTTTTTTTTACAGGCTTCTGTTGGTTATTTTCCGGCCCTCATGCCTCAGTTTTTATTTTGTAAAATAAAGCTTCAGTTTTATAAGCTTAGTCTGCAATAGGGTCCTGCCTCCCTTCGTTCCATGACACACTGATGCAAAATTTAGAATATATTGCATATCATGGTAAAAAATGGCCAGATTAGAGAATATCTCTAACTACAGTGAATCATAAACAGGGCAAAGATTCATAAGTACTTGTTGGAACCGATACAACAACAAAGCACACAGGTGGGGTAAAAATGTGTTTTATAATTTGGACACAGCTCAAATATCTGTGAATCTGTAAACATAAAATGTGAGAATATAGCAGAATTACACAGAAATGAATCAGGCTCATCAGAATAATTAAACCCAGAGGCGGAAGAGAGATTAGAGAAGGATGATTTTAAAAAGTAATTACACTAAATGCATTCTTCTGAATAAAATATTCAGCCAGTTTATTAAATGATCAGCTATTAAGCAATGGTTCACAGCTGTGCATCTTTAACATTATTTTTTTTTCAACTTTGTTGACTGTAAAATTTTTATTAATGTTATTATTATTGTTATTCCTGACTATTATACATGAATAAAATGTTTTACAACAATAATCATGGAGCTAATATTAAATTTCTGCTACAAGATCCCTAGAATCATACACGCTGGACCTTATAAAACTTCTTGGAGCTTTTCAGCTGCTTTCTCTCACTGCTGCAATAAGAAAATACAAGAAAAGATGACCTTAAAAAGGGCATCCATCACTGCATTTAATTCAGACATTATAACACGAACTTATTTGCAGAATCAGTTTTAATAGTTACAGTTGATTTATTTTACCAGCAAGGAGATGACCCACAATCCGCAAGATTAAATATTATTTTAAAAATGATTATTACATCTAAAGAGTATCTTGAAATATAAAAACATTTGGTTTAGCCTGAAAAACGATAGCAGCATGCCTTTTCTTTAAAAAAGAGCCTAATTTACATCTGCTCCACATTCTTATATTAGCTGTCTTCAGAAAAAGTATAATACTGTGAAAACACCCATGAAGAACTAATCCAAAAGGGTTTATTGTAACCTGTGATACACCTGTAGCATATACTAACAACCACGTGTATGTAACTTGTGTGTATAATCTGTGTCACTCAAAATAAGTGATTAACCAATACAAGTTACTCAGTTGCACCAGTAGGTTCGGCTGCTGTAGCAAAGTGGAGCATTCAAATGAGATTCAGAGACAGCAGTATAAAGTGGAATAACTGCCTGCTTTAGCGAAGAATGGAAAATAAAAATGAAAGACATTTAACAACACAAAATTAAAATGGATATAACGTCCACCGAGTGAATGGTCAAAACCAAACCAAAAACTTGTTACCGTTAGGTTAATTGGCATCAAACTGGGGATTCTAAATTGTCCTTAGGTGTGACTGTGAGAGTGAATGGTTGTCTGTCTCTCTGTGTTGGCCCTGCAATGGACTGGCGATCTGTCCAGGGTGGACCCTGCCTCTCGCCAAAAGACGCTGGGATAGGCTCCAGCTCCCCCGCGACCCGAAAAGGATTAAGCGGAAGAAGATGAATGAATGAATGTTTCACTTCTAATAGTTCAATCTCAGCTGAGTCTAGTTTGATCTCGGGTGCACCCTTGTTACCTCAATTTGGAGTGTAACTTAAAATCCAAGTTATCTAATTCGGTTCTAGGTTCACAGTTCACTGAACAACAGTCCGTAACAAACAGCATTCAGACAGGGAGGACACCCTGCACTTCAGCACCAGTACACAATTCTAGCATTTAGTAGCTGAAGCAAGTCCAAAATATTAGAAACAGTCAAAAATACAAAAATAAGTCCACAATTCCCAGGATAAAAAATGTCAGTAGTGTCCAGAGTCCAAGGGAAGAAGGGGAAATGTATGTGTGATGTTGGGGGGGGAAAGGGGAAATTGTGTAATGGGCTGAGTGTGACGGCGTCTGCAGATACTGGCCCTACCACACCGAGGAGAGCAGCAGCACTGGTCCAGCATCCGGTGATACCTTGATGATCCTTTCTAGATCCTATTGTGACGGCTCGCCATCAAAGTCAGAGCGTGGATCCTCACAGGACAGATTCACGCAGGACAATCAACGTAGAATCAAGGCACAAAAAACAAAAACAAACCTGACCTGTTGACAGACAGGGTCAGAGAAAAATCAAGTTAAATATCTAAATAGTTCTCTTTTTAACTGCAGTCACATCATGAAATTTGTACTGACTTCTTTTTAACAAACAACAAACATGAAATGTTTCACTGTTTGCATTTTCTTAAAATGTCTCACCATGAAATCAGTGCATATGGCAATTTAATTACCATGAATTAACTTTTTCCTTAAACAAGTAGAAAAATACAATACCTTATATTCACTGAACAAACATGACACATAAACCTTATATCCAACAGCTACAAATTCAGTAGAAAAATCCAGAATTGTGCAATAAACAGCATAACAAGGTGCAAACTGAATGAAATCCATCTATGGGAAAATAAAACTTGTGCGCACCGATTTCTCTGGGGGGTTTTGAACACGGCACAAAATGGAGGCGCCCAGCTAAACCACAGGCCTCTTAGCAAACATACAGCAGTGCGACCTTATACTTTCCAGACACGTTAGCTCACACTGACGACCAAATTAAAACAACTACATTAACTGAACATGATATGTATTACCTTTCGGCTTCAGGCAGTAAAGAACAATTTGTAGAAAACGATTGGGAAGCTTCACTCTTTCAGCTGCACAAGGGGTGACAGTTAAATGGAGACTTAGCTTAGCATTTACTGATAATCGGTATCTACTGAGCTGATTTGGCTCACTTATGGTTACTTTTTACAAGTCACTGCTTTAGTAAAAGTTATTTACCATCAGTATATTGTAGGTTTATCTCATTTCACTCTCGCTCCGCTTCTTATCGTGCACTCCTGCTCACGTAACACTGTGGCCATGTACTCTGCTGCGGCAATCCAGCTTCTCTGACCCACAAACAGCATTACCCACACTTTAGCAGTTGGGCAGGACTAACTGCCACGGGCAACTCTTGGACTGGCCGAGCCAACCCTGTAACTACTTTCTGAACTGTCCACTGGATGAAAACGTGCCACTTCACATATGACAAATAACATCAACAAAAATGAAATGAAAATATATTGTTTCCCTCTGCACAATAATTGATTTCTTTCACTTAGCAAAAGCTTTAAGAGTATTTTATCTTTAATGTTCTGCATGTTTAGTGTCTTGTATGTAGCCCATTATATCATGTGGGTTACATCATACTGTCTTCTAAAATAATTATAAAAACATTTTCTTTTCTATCAGACAGTGAAAAAGGTTGTTTTTACCTTAACATGTTTCGGCCACTTCTTGTAGCCTTCGTCAGGAGTGTCACGTGGTGTTGGTGTGACAGTCATAATGAAGGCTCTGAAAAACTGTCACTACCCCATATGGGCCATAGAGAAGGGAAGGAAGCAAGTGGAGATGAAAAACATAAAACGGAGAGAAGGAAAGACCACACAAAAAGTAAACAACACAGGAACAGTCACACTACCAAACCTGAGAGGCAAGAATACAGAGAACAGTGAAAAAATCTCACATCAACACCCCAGTAAAACCACACACCACTCTGAGGCAACTCTTGGTTCATCCCAAAGACATAATACCCACAGAAAACAAAAGTAATGCCATCTATGAAATACTATGCCGATCATGCAACAAAAACTACATAGGAGAAACAGGAGGAACCTTTGGAACCAGAAAAAAACGAACACAGGAACAAATGTGAGCAAGCGACAATAGCAAGGTAAACACGAGCACAAAAAGAAACAGCTGAACAACAGAAACTGAAATCTGCCGTATCCGACCACTGCAAAAGAGAAAATCACATCATAGACTGGGAAGAGGCAAACGTCATCTGCACAGAAAGCAACAAATACCACCGGCGACCAGGGAAACCACCGAGATCAGAAAGCAGACCCTAAGAACCATCAACAGGGATGAGGGATCCTATACCCTGTTCCACACCTGGTATGCTGTCCTCCACAGGATACCAGACAGCAGGGGGTGTAGTCCTCCTCTGCTGTCTGGTAAAGCTGGATAAAACAGTTGATGAAACAGCTGACTGTCCCAACAACATCACGTGACCCTTCTGACAAAGGCTGCAAGAAGTGGCCAAAACATGTTCAGGTAAAAAAACTTTTTTCACTATCTGATAGAAAAGAAAATATTTTTATACCCATGAAGAACTTCTGAACAGATGTGGACCAATGAGGGAACATGTACCCGTGTGTCTTCCTATTCCTTTCCTTATTCCAGCTATTTTTAACACGTCTTTTTAGTGGTATGTGACACCTTCTCTGTGCCATCGATCCACACCACCAACGCTCACTGTGCTGCATTTGAGCTACAAGGCAGAACCAGAGAGACACTCTGTTCAGGGCTGCTGTAGCTGAAGAGAAAGCAGCAGTTTCTGTATAGGGGAGGCAGACAGAGTCATAAATCATATGTCTACTAATGGCAGCTCCAAATGAGCCCCCTCATCAGACCAGACAAGTGCCTTGCTTTGTGTGCTACTTCAGGCTCCACTCTAACATCTGTGTGCTCTCAAGCAAGTGCGCCTGAGATGTGAATCGCCCTTGTATTCATTAGGAATTGTCTGCTGAACCCTAACAGTTCAATTTAGTGTAATTTAAAGCACATCTCAAAAGTTCATGCCGACAAACAGGCATTAGCAGAGTTTTGTGTTAATTTGCAAAAAGGTAGTTTCAACTGAATAAGCAAAACTTTTCTGATAATTATTTTGACAGATGTGCAGAATTGTGTTATATTTTAATGTAAGAACATTCAGTAAATGTGTGTTGGCGTTGGCCATTTTTGATACAAGCAAGTAAAAAGTTCAGAAGTTCATGCACCAATTTTGGGAAGTTATTTCTATTAGGTCTTTCAGCAGGCAGAGAGAATATCTAATCTTTGGTGCTTTCAGGGCATAAAAAAATAAAAACAGTTAAAATAAGTGACCTCAACACAGACAGAGAGAGGGCGAGGGCTTTCAAGTGCATTTGTGCCATGATGAGGATAATCCAGCAGCTGATACGACATCCCACTCTGAGACCATAAATTAAAAGTCGTAGCTCGGCGCTTGTAGGGCCATGACACAATTTGATGTCTAACCCCCAAAGGGGTCAGCAGTGTCTCTTTTTGAGTGCCAGAACCATTGAATGTTGGCCCTTTGTTCCATTTGGCAAGCATATAATGAGTTTAAGAGGGGAGTGCTGGTGCTGTATGGAGATACGGACTCAATGAAGAAGAATGTAATTACTATACCTGTCTATGCAACAATGGCTAACCACCTTTGTTGCCCCTCTACACTTGAAGAAGACAATGGTAAGTGCTGTTGGACTGAAAGATCAGAAAAGCTGCCCTCACAAATCAGTGTCTTGCACTTGCAGTCAAACAAGAAAAAAAGAGATGCAATTATCTTTTAAAAGGGAATTTCATCATGACCAATATTAGATTTCTTTTCCTTCTTTGGTGCATTGAAAATAATCTAATTTTAAAATGATACATGGCCAAGAAGGAAAGCAATGTTATAGCAGGTGTAAAAGTTGCTGGCATGCAAACGTAAAACTGAGCCATAAAATTTACAACTACTTAAAGGAGGGGGATTTATGTAAAAGAGCTGGTAAAGGAAGGGTCTGATCTCAAATGCTGAAGTATAATAACTTCTTAAGATCCCATTTTCACTTTTTATTTTACCTGAGGTGGCTTCAAGGTTGAAGAAATGATCTCATCCAGTCATTACCTCTAATAAATGTTCTACATCAGCTTTCTTTTTTTGAAGTTGCAGTTGAATGTTCTGTACACAGTATTTGTTATGTATAAGTACTTGCTCAAAGGGGATCTCCTGATAGTTGGGGTTCTTTTGTCCTAGTGTCTTTGTCTTGTACTGGTGGGAACAATAGCTCCTTGGAAGGAGACAAATCTTATGGATCTGTTGTAGAAGGTAAAAGGGAACGATGTGGAAGCGAGGCACGAGCGTAGGTCGACACAGATTCTTTATTGAACCCTCTAACATAAATGTACAGCCTGTGTGCCCCAGCGTGTCCGCTGGGGCCTAGTCTCTGTAAAGGAGCTTCCCCAGTCCCTCTGCGTTCACTTTTTATAACTTTATTGACACAGCCCCCTTTTTATAACTTTTATAACACAGCCCTGCCCCCCGAACACCCAGAAGGGGCTGTGACCCCCCGGTCCTCAAGATGGCACCCCTGTTGTCTGCAGCGAGGGTTTGTCGCGCCGGTCGAACTGTCCTGCTGGTGAAGTGTGTCGGAGGGCATGTCAGTCCGTGGGGGGAAAGGGGGAGGGGTGAAAAGCACTTTCTGTTCCACTCCAAGTGCCAACACGTTGAACACCCGTGGTTCGTGTGTACACAGGGTCCAGTGTGCGGCGTGCTGACAGAAGAAAGCCAGCAAACAGCAGGTTTCTGGGACGGAGGTGCAGGCAGAATGATGTGGAGGACAAGGGGGAGGTGGGGGGAAACGATGGAGTGCCGGCCCGGGATGGTAAAAGCATCTGGGTCGCACAAAAATTGTGTGCGGATCAGCCTCGGGTGAGGAACTTTTCCGGTAAACCCTCCGGTGATCCACAGCGGCTGTGAAAAAATTAAGTCTCTGACTCCTCGTGCGGGCCCGGTCCTGCGAGGATGTGGGAAGACGATCGGCCCAATTCCCCAAGGATGCGTAGTGGCTGCTAAAACCTTAACCCTTTAACTGCCCAAGGTGCCATGTGGTGCCTGGGGTAACACAAGGCAACTCAAGGCCCCCCCGGTGGTCAAGAGTGGTAAAATTTTTCTTCAATAAAATAGTTCAGATTTCCAAGGCTATAACTTGAAAGTTACAAGAGATAATGGCTTACTGTCATTTAGAAAGATGTAGAATATGATCCAAAGTTTCAGATAGGAATAAATTTAGGCACCTAATTTGCATAATGTCATGGCAGCTATATAAATTACATAACTCAGTCAAAAGTGGACTTTGGACACATTTATATAAAGGATGGTCCAGGGGTTTTTTTACGCCGATTTGTCTACAGGGGCATGTTTTCATCTAATCTTCAAAGTATATGAACCAGAAAATCAATATAATGTCAAAAAAAACATATATTTCTCTTACCTGTTGCCGGGTGGGGGGGCTCGCCCGCCCACGTGACCAGTCCGTTTTTGTCCATTGTAGTTAATGTTTGTGTGTTTGCTCACCCATTTACACCATGTACCACATCTACAAACTCTTATGATTACGGTACCCCACGTGTATTTTGTTTGTATTACACGGCTATTTTTCCTGTAAAATGCAGTTTTCCTGTGAGAATGCATGACGATCGCGGGTGCCGCCATCTTGGTACTGATAGCTCAGTTTTTCGCCCATCGTGGTCAATGTATCGTGTTTACTTAGTAATTTACACCCGTGTACCACATCTACAAACTCTTATGATTATCCCATGTGAATTTCCCGTTTCATGCGGTTTCAGTCATCATCGCAGCAGCGATGACCAAACATGGCGGCATCCACATTGGTGTGTGAGCTCAAAGCGGAAAAGGGAAGAAGAAGAATGAGGATTTCTTCTTCTTTGCTATATTCCATGTCAGCCATGATTACTTCAGCACATGTCTGCCACCTTCTAAACCAGGGGTGTCAAACTCATTCCATGGAGGGCCAAGACCCTGCAGGTTTTACTTCCACCCAGTCTCTTCAGCAGGTGTTTTCACTGATCAGCAATCAGTAGGACGAAATTCAGAGAAATCACCTGTTGAAGACACCGGTGGAGGTAAAACCCGTAGGGTCTTGGCCCTCCATGGAATGAGTTTGACACCTGTGTTCTAAACTGTCAGATCAATAGAGATTAGTACAAATTCTCAGTATAGCCGGGGTACGTCAATAAGTTGACAAGTGCAGTTGCTGCGCTGTGCTACTGGGGGCGCTCGACCCGTCCATTTAATCTGGGCAGTTAAAGGGTTAAGCTGTGTCAGGGAAACTTGGCAATATTGCTTTAGGCACGGGGGCAGCCGTAAAGTTTTTGGGGAAAGCAATCAGCTATTTTCCCGTTGATGTGCAGCGGCTGAGAAACAAACACATGTCCTGTGGGAGAGGTGACCCAGCTGCTTTAGTTGCAATGCGCGAAGCCTTAAGTATCTGAGGATGGCGATCGACCGTGTTCCCCGAGAATGTGCAGCAGCTGAGGATGATGTATAAGTCTTTGGAGCCAGTTTGTCCCTGATGCGTGGCGTGCGCTCTGGCGCAGTGACCACATAGCTGTATGTTGCACTGTCCTTATAATCCTGCGGTGTGCGCACGGGGCTTCTGTGCACCAAAACTCCGCTGTCGGGAGGTGAGTCAGGGTCGGGGAGCTTGATTCAATCACGCAGACGGTGCTGATCTTCCCCTTTAAGGCTGTTTCTGCACGGTGCTCGTCTCACTGATCCTCGAGCATCTCGGTCCCCACGCCACTCGCTCCCTCCGGCCCTTGAGGTCACCATCGTGGAGAGAGAGAGGCACGTGTGCGCCAGTGTGGATGAGAAGGATGCCGGCGATCCCTGGTACTCCGGACTCCACAGTGCAGTGAAAGGGAGTAGGCAGTCGGTCTCCCGTCAGGTCACCAATGTGGAAAAAAAGGAGTCCACAGCATGGCGAAAGGGAGAGACAGTCCATCTCACGTCAGGTCACCAGTGTAGAGGGTAAAAAGGAAGGATGTGGAGGCAAGGTACGAGCATAGGTCGACACAGATTCTTTATTGAACCCTCTAACATAAATGTATAGCCTGTGTGCTCTAGCGTGGCCGCTGGGGCTGAGTCTCTGTAAAGGAGTTGCCCCAGTCCCTCTGCGTTCTCTTTTTATAACTTTATTGACCTCGCGTAGAGACTGGGACTGGTGCATATTGCATGGGGTTTGACAAAGGCAATGTGTGGCACAATTATCATAACGCATGTTACCTTCATAACAATACATTCGCCTCCCTGCGCTGCAGCTTAGAGCAGCAGGTGGCGAAGGCGCCTTATAGTCTGGTCTAATTACCCCTGTGGGGGGATATCCCCCTCAGTCCATTGTTCAGCCCCTCTGTCTGCTTCTGAGTGTGAGATAATGTCCACCCGCAGTGTCTAGTGTCACCACAGTGTTCCTTTTAAAGAGCTGTTCAAAGAAATGGCTCATTATTTTCTTTTTTTTAAAGAAGGCAGCTGCTGTCAGTACCCAATGTTGGCCATTTGACTCCTCATTAACGCAGCTTCCTCTCAGCACTTAAACTGCATTCACACCAGGATAGTCCGTGTGTCTCGGTTCGACTCGGCGGGGGATGGCGAGAATTTTCACACCTTCGTTTGGTTCAGTTTGCATTCACACAGCACTTTACACTTTCCACACTGTGTATGGTGCGGATGGGACACTGTTGACTTCGACTGGGGACATCGTCGGGCGGTGGAAGGAATACTTCGAGGATCTCCTCAATCCCACTGATACGCCTTTCACAGAGGAAGCAGGGTTTGGGGACGAGGGGGATGACTCGCCTATCACAGGGGCTGAGGTCGCCAAGGTGGTTAAAAATCTCCTTGGTGGCCGGGCCCCAGGGGTGGACAAGATTCGCCCCGAGTACCTCAAGGCCCTGGATGTTGTTGGGTTGTCATGGTTGACACGCCTCTGCAACATTGCGTGGAGGTCGGGGGCAGTGCCTTTGGCATGGCAAACCGGGGTGGTGGTTCCTCTCTTTAAAAAAGGGGACCGGAGGGTGTGCTCCAACTTTAGAGGGATCACACTCCTCAGCCTCCCTGGGAAGGTCTATGCCAAGGTACTGGAGAGGAGAGTCCGGCCGTTGGTCGAACCTCAGATTCAGGAGGAGCAATGTGGTTTTCGTCCCGGCCGTGGCACATCGGACCAGCTCTTTACCCTATCGAGAATTCTCGAGGGTTCGTGGGAGTTTGCCCAACCAGTTTACATGTGTTTTGTGGACTTGGAGAAGGCATTTGACCGCGTCCCTCGTGGATTTTTGTGGGGGGTGCTTCGGGAGTATGGGGTATCGGGCTTGTTGTTACGAGCTATTTGGTCTCTGTACGACCGTTGTGAGAGTTTGGTTCGTATTGCCAACACTCGGTCGGAGTCATTCCCAGTGAGAGTGGGACTCCACCAGGGCTGCCCTTTGTCACCGATCCTGTTCATAATTTTTATGGACAGGATTTCTAGGCGCAGCCAGGGAATGGAGGGTGTCATGCTTGGTGACCACAGGATCTCATCTCTGTTGTTTGCAGATGATGTTGTCCTGTTGGCTTCATCCAGCAATGACCTACAACTCTTGCTGGGATGGTTTGCCGCTGAGTGTGAAGCGGCTGGGATGAGAATCAGCACCTCCAAGTCCGAGTCCATGGTCCTCAGCCGGAAAAAGGTGGATTGTCCTCTCCGGGTTGGGGACAGGCTCCTGCCCCAAGTGGAGGAGTTTAAGTATCTTGGGGTCTTGTTCACGAGTGAGGGGAGAATGGAGCGAGAGATCGACAGACGGATTGGAGCAGCATCTGCAGTGATGCGGACGTTGTACCGGTCTGTTGTGGTGAAGAAGGAGCTTAGTTCTAAGGCAAAGCTGTCGATTTATCAGTCAATCTACGTTTCTACTCTCACCTATGGTCACGAGCTTTGGGTAATGACCGAAAGAACGAGATCGCGGATACAAGCGGCTGAAATGAGCTTTCTCCGTAGGATTGCTGGACTCACCCTCAGAGATAGGGTGAGGAGCTCAGTCATCCGGGAGAGGCTCAGAGTAGAACCGCTGCTCCTCCACATTGAAAGGAGTCAGTTGAGGTGGTATGGGCATCTGATTAGGATGCCTCCTGGACGCTTCCCACTTGAGGTGTTTCAGGCACGTCCCACTGGGAGGAGACCCCGGGGCAGACCCAGGACTCGGTGGAGAGACTATGTCTCCCAGCTGGTCTGGGAACGCCTTGGTATCCCCTCTGAAGAGCTGGAGCAGGTGGCTGGGGAGAGGGAAGTCTGGGCTTCTCTGCTTGAACTGCTGCCTCCGCGACCCGGACCTCCGGAAAAGCGGTAGAAGATGGATGGATGGATGGACAGCACTTTACTCAAGCGGACCAAACTGCTTGAACAACGTCACACAGTTACAACAGCTGCTCGTTTGTGGCGCTGTAGTTGAAGCCACCACTGACCAGGAAGAAAAAATCTCGGCGAAGAAGAGAAATCCAGCTCATCAATTGGCCAGGACTGAAAAGGGCAATCCGGTGTTATGCCGAGAATTGCTCGCTTGCTAATAATTGCATCCCATCCACAAAAATTATAAAATATAACACTACAGTCAGGCTTGTAACCATTTGTGCATTTTTATAAGTACCCATTATACATTTTTAGAAGTAAAAATTGTTATTACCGCTTGTAAATTATCTTTAAATTATGTTTATTCGACGATGGGATGCAATTCTCGGCAAGCGAGCAATTCTCAGCATAACGCCGTTCCCTTCAGCCGAGGTGTTTATGTGCCACAAACTAATAAAAATAAAAAGCTCCGCTGTCTGTATAAACCCCCGTTCCGCCATCATGTCGCTAAATGTTTTAAAAACATTGGTATTCTTGTGTGTAGCCACAAGCAGCTGAGAATCTGGTTCTTAGACCAAATGTCTATCAGAGCCTGCATCTCCTCCTCACTTGTCATTCCTCCAAGTCCAAGAGACATTTTTCTTAAGCTTTTCTCCTCGGTTTTCTCCAGAAAAAATATTTCTTGGCTCCGCACAGCTGTCTTTATAGTTATTTTCTACCCAAAATGGAGGCTGAAGAACCGGGAGCTCTTCAGCTGACTCGGGATGTTAGATTTATTTATTTACCCACGGATTCCTGCCACAGATGTGCTGCCATGGAAACGCACATCAAATTTTCAAGAGGGACAAGTTTTTCAGGTGAGTGGAAACTTTGCCTGTCTGCATCTCACCCAGAAAGTGAATTAATGTCTTTTCATGAAAAATCTGCCCGTTCGCGTTTGATGTGAAGGCACCTTTACAGTAAGCGTCACTTTCTCTTCTCACTGTATGCTGCTGTGGTTACACAAACGCCCAGGGGCACGTCCGCCCTTTGGCCCACTGGATAATCTGTGATTGCATTCACACTGCAAGCGAAGTGCACCAGACTGCGTTTGCAAGCAAACCGAGACCCCACCTTTTCAGGGGGACCACATGGTATGAAACGAACAGAACTATCCATGGAATACACACTTTGGTCCTTTAGACCGGACCAAACAGTGGCCGTGTGAATGCGCCCTTAGACTCTTGTCTGCTTGATCACTGTCTATCTCCCTTTTGCCACTGTGGAGGAGGTAGTTCCTGAACATCTGTGCTCTGCTCTGACCCTTGAGTTCTCATCATTCATGACTGACTGATTCTCTCTACTCACATCAAGAGGAGTGGGTGGATTACAGCAAATGACAATTGGGCAAAATAGGACCAAAAAAGAAGCACGACTCCCCAGCATGACTCGAATCTATCATACAAAGAGACATTCAACAGAATCAGGTCAGTTGCAAAGGACACATCACTACTGTCTTGCAACTTTTAGTGCCTTGAAATCTTTTATATTGTGAATTAATCTGTAAAAACAGATCAAATTGACAAGCAATTCAGTGCATCATTAGTTAAAAATGGAGTCCTGTAACTTTTTATGTCCAACAGCTCCCATCACAATTCAAATACAGACACACCTGCAAAAAAAAAAAAAAAAAAAAAAAAAAAAAACAATTACCAAAGGAAGTAAGCTAAAGTTAGCAACATGTTAGCAATAAGTCTAGATAGACAGGTAAACTAACCTAGGATAACACTTACAAAGAAAGTCAGGCTTATTTAGAGAAGCTAGTATGACTAAACGGGAATATTACTGGCAATAAGGGTAAAATGTTGATAGAGCATAATAATTATGAGGGCACCTATGGTTCATGTAGGGATTAAAGGGGTCATTGACTTCACCTTTTTTACATTTTAACAGCTCACATGTCAATAAAATTTTTGTGACATATTTTGTTCAAAATTTCTTTAACTATTGCAGCAATTTTCCAGCCTTTCTGAAAATGCTTCAGTGCAATCACTTTATAAGGACTCCCTGACCATAGTCAACTCCCCCCTCCCTCTTATGTCACTACAAGTTAAGTCGACTCTGAAGTCCTGGGATCTTCAAAGGTGAAAGCGGATAATTTCTGTAGAATTGTTAAAAAGACTTTTCTCTGTCACCAACAAATGTAAAATGGTAAACGGCGTTCACTTATATATAGCGCTTTATCTCATCTCTGGATAACCAAAGCGCTTTACAGATCCTGCTATCCACCCATTCATACACACATTCACACACTGATGGCGGCAGAGCTGCCATACACACATAGTCTCCCCTTCAGTCCACACACTTCTTCCATTGGTGTTGCAGCACTTGGATCCTTGTGGTTGAAAAACAAACCGCATTTGGTCAAATTTCACCACTATGAACTTTTCAGTCTATAATCTGATCAGCCACCCCACCCTGTATAACAAAATAAGCCAGAATGACTCAAGATATATTATCAACTGTGAATTAATGAATCAGGTGGAAACAGGAATGTCTATTAGGGTGACTGAAATATGAAGAAAACAACCATATGAACTGCGCTGGGTGTGAGGTTCCTACTGTTAGCACGGGGGCTAATACCTTTAGCTCCCCATTTATCTACATGACAGACAGCTAGGCTGGCCAATAACACAGTTTAAGATTGTTTAAGATAAGTGTTTTGAATTTTTTTCAGTAATCACATAACCAATGACCCCTTTAAAACTAACACTGAATGGTCTTCTATCCATCTAAATTAGAAAAAACATCTATAAAGCATAGGTATCTTGAAATACTGTAATTTCAGCTGCCATAGGGTGAGAGGTGGGGTCTGTATCAATGGGATAACACTGAGAAAAAACATTAGGTTACTGTTTTCCTTTTTGGACAAAGATGAGAAGATGTTTGTTTTACCTTGAAAGTTTCTACTGACATCTGCAGTCTTCCTCAAAAGCGTCAGCTGATCACTGTGACCAGTCATTTATCAGCTATTTTCCCTGGGCGTGGCCAGCCTGGTGGACCTGACAGATCCACCTGGCTAGCCACGCCCCTTGCTGTCAGATGATCTCTGGAGAATTCAAGGATTCAAGAAATCTCCAGATTTAAGATGTCTTTGCCCTGCTTCTTGATTTCTATGGCCTCCAACAGATGTTTGTGTCTGTTGCTCTCCGATTCAGTTTTTGCATTGTCCCAGTCCATTATATGATTATTTCTTTTGTTCTGCCTGTTCTGCCTCTGGGACAACGCAAACATCATTGGACCACAGAACAACAGACACAAACGTTGGATCAAGGAGGCCATAGAAATCAAGAAGCAGGGCAAAAACATCATGAATCGAGCAGTTATGCTTTCTCACTCCTGGGACTCCATTCTCCAGAGACCATCTGACGGCAGGGGGCGCAGCCAGCCAGGTGGATCTTTCAGGTCCACCAGGCTGGCCACGTCTAGGAAAAACAGCTGATAAATGACACGATCAGATGACACTTCTGAGGGAGACTGCAGACGTCAGTCGAAACATGTGTAGGTAAAACAAACATCTTCTCATCTTTGTCCGAAAAAGGAAAACAATAACGTAATAGTTGAAAAGGAAATTAATCTACCTGAGCTACTGAGACAAACACTTAACTAGAAAGGCCTCATGGAATCAGACCGATTGAACTCTGTGACAGTGCAAATTAGTTCACAACAATGCCAGATCCCAAGTTCTTTATTATATTTAATGCTAGCTAAAACTAGCTGCTGTCCCAAGTGGATAATGTCGCCTAATTCAAGTGTAAACCTCTGGAGGCTGACTTCATGGTATCTAATACATTAATTTGTTGTGATGGGCCCAACAGCTCTTTAGTTGGGTTTAAGAGGTTAATTATATGAGTTTGGGTCACAGTTGCATGCCCAGCAAAGGCCTCATTCTGCTAAGTTTAATCAGATGTGTCAGAATCTCCACCTCCTCTATATCTGCTCTCTGTGTGACTGCCTAGTGTGGAGCAACAGAGGATAAAATACTCCCCCTCAAGGCCAGTGCTGGTGTTCTTTTTTTTCTTTTTTTTTGTCACAATGTGGTGTGAGATTGGATTAAATTATTCATTAAACTGTGAAGTTGCATCATTTACTCCCCCCTCTTGCGGCCTCTCTCTCGGTTACACGCTGCATGAGTAAGTCGCTCATCAGGTGTAACTCCCTCCCACGACCTCCGAACAGCTTATTTGAAATGCTGTCATAACTGCTCTGGGTTATCATGCCGCATGAGTATCCTGCCCACTGCACCCAATTATAGCAAAAAATATACTTTCAATGTCTGATGATGGCGTCAGTGATTAAGTAACAAGATAAAGGATGGGGGATAATTTAAAGATCAGTTTGTGGATGATGTAATGTCATGAAAAATTACACAGGATCTTAATCTGTGTATGAGTTCTTGTCATGTTTTAGAAATTTATCATGATTAAACTGTTCAGAAATGTACTTTTTAAATATGTTAGTCTGAGACCAAAGCACTCAAACTTTGCCTGTTTTGGTGCTTCAAATTTCCATTATCCCAGAGTTTTGCGAGTCTATTAAGAAGCACAAGCAAGAGCTACCCTACCGTCTTTATTTTTTGGACTCTCTTGCTTATTCTATTGATGTATTCAGGAGGGCTTATGCGCATTACGGAGACATAACCACCTTCTATACTGATCAAATATGTGACACTGCAGTAAGCTTTTAACATTGAGCCTCACGCTGGCTGTAGCTCTTCATCATAAAATCTATTTTATTGCTGTTTGACTCATTACAAGATTGATTTCTTAATGCATCAGGTTAATATCTTTCTACAGAGCAAGATACAATATAAAAAGACTGTAAAGTCTCTTATCCTCACTTACTTTACAGAAATGCAGCTTTGACATACCTCATTTAGCTGAATCAAGCTTTATTTTAGAATTTAATTCAGATTTTCTTTGGTAGCATTTGGGGCTCTCAATCATATGGATCCATCAAGAGTAAACATCTAAATAGTTGTTACACATTAAACTCCCACCCAAAAGCTCACTGGATTCAATCCTGTCTGGAGAGGGGAATGTTATATCGTAAAATGACATGAGACGGAGAGCTTCTTGAGGGACATCCAACTACACTTTATTCGGCCGAACACTCAACTATATACAGAGTGGGCCGTGCCCGCCTGACATCACCCTGTGGGTGGGCACGGCATCCCAGACACCCATATCTCATACGTAGCATCCCCCCCTTTACAAAACTGGGAAACCACACACACAAAAGAACCTCCCAAATTTAGAAACCCAAATCACACACTAAGAACAGGGAGAATAATATACTGTAAAAAAAACCACCTATCACATTCACATCAAAATAACCAAAATGGGCCACGTCTCTTTAAAATACATAAAATAATCCCATATCACACACATTCACTCACATGCACACCCGCAACAAAAATATACAGACAATACATTATCTCTCACATATATATATATATATATATATATATATATATATATATATATATATACAGTATATACTGTATACACACACACACACACACACACACACACACACACACACACACACACACACACAGAGGTATTTACAAAAGGAAAAATAAAGTTTTAGGTAACCCCAATGTCTCTGGCCAACCACCATCCACTAAACTGCCTTGGAGGCCCCAGGCACCCCCACAGCATATGCGCCCCTGGCCTCTGTCCACCTCCAGGGTCGAAACCCCCCTCCCTGGCGAACATGTCCTTTTGCCGCCAAAATCTTCTATACAGCCACGGAGGGCCTGGGCATCCCCACGGCATCATTACGTCCAGCCCCTGCCTCCCCCCAGGATCGAAACACCCCTCCCTGGCCAAAATGTCTCTAACTGCCAAAACTTGTTTTTCTCCTTTGGGCCGAGCCCTGCCGCTGACCCGCAGGGGAACCCGACCCGGTCTCCCGTGCTCGCCACGTCGTTGCTGGACCTCCTCCCTGCGTCGTGCTGTCCCGCCGACCCGGTCCAAAATCCTACCCCGACGATGGCGTCGTGCCAATTTTTCCCGCTCCACTCTCTTGTCCTCCAGCCTCAGCAGCCATCTTCACGGGGACCCCGCAGTGCCATCCGCTTCCCACACCAAGGGCAACGTGGCCACCGGCACCGGGGTCAACCCTCGCTGGGTTATCGTCACACCAGCCACAATTATCTCCCAGCTCGCCAGACCAGCTCGTGTCCTGAACCGTGTCATCAACCATGTCTGGCTGTAGCTGCTGTCCCTCGGGGGTCTCTGTGACACTCCCGTCGGTTCCGTCTCCCGACTCGGGCACGTCATCACTGCTCTCGGCCCCCTCGCTCTACGTGTCTTGCTGCATAGCCTCTGTATTCGGCTGCTGCTCACCTCCGGGACACGCACTATCACCCTCATCGGGCCCGCTCACCGACCCGGGCTCCTCACCGCTGCATTCAGTGCTCCCGGTGTTGGTGCTCTGCTGCGCTGTCACCATGTCCTGCGGCTGCTGCTCCTCCTCGGGGCCGTCAGCCTGCCTGGCCTCGCTCGCCCGCTTTTTGCGCGAAGTTAGCTCGTCAGCTAGCCCATCAGTTTCTGGCGCCAAGAGCTCCATCATTTGCATCTTCATGGCCCTCGTCTGACTGTCGAAGTGCCTGGCCAGCAGCTTAACAGCATCCTTGGAGAGGTCCGCTCCACCCAGAGTACCGAGGATCCTTCGGCCCTCCGCGCCGAGACTGTGGGCCAGGAGCGCCCACCGTCATCTCCTGTCTAGCCTGTGTAGGCCCAGCGCCCAAATATATTCCTCAAATGAGGCTCTCCACTCCAGCCAGAGGATCACAGGCTCCCCCTCGTGCTCCAGAAACCTGCCAACGGCCGAGGCAACCAGCACGCTCCCATTAGTCTCTTCATCGCTAAATGTTATATCGTAAAATGACAAGAGACGGAGAGCTTCTTGAGGGACATCCAACTACTCTTTATTAGGGCGAACACTCAGCTATATACAGAGTGGGCCATGCCCGCCTGACATCACCCTGTGGGTAGGCACGGCATCCCAGACACCCATATCTCATACATAACAGGGGGTAGTACTTACTTATCCCTCCTGTTATGTTACGGGTCAAACTGACCCGTTTGAAAGTTTGAACATCTAGGAAAAATAGTTAAAAGTATTTTTTCAGTATGAAACTTCTTCTGCTTGCCTTAATTAGTGTAATCAACATATAATATGAAAATGGTTCATCTCACATATTTGCAATCACCCCCTGCATGTTTATATCACATAGATACTGTTTGGGTCAATGTGACCCAGCAGTCAAACTGGAGGTAAAAGGGTGTCAGAAATGTCAGACTATTTCTTTCTTTGCACCTTATTGCAACATATTTCACACACACACACACACACACACACACACACACACACACACACACACACAACAGGTGCAGGTGTTATGACTTTTGACGGGAACCATTTATGTTCTCGTGGGAAAACTCCACCCATATTCAGTGGACACTCAACAGGGGAGGGGCAAAACATATAAAAGCTTCTCTGCATGGGAGTCCTACCAACATTACACTGTCAGGCAGACCTTTACAAAATGAGCAGCAGAAGCAAAAGGATGACAGTCCAGGAGGCTCTGGAAGCCATCTTTGATCATGACAGTGAAATAGAGGAGGATGTGTCTGAAGATGAAGACTATCTTGAGCTAAATTCTGATTCTAATGATTCTGATTTTGAACCAGATGAGGGAATAGCTATTCCTGTTCCTCCAAGCAAGACATTTATGTCAAAAATACATTGGTCTTCATCCCCAAATGTGCGTCAGGCAAAACTGTCTGCAGAAAACATAATAAAGACAGTGCCAGGGCCCACTAGGATGGCAGTGACTCGTGTGACTGACATCAAGTCAGCTTTTGAGCTGGTCATGCCAGATTCAATACAGAAAATCATTCTGGAAATGACTAATCTAGAAGGGAGGCGTGTTTTTGGGGAGAAGTGGAAGGAGCTGGACAAAACACATTTAGATGCGTATTTGGGGCTCCTCATCCTGGCTGGGGTCTATAAATCGAAGGATGAATCAACAGCCAGTCTGTGGGATGCAGAGACAGGGAGGCCGATATTTCGAGCCACAATGTCTCTGGAGACTTTTCGCATTTTCTCCAGAGTAATCCGATTTGATAATCGAGAGACAAGGGCTGGTAGACGGGAGAGAGACAAGCTGGCAGCTATTAGGACAGTGTGGGACAAGTGGGTAGAGCAACTTCCACTACTCTATAACCCAGGCCCTAATATCACAGTAGATGAAAGGCTGGTGGCATTCAGAGGTTGCTGCCCATTTAGGCAATATATGCCTTCCAAACCAGCTAAATATGGAATAAAAATCTGGGCAGCATGTGATGCAAACACCAGCTATGCATTGAACATGCAGGTTTACACTGGAAAGCCGGTTGGAGGAGCCCTGCAGAAGAATCAGGGCACAAGGGTCGTGCTTGACATGGCACAGGGTCTCAAGGGGCATAACATAACCTGCGAAAATTTTTTCACAAACTACAACTTGGGTCAGGAGCTTCTGAAGAGAAAGCTCACAATGGTCGGAACTATCCGAAAGAACAGGGCTGAACTCCCTGCTGAGCTGCTGGTAATCAAGAACAGGACCCCTCAATCTTCCATGTTTGCCTTCACAGACACCACAGCCCTAGTGTCTTACTGCCCCAAAAAGGGAAAAATTATTGTGCTCATGAGCACTCTGCACAAAAATGCTGAAATAAGCACAAGAGAGGACCAGAAACCAAACATTATCCTGGATTACAATGCCACCAAAGGGGGGGGTAGACAACTTGGACAAAGTAACAGGGTCCTACAGCACCAAACGAATGACTGCATGCTGGCCACTGGTCACCTTTTATAACATGATCGATGTATCGGCCTACAACGCATTTGTCATTTGGACTGAGATCTTTCCTGACTGGAATGTGTCAAAGCTGTACAAGAGGCGCATCTTTCTCGAGGAGCTGGGGAAGGCGCTTGTGACACTGCACATCCGACGGAGGGAGCACCTGCCAAGGACCCCAGCCGCTGCAGCCACGGTGAGGGAGATCCAGGAGAGGACTGCACTAAGTACACCAGTGCGTGAGGTAAGTAAGTGTTTGTGTGTATATATAAGTGTATGAGAGTGCGTTGTGTGTGTCTTGGGATCAGCAAAAAGACAGCATAGTAAAGTAATCATGGTCTTCTTGGTTCTAGGTTGCTGCTGAAGGGAAAAGAAAGAGGAAGAGGTGCCAGGTCTGCAGGCCATCTGATGATGTCAAGACAAGCATGACCTGTGCGAAATGTGGAAAATTCATTTGCACAAAGCACAGTGTGATGACATGTCACTCATGTGCTGTGTCGACGTAAAGACAGACAGACACACACACCTTGTTCATATTGTGTTATTTTGTTCATTAGTGGTTCACAAACAGTGCATTCAGGTTACTTTATTTGTACCCGTAGGTAGATTTGTTATGTAAAACAAAATTGAAATGTTATGTTTCAATGTTATGTTTTATATGTTGGTCTTTCAAAAGTAATAAAGTGGTGAAACATCAAAAAAAGTTTGAACATGTTTTTTTTTTTTTTAATGAAAAACGAGTGAATTATCCTAATTGAACCATTACCTATTAGAGGTAAGGAACACCAATGCACTAAATATTGATAGAATAGTTAGTAATGGAATTAGTAATGAAATATTAACAATGTTTGTTAGGATCTTTTTGGTTTCGGACATCTTTTGGATAATTAAACATGCACCAGGTCAAACTGACCCCGCAACACCATTGTTGTTCCTGACAAATGAACATAACAGGAGGGTTAAAGACGCACTCCGGTGGCTTATAAATCCCCTATCAAAACAAATCTACATTGTCTAAAATGGTATCTTATGCCCTTTTTTCTACAAAAAACTTTTATTGTCTTACAGGTTCATGTCAAAATCTTTTCTCCCCCCCCCCCATTCAAATCCCAGAATCGGTGACTAGATCCAACCCACAAACCACTGGGCGAATAGTGACTAGAGCAGGGGTGTCCAACCATGTGCCATGGAGAGCCAAGACCCTGCAGGTTTTACCTCCAACCAGTGTCTTCAACAGCAGATTTCTGTGAACTTCTTCCCACTGATTGCTGATAAGTGAAAACACCTGCTGAAGAGACTGGGTAGAAGAGAAAACCTGCAGGGTCTTGGCTCTCCATGGCACATGGTTGGACACCCCTGGACTAGAGCTTCATTAAACAGCATAAATCCTGTGATAAAAAGACTTACCGGTTAAAGGACAGGGCCAGTTGTATGCACGGTGGCCCAGGATACTGACTGAAACTGCATCAGTCCTTAAAAGCAGTTTAATGGTAAAACCCATCTTAATTTGGGTCATGTTTTCAAAGCAGCTTGCTAAAAAATGCTAACTAACCTGGAGGATAACTTCATTTAGGCCAGAGAGTCCTGACTGGCTCAACACTATTCACGTGCCAGCTTCCTGCATAGTTATGTCACCCAAAATGCTCCGTCTCAACTCACCTTTTCTCAGGGGGTGGGGCTTAAGTGAAACTTTACAGTGAAAGAACAGAGATAGGAGACATGTGAATGAGTTTGCTCTTGATATGTCTTGTAAGTCATAAAAAAAACATGTTACAGACATGTTAACAAGAAAAGAAACTCAATTTTTGGTGGAGTGTCACTTTAAAGGTGGATTCATACTACAATGTTTGGACCGACTTTTACTGACATTTTGGCAAACGTCTGGCTCTGCTGGCAAAAGTTAGTGCTTGCTGGTGTTTGTTGGCAAACTCTGGCAAAAGTTGTGTTCTTTGAAAATTTTCAGCCTGCTGAAAGTTTACCAACGGAAATAAACGTTGGTGAAGGCTGTGCTCACTTTGTAAAAGTTCCTGAGTGCTGAGCTAAGTTATGCACAGTTTACCTAAGTCAGCCTAAGTTGAAACTGGGTTCACTCTATAGCGTTTGGACTGACTTTTACATACGTTTTGAAAAATCATAGAAATACTCAGCCCAGGTCAGCTGATATCAGCGTCCGGTGACGCTCATATAAAGGTCATCGTTTGTGGAAGTTCCCTGCAATTCTGGACCTGCTTCTGGAGTGAACACATCTCCCCTGGGCACACGTTTCACTATTTATTTTCATTTTATATTCCTATGTAGTTACTTCTGCATACCCTTTTCCCCTGTTCATTCATTCATTCATCTAAAAAAATAATAAAATAATGCTATAGACTCCAACACTAAGTCCGCAATTAAAATGTGGATGTGGATGGAATAAAAAAAACTTTTAATGAATCATCATATAACTAAAATGACAGGTGATTATATTTTGACTGTTACACCTCTCTCCATTAAATGTCACTTACTTTTTGACACCACATCAGTGCTGTTTGATTCCCACAATGGAAGTGAACCAATAAATCCCGGAGAATGATTATGCCTGGAGCAGAAAATTAAGAACAGTTAAACTTCTCAATGAGGAGATTTTTTTTTTTTTTGGGGGGGGGGGGGCTGCCACATTTTTGGGAGATTATATACACATATATGCAGCAGGCAGAGAGTAGACAGACTAACTGAAAATTTCACGAAAAACCTTTATTCCACAGAGCAAGAATTTTATTTTTTTTTCAGACAGGAAAAAAAAAAAAAAACGGCGCTGTTTCCAAGGCAACCAGTAATCTGTACTGGCAAAACACACGTTTGAGCAATAGCACAGCCTAATGGTAGAAAAAACACTGCAAAGATACGAAACCACCCACCAAACCACACCCATCACCAGCAAACAAACCCACAAATATCCATAATATATATATGATAGAATAATTCTGTATTCTTTATCTTTTTTCCAACAATCCCATACATTAAAAAAAGCATGTCATACACACCATGTTATCACCAAACAAATACTCTACATTGTCCTCTTACATATATATTTTCTTTTTTTTTAACTTCCCCTTCTTGCTATTTCTCTTTTGGTCCTGCATGTCTGAAGTGAGTTTTGATCTAAAAACATCTGTTTTCATCAGCATTTCAGTCAACATTTGCCAGTGGAGCTTAATTTAGGCTGACTTAGGCAAACTCTGCATAACTGAGCACTGGGGTGCTCAGGAATTATTACAGATTGAGCACAACTTTCACCAACGTTTATTTCCAAATGTCAGCAAATTTTCAACATGCTGAAAATTCTCAACGAATACAACTTAATATAGAATTGGTGTGTGACTTTGCAAAAACGATGTCAGCCACTGTAGTATTCTCTGGGCCCCTCCCCAATCTGACCAGTGATGACATGTTTAGTCGCTCGTCATCCTTGAACCGCTGGCTGTATGTGTGGTGTCCTAAAAATGACGTGGGCTACATTGACAATTGGAGCTCTTTTTGGGGAAAACCTGGTCTTATGAGACGAGACAGCATTCATCCCACTTTGGATGGTGCTTCTCATTTATCTAACAATCTGGCATCTTTTTTATCCAAATTTCCAAAACCATGACTACTCAGAGTTGGGACCAGGAAGCAAAGTCTCAGTCTTACACGCCTCTCTGCAGCTCCTCTTCATCCGCCACCCCTCAGCTTAGCCCCTGTCTTCCCCATCAGAGAATCGTTGTCTGCTCCCTCCAAAGTGAATAAAAATATAATGTATAAGCATCCCAAAGTGATAAAGCAAAATATTGGTAAAACTCAAATTAAACATAAAGCCTCTAAATTGAATGATTTGGCCTCTGTTCCTCCTCATAATTTAAAAATTAAATGTGGTTTGTTAAATATTAGGTCTCTAACTCCCAAGTCTCTGTTAGTCCATGATCTGTTAATTGATCATCAGATTGATTTAATTTCCCTTACAGAGACTTGGTTAGGACAAGAGGATTATGTTGGTTTAAATGAATCAACCCCCTCTGGTTATTTAAACTGTCAAAATCCCAGAAGTTCTGATCGGGGAGGAGGAGTAGCAACAATTTACCATTCCAAATTACTAGTTAATGTAAAGCAAAAAACATGTTATAATTCCTTTGAGGGCCTGGTCCTCAGTATTGGGCACTTTAGCAATTTCAGGTTAAACCCAATTTTATTTGCCATTGTTTATCGTCCCCCATCAACCTATTCAGAATTTTTATCCGAATTTGCTGATTTCTTAGCTGATTTAGTGTTGAAATCTGATAGAATAATTATAGTAGGGGACTTTAATATACATGTGGATGTAGATAGTGACTGCCTTAATGTGGCTTTTAATTCAATATTAGACTCGATTGGGTTTTCTCAGAAAGTAGGAAATTCTACTCATTACCTCCACCATACATTGGACCTTGTTCTGACATATGGCATAGAAATAGAAAATCTTGTAGTGTCTCCTCATAACCCTGTACTGTCAGACCATTGTCTGTTAACCTTTGATTTTACTATTTCTGACTATTTGGCTCCTAAAGAAAAATATTATCACAGTAGATGCCTCTCAGATGATGCTGTTTCCAAATTTATGCAGATTGTTTCCTCTATGCCATGTGTCAACACAACGGAAATAAGCTATAGACAGCTTGCTTCTTCTGTAATTGATAACATGGTGGATAGTGTTTCAGCTTCTCTGCATCAGGCTCTAGACTTGGTGGCCCCCTTAAAAAAGAAAAAGTCTAATCAGAGATTTTTAACTCCTTGGTTCAACACAGAAACTCGTAGCTTAAAACAGAAGACTCGTCAATTAGAAAGAAAATGGCGCTCTACTAATTTAGATGAAATCTATTTAGCTTGGAGAAATCATCTTTTAATTTATAAAAAATCTCTTAGAAAAGCTAGAACGAGTTATTACTCTGCATTAATAGAAGAGAACAAAAATAATCCCAGGTTTCTTTTCAGTACTCTAGCCAGGTTGACAAAGAGTCAGGACTCTGTCAATCCTAGCATCCCCTTAGAGCTTACTAGTCAGGACTTTATGAACTTTTTCAATAATAAAATTTCATCCATCAGAGATAAAATCAATCAGCTTCTTCCCACAGTTAACTTAAATACTGTAACTACTACAACTCCTTCTATTGATGTCTGTCTTGATGAGTTTACTCCAATCGACCTTTGTGAGTTAGACAAAGTAGTTTCCTCATCCAAACCTTCAACTTGTCTTTTAGATCCTATTCCTACCAGGTTATTTAAAGAAGTCTTCCCACTTATTGGTAGCTTTATTCTTCATATAATCAATTCTTCATTAACTTTAGGCCATGTACCGCAGGCTTTTAAAACGGCTGTAATTACACCCTTACTCAAAAAGCCAACGCTAGATCCAGGAGCTTTAGCTAACTATAGACCAATCTCTAATCTCCCTTTCATTTCAAAAATCTTAGAAAGAGTTGTTGCTACGCAATTATTTGACCACCTGCAGGGAAATGGTTTACTTGAAGAGTTTCAATCTGGGTTTAGAATCCATCATAGTACTGAAACAGCCTTAGCGAAGGTCACTAACGACCTCCTCATTGCATCTGATAATGGACTAGTTTCTGTACTTGTCCTTTTAGATCTTAGTGCAGCTTTTGATACTATTGATCATAATATTCTACTTGATAGATTAGAACACTATGTTGGACTTAATGGAACTTCGTTGCAGTGGTTTAGATCTTATTTATCTGATAGGTTCCAGTTTGTTCATGTAAATGATGAGTTTTCTTTCAGCTCAAAGCTTAGTCATGGAGTTCCACAGGGATCTGTGCTAGGCCCTACTCTTTTTAGTTTATATATGCTTCCGTTAGGCAACATTATTAGAAAGCACTGTATACATTTTCATTGTTATGCAGATGACACACAATTATACCTGTCAATGAAGCCAGATGATACTAATCAATTAGCCAAGTTAGAAGCCTGTTTTAAGGAAATCAAAGCTTGGATGACTTGTAATTTCCTGCTATTAAATTCAGATAAGACTGAAGTCATTCTTGTTGGTCCAAAAAACCTTAGAAATTCCTTTCCAAATCAAACTTTCAGTTTGGACGCAGTTACTCTTTCTCTTAATAGCTCTGTGAGGAACCTTGGAGTTATTTTTGATCAGGATTTGTCCTTCAATTCACATATTAAATTTGTTTCTAAGACTGCCTTCTATCATTTGCGTAATATTGCCAAGATTAGGAGCATCTTGTCTCAGAGTGATGCTGAGAAGCTGATCCACGCTTTTGTTAGCTCGAGATTAGATTATTGTAATTCTTTATTATCAGGCTGTCCTAAAACATCTTTAAAAAGTCTTCAGCTGATCCAAAATGCTGCAGCAAGAGTTTTAACAGGTACTAGAAAGAGAGATCATATCTCTCCGGTTCTGGCCTCCCTTCATTGGCTTCCCATAGAGTTTAGAATTAAGTTTAAAATCCTTCTTCTCACTTACAAAGCTCTAAACAATCAGGCTCCTTTTATTTAAAAGATCTGATACTACCGTATTATCCTAACAGAGCACTACGCTCTCAAAATGCAGGATTACTTGTAATACCTAGAATCTCCAAAAGTACAATGGGAGGCAGAGCCTTCAGTTATCAAGCTCCTCTCCTGTGGAATCAGCTGCCAATCTGGATTCGGGAGTCAGACTCGATCTCTGTTTTTAAGAATAGGGCTAAAACCTACCTTTTTGATATAGCCTACAATTAGGGAGGGATCATGTGTTTCTGAACCCTCCCTTAGTTATGCTGCTAATAGGTTTAGTCAGCCGGGGGACCTCCAGTAATGCACTGGGCCTCACTCCTTTCCTCACTCTCTATGAAATATTTTTTTTTTTGCTGGTCATTAACATTTGTTTGCTCTCTCCCATAGATTGAGTCCCCATCGTGCTGTTTGCTCTCTACATGTCTGTTCTTTTCTTCTTCTCTATCCCCTCACCCCCCAGCCAGTCGCAGCAGATGACTGCCCCTCCCTGAGCCTGGTTCTGCTGGAGGTTTCTTCCTGTTAAAAGGGAGTTTTTCCTCTCCACCGTCGCCAAGTGCTTGCTCACAGGGGATCGCCTGATTGCTGGGGTCTTTCTGCAACTGTGGGGGTCCCCCCTACAGTTGATAGTGCTATGAGATGACTGTTGTTGTGAAATGGTGCTATATAAATAAAGTTGAATTGAATTGAATTGAACTTCCGCCAGTGTTTGCCAACAAACACCAACTTTTATCAACTTTTGCCAGCAGAGCCAGACATTTGCCAAGACATTAGTAAAAGTTGGTCCAAACATTGTAGTGTGAATCCACACAAAAAAGCAGGTGCAGGATGGTAGGATGCCTCCACAAACGCTGATCTTTATATGAGCGTCGTCTGACGCAGATGTCAGCTGAACTTCGCTGAGTATTCCTTTGCTTAAGTTAACATAAGTTGGCAACTGCTATACATACGCTAGCCTAAGTTGGAAAAAGTTTGACAATGCTGAATGCAACGCTGGCAAATGCTAGCAAAAGCTTGTAAAAGTTTGTCAAAGTTCGTAAAAGTTGGTGTGCGCTCACAAACGTAATTTCATCAATGTTTGGACTGATTTCTCTGATTTTTCAAAACGTCACTAAAAGTCAGTCCAAACGTTATAGTGTGAACCCAGCTTACGTATATGTACTCAAATAACTTTTTCACAAAATTGTACTTTTCTGACTAGCATAGCCATTTCCTCCATAGGTATAGTACACATACACTATGGGCACCCAGAAGCTGAGGGGAGGCTCCAAGCAACAAGGTCAGTCTCAGTATCATAGTGTTAAGTGCTCTAGTCATTGACTTAGTAATATACTGTATCTAAACTGGGACGGTGTTCGTCTCAAAAAGTGGATCAACAAATGGGGGTCTCGCTCCATAGCATTTATAGCCATGGTGACAAAGATGAAAGTTGCAAATATCCCAACATAAACAGCTTTGACAAAGCACAGAAGTAGCACTCAATTAACTGACAGTCTAACTTGTCTCTAAGCCTTTTTCCTGAGGAAAGCATTTAACATTTCCCATCAGCCCATGCAGCTGCATAGACCCAGAAGGCTACAATATTTTTGAGAGAATTAAAAGTACCCATCTTCATTTGTATCAGCTACGCTCCTCATATGTTTCGTGAAGCACTTAAATTTTTAATCTAAAGTTAAAAAAAATAAACTGCAGTGATAAGGAAGCTGTGTGAGGTTAATTAATTGACTATATGCACAGAGCTTTGGTGAAGTGGAATGACATAAGGGGTCACTTCTTGAAATAACCATTAAATGGTTACCAACAATGTGCCAATGGAGAATTCAGATCCTATGTTTTCTCCCTCTGTATAAACATGCTTCTCTGTCTTCTACATATTTCTAAGCCCTTTTATTCAGTATTTCTAACATGAGAAATGTCCATTGAAACAAATGAGAGAATTAAAAGAAGACAAACCATCATGGAATATAGCAAAAGTTTCAGAAAAGATTTTTACAGCAAGGCTAAGCTCCCGTTGCCAAGACACAGCTCTCATACAGGTTTATGTTCCAACCACTGATGCTACGGAAGAAGAGAAAGAGGACTTATACAACCTACTTCAAAGTACATTGGGAAAATAGAAGAAACGTGACATTGCAGTCGTCCTTGGGGACTTTAATGCCAAGGTAGGAAAAGTTCCCAGTAGGCTGTGTCTAAAATCTGGACCAAGTACCAACAAAATGGGAAGACTGTAAAAGGGAAGCATACTGGTAGACCAAGGAAGACATCAGTGCACCAAGATAGAAAACTTAAAGCAATATGTCTTGAAAACAGAAAATGTACGACCAAGCAAATGAGGAACAAATGGGTGGAAATTGGCTCAGTGGGCCTCATTCATGAAACGTGATCAGCATGAATTTGTTCGTAAACTGTAAAGGGAACTTTATGAATGTTTTGGCATTCATCAAAATGTTAGTAGCTCTGAACTTTTCATAACTATAAACAAAATCAACTCTTGCCTCCGACAGCTCGTAGAGCATGTGCAAATCTTGAAATGTTGCTTGTCTTTATCACAAATTTCAGCTTTAAGAAGAAGCCATCTCTATTGTCATTCAGTCCATCATGTACAGTACAACAAAATTACATTTCTCCTATCTACAATATTAATCACATGTAGAATAAGAGGGGTTGCTGTCATGCAAGGTGCTACCACGAACAACTACTCTTTCCCCCATTCCATTACACTGGCCACCAAGCTAGAAGACAGGAAGTACCATTTTTATATGGTCTTTGGTATGACCCAGCCAGGACTTGAACCCCCAACCTCCTGGTTGTAGGGCAGATGCGCTATCAACTAGGCCACCTTCGACTGTTCTGTGGCTTGTTCACAATATGCAAATGACTTCAATTAAAAGGCAAGTCTTAGTTTAAATTATGGACTGAGTCACTTTGTGTGCTGGATCTTCTATATACAGTACACTTTTGACCAAAATCTTAAGACCGGTGGAAAACATTGCATATATTCACATTTCGTACATGCGGATCATAACCAGGTTGTAAGTAGAGCTTCAAAATGCAATCAAGATGAAACAGGAGCAAGAGACAAAAATAAAGAGTAGGCAATTTATCGAAAACTGCATTTAAACTCAAGCAAGCTGTTCATCAACTGATCAAAAGTTTAAGACCATAGCCTCTAAATGGCAGAATCTGAGCAAAAATCTGGCTTTCATGTCATTTTCTGTCAGGCATTCACACTGTCATGACCTCCTGATTGCAAAGGCAAAAAGGCTTTCCGTCTTTGAATGTGGCAGGATTGTTGAGCTGCACAAGTAAGGCCTCCTGCAACATACCATTGCTGCCGAAGTTGGACACAGTAACAGCCATTTTAAATTTCTTAAAAGATCCTGAGAGTTATGAGCAGGGCTTGACATTAACACCCGCCAACCCGCCAATGGCGTGTAGATTTCAGCAGTGGCCGGTTAGGCAGCCACTCGCACTAGCCACTTTGGCGGGTTGTAGCTTTCTCAGACTGCATCAAAAATAATAAACTCATTTTAAAATATAGTAATGTGAGACTACAAAACTACAACTCACAATTTAATTAACGATAAAAAAAAAAAAACACACTTTCATTGAGTCAGAAAACATCCAACCATCACTGTCACCTATTCTGACAGCAGGGCTGAAATAAATGACAGGGGCTGGGGAGGTGCTTTCAGCATGATCTGAGCGCACAGTAGGAGGAGGAGGAGGAGGAGAAATGGTCATAGACAGCTTGATGCATCCAAGCTGAAATTATTATTATAATAATAATAATAATAATAATCTCTGATTATTAATCATTTGCAAGCCCATGTGATTCTGCTTTGCTGTGTGCTCACTTCATCCTATCTGTGTGAGTCTGGAGTCTGGAGCTGAGAGAAAAATCAGGTGAATAATTTCACTCTTTTTGCTTTTCATCTTCTTTTTTTTCTCTGTCCAAGGTACTGGTCTAGTAAAAAAAAATCCTTTAAGATTACTGCTTGCAGCAGTGGCATAAACGGTCTCATTCTGCAGCAGGAGAAGCATACAGTATATGCGGCAGGATGAAGCCAGTGTGGAGTGTGTAGCTCATGTTTGGCACTGCTGTTAGAGCGATATCATTAACTGGTGTAGATGCTTACTTAGAATGATTTTGAAAACTATAATTTTATAGTTATCATTGCAGGGTTTCCTCTGGTAACATTTCTCCGTGGTGGCCCGCATCGCCAGAAATCGTACTGCCACGCCAAGCCGATATGATTTTATTAATAAAAATATATGAAGCAATGACTTTCCGATATTGTGATATTAGGAGAGCGGCTCCCGGCCGTGTAGTCACTTCGCAACTATAACTGCCTAAACAGATCATTCTGTACATGAATACATATTGTGGTGAAGTCCGCTACAGTTCCCTATTATATACCTGGCAGGTAAAGATGACCGAAATTCACGAAGTCAATGACTTTAATCTGTCAGCAGCCTTCAGATAAACTAAACGTGCCAACATTTGATTTCAAAATAAGGGAGGTTTTTCCTGCTGTGTGGTTGGTGAGATTTCTAAAAAAAAAAAAAAAAAAAAAAAAAAAAAAAACTATAACTATAAAGAAATATTATAACAGAAATAACAACATTGTTGGTCATTTAAGTTAATTTATTTCATTACATACATTTTTATTAGTATTTTTTTCTCCGTAATCAGAGTTAAATTATTGTTCTGTTCTAACTGCAAAATTATGGTCAAAAATGTAAATTGTTATAAGGAAAAAGTAAAAAATAAATTACCACAGTCTGTTTCAAATTTATCTAAAAAAAAAAACAACAGTAATTTTATTTTAAAAAAACAGGTAAAAATTAGTCATAAAATAATCCACACATTCATAATAAAGTTTCAAATGTACAAGAAAAGTCAATTTTACAAGAGGAAATTACAAATTTGAGGAATATGGTTTAAACTTTAGATTTACAGAGAAAAGTAGAAAACTATAAGAAAATTGTTAAAAAATTTTAGAGAAAAACCTCAAACCTTCAAGACTGAAGTCATTACTCAAGTTTTTTAAGTGGGTGCTCTTTGTACCCTTAACTCAAATAGAAATTTTTGACTGCCTACTTTTAATTATTAATTTCAAAGCACTAATTTTACATGAGTAGAATTTCTGGTTACTATACCCACCTGATCATATAATTTAAGTATGCATGAGTAGATTACTATTATGAATGTTTCTTTCCCTTCCCTACTCTCTCAATGGAAAAAAAAAAAGAAACACTAGAATAAAAATACAAAAAATACACATATTTTTGTCATTTATGTAAACCATGACAAAAAAATCCTGCAGGACAAAACATGACACTTGATATTTTCTAACCTGTTTGTATACCACCATAGACAGAGAGAGAACCTGAATTAGACAGAGCTGAGAGAGGGCAAGATGAGACAGAAGAGAGGAGCCAATGAGAGGGAAGTGTTCTGGCAGAGGAAGGATAACACCACTAAAAAGTCGAAACACAGGATGTCTGGGTGGGACCCCAACTGGCCCAATATTCAAGCCTTGGTTGTGTAATACTTCAAATGGTAAGTTCCATATGCAACGTTAGGGTGTAAAATTTTAAAAAGAAATAAATAGTATAAAATTAATATATTCCGGTATGTTTACCCCACCCCCCGCCCCCCGGAGAAAAATATGTTGCCACCGCACCAAGGTCTTTAAGCCAGAGGAAACATTGCATTATCTGTCATAAACTCTCCGTGTGCTTCTCAACAGCGCATGGAGGAGGAGAAAAGGACGAATGGATTTAAACCCTGGGTTACACCAAACACACATTTATTAACACAAAAGTAAACATACAGACACGACTTCCGGTTATGGCGGCCACGTAGGAAGACGTGTTTCACACTGCTCTGCTCCTAAAAATAAAAAGTTTGCTTAAACTCTCTTAATTGGAACAAAAACCCATCCCAGCGCTTAGGCGCGGATATGGTAAAGACCAAGGCTGGGAAATCAGGTGGCGGAAAAAGTAATTCGACAAAACAACCCAAGCTAACAGACTTCCACGCTCGAGGCGAAGCACAAAAAACTCCAGAGACTATGGCGGAGGATGGAGCCAGCGGTGGAGCGGGAGCTGCTGGGGAGGGGACAAACGCAGTGCTCACTGCCATCAACTCTATGAGAGCAGAGTTTTCATCTAAATTTGATGGGATTATAGCAGCGATAGAAGGTATGAGAAAGGAAAATAAGCGACTGTATGGAACGAGTATCGCAGGCGGAGCTCCAAATTTCAAGCGCTGAAGATGACGTCACCAGCCTACAATCAAAGGTGCAAACATTGGAATTAAAATGGAAACGTCTGGAAGATAACATCCTGGACTTAGAGTCCCGTTCGCGACGGAATAATTTGAGGCTGGTGGGCCTCCCGGAGGGAGCGGAGGGACGGGACTCATGTTCCTTTTTGGAAAAGTGGATTCCAGAAGTGCTGAACAACGCGGACCTGCAGTCATCGGTCGTCTTAGAGAGCGCTCACCGAATCGGCCCACCGAGAGATAAAAAGACACCACCGAGGACGCTGATTATGAAGTTCCTCAACTACAGAGACAAGATGATGGTCACCAACGCGGCGCGAGCTAAAGGGGAAATCAAATACCAGGATCAACAGGTGCGGTTCTACCCAGATTTGGCCACAGGAATTCAACAATTAAGGAGGCAGTTCGACCCCGCCCGCAAAGAGCTGCGCAACCTCGGGATTCGTCACGGAGTAATTCATCCGGCAAGACTGCTGGTCACATATAAGGGGAGAATGCACACCTTCAAGACCCCTTAAGAGGCGCAGGAGCTCATTAAGCAGATCCAAGAAGAGACTGGTGGGAGCTAAGCATGAACATGACAAAGGTAGAACTTTTAACCATTTGTACAGGCATCTGATTGATCTGAAATATATAACATGTCTACAAAATACAGACTGTATTAAAAAAAAAGCTATGATGTACAAAGTTGCTATAAAACTTTGAAGTTATGTAGAAAAAACTACAGAAGAGAGTTAATGTCATAAAAATAGTAGTAGAGTCAGAGTGATTGAGAGGAGAAAGAGAGAGTGGTTTGACTGATCCTCGCAGGTGTGGAACAGTCATTAGCTATAACGGGAGACAGAATTTTTTTTTTTTTTTTGATTTTGGGGGATTACCACGAATGTGGAGAAGGGGAATTTGGTTTTGTTTTTGTTTGGTTACTAGGATGAATGTTCTATCATCCATGTTTTGGGTTTTTTTGTTTGTTTTTTATTTAAGTTTTTGTAAAGGGTTGCGTTGTTTACATTTTCATCACATGTTCCCTTATTTTTTGTTATTTGACAACATTGGAAGAATAATTATTACAACACCCTTTTTTTAAGTGAAAGAAAAAGTGAAATTAAAGAGAACAGAAAACAAACAAACAGACAGACAAACAAACAAAAAACAAACAAACAAACAAAAAACAAAAAATAAATAAATAAAAATAAAAGAGCATCTGAGTAGCGTTGGAACAAAGAGCGGTGCCATTATTGAAATGGTATTTGTCAAAGATTAGATCTAATGGAAGACACATATGCGATCCAGGGTTGCCAAAAGTTCAAGGACCCATTCATGTCCTGTCTCAATGCGAATGTCAACTTTTCCATCGAGTAAATGTCTTGAATCACGTTAATCCAATCTTCAGGTGTAGGACAGTCCTTCAACATCCATTTTTTAGTTAGAGCTTTTTTACTTGCCAATATTAAAACAGTGAATAAGTATTTTTCTCCTCGTCTTTCCAGTGAATCCGGTAGTAAACCCAAATACAAAGTTACAAAAGAAAAGGGAACTGTTATTTTGAATATTTTCCCCAATATTGTCTGTACATTGGTCCAATATTGATGGATAACTGGGCATGACCAAAACACATGAAAATGATTTGCAGTCTCTTCACCACACAAGCGCCAACAATTCAACCCCTTATCATCCATGTTTTTGTTTCTCTGTATGAGCATGTTCATATTGCAAGGTAATCTCAAACTCCTTATTGATCATAGATCAAAGCGTTAATCTTAATTTAACTTCATGGAATTGCAGAGGTCTACAAAATCTAAAAAAACTTAAACAAGTTATGAATAAAATAAAAGATATAGATTCAAAAATTGTATTTTTACAAGAAACTCATCTAATAGAGGAGGATGTAAAAAGAATTAGGAGAAGATGGCAAGGAAATGTGTTCACCTCATCATTTTCATCCCGAGCCAGGGGAGTTATGACTCTCATACATAAAACAGTCCCATTTCAAGTGAAAAATGTAATTGGAGACAAATTTGGAAGATATCTAATCATCCAAGGATCTTTGTTATTAGAAAATATAAATCTGGTGAACTTATACGGCCCCAATATTGATGATCAAAACTTCTTTGTCAATTTATTCCTTATTTTATCATCACTTACAGGGCAACACATAATAGCAGGGGATTTTAATTGTACATTGAATCCCAGTATAGATAGGTCAACAGGACTGGACTGTACGCACAATGGATGCAAGATGACCATTAATCATTTTATGAAAGAATTGAGATTGCTAGATATATGGAGAGAAATGAAACCACAAGTCAAAGCCTATTCTTGTTATTTTAATACCTATAAGACATTCTCACGTATTGACTACTTTTTGATCTCTGCAGAATTAAGGTCCAAGAATCAAAACTGTTTCTATGATAACATTGTGATCGCTGATCATGCACCCTGCTGTCTAATATATGTAGATAAGAAATTGACAAAGGATCCAGGTAGGTGGCATTTTCAGCATAAATGGCTTCAGGATGAGGAATTTGTTAAGTACATAGAAAAACAGATAGATGAGTTCTTTGATATTAATACTACACAAACAACGGCATGTATAAAGTGGGAGGCTTTCAAAGCTTTTATTAGGGGGCATATTATTAGTTATACAGGTTCAAAATCTAAGAAGACCCGAGAGGAGAGAGTCCAATTGGAACGTAAAATAAAAATTCTTCAAGAAAAGGTGTATGCAGGAAGTAACCCACAGTTAGAGAATGAATTACTGATTCTGAGAGCTGAATATGAAAAAAAAAATTAGTGAATAGAGCTGCCTCAAGTCTTCTAAGATTGAAGCAAACTTTTTATGAACAAGGTGAAAAATCAGGAAAATTATTGGCATGGCAGATTAAACAATTAGAATCTAAAATTCAAATTACCAGTATTACAAGTAACTGACAGGTAGTTATAGATCCTTTAGAAATTAATAGTGCCTTTAGAGATTACTATGAAAAACTATATGATGCAAAAAATGAAACTGACTTAACAAAACTAAATGGGTTTTTGGGTGGATTATCTATACCGTGTATTCCAAATGAAAATAGGGAGATACTGGAGTCTAAAATTAGTCAAGAAGAAGTTGGGCAAGCCATTGATAATATGAAATCAGGGAAAAGAGCAGGACCAGATGGTCTTCCAGTTGACCTCTATAAAAAATTTAAGAATAAATTAATAAAACCACTTTTGGAAATGGTTTTAGAAGCATTTCAAAATGGTAATTTACCACCATACATGAATAATGCTTTAATTATACTGTTGCCAAAACCAGGTAAACCCCCTAATAAATGTGAAAACATGAGACCAATAAGCCTATTAAATGCTGATCTTAAGATAATCTGTAAAATTTTAGCAAAACGACTACAAGAAATATTACCAAATATTATTAACCGAGATCAGAATGGCTTTATAATGGGAAGACAAGGCTTCCATAATGTAAGAAGACTATTTAATATTATTTATTCCGATAAAGAAGCACCGGATACAGCTCTCTTATCATTGGATGCCGAAAAGGCCTTTGATAGGGTCGAATGGCCCTATCTTTTTGAAGTCCTACAAAGGTTTGGACTTGGAAATAATTTCATAAAATGGGTCCAGATAATATACAATAATGCTACAGCAGAAATCCTAACAAACAGCAATATCTCAAAATCAATAAAAATCAACAGAGGATGTCGACAAGGCTGTCCACTTTCACCTTTGTTGTTTACTATGGCAATTGAACCTTTAGCGATGGCAGTACGTTTACATCCACAAATATATGGAATTAAAGTAGGACCAACAGAACATAAAATCTCCCTGTATGCCGATGACATAATTTTGTTTATGTTGAATTTTAAAAAATCAATTCCGACCTTGTTAAATTTAATAAAGAACTTGGGGGAAATATCAGGATATAAAATAAATAAAACAAAATTTTCAATATTAATGCTAAATGAGACCCAGAGAAATCACCCAACTCCTGAGGTAAATCAATTCAATGTTGTAAATCAGTTTAAATATTTAGAAATTCAAATTTTGCCTAAGCTAGAATCAGTCGCCAGTGCCAACTATGAAACCTTAATGACAGATATTAATGAGTTACTTCAGAGATGGATGTCACTACCAATGTCGATGATCGGGAGAATTAATATACTTAAAATTAATATCTTACCAAAAATACTTTATTTATTTCAAAACATTCCTTTACCACTACCTTCAGATCTATTCTCAAGAATTAAAAAAAAAGTTAGTGGAATTTATATGGAACAATAGGAAGGCTAGATTACGTTTGTCCTTACTATATTTACCATTTGATCGTGGAGGTCTGAAATGTCCAAACTTTATGTTGTATTACTGGTCAGCACAACTGAGGTCTATGACATATTATTTTTCATCAAATGATCTTCCTCACTGGACTGAAATGGAATCATACAATTTACCTTTACCTCTTCCCTTATTCATATACTCAGACTCGGCTAAAAAATTACAGAAACAAGTTAAAAATCCAATTGTAAAGCACATGATCAAAATATGGTGTGAAACCAAAAAATATTTAAAAGAACCACACTCACTGTCACAATTTAGCCCAATATGGGGTAATCAATATTTTACACCAGGGAGAGCAGATACTGTATTTAAAGTATGGAATTTAAAAGGAATTCAAAAGATTCAAGATTTATATTTGTCACGTTCAGATAGCATAATGTCTTTTGAAGAACTGAGGATTAAATTCAACCTTAATAGAACACATTTTTTTAAATATCGTCAGCTTAGAAATTTTATTCGATCAAATCAAAATAATGCTCTCACCCGACCTACTTATTCATCCTTGGAAAAAATTTTGACTAAAGATAGTAAGAGAAAGGGTATTATTTCAGTTTTATAACTCACTGACACTATACTCAAGTGAAAACTCACAGAAAAGACTGAATTATTGGAAAGAAGACCTGCAAATTGAAATTTCAGAGGAACAATGGGAAATGGCTTGTGTAGAAGCTCAAACCAAATCAATAAATGTACGTCTTAAACTGATACATTTTAAATGGTTAATGCAGATGTATGTTACACCAGTGGAATTAAATAGATATAACAAAAACATACCAGATACATGCACAAAATGTATGGAAAGTAAAGGAACCCTATTTCATTGTTTATGGGAATGTAGAAAAATCAGAATGTTTTAGGAAGAGGTGAGGGTAACAATTGAAAAAATAATTTCAAAACAATTCACATTGAGCCCTAAACTGTTTTTGTTGGGTCTGTATCCAGAAAAACATAACTTTAATAAGAGTGAAAGAGCATTCATAGACCTCAGTTTGCTTAATGCCAAAAAAGTATTGCACTACTGTGGAAAAAGACTCATAGACCAGATGTGACTCAGTGGTTAAGACAGATGTTAACAAACCTTCCACTAGAAAAAATAACATACATACTGAAATCAAAGGAAAAAGTGTTTGAGAATATATGGAGACCTTTCATTGATTATGTAAAGAAATTAAACATAACTTCTGAAGAAGAAGGTGAATGATATGTGTGGACCTTGTAAATGAGGAGCATTGTTGTTGATTTTCTTTTGTTAATGGTTGTTGTTGTTTTTAATATATTTTTTTGTTGTTGTTAGTGTTTTTTTTTTAAATTTTAAATTACTTTAGTGTTAGTGTTTGACTGTCTGTGCCATGTGTGTAAAAAAAAGGTTCAATAAAAAATATTGTGGAAAAAAAAAACATACAGACACAAGACAGCTCGGATGCATAAAGAGTTCTCTAGGACGTCCAACACACACACTGGAGGATTACACTGGGCGAAGGGTAAAGCGTTGCCGCACGGCGGTGAAAAGAACACAAGAAGTTACTCACAGTGCGGGGGCAGTCTGAATAGTCACAGCGATGGCAACGAGCAAACACAGAACAGTCCTTAGTGAAGTGACGGTTAGACAGGGAGAACAACCATCCAACACGTACAATGATCCAGCAGCGTTTGTCCAGCAAAGAGCTGCTTATGAACAAACGCCGCTGGTGTGGCAAATTGAGAACACCTGGGCGAGGTGTGGAAAGGATGATTAATAGGGCTGGAAACAGCTGATGGAGTCAGAGGGAGAGCGAGGGGGCGTGGCTGGACCGACAGACTGTCAGCAGCGTGAGAGAAAGTAGGTCACCATGCTGACTAACAGCTGCCGGTCAGGCAGTGGCTAAGGATATGGAAACACACTAAGTGCACATAGACAGAGGAGCCAAAACCCACAGAGAGATCAGGGCCGAGCGGTGGAAAACCAAGCCGGCTCGGCTCATGACAGGGCCCCCCCCCTCTAAGGGGTGGAATCCCAGACACCCAGGGTAACATCAAGAAGACCCCCCCCCCCCCAACAGTTGCAACAACAACAAACAACACTAACCCGGGTGGGCGAAAGGGGAAACAGGAAGGAGGGAACACAATGCCCCACCCAGGGCCCACAATTATCCCCCCCAAGTCCACGGTCGTTGGGGCTCAGGAGGCCGCCCGGAGTCCCAGGCCCCGCAGAAGGTCCGGTGGATGCCGTCCGGCGGCCTGCTGGAAAACGTGGGCCACCTGACCCGGGGAGTCCATTCTTCCGGCAGCCGGCCAATGGTGCTCAGCCACCAGGACTGAAGGGGTGAAGCAGGAGGCGGCCTGCCCACCGGAAGGCTGACTGGTGGGCAACCGGACCGGGGAGTGGCTAAGGATATGGAAATACACAGAGTGCACATAGATAGAAGAGCCAAAACCCACAGAGAGATCAGGGCCAAGCCAGGGAAACCAAGCCGGCTCGGCTCATGACATTATCGTGTTTGGTGTGGATAGCCCTTTACCCTCTAAATATGTGTTTTTTAAGGGCTGGTTCAGAGTGTCAAACATATGGCCCGTGGGCCAAAACCTGTTCGCCAGTGCGTCCAATTTTTTTCTCTGTGAATTTATACCTTGCTTTCTAGTAAATTTGTGACTTTTTCTACTGATTAGAATTGTTCATGTAAATCTGAGACATTTTTCTCCTTAAGGTGAGACTTTTTTCCTCATCAGTTTTGTATTCTTTCTCTTCTTTTTTGTAGTGAAAACAGGTAGTGTCCATTTAGGTTAAATCTATCAGCAACTACTAATGACGTAGTGCAGCCTGAAGGGGTGTCCCAATTCATAGGGGTAATTTTCAGCCCTCAAGGGCCATAGGGTAAGGGTAAGTGAAGGGGAAGGGGAAGGAGTCGGGGTACAAATGAGAATTGGGATGGCCCCCAAATCTACCTGCACTTCACTCTCACATTGCAAATATTTTTTCTCTACCCTTTTACAGTATTTATTGCTGTTCATAAATAATCATGATTCTCTTCCTATTTTTTATGTATGTATAAGTGTCATTTACATTTAAAAAGGTTGTAAAGTTAGTTCAAGTAAATTTTAGCATGCGATAGTCAAATTTGATCATATTATACATAATTTTCCAACCACAAAATTGTGACTAGTGAAAATGCTGAGTGGCTAGTAACTTTGAAAAATCACTAGCCACAGTGGCCGGTGAGCAAAAAAGTTAATGTCAAGCCCTGATTATGGGACAAAAAACTCAAGTAGTAGAGCCCAAAAAAATTTCACCTGCACTGAGCCGGAGGATCTGATGGGCTGTCCGTGATGACACGGGCTGATCCTTGACCCAAATTAAGGGCCTTACTGATACTGACTGGAGCCCAAAAACCACAAGACGGCATCTGCAAAAGAAGGGCCTAAAGAACAAAAAACGTGTTTTAAGGTCACATCTCCTCCCACGCCACAAATTTTGTCTGTTTGGAGCACAAAACATGGGACCTTGAAAAGTGGAAGTTTTGTTCTCTGAGGAGAAAAACTGCTTTACCTGGATGGTTCTGATGGTTTCCAATGTTACTGGCAAGACAAAGAGATCCCACTGGAGATGTTTTCTACGCACCACAGTGAAAGAGGCTCCATCATGATCTGGGGTGCTTTTACTTTCAATGGAACAATGGCACTGCAGGTTGTGCAGGGGTGTCAAACGGCAGCTGGCTATGTGATGATGTTTCAGTGGGCATCCCGCTGGACTGAGGACCCTCGTCTGTGTGGTAATGACTGGGTCTTTCGTCAGGACAATGCTGCAGTTCACGTCTGCCTGATGAAGGACTTCATCCAAGAGAATAATATCACTCTGTTGGACAATCCTGCATTTGCCCCTGATCTAAATCCCATTGAGAATGTTTGGGGATGGATGGTGAGGGAAATTTAGCAAAACAGACGTCAATTCCAAACCATGGAGGCCCTTCGTGAAGCCATCTTCACCACATGGAGCAACGTTCCTACCAGCCTCCTGGAAACACTCATATCAAGCATGCCTAAACAAATTTTTGAAGTGATCAACAAGAACAGTGGGGCTACTCACAACCGAGTCCTTTCTTGACGCTTGCCTACTCTTTAGTTTTGTCTCTTGCTCCTGTTTTTTCTTTTTGAATATTGAAGCTCTACTTACAACCTGGTTATGATCCACCAGCGTGAAATACGAATACTTGTAATTTTTCTCCCAGTCTTAAGATTTTGTTCAGGAGTGTATACAAAGGGGGGCTGAAATGTTCATAATGGTCAAATTTGACCAAATGAGATCCAAGTGCTGCAACACCAATGGAAGAAGTGTGTGGACCAAAGGGGAGACTATGTTGAAAAATAAACCACATTTGGTCAAATTTGACCATTATGACCTTTCACCTCCCCCCCGTATTTCTACATGAAATGTACAAATTAAAAGAATACATTTATTTTAGTTAATGGTAATTTTCTAATGTTTTATCCACTGTTAAATGACCACAAACACAGTACCTAAATGAATATAAGAGAATTAAACAAAAAAGATGGAGAGATGGGTGGAACACTACTCCGACCTCTACTCCAGACAGAACACCGTGACACCGTCAGCCCTTGATGCCATTGACTGCCTGCCATCCATGGATGAACTTGACGCCGAGCCAACCATCGACAAACTCAGCAAGGCCATTGATAGCTTGGCCGCTGGCAAGGCACCCGGCAACGACGGCATACCCCCTGACCTGATCAAGCACTGCAAGACCGCCCTACTGCTGCCATTGCATGACGTCCTCTGCCAGTGTTGGAAGGAAGGTGCCGTACCACAGGACATGAGGGACGCCAAGATCATCACCCTCTACAAAAACAAAGGGGAGAGAAGCGACTGCAACAACTACAGGGGCATCTCCCTCCTCAGCGTTGTTGGCAAAGTCTACGCACGAGTTGTTCTCGTTCATCTACAGAAGCTTGCCGAACGTGTCTACCCCGAGTCTCAGTGTGGCTTCCGTGCTGAGCGATCGACGGTAGACATGATATTCTCCATCCGCCAACTCCAGGAGAAATGCAAAGAACAGAACATGCCCCTGTACGTCGCCTTCATCGACCTCACCAAAGCATTCGATCTGGTCAGCAGAGAGGGCCTTTTCAAGATCCTGCCAAAGATAGGATGCCCACCAAAGTTGCAAAGCCTCATCAAATCATTTCACACCAACATGCAGGGGATAGTGCAGCACGATGGCAACGTCTCAGAGCCATTCAATATACGCAGCGGAGTGAAACAGGGCTGTGTACTTGCACCAACCCTCTTTGGGATTTTCTTTGCTATGCTCCTGAGGCATGCCTTCAGCACAGCAACAGAGGGAATCTACCTGCACACAAGATCTGACGGCAGGCTTTTCAACCTCACCCACCTGAAAGCCAGAACCAAAGTACGCGAGGCTCTAATCAGAGACATGCTGTTCGCAGACGACGCTGCAGTCGCAACCCACACACAGCAGGAGCTTCAGATCCTGATGGACCGCTTCTCCCAGGCATGCAAGGACTTCAGGCTGATGGTAAGCCTGAATGTCTTGGCGCAAGGCACGGAAGCACCACCAACCATCACCATCAACGACTACGAGCTGGAGGTCATGAATCAGTTCACGTACCTGGGGTCCACGATCAGCAACAACCTCTCCCTTGATACAGAGATCAACAAGAAGATTGGAAAATCAGCCTTCACACTCGCTCACCTCACCACACGAGTGTGGGAGAATCCCAAACTCTCTGTCAAGACGAAGATGGTAGTGTACAATGCCTGCGTCATCAGCACACTGCTCTATGGGAGTGAGACGTGGATAACATACGCCCGGCAGGAAAAGAGACTGAACTCCTTCCACTTGCGCTGCATTCGCCACATCCTAGACATATCCTGGCAGGACAAAGTGCCCAACACAGAAGTTCTGTGCCGCGCCGGCCTTCCCTCCATGTTCACTCTACTCAGGCAGCGCAGGCTCCGCTGGCTAGGCCACGTTCACCGTATGGAGGATGGCAGAATCCCCAAAGACGTCCTCTACGGAGAACTGGCAACTGGCAGGAGAGACGTTGGCCGCCCACAGCTGCGCTTTAGAGACATCTGCAAGAGAGACATGAAGGCCCTGGAGATCAACACAGGGCGCTGGGAGGACCTTGCAACGGACTGCTCCAAATGGAGAGGCACCCTGACCAGACAGCTCAGGGCGGGTGAAGAGAGACTGACTGCTGCAGCAGATGAAAAAAGGACCCGCAGGAAGAACCGCCACAGACCCAGCAGCACGGAGACCACCCACAAGTGCGACCTGTGTGACAGGGACTGCCATTCGCGCATCAGCCTGTTCAGCCACAGGCGGTGCTGTTCCAGCAGAGTAGACGTTTAGGATTCTCTTCCATGGTCATCATAGACCGACGGAGGCCAATATTGGCTTAAAATTTTTAAAGGATTTCTCATTAAGGAAAATAAGGCATTAAATTTTAGCCCTCTGCATAGTTTGTTAAAATTAATTCAAAAGCACTTCACTGCATGACTGATTTATTTAGAGTTTAATTATTAAGTTGAGCTGGAAATTACATTTCTAGTTTTCTGTTTCCATTTTATTTAATCAGTATACAGCACTGCACAAATAAGCCCCATGTCAGTAACTAAACACCAGGATATTTGTGATGACATAGAATAGATTTAGCACTTATATATTTATAACTGTTTTAATCACAGAAACACCTTACCTTGCTGGGTTTGGAGCTGTCAAAATTAAAACATAGTGTGGAGAAAGAAGGCAGGTGAGGTAACAAGCTGGACGACACAGAAACTTTATTCTTCCTCTAACATAACTTACAGCAAAAGAGAATCCCGGGTGTCTGTGCATTCCTCATTTATATCTTTATTTCCATGCATTGAGACCCAGAACTTCCCTCAGCGGCTCCGGCATCTCTTACTTTCCCCGGGGGGCGTATAGACCCAACAGTCCTGTCTGATACCCCCAGTGACACCTCCTCCTTCGGTCCATTGTTCTCTCCTTCCCCCTGCCTTCTCTGGGTGGAGAAACCCCCACACCATGCCCCCACAATGTAATAAAATGTCAATCATGTCAGAGTGAGAAGGCAGGTGTCGCACTCTGCCACTAGGGGCATGAAAATTCTCACACTCAAAGGGTTAACTCATAGAGGCATGCATTACACCACTCTGTCCCTTCCTCGAGCTCCCAGGCGAACCACCGGTGCCATGGCCACATTGGTTGAAGGCCTATCAAACGTACTTTACGGCGCTGGACCTCAGGAAGCTCAATAAAGTGAGGGCACATCCGCTTCTCATCTTCAACCTGGGTATTGAAGGCCAGAGGGTCCTACGGACACTCAGCGCGTCAGACTCATATGACGACATCATGGAGCTGCTAGCTAAATGTTTGTCCACCCCAGACAGAGTGACTGTTTGGAGAATTCGCTTCTGCCAGAGGCACCAGCGGGTCGGTGAGCCTATCCACCAGGATGTCATTGATTTGAAGCAGCTAGCTAGCGAGTGTCATTTTGGGCCGTTTGAAGACGAGATGGTATGCGACCAACTAGCAGAGCACACGTGCAATGCTGAGCTGCATGCTAGGGTATTAATGGTGCCTAATGACTTGACATAAGCTAGAGCCGTCGAGCTAGCTCTCCGGTTGGAGGCCTTCGATAAGCTAGCTCTGGTGCTAAATTGGCGCCAGTTACAGAAGCCGCTGGAGTCACCCACCTCAGCTAATGTTGCGGACCCTGATAGCGAGGATAGCTTGGACAAGGATTATTGAGAAACCAGTGCTGCCAGCCAAAGGTCTGCCCCTGGAAACTCCTGTTGCAGGGGTTGTGGGTCCGCGACACACCGGCATAAAGCAATAGAGTGCCCGGCAAGAGGAAAACGTTGTAGTAGATGTGGACACTTGAATCACTATGCCAAGGTGTGCCGTTTGTCTTACCCAGGGAATCCTGGAGGGAAATCACCCCACCCGCCCCTGACGGACAACACTGGGAGCGAATGGTATTTAAAGCTAACAGACACCCTCGCTTTAAAGTCGGCCAGTTCTTGCTCAGTGTCGGTACCCATGGCAATGAGTGACACCATGCTAGCTCCAGATGCCTCCAGTACTTGGCCGCAGTTGGGTGGGGGGTCTGCAGCTGCGATGTTGAACACTACAACATTTATAGAAGAGGACAGGGCCAGACTGATGAGCATGGAGTTACCGCATGCTCAGCAGCAGCACATCGGGCCAAGTAAAATTCCACTTAGGGTTATGGACTTGATTCGGATTCGTAGTGATGAACAACCATGGCGAAGATGGGCCAGATGACATCCAGCAAAACATCAAGCACATCTGCAGATAGTGGAGAAGTTGGGAGTGGCGTGCTTCCGGTTGTCTGATGGCTCAATGAGGCATGCCAACCAGCTGCAGCGTGTCCGGGAGGACGCTCCCCGTGGCGAGGCTGGACGGGAGTCGTGATGGTGATGCAGGATCCAGGCTCCGTCATCCAGAAGATCAGCCATCACTCCGGGGGCCTGCTACCTCCAGGGGTGCGCCTGCTGAGGGGCTGCCCTTGGCCCCCCCATGCCGGTTCCACCTTTCTCACCCAAGTGACTGTGCGGTAGCACGTTGTTTATAGTTTTGATGTTGTTATGTGTTTAAAATGTGTTGTTTTGGAGCACAGCAGATATTTTAAGTTTGAATAAATCACATTTTAGTTTAATTCAGTGGCAGAATAATCCACCATGCCATACGGGTTGTGTGGTAGTCCACTCACCAACCCTTTTTTTTTTTGTGTGTGAATGTGTTAGGCCATTTGAGTACTTTAGTTTTTGTTATTTTAGAGTGTGACTCGGGTTCCAAATTGGGGTGGGGTTGAATTGCTTGAGTGGTTTTTGGACTTTCTAAAGGGGGGGGGGGGAGAGAATGTTATGACGGCACCTTATTGTGAAGTGCAGTGTGGTGACGCCGACTTCCTGTTGCGTCACCGCACTGCCCTATATAGCGGGGTGGGCCGCCATGGGCACACTCTCTTATGCCGAATGATCCCTCTGGGTGCTTGCCGTGTACTGTTACACCATCTGTTCAGTAAAGCAGTGTTCAACATTACCACTCTCTTCACCTCATTCATCATCAGGTTTGTGGACATAACACAACGGTGTCAAACTTATGGCCACGGGTCAAATTCGTCCCTCCAGAGAGTCCAAACCGGCCTGCGAGGTGAATTTGCAAAGTGTGAAAATTAAATAATAGAATACCCGAGCAGCACTTTTTCAATAAAATAACCGTTATTCCCAATTTGTCCATTTGGGGCTGCACAAGAGTAGCAGACACAAAAGTAATCCCTGATTTCCACTGAGGGAGTCTGTTATGCAGGTTGGAAGGACAGGATTTCTTCCAGAAAGACTCCAAGGCAAACCTTTCCCACCTGACTCTGTTATTATCCCTTCTCGCCCATTACTAAAAATATACAACAAGTCTTGGTGGCGGGGGGAGTCAGTCTGCTGCCTTTTGCTGGATGTTTTTTGTGGTGTGGACTCACGAATAATGAAGCAGTGTACTTTATATTAATAAAACTTTATTTGTCCAATGGCATTCACTTATACAAGTAGCAGTAGCAACATGAAGTCAACTTTCTGAAACATTAGTCTAGCTGTGTTCCGATCGCCCAATAGTGTATCTGTCAGAACAGCTTTAGCTGATGAACCAATCAAGTTGCGGTAGGTGACCACATACACCAATCACGTTCGACGTAATCAGGACACCCCCCCCCCCCCCCGCGCCTCCAGGGTAAAAAAAAATCAAAATGCAGCATGTCTGACGTGAATATTAATTTTCAATAATTTAACTAGCTTAAAAAAACATGTATTGATTGTTGGAAAAACAACCAGACAAGTGCAAAATTATAGAGCATAATACATTTATCAGCCTTGATTCAATACCTCACAGATTATCACATACATTTTCAGGTTTATTCTGTGAACAAAACATAATACCATTAAGAACACTCTCTCACAACATCCTTAGGAAATTTGATATTTATTCATAATATACCATTACACCAGCATTACTTCTTATATTTAGATCTGATCAGAATGTTAAAATAAACTAGTTTGTCCCATCCTTATGTCTGCTGCTCAATTTCTTGCTTTGGTATGGGCCTGTCTTTATTTATTTATCAAGTCAGACATGTGCTTTCATTAGCTAGCATGAATATCAGGGACAGGTGTGGAGTGCTGTATGCATGTGACAAGCTCTTTAGAAAATATAATTCAATTTTCAGACAGGAGTTGGAAAAAATTGTGCAGTGTTCAATAGAGTAGGTAAATCTTGATACAAACGAAAGCACAATAGCTGAAAAAGCAATAGAAAAATATAATTTGCATGATACCCACCCTTCAGATGTGTAAGTCAAGACAGGCTATCATAGACAATGCTACATGCAGTATGCTAATACAAGAAATATTGACAGAGCCCAAGAAAGGACATAAAAATCAGTACACGCAAGTAATGGTGAACATTCATTTTTAATGTGATGAAATCCATCTGAACTGATCGTGTACATTAATGAGCGTAAACATTAATAGTCAATTTGAAAGGTGACTTGGACGAACAAATTGTTTAAAGTGAGAAGGAGTTTGCACGACACGTCGACCTCACTCTCTCGCCCAAACTCCTCCTGGATCCAGCAGCAAGACATCGCCAAGATGGCTGGAGGAAGAGACAGATGCAGTGGATGATCGTGGCTTCTTGTGCCTCATCACACTCTTTGCAGTCCACAATATGTTGCAGCGATCGCCATCCAGCTTGCTGAAGCATCTGATGGTTCAAAGCTCTCCACCGAAAGCAGACTTCACATGCTTGCTAGGCAAGCCCAGAAGTGGCATGCTCACAAAAAGTATTGCCGGGACTGATGTCGAGTTGACAAGCAGAACCATCGAGCGTAGTGACCTAGGCCATATCCCTGGCCAAGGGAGGCCGAGGGTGTGCAAACACTTGCCCAAGGTGTACACCCAGGCTAGTGGAGGGAAGGAGGCCCCTTACTTCTTCGTTCTAGACCGGCTCCAAGCAAGGTCTAGTCACTGCCCAAATAGTCAATTTAAAAGGAACTCTGATTATATTGGCATGTTAGCTCTATATGCTTTATTTTGATGTTAGTAACATAACTATAATTTTTTTGAAAATAATTCCCAGTTTTATATTTTTTAAAAAAACTTTATTACGATGTAAATCGCCATTTTTATTTATGTCGCAATGCATTCTGGGTAGTGACGTAGATTGGGGGTGCCTGGTAGCAGCAGCGGTCTGTAAACAGCGATGAGCTCTTCTGTTCAGCCTTTTCAGTTCGACCCAGTGCGAAGCCAAAGCAATAAAGACAATGACGAAGACACACAAAGTGAAAATGGACTTGAGAATGAAGACAGCAGCCGCGAGGAAGCTAGAGCTGCTCATGTTGGATGGTGTTTTTGTGGCAAATGTTCGCCAATGCGGATGGAGAAGGAGAGCATCTGTTGCAAAGAGCTCCACTTCATTTCTGTCGCTGTCCATGTTACCTGATGCTATAAATTTATCTTGTTCAGTCTACGTAAGAGTAAAGTGGTGTAACAGGATGCATGCCTGCTTTACAGATCTGTCCTGTATCACAGCACATCAAAGCTTTGATGCCGTTTGCATTAGTCCTGATGTCTTATGGGCTGCGCTGGTTAGCCTTCACGACCGGTACAGTGCTGCTCTGCCCAACAGAGGCCAGATCGCCAACAGGCAAGTCATGTGTTTACCTAGTGACAAAATAGCTTTACCAAAATAATACGAAGCTGGCAGCTGGGCTGGTGGCTAATGTTGTAGGACAGGGGTTCTCAATCCTGGTCCTGGAGGACCCCTATCCTGCATGTTTTAGATGTGTCCCTCTTCCAACACACCTGATTCAAATAATCAGCTCATCATCAAGCGCTGCAGAAGCCTGATAACGATCCTGATCATTTGAATCAGGTGTGTTGGAAGAGGGACACATCTAAAACATGCAGGATAGGGGTCCTCCAGGACCTACAACATTAGCCACCAGCCCAGCTGCCAGCTTCGTATTATTTTGGTAAAGCTATTTTACCAAAGAGACATCAGGATTAATAAATTTACATTAATCCTGATAAGACATCAGGATTAATGCAAACGGCATCAAAGCTTTGATGTGCTGTGATACAGGACAGATCTGTAAAGCAGGCATGCATCCTGTCACACCACTTTACTCTTAAATAGACTGAACAAGATAAATTTATAGCATCAGGTAACATGGACAGCGGCAGAAATGAAGTGGAGCTCTTTGCAACAGATGCTCTCCTTCTCCGTCGGCATTGGCGAATATTTGTCACAAAAACACCATCCAACATGAGCAGCTCTAGCTTCCTCGCGGCTGCTGTCTTCATTCTCAGGTCCATTTTCACTTTGTGTGTCTTTGTCATTGTCTTTATTGCTTTGGCTTCGCACTGGTTCGTACTGAAAAGGCTGAACAGAAGAGCTCATCGCTGTTTACAGACCGCTGCTGCTACCGGGCACCCCCAATCTACGTCACTACCCAGAATGCATTGCGACGTAAACAAAAATGTCGATTTACATCGTAATAAAGTTTTTTAAAAAAATATAAAACTGGGAATTATTTTCAAAAAAATTATATTATAGTTATGTTACTAACATCAAAATAAAGCATATAGAGCTAACATGCCAATATAATCGGAGTTCCTTTTAAGACAAGACAGAAAGATCCAGACAGGTCCAGAAGTGTGTCAGAAATATCTGAGCAGCTGGAGTTACCTGTAGAACAGAATAACACAATGCAGTTATCTTTAGAATGAACACTTATGCAGTAAATATATAGTTGTCCCAAAACCCTCTAACTGGCCCAGGCACCGTTTGGCGACATAACCCCTAGTGGTCAAGAGTGGTTAAGATTTTTTGTCAATAAAATAGTTCAGATTTCCAAGACTACAACTTGAAAGTTGCAAGAGATAATGGCTTACTGTCAATTAGAAAGATGTAGAATATAAGATAAGATAAGAGATAAGATAAGCCTTTATTAGTCCCACAACGGGGAAATTCCAGGATTGCAACAGCACAGGGATAGCAACACTCAGAGCAACAATCAGAAGGCAAGAAAAAAAAAACAAGCAAGGAAGAGCAGCTAATATACATATGTACATATTACTATAATATATATATATATATACACACACACACACACACACACAGTGCAGAGCATTGTAGCTGGATGGAATAAATATATGAATATATGAACACACAGTGCAGAGCATTGTAGCTAGATGGAATAAATATGTAAATATATAAACACACAGTGCGGAGCAATGTAGCTAGATGGAATAATATGTAGATATATAAAAACACAGTGCGGAGCATTGTAGCTAGATGGAATAAATATATAGATATATAAATATAAACACACCCAGTGCTGAGCATTGTAGCTAGATGGAATAAATATGTAAATATATAAACACACACAGTGCAGAGCATTGTTGCTAGATGGGATGAAACAGCATAACCGTCTACTTAGTTATCCTACATGGTATGATTATGTGCCCATACATATTCTCACCCTCCATAGCGACCGGTATGTTCCTAGTTGTATGCCGGAGAGGACCATTGTGTAAGTCTATTGCATCTTTTGCATTCAAAAAACTATTAGTTTGTTACGTCTTTTTGCTATCTCTGCGAGCAGCCCTGCTTAGGTTGTACAGTCTGACAGCCGTTGGTAGGAAGGACCTACGAAACCTCTCGGTTGTGCACCTGGGATGATGTAGTCTGCTGCTAAATGAGCTCCTCAGTGCATCCAGTATGTCCTGCATAGGGTGGAACTCGGACTCCAGCAGAGATGACAGTTTAGCCACCGTCCTTCTCTCTCCTATCTCCTCCATCGGATCAAGGCGCTGCCCCAGGACAGAGCTAGCTTTCTTAATCAGTTTGTTCAGTCTCTTCCTATCGGCTGCAGTAATGCCACTGCCCCAGCAGACCACTCCAAAAGTGATGGCTGATGCCACCACCGTGTCATAGAATGACTTCAGCAGCGCCCCTTGTACACCAAAAGACCTGAGTCTCCTCAGCAGGAACAGCCTGCGCTGTCCCTTCTTGTAGAGTGCGTCAGTATTGTGTGACCAGTCTAGTTTATTGTTCAGATGAACACCCAGGTACTTATAGGATGTCACCATCTCGATGTCTGTTCCCTGTATATTTACTGGTGCTGTGAGGGGCTGCCCATGCCTGCGGCAGTCCACCACTAGCTCCTTAGTTTTCCTCGTGTTGATCTGGAGGCAGTTCCGATGGCACCAGTCCACGAAGTCCTGGATAAGCCCTCTGTACTCAGCTTCATCTCCGTTGGAGATGAGACCAACGATCGCAGAGTCATCAGAGAACTTCTGTAGATGGCAATGTGTTGTGTTGTGTGAGAAGTCCGCAGTATAAAAAGTGAACAGGAAGGGAGCCAGCACCGTTCCCTGGGGGGCCCCCGTGCTACTGATGATCGTGTCGGAAACACAGTCCCGGGTTCTCACAAACTGAGGCCGGTTCGTGAGGTAGTCCAGGATCCATGATGACAGGTGCTGGTCCACCCCTGCGCGCAGCAGCTTGTCCTTCAGGATCATCGGTTGGATGGTGTTGAAAGCACTGGAGAAGTCTAAGAACATGATCCTCACCATATTCCCGGGCTTCTCCAGGTGGGACAGAGAACGGTGAAGGAGGAAGATCACCGCATCCTCCACCCCAATGCCATGCTGGTAGGCGAACTGGAGTGGATCCATCGCTGGTTCCACCAGGGGGCGGAGATGAGCAAGGAGCAGTCTCTCCAGGGTCTTCATCAAGTGGGACGTCAAGGCCACTGGTCTGTAGCTGTTCAGGTCTTTGGGGTGGGAAGTTTTTGGTACAGGTACCACACAAGATGTTTTCCACAGCTGTGGTACCCTCCCCAGTTTCAGGCTCATGTTGAAGATATACGTCACAATCCCACACAGCTGGTCTGCACAGGACTTGAGGAGCTTTGCGCTGATGCCGTCCGGTCCCGACGCCTTCCTCGCCTTGATCTTCCTCAGCTCCGTCCTCACCTGGGTCTTGGTCAGGGTCAGGATGGGGGGCTGTGTGTTGGGAGTGGGGGGGGGTGTCGGTGGAGTGGGGAGTGGGCAGCAGGACTTGATTTCTTAGAGGCAGCAGTGGTTGTTGTGCAGACAGGGGGGAGGGCGGTTGGTCAAATCTATTGAAAAACAGATTCAGGTTGTTCGCCCACTCCCTGCCCCCCGTGGCCTGGGGGGAGGTATTCTGGAGCCCAGAGATGGTTTTGAGGTTTCTCCAGACCCCGCTGATGTCGCTCTGTTGCAGCTTGTCCTCCATCTTCTTCCTGAAGCTGTCCTTGCCTTCTCTGATCTTTCTCCTCAGCTCCCTCTGTACGGACTTCAGCATCTCCCTGTTCCCCGACCTGAAGATCCTCTTCTTCTCTCTCAGAAGTGTTTTTATCTCAGGGTTGATCCAGGGTTTGTTGTTTGAGTGACGCCGTATGGTCTTGGTGGGAACGGATTTGTCCACACAGAAGCTGAGGTAGCCCGTGAAGGTGTGAATGAGGCCATCGATGTCCTCACCATGTGGATCGCAGAGCTGCTTCCAGGCGGTGGCTTCAAAACAGTCCTTTAGAGTGTCCATTGTCTCCTCAGACCATAACTCCACAGTGTGCATGGCCAGAGGTTGTCTGTGCACTAGGGGTTTGTACACCGGCCGGAGATGAACCAAGTTGTGATCCGATCTCCCGAGTGGGGGGAGTTGTGACGAGGTGTACGCCTCCTTAGTGTTTGCGTAGAATAAATCCAGTGTTTTATTGTCTCTAGTGTGGCATGTGACATACTGGGTGAACGTGGGTAGAATGGGAGACAGTGAAACGTGGTTGAAATCGCCTGAGATGAGGAGAAGAGCATCTGGGTGTTCTGTCTGCAGCCTGCTGGTTACTGAATGGATGACGTCACGTGCTGTCCCAGCGTTCGCCGTCGGATTTGCATAAACAACAATGCAGATCACGTGTGAGTGTTCTCTCGGGAGATATGTAGGCCTCATGCTAACAGCTAGCAACTCAATGTCTTTGCTGCAGTGTCGTTGTTTAACAGTGATATGTCCCGGTCTGCACCAGTTGTTGTTAACATACATTATCACTCCACCGCCCCTAGCTTTGCCACTGTCTGGTGTTCGGTCAGCTCGTATCATGTGAAAACCCTCCAGCTCAATGTTAGCATCTGCTGCTAGTTCAGTTAGCCACGTCTCAGTAAACAAAAGGAGAGAGCACTCCCGGTAAGTGCTATCATAACGGGAGATAGCCGCTAGCTCATCTAACTTTCCCAGTATCGACCGTACATTTCCCATGACAACAGATGGAAGGGAGGGTCTGTACCTTATATTTTTTGTCCTCCACCTTACTCCAGCCCGGCAGCCGCGACGCTTTCGCCTCAATTCTCTCGGTATGTCGAGTTTTTCCAATGGGACCGGGTGGCGGTTAAATGCTAGCAGCTCTTCCCTGTTGTATCGTATCCTGCTATAAACAGTGGCTCCGTCCACCGGCTCAGGAGACATTTGGGACGATCTGTGTGTCCGTGATATAAGTGGGGTGAAAAAAAAGACTGATCAAAAGAGAGAGGAAGGGAAAAAAACTCGGAATCGAGCCGCTGTTGCAAAAGGCAGCCTACTCGTGTGGCGCCGAGAGAAATATGATCCAAACTTTCAGATAGGAATAAATTTATGCATCTAATTTGCATAATGATGCGGCAGTTATATTGAATTCCATATCTCAGTCAAAAGTGGACTTTGGACATATTTACACAAAGAATGGTTCTGTTTTTTGACACCGTTTTTTCTACAGGGATATATTTTTATCTTGAACCAGAAAATCAGTACAATGTAAAGAAACAATGAAATTCATCACACACCGCTGGCGAAGGGGGGCTCGCCTGCTGCTGTGGCCACTCCGTTTTCGTCCATCATGGTTGTTATTTTGCGTTCTGTCGGTCATTTATGCTCTCTACCACATCTACAAACTCTTAGGATTATCCCACTTCAATTTTGTTTGTATACCCTGGCTATTTTTCGTGTATGATGCAGTTTTATTGTGATGATGCATGGCGGCCATATTGGTCTTGTGAGCTCAAAGCAGGAAAAGGATGAATAATAATAAGGATTTCTTCTTCTTTGGTGTATTCCATGTCAGCCATGATTCCTCCAACGCATGTCTGCCACCTTCTGAACTTGCAAATCAGCACAAACCCTCAGTACAGCTGGGGATGACAGATTGAGCTGACAGGTGCAGTTGCTGCGCTGTGCCACTAGGGGTGCGCAACCTGTCCATGAAATGTGGCCAGTCAAAACGTTAAGCATCCCACCCAATTCTGTCTCCTTTACAATATTTTAGATGAAGAACCACATACTCCCACTACAAATCCCCAACCACACTGGGTTCTCCGGTCAACAAAAGCAGAGGTTCTAGTCCACCTAAGAAGAGCACCACATCTGCTCCCAAGCTAATGCATCATATGCAGAAGGGAAAAGTATACAACTCAAAAATATCAAAAGAGGCTAAGAGAAAAACTAAAGCAATGAAAATACTACTGTCCAACAAAGAACATTGCGTGTCATTAAAGACACTGGGAAAAGCTTTTCAACTCCTCCCAGAACAGTATAAGGCCATTAAAAAATTAACGTGTTCTGTATGACCTCAAAGGCTCCAAGGATGTGAATTACACAAGATGTCAACTGTTTAACAGTGGCAAGTACATAGACAGAAGTCTTCCACCAAACAGACTCACTATATAAACACATTCAGTGAACAAACTACCAGGCAGCCATCTATAGAAGATGCCTGCAGACTCAGCCAGACATACCTCCACAAATGGCCCATGGTTGGAAGACTGAGGGAGACTTCTTTGAGATCGACTGGATGACTCTTCCCCCTGCACCTGTCAGCATTCTGGAGCTTGTATACTGCTCCTGTAAAAAAACACAACACTGTGAAAGGGAGATGCACATGCAGACGGAACGAGCTTCAATGCACAGACGTGTTATTGCTTGGACTGTGAGAACATTTCTAACTAGGCCACATAGACACACACGCTGTGTGTTCTGTATATACTGTTGGGTGTGGTGTGTTGCAATGGGTTTTCTTGTTGTGCTTCACTTGTTCTTTGTTTGTTGGTGATTTTGTGGTGATTATAACACCAATAAAAATGTTAAAGCTAATTTTGAAAAATTAGCTACTCCTGTTGGAAATGTTGAATATTTAATCTTGAACCTCTTAAAATTCCCATGTTCCACCCGTGGAATGTTTCATATTGGCTGGAAACTGGCTGAAATGCTTTAAAGCCTTTTAGTGCTATAATTATAATAGTTCACCTGGTGCTTTTTATCTTTTTTTTAATAAATATGTCATAAAATGTCCTTTGTGTAAAATATTTTGCCGTTTTTCAGAAGTGTACATTTCAAAATCTGGCAAGTATGTGTCAGTATTATATGTTTTAAATGCTTAAAACAGTGTGTAATAACAAAAAAAAAACATTTGAATTTTCCCCGGTTTTTTCTAAATATTTCAAATGGACATGAGCAAAAGTTTTGTGATAGCAAAAATTAAACTAAACCCCTTATACATGTTCTCAAATATTTGCGCTTGCCCAGAACTTACAGTGTCCAGTTTACAGTCTGTTTTATGTGTCCATGTCGAGGCGTTTTCTTAGCTGTGTGGTAGTTCAGGAATCAGTTCCTCTACAGCTGTTCTTGTTCCACTGCTGGTCCTGGTGGATGGCTCGTCATCTGAACAATCTCTAAAAATATGAATATATAGCATAAGATTAGATTGTGGAGTGTGTGAAATCACAGGCAGATTCATTTCAAAATGATTTATTTCCCACTCACATCTCACGAGCACAGAACAGACTGACTTTTTACCAGAGACTCTCCTCTTAAGTTTCACGGCATCACACTGCATTCAACCCCCTACATCCTTGAGTCCTTGCCGCTCTCTCACCAGGAGACTCCTGCTCTTTTTGTCTCCATGCTTATTCACTGTCCCTTGTCTGAGATGCTAGAAATCTGACTCTCCCAAGGTGCTACAAGATAAGATTTATCCAAAAGAAACTTGTGTTTCAACAACAAATGTTCAACAGTATACGAATAAGTAATAAATTTCACAATGACAAAGCAATTTGAAACAAGGCTAATAAGAAAAAAATATACTAGATATTGGAAAAAATAGAAATAATATAAATAAATAGATACTGAAAAAAATTATTGTTACAAAGCTGGGAATAAATATCCAGTGTATCACTGACTGTGGTTGAGATCAGGACACTTCTGAGATTCCCTCCTCTTCCACGGGACTTTCTTCTGTCTAATTGATCTCCTCAACATTTTTTGCAAAGTTATTTGCAAATTATTACTTTAAAAATCTATAAAAACAACAACTAAAGCGAAAAAAGACGAACAGTCTGAAAAAAAGATGTTGCTCCGAAAACACGACAAAACACGTAACAAAAACAATAAACACTCAAAAACTCTCACAAACAATACTAAAACTACTATTTACAATACTAAACTATTATTTATTGGTGCTGGTCTGATGCTGTTGTATGATGTTTTTTTCAGCAGGGCTTCATTAACATCAGTAGGATAACATGAAGGACTGTGGAGGTAAAAATAAGTTCAGGCGAGATGCTACGAGCTACACTGTAGCGCTGTGCGCTGTGGCTGTGTGTGCCGTGTCTGTCCTGTGTGTGTCCCTGTGTGAGGCATGTAATGTAAGCTCTTTTATACAGACAAGAGAGAATGCATGGCACATTTGCATATTGATATACTGTATGTCCATATCAGTCAATACATATCAATCGCGTGGCCAACTGGTGCCCAGACTTCCTCTCCCTAATTCAGGGATGTATAACAATAGCCATTGTTCTGGTTGTCCCCCTAGGGGCTCTCTGTCCGTATGCAAATTGTTCTGCTTCCTGCCGCCTAGCTGAGTGTGAAGATTGAATGTCCATGTAGATTGTGGTGGGTCACCACAGGACATGTAATTACTTTATTTAGCGATATGCTACACAAGACGAGGGATAATGGGGAGCAGCACTTGGTTGTAATATTAACTCTGGAGATCTGTACCATCAAAAGAAAATACAGCGACATAAATATAACATTATTGTGCTTACCTGGCTGATGAAATTCCAGCCTCATCAGCCCATCTTTCTTTTACAGTTACTTCAAACAATGACGCAGCTCATTGGTGGAGCCCAAGTCAAAACAGCACTCTCGTGGAGCGCTGTTTTGATTGGTTAAGCATATAGAGGTCCTTAGTGATTGCCTCAGAGCCGCCTTATCAGGTTTCAGAACTAAAGTTTAATTTTCATTAAAAAAATACACACATACTTAATCTGCCAACAAACAGATTCATGTTTTGAAAAATATGAGTTAACCTACGCGTGAAACTCAGCTACTCTCTAGATGGGGATCGATCATCTCAAAAACTATAGCAGATAGAGCCACTCAGCCCACCAATTTTAAGTGCAAGTCAGGTCTTTTTTCATCCATTTTTTTCCTCATCAGATTTGAGATCACTGTTATTACACTACCGTTCAAAAGTTTGGGGTCACTTAGAAATTTCCTTATTTTTAAAAGAAAAGCACTGTTTTTTTCAATGAAGATAACTTTAAACTAGTCAGAAATACACTCTAATATCTAATATACATTGCTAATGTGGTAAATGACTATTCTAGCTGCAAATGTGTGGTTTTTGGTGCAATATCTACATAGGTGTATAGAGGCCCATTTCCAGCAACTATCACTCCAGTGTTCTAATGGTACAATGTGTTTGCTCATTGCGTCAGAAGGCTAATGGATGATTAGAAAACCCTTGTGCAATCATGTTAGCACAGCTGAAAACAGTTTAGCTGGTTAGAGAAGCTATAAAACTGACCTTCCTTTGAGCAGGTTTAGTATCTGGAAAAAATTATTATTTCAAATACAAATCATTATTTCTAACCTTGTCAATGTCTTGACTATATTTTCTATTCATTTTACAACTCATGGTGGTAAATAAGTGTGACTTTTCATGGAAAACACAAAATAATTGTCTGGGTGACCCCAAACTTTTGAACGGTAGTGTATATTCTAGCTCACTATATGTTTGATTTTTATTGTTTCTATATATGAACTGTATTATAGTTGTCAAGGTGAGCCCCTCCGGGGCAGAATTCAGACCCAAACCAAAGACTAGATACAAGACAGAAACGTGTTGATCACACAGTATGACTAAAAGAACCTGAACTGAACAAAAGCAAACCCAGACCTTAGATACACTGAATGCAATCAGGAGAACACGAGACAAGTGGATACAAACAGGAACACTGAAAGCCAATAATGACTGACAGCTTGACACATGAGGAAAGATAGATGACTGGACGGGGGTGTGGCTCCACACACACAATCACCAACAGAGGGAAACACAGACATGAACAGAGAATCAGGGGAAGGACAAGACCATCATAATGCGAATAATGACTGACCTCAGATTGTAGAGGAGCTTGGAATAACGAGGCGATGTGACTTATAAACCAAAGTTTATTATCAGCTTCGCTCCTCTAGCAAGTCTCATCTAGTGCAGCAGCAGAAGAAGTAAGAGAGCGAACACATTTGGCTCTGTGTACTTATACTCACACACAACAAAAGACATGCATACAAAGCTGACATCCCCCATTACTTAATCCCCTCCTTTGTCTCCGTACCCCTCCACCTGGCCCTGGGAGGTCAGGGCGACCTATCTGGTCTCCACCGCAGTGCCTCGGATGCTCTTTGATCTTCACTGGCGGTTGAGACCCTTTGTCCTGTTCTGAGGTGTGAAGTCGCTTTACATATGTAATCACCAAACATTCTCACATGCTTATACATATGTAGGTTATGGGATATATGATTAATATAGACCACAAGATCATAATAGTAATCATAATGACAATAATAACAGTAATAATCACAGGACTTAAACCAAAATACAAATGGCAAAAACACAAACAAACACAGAAATAAACTCAAAGAGTGGGAATGACCCTCCGGCCATCCCCCCCAGACCCTGACATACCCTCCCCCACTTTAAGGGGTGGAATTGTAGACACCCCTAGACATTATCAAAAAGAAAAAAGACGAAAAAACACCTTCCCAGGGAAGATGGTGGGGGGCACATGCAAGGTGGGCCAAAAACACTCTATCGCCCACCCTAGAATCCAAAATAAAAAGACAATTCAAGGGCACCTCAGGCTGTGCTGTCAGAAACACAAACACAAGTTCTAATCCCTTCTATGAAGCCAAAATTACAAATGACTCATTGGAGCAACAGCCTGATGCCAAAAAAGTGAATAAAAAAAAAAAATTCAAGGTCCAAACAATAAACCAGATGGGTGGGGTGGTCTTCCATTGACCCACGGCCAGTGGACCAGGGAACAAAGCGAATCCGGGGGCCGACGGAAATCCGTGGGTCCCCAGACTGGAGTACATGGGTCTGGTGGCCAACCAAAGTCCATAGGCCAACAGACAGGTAAACACAGCGCCGCAAGGGCGCAGACCTCAGACACTTTGAACACAGGAGTTAACAAAGGGGCTTTAAAGGCCAAATGTCACGTAATTTTTTTTTTCTAAATGACAACGAATTTAGATAAAATACACATAGCTTAAACCAAATATTCATACCGGAGACCATATCACCCACCTGTATTTACATAATTGCACAAAATACACCAGGTGAAGGCCCCACCTTGCATGCTGGCTTGTGACAGCCAGTCCAGACCACGCCCATGTTTTTGACATCACCAGTTGTACCCTGGCTGCCCTGCCTATCCACATTCACACTTATCAACATTGGACAATCATGACGGAAAGTGACAGCGATTGTGAACAAATTAGTTTAGTTTTGTCTTTTTTTTTTGTCTTTTTTTTTGTCAGTGGTTCAGACAGACGGTTCAGACAGACGGTTCCATCCGAGACGGAATCAGATGCTTTGTCTGATGACAACAGTTCCAACGATGACCAGAGAGCAGAACCAGTGGAAAATGTCATTGAACTGGACATTAATCGCCTCCAGAATTGCGAAGCCGAAGGGGGTCTGTCGAGGGTGCCCCATAAATATTGATTTTTCGGAAGCCATTATTATTACAGTGGAGGAGAGCCGCTGCTGTCAAGAAATTGACCAGATCAATATGAAAATGGAGGCGCATACCTGTCAAGTGAGACGTTTTCGCCGTATTTTGGTGCCAAGCGCGGCTGTGGGGGACGGCGAAGTGGTGGGGGACACTTTTCTGGGAAATGTTTTAAATGTAGTTCGTGTTGTTATTGTCAAATATTTTAAGGAAAATACGGGGAAAATGCAATTTTAGCAAAAACGGGCGTATTGCCATTTCTGTACGCCCAAAAGAAAAATATACGGGAAAAAAAATTGAGTGTTTTGCGGAGCACGTCCTGTGTGTGATCCCCCACAGCTGGTGCTGGCAGATGGCTCAGCCTGAGCTATTATCACTACAATGAGAAGTGTGGAGTCAATCAGTCAGATTGTCGGGGCGGGCTGATCGCTCAGCGTGAGCTATTCTCACTACAATGAGAAGTCATTAGGACAATGGTTTAACACGTTCAGCTGTGCAGCGGTTGCGGAACAGAGAGAGATCGCCTGACAAATACAGAATTCTGCTTTTTTTTTTTATTTTGCGCCGGACGCTGAGTTGTGTTGTTATTGTCAATAACAACACGAGTTGCATTTGGGGCATTTCCCAGAGAGGTGTCCCTTGTTGCTCCGCCGTCCCTTATAGCCGCTTTTTACGGTGTTGAAGTACGGCGAAAACGTCTCACTTGACAGGTATGAAAACATTTCCCAGAGAAGTGTCCCTTATTACCCAGCTGTCCCTGATAGTCCCGTTTTAAGGTATGGGTGAAATATCCAATTTTTTCTTTCTTGTTGCTCACTTCAACCTTCCAGTCTCCATATAAACAATCAATTGAAATACCCCAAGCATCAAACTAGGGTACAATCGATTTCGTCACTTCCGCCTTCTTCCCCAGGCGATTCCAGGGGCCGTGTCAGGCCAAGCGCGGCAGTTTTAAATTAACGAATATTCCATTGTTACTGAAGCATATGCACCAAGACCCGAACGGATCGGTTCCCTTTTATATCTAGTTTCAAGATATTTAAAGTACCCTGTTACGTGACATTTGGCCTTTAAACTCAAAATAAAACATAAGAATTTAAACCCCAGGAAATAATGATATGGAGATTTTAACCTCAGGAGTTAATATCATTGACATATCACCCTCTGGAGGTGATATCATGGACATTTCACCCTCTGGAGCTGGTAACATGTTTAGGAAAAAGTCAATTTTGGACAACCTCTAAAAAAACCCCAGAAAACAGTGTTGATTAGATGCTGATGGCTAATAGAGACATTTCTCATAAATGTATCTAAAAGACTGTAATTTAAATGTTGATGATAAATATGAGCATTTATAGGAAATGTAACTAAAGGACTGAGTTTGAACTGTTTTAATGTAAACTGTCAGTGAAAGCAGTAGCGCTTTTGCGCCACAGGTGGCGCTCGGTAGGGACAAGACTCTGCTCAGTGTTAGAGTACAAGAGAAGAAGAGTGGAGAATGTTCCAGGGTGTGAAGAAAATGGTGTTGAGTGATGTGGCCGCTGTTGGCCGATGTGCCGTGTAAGAGTGCCGTGCCGTGTGTGGTGGAAAGTCAATAAACCGCTGAAAAGTCTGACAGCTTGCCCCTCATCCTTCCCCTTCGCCCTCCGGGGTGTAACACATGGACATTTTACCCACTGGAGGTGATCATTTTACCCATTGGAGGTGATAACATGGACATCTCACCCTTTGAAGGTAACATGGCAACCCTACCCTCACGAAATGACAACATGGACATCTCACCCTCAGGAGACGACAACATAACCTCATCCTCTGGAGGTGACAACATGGCTACTTTAACCTCTGGACCAAGACATGCAAATGCAGAAATTTCTGAATTTTCTGGTTCCAGACACATTACTGCAGAAAACTCTGGTGCAGGGCACTCAACAGCAGAAATTTCTGGTGGAGGACAAATTACTGCAGAAATTTCTGGTGCAGCACACACAACAGCAGAGAGTTCTGGTTCAAAACACACAATTGCAGAAATTTCTGGTTCAAGAGATGCACACACATGAGACTGTAATTCACAACCTGATGGCAGGAGAGTTATCAGGTCCATAACAGGTGGCTGAGACACACAGTCCACAGGAAAAACTGGCAGGTGTGTTCTGGGCTCCAAATCGGCAGGTGGAGGTGCACCAACCTCTGGAGCGATGGCTGAAGATCTCTTGACCTCAGGAACATCAGCTATAGGTCTCCTGACCTCAGGAACATCAGCTAGAACATGGTCCTCCTGCGACCCCATCCTCGACACGGCCACCTTGGATGATGGAGGGAAACAAGAGGTCAGTGAGGTGACACCACAGTCATTAACAGCAGAGACTGTTGGAGAGGACTCGGCAGCTGGTGGAATCTGCACAGGGGTCCCCCAACCAGGAGCAAGGCAAGACTTTTAAAAATTGGTGTTTGAATATAATTGAAATGGCACGTGCCTTAACTCCTGGTCTTCTGTCGCCGGGGTGACCGCCTCAGAATCAGGAACACTGGCAGGCAGGGCAAGAACTAGGGAGTGGCGTGGAGCAGAAACAGGAGCTGGGAAATTACGTGGTGCAGGGACTGGAACTGGGCAGTGTCTCTGAGCAGGTTCTGGAGCTGGGTGACACCATGGAACAGGCACTGGAGCTGTGGAATGACATGGAACAGGAACTGGAGCTGTGGAATGACATGGAACAGGAACTAGAGCTGGGAAGCGATGTTGCCATGATCCGACCCAGCTGGGATACATGCTCAGGAAGAAGCCATGGCTTATAGTCCAGCATTAGCTCCTCCTGGGCTAGCACAGCTTGCTGACGCGCCTTCTGTTCCTCCTCGTCATTGCCACACAGAGGTGCCCCTGTAGCAAACCCAGACCTCGGCATCCTGTGGCATTGGCGTGAAGGCCGCTGCAGCTAGTGGCCTTTCTAGAATACCAGATTCTTCCCAGACCATCCAATTTCCACCAAGGATAGGCAAACTCTCAGAAGAAACACAAGGGGATACAGGAGATGCAGGTGAGGATTGATGGATGGCATAGGCAGCAGAGAGTGGTGGAGAGAGCTCAGCATTGATAGTAGGTGGCTGAAGCTGAGCTCCCTCCCTGGGAACAAGACAAGCCCTTTCATTTATTGATGGTAAAAAATAAAAGGGTGCTTGCTGTTGTTCCTGTTCTGCTGTCGCTGGGGAGTCGGTGATCCATCCCGGGATATGATGTGGGGCGTCCGATGAGGCACCACTGCATGGTGGTGTGGTGCTGTGTTGAGGGTGGAGGGCTCGGAGGGCTGGAGCACCTCCGCCGGAGATGAAGAACTGGGCCGTTGTGGCCGTCGGCGCCGGCATAAGCCACGTCCCACAGCTCGTGAAGATCCTCCTTTTCTCCAGTCCTCTCCTGCCACTGGTGGCGGCTTCACCAGTTACCGGAACATCTGCTGCAGATTGGGGACAGAGCGCAGGGGTCTGGCGAGCTGGGGATTCCGCTACAGAGTGGGAAATGCCCCGATTAGCTCTTTGGCTATAGCCAGGAACATAATGGCTTCTTCCCGTGTGTGGGAAGTGCAGGCTGCCTCAGTGAGGTCCTCAACGCTGGTAGCCACCCAAACCTCCTCTGCACTGAGGCCCATTAATTGGAACTTTAGGACTGCTGGGTCCATGATGGCTGCATTCTTCTGTCATGGTGAGCCCCTCCGGGGCGGAATTCAGACCCAAATGCTGGACGTGAGTTTTAGCTGATTTATTTGGAGCTGGTCACTCTGACACAGCTCGAGGGCTTTGAACCAAAAATAATAATTACAGATCGGAAGCTAGAACAAAAAGCAAATGCAAAAATAGACCTGAATAGACAAGACTACGGCAAGACTAGATACAAGACAGAAACGTGTTGATCACGCAGTATGACTAAAAGAACCTGAACTGAGCAAAAGCAAACCCAGACCTTAAATACATTGAATGCAATCAGGAGAACACAAGACAAGTGGATACAAACGGGACCACTGAAAGCCAATAATGACTGACAGCTTGACACATGAGGAAAGGCACATGACAGGATGGGGGAGGGGCTACACCCACACACACAATCACCAACAGAGGGAAACACAGACATGAACAGAGAATCAGGGGAAAGACAAGCCCATCATAATGCAAATAATGACTGACCTCAGATCATAATAGTAATCATAATGACAATAATAACAGTAATAGTAATTATAATCACAGAACTTAAACCAAAATACAAATAGCAAAAACATAAAGAAACACAGAAATAAACTCAGAGTGGGAAAGACCCTCCAGTCATCCTCCCCAGATCCTGATAATATTAGAAGGTACAAGTTTTATATACATTTAGAAGGTACATGTATATATTTTAGTCTAACAAATCTAAGAGAAAACCCTCACAACTTGCAAAATTGCAGATTTAAAAGAAAATAGGTGCAAATGTTCAAAGGTTAGAAATGTATTAAGAAACTTTTCATAAGCTTAAAAGAAAATGTTACAAATTTATAAGATAAGATAAGATAAGCCTTTATTAGTCCCACAACGGGGAAATTCCAGGATTGCAACAGCACAGGGATAGCAACACTCAGAGCAACAATCAGAAGGCAAGAAAAAAAAACAAAAAAAAAACAAGCAAGCAAGAGCAGCTAATATACATATGTACATATTACTATAAAATATATATATACACACACACACACACACAGACACACAGTGCAGAGCATTGTAGCTGGATGGAATAAATATATGAATATATGAACACACAGTGCAGAGCATTGTAGCTAGATGGAATAAATATGTAAATATATAAACACCCACAGTGCGGAGCAATGTAGCTAGATGGAATAATATGTAGATATATAAAAACACAGTGCGGAGCATTGTAGCTAGATGGAATAAATATATAGATATATAAATATAAACACACCCAGTGCTGAGCATTGTAGCTAGATGGAATAAATATATAGATATATAAATATAAACACACCCAGTGCAGAGCATTGTTGCTAGGTGGGATGAAACAGCATAACCGTCTATTTAGTTATCCTACATGGTATGATTATGTGCCCATACATATTCTCACCCTCCATAGCGACCGGTATGTTCCTAGTTGTATGCCGGAGAGGACCATTGTGTAAGTCTATTGCATCTTTTGCATTCAAAAAAAACTATTAGTTTGTTACGTCTTTTTGCTATCTCTGCGAGCAGCCCTGCTTAGGTTGTACAGTCTGACAGCCGTTGGTAGGAAGGACCTACGAAACCTCTCGGTTGTGCACCTGGGATGATGTAGTCTGCTGCTAAATGAGCTCCTCAGTGCATCCAGTATGTCCTGCATAGGGTGGAACTCGGACTCCAGCAGAGATGACAGTTTAGCCACCGTCCTTCTCTCTCCTATCTCCTCCATCGGATCAAGGCGCTGCCCCAGGACAGAGCTAGCTTTCTTAATCAGTTTGTTCAGTCTCTTCCTATTGGCTGCAGTAATGCCACTGCCCCAGCAGACCACTCCAAAATGATGAATGATGATTATGATGAAAAATGTGCAAAATTTGATGAAAGTGTTGCAGATTTATGAAAAACAATTCTGATAATCAATTCTGACATTTCAAATAAAAATGTAACAAAACCTCACTTATTGTTGAAGGCAAAATTGCTACTCACTACTCAAGTAAATTTTTGAGCGGATGCTTACTTTTTCTTACTCAAGTGCATTTTTCTAGGGGACTACTCTTACTTGTACTTGAGTAATTATTATCATGAGGCAATGCCCAGCTATGTATCCAGTGATGTAAGCTGAAGTATTAATAGAAAGAGTTAAAGGATAAAAGTAATGTACATTAGTGTTAGATCTGGGGTAGGGAGAGAATGGTCGGGGGAGAATGTGCAAGCCAGAACTGATGTGTGTGTGTGTGTGGGGGGGGGGGGGTACGTGCGTGCGTGTGTGTGTGTGTGCATAGTTCAGATACCTACACGCATGTGTGTTGGTGGCCAGTTGAGGAAAGTGTGCTGATAAAAGCCCAAGAGCAAAGGCGATCATCGTCTTTTCAGTTGCTGATTCCAGCCGAACAGATGCTAAGGATTGTGCTGAGGCATGGCCATCGGGGACTCAGAGCTGGCATCAGAGCCGGTAGTGACAATAGGCTGCACACTGGGGCCCAAATGGAACATCAGATTCTGAGAGGAGAAAAATCTTTTTATAGTGAACCCCTCTCAGACGTAAGCCTCACTTGGTGTGTGTGCCCCCAACCAGCCATGAGTCAAACTGGGCCAAGGCCATACTGGCATGCTCTGCCCAAAGGAAAGAATCCCCAGCCAGACCATGGGTCTCTTTTGTCTGGGGCCGTACAACAGGCCGTGTCTCCAGCAGTATTGGAGGAGTAGTGAAGAGCCACACAACTTCTCTCCTGAACCGCTAAAAATAAAGGTTTGATTATATTTGCTTTAAGTCAGAGTGGTTGAAATTATTTTATTTTACTTTGATGATTGTTGATTTATTTTCATTCATTTATTATTCATTTATTTTCATTTTATTTTCATCCCAGCCACAGGAGATGTGCAAGCCAGAGTACTCCTAATGCCGGTCCCAAGCCCGGGTAAATGGGGAGGGTTGCATCAGGAAGGGCATCTGCCATAAAATCTGTGCCAAGATAGCAGATCAGTCAAAGTCCCGGTTAATAACAACCACCATGGTACTGTTAACCAGCAGGGGGCCTGTGGAAGCTGGGCTTTGTCAAAGACTGAAGAGAAGAGGAGGAAGGCATATTTGGAGGCAGAGAGAGAAGTATAGAGAAGGTCAGAAGGAGTTGCGTTGTCTTTGTAGATCTAGACAAAGCATATGGTAGGGTGCCAAGAGAGGAAGTGTGGTACTGTTCAGAAATGGCAGAGAAGTATGTGAGGGTGGTGTAACGTGTATGAGGACAGTAAGACAGTGGTGAGGTGTGCTGTAGGAGTGACAGATGGCTACGTCTCCTAGTTGGTCTGGGAACACCTTGGTATCCTCTCTGAAGAGCTGGAGCAGATGGCTGGGGAGAGGGAAGTCTGGGCTTCTCTGCTTTAACTGCTGCGTCCGTGACCCGGATCTCCGGAAAAGCGGTAGAAGATGGATGGATGGAAATTAATTTTTGAAGTGATCAACAAGAACAGTGGAGTCACACACTACTGAGTCCTGAGCTGTACACCTTCTATGCCTGTGACTGCGTGGCCTCTCAGACTAACTCATCAAAAAGTTTGCAGGTGACACAACAGTCACTGGGCTGATCCCCAGTGGAGAGGAGACAGCATGCAACTTCTGCAGATGTACAGATGAAAGTGTCATTACCAGCTCCATCACATTGTGGCACAGTGGCTGCACTGCTCCGGACTGGAAGGCTGTAGTGTGTGATAAAAACTGCATCATCCCTCTCTGGAGCAGCCTTCCCTGTAGTGCCTGCTCATAGGATTTGAATGTTGGGTGTTTCTCAGAATTACTTATGATTCGTGCCTTATGCCTCGAGTGCCTTGAGACGACTTCATGCTGTGATTACACACTATACAAATAAAGCTGATTTGAAGTGAATTGCATTAAACACTAAACCACCCCCACAATGCTCCATCCCCTACCTCTAGTCTCCTGGACTCTGACGTTTGTTTGTGCTAGTCAGCGCTGCCCCCCCCCCAAAAAAAAATCCCCTCAGTGTACCCACTGCACATTTACATGAAGCACCACACACTTGATTTTTATATTTATCCTTCTGTCTGTTTTTGCTTATTTTACTTAGGTTTTTACTGTTGTGTGAAGGGGGTGAGTAGCATTAAGAATTTCATGATATGGAGACTCAACTGGATGCAGCGACAATATGGCCGCCGAGTCACCTGCGTACCCGATCTGCGTACCCGATCTGTGTACCGGATTTCAAGATTTGGGGACCGGAAATGACACAAAGTTCCGTGGAAAAGACGCCTTTGTGTGAGCTGGAGCTGGAACTGGCGGTCCTTCTTTGCTCATTGGAGGAAGAAAGAGCAGCGCTGCAGACAAAAGTCTAACTTATTAAACATGCACCGACTGCATGCGTGTTGCATGTGTAAATATTTACTCTTGTCACTGAGCTGATTATAACAACTGAATATTTCAGACAGTATTGTAACATGTACTGTTTGTGTTTCAGATGTCATCGTGGCTCATTGTGCAACGTTCCTCACTGTACTTGTCCAGAGCAAAGTAGGAAATGTTGAACTGGTAGAAAAAAGGTTGATCAGTGGACAAAGAATTTCTTTATGTCCAGAGGGACATTTCAATACGCGTGTCTCGGCCTGAAGCCTGCACTGGAGAGAATGGACACAACTGATCATCTGGCTGTCCAGCCACCTGCTGCAGATAGCAGACAGAGTGTGTGCAGCCTGGATGTGTTACCTCGTGCCTTCCAACTAATCCCAACACACATTTCCACAATAAGCCGTTGTGAGCATTTTTTTTATGTTGTGTGAAATAAAGATTTCCTGCCTTTCAGTTCTGTGTGCATTATGAAATCTATCAGTCATACATCAGTAGTAGACTTTAAAGGTTAAGAATTAATCAGTGACTGAAGGGGTTATTTATGGTTTAAAAATATTTAATTATGAAGGGATACTGTCACAATATATGATCAGTATGTGAGGGTTAAAATATGGAAGGAATGTGGTGAAATGTTTGCTTTACTTTTATAAGTGGCCACAAGTGCATCATGTGACAAAATCAGGTCACCCTGTATAAGTCTGTATTTTTAAACATATTTAGACATATGGATATTTAATATTAATATTAATACTGGGAGATTCACATTATATAATTAAACAAAACAGAAGTCTTTAAAATTTTATTAAAGAAACAGTGAGGAATAAATTAGAACATCCCCACCTTTATTCCCCCTTAAAATGGCTAAAATAAAAAAAAAATACATTGATCATCAATGTGAACATTTAATAATTAACTGAATATTTAATAGGGTGTCCAACTTGTATCACCTGACTGTATGTGAATGCCAGACCTTTGTTAAACATGACAAACTTGATGCATTTTAAAAAGAAGTTTATAAGCTGTAGTTCAACACACCTGAGGATCAGAAAGGCTGAAGATGCAGTGAGCAAAAGATGGGTGATTTAATAGTTCATAGCTCTGACCCAATCACAGCTAACATCACTGTTGTTAACAACAAAAACAAAGTTCGGACTCTTCAAATGTTCATTTATTTATTTTCCAGTAAAATACTTCAAAAACTTCAAACATACTGACATACCATAAATTTACACTCCAGTGTTTCTACGTCTCCCAGCTGGTCTGGGAACGTCTTGATAACCCCTCTGAAGAGCTGAAGGAGGTGGCTGGGGAGAGGGAAGTCTGGGCTTCTCTGCTTGAGTTGTTGCCTCTGCAACCTGGACCTCCGGAAAAGCGATAGAAGATGGATGGATGGATGGATGGATGGATGGATGGATGGTTTCTTCTCGCATCGGCTTCTGACTCCAGCATGTCGTGCACAGCAGCCAGAAGGGTTTCACTTCACTTTCTCTCTCCTGGAAAAAAACACAGGGAGGATGGAGACAAATATTAACAGACAACAATTCTAATGCAGTTCTGAGACTCAACAACATGTATGGGCAATGCAATAATAATGTTTACCCAGTCAAAGGTGGCAGAGGGTGCTGGCAGCAGCAGATGGCAGGCAGATGGCAGTCTCTGAAAAAAGACAAAATTCTAGATCAGAACCGTATTATAAAAAAGAAGATGGTAAAACTGGCAAAGTAGATCAGCTAGGCCAGAGGTCTGAAATGTGTGGCTCTTATGCTCGTATTCAGTGGAAAGAAAAACTGTCAAATGTATGACAGAATAAATTCACTGATATACAAGAAAAAGATAGAAATCAAAGAGGGAAAAACTGCAATATGAGAGAAAAATAAGTATAATCTACAAGAATGTTGTTTATTTATAAGACCATAATAGTGAATTTATTAGAAAAAAATCAGAATTAAAAAGAAAAATAGGCAAATTTATGTGTTGCACATTTTAGAAGGTGCAAAATTATTAGCAAAAAAGCTGTGCATTTACAAGAAGCCCCAGATTAATGAAAAAGAGTTTCACATTAAAAAAAAAAACTGCCTTAAATTTAGAGAAAGAGCACTATAAATTTATGTGGAAAAATGTTGCAAATTTATAGTAAAAAAGACTTGCAGATTAAAGAGGACAAGGACGCAAATGTGAGAACCTTAATGCACATTACAAGACAAAAAAAACTGCATATTAGAGAGAAAAACATTGGAAACGTCTGTTAAACAAGGTGTACATTTGCAACAAAACAAATTTCAGAGGGAAAAAGGTAACAAACAAATAATGAAGAAAAAGTTGTGAATTTAAGAGAAAAGTATTGCAGATTTACATGACAAAAAGTGCCAGTGTTTAGAAAAGGAGTTGCAAATTGATTTCATATTTGGGAGTGTCATGAGCCGAGTGCTGGAGAATTCCACCAGACTCAGTCTCATGGCTTTTTCTGTTTATTTACTCATCTGTTGTTATTTATGCCCTTGTGGGTTTGTGTATTTATGTCTGTTTGTCATTTTTCGGTTTGTGTTAGTGTTATGTTTTTATTTTCTGCTCTCATTTATAATTACCTCCGCCAGGCCACAGGCCGCAGGAGGTAATGCTTTTGCCCGCGTTTGTTTGTCTGTCTGTCTGTCTGTTGGTTAGCAAGATAACTCAAAAAGTTTTGGACGGATTTTGATGAAACTTTTAGGCGTTGTTGGAAATGGTACAAGGAAGAACTGATTAAATTTTGGGGATGATCCGGATCACCGTCTGGATCCAGGAATTTTTTAAATGATTCTTTAACATTGTGAGATACGGCCATTTTCAACATGTCTGCAGGCGCAATGGAGGGCACTGGTCGTCGTGTCTGACGAACACGAACTCCGCGTTCTTCAAAGTTTTAGGCACAAAAGCACGTGGAAAACAGTGGTGGGCCGGGCCCGGCAGCGTGCCTGTGTTTGCGTTACGCTGCAAAAGCTGAGACGGGCAGCTGTCCGGCGCGGGATTATTTGGCAGAAATTCCCCGGGCAGCCATAGGGGCTGCGCAAAAACGAGCTCTCTGCCGGGGAAGCTTCCAAATCCTCTTTTGGCGCGGAGCGTAACCCCAATAAAACCCACGGCAACCTGTCTACCCAATTTGCATCCGTCAGTGAACCCCTGAGTGCTGCTTTCAGTGATCTATGAAAACGCTCGCATAACCCATTGGCCTGTGGGTTGTACGCGGCTGTGCGATGAATTGCAATGCCCGCAGCCTGGGAGTTTGGAGATGGAGGAGATGGACACAACAGCAACACTTGAGTTTATTACCTCCGCCAAGGAGGTAATGCTTTTACTGCCATTTGTCAGTTTGTCTGTCTGTTTCACCAGAGGTGGTTCTTGGCCTAGAGAGGAACCCATTACATTTTGGGGATGATCTGGGAATGCATACCTCAGCCAAGGCTCTTCTCACAGTGTGTCAGCCACAAAACTCCAAAACTAATGGACAGACTTGGATGCAATTTTCACCACAAGTGGCGATAGGCCTACACACAAGCCCATTACATTTTGGAGGTGATCCATGAGAAACGGAAGGAGCCTTGGCGGAGGTATGCGCTCTATGAGTGCTTTTCTAGTTATACTTTGGTATGGTATTTTATTCCTTTATATCTCTAGTATTGTCCTTTTTCTGTTGACAGCTGTCAGGGGTATGCTTCGTGTGGGCATGCCCTGTCAGCTGTCAGTTTCTGGTTTGCCTCCCTCTCACTAGCCAGCTGATCCTGATTATGTATCATTGCCTTCTGGCCGTTCAGGTCCCCACACCTGTCAGTTATTATGTGATGGGTTTTGAGCCCTATTTAAGGACTCTATTTTTATTTCTCTTTTGTCGCCACTTTGGCTATTCCATCCTCGTCTCCACCAGAGCCCTGCTTCGCTCTGGTGAGCAAGTCTGTAAGTTATCTTCCTCTCATTTGCATTTTTGTTTTTTGAGCTCTTTTGTTGAACTTTGTGTGTGTCCTTTGATTTAATAAACTGCACTAACCAACAGTACAGCGCGTGGGTCTTGCATTCCTGCCCCTGAAGGGCAATTATGACAGGGAGAGACAAATTAGAAGTTAAGCGGGTGAAAAAAAGCCTCAAATTTATGAGATAAATTGCATATTTTTTGCACATATTCACCAACCTCCAGGTCCTCAGAGGATGGCCCACTCTAGACTCCGGTATCCTGTGGCTGCGGGACTGGTGTCAATGCAAGATTCCGTCCAAAGGGTCGGAACATTTCCTGATCTTCTGGTTCTCCCAGTTCTGATTGTTGGAGTCCTTATTTGTTACAGTCCTGTTTGAATTTTGAAGAACGTTGCACAATGAGCCACAACGACATCTAAAACATGAACAGCACATGTTACAATACGTCTGAAATATTCAATTGTTATAATCAGCTCAGCGACAAGAGTAAATATCTACACATGCGACACACATGCAATCGGCACATGTTTAATAAGTTAGACCTTTTTCTACAGTGCTGCTCTTTCTTTCTTCAATAAACAAAGAAGGGCCACTGGTTCCAGCTCCAGCTCACACGAGGATGTCCTTTCCACGGAACTTTGTGTCACTTCCGGTCCCCAAATCCGAAAATCCAGAACACAGATCGGGTACACAGATGACTCGGCGGCCATATTGCCGCTGCATCCAGGTACTCTTGATGTTTTGTGTTTATTGTGTGCAGTTAGTTCAGAATACTGCAGCTCGAGTCCTCACTAAGACCAAGAAAGTATATTATATACAGATGTGTGAAAAAGTATTTGCCGCCTTCCTGATTTCTCTTTTATTTTGTATGTTTGTCACACTTAAATGTTTCAGATCATCAAACAAATTTAAATATTAGACAAAGATAACACAAGAAGAGTTCTTTTGCAAAAACAGATGAGTCCAATTGGTTTAATATTGAGAAAAACAACATTTTCATCTGTTGGTTTATAGGTGTTAGTATTTCCAATTCAGCTTCTACAACATGGTCACTTGAAATATGAGTATCTCAGACATAATAAAGCAAAAAATCGAACATCAACTCATAGTTACTTTTTGGCAATTTATTAGTACTTTTTTCACAAAAACAGATAAGTCCACAAGCCGTTCTTTTGCAAAAACAGACATGTCCCGAAAACCATGCTAGTTTGTCTGGAACATACTTGAATGTCTAAAAGCATCAATGTAGTATGACTGACACACTGATTTAGGCAAATCCACTCAGTAAAATGGCATAATACAGCTATAATAAAGCTATAATAAAAGATTCAAAGATTTATTGTCAATACTACTATACGTACAGGACATACAGGAGAATTGAAATGGCATTTCTCGCTCTCTTCATTGGTGTGCACAGTATAAAAAGAAAAGGAATAAGGCTGGAAAAAAAGAAGACAACAACAACAGCAGTCTAATATACAATATGTACAGTAACACAACCCATGGTGAAAATGGCGACAAGAAAGACCCAGACCTCCCATAACGCAAAATTGAGATAAACGATTAACGATGATAAAACCCAGCAATCCTATATACAGACAACTAGAGATGTAATGCCTGTAGTCGCAGTTCAATGTGGTAGTGTAGGTGCAGATAGTAACAGATAGGACTGCACGTGATGAGTATTGCAGTGAAAGACAGACAGACAGCAGCAGATATGGCATTTGAGCAAATGGTTGCGGTTAATGTTAATATGCAGAGACATACTGCTGCAAAGTAGCAAGAATTCTGATAATAGAAGATAATAGTAGCAAGAATTCTGAACATTGTTGGCTGTTCTGACCTCGTTTTCGTCCGACTGGTGAATGCATCACTGCTTCATCAAAATTATCCATATTTGACATAAAATGCAACAAAACTGTAAAAAAAAAAAAAAAAAAAAACTGGCGGGGAAATCACTCACAGCAAGCAGGTGCTGTGTTCGAAAATGCTCACTCCTTCCCCATATAGTGTCCTATACAGTGAATGTGCAGCCAATGGAACAGTGAGAGAAAAGCTTCACATCACAACATAAACTAGCTTAAGGTATTTATATTTAATAATTCAGCAAAAACGATTTAATTCATATTTACTACAAATTACATGCAGGTATTCATTTTTTTTTTACCACCGTTGGTGTGTTACAGTTTACCGTCTCACGTGTTGATGTCATTAACTGTACCGGGAAAACAAGCCCAGTAGTGTCCAAAAGTGGTTAATTTTATTGTTATATTGAGTTTACTGTATAGTCCACTATATCTAAATTCACTATATAGCGAGTAGGGAGGGAGTGAGTGAGTGAACATTCAATGCATCAGATTTATATAGTGCTTTATCACAGACACTCAAAGACGCTATACAGAAATTAAGGGTCATCCACCACCTGGATGGATGAAGCAGCCACAATACGGCGCCATCCCTTTTAACTATTCACACACACACATTGGGCCACTTTAGAGTCTCCAATTAACCTAACCTGCATGTTTTTGGCATGTGGGAGGAAACCGGAGAAATCCCGGGGTAAACCCACACATACATGGGGAGAACATGCAAACTCCACACAGATCACTGTTGGTCGGGGGCTGGGATCGAACCCACGATCCCCAAGATCCCCCGGCCAAGGGTAAACTGTGCTGCCGCAGTGCTAACCACTGCACCACCGTGCAGCCTGGCTGTGTCCGTGCATTCCGGACACAGCCAGGGAAATCAGTCAGAATGAGCAGACCGGGAAGGCAGCCAAGATGAGTCACATGACCCAAAAACCAAGGGCTAATTTGCCATGTGGAGTTATCTGCGTTTGAGAAAAAAAAAATGCTTCTGCTGTTTATCGGCTTTTGAAAGAAAAAACAAAACAAAACATGAATTTGTACTATCTATAACATAGGACATACCGGATTTTGAGAAAAAACAATTTGAACTTCTATAAGTAGGTAATGTTAACAGTTGTTTGATGTAAAGAGAGAAATTTTCTTAGAAGTGGCGTTTATAGGTTTTTGCAAACAAACTCTTCAAAGTAAACACAAAATGCAGTTTTTAAATGAAGGTGTTTATTATTAAGGGTAAAAACAATTCAAACATACATGGCTCTGTGTGAAAAAGTGACCCCCCCCCCAATAAAAGATAAATTAACTGTAGTTTATCACATTTTTAGAAAGCTGAGTTCAATTTCTCTAGCCACACCCAGGCCTGATTACTGCCACACCTATTCTCAATCAAAAAAATCACTAAAATAGGACCTGCCTGACAAAGTAAAGTAGACCAAAAGATCCTCAAAAGCTTGACATCATGCTGAGATCCAAAGAAATTCAGGAACAAATGAGAAACAAACTAATTGAGATCCATCAGTCTGGAAAAGGTTATAAAACCATTTCTAAAGCTTTGGGACTCCAGTGAACCACAATGAGAGCCATTATCCACAAATGGCGAAAACATGGAACAGTGGTGAACCTTCCCAGGAGTGGCCAGTCAACCAAAATTCCCCCAAGAGCACAGCGACAACTCATCCAAGAGGTCACAAAAGACCCCACAACAACATCCAAAGATCTGCAGGCCTCACTTGCCTCAGTTAAGGTCAGTGTTCATGACTCCACCATGAGAAAGAGACTGGGCAAAAATGGACAAAAATTGGCCTGCATGGCAGAGTTCCAAGACAAAAACCACTGCTGAGCAAAAATAACATAAAGGCTCATCTCAGTTTTGCCAGAAAACAGCTTGATGATCCCCAAGACTTTTGTGAAAATACTTTGTGGACTGATAAGACAAAAGTTGAACTTTTTGGAAGGTGTGTGTGTCCCATTACATCCAACGTAAAAGTAACACAGCATTTCAGAAAAAGAACATCATACCAACAGTAAAATATGGTGGTGGTAGTGTGATGGTCTGGGGCTGTTTTGTTTCTTCAGGACCTGGAAGACTTGCTGTGGTAAATGGAACCATGAATTCTGCTGTCTACCAAAAACTCTACCAAAAAAAAAATGAGAATGTCCAGCCATCTGTTCGCGACCTCAAGCTGACGTTCACTTGGGTTCTGCAGCAGGTCAATAATCCAAAACACAGCAGCAAGTCCACCTCTGAATGGTGTAAGATGGTGTAAGAAAAACAAAATGAAGACTTTGGAGTGGCCTAGTCAAAGTTCTGACCTGAATTTGCTTAAGATGCTGTGACATGACCTTAAAAAGGCGGTTTATGCTCAAAAACCCTCCAATGTGACTGAATTACTACAATTCTGCAAAGATGAGTTGGCCAAAATTTCTCCACAATGCTGTAAAAGACTCATTGCCAGTTATTGCAAAGGCTTGATTGCAGTTGTTGCTGCTGAGGGTGACCCAACCAGTTATTAGGTTTAGGGGGCAATCACTTTTTCACACAGGGCCATGTAGGTTTGAATTTTTTTCCCTTAATAATAAACACCTTCATTTAAAAACTGCATTTTGTGTTTACTTGTGTTATCTTTGTCTAATGTTTAAATTTGCTTGATGATCTGAAACATTTAAGTGTGACAAACATACAAAAAAAATGAGAAATCAGGAAGGGGCAAACACTTTTTTACACCACTGTGTAATGGAATGTATGGGTTTTGTAGGTGTTTTATTGTTGGTTTAAGTAATAATGTAAATATGAATATGAGTAGGAATGAAGATTTCCTTTCATGACACACACATATGCTCGTTTGGGGCACCAGTCCAAATAATGGACAACTTTACTAACACTTCTTTATTTGTGCCAATGATGAATCCGTCTCATAAAAAAACAACAACAACAAAAAAAAACAAAAACCTCTGAGTTCTTGTCTGCTCATGTCCATCAACAAGATGGACACAAAATCAAACAATAATGCCCATATGTCTTTCAATAGTTTAATAAGAAATGTCAGAATAGGTTAACACATTTGGATGATTTTAAAACAAAGAATTCAACATGTATCCTGGGCATCATAGACTTTTATGGAATTACTGAACATCACATGTGAATCAAACATTTGTGGAACCAAAGAAACCATAGTTTAACTTGACAATATACTGGAAATTGGAAAACCATAAAATAGCATTGGTTAAGAAAAGTGGATGTAGTTTTGTCAGAAACTGCCCCTCAGGGCGAAGAGGGGAGACCCAGATGCTGACTGCAGTTTGTGATATTTTTTAACAAAACACAAAGTCCAGACAGTGCGCAAACACAAAATCCACACTGTGCAAAAAGTAAACTTACAAACAAAAGAGGCAAACAAGGAGACAGGAATCCACAGGTAGCAAAATGTCAGAACAGGAATAGGGTTCTGATGCAAACAAATCGTAAGACTCCAGCAATGAGTGACAGGAACCACAGTCCTTAAATAGGGCAAGCAAACAATAAACATAAATGATAGTAGATGGGGATCACATGAGCGGGAAGGAGGTGAAGATGATTACAATCAGCTGTGAGCCATAAGGAGAGGAGACGGGGCTGATAGTTTTACAGGGGCACCGCCCACAACCGGGGAAAAACCCAGAAGTGCCTCTGACAGCTGCAACCTCAGAGGGAGAGAGAAAAAACCGGTAAGACACAAATATAATACAATGACAAAAAAAGATACAAGTAAACCCAAATATGTAAATGACAAAACTACAAGGAACGTGCACAGGAAAATTAGTCACACTAAGAAACAATACAGAAAATGTGAAAACCAGCCAAAGATAAAATAAGAGGAATTAGAACTCAAAAATACAACGCAAATATGAAAAAAGGCAAAGAGACTGAGCACGGCGGAATCCCCCCGTGCTCAGATCATGACAGAACCCCCCCCCCCTCCCAAGGGGTGGAGACCAGACACCCCAGGCAAAATTGAAAGGGAGGAAAAAAGGACCCACCCACACAGAGAACCCACCCCACAAAAAAAAAAGAAAACAACCCAACCCTCATGACTCACACCCCAGCACAACGCAGGCTAGGAGAGAACAAATTTTAAAAAAAAAACCCTGCTCAGGATCCACACCAGGCAGAACAAGGCACCTAGGCCCCCTGGACTGGAGAGCTGGACAGTTCAGGGGGCCGGCTAAAGTCCCAGACCTGGCATATGACGTGGTGGTCAGAGTCAGGTGGCCTGCCGAAGAATGTGGGCCACCCAACCCAATGACACAGTCTGTGAGGTGGTCTGCCAGAGTTTTTTAACCATCTAAACTGAAAAAATGGTCCAGGGGATGGCTGCCCAACAGGGACAACCAGCAAAGAAGATGATGGAAGAATAGGGGAGACCATGTTGACCTCAGGCAGAGGAGAGGGAACCACGACAGTCTCGGCCAAAGGAGAGGGAACCACGACAGCCTCGGGTGGAGGAGAGGGAACCATGATGGCCTTGGGCAGAGGAGAGGGGACTACAATGGCATCTGGCAGAGGAGAGAGAACCACAACGGTGTCTGGCAGAGGAGTGGGGACCATGATGACATCTGGCTTTCAGACAGCTCTGCAGCACCCTTGGTGGTCCTGGACTGGGATATCGCAGCACCCATGGTGGCCCCGGGCTGGAGCAGAGCAGCACCCGCGGTGGCTCCGGGCTGGAGCAAGGCTGCACCCGCAGTGGCTCCAGACTGGAGAAAAGCTGCACCTGCGGTGGCTCTGGGCTGGAGCAAAGCTGCACCTACAATGAGCCCGGACTGGGCCATAGCTGCACCCACGATGGACCCGGACTGGGCTATAGCTGCACCCACGATGGACCCGAACTGGACCAAAGCTGCTCCCACGTTGGACTTGGATTGAGGAAAAGCAGCACCCTCAGAGGCTCCGGGCTGGAATGGAGCACCTGCAAAGACCTCAACCGGAGGGGAAGCAGCACTCACGGAGGTCCCGGGCTGGAACGGAGCACCCACAATGACCTCAGCTGGAGGAAATGGACCCATGGAGCTCTCAGGCAGCGAGGCCGGACCCACGGAGACCTCTGGCGAAGTTGGATGCTCCTCGGTGACCCTGGGGAAAGGCTCAGAAAGGAGGGACAAAGACACTGGGTCAGGGTCACCAGCGGCAGTGGAGCCCAGCGAGGTGAGCTCAGGTGCAGCTGATGGTTGCACTTGGCTCTCCCCCCCAAGAGCCAGACAAGATCTCTCCAAAATAGAAGCAATGAAAATAAAGGAGACCACTTGCCTGAGCTCAAGCTCCACCACCGTCCAGGACTCCGTCGATCCAGGTGACGACATCTTGGGCCCGGTCCTCTCAAGATCCAGCTTCAGCTCTGCTGTGGTGGTTCCTGCAGCAGGCATGGTGGTACGTGCAGTCCTGGGACCCCTCAGCGAAGCTACCCATGCAGGTGACTCATCCGGCGTGGATACAGGAGGTCAGTTCCCCGCTGGCACTGGAACCTGCTCTGCTGAGGCCAGGGGATGCTCCAACTTCAGCACAGGCTTCAGCTCAGTCACAGGGCTCTCCCTCCATCCAGATCGTGGCTGCAGGGCTGGAACCAGGTCCTCCAGGGCCGCAGGCTCCTCCATCATCCGGAGGCTCAGTCCTATGACTGGTGGACACTCAAGGGGAACAGGAGGAGACACGGAGAGAGCAGGTGAACAGTCTATGGCTGTAGCTGACAGTGAGGACTCAGAGGACTGCCTAGTCTGAGACTCACCACCAGGAATCAGGCAAGATAATTCATGTTTAATTGAATAAGAGTGAAAAAGCACTTGCCTGAGTTCCCAGGGTGCGATGTTTTTTGCTGCAGCTGGTTGGAAATCAGCCCTCTTTGTGACTTCAGTAGTTGTGGGCCCCTCAGAGGAACGTGGAGGAGCCACCCCTGCAGACATGATGACAGGTGGAGCCGGGGAAGAAACAGCCGAACCCTCAGCAGCGGGAGGACACGTCGAGGGGACGGAAGTCACAGCAGCAATGGAGGGAGAGTAGGCTGATGGGACAGCCGGCAAAAGAGAAGTAGAAAGAGGAACTGCTGTGGGACTTGCTGGGCTCGGCGAGGGCGAAACTGCTGAGAGGTGGAGGCGTTCCTCCAGTGAGATTTCCCTGGGCAGAATCAGAATCAGAATGAGCTTTATTGCCAAGCATGTTTACATGTAATGGCAGAAAGCAATGGCAGAAAGCAGAGACGTTGGCTCATGGCGAAGTGGGGGAGGCCCCAGAGCCAGGGGATGCTCACTCGTCGGCTCTAACTCCGGGCCCCCTGGTGAAACCTCCTCCAGCTCCTAGGCAAAATCCGGGAGGAGCCACGGTTTATATTCTAACAGCAGCTCAATCTCCGCTAATGTGACTCATCTGCACTCCTCCAGCTCCTCGGCCGATGGTGCGGGCCAGTGTTTGGGAGGAGGAGGCGGAGCTGCTACTAGAGAGCGGCGAGAAACTGGAGGCTTCTATGTACGCAGATGCTTGCTCTTCATCAGCGCAGGCACGTGCATTGGAGTGATTTCCCCTAGCCCCTGACTCATAGGTTGTGGGGCGACTATGGAGAGGAGTAGGTCAGCGAGCTCTGGGTGGTCCCACAGGCTGGGTCATGCCTCAAGCACCTGTGCCACGCCCTCCAGACACTCTCGGGCTGCCTCGGGGGTACAGGAGGCACGAGCCTGCGTGAGGATGTCCTTCAAAATACTCACAGTCCACCGTTCTACTTCACTCAGACGAGGAGTTGGTGACTCCAGGATGGTAGACATGGCGAAACCCCTGGTGAAAAAACAAAAACTGGGGAGGAGTAGAAGAAAAAGGCAAACCCTCGCTGCCACTGGTGTTTTGAATAGTCCGGGTCCCCTTCTGGCCACGTCCTGCTGCCAAGATCACAAAACCATAGATGAGTGAAACAAAAAAGTAACCTCAAACTGCAGCAGCTGGATCGCTACCTGGCTGGAATCTACTGTCAGGAATTGCCCCTCAGGGTGGAGAGGAGAGACCCAAACGTGAACTGCAGTTTGTGATATTTATTAACAAAACACAAAGTCCAGACAGTGCGCAAACACAAAATCCACACTGTGCAAAAAGTAAACTTCATTCTTGTGGTCTTTGAGACTAGAAAAAGCACTATAGAAGGGAGGTCCTTATCCCATAGAAAATCTGGGTGTTACAGCTGTAATGTATTTAAAGTAAATGTTCATCTTTTTCTTATAAGTTACTAATATTTTATATCCCAATAAAATTTAACATTAAATGAAATTAACATTTCAGCTCCAAGCTTGCAACAAAATATTAACTTTTATATTCATAAGGAAGTTGCAAAGTTTAACCTTCTGTCATCTGTATTCAGCTGCAGTGTTTGCAGCTTGTTAGCATCTCTGCAGCAGCTGGAGATTCTTTATGTTGCTCAAGGACACTTCAGCAGGGTGGACTCCTTCCAAAAACACAACTTGAGTTTGGTTCTGTATTGAGAAACAAGTCTGTTTACACAATGTGCCACAAACTGTGTTTTGCCATTCTTGCAATTTGAAAAGTGTCAAGGAAGAAGAGATTTCTTTTCATACTCTGGCCTTCCTCACTTTTAGGTGACAGCTGCTGACTTGGCACATGTGCATCAGGCTCTTAAGCACAATCTTAGCTACTACAGCAGCGCTGACGGTGCACACACACAGAGGACACTCTGTGGATCTTTGTGATCGGCAAAAAGATATCAAGTGTAGGGACCAAAGCAAAAGCAATTTTCAGAAGCTGAGAGGAATGTATTGAGGTCAAGTGAACTTAATTTTTTTCTCCACATTCCCTTTACATGATGTCTGGTCTCTAACACATTCATTATGTCTGAACAGCTGCCCCATAACAGCTCAAGACATAGTCCTGAATACTGATTTCCTGAGCTTCTGCGATATATTTATGCAATACCTCACACATGACAGCGGCAGGTCATCTCAGTTCGACATAATGACAAAATAAAGTATGTTCTTTTTTCTTACTAACTTGTTAGATTATGTTTGCCTTATGATTCTCATGTCTGAGCTTCAGTATTTTCTGTGTTGCACTTTCATTTGTCAGCAAGATTAGCATTCTGAATGACCATTGGCAAAAGAAAACCTGATTAAATTTTGATGTTTATTCAGATCTTTTTCTAAAATATCAGCTTTATTGAGCTCTCTAGTGCCTCTGTTTTTAGAGAAGTGATGGTTGTAATATACATTTAGTGTCACATATTAAATAAGTAAACACTGATGTCAGTGACTTTAAGAAGCAGTTTGTGTTTGTATCTGACTAAATTTATGCATTTTTTTAAAAATATGCATCAAAGAAGCCTCCCCAAAATGCTCATCAAAATTTAATACACTCAGATTGTGGATTAACAGCATAAATCTCATAGAAACGATTAGCTTGCATTACGTTTCAAGACAACAAACTTTGGAGGAAAAACACAGATAGGTGGGGACAGATGCACTGTGCACCTTCAATGTCATGCCGTGATGTGGTGAACCCACAAGTCCACCACACTCTAAAAATAAGAAGGTAGTTAAACATAAAACCTTAAGTTCAATTGCTGCCTTTACGTCATTAAAGAAAAAAATAATTTCAATTCATGAAGATATGCCTGTTGATTATTCTCTGATCAGTTATTGTTCAAACTTAATACTCAAAGTTTACAAAAATATTTTATTTCATCCATTCAAGAAAAGTCACTTTCTTAAGTTAAAGAAACATATACACTAATAAATAAATTGAATTGTTTTTCAGTGTTGAATTTTACATCATGAAAGTTGATTAACTTTTGAGTAACTGTCGTGTTATATTTGTGTGAGGCAAGATGAAGATCCCAACTCCACCTCCAGTGACATCAACCGTGGCATGATAACAGACTTTGAAACCAACTGCTCTCCAACCAGAAGTTGGCCGACTGTGATGTTGCATCCAGCCTCCCAGCATGCATCAATACTGCCTCCATGTTGGTATAGGGTTCCAAAGCTCAAACCAGTCATTCAGATAAACAAAGATGCCAGACTTTTGAGTCACATACAGCTGATGTAATGAACGGACAAAGAAAGCTAAAGAACAACGCATAACATTCCATAGGTGAGATTTTACTCTTGTAAACATGCTCCGAAATGAATATATAGGATTTCGATATACAGTGGTGTGAAAAAAGTCTTTGCTTCCTTCCTGATTTCTCTTTTTTTTTTTTTTGTACATTTTTGTATGTTTGTCACACTTAAATGTTTCAGATCATCAAACAAATTTACATATTTGACAAAGATAACACAAGTAAACACAAAATGCAGTTTTTAAATGAAGGTGTTTATTATTAAAGGTAAAAAAATCCAAACTTACATGACCCTGTGTGAAGAAGTGATTACCCCTCCACCACCACCAGTAAAAACACAAATTAACTGTGGTTTATCACATCTTTGGAAAGCTCAGTTCAATTTCTCTAGTCACACCCAGGCCTGATTACTCCCACACCTGTTCTCAATCAAGAAATCATTTAAATAGGACTTGCCTGACAAAGTGAAGTAGACCAAAAGATCCTCAAAAGCTAGACATCATGCTGCAATCCAAAGAAATTCAGGAAGAAATGAGAAACAAACTAATTGAGATCCATCAGTCTGGAAAAGGTTATAAAACCATTTCTAAAGCTTTGGGACTTCAGCAAACCACAGTGAGAGCCATTATCCACAAATGGCGAAAACATGGAACAGTGGTGAACCTTCCCAGAAGTGCCCATCCGACTAAAATTCCCCCAAGAGCACAGCGACGACTCATCCAAGAGGTCACAAAAGACCCCACAACACCACCCAATGAACTGCAGGCCTCACTTGCCTCAGTTAAGGTCAGTGTTCATGACTCCACCATAACAAAGAAACTGGGCAAAAATGGCCTGCATGGCAGAGTCCCAAGATAAAGCCGCTGCTGAGCAAAAAGAATATATCTTGTATAAGGCTTGTCTCAGTTTTGTCAGAAAACAGCTTGATGATCCCCAAGACTTTTGAGAAAATACTCTGTGGACTGAGGAGACAAAAGTTGAACTTTTTGGAAGGTGTGTGTCCCATTACATCTGGCATAAAGGTAACACAGCATTTCGGAAAAGGAACATCATACCAACAGTAAAATATGGTGGTGGTAGTGTGATGGTCTGGGGCTGTTTTGCCGCTTCAGGACCTGGAAGACTTGCTGTGGTAAATGGAACATGAATTCTGCTGTCTACCAAAAAGTCCTGAAGGAGAATGTCCAGCCATCTGTTTGTGACCTCAAGTTGAAGTGCACTTGGGTTCTGCAGCAGGACAATGATCCAAAACATACCAGCAAGTCCACCTCTGAGTGGCTTAAGAAAAACAAAATGAAGACTTTGGAGTGGCCTAGTCAAAGTTCTGACCTGAATTTGATTAAGATGCTGTGGCATGACCTTAAAAGGTGGTTCATGCTCAAAAACCCTCCAGTGTGGCTGAATTACAACAATTCTGTAAAGACGAGTGGGCCAAAAATCCTCACAGCGTTGTAAAAGACTCATTGCCAATTATCGCAAAGGCTTGATTGCAGTTGTTGCTGCTGAGGGTGGCCCAACCAGTTATTAGGTTTAGAGGGCAATCACTTTTTCACACAGGGCCATGTAGGTTTGGATTGTTTTTTACCATTCTTCTTCTTCGTCAAAGAAGAAGAATGGTAATTAATAATAAACACCTTCTAATAATAATAAATAATAATAAATGGTAATTAATAAAGCCAGTTTAGAAAGCTGTGGACTGAGGAGATAGGGTGGGAGATAGGGTCAGAGATAGGGTCAGAGATAGGGTCAGAGATAGGGTGAGGAGCTCAGTCATCCGGGAGAGGCTCAGAGTAGAACCGCTGCTCCTCCACATTGAAAGGAGTCAGTTGAGGTGGTATGGGCATCTGATTAGGATGCCTCCTGGACGCCTCCCACTTGAGGTGTTTCAGGTACGTCCCACTGGGAGGAGACCCCGGGGCAGAACCAGGACTCGGTGGAGAGACTATGTCTCCCAGCTGGTCTGGGAACGCCTTGGTATCCCCTCTGAAGAGCTGGAGCAGGTGGCTGGGGAGAGGGAAGTCTGGGCTTCTCTGCTTGAACTGCTGCCTCCGCGACCCGGACCTCCAGAAAAGCGGTAGAAGATGGATGGATGGATGGATGGTAATTAATAATAAACACCTTCATTTAAAAACTGCATTTTGTGTTTACTTGTGTTATCTTTGTCTAATATTTAAATTTTTTTCATGATCTGAAACATTTAAGTGTGACATACAAAAAAAATGAGAAATCAGGAAGGGGGCAAATACTTTTTCACACCACTGTAAAAATGTGGCTACTTTAACTGTTTGTTTGGAACCGATGCTCTCTAAGCAGAACCAGGGGCTGCTATAATCATACTGTACATATATGTGATTATGATCCTTTTGACTATGACGACGGTGTCTGGCAGAGGAGTGGGAACCACGACGGCATCTGGCAGAGGAGAGGGAACCACGATGGCCTTGGGCAGAGGAGAGGGAACCACGACGGTCTCAGGCAGAGGAGAGGGAATCACGACGGCCTCGGGAAGAGGAGAGGGGACCACGACAGCCTCATGGAGGTCCCGGACTGGGACTGAGCACCCGTGAGGACCTCAGCAGGAGGAGCTGGGAAGAAGCTCAGATTGGAGAGGCAGAGAAATAGGGTCAGGGTGACCGGCGGCAGTGGAGCCCGGCGAGGTGAGCTCAGGCACAGTTGATGACTGCTTCTGGTTCTCCCCAGCAAGAGCCAGATAAGATCTCGCAGCTATAGAAACAACAGAAACCAAAGAGAGCACTTGCCTGACCTCGAGCTCCACCGTCGTCCAGGACTCTGTCAATCCAATTCAATTCAATTCAATTTATTTATATAGCGCCAAAGCACAACACAGGTCATCTCAAGGCACTTTACAGAAAAGAGTGGGTTTAGGCCACACTCTTAGTTTATAGAACCCAGCAAAGACCCCTAAGAGCAAGCACTGCGGTGACACAGGTGAGGAAAAACTTCCCTTTAACAGGCAGAAACCTCGGGCGGAACCATAGATCATAGAGGGAGGCCAGCCACCTCGACTCCACCTCGGTTGAGTAGCTACATTCAAAAACAAACATACAAATACAACATTCAAAGCCAAACAGTCCAAGCCTGGCCGCCAGACTGCACATGCAAGTGAAGGCCTGGCAGCGGCAGCATTTCTAACTAAAGGTCTTATCAAAGAAAAAAGATTTCAACTTGCTCTTGAATAAAGAGAGAGTGTCTGCCTCCCGAACTGAACTGGGAAGATGGTTCCACAGGAAGAGAGCTTGATAGCTGAAAGCTCTACCTCCCACTCTACATCTAGATACCATGGGGACCACTAGTAGTTTGGATTTTTCGGAGCGCAGAGCTCTGGTTGGATGATAAGGAGCTAAGAGTTCTTACAGGTAAGAAGGAGCCATACCATTAAGAGCTTTAAAGATTAAGAGCAATATCTTGAATTCAATTCTATATTTTATTGGGAGCCAATGTAAATAAGCTAAAACTGGAGTAATGTGATCTCTTCTCCCTGTTCTCATAAGGCTACGTGCAGCTGCATTCTGAATGAGTTGGAGAAACTTTATGGACTTATTTGGGCAACCTGATAAAAGTGAGTTATAATAGTCAAGTCTAGAGGTGATAAAGGCATGGACAAATTTCTCTGCATCTTTATGAGACAGGATGGACCTAATTTTAGAAATATTACGCAGATGGAAGAAGGCGGTCTTAATGGTTTGCTGTATATGAGAGTTGAAAGACACATCTTGGTCAAAGACAACTCCAAGATTCCTAACAGAAGACGTAGAAGCGAGTGCAGTGCCATCTAGTGTTGTTATCTTGCTAAAAAGAGTACTTCTAGCATGTTTGGGGCCAAGGACGATGACTTCAGTTTTATCTGTATTCAGCAATAGAAAGTTGTAGTTCATCCAGGTTTTGATATCCTTAAGACATTCCCGGAGTAAACCCAACTGGCTGGGATCATCTGTATTGATGGATAAATACAACTGAGTGTCATCAGCGTAACAATGAAAATGAATAGAATGCTTCCTCATAATGTCTCCCAAAGGCAGCATGTATAACTTAAACAATACTGGTCCAAGTACTGATCCCTGCGGAACGTCATAGCTAACCGTGGTCTGAGTAGAGGACTTGTTATGGACATGAACAAACTGGGAATGATATGATAAATAAGACTGGAACCATCTTAGCGTTGTTCCATTCAGGCCAATTTGCTGTTCAAATCTCTCGAGCAGAATATGATGGTCAACGGTATCAAAGGCAGCGCTGAGGTCCAATAAAACAAGGACGGAGACAAGTCCTTTGTCAAATGCCACAAGGATGTCATCAGTAACTTTCACTAAGGCTGTATCTGTGCTGTGATGTTTCCTAAAACTTGACTGAAATTTCTCAAATATAGAATTTTTTTCTAAAAAGGTGCATAGTTGATTGGCGACTACTTTTTCGAGCATCTTGGAAAAGTAGGGGAGGTTAGATATTGGTCTATAATTGGCCAAAATCCCAGAATCAAGCAAAGGTTTTTTTAAGTAGAAGTTTAATTACTGCCACTTTAAATGACTGCGGTACATGTCCTGTCAATAAGGACATATTAATTATATTAATATTACATATATACACTACTGTTCAAAAGTTTGGGGTCACCCAGACAATTTTGTGTTTTCTATGAAAAGTCACACTTTTATTTACCACCATGAGTTGTAAAATGAATAGAAAATATAGTCAAGACATTGACAAGGTTAGAAATAATGATTTGTATTTGAAATAATAATTTTTTCCTTCAATCTTTGCTTTCGTCAAAGAATCCTCCATTTGCAGCAATTACAGCATTGCAGACCTTTGGCATTCTAGCTGTTAATTTGTTGAGGTAATCTGGAGAAATTTCACCCCATGCTTCTAGAAGCCCCTCCCACAAGTTGGATTGGCTGGATGGGCACTTCTTGCGTACCATACGGTCAAGGTGCTCCTACAACAGCTCAGTGGGGTTTAGATCTGGTGACTGCGCTGGCCACTCCATTACAGATAGAAAACCAGCTGTCTGCTTCTTCTCTAAATAGTTCTTGCATAATTTGGAGGTGTGCTTTGGGTCATTGTCCTGTTGTAGGATGAAATTGGCTCCAATCAAGCACTGTCCACAGGGTATGGCATGGCGTTACAAAATGGAGTGATAGCCTTCCTTATTCAAAATCCCTTTTACCCTGAACAAATCTCCCACCTTACCAGCACCAAAGCAACCCCAGACCATCACGTTACCCCCACCTTGCTTGACAGATGGCGTCAGGCACTCTTCAAGCATCTTTTCAGTTGTTCTGCGTCTCACAAATGTTCTTCTGTGTGATCCAAACACCTCAAACTTCGATTCGTCTGTCCATAACACTTTTTTCCAATCTTCCTCTGTCCAATGTCTGTGTTCTTTTGCCCATATTAATCTTTTTCTTTTATTGGCCAGTCTCAGATATGGCTTTTTCTTTGCCACTCTGCCCTGAAGGCCAGCATCCCGGAGTCGCCTCTTCACTGTAGATGTTGACACTGGCGTTTTGCGGGTACTATTTAATGAAGCTGCCAGTTGAGGACCTGTGAGGCATCTATTTCTCAAACTAGAGACTCTAATGTACTTATCTTCTTGCTCAGTTGTGCAGCGGGGCCTCCCACTTCTCTTTCTGCTCTGGTTAGAGACTGTTTATGCTGTTCTCTGAAGGGAGTAGTACACACCGTTGTAGGAAATCTTCAGTTTCTTGGCAATTTCTCGCATGGAATAGCCTTCATTTCTAAGAACAAGAATAGACTGTCGAGTTTCACATGAAAGTTCTCTTTTTCTGGCCATTTTGAGCATTTAATCGACCCCACAAATGTGATGCTCCAGATACTCAACCTGCTCAAAGGAAGGTCAGTTTTATAGCTTCTCTAACCAGCTAAACTGTTTTCAGCTGTGCTAACATGATTGCACAAGGGTTTTCTAATCATCCATTAGCCTTCTGACGCAATGAGCAAACACATTGTACCATTAGAACACTGGAGTGATAGTTGCTGGAAATGGGCCTCTATACACCTATGTAGTTATTGCACCAAAAACCAGACATTTGCAGCTAGAATAGTCATTTACCACATTAGCAATGTATAGAGTGTATTTCTGATTAGTTTAAAGTTATTTTCATTGAAAAAAACAGTGCTTTTCTTTCAAAAATAAGGAAATTTCTAAGTGACCCCAAACTTTTGAATGGTAGTGTATATATATAATATAATTAACATAATTAATATAACATGTTAATTAAGTTCAAGAGATGGACTAATCAGAGATAGCGATTCCTTCACTAGTCTAGCTGGGATTGGGTCTAAAAGACAGGTAGTTGATTTAGAGGTCGACACTATTAGCGTTAGATCAGAATGATTAATACGAGAAAATTTAGAAAAGTGGAGTTCTGAGCCTGTGGGTACAGCAGTGTTAGGTAGAGGCTTGGTATTTTTAGGGGGGCTATTTTTTGGAATATTATTCCTAATGCTGACAATTTAACCATTAAAAAATTCAAAAAGTCGTCAGCACTAAAAGTTGGAGGGATGTAGGGATCTATGGCATTTTGGCTCTTGGTTAGCTGAGCCACAGTGCTAAAGAGAAATCTATGGTTGTTTTTATTTTCTTCTATCAAGGATGAATAGTACTGTTGCCTAGCACTACGGAGAGATTTCTTATAGGTGGTAAGGCTGGCATTCCAGACTGAACAAGATTCTTCTGTCTTATTTGCACGCCAAAGCCTTTCACAGGATCTAACTTTCTGTTATAACTTATGGGTGTGGGATTGTACCATGGAGCTATTCTCCTATTTTTAATAGTTCTCTTTTTAAGAGGGGCTATGGAGTCAAGTGTTGACTGCAGTGAGGCTGCAGTACTACCAACTAAAAGGTCTAATTCTAATGGGTTCAAGTAGTCAGTGCTGTCTGCTATATTAAGACATGGTAATACAGTAAGTGCTGAAGGGATTAATTCTTTAAAGCGAGCCACGGCACTATCAGATAAGTATCTGGTAACTATATTTCTGCTTGATGCTGTGAAATCGGATAGCACAAACTTGAACATTATCAAATAGCGGTCAGTCAGTGTAGGATTTTGAGGAATGACAAGCAGATCATCAATTTCAACACCATAGGCCAAGACCAGGTCAAGGGTGTGATTATGATGATGAGTTGGTTTACTAACACACTGAGGAAAAAACAGTTGAATTTAAGAGGGAGAGAAATGCTACACTATGACTATCATTATCAACATCTATATGAATATTAAAGTCACCAGCTATGATATTCTTGTCTGAACTAAGAACTAAGGTTGTTAAGAACTCAGAGAATTCAGACATAAATTCAGCAAAAGAAGCACTGGGAGGGTGATATACTGTGGTAAATAAAATAGGCTGCTCTGACCTCCATGATGGATGTGCTAAGCTAAAAATTAAGCATTCAAAAGAGTTATAATTTGAGTTTCGCTTAGGCTGAGGGTTCATTGGTAATGTGGATTCATATATTACCCCGACACCACCACCTCAGCCAATGTTTCTAGGAATATGAGTATTACCATAGCGGGGGGGGGGGGGGGGTCATTGATACTAACAAAATCATTGGGGCGTAACCATGTTTCTGTGAGACAGAGTATATTTATATTGTAATCCGTGATCACATCATTAATTAAGGTTGCTTTATCTGACAGAGGCTTTATATTCAGCAGTCCACATTTAATTATTTTATTTAACTGTGGTAAATTAGTAGTTTTAACCCTTTAACTGCCCAGATTAAATGGAAGGGCCGCACGCCCCCAGTGGCACAGTGCAGTAACTGCACATGTCAACTTATTGACTGAATTATGTAATTTATATAGCTGCTGCAACATTATGCAAATTAGATGCATAAAATTATTCCTATCTGAAACTTTGGATCATATTCTACATCTTTCTAATTGACAGAGAGCCATTATCTCTTGTAACTTTCAAGTTATAGCCTTGGAAATCTGAACTATTCTATTGACAAATTTTTTATCACTCTTGACCATGGGGGGTGGGGCGGGGGGCTCGAGTTGCCTTGCATTGCCCCAGGCGCCATATGGCACCTAGGGCAGTTAAAGGGTTAATCTTTATCAAGTTCTGTTGTATTTGTCTTGGGTTATAATGTTTTGGGAACGGGAGACAGGCACAATCTCTATGGGGTTATGAATTGAAGACTGATCTAAACAGCGGGAATTGTGTGGATTAATAGGATTAATATGAGAAGTGGAAACAAAGAAGGGCTGGTTGGCAGACCCAGGTACTTTGGGGTGAGTTAACACACCAGCTTTCAGTCACTGTACTAAAAAATGCTGAATGGAATAAAACAGATTGTCCCTTAGAGCACGTGCACTGAGTCTGTTTGGATGGATGCCATCTGGCCTCATAAATGATGGGCGGTTCCAGAACAGGTTGAAATTGTCTATAAAACCAATGTTAAAAGTAGGACATGTTGAACACAACCAGGTATTAAGGCTAAGAGTTCTGCTAAAATAATTGCAACCTCTTCTAAAAGGAGCAAGTGGCCCAGAAATAAACACACGTCTGCCACAGTTCTTAAGAGTGGACAGAAGGCTCCTGAAGTCTCTCTTTAAGATCTCAGATGCTTCATCTGGGATGTTGTTGCATCCAATATGCACAAGTTTTAGCGTGGGGGTATTCATTTAATAGGTCAGGGATAAGAGCCTCAATGTCTGACACTTTAGCCCCAGGAAAAATTTTTGTAACACAGTACCTGCTTCTGACGTTCCTCATTATTGAATCACTGTAACCAGCGTCATCTGGGGGGACTTTGTCGGTGGCTTCCGAAATGGTGGATAATTTTGCCGTAGTTGTTGCTGCAGTGGTGGTGTGGTGCCGGTGCGGCGGGGGGGGGGGGGGGGGGGGGGGGGTTCCACTCTCTTCTTTTTGGAGCTAGTGTAAAGTTTGGCACACCTAAGGTAGTTTTGATCTGGGGCTTGCGGGTTTGGGCCGCTGCTGAAGGAGGAGGGGCGGCCATGGGAGATAGATCAATGTCCAGGTGGGGGAAATCTTCCAGGGAAAGGATGTCAAATCTGTTTTCCCGCTAAAGGGGAAGGGAGGAGGCGCGGCCATGTCTGGCCAATCACCGAAATTTGCTATTGGGCCCAACCATGATCCAGGGCATGCATTGAGGCTGTGAAGAACCACCCAGGGCTTTGGGTTTAGCGCCGAGCTGAAGCCAGTGTTTGGTGCTGGAGTCCTGGACAGCTGAGGTGACCGGAACAGGGGTGGAGGTGGATGGCGACATGTTAATTTCACCCAGGTAAGTAGCCGTCTCTGCTAGCTGCGAGTCTGTCGCTGGCGCCAATGTCCGTCCAAAAATGAGAGTTTCCAGATGGTTTTCAGCCTCCCAAATCTTATAGAGGTTAGAGAGTCTCAATTCCACCTCAGAAACCTTCTTAGAGAGGGAAACACAGCTGACACAGGTTGGGGATGGAGCCATGGCTTTCCAGGACAGAAGTGGCTAGCTAGCTAGCTAAAACAGATTGGTTAGCCTATCCCAGTGAACAGCCCTGATTGGGGTCTGATTCACCTGTGAGCCAATACAGGCTGTTGTATTTACTGAGCTAACACTAAGTAAAAAGTTAATATCAGTAAAAGAGATAAAAAGAGATAAAAATTTAAAACGGAGCTAATACAACAAACATAAACAGACAAGATAACCAGTACATGTAGAAGTGACCAAGTTTACAAACAGATACCGACACATACGCAGTTTCCAGATTCAGACGATGATGTCTTGGGCCCGGCCTTCTGAAGGTCAAGCTCGGACTCTGCTGTAGTGGTCCCAGCAGCAGGCATGGTGGTGGATGCAGTCCCGAGACCCCCCAACAAAATGGCCCAAGCAGGTGGCTCGCCCGACGTGGACACAGGAGGTCGGCTTCCTGCTGATGCTGGATCCTGTTCTGCTGAGGCCAGGGGACGCTCCATCGTCGGCACACGCTTCAGCTCAGTCGCAGCTCTTTCCCTCCACCCAGACTGTGGCTGTGGGACTGGGACCAGGTCCTCCAGGGCCACAGGCTCCTCCGTCGTCCGGCGGCTCAATTCAGGGGCCACGGACACTCGGGGGGAAAGGAGGAGACACGGAGAGAGCAGGTGAACAGTCTGAGGCTGCAACAGATGGTGAGGACTCAGAGGACTGCCTAATCTGAGCCTCACCATCAGGAGTCAGGCAAGATACTTTATGCTTAATTGGACGAGACGGAAAAAACACTTGCCTGAGCTCCTGGGCTGTAATATTTTCTGCTGCAGCCGGTTGGGAATCAGCCCTCTCCATGATGTACCGAAGAGGGCCTCCCAGGGAACCTTTGAAGAGCTGCCCCTGCAGCGATGGGCGGAGCTGAGGAGGAAATGACTGAACCATCCACAACGGGAGGAATCACCGAGGAGGAGGAAGAGGCAGCAGCAGAGGGAGAAAAGCTGACGGGAAAGTGGAGGTGCTCTTCTGGCGGGGCTTCTTTGTGTGACGGCGGGGAGCAGGAGGCGGCGACGTTGGCTCCTGGAGAGGTGGGAGAAGACCTGGTGAGACCTCCTTCAGCTCCTGGGTGAGATCCAGGAGGAGCCATGGCTTATATTTGAATAGGAGCTCTGTCTCTGGTAACTGGACCCGCCTATGCTCCTCTAGCTCCTCAGCCAATGGTATGGGCCACAGTTCAGGAAGAGAAGGCGGGGCTGCTGTGTCGGGGCCAGACAGCGTCCATCTGAAACCTCCGGGGACCGTCTGGTGGATGAGCGAGGTTTCAGGTTCTGGACAGGACGGGCGAGTCTTCCGCCCCCGGGTGCGCTTCTTTTTGAGCCCCGGTGGCGCCAAAGGGAGGTCCCTTGCCTGGGCACAGAGTTTGCGGTGTATGTCGACCACCAAGGCAAGGAAAACTGTGAGGCCCGGGTAGGTCCAGAGACTGGGATAAATAACAAAACTACACTGAACGAAAACCAGGAAAATAAATCATACAAAGAAACAATACTGAATATGTGAAAACAAAGTAGAAAAAACATCACAGGCAAAGACCTCAGAATACATTATACAAATAAGGAAAAGCAAAAAGCAAAAAAACAGAGCACAGTGAAATCCCCCCATGCACAGATCATGACAAGTGGTCTCTTTTTTTTTTTTTTCTAGAGCTGTATGTAATGAGTCGGTTAAAATTTCAACAACTGTAACACATTACTGAATTTTTAAAAAGTAATTTTGTCACAAAACAAGGTACTGCAAACTTAATGGCATTACAGTAACATGTTTCTTTGCAACTTTGTACAGTATTACTCCCAATACTGGTGAATACAAAATGGTGAATACATTGAAATCCTGCATATTTAACATTTAAAAGCTCACAGAACTGTTCAAAATCAAAATCTTATCCGAATACTTTGAGTTGAAATGAAGATTTAAGTAGATATGAGTAAATGGGATGTTATTTTTTAGAGCACAAATATGTCTTGACACACTGGGCAACTGTTGCCAGTCATCTCGCCCACCACCCAGCATTTGACTCAAGCGGTATTGTGCTGACACATTGGCACAAGAGGTCAGTAGCCTGAGGTTTACAGCTTCAAAAAAGCAGCTCTGGACAATCACAAAAAGCCACATCCACTGCTGCTCCGTGAAATCCACCAATAATGACTGGTCCAATCACCAGCGCTCCCAGGTGAACAGTGACTGGTGTTACACTGCGGGCCTATGAGGACATGGTAACACTTATAATGTTTTTGATGAAAATGGAGCCTGTAGGATCTGCTTCCCATAAAAAAAATATTCAAAGTTCCTACATATAGAATTATGTGATAATTTTATAAAGTCACCAAGGCAGAACTGGCACCGGTATTGGTACCAACACTGTCAGGGGGAATGATGAAAAAAGTTGTCAAACTTTGAACTATGCTCTTTTTTTAAATTGAAGAACTCTTAAATGTTAGCGATATATGTAATTATCCTGAAACAATGACAATGAATTTCCATTGAATGCTCATTAAAAAAGAAAACCCTCATGATGAAAACAATCTTAAGGCTTTCAAAAGGAAATCAAAAACCCAATAATTGCACACATCCTCAGGTACCTATGGGAGCTTTATTCTCCTGTGTTCACTCTGCTTGAAGAGCCCTGAAGAGCCCTCAGTGCATCCCCATCAGATCCAAACACCCTCAGGCACAGAGCGACAGCAAGTGTTGGAAAGGTAAAATATGCTCGGAGGCACGGCGTTAATGTCCAAGTGCGATTCTGAAAAAGGCATCTCACTCTCTGGGTATATTGACTGGTTCCATTCTGCCTCAGCTGCTACGACCATCAGATCAGCCATCCTTTACTTCACAGATTATGAACTTCAAAGCTACACAGACAGAGGTGAGCAGATGATGGACTGCGTGGACTTTAAAAAGCGGTAGCAAAAGAGCCAGGGCTCTGCTAGCTATTTAATTCCAAATGAGGAGGATGACAAGGCATCCTGTGAGTGTACGTATGGGTGGGTAGTACATAAATCAGAGCAGCTGTATGCTGAGGCACAAGGCCTCGTGATGCTTTGTGAGTAATAGGAGTTGCTGATCAATAGGTGCATTCATAGGGAAGGAGGCAATGAGTAGAGATTGTTTCCCACTTAAGCACTTTGGCTAGTGACTGCTGAGGATGTTGGATATCTATCAAACTCAAAGCAGGAGAAGACGTGAGAGCTGTTTTTCAGTACGTCAAAAACAATCACTCCTTTTGTTCTAAGAATAAAATTAAATAGCTGTGGGCATTAGCTTGGCAGAAAGACTGGCAACAAAATGGGAAAAAAAGTGAAGGGTGGTCCTCTTGAAGTTTTAACTGTTTAAATGTTAGACCATGTGCACACGACAACGTTTTTACCCCAAACTGGCAAACTTCTTTTACAGTTTGGTTGTCTGTGCATACGACACTGGGATCTCAGAGGTGTGAAAGTGTAAAGGTTTGAAACCAGCCTTCAGAGTGGAAGGGTTTTGCTGGCACCAATTTTGTCTTCCGTGTGCATGAGTGCAACGGCCGGTAGCACGTACGTATCCTAGTCACTTTTTGTGGCTCTGGTGGTCATGCCTCATTCACACACCTGTGACACTGATGTCACCATTACAAAATACACAAACTGCACCTCATTGGTCGATAGGCACCCAGCGGGTGGTCTGTGCAAGTCTGTTTACCCTTATCCAAGATGGCACCAGGATGGTAAACTTTCTCCTCTATCTTCAAAACTAAACAGTGAAGCATGTTTCTGAAAACAATCGAGGCAAGAAATAAATGGTGTAGTTGCTGAATATGTGTTTACTTTTTATTAACAACTGTTCTTTTAAAAGCTCAGTACAAGCTCTCTGAAGTGATTGATGGTTGACAGGAAGTCATACGTAGTGCTGTAAAAAAACGTCATACTGCCTACTGTCCGGCATAGTTACAGCAGCAGTTCTTCACACCTTGGGTCATCCCATGTGAATGCACCACAGTTTGTGTGAGGTTGCCATATGCATGCAGATCATTTTTTTCCAGCTTTCAGTGAAAACGTTTTCATGTGCACAGTTCCATAGTCACTCTGACATTACCTACTGGTATGAGAACTAATGTTAGTCTCAAGCTCACTTCAACAATGTCATCCATTATTTGGCCCAGGCAGAAGATGAGCTAAGAAGAAGAAGAAGCCATCTCTGTTGTCATTCAGTCTATATAGCCAATCATGTACAGTAGAACGAAATTTCGTTTCTCCTATCTACAGTGTTAATCACACATAGAATCAGAGGGGTTGCTGCCATGCAAGGTGCCGCCACAAACGTCTCCTTCCCCCATTCTATTATGCTGAGCACCGAGCTAGAAGTTCCATTTTTATATGGTCTTTGGTATGACCCAGCTGGGACTTGAACCCCCAACCTCCTGGTTGTGAGGCGGATGGTCTATCAACTAGGCCACCACTCCAGTAACTGATTTGGCCTTTTTATTTTTTGGGCATGGCACATTCCTTGTGGTGTTAGGTGAGATGCAAAGGATCCACTTTTCCCCAGCTCATATCTAAAAGCAAAGTTGCACTGTAAATACTGAGGAATATTTTTTCTTCAAACCCACCGCTGACCATCGTGGGTTCGATTCCACCCCCAGACCATCAGTGACCCTTCTGTGTGGAGTTTGCATGTTCTCCCTTTGTCTGCATGGGTTTACTCCAGGTACTCCAGTTTCCTCCCACAGGCTAAAGACATGCAAGTTAGATTAATTGGCATCTACTGGGAATTCTAAATTGTCCTTAGGTATGAATGTGAGAGTGAACTTTTGTCTGTCTTTCTGTGTTGGTCCTGCGATGGACTGGTGATCTGTCCAGGGTGTACCCTGCCTCTTGCCCAAAAGATGCTGGGATAGCCCCCCCCCCCCCCCCGTGACCCATAAAGGATTAAGCAGTAAAGGATGGATGGATGGATGTTTATAACTGTTTATAACAGTTTATTCACACACACATCACACATTATCAACATAAATGAAGAAATTACAATGTGAACTATCAACAGCATGAATAGCAGTATACAATAGGCTTTTTTTTTCTACTCGAAAAGGATTAAGCGGAAGAAGATGGATGTGTGGATGTGGATGGATTTGGAGTGTAAACGGGTCATCCCAAGTAAGCTATTTAAAGCTTTTAGTAGGGAGCCCAATTCTACAATAAAATGATGACGGAAATCAGTCGGATGTCTTAGTGTACAGGAACAAACAAACATATAACAGATATATAGCACAAAATCCCAGCATTTGTTTACGTTGAATTAGTAGGTGAGTTCAAGATACATAGTCAAGTTATTAAATACTAGTGGAGTGATATCAACATCCATCCATCCATCCATCTTCTTCCGCTTAATCGTTTTCGGGTCGCGGGGGGGCTGGAGCCTATCCCAGCATCTATGGGCGAGAGGCATATAAAACAAAATTACAATGGGGTGACAACTCATCAGTAAGCAAGTTTTGTCTAACAAATAGTGGATTAATTATATAATGATAGGAGTTGCATTTTTAGTTTTTTGCTGGGTTTTTTTTTTTTTTTTTGGAAGATGGAGATGGAAGGTGACATTTTTAGATTGCTATCAAGCTCATTCCAAATCTGCGGTCCTCTGCACACAATACTAACGCTGGTAGATTTTAGTCTTTGTTTTTTCCCAGTAAGTTGGTTTTTATTTCTAGGGTTATAGGTGTGCTTGGGAAGGAAGGTTGGAATGAGTTCACATAATTTATAGTTGAGTTTGTGGACAACCTGATACATTATACAGGCATTCTGGAAGTAATTATGCTCAGCAAGTCTTAGGAGATTATAACGATGGAAAAGATGACTAGTAGGAGAATTATATTCAGACAATGATAAGGCACGTGTAACTTTATTTTGGAGAATTTCTAGCTTTTTTAAGTGAGTTGGAAATGTGTTACACCATATGATATTGCAATAATGTAAATGAGGCTCAAAGTTTTATATAGCGTGAGAAGCGCTGAAAGTGGTAGAAAATGTCTCACTTTAAAAAACAAAGCAGCATATTTGGCCAGTTTCTTGGTTAGATCATCGATGTGACCCTTGAAATTAAGAAATTTGTCGATGAGGACCCCCAAGAATTTTGTAGAGCTAACGCTTGTAATATTCTGTCCATTAATTTGGGGGCAAAGTTCCTTGGTGTCTGGCTTTTTATTGGAACGGAATACAATATAATTAGCTTTACTGATATTAAGAGAAAGTTTGTTACACTGAAACCTGGGGCCTCTTGTACAAAGGGTACTGACGCACAAAAACATGGCGTATGTCCTTTTCCATGGAAAATTTCAGACGTATCAAGAATGAAATGATCATGGAAATATGTGCAGCCCCACGTCAACTTCATGGCTGGCGTACGTACATTTCTGCTGTTATTGGTCCGTTGGCAACACTTAGAGGTGATGTTGGGAGACTGATTATGACGTGAAAATGTTTGTACACACCAGAGACACATGATGAACAAACATCCAAGTGTGCACAATTAGATGAGTGGATATAAAAGCAAGTGCAAACAAGTGCAGAAAATGCCTCTCACAACAGAGGATTAGAGGATATTGCAAATTGCACAGTGAGAAGAGAAAGGGTATTTTAGAGACAGAAGATTTTCTGGCTCAGGATGATGACTGGCTTATCAGCCGGTTTAGGTTTCCATGGGCAGTCCTTGTGGAACGCGCTTGTGCGCCCCAAATATCACCCTGTCTTCAAGGCTTCATTACAACTCAGTGATTTGAGTAAGTGACTTTCTTTTTTTACTGATTAAACTACAGTTTGACAGCATTCTACTAAGCCCCTAACTACCTCTGTGTGTACAGTAGTTATGTCAACAAACACATGCGTAAAGTTTGAAATGCAACAGTGTCGCCCATTCCCCGCCGCATTTCATTCATTTAGTAGTGTGTGTAATCCATGTAAGTTGTATATAACCATAAAGGATAAGATTTGCATTTTGGACATAAAATATGTACTTGTCGAGTCTAATATGATCTGCTTTCAACTGACAGGTGACTGTGGCTACCCACTAAATAGGTTCATATTGTCTTCTTTTTTGTGACTCTATTCCTTTATTTAACCAGCTGATCGACCCAGCTGGTCACAAATTGATTGATTCATTCATCATTTAAAATAACATTGTATAAAAGATACAACATACATCTAAAAACAATGGGATGACACAAGAAAGTGTGCACAGTTACTTCCATTGTAGTCCCTAAAAGAGATCGCAGCTGGTCTCATACCCTCACAACCTTTTATTTTGAAATCTGGCACTATAACCACTGAACTATATACACTCCAAATTACAGCAATCAGCTGATGCTTCTGAGGATGACTGCAGACGTCAGTCTAAATATGTCAAAGCTAAACTTCTCCTTCTTATCCCTGTCTGAATAAATGAAACAATGAACTGATCATATAAGGCTGTGAGCAGGTTATTGAATTACCTGTGTCCGGCGCTAATGCCAGAGGACAGCATGCCAAACAAAATGTTTTTACGTGCCTCTACTTCATTCAGCAGCACTTCCAACTCACATTCCATGAAATTCCATTAAATCCATTATTTTTGACCATGGATACAGGAGAATCAAATGTGCTGGGCTTGTGTATATCTATTTGCATACCTATTTGCATCTAATTGCATATTCAAATGGAGGCATGTCAAGGGGGGGAGTCCGGTATTTCCTCACGTGCATTCAATTTCAAGCAGATCGGAATGTACAAGGGAAATGTGCTTGGATTTGTGCATACGGACGATTTAATACATCTGGATTTTTTTTTTTTATTTTTTTTTTTTTTGCTTGCGGCATTTTCTTGATTTAAACGTACGTCATCTTTCAGTAGGAAATCCGCGCAAGTCTTTGTACATGAGGCCCCAGGTGTCTATTTTCATAAGTTCACTATTTATTATCTGTTCAAGTTCTTTTGGATTCTGGTGAGCAAAAAATAAATTAGTGTCATCAGCAAACAGTACTTTATGTAGTAGAGACGAGGAGTTAGCAATGTCATTTATGTACAGAATGAATAGAACTGGTCCCAAAATGGAACCCTGGGGAACCCCATGATCGTTGGATTTATATGATGATTTGTGGTTATTTGTATAAACATATTGAAGTCTTCCAAACAGATAGCTAATAAACCAGTCTAATGCTAGGCCTCTAATACCATAATGTTGTAATTTATTAATTAGGATGTCATGGTTAATGGTATCAAATGTTTTAGGTAGGTCTAAAAAATGTTAATACCATAGTTGCCTCTTTCAACTGCATCACTGATTTTTTCAATTAGGTCAAGTATGGATGGATGTTTTTTTCTTTGTTGTATTGTTTAGGGTTAGGACTGTCACATATCAGATTTTCTCTGCCTGGTTATCAAGGCATATACCCCAGATCCCATCACAGTTATCAGGGCAAGGAAATATCATGGTATAAAGAAAACGTGAAAAATATAAATTATCATATCAGTCAACTTAAAGGTGAAATATAGAAGATTTTCATGAAAACAAAGATTTTTTTTTAAAATAATACATCAACAAAGCATTTAGAAACGTGCACAATGTAAGTCTTAATGTTCTTCTAAAAATTAGTATATTGATGAAAAAAACATTTTGTAATCTTTGGCGGACCGACAATAATATAAATATTTACATCCAGCAGGTGGAGTAAGACAAACAGGAAGTCCAGTGAGGCTGTCACAGCCAATAGCATTGCTAGCTTGATGTTACGTGCCATGTCTAGTTTTGGGTTGTTGGGTTGCCAGGTAGTGAATTATTCAGCTAAATACCTGAGCCTCAAGGCAAACATCAGTTTCATAAGCATTCTCAAGTATGGCATGACTAAGGAGCAGGATAAATATGGGTTTGTCTGCTGAAGAGCCTCAAATGTTTGAAAAGACACAAACCTTTTTTCTTCTGCTAGCTATGACGCTAACTAGCTCATTCATCTTCTGCTGCTAATCTGGTGGTTAGGGGTGCGTGGGGGGGGGCAGCAGTCTAAAGTCTGTGTAACCAACTAAATTTTATTTCTGACATGTTCACATTATAATTATGAGTGAATAATAATAGCCAATATATGGCTTGGAATAAACCCCACTAACTGCTCCTTACCAAGCTGACACGTATGACAGGTTTATTATATAATCAATATTTGCATCTATGAATGTAACAGCACATATTAATTGTGCAGCAGTCATGTTCTATATAAATATTTTTTTAATTATCAGCTTTGATGTGCAGCTGCTCAGTCTTATAATTTGGTGTAAAGTGAAAAAAGTTACAGTTGTTTATTGTTGTTAAAGATTAAGATAATAATGTAAAACTTTATTGATCAACATGGGGGAAATTGAGGTTAAAAATAGTTTAAGTTCTGATAATAGAATAAACAGGTCCTATTTTCTTACAAACTAATGTTACTGCACAGCATTATGTTATGTTGTTATTGGGACATATTATTGTGTGACACAAGTGGCAGTTCCACCTTTCCGGTTAAGCTGCCACCCAGGGTATAAGAGGGCCGTGAGGGAGTGGGGCTGTCTCTTTGGCTTCCTCTCAGCCTGACTGCAGCGCCTGTATTGTGAGAGTGAGTCAACAATAAAGTCGTGTTCAGTTCAACATTCGGTCTCATCCTTGGTTTTCGTTTTCTGACATAACACATTAGCCATGGGATTTCTTGAGTCCCTGAAGTAGCTGTAATTATGTATGTAGAAATTTATGTCAGCTTTTTGACTATCAAGTAATCAACCGTAAATTTTTTTCACCCTCTGTCAGGACTTCCTCCATCATTAGGTGAATAAGCACAGATGGGTATTAGGACAATATCATCATGATACAGCAGAGAAGAGCTCCACCAAACAGTTACTGGAGAGAGGGTCAACAGCTTCTGAAGCCTTCACTGATGTGATGGACCAGTGGGGATTAAGGACAGAACATCAATATCTGACCTTTAGGTGAGTATGATGCTAAGTTTTACATGTAAAAAGTCACAAAAAGGACTATAAATATGACTGCGTTCTCATAGATCAACATTTAAAAACTACATTCTGATGATGTCAGCAGAAGCTTCTCCTCCACCTCACCTGTGTATGAGGCCTGGACTCCATTAGCAGCTCAGGACAGCAACCACCAGAGGGATCGTCCAGTGAGGAAGACAGTCGGTGGCACATCAATGTGAGTTTAGTCTTATCAAAACATTTTACACACAGTGATGTATAAAGCCATATCCTTTATTTTGAATTTTAAAATGTGTTTGTTTAGGAGATTTTTTTAACTGTTTTTGAAAATTTAAGGAGTGTTTTGTTTTGTTTTAATATTTATTGAGTTACCTGGTCAAACCAATCATATTTATGGATTATTTTGCTAAAAGTAGATGTAACAGATATTTGTTTCTTTCTTTTTTTTAATAACTTCTCAAAACAATAGTCAAAATTTGGCAGCTAAAATGTCTTGGACTTTTAATTTTGATTAACCACTTGCACTCCGTTGTCCCACGGGCGGGCAAGTCTCTGCATCCTAGGGCGCACGAGGGCGCACGAGAGTGCACTCGTGCGCCCTCGTGCGCATGACGCATGATAAGGATATTGATGGTGGTGGTGTAGGTGGTGTGGCCTCCAAGCGCCACTGAAAAAAAAATCTGCAAACACAGCCGCGAACAGATTAGTTCATCTGATTGACCTCTCATTCGACTAATAAGAGCCTTGAATTGGGTTTCTGAAACCTTGAAGAACCAATGAATGAAAACCTAGGAAGGAGGACCCGCCTCCCAATGCTTTGAATGCAGTGAGCCAATTGAAGCAAAGAAGTTCGTGAGCTGTTTTTTTTTAAGGCTGGGTGAAGACTGGCTGCTGCAGCGGATCAAAAAAGGACACAGGAAGAGCACCACAGACCCAGCAGCATGGAGACCATCCACAAATGCAACCTGCGTGATAGGGAGTGCCATTCGTGGATCGGCATGTTCGGCCACAGGCGGTGCTTATTTTGTATTGGTTCCAGCAGAGTAGACGTTATGATTTTCTTCCATGGTCATCATAGACCGACGGAGGCTGACGACGAAGGCTGAGTGACACACACGCCTTCGCCAGTCTTCTTTTAATTACTACTGTTATTTGTTTTGAAAAATCGTTCGCCAAAAACCGCAATCATGGAAGCACAAAACCGCAATAATGGAATTATGTTTTGATCGAGTCGCGAGACCAGAACCAGAGCGGACCAGCGTCGCGTTCGTCTGACAATGAGGAAGACAAGTTCGCCAAGACTCAACTGTGAAGAGGTAAGGTGTTATAAGCTAAATTATTCTCTATCCCTGAAAATTGTAATCCAAAATGACTTTTGACCGATCAGTAAATTACAGCTGTGCGGTTCACGAAGTCTGAAGTTCGTGCGCCATGGTACAAGGGGTTGCTCGCAGTGTACAGGCTGTGAACGCCCCCCCCCACCCCCGCTATTCTTCTGCAGCGAGGGGGGGGGGGAGCCGCGGTGACTGCACTGCTGTCCTACATCACCGCATAAGGCTAATCCGTTGTGTAGCGATGGCTGAAGTCCATCCTCTGTAGCGAGCGGGGGGGGGGGGGACAACCCCCCCCCACACATACACACAGTAGCGAGGGGGGGGGGGGAAGCCGCTGTGACAGCGTTGCTGTGGAAACATGCAACGAATGTAATCTGTCATGTAGCGAGGGCCGAACTCTGTCCTTGGTAGCGGGGGGGGGGGCGACCCCCCCCCCCACACACACAGACACAGCCCTGAGTATGACCTTTCCTTTGAGCCTAAAATGAAGCTTCTACATTGAATTATTCAAAAGTTACAGACGTTTTTCCAAACTGTGCCATTTGGCACAATTTGGCACAGTTCCAAAACGCCTGGGAACAGCCTGAGAACAAAGCTGTGTAAAATATTCATTTTTTGTGGTATTGTTACCAAATTTGGATCTCAGCTGGATAACACTTGGTTCTACATTTCTGTTGCATTTTCCAGCCGGATCGGACAGCTGTGTGTTATTTACAAGCATTTGTATCCAAAAAAACACTGTGTCCAAATTTTTTTTCTTCAAGTTCAGTATGTTTAGATGACTGTAACTCAGTGGCCGGAGCACGTAGAGAGATTATGTTTTTTTTGCCAAAAAATTCGAAGTGTTTTCTTTTAAATGAGACCAACCCCATGAAGATGCTGCAAAGGGTTGAAGAACAGCTTTCGATTTACTTTGGGCACATTATTTTTTGGCATTTTTAGGAAAATTGCCCGGAGTGCAAGTGGTTAAAACCACAATCTGCCTGTGCACTTGGTGTTCCAAGAATGTGGAATTCGAAAAAATGTTGTTCCTCTTCTTTAATCAGGTCCAGTCCTGCAGCAGGAATGAATGCACAACACAGCCACCCATCCATCTTCTACGGCTTTTGTGGTGGTCTAGATTGTTGAGGCAGCAGTCTAATCAGAGAAGCCCAGATTTCCCTCTCTCCAGCCACCTCCTCCAGCCTTTCAGAGAGGACACCAAGATGTTCTCAGACCAGCTGGGAGACATAGTCTCTCTAACATGTCCTGGGTCTGCCCTGGGGTCTCCTCCCTCCTCCCACAACACAAAAAAGTAATTCCATTTCTGTACCTGCTCTTTCCTTTACCTACAGTATATTGTCATTCACATTATGTAGACCAAGAAAACTGCATCACTGCTGTAGTCCTAAAACTGTCTAGTAGTTCACATACTGTCATGTTTTTATGCTGGTAGTCTGTGATGACACTTTCATAGAGACTGTCCTTTTTTTACATCAACAAATTGTACCTGACTATAGTAACAAAGGTCAACACTGACTATGAGAACATCAAAAGCTGTGTGAGAGTGTGAGAGTGTCCTAATCCTGATTTAATTCATTTCTCTGTTGCTCTCCCAGATCTGCCCCATGGACCCTGCATCTGGACTATTTATATTTTTAATAAATGTTTTCCCCAAATAAATTCCTGTTTGTTATATGTTGACTCACTTCAATTGAGGTTGATTTTCTTTTACATTATACTCATACACCTCCAAAAGTTGAAAATTGTGGTGAATTTATTTTTAGAAATAACTCAAATCTAAAAAGTAAAACTTTCATATTTTAACATAATCCCATATAAATTTAGCCCTTTTAAGTTGCTTTTTGTTTTTTTGTTTTTTTGAAATTTGGATGAATATGTCTGAGCTATTTGATATAGATCTGAATGGTGATGTGCTAATTTTTGTAGATGCAGTTTGTTATGTTGGTAAAAGGGAGCCACGGACGAGACCAAGCGTTGAACTGGACATGAATTTATTAGTGACTCACTCTCACGATACAGACGCTGCCGTAAGGCTGAGAGGAGGCCAAAGAGACCGCCCCTCTTCCCCACAGCCCTCTTATACCCCAGATGGCAGCGGAAACGGAAAGGTGGAGCCACCACCCGTGTCACATAGTAATATGCCCCAATAACAACACGACACTTCCTCCCCCTTCAAAAAAAATGGTCCAAAACACATGCACACAATCGAGACCCTCCCCAATTTGGAACCCGAATCATGCACTAAAACTAAACAGAAATGCTTAAAGGCCTATCACAGTCACTCAAAACAACTAAAACTAGGGGGGAACAGGTGGACTACTGTCTGACCCCCACACGGTAAGACGGATTATTCTGCCATCTATACTAAAAGAACAGTCCACTAAACAAAAAATTGCCGTGTTCCTAAAATAAATTATATAAAACACAAAACAATCCAGAACTAATACAGAACTAATTTACAACTCGGTTATCCCCCATTTCCATCACCATGCATCATGTACATGACATGTTTCGAGACCCAGTAGGCAGACACAGACTCAAAAGTAAACTCAATTATCTTTATTGTGTAATGAGTGTGTGCGTGTGTGCGTGTATGTGTAAATGTAGCAGCCAGGGCGAGCAGAGCACCGTACAGCCTGGCAACCCTATTGGAGGAGCAGAGACCGGGAGGATTAGTGTCAACACTCAGGAGGGAATGTACAGTTATGTTCGGTCTTACTGTCGATGAGATGGTAAGCAGCTCAGGCGTGGCCCCGAAGGCTCCAGCCAGGGAGACAGCGTCTACAGGCCCGGTTGTGAATGGAGACAGTGGAGGAGTTGCAGGGGTGTAGTGTAGGCTCGGTCCACTGCCAGGAGGGAGAAGTCCACCACCACGAATTTCTGCCTGTGCACAGGGGAGCAGAGCATAAAATTGTGAAGTAGGAGAAGATGGCTTACTTGTCGGGGGAAGTGAACACTCGCAGACAACCGACAAAGGATAACAGATTTCTCAGGAGAACGACGATGAAGAGGAGGAACCTCTGGAGGACTACGATGACGAGAAGGAAACTCTGGAGGAAGACGAAGTGGTGTGCCGGTCTCATCAGACCAAGGAGAAAGACGACTTGCTTAAATAGCACTGTTGATGAGAGACAGCAGGTGTGCGCGCAGCTGTGGGGAATCAGGCAGGCAGAGCAAATCATCACAGTACTCCCCCCCTACGTGGCGCCTCTTGGCGACTGATCTAACCTACCCGGGTGCGTCCGGTGGAAGTCCCTGATGAGCTGAGGATCCAACACGAAGGAGGGATGCACCCAGGACCTCCACTCTGGGCTGTAGCCCTCCCAGTCCACCAGGTACTGTAAGCCACGACACCGGCAACGGACGTCCAGGATAGCGTTGACCTTCCATGCCAGGTCGCCATCGATCACAACTGGTGGAGGTGGAGTCTTGGGAGGAGGGCACAGAGGCTGGAACGGAACGGCTTCACCTGAGAGACGTGAAAGGTGGAACAGATGCAGAGGGAGGGGGAGAGCTAGGTGCACAGCCACAGGATTAACAATATGAGTGATAGCGAAAGGTCCGATAAACAGCTGAGAGAGTTTCCTCGACTCAGCCTTGAGGTTGATGCTTTTAGTGGAGAGCCATACCTACTGACCAACCCGGTAGGGTGGTGCCGGTGTCCTGCGACGATTGCTGACGGTGATGTTGCGCTCCGCCATGTGCTCCGCCATGCGCTGCAGCGCAGTCCAGGTAGCTTTCCACAACCTGCGGCAGCGTCTCAGGTGGGCTCGTATGGAAGGTACGGCAATGTCTCCCTCCTCCTCGGGAAACAGTGGGGGATTGTTGCCCAGAGAGGCCTCAAAAGGAGACATGCCTATGGCAGACGACACGGTGGTGTTATGGGCAAACTCAATCCATGGTAGGTGGGTGCTCCAGGAAGCTGGGTTGGCAGTGGTGACACACCGTAGCACTGCCTCCAACTCCTGATTGACCCGCTCACATTTCCCATTGCTTTGCAGGTGATACCCCGATGACAAGCTCACCATAGCCCCAATGGCATTACAGAAAGCCCTCCATACCTGAGAAACAAACTGGGGCCCCCGGTTGGACACGATGTCCAGAGGGATGCCGTGCAGCCTCACCACATGGAGAACGAGCAGATCCGCTGTCTCCTTTGCTGTGGGCAGACCCTGCATGGGGAAGAAATGGGCTGCCTTCGAGAACCTGTCCATGATGGTGAGGACGACGGTGTGGTCGTTAAAGGGTGGAAGACCGGTAACGAAGTCCAAGGCCATGTGGGACCAGGGCCTGCCCAGGATAGGGAGAGGGTGAAGCAGGCAGGCCGGAGGAGAGGAGGACGTCTTGCCGGCGGCACACTGGGGACAGGCGCGGATATACTCTCCGACATCCCTCCGGAGTGAAGGCCACCAAAAGGTTCTCTGCAGAAGCGCCACAGTGCGTGCCATCCCCGGGTGGCACGAGAGCTTGGAGGAGTGGGCCCAATTAATCACCTCGCCCCGGACAACAGATGGAACAAACAGCCTCCCCGCTGGTCCCCCGCCTGGGTCCGCCTCGGTCTCCTGCACTCTCAGGACCTTCTCTTTGATACCCCACAAGAGGGCGCCAACAATGCACGACGGGGAAATGATGGGATCCTCCGATACTTCCGTGGCATCTGAGGCGAATTGCCTGGATAAGGTGTCAGACTTGGTGTTCTTGGACCTGGGACGGTAGGTGATGGTGAAGTCAAAACAGCCAAAAAACAGGGACCAACGGGGCTGGCGCACGTTCAGACGTTTGGCCATCCTGAGGTATTCCAAGTTTTTATGGTCCGTCCAGACGATGAACGGCTGGGCGGCCCCCTCCAGCCAATGGCGCCACTCCTCCAGTGCCAGCTTGACCGCCAGGAGCTCCCTGTCCCCGATGTCATAATTCCTCTCCGCCGGGGAGAGGCGACGGGAGAAGAACATACAGGGGCGAATACTGTCGTCTACCGTGGAGCGCTGAGATAAAACAGCTCCCATGCCAGAGTCCGAGGTGTCTACTTCCACCAGGCATTGCAGAGTGGGATCCACCTGTGCCAAGATTGGAGGAGAGGAAAATTGAGAATTTATATTCACAAATGCCGCTTCAGCCTCCTCCGTCCACCAGAAGGGTACCTTGAAGGAGCTGAGGCAGGTAAGAGGAAGGGCAGTAATACTGTAGTTCTTGATGAAGTGGCGGTAGAAACTGTCAAATCCCAGAAACTGTTGTAGCTGCTTCAGGGAGGAGGGAGTTGGCCACTCTACCACCGCTTTTACCTTGCCTGGGTCCGCGATGACCTCATTATGTGAAATGATGAAGCCCAGGAATGAATGTCTTAGGAGTGTGGAATTCACATTTTTCTGCCTTCACAAACAGCTTGTTCTCTAGTAGCCCCTGCAAGACTCGCCTCACGTGCACCCGATGCTCATCCAGGGACTGGGAAAAAATCAAAATATCATCAAGGTATACGAAGACAAATAAGCCCAAAAAGTCCATCAACATGTCATTGATAAGCCGTTGGAATACAGCGGGGGCGTTGGTCAGCCCAAACGGCATGACGAGATATTCAAAATGACCACTAGGGGTCCGGAACCCTGTCTTCCACTCATCACCCTCCCGAATCCGCGCCAGATGGTAGGCATTGCAGAGGTCAAGTTTGGTAAACCAGGAGGCCCCCCGGACAGAATCAAACGCCGTATTGATCAGAGGGAGAGTGTATTTGTCCTTGACGGTGATATTGTTGAGCTCATGGAAATCGATGCATGGCCTCAGTGAGCCGTCTTTTTTGCCCATGAAGAGGAATCCCACCCCCACCGCTGAGGATGAAGGCTGAATTATGCCCAAGTTCAAGGACTCCTTGATATACGTTTCTATAGCCTCCCGCTCCGGAGCTGACAGGCTGTAAAGCCGACTAGATGGTAGCGGGGCTCCAGACCAGAGGTTGATGGCAGTCATATGGGCAGTGGAGGGGAAGAGATAGGGCTTGGGTCCTACTAAAGGTGACCCCCCCAGGTCGTGGTATTCCAGGGGAAGCTTGGACAGATCAGGAGGAGGTGTGTTGGGGACACCGAGAGGCACGGATGGCGAGCAAGCAGCAGACTAAAGGCAAGCGCTGAGACAAAACGAGCTCCAAGAGATTACATTTCCGGAGCACCAGTCAATTGTGGGATTGTGCAACTGGAGCCAGGGGTAACCTAGGATAACCAGGGAGGTGGAAACCGGAAGCACAAACAACCTGAGCTGCCCGCGATGATTTCCAGACACTATAACTGGTACTGGAGCAGTTTGTTTAGACACCACGGCCAGTGGGGCTTTGGACAGGGCGATAAGTTTAAGGGGTGTCTTCAGTTGGTGACAAGGGAGTCCCAACTGGGTTGCCAGTTCTCCAGAAATGAAGCTCTGCTCGGCCCCTGAATCAATAAGGGCATGTGTGGCTATCTCAAACTGAATATGAACAAAGCAGATGGGTAACAGAAATCTGGTGAGGGGATTGTTTTGGGGTGAGTCCATGAGTCCCCCTACTGCGAAGCACAGACTCCCTCTTTTGGCCGTATGGGACAGGTAGCTACCTCATGCTCCTCACTGCCACAATAGAGACATAGCCCTAACTCTTGGCGGTGCTGTTTCTCCGCTTGCGGTAACTTGGACTGCCCAACTACCATTGGCTCAGGGGAGTCTACAGAATCAGAGGGAGGTAGGGCCAGCAGAGGGGGGGCTGTGGGAAGTGGCGAAACTGGGTGCCCGAGCGACTGGAAGCCTTTCGCTCGGTGGCCCGCTCCCTTAACCGATTGTCTAGGCTAATGGCTAGGGAGATAAGCTCGGTTAACCTACTGGGCTTTTCTAGGCAGGCTAGCTCATCCCTCAAGCCTAGGGCTAAGGCTTTGGACAAAGATGCTGCATCTCCCATCCCACCTCCGTGGCAACCACCCGGAAGTCTACAGCGTAGTCGGCTACAGATTTGCTCCCTTGCTTCAAGTTAAGTAGCCAGGAGGTAAGCACGCTATCACGGTCGGAGTGGTCAAAGACCTCGTTAAACTCACTGACAAACTGGTCATAAGTCATAGCAGCGTAGTCAGTCCTAGCCATCACCGTGTAGGCCCAGGCTAAAGCCCGCCCCTCCAGAAGATTTACTACATAGCCTATGCGGCTGTGACTGGTGGGAAAATCCCCTGGCACCCATTGAAAGACTATACCACATTGCAGTAGGAATCCCCTAGCGTCCCCTAGCTTACCGCTGAAGCGAGTGGGCATGGGAATTGGTGTCAGCTGAGATGATGGAGACGGAGCAGATTGGGAGCTAGCGGGAGCGGTGGAGCTACCTGAAGCCGGAGGAAAGGGCTGAGGACCAGACAGCTGATCCAAATGGGAATTAATCTGGACCAGCTGGGTGAGTATAACCTGGTGTTGATGTGATAACTGATCTACTCAAGCCTCTAAGATGTTGTTAACCTTGTGTGCTAGTGCACTGTCTGCTGGGTCATTCTGACGGAGTCATACTGGCATGTTTCGAGACCCAGTAAGCAGACACAGACTCAAAAGTAAACTCAATTATCTTTATTGTGTAATGAGTGTGTGCATGTGTGCGTGTATGTGTAAATGTAGAAGCCGGGGTGAGCAGAGCACCGTACAGCCTGGCAACCCTATGGAGGAGCAGAGACCGGGAGGATTAGTGTCAACACTCAGGAGGGAATGTACAGTTATGTTCGGTCTTACTGTCGATGAGATGGTGAGCAGCTCAGGCGTGGCCCCGAAGGCTCCGGCCAGGGATACAACGTCTACAGGCCCAGTTGTGAATGGAGACAGTGGAGGAGTTGCTGGGGTGTAGTGTGGGCTCGGTCCACTGCCAGGAGGGAAAAGTCCGCCGCCACGGATTTCTGCCTGTGCACAGGGGAGCAGAGCATAGAATTGTGAAGTAGGAACAGATGGCTTACTTGTCGTGGGGAAGTGAGCACTCCCAGATGACCGACGAAGGATGACAGATTTCTCAGGAGAACGACGATGAAAAGGAGGAACCTCTGGAGGACTACGATGACGAGAAGGAAACTCTGGAGGAAGACGAAGTGGTGTGCCGGTCTCATCAGACCAAGGAGAAAGACGACTCTGTGCTGACTTGTGGGCAGCACGGCTTAAATAGCACTGTTGATGAGAGAGAGCAGGTGTGCGCACAGCTGTAGGGAATCAGACAGGCAGAGTGAATCATCACAGTACATTGCCCAACCATCAGTCTGCCCCAGTAGAGGAACCACCCCCCCGGAAAACCGTCAGACGGCTCCCCTCTGGTGCACCTTCTTTTCTTCGCTCCCGGGGATGATCCACGTCAAGGTCCAAACACCTCCTTTGTCTCTCGGGCATGCCGCAGCTCATTGGGATTCCTCCACGAGCCATCAGACAGCTGGGGGTAGGCATCTTCCCCAACAGCCACCACCTGCAGCTGCCCCCCTGGTCATCTTCTCATCAGCGTTTGCCCCTAACACCTTTTGACCGGGCCTCCTCTCTGGGTCTAACCATATCCGCGACCCCCAGAGGGGCCCTACTCGGCTTCCAGTGTCTTTGTTTGGCACATCGTTTTACCATGCCCCACTCTCTTTCATTTTCGCTGCCGGCGAAGCCATTGTGAGCCCTGCTCACTGGTACCTTCCAGCCAAACTTCGGGAGTAGAATGGGTCATCGACTCAGCACCACCCGCCATCACGAGTGTCCCACCGCACCGTCCAGTTCCCTCAGCTAGGGTTACTTGGGCACTAGCACCGGGACCCTCCCACGGTGGCCCTGGGTGGGGTTGGTCCTGCTCATCATCCAGAATACTAGGCAGAGGTTCGTCCCACACAGCTCCACCATTCGTGGAACTGGCCGGTCCCACAAACTACAGCCCGACCACTCTTCTCCAATGCTGCTGGTGATGGCGAAGCCCAATCCATAAAAGATATCACATCCCATAACATTCTCTCCATGGGCAGTCATGATGAACTTCAAGCTGGACACCTCCGCCAACTTGTACCTAGCCATCAGTCCCACCAATCCCACCGTGGCCAATCTACCTCCACCATACCCACACAGAGGCACTAAATGACCTCTCACTCGATAATGTGGAAAGAAACTCCTCACTGTTCACCAATTCAACACAGATCTCACCGCTCCCATGTCAATCAGCAACAGCACCGTTACCCCGTCCAGTTCCACCATGCAATAGGAACAGCCGTCGGTACTTGGGGATATGGTGTGAATGACCATGGGAGTTGAAGCAGGGGGGTCCTCGTTGTGTCTTGGATCCCCTCGCTCGAACCTATAACATGCCCTGGCAAAATTATGCTGGAGTCCGCACTTGCCGCAGCATCTTCCTCTTGCCGGACACTCTCTAGCCTTATAACAATGCTTGGTAGACCCACAACCCAAACACCTGGGTGATCCCGGGGCAGACCTCATCCTGACAGCATTAGCACATTCTTCATCATCCTCCATGCCATCGTCGCTGTCTGGGTCCACTGCCTGCGACTGTGGTTCAGAATGGCGGTGTGATGCTCTCACACTGAGCTCCCGTGATAGTTTGCCTGCCACCTCAAACTGTTGAGCTAACTCAATGGACATGGCTAACGTTAGCTCGTCCGAGTGTTTGAGCAGCATCGACCTTGTCACCGGGCAAACAGTATATTCCGCCAACTGGTCGCTGACCATCTCTTCCTCTAATGCTTCAAACTGACAGTCCTTGGCCAGCTGACGTAGGTCTGCTACATACCGCTGCAATGACTCACCAGTCCGCTGGTGGTGCTGATTAAACTGATCATCCAGACGATGACGTTTTCCGGGGCGCAAAAATGTTGCGCCATTAGCTCAACCACTTCTTCAAAGCTACCACCCTTGCCTAAAGTACTAAGGATAGATTGTCCTTCCATTCCTAAGTTGTGAACCAACAGTGCCCATGCCCGCAACTTCTCCAGTCTTCCAAGGTCCAACGCTACTAAATAATTTTGAAAGGCAGCGAACCACCTCGCCCAAGGGACGGGCAGCTCACTGGGAAGCTCCAAAAACAGCTGAAATGATGTAACCCCCGCGTCCATACTTTTGACCCTCATCGCCAAATGTTATTTCGGTAAAAGGGAGCCAAGGACGAGACCGAGCATTGAACTGGACATGACTTTATTAGTGACTCACTCTCACAATACAGGCACTGCTGTCAGACTGAGAGGAGGCCAAAGAGACCGCCCCTCTTCCCCACAGCCCTCTTATACCCCGGGTGGCAGCGGAACCGGTAGGGTGGAGCCACCACCCGTGTCACACAATAATATGTCCCCATAACAACACAACACAGTTTTGTTTTTACACAATATTATTTTAAAAAAGCCTATTATTCTACCATAAATTATTTCCAACTTCACTAAGGATTATTGAGTACAATGTTATGTAGATATCAAATATGTATAGTGTATTTTAGGTTCTTGTTTATCACTACATTATAAAAAGGTTGAAAATACTTTAGTTTTGCAGAACTGAGGTAAACCATTTGTGATTCTGTCACACTGTATAAACAATTGATTTCATCTTCTACAGGAAACTGAATGAATTCAGGCATTCAGCTTTTCACATTTATTTAGATATTTTAAAACATTAAAAAAAACACATTTACAACCTAAAATTAACTAGAACTGACATAAATAATTGCTGGAGCTTAACAACAACAGCTGTTTTTTTGTTTTTTTCAAGCATGCATAGCTAAAACGGATGAAATTAAACAGCCCATTAAAGTGTGTTTCAGCATATTTACAAAAACCACAGAACAATTAACAGCAGTCAAAGTCCTCTGACTTTGATCTAATCTGATCTAAAGTGTTGTCACAATTATGTTGTCAAAATTAGAGAGCTATCCGGTTTGATCACAGCTGTGCTACATTAGCATTGGCTGCACGGTGGCGCAGTGGTTAGCACTGCGGCAGCACAGTTTTACCCTCGGCCGGGGGATTGCGGCGATCGGGGGTTCGATCCCTGCCCCCGGCCAACAGTGATCTGTGTGGAGTTTGCATGTTCTCCCCGTGTTGCGTGGGTTTACTCCGGGATTTCTCCGGTTTCCTCCCACATGCTAAAAACATGCAGGTTAGGGATACGGGGCACCTGCGCACGCAGCGACCGGCAGCTGGTGGCTTGTCACCAGACTGCAAAACAAATCTACCTACGGGTACAAAATAAGTACAAAAAAAAAACAAAAACACTATACCATATAGTTATTTAAAATAGGTTTAGCAGAGATGCGCATCAGAGAGGATTATGTTAAATAAACGATTCTATACCACAAGAGTCCTCGCTTGACACGCTGTCTGGCTCATAATAACCAAAGATCTGAGATGTTAGCAGTCTGTAGGATATTGAGGTTAGCCTCCAGGAAGTGCTGTTTATCTCTACCTGGCAACCGGTACAAGATTATAGTGAGTCAACAGTGTGTCCGACACCTACTGGCCAGGAGGTAAGAATCCTTTATATTACACCTTTAAGTCAACTCTTTATTTATTGACATTTTAGGAGGTATGTACCACATGTATAACTGCACAAAAGTGTACAAAAAGAAGAGTTACTCATAATTCATTATGCAGGAGAATATACAGTATGTATGAAGCATTAATTAATGTAACACCTCCTGTTACAGCTGTTAACCAACTGTTCCTCACTCTAGTATAATGATTTCTACTGAGTTAGAAGGGGACTGTATGGTGGCCGAGAGAGCTCACCAAAATGCAAAAGGAAAAACAAGAGCAAACAAAAAATTAGCGCAAACAAAAAAAAAACAAATTTTCGCAAACAAAAAACAAATGCAAACAAATAAATGTGTAAACACAAAACGTGGCGAAAAAACAAGTGCAAACAAAAAAATGTGTAACCAAAAAACAGGTGCAGAAAAAAGTGCAAACAAAAAAGTGGGAAAATAACAAGTGCAAACAAAAATACATGTAAAACAAAAAACAACTGCAAAAAACAAGTACAAACAAAAAACATGTTCAAACACAAAACCAAGTGCAAACAAAAAATAGGTGAATAAAAACAAGCACAAACAAAAAAACATGTAAAAAACAAGTGCAAATAAAAAACTAGTGCAAACAAAAAACATGTTCAAACAAAAAAAAATAAGTGCAAACAAAAACTGTGGAAAAAAACAAGTGCAAACAAAAAACAAAAAAACAACTGCAAATAACAACTAAAAAAAAACAAGTGCAAACAAACAAAGCCACAACAGAAGTTAGTCTAAAGCCCAATTCATGGTGGCAAACATGCGTTGGTATGCGAACAAGCACAGTGGACGCATTCGTGCACAAACCCTACACAGAGGGTGAGCGCTGACCGAGCGCATGTATCCCCAAAAAAGTGAACGCACGTACAAGTATGCAAATAGTCACAGTGAACTACGCATGCGCCTGGAAACTCTCACCATGGGAGAGTACTGTGCAATCCGCCAATACTGGGTATTGCCCGTCTGCTTTCTTTTTCTGCCACTAAACAGCAAAAGCTCCTGTCCATCGTGATTGTCATTGTATTCACGTACCTCCATCGGTTCCACCATTTAAAACGACTGCCATCATCTTTTTCTTTTGTGTTTGGATTGCAGCTGTTCAAATCAGTTTGGTGGCTCTTGGCTGCTACCGACAGTATGGACATGTGAGCTGCAGATTATTTTCACTGCACAAGAGTGAAACGCGGCTGCTGAGCAACAGCTGCAGTGGCTCAAAAACCACTGAATACTGCTGTGCACGCAAACACAGTCTACAGAACACAAAGGTTTTCCCCTTGGAGGGACTGTGATGAGGCCTTTACTGTGGCTAGCCTGGCACTTTTTTTGCACTAGGTTTTTTAGTGAACTCTCAGTCACCGTAGACAGGTGTGTGAACAGTAGGGGTGTGCCATATCGCATCGTTCATGATAATACCGGTATAAATTTTGATACCAGTGTAAAAACAAATCTCGTGATATTTGAGGTCCGTTCTGTCAACGGAAGTTACATGTTACCATAGAAATGGGAAAAAAAACATGGCGCAGGAAAAGTGGTGCTCCGTGCTTGGACGTCTTCGTCTGATTGTGAGAAAGTAATTTAGTTTGGCTGCTCCAGCATGATTTATTCAACCAACCGAAATAAAAAAAAAATCTGTTAACAACCCCAGGACTTTACTGGTCAACGAAGATTTCTAACGCAGGTAAACTGAGAGAAAGAGAGAGAGACGGAAGGTCTTACCAGCAGAAGTGTCTTGGGAAATGGCAGGTAGGCCAGCATATACTTAATATGATAAAAAATAATGAAATAATAATAGTTTTAAATAAGCCCACTCTCTCCCTGTTTTATTTAGACCCTCTCCCTGACCCGGTGAAATAACAGACTAGACTACTAGACTACATTAATATAATACTGTATATTAAAAGCAGCAAAACCCCCTCATGTCCCAGAGCATAGAAATGAGATAAAGACAGAAGTAATGTGGCGAAAGCGTGTCTGTGGTTATACTGCTGTAGCTGCTTACTGTAGTTTAGGGTTTACATTTTTTAATGTAATAAATATGTTGCATTAACCATAGCAAAATTGCTCTTACATTCATAAGGCAATGTTTTCAGGACTATTCAGATGCTTTAAGAAAAATCTGCAGAATTTTCAAAACTATAGACTAATGTAGTCTGCACTACCAACTTTACTCTCCTCTGCTTGTTACCGTTCTCTCCTAAATTTGTTTTTTCTCATTAAACATCTTTTCATAAAGGTTTTTTTTTTTTTTTTTTTAATTTTGAACGTTTTTGGTGACAAATTTGTGACCTTTTTCATACAGAATTGTAATTTTTACCTAAAGCCTCTTATCTTGTGTTTTTACTCTGAAAAGGCGAAGAAATGAGAAGCAGCACCAGATTTAATTTAAGATTAGTCAATCAGTTGTTTTAATAATCAATAGATCAGTTGACTATTACAATCAAAATTTATCATTTTCATCCCACCCGAAGGTTATAATTAATTACATTCATAACTAGTTTGATACCTATTATTTTAAAATATTTATCTACTAAAACTGTGGTGGTTTCTGGTTTCTAACAACAGGGTGGCCTAGGATGAAGTCAAATTCTTGGCCTGAATTTTTGTCCCAGTCCACCCCTCAGTGTGCTTAAGATGTGGTGGTTTAATATTTTCTGGTAATATTTGATACAGAATAATAAAAAAAAAAGTTTTAAATGCATTCTAAACTGCTCTTTAGAAACTGGAGAAATAACAGTTGTTGTTTTGTTTTTACTGAATATGTTGGACATAATTAACGCTGGCCTGTGAAACTGTCCTTTATAAATGTAAAAGAAAAAACTGTATTCCTTGATATCACGAAGAATATCATTATTGTGAAAATTCACAGAAATATTGTGATATCATTTTTAGGTCATATCACCCACCCCTAGTGAACAGGTTTTGAATGTGGTCCTTTTACGGTATCTGACGCTCAAAACGTCTAAGACTGAGAGTTCTAAAACAAAAAACTCCCACACTGGCAAATTGGAGGCTTTTGATGTGCCAGTTGTTTGAGTTTTCTTCTCTGTGTCTTCAGTTTCCTCCGACACGATTAGCCACACACTGTGATTTGCACATTTGCCAGCGTGATGGCCCCGCACACTGCTTGCCTGTTTTGCTCCTGTTCTCACCTTTTCCATTCGTCCCTGCAGATTGCAGGTGTGAGTTTACAGGTGAAGTGAGTGGGCCTTCTTGTTGTGGGCTGGGCTTTAGAAGTCTGTCCACAAAGGCCCACTGTATCTCTCTCTTAGCATGGCCTGGTGCACACAACAACATTTTCATTTGGAACCAGAGAAAAACATCTGCATGAACAGGGCACGTCGCCAAAACAACCATGCATGCCCACGGATCCACCGAAGGTGTTAAAACTGCTGTTGTGACTAACGGATGACAAGTAGAAGTTTTACTCAGATAGACTTTTATGCCACATTCTCCTGGAAGAAATATATATGTTTGTTTTATTAAGTTAAAAGAATGAGGGAGTTGTGGAAATGTGAAAATGACGAGGCAGAGTTTATCTCACGAGTTAGGTTTATTCACATCTTCCAACATCAGCAAAGCAGAAAGAGGGGAAAACACAGACATTCGTCCTTTATATATTCAGAACCTTCGAAGCTCACAGTCATATTGCATTTAATCACAAGCAACAATACATTTTTTCCTTAAATCCTATAACATCCTGCCCTTTATATATTCAGGACCTTCAAAGCTCACAGTCATATTGCATTTAATCGCAAGCAACAATACATCTTTCCTTAAATCCTATAACATCCTGCTCATAGTCTCTGGGAGACCAGGAAATCCCCCAAGGTCGTCTCTTGCATACCAAAGACTAAATTTTCACATCCTCCTGTTATCTCACAGGAGGCCCAGTTCGTTGTTCTGTCTAAGATGTGAAGCTTAAAGTGATACACATGTGGTCCCACATGACCCCCCCAAACATCTAAGATGGAACAATAGAATACAGTCTGCATGTCATGATAAAATCATTACACATTAACCCACGTGCTGCTTGGGCCTCAGTCTCCTCCCGTATCTGCTGTAAGCGGGCTTCACCACTTCTGCGGCGCCATCCTGCTGGGGCGCTGCTGTCTTGGGGTGAGAACTGTTTGTCACTCTCTGTGGGTGTTCTGGGGAATGTCCCCGGGGGGGTCTGCCGCGCCGAGAAGCCCTGGCCAACAGCACATCCTCGTCTGCCACCACAAAGGCGGGTTTGAGCCTGTTTATACCAATCTTTTCCTTCCTGCCCCCCAAATCTAGCAAAAAATGTTTGTCCCCTGTTTCCAGCACTCTAAATGGTCCATCATAAGGTGGTCGCAGCGGTGGGCGATGGGCATCATGTCTGACAAAAACAAATTCTGCGTTTTTCAAAGCCTTAGGCACAAAAACGTGCGGAAAACTGTGGTGAACGGGGCCAGACAGCGTGCCCGATTCCATGCCACGCTGCAACCGCTGAGACGGGGAGCTATCTGGCGCAGGATTATCTGGGAGAAACTCCCCGGGCAGCCGAAGTGGTTGCGCAAAAACTAGCTCAGCCGGGGAGGCTTCTAAGTCCTCTTTAGGTGCAGAACGCAACCCCAATAAAACCCACGGTAGCCTGTCCACCCAATTTGCATCCGTCAGCGACGCTCTGAGAGTCGCTTTTAATGACCTATGAAAACGTTCGCATAACCCATTAGCCTGCGGATTGTACGTGGTTGTGCGATGGATTGTTACCCCCAGGCTGCGGGCCATTGCTGACCAAAGTTCGGAAACAAATTGAGGACCTCTGTCGGACGTAATGTCCGAAGGGACTCCAAAGCGTGCTACCCATGCTATTAAAAACGCGCGCGCCACCTCCTCGGCTGTGGTTGACGCCAGTGGGACCACTTCCAGCCAGCGCGTGGTGCGGTCCACCATTGTCAGAAGGTGTGTGCACCCCTGTGACGGCGGGAGGGGGCCTACGAGGTCCACGTGAACATGATTGAACCTCTTAGCCGGGATGTGAAACAGCTCCAAGGGAGCTCTCGTGTGTCTGTGTACCTTGGCTCATTGACAAGCCATGCAGGCTGCTGCCCACTCCTTAACTTGTTTGCGCAGGCTCGGCCATACAAATTTCTCTCCTACCATTTTGACCGATGCGCACACTCCCGGGTGCGCCAGAGCATGAATCGAGTCAAAAACGCAGCGGCACCACACGGCCGGTACCACAGGACGCGGTCGCCCCGTGGAGACATCGCAGATTAGGGGGGGCATACCATCTTGCAGCACCCTGTTCTCCAGCCTTAACCCTGTTGGTCCAGACTGGAGTGCGCGCACGTCCGCGTCGCTAACCTGATCCACGGCCATGGCTGCATAATCTATCCCTACGTGGACTGGGGCCGCCACGGCGCACAAGAGACAGTCTGCCACTACATTCAGTTTACCCGCTACGTGCTGAATATCGGTAGTAAACTCTGAGACGGCAGCCAGCTGTCTTTGCTGCCGGCCGGACCACGGTTCTGAAACCTTGGCCATCGCGAATGTCAGCGGCTTGTGGTCAACGAACGTGGTGAAACGGCGTCCCTCCAGCCAGAACTGGAAGTGGCGAATGGCCAAGTGGAGAGCTAACAACTCTCTGTCGAATGCGCTGTATTTTCGTTCACTATCGCGCAATGTCCTGCTGAAAAAGGCGAGCGGCTGCCAAGCCCCGGCTACATGCTGCTCCACGACCGCCCCTATGGCCACATCTGACGCGTCAGTAGTGAGCGCTATTCGGGCCGTTGGGTCTGGATGTGCTAACAACGCAGCGTTTGCCAGGGCTGTTTTGACCTCCAAGAATGCTCGCTCTCGCTCCGGAGACCATTCGATCCTATTTTTGGGTTTTTGTTTTTTGAGTGCGGCATACAATGGTTGCATGAGCTGCACTGTGCAGGGGAGGAAACGGTTATAAAAATTCACCATTCCCAAAAACTCCTGTAACGCCTTGACCGTTTGTGGCTGGGGAAAATTTGCTACCGCGCGCACTTTGTCAGGCAGCGGAACCGCTCCTTCTGGAGAGACGCGATGCCCCAAAAAATCAATCTGCGTCACCCCGAACTGACACTTCGCTGGGTTGATTATTAAACCGTGCTCTCCCAACCTCCGGAAAACTGCCGTGAGGTGGTTTTCGTGTTCGTCTTGGCTACTAAGATGTCGTCCAGGTAGACGAATACGAAGGGGAGATCGCGCAACACCGCGTCCATCATGCGTTGGAACATCTGCGCAGCGCCTTTAAGCCCAAATGGCATGCGCAAAAACTCGAATAGACCAAACGGAGTTATTACCGCTGTTTTGGGTATGTCCTCAGCGCGCACTGGGACTTGGTGGTAACCGCGGACCAAGTCTATCTTAGAAAAAGCGCGTGCCCCCGCCAAATGAACGGAAAAATCTTGGATATGCGGGATTGGGTAGCGGTCGTGTGCTGTGGCGTTGTTCAACCTGCGGAAATCTCCGCAAGGTCGTCACGAGCCATCAGCTTTCGGGACCATGTGCAGTGGGGAAGCCCATGGGCTGTTCGAACGCTTGATGATGCCCAACCTTTCCAGGTTGGCGAACTCCTCGCACGCTATGGTCAGTCAGTGTTAGCAAGATCAACCAACAAACCATGTGAGCACAGAAAATCAGCCCCCAACATATTGAAATTCAATGCAGCTATGAGAAAAGTCCACTCAAATGTACGACCGTGTAGGGACAGAAGCAGAGCCCTCTCACCAAAGGTCTTAATCTCCGAGCCGTTCGCTGCTGACGCCCCATGACCTCTGGGACCCCGCCAGCCGGTCAGCGGAGGAAGGCGTGATGAAACTCACTTGGGAGCCTGTGTCCACAATGAATTGCCTCCCCGAGCGCGCATCCTTCAAGTAGAGCAGCTTGTTCTCCTCCCTGAGGGCCGCAGCTGCTACCGACCCCTGGTCTTGGCGTTTCCCGAGCGCTTGAACTGGCATGGTGGTATACATTTGCGTGCCTTCTCTGCAAAGCGGCGATGGTAGAAACAGAGGGTGTCTCCTCCGCGATCCTTGGCCCCCGCCGCCGCCGTTGTCAGTGGGTCTGCTACTGCCGTCTCTGGCCCCCCGCCATCTCCGGCTGTCGCACCGAACTCCGTCGCTACCGTGGTGGCCGCGCGCTGTTTGCTGGCGTTGAGAATCCGGTGCGCCTCCTGGGCCAGTGCGCGGAAGTCCCGCTGGTCCAACAATGGCGAACTGGCCAGGGTTGCTCTCGTGGCCAACGGTAGGGTCCTGAGGAAAATGTGGGTGAAGAGGAAGTCGTCGCCGTCTGAGCCTCTCAACCTCAGCATGTTCTCCATCAGGTCAATGGGCGTGCCATCTCCCAAGTCGTTCAGAGCCAGGAGCCTCTCCGCTCTCTCCTTGACTGAGAGAGTGAAACGCTGGATAAGCGCAGCCTTCAACCTGCCGTATTTGTCGTTGGCAGGTGGCCGCTCCAATAGGCTCTGCACATGCCGAGCCGTGCGGTTGTCGAGCTTTGTGATCACATGGTAGAACTTCGTGTCATCTACCGTTATCCCCCAGAGGGCGAACTGTGCTTCAACCAAGTGGAACCAGGAGCACGGGTTGTCCTGCCAAAAGTCCGGTAGCTTGACGGTAGCAGCATACGCTTGGCTGGGAGCTCCTGACTCGGCTGGCCAGGGGGAATTTCTTTCATCCATGATACGTCTTAGGGTCACCAGTGTGGAAATGTGAAAATGACGAGGCAGAGTTTATCTCACGAGTCAGGTTTATTCACATCTTCCAACATCAGCAAAGCAGAAAGAGGGGAAAACACAGACATTCGTCCTTTATATATTCAGGACCTTCAAAGCTCACAGTCATATTGCATTTAATCACAAGTAACAATACATCTTTTCCTTAAATCCTATAACATCCTGCCCTTTATATATTCAGGACCTTCAAAGCTCACAGTCATATTGCATTTAATCACAAGCAACAATACATTTTTTCCTTAAATCCTATAACATCCTGCCCTTTATATATTCAGGACCTTCAAAGCTCACAGTCATATTGCATTTAATCGCAAGCAACAATACATCTTTCCTTAAATCCTATAACATCCTGCTCATAGTCTCTGGGAGACCAGGAAATCCCCCAAGGTCGTCTCTTGCATACCAAAGACTAAATTTTCACATCCTCCTGTTATCTCACAGGAGGCCCAGTTCTTTGTTCTCTCTGAGATGTGAAGCTTAAAGTGATACACATGTGGTCCCACAGAGTCATTAATAGATAACCTGCAGTTGTGGGTAATAATAAAATCTGACTTCTTGACAGCTGGTTTGAATATTTGATAAGTAGTCTTCAGTCATAATTTTTAGAAAAGCAGTACAAGAAAAAATAGTCATGTAATGTGACGTCGGCAGGCTGAGGAGCTGCACAAAATTGGATTTAAAACTATTGGCTGCTTCACAGTGATTTTTTTTTTCATCATTCAGCAAAGGTATAGGCATCATTTTAGAGATGTATTTCAGTCTGTAAATACTCCTTGGTTATAAATTTGATGATTACTTTTCTCTATAAGGCTGCATGTGTTGTTTAAAAAAAAGCATTTTACAAATACAGTTAACAGCCCTTTTTACCTAATCCTATCGATAAACACACCACGCTTAAAGGTTAATCAAAGAGCTTGTATTTCTGTGAGAAATACAAAATCCATATATCATGTGCACGGACAGGTAAACTGTGGATGGACATTTCCAGTTTGGGGTAAAAAAAGTTTGGTTTTCTGCACTACACGACACTCTACATCACACTTGTCACTCATCTGGTCACTGCAGACATTACTGATCTTTACTGACTAGCATACCCCAGAAGTTAACTCACCTTGCTTGATTTAAGTTAAATAAACTTAATTTGAAGCATACGTGTGTGTGTGTGTGTGTGTGTGTGTGTGTGTGTGTGTGTGTGTGTGTGTGTGTGTGTGTGTGTGTGTGTGTGTGTTGGGTCCCTTCTTGTTGCCACACTTGAGCCATGTAGTAACACTATTTAGCTGTATCTTCTTCTTTTGTTTATGGGCAAGAAGCAACCAGCACTAAGACACACCGTGGCCATTGTTGTGTCCATAATGTTGGAATGACGAGTGAGTTGCACCTTGGTTAACAGGGTGTATTCAGGATATAAACAAGGACTATTTACAGAGGCTTATGGCACTCTCCTGCTAGCCAGGTGGTTTCATGACGAAAGAGGCAGAGCCTCCTCCACCCACTCCTTTATACCTTGGGCGGCGTCACCACCGGAAACCGGTAGTAGCCACCCTGGTCTATCTCATAACCAACCCAGCCACCATCTTGGTCACACCAGCCTATTTACATACATAACATTTCTCCACCCCTTAAAAAAAATGCCAAGCACACAAATAACCCACCCAAATCTATCCAAATCCAAAATATGTACAAAAAATAAACAAAACTCCTATCCAATCACACAACTAAGGCTGAGGGGCTGGGTAGACCACCAGCACCCCCCACACGGCTGAGCAGATTATTCTGCCTTGGAAAAGGGGAACATACAAATAAAACAATAAACTGTGTTTCTAACTGAAAATAATCCCTTAACAACATCAAATAACACATACAATAAAACACAAGACACTTTCTACAGGCGGCCCCCCACCCCAACTCCCACCCCACAATTGGCACACAGAGTAAAATGCACAGGGGGCTACTCAAACAAAAACAATCCAATTAAATCAAATTCCTTCAAACACTTAGAAAAATCAATCAAACTAAGTCGCTTAAACCAGGCAAACTCTACAAATTACTAACGTAATCTCACACAGAGATGCCACCGGTCAGACCATAAAAATTTGACACAAAACCCAATTCTCCAAAACATACTAAGGCACAGAGCACACACAGGAATCTACAGCTGACATGCAAAAACTAAAATAGATTCGCAACTAAACATCAAAAGGACGCCTCCCACACACACACTTACTGCTTACTTTTCTCTTCTTTTTTTAAACACAATTTACCGGGGTACCAAATAGAAACCAACACCAAAACAGGACTGAAGAAAACAACACAAACATGCAAAATAAAACCCTCAGTGCCCGGATGGATCCCTCTCAAGGCGTCTCTGTCTCTTCACATCAGGGCGACTGGCCCCCGACTCCAGTTGCTCCGTCTTGCGGGCTCTCCTGGGTCTCCTCTTGGCAGGTCGTCGCTGGGAGCACTTTATGATAACCACGCTCCGCGATCTAGCCCCATTTTCTCCCGGCGTTGGCACCTCGTCCTGATGAGCCTCATCGAGGGTGCCACCGTGCCGTCCGACACCCTCATCCAGGGCAACCTGCGTGACGGCATCAGGTCCATCCCAAGAGGTCTCTGCGTAGCACGGTGTGTGCAGTCCCAAAGTCACATTGTCCATCCAGTCCGAATCCCACACCTCAGCACCCTCCACGGCAGGAATAGGTCGGCCTCACAGTCCACATCCAGACCATCCTTCACCCGAAACGTTCATAATGGAGAACCCAGGGCTGTAAAATAGGTCGCAACCCATAACGTTAACACTGGATGCAGAAACGTTAATGCGAACACTGGGCGCCACACTGTCTTTACAATGGGCCTCCATCTCAACGTAGCCCAAAATAGCCAACCTGTTCCGCCCATAACCATAAAACTCCACTTGTTGCCTTCTTATCTGTCGGTGGGGAAACAGTCTGTCCATGGTTTCAAGATTCAGGACAGAAATCACCACTCCCGCGTCCACTAGGAGAGGAATCTCAACTCCATCCAACATGACGGTGCAGCCGATTCTCCCTGTCGTCTCCGGGGAGACGGTATGCACAACCGTCAGAGTCTTCTGCGTAGCACCTGGATCTCTCCCATGGCTCCTGCGTATGAAGTTTTCACACACCCTGGCAAAATGGTTTAACAACCCACATTTGCCACAACGCTTTCCTTTCGCTGGGCACATTCTGGACTTATAGCGGTGCTCAGTGGACCCACATCCATAACATTTTGGCATACCAGGGGCAGACCTTATCCTGACCACGGAGGCAAAATCATCCTCTCCGCATTCGCCATCACCAGGGTCCAGGCTCAGTGCCTTAGCGCAAGACTCATTCTTTTCCAGACAGGCCCCATCAGTAAGGCCCCTCACGATGGTCTCTGCTGCCTCGTACTGTTGGGCAAGCTCGACAGCCTCAGCTAACGTCATCTCCCCTTGGTGCGTCAACAATCTGGACCAGGCCGCCGTGCAACAGACGTACGCCGCCATCTGGTCCGGAATCATCTCGTCCTCCAGGGTCCCAAATCTACATTCCCTCACCAGCTCGCAGAGGTCCGCCACAAATCTTCGCACAGGCTCTCCCGACCGCCGGTGGCACTGTTGAAACTGAATGCGTCTCACAATGATGTTCTCCGGCGTCTTAAAGTACCATGCCATTAGCTGCACCACTTCGTCAAAACTGTCCGCACCTCCAAGATTCTCCAGAATCCTCTGTCCTTCCATTTCTAAATTACGTACCAACACAGCTCGCGCACGGAGCTTCTCCATATTTCCCAAACCCAGGACAACAAGATAGTTGGTAAAGGCAGTGAACCACCTAAGCCACGGCACAAGGGGCTCGCCCGGAGCCTCAGGGAATGGCTGAAAGCTAGAAACAGAGCATTCCATTACCGCTTTTACCTCGTCACCAAATGTTGTGTCCATAATGTAGGAATGACGAGTGAGCCTCACCTTGGTTAAAAGGGTTTATTCAGGATATAAACAAGGACTATTTACAGAGGCTTACGGCAACCTCCTGCTGGCCAGGTGGCTTCATGACGAAAGAAGCAGCGCCTCTTACGCCCATTCTTTTATACCTTGGGCGGCGTCACCACCGAAAACCGGTAGTAGCCACCCCGGTCTATTCCATGACCAACCCGGCCACCATCTTGGTCATACCAGCCTATTTACATACATAACAGCCATCTTGTGACAGAACAAGAACAGAAACAATGAATAATTTAAGAGATGCTGGATTTATACATGGGTTCCAAGGTATTATTGATGTGATTTGTGATCGTCACTTCCTTGTGGTAACGTATCGTCACTTCCTGTTTTACTGTCTGCCTGTGTGGTTTGCTCTCCAGCACTCCAGCCACTAGCTATGGCTACTACCTCTCTTTCCTCTCCTCCTCTGGTGTGCTCTCTCTGTCAGATGTTTAGCTACACCTCTGCCTCTTTTAGTGATAACGGTAAATGTAATAAATGTTGTCTTTTTGAGGCGCTCGAGGCGAGGTTGTCTGATTTGGAATCCCGGCTCCGCTGCATTGAAACACCGTCTGCGCCAGTTAATCTCGACGGACGCCCATTAGCTGCAGCGGAGCTAGCTAGCTTAGGTCCCCCTGTCAGCGGTTCCCCGGCTCTCCTCAGCAGCGAGGAGACTGGGTGGGTGACGGTGAGAAGGAAGCCTAGTCGCAAAGCCCCGGTTCACCACCAACCTGTTCACGTTTCTAATCGTTTTTCCCCGCTCAGCGACACACCCGCTGAGGAAAAAACTCTGATCAGTGGCGACTCTGTAGTCAGAAACGTGAACCTAGAGACTCCATCGGCCATAGTCACATGCATTCCTGGGGCCAGAGCAGGCGACATCGAGTCAAATTTGAAAATGCTGGCTAAAAGTAACTGTAAATATTCCACAATTGTTATTCACGCCGGCATTAATGACATCCGTCTCCGGCAGTCGGAAGTCACGAAACTTAATATAGAATCGGTGTGTGACTTTGCAAAAACGATGTCTGCCACTGTAGTATTCTCTGGGCCCCTCCCCAATCTGACCAGTGATGACATGTTTAGTCGCTCGTCATCCTTGAACCGCTGGCTGTCTGTGTGGTGTCCTGCAAATGACGTGGGCTACATTGACAATTGGAGCTCTTTTTGGGGAAAACCTGGTCTTATGAGACGAGACAGCATTCATCCCACTTTGGATGGTGCTTCTCATTTATCTAACAATCTGGCATCTTTTTTATCCAAATTTCCAAAACCATGACTACTCAGAGTTGGGACCAGGAAGCAGAGTCGCAGTCTTACACGCCTCTCTGCAGCTCCTCTTCATCCGCCACCCCTCAGCTTAGCCCCTGTCTTCCCCATCAGAGAATCGTTGTCTGCTCCCTCCAAAGTAAATAAAAATATAATGTATAAGCATCCCAAAGTGATAAAGCAAAATATTGGTAAAACTCAAATTAAACATAAAGCCTCTAAATTGAATGATTTGGCCTCTGTTCCTCCTCATAATTTAAAAATTAAATGTGGTTTATTAAATATTAGGTCTCTAACTCCCAAGTCTCTGTTAGTCCATGATCTGTTAATTGATCATCAGATTGATTTAATTTCCCTTACAGAGACTTGGTTAGGGCAAGAGGATTATGTTGGTTTAAATGAATCAACTCCCTCTGGTTATTTAAACTGTCAAAATCCCAGAAGTTCTGGTCGTGGAGGAGGAGTAGCAGCAATTTACCATTCCAAATTACTAGTTAATGTAAAGTAAAAAACATGTTATAATTCCTTTGAGGGCCTGGTCCTCAGTGTTGGGCACTTTAGCAATTCCAGGTTAAACCCAATTTTATTTGCCATAGTTTATCGTCCCCCATCAACCTATTCAGAATTTTTATCCGAATTTGCTGATTTCTTAGCTGATTTAGTGCTGAAATCTGATAGAATAATTATAGTAGGGGACTTTAATATACATGTGGATGTAGATAGTGACTGCCTTAATGTGGCTTTTAATTCAATATTAGACTCGATTGGGTTTTCTCAGAAAGTAGGAAATTCTACTCATTACCTCCACCATACATTGGACCTTGTTCTGACATATGGCATAGAAATAGAAAATCTTGTAGTGTCTCCTCATAACCCTGTACTGTCAGACCATTGTCTGTTAACCTTTGATTTTACTATTTCTGACTATTTGGCTCCTAAAGAAAAATATTATCACAGTAGATGCCTCTCAGATGATGCTGTTTCCAAATTTATGCAGATTGTTTCCTCTATGCCATGTGTCAACACAACGGAAATAAGCTATAGACAGCTTGCTCCTTCTGTAATTGATAACATGGTGGATAGTGTTTCAGCTTCTCTGCATCAGGCTCTAGACTTGGTGGCCCCCCTAAAAAAGAAAAAGTCTAATCAGAGATTTTTAACTCCTTGGTTCAACACAGAAACTCGTAGCTTAAAACAGAAGACTCGTCAATTAGAAAGAAAATGGCGCTCTACTAATTTAGATGAAATCTATTTAGCTTGGAGAAATCATCTTTTAATTTATAAAAAATCTCTTAGAAAAGCTAGAACGAGTTATTACTCTGCATTAATAGAAGAGAACAAGAATAATCCCAGGTTTCTTTTCAGTACTGTAGCCAGGTTGACAAAGAGTCAGGACTCTGTCAATCCTAGCATCCCCTTAGAGCTTACTAGTCAGGACTTTATGAACTTTTTCAATAATAAAATTTCATCCATCAGAGATAAAATCAATCAGATTCTTCCCACAGTTAACTTAAATACTGTAACTACTACAACTCCTTCTATTGATGTCTGTCTTGATGAGTTTACTCCAATCGACCTTTGTGAGTTAGACAAAATAGTTTCCTCATCCAAACCTTCAACTTGTCTTTTAGACCCTATTCCTACCAGGTTATTTAAAGAAGTCTTCCCACTTATTGGTAGCTTTATTCTTCATATAATCAATTCTTCATTAACTTTAGGCCATGTACCGCAGGCTTTTAAAACGGCTGTAATTAAACCCTTACTCAAAAAGCCAACGCTAGATCCAGGAGCTTTAGCTAACTATAGACCAATCTCTAATCTCCCTTTCATTTCAAAAATCTTAGAAAGAGTTGTTGCTACGCAATTATTTGACCACCTGCAGGGAAATGGTTTACTTGAGGAGTTTCAATCTGGGTTTAGAATCCATCATAGTACTGAAACAGCCTTAGCGAAGGTCACTAACGACCTCCTCATTGCATCTGATAATGGACTAGTTTCTGTACTTGTCCTTTTAGATCTTAGTGCAGCTTTTGATACTATTGATCATAATATTCTACTTGATAGATTAGAACACTATGTTGGACTTAATGGAACTTCGTTGCAGTGGTTTAGATCTTATTTATCTGATAGGTTCCAGTTTGTTCATGTAAATGATGAGTTTTCTCTCAGCTCAAAGCTTAGTCATGGAGTTCCACAGGGATCTGTGCATGGCCCTACTCTTTTTAGTTTATATATGCTTCCGTTAGGCAACATTATTAGAAAGCACTGTATACATTTTCACTGTTATGCAGATGACACACAATTATACCTGTCAATGAAGCCAGATGATACTAATCAATTAGCCAAGTTAGAAGCCTGTCTTAAGGAAATCAAAGCTTGGATGACTTGTAATTTCCTGCTATTAAATTCAGATAAGACTGAAGTCATTCTTGTTGGTCCAAAAAACCTTAGAAATTCCTTTCCAAATCAAACTTTCAGTTTGGATGCAGTTACTCTTTCTCTTAATAGCTCTGTGAGGAACCTTGGAGTTATTTTTGATCAGGATTTGTCCTTCAATTCACATATTAAATTTGTTTCTAAGACTGCCTTCTATCATTTGCGTAATATTGCCAAGATTAGGAGCATCTTGTCTCAGAGTGATGCTGAGAAGCTGATCCACGCTTTTGTTAGCTCGAGATTAGATTATTGTAATTCTTTATCATCAGGCTGTCCTAAAACATCTTTAAAAAGTCTTCAGCTGATCCAAAATGCTGCAGCAAGAGTTTTAACAGGTACTAGAAAGAGAGATCATATCTCTCCGGTTCTGGCCTCCCTTCATTGGCTTCCCATAGAGTTTAGAATTAAGTTTAAAATCCTTCTTCTTACTTACAAAGCTCTAAACAATCAGGCTCCTTTTTATTTAAAAGATCTGATACTACCGTATCATCCTAACAGAGCACTACGCTCCCAAAATGCAGGTTTACTTGTAATACCTAGAATCTCCAAAAGTACAATGGGAGGCAGAGCCTTCAGTTATCAAGCTCCTCTCCTGTGGAATCAGCTGCCAATCTGGATTCGGGAGTCAGACTCGATCTCTGTTTTTAAGAATAGGGCTAAAACCTACCTTTTTGATATAGCCTACAATTAGGGAGGGATCATGTGTTTCTGAACCCTCCCTTAGTTATGCTGCTAATAGGTTTAGTCAGCCGGGGGACCTCCAGTAATGCACTGGGCCTCACTCCTTTCCTCACTCTCTATGAAATATTTTTTTTTTTTGCTGGTCATTAACATTTGTTTGTTCTCTCCCATAGATTGAGTCCCCATCGTGCTGTTTGCTCTCTACATGTCTGTTCTTTTCTTCTTCTCTGTCCCCTCACCCCCCAGCCAGTCGCAGCAGATGACTGCCCCTCCCTGAGCCTGGTTCTGCTGGAGGTTTCTTCCTGTTAAAAGGGAGTTTTTCCTCTCCACCGTCGCCAAGTGCTTGCTCACAGGGGATCGCCTGATTGCTGGGGTCTTTCTGCAACTGTGGGGGTCCTCCCTACAGTGGATAGTGCTATGAGATGACTGTTGTTGTGAAATGGCGCTATATAAATAAAGTTGAATTGAATTGAATTGAATTATTATCATATGTGCGTTAGAAGAAGAAGAAGAAGAAGAAGAAGAAGAAGAAGAAGAAGAAGCCAACTTTACTGTCATTCAGTCCATACAGTCAATCATGTACAGTAGAACGAAATTATGTTTCTCCTATCTACAATGTTAATCACATCTAGAATCAGAGGAGCTGCTGCCATGCAAGGTGCCACAACAAATAACTGTGCATTATTTACAAATCATGTTTTAAAATTATAGTTATTGTCAATACCTGTGTTTGTCCCATATTGTGATTCATGTTAATGGACTTCTGGATTATTTAACCGGACTGAGGCAATGTTTATACAGCATTGCTTTCTCTTCTTACCTGCAGAGGAGTTGCAACCCGGTCATCATTACAAATATGAGTTAGTGTTAAGGTACTTCTGCATTCTGCATTCATTTTGCTTATACTGCTATGTAATTTGATGTTTATAAACTGTGCTTTCACTGCTCTCCCACACAACACCTGTCATTTTTAATACAAAGCTGATCTAATTACCAAAGTAAGTTACCAAAGAGAATAAGATATGATTTAATGTCTCCTGGAGTGTTTGAGCAGTAAGCTCTGCCAGAGTGATTTCATCATGTTTTCATCTTAATTTGTTATTTTTGAAGATTAAATTCTCTGTCAGCCCTCAAAAATTATCTTGCCTTTCACGATTTCTTGCAATTACAGAAATTCAGCTCAGAGTAACACATCTGAGCAGCGATTCCTATATTTTCCTGAATAAACTTGTTTTGTCTTAAGATCTTGATTGCCTGTGTCAAACAGTTTGATTCAGTGTGATGAATTTAATTAGCTTAGCCTTTCTGAGGAAGGATGACCTTCTAAAATGACACTGCCCGATGAAAATAAGAGCAAATGTCTTTGCCTGAGATTCGCTGGTTTAATCTTCAGTTTTCTGATTTCTACGACATCTGATTGAAGTGATATTTTCCTCACATTTGCTATATGCAAACCCCTCAGATGCCTGGATAAGCATGATGACACAATACAGAAGTGCAAAAAACATTCAGCCAAGCACACAGACTGGTTCCAATAAAAGACAGAGCGTCTATTGTCAGCAATTCACTCCTTGCCCTGAAAATTTACATCATGCATGAAATGAAGTGATGTAGTGGAGCAAAAGGTCTTCTCACATCCCTCTTCACAGCTCTTGTGTTTGCAGTGTTCATCAACATTATGATCAAATCAAGAGCAAAGGTGCAAGGAATTAAACAATGCTTTTATCTGCTTTAATGGAAGTCCAACCCTGAATGACCTACAGCAGGAATGCTGTGTTACTCTCAAAGGCAAATTTATTTCACAATGCATTATTTTGAATGAATAAATAAATGAATGAATGAATTTTATAGGGTAACAGCTACATTAAAATATATAAACATCTAGACCTTCAGCTGTGGTGAAATGGTTAGCACTATTGCTTCACACCTGGGGGGCGGGGGACGGGGGCGGGGGGGGGGGTTGAACAGCCTTGTTATTTGGGGTTCTCCTGTGCAAACCTTGTATTTTTCTGCTGTCTGAATAGGGTAACTTGTGCTAGTTGACGTGGGCTAAATGACTGCAAGCGAGGTGGGTGCCCATCTCACCTCAGCCCTCTGGACATTTGAATAGGACACCGTGGATAAACGTGCGTTGGAGTAGGTGTCACTGTCACCATGTCACAGCACAGAGACAGAGAGTGGAATTGAATCTGTAGGCTGTTTGTCATTATTCTGACATTTTAGATTTATTTCAAAGCTGCAACAGACAACTGTGCGTGCCAGGCACGTGCACAGATTAACATCAGGTGATGCTCTAGGACTGCCCCTTTGCCCCCTGAAGTGCCCTTTTGAAGAGCTTTTTTTTTTAAGCGTATTATCGATTTTAATTTTCCTCCACGGAGACACCAGTTGCAGATCAAATGCACTTTAATGTCCAATAACTACATTTTCACATCTAAATAATTCTGTGTGATGATCCCCAATGCCCCGACCCCTGCCCATGCTCCACTCATCACACACCTCACCACAGCATCTGCAAGCAGAAACAGGTACACAAGTGACTTAATTGCCCTAAGCCTCGGCATTTTTTGTTAATTCAATTCAGCTTTATTTATAATGTGCCACATCACAGCAAAAGCCATCTCGAGGCGCCACAGTACAGATAAAAAAAAATCACACAGTCACAGAAAGACCCAGCAATCAGACGATCCCCTATGAGCAAGCACTAGGCGACAGTGGAGAGGAAAAACTCCCATTAGGAAGGAAGAAACCTCTAGCAGAACCAGGCTCAGGGAGGGGCAGTCGTCTGCTGCGACTGGCTGGGGATGAGGGGATAGGGAGGATGGAAAGGACAGACATAAAGACATTGCAGTAAGATGCCAAGTACAATATTGGAGGTCAACCAGCAGTATGGATCAGATAACAATAGAACAAGAGTGGGGTTAAAAGACACAAATACCCTCCTTAAACGAAAGCTATATTAAAAAGGAAGGATTTTACCCTGTTCTTAAAGACAGAGACCGAGTCTGACTCCCGGACCCAGAGTGGTAACTGGTTCCAGAGAGAAGGGGCTTGGTAGAAGAAGGCTCTGCCTCCCACCATACTTTTGGAGATTCTAGGCACCACAAGTAAGCCAGCATTTTGGGAGTGTAATGCTCTGTTAGGATGGTAAGGTAATATCAGATCTTTTATATATTGGGGGGGCCAGATTGTTAAGAGCTTTGAAAGTAAGAAGAAGGATTTTAAACTTGATTCTGAATTCAATGGGAAGCCAATGGAGGGAGGACAGAACCAGGGAAATATGATCTCTTTTTCTAGAACCAGTTAAAACTCTAGCAGCAGCATTTTGAATCAATTGAAGACTTTTTAAAGATACTCTAGGACAACCAGATGATAGCGAATTACAATAATCTAATTGCGAACTGACAAATGCATGAATCAGTTTCTCAGCATCACCCAGAGACAAGATGCTTCTGATCTTAGCAATATTGCACAGATGATATAAGGCGGTCCTAGAAACAGTTTTAATATGTGAATTAAAGGACAAATCCTGGTCAAAAATCACTCCAAGGTTCCTCACACAACTGTTCAGAGTGAGAGTGACAGCATCTAAATTAAAGGCATAATCTGAAAAGGAATTTCTAAGATGTTTTGGGCCAACAACAATGACTTCAGTCTTATCAGAGTTCAATAGTAAAAAATTACAAGTCATCCAAACTTTGATGTCCTTAAGACAGGCATCTAGCTTGGCCAACTGATCACAATCATCGGGCTTCATTGACAGGTATAGTTGTGTGTCATCAGCGTAACAATGAAAATGTATACAGTGCTTTCTGATGATATTGCCCAGCGGGAGCATATATAGACTAAAAAGAGTAGGGCCCAACACAGATCACTGTGGAACACCGTGAGTGAGCTTAGAGCTGGAAGAAAATCCATCATTGACATGGACAAACTGAAATCTATCAGACAAATAAGATCTAAACCACTGCAGCGGAGTTCCACTGAGTCCAACAAAGTGTTCCAATCTATCAAGTAGAATGGCATGATTGATAGTGTCAAAGGCTGCACTGAGATCTAAAAGAACAAGAACAGAGACAAGTCCATTATCAGATGCAGTCAGGAGGTCATTAGAGACCTTCACTAAGGCAGTTTCAGTGCTGTGATGAGCTCTGAACCCAGATTGAAACACCTCAAACAAACCAACTCCCTGCAAATGGTCAGATAATTGCACAGCAACAACTCTTTCCAGGATTTTTGAAATGAAAGGCAAATTGGAGATTGGTCGATAATTGGCCAAAACTCCAGGATCGAGCGTCAGTTTTTTAAGTAAAGGTTTAATTACAGCAGTTTTAAAAGCCAGTGGAACATAACCCAGAGTTAAAGAAGAATTAATGATAAGAAGAATACGGCTACTAATAATTGGGAAAATAATTTTAAATAACCTGGAAGGAATAGGGTCCAGAAGGCAAGATGAAGGCTTAGAAGAGGAAACTACCCTATCCAACTCCAAGAGGTCAATTGGAGTAAATCTATCCAAGCAGATATCAATTGAGGGAGCTGCAGTAGTTAATGTACTAGAGTTTACGGTTGGAAGAATCTGACTAATTTCATCTCTAATAGATAAAATTTTAAGATTGAAATAGTTCAGAAAGTCCTCACTAGAAAGCTCAGGGGGGATGCGAGGATTGACCAAGTCATGGCTCTTTGTAAGCCTGGCTACAGTGTTGAAGAGAAACCTGGGGTTATTCTTGTTTGCTTCTATTAATGCAGAATAATAGCTTGATCTAGCTTTTCTTAGAGATTTTTTATAGATTAAGAGATGATTTCTCCAGGCCAAGTAGAATTCATCTGAATTAGTTGAACGCCATTTTCTTTCCAATTGACGAGTTTTCTGTTTCAAGCCACGAGTTTCTGAGTTAAACCAAGGAGTAAGAAATATCTGGTTAGACTTTTTCTTTTTTAAAGGGATTACCAAATCTAGAGTCCGATGCAGAGAGGCAGTAACACCATCAACCATGCTATCAATCACGGATGGAGCAGACTCTCCATCACTTATTTCAGGTGTTACTGTTGTGCTGACCCATGGCATAGAGGAGACAATCTGCAAAAATTTAGCAACAACGTCATCAGAAAGACATCTGCTGTAGTAGTATTTTTCTTTAGGAAATAAGTGATCAGAGATAATGAAATCAAAAATTAACAGACAATGGTCAGACAGTACAGGATTATGAGGAGACACAACCAGATTTTCGATATCTATACCATATGTCAAAACAAGGTCCAATGTATGGTGGAGATAATGGGTAGAATTTTTTACTTTTTGGGAAAACCCCATTGAGTCTAAAATTGAATTGAAAGCCTTATTAAGACAGTCACTCTCAACATCAACATGTATATTAAAGTCCCCTACAATAATTATTCTATCGGCTTTCAGCACCAAATCAGCTAAAAATTCGGAAAATTCCGATAGAAACTCTGAATAGGCCGTGGGAGGACGATAAACTATGGCAAAGAGAACTGGGATCAAGCCAAGATAGCCAACAGGCCCCACACTGAGGACCAAACCTTCAAAGGAATTAAAACATAATTTCTGCTTAACATTAATCAGCAATTTAGGATGGAAAATTGCCGCCACTCCACCACCACGACCAGAACCTCTGAGGTTATGACAGTTTAAATACCCAGAGGGAGTTGATTCATTCAGACCAACATAATCATCAAGCCCGAGCCAGGTCTCTGAGAGGGATAGTAGATCGATCTGGTGATCGATTAATAGATCATGAACCAGAAGAGACTTAGAAGACAGAGACCTAATGTTTAATAAGCCACATTTAATTTTTAAACTTTGGGGGGGGGGGGGGAGGCCAAATTATTAATTTTATTAATTTTAGAGACTTGAGGCTGTCATATCCGGCTCTAGGGAGCCGGGCAATCAGAGCCAGGGACAAGCCAGTGAGTCGAGATGGTTTATTTTGGGTAAGGGATAAGGGATGAGGAGAGCACAGATACTCATGCAGAGGTACACTCACAGGTTGCACAGCGCAGAGGTAAGCAGCTCGTACCGGACGTGGGGGTAGCAAGACGTACATCCTCACAGCGGGATACAAACACAGGAATGCTGCAAGGGGAGTTGAGGCTGACACCAGACGAAGGGGCTTCAGCCTAGCAGTGCTTATGTCGCAGCCCCGAGTCATCGAGGCTGCTCCTATTTATCCTCATTGGCAGCGCCCCAGCTGATGAAGACTAATTGGCCCCAGCCGTCCATAATGCTGCCAGCTGGGGGCCGGCTGAGACGCTGCTCAATGGGAGGCAGGGATGAGGGAAAACATGGGCTCAGTGCCGAGACGGCATCTCAACCCATGGTGACAGAGCCCCTCCCTCAAGGTCGGGCTCCTGAACGACCAGGAACATCCCAGCCCCCCCCCCCCCCACCTAGGGTGGGAGGAAGGGAGGCGGACCGGAGGGGAAGAAGCCAAGGGAAGGACAACACCAATGGGGCAATGTAGGGTAGCGGGAAAGAAAAACCCAAATACAATACTGACAACAGAACAATTAACCCAGGTACAGATGGGGAGAAGAACTGGGTCAGCACGCCGGTTACATACTACCCAGAGAGTACCAACCATGCGTGACCCAGAGCAAGAAAAAAAAAAAAGAACCACCAAAAAGGTACAGGGCAAAAAATGCTGAGTATGGTCAAATAAAGGGAAAACACAATACACAGCACCAATATAAGTACATACACACAGTCACCAAGAAAAGTGAGGGTGACTGGAACAAATGGACAATTACAGAGCATGGTGTTACGGAAAACAAGGCACATGACTCTATAATGAACCAACAGGGCATAAAAAAGAAATACTGAGTGCAGGCAAAGAAAAACCCACACACATGAATATATAAATACCCACAGTCACCTAAAGAAATGAAAGTGACTGGAATGAATGGGCAACTGCAGAGTATGGTCTGAAAGGGAACAAAACATAACTCTACAATGCAAAAACGAGACTAAAAACATGGTACAAAAAATAAAATGCTGGGTACGAGGGAAGGAAAACGCACAGCACTATAAATACACATCCACCAACAGGACAGACATTACACCCAAGTGACCTTAATAACGATAAAAGAAAAAGTGACACCCGAGGTGTATGGCAGGCAGAGTCCAAAAATAGCCGAGATGGCTCCGGAGATCTCCCCGCCCATTGTCCAGCTGGCGAATCAGGGGAAGAGAAATGTTCGGACGGCGAACTCTGGACCCAGATCCCAGGAATCCAGTCCAACGGCTGCCGAACCAGGCCGCCCAAAGGCAAACACAGACCAGTGGGGGGAAACCAGATCGCCGAACCGAAAGTTTTGCGGGTCGGGTCGTCGACCCGCATCACTCAACCACCAGGACCGTTGAGACGGACGAAGGGTCAGAGCGGATCCCGGTGGAAGAGGCTCAGGGGAGAGCCGATGACGAGGGCGGCGGGCCTCAGGGAAACGGCCACCTCCTCACCGGACCTGGACAACACTGGGGCAGCACCCACGTCGGACCCCGATCGGGCCTCAGGCGAACCCACGTTGGACCCCGATTGGGTCTCGGGCGAACCCACGTTGGACACTGCACCAGAACCGACCTCCAACGTTGAACCCGGACCCTCCAGCACCACGAGGAACAGCAACTCCTCGCCGGTGACCCTGGAAGAAGGCTCAGAAGAGAAAACAGAACCGGGATCAGGATCACCGGCAGCGCCAGAACCCGGCGAGACGAGCTCAGACGCAGCGGGCGGCTGCACCCTGCTCGTCTCCCCTGGAGATAGGCTGAAGTGCTCAAAGATAAAAAGAGAGAAAAGAAAGGAGAGCACTCGCCTGATCTCGGGTTCTGACGCCGTCCAGGACTGCGAAGATCCAGGATCCGTCGTCAGGAGGTCGTTGTCAGGCTCCCATCTAGCCGCGTCGGGCCCCGCAGCCAGCACGATGGTCAGCGCAGCTTGAGATCCCTCCAGCTCAGGTAACCCCGCCGACGACCCACTCGGCGTGAAGCCAGAAGAATCTCGTCCCGCTGGACCGAACCGCTCCTCCGTGGAGACCCAGGGACGCTCAGTCGTCAGCGTAGACTCCACGCAGCAGTCAGTCCCCCTCCTCCGTCCGCAATGTAGCTGCGGAACCACAGGCCCTCTCCATATCCCACCACGTTGACCCGGAGCCGGGGACCGCTCGGCGGAGAGAGACACAGAGGATGCGGGATTAGGAAAACAGGTTACAGCAGGTGGGGAGAGTTCAGGGAGCTGCGAACCCTGAACTTCTCCTCCAGGGATGTGACAGAGCAAATCATTAAGCAGGTGTGAAAAAACAATGACTTGCCTGCCCCCTGGAGGTCGAGTATCGCCTGCTGTAGTGGAATCTGCTTCTTCCTCTCCCCGCCCGGCGATAACGGAGGACCCCCCGGGAATTCGTCTGAGGATCGCTCGCGTTGTCTCCAGCAGAGAGCTCACCAGGCCGGGATTCCAGGCACACACAGCGGTCAGGAAGCGCGTCGAGGAGGAGGGGGAAACAGCCGGGGTGAGCCAGCCCGAATGTCCAGGAATGACAGCGGGGGAACGAGGCTCAGGGGACGAGGCTGTAGGATCTCCACACTGACGAGGCGAAGGGATGACAGCTGCGTGGGAGGAACGGTCCTGACGATGACCCAGAACTGGATCCGGACGAGGTTCGTGCAGAGGTGACTCGGCGATGTGATGACGACTACTCCCAGGGGACGAAGCGAGGGGGAAACCCAGGATTCGCCGCTCCAGATCGGAGATCGAGACGAGGAAGGCGTCGAGCACGGGAAAGCTTCGTAGCCCTGAAGTCCTCACCATCAATCTCACTGCCGCCGCCACATGCCTGAAGGTGGTGACAGGAAACACAGTAGAGCTCGCGACAGCCACTCGACCCCGGACATAACTGCTGTCAGCTGCGGCTCCTAGAAGGGAATCCCGAGTGACGTGGCGCAGGTCGGGGGAAGTCCTCTGGTTGGCGCGAACTCCCGGACTGGAATGGCGGCAGGAACGGGACTCCGAAGCGGGGAAAGACGTCGCCCACTTCGACTCCCTGCCGGGATTTCCATCCACCCCGTGGAGCTTCTCTCGCTGTGTACCTGCAACGTCTATCCTGGCACTGTCCTCCAGATGGTACAGAGAGTGAGGGTGACAGTCCAGGAGTTCCTCAGCACGGCCCGGATGCCAGCGTCTCGCGTTGGAGGCGTCGTGCAGGGTGAAGAATGTCCCGTCGACAGCCTCCGAGATGGACCTTAGCTCGTCGCCCTGGCGCCGGAAGTGACTCCTGGGAAACGGCATGCTAGCAGCGCTGACACCCGGACAGAAAGGTACATTTCCACAGCGACTCACGGCCGCCGGCAACTCTTCTGGCTGCGACATACTGTCATATCCGGCTCTAGGGAGCCGGGCAATCAGAGCCAGGGACAAGCCAGTGAGTCGAGATGGTTTATTTTGGGTAAGGGATAAGGGATGAGGAGAGCACAGATACTCATGCAGAGGTACACTCACAGGTTGCACAGCGCAGAGGTAAGCAGCTCGTACCGGACGTGGGGGGTAGCAAGACGTACATCCTCACAGCGGGATACAAACACAGGAATGCTGCAAGGGGAGTTGAGGCTGACACCAGACGAAGGGGCTTCAGCCTAGCAGTGCTTATGTCGCAGCCCCGAGTCATCGAGGCTGCTCCTATTTATCCTCATTGGCAGCGCCCCAGCTGATGAAGACTAATTGGCCCCAGCCGTCCATAATGCTGCCAGCTGGGGGCCGGCTGAGACGCTGCTCAATGGGAGGCAGGGATGAGGGAAAACATGGGCTCAGTGCCGAGACGGCATCTCAACCCATGGTGACAGAGGCTGGATTAGAATTTTCCCAACATTTTGTTTAATCAATCTGGGAAGTTTATGCATTATATTTTTTTTAACTTTTTTATTAACTTTAGAGGGAGCAGAAAAAGGTTCTCTAAGGGAGGAGAGAGGGGCAAAGTTGAAGGGTGGTGGGTGAGGAGGAGCTGCAGAAGTGCGAGTGTTTTTCAGGTTGTGTTGTAATTGTCCTGGGTTACAATATTTAGGGCAACGGGAGACAGACTCATTCTCTGAAGGATTATAAATCAAAGGCTGATCCAAACGGTAAAGACCACCCAAGTTAACGGGATCGATACAATATGTGGGAACAGGACCAAAAAAGGGCAGATTGGCAAACCCAGAAACTTCAGAGTGAGTAAACACACCAAATTTCAGTCACTGTACCAGAAAACACCGAATAAAATAGAAAAGATTGTCTGTTAAAACACGTGCACCAAGTCTATTTGGGTGGATGCCATCAGGCCTCATAAGTGATGGGCAGTTCCAAAATAAGTTAAAATTGTCAACAAAACCAATATTAAAAATAGGGCAAGTAAAACACAGCCAAGAACGTGGCGGCGTGCAAGAAATATAAGACAGAATAATAAAGAGCGATGGCAAGAACCAAGCAGACCGCCCGTAAAATCTACTGGAGGAAAAAGCCCCCCAGGAAGCAGCTAGCCACCAAGGCTGCTCAGAAAAAGTGCTCTGGCCACCGGTGGAGTGAAGAAGCCTCACCGTTACAGGCCCAGTACCGTGGTTCTGAGAGAGATCCGTCGCTACCAGAAATCCACGGAGCTGCTCATCCGTAAGCTGCCCTTCCAGCGCCTGGTGAGGGAGATCGCTCAGGACTTCAAGACCGACCTGCGCTTCCAGAGCTCCGCCATCATGGCTCTGCAGGAGGCCAGCGAGGCCTACCCGGTGGGTCTCCTCATGGACACCAACCTGTGCGCCATCCACGCCAAGAGGATCACCAACCCAGCTGGCCCGCCGCATCCGCGAAGAGAGAGCTTAGACTTTCTGCTGCACATTCACCAACCACAATGCTCCGCACTGTGTGTCTATATATATATATATATATATATATATACGTATATATATATATATATATATATATTTATTTATAGTAATATGTACATATGTATACTAGCTGTTCTTGTTTTTTCTTGCCTTCTGATTGTTGCTCTGAGTGTTGCTATCCCTGTGCTGTTGCAATCCTGGAATTTCCCCATTGTGGGACTATCCATCCATCCATCCATCCATCTTCTACCGCTTTTCCGGAGGTCCGGGTCGCGGAGGCAGCAGTTCAAGCAGAGAAGCCCAGACTTCCCTCTCCCCAGCCACCTGCTCCAGCTCTTCAGAGGGGATACCAAGGCGTTCCCAGACTAGCTGGGAGACATAGTCTCTCCACCGAGTCCTGGGTCTGCCCCGGGGTCTCCTCCCAGTGGGACGTGCCTGAAACACCTCAAGTGGGAGACGTCCAGGAGGCATCCTAATCAGATGCCCATACCACCTCAACTGACTCCTTTCAATGTGGAGGAGCAGCGGTTCTACTCTGAGCCTCTCCCGGATGACTGAGCTCCTCACCCTATCTCTGAGGGTGAGTCCAGCAATCCTACGGAGAAAGCTCATTTCAGCCGCTTGTATCCGCGATCTCGTTCTTTCGGTCATTACCCAAAGCTCGTGACCATAGGTGAGAGTAGGAACGTAGATTGACTGGTAAATCGACAGCTTTGCCTTAGAACTAAGCTCCCTCTTCACCACAACAGACCGGTACAACGTCCGCATCACTGCAGATGCTGCTCCAATCCGTCTGTCGATCTCTCGCTCCATTTTCCCCTCACTCGTGAACAAGACCCCAAGATACTTAAACTCCTCCACTTGGGGCAGGAGCCTGTCCCCAACCCGGAGAGGACAATCCACCTTTTTCCGGCTGAGGACCATGGACTCGGACTTGGAGGTGCTGATTCTCATCCCAGCCGCTTCACACTCAGCGGCAAACCGTCCCAGCAAGAGCTGTAGGTCATTGCTGGATGAAGCCAACAGGACAACATCATCTGCAAACAACAGAGATGAGATCCTGTGGTCACCAAGTATGACACCCTCCATTCCCTGGCTGCGCCTAGAAATCCTGTCCATAAAAATTATGAACAGGACCGGTGACAAAGGGCAGCCCTGGCGGAGTCCAACTCTCACTGGGAATGACTCCGACCGAGTGTTGGCAATACGAACTAAACTCTCACAACGGTCGTACAGAGACGAATAGCTCGTAACAACAAGCCCGATACCCCATACTCCCGAAGCACCCCCCACAAAAATCCACGAGGGACGCGGTCAAATGCCTTCTCCAAGTCCACAAAACACATGTAAACTGGTTGGGCAAACTCCCACGAACCCTCAAGAATTCTCGAGAGGGTAAAGAGCTGGTCCGATGTGCCACGGCCAGGACGAAAACCACATTGCTCCTCCTGAATCCGAGGTTCGACCAACAGCCGGACTCTCCTCTCCAGTACCTTGGCATAGACCTTCCCAGGGAGGCTGAGGAGTGTGATCCCTCTAAAGTTGGAGCACACCCTCCGGTCCCCTTTTTTGAAGAGAGGAACCACCACCCCGGTTTGCCATGCCAAAGGCACTGCCCCCGACCTCCACGCAATGTTGCAGAGGCGTGTCAACCATTGTCAACAATTGTGGGACTAATAAAGGCTTATCTTATCTTATCTTATCTAAATCAACAGAAACTGTCATGTTCTGAGCACGGAGGGATTCCACCAGGCTCAGGTTGTCTGCCTTTTTTCTTATTTGTACTGTGTTTTCATTTTTGAGTTGTCACTTATCCAATATTGTTTCTCAGTATGATTTATTTTCCTGTTCCCATTCATTATAGGTTGTTTATTGTATGTTTGAGTTTGCCTGTCTCCATTTTTTGCCTTATCCTTATATTTGTATTCTGTTATGTTCTTTCTCTCGGGGTTGACAGCTGTCAACGACTTTATGGGGTTTTGCTCTGCGTGGGCATGGCCCTATCAGCTGTCAGCCCCGATGCCTCTCTCACCGCCCCAGCTGGTCCTAATTATGTTTCATTTGCTTTCTCCTGCCCGCTCAGATCCCCACACCTGTCATAAGTTGTGTTAATGTTTTTTTTTTGTTCCTACTTAAGGGCTGTAATTTTATCTTTTCTTCGCCGCAGTCTTATTTGGTCTTCCTTGTCTCCGTCCAGAGCTCTGCCCTGCTCTAGGTGTGTAATCTGTAAGTTTTCTCCCTTTTTGTTTTTTGTGCTCCATGTTGAACTTTTTGTTGCCTTTTGTTCAATAAATTGCCCAAACTCACAGTTCAGCGCATGGGTCTCATCTTCCTGCCCCAAAGGGCATTCATGACAGAAGACTGCAGCCAGTAGAGACCCAGCTGCTGTGAGTTTGCGGATTTTTGTTTTTCTTTCACCTCAGCAGCGGCAATAGCCCATTGGTTTCTTTATTTTTCCCCGTTGGTTTTCTTTCTCACCAGATATAACCATGTCTGTCCCCCCGGAGGTGTCCACCCTGAGACTGAACGAAGTGGAGCGGTGGTCAGTGTGCATCCTGGAGGATATTCTGTCTCAGGCTCAAGTCTCCGGGACTCCCAAGGCAGCCTGAGAGTGTTTGGAGAGCGCGGTGCAGGTGCATGAGGCATGCCCCAACCTATGGGATTATCCAGAGCTCACAAACTTACTCCTCTCTATATTCCTCCCTCATTCAACGAGTGATGACCCGGGGGAGTCAGCTCCTATGCCTGCACCTGTGGCAACGAAGAGCAAGCGCTCACACAAACGAAAACCTCCAGCCTCTCACCACTCTCCGGCAGCAGTTCCACCTCCTCCTCCCAAGCCTTGGCCCGCTCCATCAGCAGAGAAGCTGGAGGAGCGCAGACAGGTTATACTGGCAGAAACTGGCCTCCTCCTGGAAGTTAAACCATGGCTTCTCCCGGATTTGGCTCAGGAGCTGGAGGAGATTTCATCGAGGGACCCAGAGTTTGAGCCGATGAGTGAGCGTCCCCTGACTCCGGAGCCTCTCCCTCTCCACCTTCAACCTACGTCTCCACATCCCGCTCCTTGTCATCGTTTGGGGAAATCCCGCCAAAGGAACACTCCAAATTCTCAATCGGTAGTTTCTCCTCCGCTGGGATGGAAGCCTCCTTCAGCAATGTACCTTCCAAGCTCATCTTCTTTGGACGAATTGTCATCTTTCTCCCTCTCTGCTACTGCTGCTCCTTGCTTCCCCTCAATGCCTCCTCCTGCTGGTATGAGCCAAACTGTTTTTTCCCCAGCTCCGCTTGAAACCGTGTCGGCAGGGGCAGATCCTCCACACTCCTCAGAGGGGTCTACGACCACTGAAGTCATGGAGAGGGTCGACGTCCACCCAGCTACAGCAGTTAACATCATGCCCCAGGAATACAGGCAAGTGAGTTCTCATTCTCTATTACCTATGTTTGAATTATCTTGCCTGATTCCCAGTGGTGAGGCTCAGCCCTTGCAGCCCTGTGAGCTCTCACCACCTGCTACAGCTAACGACTTATCACCTGCTCTCTCCGTGTCTCCTCCTCTGCCCCTTGAGTGTACGCCAGCCCCTGGATTTTGCCGCCGGATGTTGGAGGAGCCTGCAGCCCTGGAAACCCTGGTTCCAGCCCCGCAGCCATGCTCTGGATGGAGGGTGAGCACGGAAACCCAGCCGACGCCTGCACTGATGCAAGCGCGGCCCCGGCCTCCAGCTGAGCAGGATTCAGCGCTAGCAGGAGATCCACCTCCTGTCACCACGCAGGGCAAGCCACCTGCATGGGTCACTATGCGGAGAGGTCCCAGGACTGAGCTGACTACCATGCCTGCTGCAGGGGTCACTGCAGCAGAGCCGGAGTGGAACCCCCAGAGAGCTGGGCCCGTAGAACCACCACCTGGATCATCAGAGTCCTGTATGCCAGTGGAGCTTGAGAACAGGCAAGTGTACTCCTTTGTCTTTGTCCCTCTTTTGGAGAAATCTTGCCTGGCTATAGGTGGGATGAGCCACGTGCAGCCATCAGCTGCACCTGAGCTCACCTCACCGGGCTACACTGCCACCGGTGGCCCTGACCCTGTGTCTGTGTATCTCCTGTCCGAGTTTTTCCCCAGGGTCACCAAGGATATTCAACCTGTGCCAGATGTCTCTGTGGGTCCAGGCTTACCACCCAAAATCATCGTGGGTCCAGCTCCTCCCACCAAGGTCGTCGCAGGCACTCTGCTCCAGTCCAGGACCTTCGTGGGTGCTGCTTCCCCTCCAGCTGAGGTCCTCGAGGGTGCCACTTCCCTTCCAGTGGAGGTCGTCGCGGGTGCTCCATCCCAGCCCGGGGCCTCCAAGGGTGCAGCATTGGCCCAGTCCGGGTCCACCGAGGGTGCAGCATTGGCCCAGTCCGGCCCCTCCGTGGGTGTTGCTTCCTTTCCTGCTGAGGTTGCCGCGGGTGCTCCGTCTCAGCCCGGGGCCTCCGAGGGTGCAGCTATGTCCCAGTTCAGGATCACCACGGGTGCAGCCTTGCTCCAGCCAGGGGCCACTGAGGTTGCTGCTGTGCTCCAGCCCGGAGCCACCAAGGGTGCAGCTTTGGTCCAGTTCGGGCCTGCTGAGGGTGCAGCATCAGTCCAGTCCGGACCCGCTGCAGGTGCAGCTGTTTTCCGGTCTGGGACTACTGCAGGTAGGAGCCACCGAGGGTGCAGCACCACTCCTGCCCTGAGCCACCGAGAGTGTAGCTCCGCTCGTGTCCGGAGCCACTGAGGGTGCAGCTCCATTCCTACCCTGAGCCATCATGGGTGCTGCTTAGCTCCTGCCCGGAGCCACCGTGGGTGCTGCTTTGCTCCAGCCCGGAGCCACTGTGGGTGCAACTTCGCTCCATTCCAGAGTGTTTGTTTGGCATCAGTGATGTGAGAAGATGAAATGATACGTACGTGAAAGAAATGCACTGATATCTTTGGGAGATCAGACCTGCGTCTCCTTAGTTTGAAAAAGTGATGAAGGGTTGTTGAGGTATTAATTTATGCTAAAGGATCCCATGCTGCAGCTCGCCAGTTGTTGTTTCAAAGTGTCTTCAGCTAGATTCATGGTGGACCTCCACTGTCCATGTTGGCTTGACCATGAGGCTTCTGTGACGAAAATTACGTCATCATCTCCATGTACAGCCCAAATTTTCTGACCGCGCGGCCTGACCGTGTTGATTGCCCATGCACAAAACTGAACCTCCCATTCACAAGGTAGTGCTACCGACACAACATACAAAGTAAAAGTAAACAAAGACGTTGAAGAGGAAGATGAGAACAAACATGCATAAACCGTGTTGCAGCAATAGCAACTTGAGTGGAGAAGAGCACTGAAAAATGATAGTTCCTCCTTTTCCTTGAAACGATGCCATTGTTGTTGCTACAAAAAAAAATGTGTGTTGATCGCACTTTTATTTGTTTCTTCACTTTTGCACTACCCATAGGAATGGGGTGAAGGTAAAAATAACAGTTGTGCACATGTGGCAACCGCTTGTCCTGGTAGACGAAAAAAGTGATATATGCATAGGGCTGGGTGATATACCAAATATATTCATTGTATTGGTTCATTTGGCTGCCCACGATACATAAAATAATTGTATCGCACATATTTGAATGTTTGTCATGTTAATATGAGTCGCCACTGCGACGAGACCGGTCTGTCTGCAGCTTGGCCACTGCTGTAATCTGAGCAGAAGTTCAGCGTGGCTGCCCCACCCCCTGCATGCTCACAAAGAAAGAAATGTGCACTGCAGTCAGCAGAGATGAAAGGGATGATAACAGAATAAGTGTAGGCTCACCTTAAGTACAGGAAAGGGGGGGCAGGAGAAGATAAGCATTTTGAGTCTTAACTCTGCAGGTAAATGCTCAGTTCGTGAACAAACTTTCAGAAAAAGATGGTCTTCCACGCCTTGCAACCCTTCAAAATAACCGAGTGGCTTGCCAAATAAAGAACTGATGAAATGTAGACACATAAAAAATACCAAAACAAGCGACAAATTATATTTCTGTCACTTATTAGCCCGCCAAGTATTAACTATGTGTGGTAAACTGAGACATTTCTACCTGCATGGATACACTTGATCACTTGATAATGTGAGTTCTGTTGAATAAAGGAAAAAAGACACTTTGCTCAGTTACATTTGTTGTGAAGAATTTTCTTTGACACAAGTTTTCATTTTATTTTATTTATTTATTTATTGAATCAGGACAGTGTGTTATATCTGATAACTGACCAGGACGGAGGCGAGTCTTCATGCAGCAACTAACTAACTTTATTATGTGAACTTGAGTTTATATACAGAGTGGGCCTTGCCCGCCTGACATCACCCTGTGGGTGGGCACGGCATCCCAGACCCACACACTCTCATACCTAACACCCCCCCCCCTTTACAAAACTGGGAAACCACACACACAGTTGAACCTCCCAAATTTAGAAACCCGAATCACACACTAAGAACACGGAGAACAATATACTGTCATGAACATCTTATCACATTCACACAAAACAATTAAACTGGTCCTTGTCTCTTGAAAAATACAACATAACCCCATATTACTCACATTCACTCACATGCACACCAGCATCAAATATATACAAGCTATACACCTTCTCTTATATATATACACACAGGTATTTATACAAGGACAAAGAAAAAATTCAAGTAACGCCAGCGTCTCTGGGCAGCCACCATCCACAAAACTGCCTCGGAGGCCCCGGGCACCCCCACAGCATATGTACCCCTGGCCTCTGTCCACGTCCAGGGTTGAAGCCCCTCTCCCTGGCGAATATGTCCCTTCCCGCCATAAGCTTTGTCTTCCCTCCGGCCCCGCAGTGCTGTTGTCCAGCGCGTCGTCCCGCCGTATCCCTCGGACCGCTCCCGACCGCCTTCAGCACCGCCATCATGGCTCCAACTACTCCAGCCCCCCGTGGCCGCACTCTGGTGAAAATGGAAACGCGCACGTCGGCGCCGTTCGCTGCCTCGGGCGTCTCGCTGTACCATCCAGCACCCTCATCCAGGATGTTCCGCTGTGCTGCCACCGTGTCCGGCTGCCACTGCTCACTCCCGGGGTTCTCAGCTTTGCACTCGTCGGCGACGCTCGCCGACCCGGGCATCTCGATGCAACTCTCAACTCCCTCGTTCCATGAGTCATGCTGCATAACCTCCGTATCCGACCACTGCTCACCTCTGGAACATGCACCATCACCCTCGCCAGGCCTGCTCACCGACCTGGGCTCCTCACCGCTGCATTCCGTGCTCTCGGTGTTGGTGCTCTGCTGCACTGTCATCATGTCCTGCGGCTGCTGCTCCTCTCCGGGACATGCACCACCACCCTTGTCGGGCCCGCTCACAGACCTGGGCTCCTCACCGCTGCATCTGGTGCTCTCGGTGTCAGTGCTCCGCTGTGCTGTCACCATGTCCTGCGGCTGCTGCTCCTCCCCGGGGCTGTCAGCCTGCCTGGCCCCCAGTGGCGGGGCTAACTCCTGCTGCGCCACCTCTCTGCCGGTGTTGGTCTCGCTTAACTCGGGCTCTCTCCATCTCTGCTCCGGTTCTGGCTCGAGGCCCAGTTTCGTGCCCTTAGCCACGTTTTGGCGTGGGATTAGCCTGTCCACTGAATTCAACTGAGCCGTTAGCATTCCCCAGCTAACTAGCTCCGTCACCCTTAGCGCCACCAGCTCCTTCGCCCGCAGCTCTCTGGCCCTCCCCTGGTCCGCGAAGTGCGCCTCCATGAGTCCGACAGCCTCCACGTAGCCCTCACTTGTGCCCAGCGAATCGAGAATCCTTCGGCCCTCCATGCCGAGGTTACGGGCCAGGAGGGCCCGCCACTGTCTCCCGCCAAGCCAAGGGAGACCCAGCGAGTAACTACACTCCTCAAACTCACGTCTCCACTGCGGCCACAAAATCACCTGCTCACACGGGTTTTCCAGAGACGGCAATAGTCGCTGATTTAGCCAGCACGCTCCCATTCTTCTCCTTGTCGCCAAATGTTATATCTGATAAATCACCAGGACGAAGGCGAGTCTTCATGCAGCAACTACCTAACTTTATTATGTGAACTTGAGTTTATATACAGAGTGGGCTGTGTCCGCCTGACGTCACCCTGTGGGTGGGCACGGCATCCCAGAAACACACACTCTCATACCTAACACAGTGCACGTTAATCAAGGTATCAGCATTATGCATCAATGTAAACGTGGCAGAATTAGCACAATAGCTAAATTCCATCCATAGTCCTAAGACAGGTTTGACACACACACACAAAACGTAGTTCATAAGACATGTTTGCAGATATGTCACAACTAACAAGACAATGCATGAGACAGAATACACAACATATCACAGCTAAGAGGACAATCCATAGACAAAACACACAAAACATAAGACAAAAATAGACACATTTTAAACACTAACACCAATAAGGGGGCGCATGCGCACGCAGCGACCAGCAGCTGGTGAAAAAAGTTTGACGTCTGTGTCTCTGTTTTTATGCACTTTAATGTGTTTTAACGAAATTCTCTGTGTCGTTTTTGTCCTTGAATGTTTGTGGACTATATAACGAAGAGCTCCCTGGTTCCATCAGTATGGATTTCCTCCTTATTTTTGCACTGTTGTTTCTTTCCTACCGGCTCTTTGTCTCTGAGGTAAGCACAATCGCGATCATGCCAGGAAGAATACAATATTCCAGAGACATGTTACTGCATTTAAACATGGATAATGTAGCATCTGTGTTTGAATCTGTGCCGCAACTGCCGGACTTTATTTTAAGAGATTTTCATGGACACAGCGATGAAAAGAGAGACAAGAGGAGGAAATGCGGAAAGCGTGGAGGCGTAAAATTAAACCTGAGGAGGCGTCAGCTTAACCACATTCCTCTTCTTTCCATTATCATGGGGAACGTACAATCCCTGAGAAATAAAGTGGATGAAATTCAAGGAAATGTATGATATCAGAAGGATTTCAAGAACTGCTGTGACATGGCTTACACAGAGATGTGGCTTACAGTGCATGACCTGGATGCGGACCTGTGGATTGACGGCTTTGGAGCCCCACTTTGCTCGGATCGGCAGGAAGAGGTAACGGGGAAACGTCAGGGGGGCAGCGTATGTTTATATATTAATAAACAGTACTGTACATCTGTCACGGTCAGAGAGCGCATCTGTACACCCGATGTGGAGCTGCTGTCTGTGCCACTACTCCCCTTTTATCTGCCCCGCGAGTTCCCCCAGCTTTTTATAACGACTGTGTACATTCACCCGAGAGCGAATGCTGACTCCGCCTCCAGCACCGTCTTTGATGTGGTCCAGCGGTTGCAGTCGATTTCCCCAGAGGCTCCAAACTTTATTCTTGGGGATTTTAACCTTGTTTCTTTAAAGAAGACACTTAAAAACTTTTATCAGTATGTCTCCTGCCCAACCAGGCGAAAAAAGACATTGGACCTGTGCTATGGATCCATTGAGAGGGCCTATAAATCTATTCCCCTTCCTCCTTTAGGATCCTCAGATCACAACTGTGTACATTTTTTTTTTTTTTTTGTTACTTATTTGTACCCGTAGGTAGACTTGGTTTGCAGTCTGGTGACAAGCCACCGGCTGCTGGTCGCTGTGTGCGCGAGTGCCCTAAACCTTTTGCTGCCCACATATAAAACTGCTCTCAAAAGAGGCAAGGCGAAGACCAGAGACATAGATGTGTGGACAGAGGATTCAGTGCACTGCCTCCAAGAATGCTTTAACTGTATGGACTGGGAGGTGTTCACACTGGCCTGCGGGGATGATTTGGACTCTTTGGTGGACGTCACATGCTCATACATGACTTTCTGTAGAGACATGATCGTTCTACGTAAACGTGTCAAAATATATCCCAACAACAAGCCATGGGTTACAAAATCAGTTAAATCCTGCTTACAGAGGAAAGCACTCGCCTTTAAACCGGGGGATGTTTCTGAGCTACAGCTAGCCACAAAAGAGCTGAAGGCCGAAATTTTAAGAGCAAAACAGAATTATAAATCAGAGTTGGAAAGCAAGATGGCAACAAAGAAACTTGGTTCAGCCAGGGCCAGTATGAAAACTATTGTGGGCCTTCAGAGCACAGAGCGCAGTAATCGTGTGTTTTTAGATGGTTTTAATTCAGACACAGAGCTGGCTAATGCTCTTAATTGTTTTTATGGTCATTTTGATTCCTTTGATTATAGCACAGAAACCCAAGATTTGAAAAAGAAACTCAAATACAATCAGCACTTTAATATTGAGATGCAGGATATTAAAAGGGCGTTCTGTGCTGTAAAAGTGAACAAAAGTCAGGGCCTTGATAATGTCACAGCCCGCTCTCGCCTGTCTCCCGCTCTAGCTGTGAGCACACCTGCGCCTCATCAAGCCCGGGCTATTTAGCCCGCTCCGCCTCGAGCCTCGGTCTGGAGCCGTCTGCTCACCAACGACCGTGCTAGCCGTACTCGCCTTCTCTTCGACGCCTCTAAAGACTTCCAACCATTCCTTCCCACGTAAGCAATCATCCTCCGTCTCACCTTTTCTCCAGTCTTTCTCCCCTGTGCACAGGTGGATTCCCTGGCGGCGGATTCTCCCCCCATCGTCATCCAACTCTCACCCGCAGCGCCGAGCGCGCATTGGAGCATTGTCTTCCAGGCAGGAGACCTGCAGCTTGCCGATGTCAGCCACCAAGAACATCTGCAAGTAATCCACAGTCCAAATATTAATCCACCGGGCCAGACTCAGCAACTAACCTCTCCTCTGCTCTGCCCTAGGGTTGCCTGGCTGCACGGCGCGCTGCTCCGCCCTCGGCGCATCCTGTCTTCCAGCAACACATCCACTCTCACACTCACGAATCCATACACGCTTAAGATTCAATAAATCATTGTTGCAATTGACTCGAGCCTGTGTGCATGTTCCCTGGGCCAGAACTCATGTCAGTACGGCTCCAGCAGCACTACCCAGTGGACAGCGGGCTCACACACTGGTTAACCAACTTGGAGGCTCGAGTCAATCAGGTCATACATCAGCAACAGGTGATTTTAAACCAGCTCACCGTAATCACCCGCCGGCTGGATTGTCTGGATCCCCCGCAGGTGTTTCCTCCGGCTTCTCAAGGCGGGCTAGCTCCTGCCGCTCCTCCGGCTGGCCAGGCTAACCCGGGGGCACCAACCCGGCTCATTCTCATTCCCACGCCCACGCGCTTCGGCGGCAAGCTCGGTGAGGCGCGTGGGTTCCTTCTCCAATGTGAGTCGGTGTTCCAGCATGTTCCCGGGGACTTCCCGATGGATCACAGCCGAATTGGTTACATTGCCAACCTCTTGGAAGGCCGAGCGTTAGCCTGGGCCTATGCCATCATGGCACGACCCAGCTATGCTAACCTAACTTATGCTCAATTCGTCCGAGATTTTAATGATGTTTTTGACCATTCGGACCGTGATAATGTGCAAACAACCCAGTTGCTAAACCTTCGCCAGGGTAGCCGGTCGGCCGCCAACTACGCTGTCGGTTTCCAGGTTGTGGCGGTGGAAGTTGGTTGGGGAGATGCTGCCCTCTGCATCATTTTCATCCGTAGCCTGAGCTCTAGCCTTCGAGACAAACTGGCCGGTAAGGATCTGCCGGAGCGGCTCTCCGAGCTGATTTCCCTTACCATTAGCCTGGATAACAAGTTGAGAGAGCGGGCCGCCGAGCGGAAGTCCTCCAGCTGCTCGAGCAGTGCTTCTCCCCGCTCCTCTCAACCTCGCCCCCTGGCGTTGCCCGCGCCTGAGTCCGCCGACGAGCCGGAGGCGATGCTGATTGGCTGGGCGAAGCTCCCACAGGCAGAGAAACAGCACCGTAGGGAGCTGGGTCTCTGCATGTATTGTGGAGATGACCAGCATGCCTTGGAGTCCTGCCCTGTAAGGCCAAAAGGAGGAGTCCGCAAGTCACTATAGGGGGCCTCGCGGACGCATCCCAGCCTAACCCTCTATCTAAGTGCATGCTACCAATTAGGCTCTGTCATAACCCCATAGAACACCTCACTCACGCACTGGTGGACTCAGGGTCGGAGCAGAGCTTCATTTCTAAGGGCCTGGCAACCCGTTTGGGCATCCCCTGCCAACCACTGCCGGCCCCTTTGAATCTTGTCTCCCTCGCTGCCACCCCCCTGGAGCGGGTTACACACCGGACAGTCCCAGTCCCGGTCATTATTTCTGGCAATCACTGGGAGGACCTTAGCTTCTTTGTGCTGCCCACCTCGGCCGCCTCCGTCATTCTGGGCTACCCCTGGCTGCGCCTGCACAGCCCAACTTTTGATTGGCAGTCGGGGAGCGTCCTCTCCTGGAGTACCTTTTGTTTGGGCACCTGTCTCCAGTCCGCCGCTTGTGCCCCGTCACTTCCTCCTCCTCCCTCCAACGTGCCCCCTCCGGGCCTCTCCTTAGTGCCTCTGGAGTTTCATGACCTTGGTGTAGTCTTCAGCAAGTCCAAAGCGCTGTCCCTTCCCCCCTGTCGCCCCTATGACTGTGCCATCAACCTCCGCCCAGGGGCGCCCTTGCCCTCCAGTCGTTTATACAACCTGTCAGCACCAGAGCGCGAAGCCATGGACTCCTATATCAAGGAATCGCTTAGCTCCGGTATCATTCGTCCTTCTTTGTCTCCAGTCGATGCAGGTTTCTTCTTCGTTGCTAAGAAGGATGGGTCCCTCCGGCCATGCATCGACTACCGGGCGCTAAATGATATTACAGTCAAGGACAGGTATACGCTGCCATTAATGGACTCTGCTTTCGATTCTCTGCAGGGGGCCACCTGGTTTACGAAGCTGGACCTCCGCAACGCATATCATCTCGTCCGGATCTGGGAGGGCGACGAATGGAAGATGGGGTTCCGGACGCCCAGCGGTCATCTTGAATATCTTGTCATGCCGTTTGGGCTCACGAACGGGCCGGCCGTCTTCCAGCGCCTAATTAATGACGTCCTCCGCGATGTCCTGGGGGTGTTCGTCTTTGTGTACCTGGACGACATCTTGATCTTCTCCCGGTCGTGGGAGGAGCACCAGGTTCACGTGAGGCGGGTCCTCCAACGCCTTTTGGAGAACAGGCTCTATGTAAAAGTGGAGAAGTGTGATTTCTATGCTGACAAGACCTCCTTCCTGGGCTTTATTATTTCTCACAATCAGATCATCCCCGATCCTGCCAAGGTCAAGGCGGTCGTCGAGTGGCCCACCCTCTCGTCTAGGAAGCAGGTCCAGCAGTTTCTCGGCTTCGCCAATTTTTACCGGCGTTTTGTCCCTAAATTCGGCGCCATCGCTTCTCCCCTGACCCGCTTCACCTCCCCCAAGGTGCCTTTTCTGTGGACTGAGGATGCTAAGGCTGCCTTCGCCGCGCTGAAGATGGAGCTCTCCTCCTCCCGGGTCCTGACCCAGGTGGATCCCTCTCTGCAGTGCCTTGTGGAAGTGGATGCCTCTGATACGGGGGTGGGGGCGGTGTTCTCTCAGCGCTCACCGGTGGAGGGGGTGGTTCGCCCCTGCGCCTTTTTCTCCTGGCGCCTATCTGCTGCGGAGAAGAATTATGACGTCGGCGACAGAGAGCTCCTGGCAGACAAGATTGCGCTCCAGGAATGGCGTCACTGGCTCGAGGGGGCGGCTCAACCTTTTGTGGTTTGGACCGACCCCAAGAACCTGGAGTACCTGAGGACGGCCAAGCGCCTGAATGCCCGCCAGGCACGCTGGTCTCTGTTCTTTGGCCACTTCAGGTTCACAATCACCTACCGTCCGGGCTCGAAGAACGGTAAACCGGACGCTCTGTCCGGGCAGTTTGCCCAAGAAGCCCCCGAGGACTGGGACCATACCATCCTGCTGGCCTCGTGTGTCGTGGGCGCCGTCTCCTGGTCCATCGGGGATAAGGTCCGGAGGGCACAGGAAACCGAACCCGATCCTGGCGGTGTACCAGCGGGTAGGCTGTTCGTTCCTTCGTCGGTCCGGAGTGACGTCATCCACTGGGCTCACACCACCAAGCTCGCCTGTCACCCTGGGATCTCCCGACTGATTGAGCTCCCTCAGAGGTCCTTTTGGTGGCCGGGCCTCCGGGGCGACGTCGCGAATTATGTCTGCGCCTGCCCCCAGTGTGCGACCGGCAAGACATCTTCCTCTCCCCCAGCTGGTCTCCTCCACCCTCTGCCGACCCCCAGCAGACCTTGGTCCCATGTGGCCTTAGATTTCGTTACCGGTCTCCCGTCGTCCAACTCCTTCACCACCATCCTGACCATCGTGGACCGGTTCTCCAAGGCCGCCCACTTCATGCCACTCCACGGTCTCCCTACGGCACGGGAGACGGCAGACCTACTGGTCCAACATGTTGTGAGGCTGCATGGGATTCCAGCGGACATCGTTTCTGACCGGGGTTCCCAGTTTGTGTCCAGAGTCTGGTCGAGCTTCTGCAAGGCCTTGGGGGCCACGGTGAGTTTGTCTTCCGGTCACCACCCCCAGTCCAACGGGCAGTGCGAGCGGACGAACCAGGAGCTGGAAGCTGCACTGTGTCAACTCCTCCAACCCTTCCTCCTGGAGCGCCTATCTGCCCTGGATTGAATATGCGCATAACGCCACCTTGTCATCAGCCATTGGGATGTCTCCCTTCCGGGCGTCGCTTGGATATGACTCCCCGTTGTTCCCTGAGGAAGAAGGGGAGGTGGCGGTGCCATCCATCCAGGCCCATCTCAAGCGCTGTCGGCGCATTTGGACAGCTGTGCGCTGTGCGCTTTTATGCACGGCTGAGCGCAACATCAGGACGGCTAACCGCCACAGGAGGGCCGCACCGCGCTATCAGGTGGGTCAGCAAGTCTGGCTGTCTATGCGGGACATCAACCTGAAGGCCGAGAGGAAGAAACTGGCCCAACGTTTCATTGGCCCGTTCCCCATCACGAAAGTCATCAATCCGGCGGCTGCGCGTCTGGCTCTCCCCCCCTCCCTCCGCGTCTGTCCGACGTTCCATGTCTCCCGCATTAAACCTGTGGTGTCTCATCCTCTCTGTCCTACTCCTAGGGCTCCACCCCCTCCCATGATGATCGACGGCGACCCGGCGTGGACGGTCTCTTCCATCCTGGACTCCCGCCGCCGAGGTCACGGGCTACAATACCTGGTGGATTGGGAGGGGTATGGCCCCGAGTGGAGGTCCTGGGTGCGCCCATCGTTCGTGCTGGAACAAGCGCCTCGTCACGGAGTTCCACCTGGCGCACACAGGTAAGCCAGCGCCGGGAGGCGCTGCTCGGGGGGGGGGGGGAGTACTGTCACAGCCCACTCTCGCCTGTCTCCCGCTCCAGCTGTGAGCACACCTGCGCCTCATCAAGCCCGGGCTATTTAGCCCGCTCCACCTCAAGCCTCGGTCTGGAGCCGTCTGCTCACCAACAACCATGCTAGCTGCACTTGCCTTCTCTTCGACGCCTCTAAAGACTTCCAACCATCCCTTCCCACGTAAGCAATCATCCTCCATCTCACCTTTTCTCCAGTCTTTCTGCCCTGTGCACAGGTGGGTTCCCTGGCGGCGGATTCTCCCTCCGTCATCATCCAAATCTCACCCGCAGCGCCGAGCACGCATTGGAGCGCTGTCTTCCAGGCAGGAGACCTGCGGTTTGCCAACGTCAGCCACCAAGAACATCTGCAAGTAATCCACAGTCCAAATATTAATCCACCAGGTCAGACTCAGCAACTAACCTCTCCTCTGCTCTGCCCTAGGGTTGCCTGGCTGCACGGCGCGCTGGTCTGCCCTCGGCACATCCTGTCTTCCAGCAACACATCCACTCTCACACTCACGCATCCATACACGCTTAATATTCAATAAATCATTGTTGCAACTGACTCGAGCTTGTGTGCGTGTTCCCTGGGCCAGAACTCATGTCAGATAATATATGTTGGCAACTGGTAAAGTCCTGTGCTCATGAATTGAGTCCTGTATTTCACTACATTTTCAACTAGAAAAGCACTCGGAGAGTGCAGACCTCCGCCAAGCGCCACAGTTCCCCCCATACAGTGTTTGTGTGTACGTTTTCAGATTCCTTGACCATGAAAACATATGACAAGCAATTGGATTGACAATGATAGGATTAGTGGTTCAGTAGTTATTCACGAAAATGGCATTTTGCGTAATGGCAGTTTTCTTGTGGACGGTGATCCGGATCACCACCAAAATCTAATCATCTGTAGGATACCCCATTTCTGACAATCTGTGAAAATTTCATGAGAATCCATCCATAACTTTTTGAGTTATCTTGCTAACAAACAAACAGACAGACAGACAAACAAACAGACAGGCAGACAGACAGACAGACAGACAAACCAACACCGATGAAAACATAACCTCCTTGGCGGAGGTAATAAGTCCTAACAGACACAACATGTGCCTAAGATCTGGAAAGATGCCGTGGTTGTCCCCGTTCCAAAATCCAGCTGTCCTAAAACGGTAAACGACTTTAGACCAGTTGCTTTGACTTCAATTTTAATGAAAATTTTTGAAAAACTGGTCAGATTTGAGGTCCTAAAGCAGACTGAGCATGCATTGGATCCTCTGCAGTTTGCCTACAGGCCTCACAGAGGAGTGGAGGATGCCACTGTCACTCTGTTTAACATGCTTTTTAAACATCTGGATTTTAATGGGACACACGCCAGACTTTTATTTGTGGACTTTTCTTCCGCCTTTAATACAATCCAACCTCATATTTTAGTTGAAAGGCTCCTGCAACAATTTAATTTGAACAATAATCTGGTGGGTTGGATTCTGGATTTTTTTAACCAACAGGACACAGAGAGTAAGGGTCAATGGTACACTGTCTGACCAAAAGTGCTCTTCTACTGGCTCTCCTCAGGGGTGTGTGTTGTCACCACTACTCTTCATCCTGTACACAAACATGTGTCGGAGCAGACATGACAACAGACACATTATAAAGTATGCTGATGATTCAGTTGTTGTCAGTCTCCTCCAGGATGGTGAGAGTGGCCACGGCCCAGTAGTTGATGATTTTGTTCACTGGTGTGAGGATTCCTACCTGCAGCTGAATACGACAAAAACTAAATATATGATTATTGACTTTAGGACGAAAACTCCCAGGTACGAAGTCATTGTACTAAAAGGCCAGACCACCGAATGTGTGCAATCCCACAAATATCTTGGGACGATTATTGATAGTAATTTAAACTTTGAAGAGAACTGTGAAAGGGTGTGCAAAAAGGTTCAGCAACATTTGCATTGTTTAAGGAAACTCACACTCTTCCAAATTGACCAAACCATAATGACAATGTTTTATCGGGCTTTTATTGAATCTGTTTTATTCTTTTCTTTAGTGTCATGGTTTGGTCAGATAAAACTGAAACAGAGGAAATCCTTGGATCAGGTAGTTAGATGGTGCAGTTGTTTGCTTGGTGAGTCACAGCTGAGCCTGACATCCCTGTACACCAGACAGGTACAGAGGATTGCTACCGCCATTTTAAATGATGACTCCCACCCTTTGCACTGCCACTTTCAGCTTCTTCCCTCCAGACGGAGGTTTGCTGTCCCAAAAAGTAAAACCCAGTGCTACAAAAACAGCTTTGTTCCTGCTGCTGTCAAAGAGTTGAACAAGATATAACAATATATTGTACATAATTTAGTTACCTATTTATTAATTTCATTTTATATTTACCTATTTTTGTTGGTTTTTTTATTTGGGTTCTAAATCTTTTATTGGGTTTTAGACTTGTGAGTTTTTAACCTCTTTGACTAGTCTTTAACTTTTTAATATGACCCTTCTCTCTTATCTCTGTTTTTTCTCTCATCTCTTTGTCTTATATCCTGATTGATGGAGGCTTGAGTATTTTTATCATGTTTATAGTCAGCTTCATGTGTGCCTGTGTTTTGTGTTTATGTTGAATGTAATTGTGGTTTGTAAATATGGATGACACCTGACTGCAAAACAAATCTACCTACAGGTACAAATAAAATAACCTGAACCTGATAAGTCCACAAACAGAATAGTTAAAAGTCAGGATTTCCAAGAAGCCTGTAGATGTGGACATCTATAATGGAGACATTTTATAAATGAGTACAGGACTGATTTGTCTTTAAGCAAAACTTAAGTTTCTTTTTAAAGACTGGAGAGTTGTCACAGCCTCTAATATGAGCTGGTAATTTGTTCCACGAGTGTGTGCCTCTGACACAAACTTCCAACCAAATTCAGATTTACGCCTTGGTACATTGCAGTCTCTCTGGTTTGTGCTCTGGTATTTATCCTGTTATTGTGCTTTTTTCTGAATAAAATGATTTAATGGTTGGGGGCAAGCCCATTTGAGACCTTAAAAACAAGGCACAAATCACCAAACATTTGGTAACTGTCAAAATATAAAATGTTATACTTACTAATGATATTACAGTAATGAAAATTAAAAGGCTTCTTATCCAGTATTTTAAGTGCCTTCTTGAAGAGAGACTTGATGGGTTCTAACTTACTTGCTGTTGTATGTGAATAGGTCATGAAGCAATACGTTATGTGGGAAAAAAAATCATTGCATGCATACAGTAAGTTTTTGCTGACTGTAAAGTGAGAAATAGTCTTATTCCGTTGTGCTGTGCAGCTGTACAATGACAATAAAGCCTATTCCAGTCTATATGATGAAAATTTACCAGGTTAAAGTTTATTTTATTTGTGATCTTTTCAATGTGTTGTCTAAATGTAAGGTTTGAGTCAAAGACGATACCAAGATTGTTTTACTATTCCATTTATACTCCCAAGCAAAGCAGGGGCAATGGATGAAATGGGATGGGGATTGAGAAGAGGAAGTTTTCCTGGAAGGATTTGTAGGACATGGATGTGCAGTGAATCAGCTTCATCATTCGAGCCACCTTTGATGTCCTACCATCTCCAACCAATCTTAACCACTGGTATGGTAAGGACCCCAAATACACACTCTGTGCAATGCCTGCCAGCCTGAAGCACATTCTGGTAGGCTGCAAAGCAAGTCTGACACAAGGCCACTATACATGGCAGCATAATCAAGTGTTGAAATGCCTTGCAGCTGCCTTGGAAAGCAGGCGGACAGTCATCAACACTCTACCTGCTCCCTTATTCCATCCTGCAACATCTACTATGTTCATGAGGCCAGGCGGGGTGCTGAGCAAAGCTGAAACATCCCCACATTACATGGGCCAGCTAGACAGAGCACGGGATTGGAAGGTGTCAGTAGATTTGTATCAACAGCTATGCTTCCCAACTGAGATAATTACAAGTCTCAGACCTGATATCGTGCTTTGGTCATCCTCACTGCAAACTGCCTTCTGAGTAGAGCTGACATTGCCCTAGGAAGAGGCAGTTGAGGAAACCCATAAACACAAGAGTCTAAAGTATACTGAGCTAGTAACTGGTCAAAATGGCTGGAAGGCCATTTGCCCAGTTGAGGTTGACTTAGAGGATTTGTGGGCAAGTCAACCATCAGGCTGCTGAAGGACATGGACATTCAAGGGAGAGTTCAGAGACAAGCCATCAAAGTCCTCTCCAATGCTGCCGAACAGGCTAGTCGTTGGCTTTGGATAAAGAGGAGAGACACCACCTGTACCCCAAAACAACAGCAATAGGAACAACAAAGGGAGGTAAGACAGAGAGGGGCACTTCTGGGATGCCAGATGTTGCGATGAGCCCTCTGGAGGTGGACACTTATGAAGGAGGGTACCCACCTGACGACCCCTATGACACTACATCCCTCACTACATCCCAGCAGTATTTTCGCCATGCACATGAACTCCAGGATAATGCTGGCTACACGGCATTGGACCACCTAGTCCTAAAAAAGAACATAACAGCTTTTTCATAAATGAAATTTATATATGTATATATAATTTATAACAAAAATGTAAGTAAAACCAAATTTTAAAGGACATTCAGTACACAAAATGCATGTGACATGTATTGTGTATCGCAATATAGAGAAATCATATTGCAATGCATTTTTTGAGCTATATCGCCCAGCCCTACATATATGCACAACCGCGTGTGTGCCAGTTTCGTCCAAAGCGGACATACTGTACACCTCAGTGGACGAGAGTGGAAAAGTACCATGAATCCAGCTTTAGGGTAGTATCTCACTGGGCTGAGACAACTCGCAACTAGTTGGAGATAAAAAATAAATAAATAAATAACGTGAGACAAATCCGAGAATTTGCAATGATTTTCACTTAGAATCACACTATCTCAATAATGTTGCTGTAAGGCAGGGGTGTCAAACTCATTCCATGGAGGGCCAAGACCCTACATGTTTTGCTTCTACCCAGTGTCATCAGCAGGTGTTTTCACTGATCAGCAATCAGTGGGAAGAAATTCAGTGAAATCACCTGTTGAAGACACTGGGTGGAGGTAAAACCTGCAGGGTCTTGGCCCTCCATGGAATGAGTTTGACACCTGTGCTGTAAGGTTTCCTGCCTGCTCCATGCACTCCTTCCTCTCTCCCCTCTGATTAGTGCTCTACCTGCAGCCCTGATCTCACCTGTTGCCAGTTTGGATCACACTTCATAAGGGAGCTTCTCCCATTGCTCTGTCTGGTTGCATAGACTCACACCCTGATTATATCCTTGCCTTGCTTGCCTTAGTTGAACTCTTGTCTTGCCTGCCATGTTTTTTGACCTCTGCTTGCTTTAGACCACGTTGGCTGCCTGACATTCCAGACCTTGTCTGCCCTGTTCTGCTAGTGATGTTAAAACCAAGGCCTCATGAAACAATGAGCAACTTTGAGACAATAGCTTCATGAGTTATAAAACGTGTTATGAAACGTTTTATAACTCATGAAGTTATAAAACATGGAGTCCTCTCGGACTCCAGCAGAGAGGACGGTGGCTAAACTGTCATCTCTGCTGGAGTCCGAGTTCCACCCTATGCAGGACATACTGGATGCACTGAGGAGCTCATTTAGCAGCAGACTACATCATCCCAGGTGCACAACCGAGAGGTTTCGTAGGTCCTTCCTACCAACGGCTGTCAGACTGTACAACCTAAGCAGGGCTGCTCGCAGAGATAGCAAAAAGACGTAACAAACTAATAGTTTTTTGAATGCAAAAGATGCAATAGACTTACACAATGGTCCCCTCCGGCATACAACTAGGAACATACCGGTCGCTATGGAGGGTGAGAATATGTATGGGCACATAATCATACCATGTAGGATAACTAAGTAGACGGTTATGCTGTTTCATCCCATCTAGCAACAATGCTCTGCACTGTGTGTGTTTATATATTTACATATTTATTCCATCTAGCTACAATGCTCCGCACTGTGTTTTTATATATCTACATATTATTCCATCTAGCTACATTGCTCCGCACTGTGTGTGTTTATATACTTGCATATTTATTCCACCTAGCTGCAATGCTCCATACTGTGGGTGTTTATATATTTACATATTTATTCCATCTAGCTACAATGCTCTGCACTGTGTGTCTGTGTGTGTGTGTGTATATATTTATTTTATAGTAATATGTACATATGTATATTAGCCGCTCTTGCTTGCTTGTTTTTTTCTTGCCTTCTGATTGTTGCTCTGAGTGTTCCTATCCCTGTGCTGTTGCAATCCTGGAATTTCCCCGTTGTGGGACTAATAAAGGCTTATCTTATCTTATCTTATCTTATCTTATGAAACGTCCCTAACCCTAAGTGTTATGAAACGTCTAATAAAGACTGCCATCTGGTGACTGACTGCCAGGACTGCAGCAGAGTTGAAAAACCTGAAAAAAATCTCAATACTTTTTTTTTGAGCATTTGGCCATTCAAGTCTATTCAAAATTGGATGGCAGGAACAAACAATACAAAGCAAACAAAAAAAAACCTAATTCCCTCTCAAACTTCCCGCGAGCCCTCAAGTCACATGATGTGACCGACATAACGAGGCCTCGCTTGCTATGGTCACATGACTATGGGCATATTGACGCAGTGCTCACCACACTTCCGCATTATACTGCTCAAGTTAGTGTCGAGTGGGTGGTGTCGAGCATAACATCACTATGTTCTACCTGCCGTGCTCTGACTACTGCTTACCCCTAGATTTGGACTTGGATTTGGATTTGGATTCTGGGCTGGAATTGGATTTCCTGGACTGTGCACCTCTTCCCCCCTTCCACACTCCCTCAAAAGTAAGTCGAGTTACCAGCGGTCGTGTCCACTGTCCCTGTCACCATTATCTCCTTCTCCCAGACTCAGCCGGCCTGTTTCCTCTTTTTCCCACAGCTCTCCCCAGCAGTTCCACTGTCACCTTCACGGCTGACAACCAGCTCCTTGGCTAGGAGGTTCTCCACTCAGTCCCCGTCATCACCTCAGAAGAGCCTGTAAGCACAATTTAATATTAGTTGCACATAATTAACCGTTCAGCATTATTTATCTCTGCTTCTGCTCCTTCCCAGCAGGGTTTCCAGATCCTCGCCACACTGTTTTCTCCACTGCATTTTCTCCACAATTATTGTCATTGAACCCTTTTGTCTCTGTCCAAGCTGCCCTTGGGTCTTAGTCTAGAAACCCTGACAGCTGCACAAAATCCTCGTGAGTTTTTCACCAAAGTTCTCCAGGTGTTTGCAAACATGCCATACAAGTACTGCAGGACATTTTTGCAACATACATGAGACAAAATTTAGGGCTTTTTTTATACTCTCAACAGTCCCGCAATGGCTGCCCAACATTCACACGACAAATAACCATGCCGATTGCACAATCACTACCTTGTAGATACAGGGTGTCTCTCTATTCCAGCGATCATTTTATCATCTGATGTCAGACTCATATATACAATACAATTACACATGCCTGTGAACTACAAGTTAAGTTAATCCCTTCCACAGCATGTGGGGGCACCTATCTCTGTTTCTCTGACCCTAGGCCACACAGCTACTGTAAGTAGTGAAAGCTACAGTGGGGGGTCAGTCCTCTGGTAGCCCTGTGCATTAACTTTCCTTTCCCCATTCTATTATGTTGAGCACCAAGCTAAAAAAAAAAATAGAAGGTACTTTTCTTTTTTTTTTAACATGGTCTTTGCTTTGATCTGAACTCATGACCTCCCAGCTGTGGGGTGGATGCTCTACCAACTAGGCCACCACTCTGGTAAAAACTACAACAAACAATAGAGTCATGATGTTTTCACTGCTTGCCCACACAAAATGACTTTAATACTGTATAAACACATGTATACAATAAACATGCCTGGCAATAACTAGAAACAATAGTACAAGCATCTATAACCACTTGCCCACTGCCGAGAAATGCATGTCTGCCCAGCCATTCCATGTCTCCAAGTGATACCCATATAAATATATTTAAATCTTTTTAATCATGATATGCACCCCTTTTAAACTCAAATTGAGTCATTTTAGCTTTGTCTGTAATTTGGTGTTGCACGATTCCCCTTTCTCTTCTTGGATGGAGAGGGATTAGTAAAGATGATAATAAATCTCAAAAATATTGATCTCCTGTAAAATAAAAAATGAACAGCTGGTAAACCAAACATAATGACAGTGTACAAATGAGAGAAAAATAAACTATCTTCAAATCAAAAATAATCTCAGACGTGCAACAAGGGGCTGTTAGCAAAGAAAGGCGTTACAGTTTCTCTCAAGAGCAAATAAACAACAGTGGCAGGGACCATATAAATCAGTATGTTTCAGGGTCGTGGGGAGCTGGAGTTCATTGTAGAGGCGGGATATAGCTCTGATCCCCATCACAGCGGCTCTGACTTCAGCCTACCACAAAAGCATTCCCACTGTAAACCATTCACATTGAAATATTTAGTCAGCCAAACACCATCCATAGCCAAATACTGGTTTTAAGGTAGGTACTTCTGATTTTATCGTAGGCTACAGACATGAAGAGTTCAGGGGCAAAGAAGTAGAATCTGAAGGGCTGTGGCTCATATTTGGAGTGTCATTCGTTTGTTACCTGCAGCTTTTGGGGTGAAAACCGTTTTAGATACTGTAACTACCTAAAGCGTACATTTCACCATATCCAAACTGATTTTCTTTCAATGGCATAAGCAAAGCTGTAAGCGTTTCAGCAAGTGTTAAACACTGTCACTTTCTTGTTAAGCTTTCCTTGCATCTCCACTGAATTCTAGAAAAACAAAAGTAGTAAAACAGGACAAACCCAGTAAACTGCTCAGAACAATAGGGTCAAGCTCCTGATTCAGCAGGGAATTTGATGGCTTTGCTTTCCATCCGTACAGCTCCATGTTCATAGGCTCGCCGATGAGAACAACACAGTGGCTTTACCATAGATCTGCTGTGTGTCCTCTCGGGCAATGGTTTTGATGTGGCATGAATGCTCTCCTCATCCATTCCTTTACGTAACAGCAAGTGGCCAGTGAAACTGTGTAATCTCAAGTAGCTTTTGTCTCCTTGAACAGCCCACCCAATAGTTACTTTTGACTCTAAAAACTGTACAACCAGGACTTAATTTGAGCCGGATCCTGCCGGAACAAGATCCGGCTCCTCCCACCTTGGATCCGGAACCTCTTGATTGGGATCCCTGACCTCTTGTTTCACTATGAAAACATGTCAATAAGTTTTTGTCGATAAATTAATGTTTTCTGTTATTAGTCTTTATTTGTTGCACACAAAAAAATCCCTCACTTATTTTATCTGCATTTGGAATTGGATTTTATCAAGGGGCGGAGTGGGGGGGGTCACCGGGCAGCTCAGTTCAGAGACACAGCGAACCGTTTGAATTCACTCTCAGCATCAAGGAGGAAAGAAATTGCCAAAAAGACAATCAAATTTATTTAATTTCTTTAAACCAGCAGAACAGTGAGATTCTAGGAGGGCAAACCTTTCAGTGCATGTAGACAGCACCATGGAGACAGGATGACGGGTAGAAGTGCAGTACAAGTTAGTTTAGCTGCACCAGTTGCTAGGGTAGCTGAAGAAATCTCCCGGCTTCATTTAATATGTGAAATCACGGATTATAAAAGGACACAAAATGACCATAGACTGTGTGCTGGAGACATGAAGATTGGCAAAGAAAGAAAAAGGAAAAATGAAGTATCACTGTGTGGTTAATCTGAAGTTGCTGAAGCATAATGCCAAGGGTAAAGAGAGTTGTTGATTTCCCCAAATGCACACGTCGGGCAATGACTTTATTACATGCAGTGGCATTATAGAAGCCCCAGAAAGGCACAAGGCAAGACTCACCAGGCATTTTCTCATTATTTCCCCTTAATGTAATCCTCTTCTTATCTCGCCTGGGGGCTTTAAAGGCCTTTATTGCTTATGGCTTTCCACCCACACAAGTTTCTACATGTATGTGAATGGGCCTGTGCCCATGTGTATTCAAAATTAGCCTGGTGGCATCTCTTTCATCCGTCATGTGACCCTCTCAGTGCAGGTTATAGGTGTTCTGTGAGTCACGACTGAGCTCAACTCAGTCTTTTCCAAATAAAATGTAACATTTTTTTCCTTCTGCTGCCTCGACCAGTTCTTTCTGTTTATGACCTTGTTTCTGGTGCTGTAAATAAATCCAATTTTCAAGACCTTGAAGTGACTCAGTGCATCTGTGAACTTGGGAGGGCACAGATGAAAAGTGTGTCTTTGATGCATCTTGTTATATGTCCATCTTTTTTCCCATCAGCCTATATTTAGATGCTGTAATTGCTACGTAAGTGGCATAATGCAGTGCAGGAATAAAGACAAAGGGTCACCCATGGCACGGTGATGACATGATGGCAACTGCACCACCTGAACCCAAACCGTGTTTATGCTGGGGAGTACCAGGAGAGAATCACGCAGTCAGGGCCACTTTAAGTGTGTGAAGCTGCTCTATTAAAGATATATCTCCCCTGTGGGCAGAGTCATCCTCCCCCCTCTGTTTCTGATTCCTGCCTCAGGGAGCAATCACTCTTCAGTACCTTCAATACCTTTCCAAACGGTTGTTTTGCACTGCCCATCAACGTCAGAGCTGCACTTCTCTTGGTTTTGATTTTCCTTGTTGCTTTGATTTGACAGCACTACTCTGCCTTGATCTGCTCTCAGCAGCAGAGTCAGCCACCACCCACCCACACACACCTTCATCATGCAAAATAATGAGTTCCTATTTCAGCTTGACTTTACTACTACCCATACGAAAAATGTGTGCATCTGCCCAGAATCTACATTTTAATCTTAGCTTTTTTTTTAGCACCAAAATAGGACCAGACAGTGCAGTTAAAAATCCAGCACAGTTCTGAGCCAGGTCTGTGCAGTATCATTGCACAAAACTTGTCACAATTTTCACTATGATTTTTATTTTTATGAGAGCATCAAACAAGGCCAATTCATCTTTTAAATTTGAGTTAAGGGTACGTTGTTGTACCCTGATTCTACTAGATGGTTAATAAGCGTGGAGCGATGGTACCTTCAGTGTTGGAACAGCCGAAGACGCACTCAAACTAAGAAATGAATTGGGGGGGGGGGGTGAGTCTGATTATTGTAGTCTGGACTATCCATTATCACGTGGGCATGGTCTTTCAAGTGCTCTGTTATATAGGAAACTTTGCTTTTGTCATTTAGGAAGTTAACTGGGGCTTTTAGGGAAACTAGGCGGCATTGTAAAAGGACTCCCGTACACCCCCGGCTGTCCCGTGTACGGGGCAGGAGAGGGGATGGTGAGGGCAGAGCTGGGCGGCAGAGGAATTAGAGCTGACACTAGGCATGCTGGGAGATAGTTCACACAGTTGTTCAGTAACTTTAAGTAGTTGCTGGTTAGAAGTATTAATTTGCTCCGTTAAATAATGTAAGTAACATTCCACAACATTAAGCTGAGAGAACTGCTCTTCCCGGGTTGTGCTCGCTGCGTCCTGGCTTTGGTGGGAATGTTCTATCATGATTTTCACTGACAGAGACCCAATTGCAATGTACAAACACAAGGAAACAGTGACTGAAACAAATGATTTTATTGTAGTTTAATGTTTATTTGAAAGGGACATTACATACTAATGAACATTAATACAAATGTAAGTATGCCAGATTTAGCAATACTGCTAATTTGCATCTGTAGTCCCCCGGCGGGTCACAAAAATACAAACAAACAATCATACATGAGAAGAACATCTGCAATGAAACTGTACAAAGTGGATATGCTAAAGTGCAAAAGTTAAGTTGCTCCACAACAAAACATTCAAATGTCACACGGTGAAGTGCTGTGTATGCGCACACACAGAGATAAGTATTAATTTTAGATGGAACCTGCACCATGGGAGACAGCCTGCAGGGCGCAAGAAGGAGAACATGGGTGACTGGAGCATGACAGTGGTGAGTGTAATGGTTAATTGTTGGAGACTTGAGCGTCCCAATTCACCCCTTAGCCCTATCCCTCTGTTTTGCATATTCACAGTGAATGTGCAAAATGGAGGGGTAGGGCAAAGGGGTGAACTGGGACACACCCTTATAGATTGTTGACTTGGTTGGAGCTGGTGAGGGTTCCCAGTAAATGTATGGCAAGCCAGAGAGGTACATTTGAACAGAGAAGTATACAATCCAGGTAAGTATTAACAGTATGTTTTAACGGTGTATGTCACCAAACTTCGACATAACCCCTAGTGATCAACAGTGGTAAAGATTTTTTCAAGAAACTATTCAGATCAGATGTCAGAACTTTCCCAGGCTATAACTTGAAAGTGGTAAGAGATAATGGCTTACTGTCAAATAGAAAGCTATAGAATATGATCCAAAGTTTCAGATAGGAGTAAATTTACGCATCTAATTTGCATACAAACAAACAAAGATATTTGTCACTTACCGCTGGCAAGGCGGCGTCCTTTTGCAGCATTCTGGTCATGATTTTGTCCTCTCCCGGTCATTTTAGCTTTCTCTCCTACATCCAGAAACTGTTATTGATTATTCCACCTTAATTTCGCTTTTATTCTGCGGGCAATTTATCTTATATGACGACATGCACCCAGTAATTGCTCTACAGTCACATGGCACTCCGGGCACCGGAAGGTGAAATCAAAGAGCTTCACGCTCCCTGTGTTATAAGAACATGTAAACATCTACCTTCATAAGCTAAATAATCTCTTTTTAGAATCACAGTTGGCAAATTTGGGACCAAATCCTCCGAATTTGCTCTTCCGTCTGCAATCGCGTATGTCCACAATGATGGGTGCCGTCCATTTTTCTTTGTAATCTCAAAGACGAAGGAGGATTTCTTCCTCTTTAGTGTATTACGTGTCATCCATGAGTCCCCCAACGTGTGTCTGCCACCTTGTGAACTGGCATGATCAGTACAAATCCTCAGTACAGCTGGGCAGTGTTTCTGCACGTCATATCAGTTGACAGGTGCAGCGCCGCGCTCTGTCACTAGGGGCAGACAAACTCACACAGCTTAAGGGTTAACAATCCCAGAGGCAGAGTTTGACCAGGTAACGAGCCACAGGGTTATCCTGAGGCTGAGGAGGGTTTGGTGAACTATTCATTGATTGGTTTGGCTTACTTGTTCCTTCTAGGGTGAGGTGTAGAGGAGTTAATTTATGAGTGGATTGATCTGAGAGGCTTACTTGTTTCTCCTATGAGCTGAGCGTGAACCAGGCGGCATTCCGAGGCTGAGGATGAATTGCTGCCACGGTGAACTGATCTTCACTGAGACCTTTTATACCCCGAGCAGTAATCAGAGACAGGTGGTGGCAATCAGTTAGCTGCCAACAATCGGTCCTCCTTGGCCTGGGAATGAGTGGTTATGCAACATGTTCCAGCAAGAACCACCAGAGGGCACACTCACCTGACACTACAAAAACTAACATCATACACATAGCTCCAGTTGCCACTTTCCTTTCAGAAAAATAAAGGATGTCTACCATGTGTGTGAATGTGTGTGTGTAGGGGGGTTATAATTGAAAATATCAAACAATTTAGAAGTGCTTGATTACTACAATTATTTTTAATTTGCAGTGTAAGCCTAACCCTAAGAAAAATAATAAATCATTTTACAGATGAAATATCATTTACAAATAAAATACTTAATATATTTGAAAGGGTTAATGTATAGTTAGTGCCAGAATAATAATTCTGTAGGTGATCTCCCATTATGCTCTACACATATTCCATACAAATTCTGTTTGCATGCTTATGAACAATTATGTTATGTTATATGTTCCTGAGATAATAGGAATGAGACAAAAGTATAGAGCTCTCTCCCTTTTCTCTCACTTTTAAGTCAGGTCTCTTCACATTAGTTACACACCCAAAAACAGCATTCTCACACACTCTTTTGATAGCACATTTAAACTGGCCAATCGGAAGGTCGCATATAAGCCCTTCCTATTGTACTAGGTCGCCCCACCTGAGATAATAACTGTAACGTGCACCCGGAAGTTGGGGTTCAGTCTGACCACGCTCCAGAGGGAGCTGCATCACGCTGCACCCAGCGCTGCTTGCTTTACCTGTGACTTCTAAATAAATGTACCATCCTTTAAATTGAAGAAATCTCCGGTCTGTTCTTGGATCTTTCAATCAAAGAATCGGGTATTTTTCTAACAAATTGGTGCCGGTGACCCGGATTGAAGTATCTCGAGACGAGCCTGGAAAAAAAACTACATAGAAAGGACCCACATCGGAAGGACCCTTTTGCAGGCCACTGTGGCGCCTGAATAAAAAGGTAAGCAGAGCCTTTTTCTACAAAATTCTGCAGTTTGGCCATTCTAAATTTACAGTTGTCTGATAAAGGGGTATATCCGATCTCGAAATTTATCATTTGGTTGGGAGTCACATGTAAAGTTTAAATAATAGTTTGAAAAGTTAAAGGGAGTGCACGTGTTCTATTTTCAGTCTGAGATAGAACGGCCGCGGTCAATGGACATGTATGACGGGTGCATGGTCCGCCAAATTTTGAAACGTTTTGGATTCAGTCTGAGCCAAAATGACGAGACTTAGGATGCCAGGGTGACTAATAATCACCCAGGTTCGTCTCCCAAATGAAAAGAGCCAGGTTTTAGCAACCTGATGCTGGGGGGAGCCATCGAAGTGTTCGACCTGAAGCCACTCTGGGAGTGAAGTCGCGGTCATTTTAATTTGCTAAACACAAGACACCGCTTGTTCTCGTAGCCGAAAGGAGGCCACGGGGGAAAGTGTCCGCTGTGATTAGAGGTAATCACGGTATCGCTTGTACTGGGGGACTTGCCGAGGCCTCAGTGAAAGTATCCTCTGTTTAACAAAAGATTAAAATGGACCGGCGAGATTCTGGGGTGCAGTCTGCACCCAGAATTGATAAGACAATAGGAGGCAACGGCTGTGCCTGTCTTCCAAATTGAAATCCAGGGTTAGCCTGATTTCGGTTGCAGCAGTGAGTATATATAAAGATACTCTTAATACGTTATAAGAACCTCAGACTACATCATGAGTGAGTAACGTAACAAGCAGCCGCAAGAATCTTTTTTCCACCTTTAGTGAGGGTCTGCTCATAAGTATAAAATAATAGCTTACAGAATTGCATAAGATTCTTTTATTCCAACAATAGTGAATGCATTCATAAGTATAGAACTGATTTCTGTAAAATTTTGTGTCCTTAGGGGATAAAAGTGTGGGTTGGGAAATACCGGGAGCTGAGAATATTTAGTAAAATTTTTTCCCATAATGATTTAACTAATGGCGGGCTCCGGACCGCATGGTCAGAACAAAGGAATGGACCCCACCACCGAGTAGAGGTGAAATTGGTAAAACAGGTTACTGAGAGGAGAATTATTTGAGGTAACAGCATTAAAATGAAGCGCTAAATTAAAGTTGTAAAGCTGTGCTAGTGTGTGTATAGCTGGGATTAAGGAGGCAGTGCTCCATTTTTCTTAAATTTAAAAAAAAAAAAAAAAAACACGTGGTTTGTGAACAATAGGCTCAGGGGCCATCTTGCATGTGTTCCATTTACTGCGCATGCGAGGGCGCCATTTTGAATCACCTTCAAGCTGTGGCACAGTGCCTCCATCGTGTGGCCAAATATAGGAAGTGCACTATTTCACAAAATTACTGCCAACAAAACTTAAAACCTTAATAATAAATCTGGAACTTTATCTCTCTGGTTGAAAGGAAGGCTTTAAAAATTCCATGCATGGTGAAAAACAATAAAGACCTCAGGGGCCTGCTAAAATGCAGGTTTGCCCATAATGAGGCAAAGCATACCCATTCAGCTGCAGAGACAAAAGGTTCAACTTTAAATTAGGCAGAGGGAGGTTTACAATAAAACTGGAGAATAAGGAGATTTATTCCTCAACAAAACTAGGAAATCCTAGGCAGGTGGACACTATATAAGGGTGAGAGAATTTAAATGAAGAATTGCAGGTCGGTACAGATAAGTAAATATATAAATGAATTAAATTATAAATACAAAATAATTGAATAAATACAATAAACTAAAATGAATGAATGAATGAAGTAAATAGGAGTTATTGTTGTGGAGATGAGAGTGGGCAGAATATGGAAACGGAAATTTGTTTTTGAAGAAAATTGAAAACTGATGAAATGTTAAAGTTCTGTGCAGGACGCAAGACAAAAATATGGAGAAACGATTGGAGGAAGGAAAGAAAAAATGTAAGAATAAGAGACTTATGCTGCAACGGTGAGAACAAATGTAAAATAATCAATAAACACGATATAACAGAAAAGGACAAAAGATACGCTGTTTAATAGCCTGTTTCTCTCCATTAAATTTGAGACAGTATTGGCTGTGGATGACCCCTCCCCCAGCAGCTGCCTCCTCCTTCACGCAGTGACCTCCTCCTCCCTCCACTTCGCTGTCCCACTTCAGCAATCAAAGAAAGCAAAGCAATGGATCAAAAGAGGAACAATTGAGCACACCAGCAGAGTGAGTCCTCACACATCTGATATTGTATAGTATTCCTGTATATGTATCAAGCCGCTGAGGCTGGTAGAAAATTAAGGTTGTTGTTCTCTATTTGTGAAATGTGGGGTGATTCATCACTCAATTGATATCTTTACTGTATTCCTGTGTGTGTATCAACCAGTTGAGACTGATTAACACCTATATGAAATGTCTCTAGCCTGTAAGCCCGGCTCCCTGGGGTCGGCGCTATCCTAGACAAGGGCTAGATGGTTGACAAAGGTCCCAATCACAGATCAAAAGAAAGGAAGGGAGAAATTTGCCAGATGGATCAAACAAATGCAGGACAGAGGAATGTCCGCAGGATGTGAAAACAGCCCCCCCACCAGGGAGACCTAGCTATGTTTATGAGACAAGCTAGAGGGGGGCATGAGCTGAGCACATGTAAGTACAGTATTGTTGCCTTCCATATCAGAGATGTGCCAAGACCACATACCGAGCAGACACAATACATGACCAATCTTCAAAAAAGCCATACCCATGCCCCATCTAAGTTGACCTGTCAGTATCAGCTGCATGACCACAGGAGGTCAGAATAGTCAGAGGCCCCCATGGGACTAATACTTCCTATGTTAAGCAAATTGGCCACTGAGCTCAAACACCCACAAGGGCCCCCGAGGGGTCCCCCAAAATTAGCAACACAATGGGTATCCTTCCCTACAGGATGTTGAAAAAGAACGGCTTTGATATTAAGCCGTTCTGTTTCAAGGGGGGAGAGGTCAAGACAGGAACAGATAGAAAAGTTACTAGTCCACTAAGGTTTGAAGGCTCCATTAAGGCTTGAAGTCTTATAATAGGAGAGGTTGGTGTGCTTTCTCATCTAAAATGCTACCATGTATGCAAACTATTGAGTAGCTACAGACAGAGAACAGAAATATGAATGAATTTTTATTTTTTGGAAAAAGATTAAAAGAAAGGAATAGAATATATCAAGGAAAAATCCAACAGGGACAAATTAAACAATAACTCCTCTGACTGCACAATTTAACATAAGTTATCCGAAAAGCATGATGGCTGAGGCCACAGCTTATATTGCCCACCATCTAATAAAACAAAGGCTAGCAACTAAGACCAAAATCTGAAAATTTCTTGACGCTTGAAAGGTCATTATTCCACAGAATATTAGGCAGTCTGAACTTTTGCTACAAGAAAACTAGCCACCTAGTGACCAAGAGAAATGAGGCAGGTTTAGGTCTCCTTAATATTTAAGGGCCAATACATATTTGGAGGTTCCCAGACCCTCCTATCTGTATTTTTTGCACATCTCTACAAATCTGGTGAAATCTAATAACATTGTTAAAGAGTTACAGTAGGCATTTTTAACTCAACATAAGGTATGAGCATGTGAGGGTAAAACAAGTACGAATTTGTAAGATGGAGGTGCAAAATATGATTAAAAACGCTGATTTACAATCACAAGTTAGGACAAGGGTTGAAAATTTCATTTATTTAAATTCAACTGGTCAAACTGATCTTATTTATCAATGCTGAAGCATATCAAAATGCACAGGTGGTTAATTTGTTTGTCTTAAATGAAATTTGTAAACTAGTTAAGCTGTGACTATTGAAACCTTATTGAACAGAACTCTTGGAAGACAAAGGTCCGCAAGGTTCAATTACAGTAGTGCAGATAATATCTGTTGGCATGGTGGAGAGTTAATCTTATTATCCCATCTTGTATTAATTAGGAAAACTAAATGAAGACTTTGAAGCAGTTCCTTTCTTGATTCAAGGTTGGAAATCTAGATAAGAAGGGAAAAGAAAATTTGGAGAAAAACTGAACTTATTTATGGAATGGCTGACACAAGGGGAGCCTGAGGCTCCCCATGAATCTGTTTCTCTTATAAAAGGAAGCCAAGAGGACAAGGGGGGAGGACAGCAAGGAGGAGGAGGGAGCACGCCCCACAGTGGCCGCTGCTGGCAGGAGAGGCATCCACCTCCACCACTGAAAACTGGACTGCATACTTAAAGACTAGAACAGATAAGTGGACTCACTTCTACACGTATGCAGAAAATTAGCAAAAATTAAATTATTGCATGTAAAGTAAGAACTCCGGGTAATGACATACAGGACTATTCAACAGGACTATTCAAAGTAAGAAAAGTAACTATCAAATTCTGCAAATGACAAGCTACCAGTAGAACACCTATCAACATCTGTAAAGGTAGCATTGTACCCCATGTACTATAGGCAATTGAATGGATCTGATCCAAATTATGAACTACCACTATATGCAAATCCATCCTCCAGATTGGTCACAAAATTAGACTGATAAACAAAGAAATGTGTGGAAGCATCCATTGTCCTAATTGAAGAGGATAAGAGGCATTTCAACCAATGGGGGGTTCCACACATCCCGCTGGTTAGACCCAAACACATGGATTGGAAAATGTTGGACATATTGTCATCTCTAGTGCAGAATAGAGCAATCCATGGAAAACCAATACCTGACCTTAACAGAATATTCTCCCAAAATAAAACCATAAGCATTGTCTCTCAACTGGGTAACCACAGCACAAAAGGTGGCACAAAGATGCCCAGAAATCCCCTATATGACCAATCTTAACATTAACAAATGAGGGGATGAGAAAAATTTGAATCACATTCCAAATTGGTTATGGTAAAGGGATAATCAAATGCAGATCTAAGAAAAGGAGCAGAGTACGACACTATAGGCCATATATTCAGAAGCCCAGAAGGGCATTAACAAATGCAATTTTCCACAGTGGGAGTCGTCAGCAAGTCTTGGACCAACTGCTGGGTCGAGAGGAAGAGCTGAGGACCCCAAGACGAAAGATGATGACGAGGAAGACCATTCTGCCATCACAGATTATTTGTAAACACAGTGTGCTAATGATAATACATAAATCATACATAGCTCACCACACGGATGTAGGGGTGTGAGACTTATAGGGTTCTTGCGTTATTTATCTCCATCATGCTAATTACGGTTAGGTATTCTGAATAAGGGAGAAGGTTAGAAGCTCTGAATGCCTGAATACAACAATGCATGAATAAGGATGTCTCCTAACGTTGAATAATATTGTTTACTACCTACCCACTGAACATATAGGTCCCATCACCCAACACACACATCACAACACAATCACCACATGCAGATTTCATATAGCCAACAATCACACACTCAAGGCTACTGGGAGATAACTTACAACAACACATAGATAACTACAGATGTAGTGAATAAGGATAAAACTGTACAGGCTCCATACATTGTGATGGCAACCCCTCAGACCATTATTGGTCCTGCCCCAGCTGAGCCCTTTGTATCGGCACTTGATCAAAGGTGTAGGGTACAGGGAAGATGCATGCCGGAGAGCACCAGACCATCACGACGTGTGCCCGTGACACTGAAAAGGTCGTAGGGCGAGTGACTGTATGACTTCAGTCCCCAGAAGAAGAATGGACTGGTACCCGAGCGCATCCACCGCACCTCCAGCATCCAGGGTGGAGCCAGGAGCTCGAGCCTTACCAACACCAGCATGTCCACCTCTTTCCAGCGACAGGGGGGTGGCATCCCTGGGACAGCATCACTGAGCTGTTCACTGGCTGGACTGGATGTTACATACCCTCTGCTGCACCCACCAGACTGTCCTGTAGACCTCATGGGATGAGGTGTGCCTCTGAGAGCGGGGACACAGTTGTTTCGTTCCTGTGTCACCAAGATGGAACTGTGCTCCACAGCTGCAGATACGGGAAGCAGACACAGAGGAAGGTCAAACCTCTGTCGCAACCGTGTGATGAGTGCAGCTGAATGATGTGAGCCCTGGCAAGGGTCAACTGGTGGACAAAGGTTTTGTGGACTGATTATGACCCCTACATGGTCCACTCCACTGGACAAAGAACTATGATCAGGAGGAGACCTCGAGGGGGGTACAGGACCTGGTGACAGTTCACCTCTTAAACATCGCTGCACCATGCTAAGGTGTCCACGAGGGGGGAGGCAAGGGTAGCAGAACCAATGGTGCAAGCCTCTTGGGTTGACACACAATGCAGGGACCTACCTTATTCACCATCTGTTAATTGCTAGAGTGTCTCACACCATACATGGTTGACATGATAAAATCATGTCAAAGGGGGGATTGAAAGGGTTAATGTATAGTTAGTGCCAGAATAATAATTCTGTAGGTGATCTCCCATTATGCTCTACACATATTCCATACAAATTCTGTTTGCATGCTTGTGAACAATTATGTTATGTTATATGTTCCTGAGATAATAGGAATGAGACAAAAGTATAGAGCTCTCTCCCTTTTCTCTCACTTTTAAGTCAGGTCTCTTCACATTAGTTACACACCCAAAAACAGCATTCTCACACACTCTTTTGATAGCACATTTAAACTGGCCAATCAGAAGGTCGCATATAAGCCCCTCCTATTTTACTAGGTCGCCCCACCTGAGAGAATAACTGTAACGTGCACCCGGAAGTCGGGGTTCAGTCTGACCACGCTCCAGAGGGAGCTGCGTCACGCTGCACCCAGCGCTGCTTGCTTTACCTGTGACTTCTAAATAAATGTACCATCCTTTAAATTGAAGAAATCTCCGGTTTGTTCTTGGATCTTTCAATCAAAGAATCGGGTATTTTTCTAACAATTGATAAAAGACATCATCAGATAAATAAATAAATAAATAAATAGAAACTATATTTTTGGTCTCTTGATTTTAAGCTAACCTCTTAAAATTCTGGTGTTATTTATTTATTTATTTTAACCTTTATTTAGCCAGGCAGGACAGATTAAGAACATATTCTTACAGTATGGGCTGGGGTGAAAGGGACAAGGGACAACTCACATTTATACCTTCTTAACCCTTTAACTTTCAGGCTGTCATAAAACATGTGTGTCACCTGCTGCCTATGTCGCAGGTCCACACCTGTCACGTGATGTGTCCAAAAAGCACAGAAAACCCAGTTGTAACAAGCATTTCACGTCAGACACGTATAGCTTACTGCTCTTCACTGGAGGACTGGAGGACTTCACCCAAACGAGCCGCTAGAAGAGAATGTAAACAAAGGTTCTATCTCAACATATATTTCCACACAGAGGAAGCGTTTGCTCCAAATTTTGCCAACTATAATTCTAAAAAGAGATTATTTAGCTTCTGAAGGGAAATATTTACATTTTGTGACAGCAGAAGATGGTCTGGAGTGTGTACACTTTCGTCTGCCATCAATGGAGCTGCACGTGACGACAGAGAACAATAGCACCGGTTCAGCGGCATAATGTAACCGAAATTGAGGTGCAATAAATCATTAGATAAATGTGAGAGTTTCTTTCACTTCCGGCTTCGAGAGAGAGCAGACGCCTTTTCTAATCCTCTCTTTTCCCTTCTGATCCCAGCTTGCAATGTTGCGTTTTTGTCTGTGTTTAGTCGCTCTTCTTCTGCTGAATCTTAATCTAAACGGAAATTATGGATTTGGTAGCGGCTTAAACGTGCTATTGTCACTATTTTTTCAACAAGAATCGGGCCAAGGGGGAGCCCAAGAATTGGAACCTGCTGAGTGTATGATTCGACTGGAGATGCAGAAGACATCTATTGGCTACGACACAGGATTCTATTTTTGGCTCTGGAGTTTCCTGGTGTTTGTTTCAAAACTGAGGAAGGTGGAGAGCTGTTCAAAATGCGGATCCAGGCAAGCTTCTTCACCAATTCGACTAGTTGGGGAGGGCACGAGGCGGCATGGTGAACTGAATGGAGATTCACATGGTGGAATACATCTTGAAGTCGCTAGTGCTCTTCAGAGTATGTTAATGTTTAAGCCTGCACATGGAAATTCTGAAGCACAGAATTGCTCGGGTGAGGAAATTCTATTCTCTGAGTGCTGTGCAGATTTGACCTTCATTGGTGCCCGGTATTTACATTCCTCCTGCAAGATAAGCGGTAGGAGCGGCTCTTAACCCAAGCAATCGACAGACAGCTGCTGTTTTCAGCGGATGAACTTCTCAGGGACAGTCCATGTGCCTTCATTTGCAAGCGAAGAGACAGACTCCGGACTTGTCTATAAGTCACATGACTTTAACATCTATCTACTGCCTGGAGGCGCCCTCTGCTGTTCACTAGCAACTGTCACACCTACACTACACAAATGCACACAACATTACACGAACTGACACGTATATACTGACTCATATATACACTGCCTCTCTCAACTCTTGTTTGTGTGATCTATATTGTCTGCTAATTGTCTGCTAATTGTGCATGAGGGGTTTTTTTCTGTGTAGTCAAAATTTGGCTCATTGAGCTTTATATGAGCTTATACGAGCGTTATTCTGATAACTATGTTTTTTTCTCTCTCCTATTGTGTTTTCCTCCCCCTCCCTTCCCCTCTTTACCTCCACTGTATGACAGGCGCCTTGTATGGCGCCGCGTCATTGGATGCGCCTAATGTGCGCGTCCAATGTCAAGTCAAATTCCTCGTATGTTTACTTGTAAATATACTTGGCAATAAAGCTGATTCTGATTCTGATTCTGATTCTGATGTGGCAGAGAAATCGAAAATGACTGGCAGAAGACGAAATAAGGACCGTGGATGACGAAAATGGACAAATGAAGACACAACGAGCGGTAGGTCTGACTGGTTTTTATCTGTTTGTGTACATTCTACTGATTTTCTGGTTCATATACTTTGAAGATAAGATAACAAAAAAAAACAAAAAACAAAACCATCCTTTATGTGAATATGTCCAAAGTCCACTTTTGACCGAAAGCTATGTAATTCAATACGGCTGCCATCACATTATGCAAATTAGATAAATAAATTTACTCCTATCTCAAACTTGGGATCATATTCTACAACTTTCTAATTGACAGTAAGCCATTATCTCTTACCACATTCAAGTTACAGCCTTTGGAATTTGTCATATCTAAACTGAATATTTTCTTGAAAAAAACTTGACCGCCAGAGGGAGGTGAGCTGATGGGAGCACTGCTGCGCCATAGACAGATAACAGGTTAATCTTCTTCATTCACATCTGATCAGCAGCAGGTTGCCGCTAAGTCCAATAGGACTAATCACCGGGCTGGAGCCAAGACCTAGTACCAACAGCTGCTCAACATCCACCAGGCCAAGTCCAGGCTCCGTTGTCAGCCACCAGGCCCAGGCCAGGGCTCTGGGCCAGAGTCTTGGCCTGGCACCGGTGGTGGCTCAGTGATCATTGGGCTGAGCCCGGACTTCACCATCAGTTGCGGGCCCAGCTCGGGCTCCGCCATCAGCCACGGGGCCAGCCTGTGCTCCATCACAAGCCAGAAGGCCCAGCCGGGCTACTCACCAGCCATTGGAACTGGCCGCTGGACGGAGGCCCAAGCCCGGCACCAGCAGCAGCTCAGCAGCTATCGAACTGAGCTTGGGCTCTACCACCCACATTGGTCGCCTGCCTGGATATTGGCCTGATTCCGATCTCCACCTACAGCAGCAGAGCCACGAGGCTGAGAACAGGCTCCACCAGTAACAATGGCCCCTCCTAAGAAAAGTGAGAAAACTGAAAACCTGAAGAGGATATGGAGGAAATTTAAAAAATCATCAAACTTTATGTCTAATGAACTTTCAAAGCTGTCTGGACTCATGGAAGAAATAAAAGAACTTAAAGCCCTGATTAAAGAAAAAGACAAACGTATTGTGGATCTTAAGCAGAGAGTGGATGAATTAGACTAGAGCAGGGTTCACCAACTGGTGGACTCCGGTCCAGATCCGGGCCTTGAGAGGCCTCTTTCCAGACTCCAAAGCTTTTTAATATTATTTTGGGAAAAATTATACTGTTTTGTTTTAACTGAATGAAAAAGCAGAACTCAAGTGCTGTATCGGCAGCGGCCAGCCAGACATTTTATGGCATGGGACCTTGGACGTTCTCCGTGGGACACACTGAGCAGACAGCCACGCTTCCTTCCCGGTGTAACCGGCAGAATGAAACACTGCTGTGAAATTGTGTCCATCACTACTCAGGCTACCTACAATGGTACGGGTCCACCTGGGAGTTTGTTGACGGAAGGTCCCCGGCGGCTCCTCCACATCTTCCTGGGACAGCATCCCTATTGGGCTGCACAACGTTGTTTATGGAGGTAATTTCCGTGACCCTCTGCTATCATGTCAAAACAATAATTTGCTCCATGTGTTACTGAACATGAAAAGTTCCTCACACATCCAGCTCCTCTCTCCCTGTGACAGTGTTACCCAGACCAGTTTAAAAGGGTAAAAACACTGACATGAAAAAAACTCCAAAGGAATTCTGTACTGTGGAATTAATTATATTTCCTGTCCCTTTTTTAGGCTTACAGTTTGAATTTTTTCATAGTATAGAGGTGGACTTTTGTGAGATTTTGTTTTGTAAATGTTAATCTTTTAAACGTAAGTAATTTAGTTTGTTTTCCTGTAAAACTTTCCATTTTTAGGATTGAAGTTGTAGATTTTAGAATTTTAGAGCTATTTATTTGGAGTCAAAAACACATTTAGTGTTCCCCTGTATTATTATGATGAAATTATTGCCTTTAATTTGAAATTGAGCAAAGAATTTATTTGATTTTTTTTGTTTAAAAAATTATAAAACTAAAAGCAGCTAAAAAGCAAACAATATTGGCCTGCTGTACACACCTGTGGTTTTCTTAAAGAATGTCCATGAAAGATGATAGTTCTTATAAGCATATTTTCAGATAAATTTGTCCATGTGACTTGTTACATTTCTCATCCATTTCTTTTATTAAAAGATGTTTGAAGTAAACCATGGGTCAATGCAAACACTTGGCTTTAAAAGTAACAAGCTGTCAAACAGTGAGAGGGAAAAAATCCTGAAAAAAAAAATGCATCGAGAATCATTTTACAATCAAACCGGAGACCCTGAATCATAATTGTATCGTGAGGTGCTTAAACACCCCAGACCTAATTCGGACCTCAGCTGGGGAGGAGGACTGACTTATTGGACCTCTTGCACTTTTAGTTGGTGACCCCTGAACTAGAACAATATTCTAGGAAAGATAATATAATTCTAGGCTTGGATGTAAAACACTGCTCCCATGCTTGAGCTGTCTCTGAGACTAGTGACAATTCTGGAGACGACGCCCCTTCTGAGGAACTCCAGTCGCTTGAAGAATAAGCGCTGTCTTTTTTAAAAAGCAAAGGTATCAATATATACAATGACTCTATTTCTGCTTGTCACCCCATCACACAGAAGAATAGGAAGGCCAAACGTCTGATTATTCTGAGATTATCCAGTCAAAAACACAAAAAAGAGTTGTTAAGAAAAGTAAAACAGCTGAAAGGAACAAACGTCTAAAATGATCATTTAACAAAAAAAATGTCAATATTGCTGGGCAATTGAGACAATTAAGGAAGCTTAAAAAATGTTGCTACATGGGTATGGAAAAAGTTGTTCTCAGGATCAGTATCACATTCCGTGTCCTTTGAGTTACAATTTTCAGTATATTCAAATGTTTTCAGTTCGAGGTTATCAGAATCAACAATCCTCTGTGGTAAATTATCTCCAAATGTATTGATCAAATTATCCATCAGAGAAAAGAAAAAAGCAAACTAAAAAAAGAATCATAAACACAATAAATTAACTGATATATGCCATGTTAATCATTGCAAAATAAGAAAAGCAGTAGCTAATCATAGCCCTTTACATAGTAAGTTATTTGTATTTATCCAATTCTTTTATGTTTCTTATTTGTATAGCTTTTGACCCTTCTTTTTCTTTTACCCAAATTTTGCAGTCCCATACCCATCCATCCATCCATCTTCTATCACTTAATCCTTTTCGGGTCTCAGGGAGACTGGAGCCTATCCCAGCATCTTTGGGAGAGAGGCAGGGTACACCCTGGACAGATCGCCAGTCCATCACAGAGAGACAGACAATCATTCACTCTCACATTCATTCCTAAGAACAATTTAGAATCCCCAGTTGATGCCAATTAACCTAACCTGCATGTTTTGGACCCTGTGGGAGGAAACCGGAGAAATCCTGGAGTAAACCCACGCAGACACGGGAAGAACATGCAGATTCCAGACAGAAAGATCACTGTTCATCAGGGGGTATCCCATGGCCAAGGTTAAGTTACTGTGCTGCCACAGTGCTAACCACTGCGCTACCGTGGTGCCCATCCATGGAACATTTCACATTGGCCGGAATGCCAAGGAGCTAAAGGGTTCATTTTTATTTTTTTCTTCCTTAATGGAAAGAAACTCCATCCATCCATCCATCTTCTACCGCTTTTCGAAAGGTCCGGGTTGTGGAGGCAGCAGTTCAAGCAGAGAAGCTCAGACTTCCCTCTCCCCAGCCACCTGCTCCAGCTCTTCAAAGAGGATACCAAGGCGTTTCCAGACCAGCTGGGAGACATAGTCTCTCCACCGAGTCCTGGGTCTGCCCCGGGTTCTCCTCCAAGTGGGATGTGCCTGAAACACCTCAAGTGGGAAGTGTCCAGGAGGCATCCTGATCAGATGCCCAAACCATCTCAACAGGCTCCTTTCAATGTGGAGGAGCAGCGGTTCTACTCTGAGCCTCTCCTGGATGACTGAGTTCCTCACCCTGTCTCTGAGGGTGAGTCCAGCAATCCTACCAAGAAAGCTCATTTCAACCCCTTGTATCCGTGATCTCATTCTTTTGGTCATTACCCAAAGCTCATAACCGTAGGTGAGGGTAGGAACGTAGCTTGACCGGTAAATCGACAGCTTTGACTTAGAGCTCAGCTCCCTCTTCACCACAGCAGACAGGTACTGCAGCTGCTGCTCCAATCCGTCTGTCAGTCTCTCACTCCATTCTCCCCTCACTCGTGAATAAGAGCCCGAGATACTTAAACTCCTCTACTTGGGGCAGGAGCTTGTCCCCAACCCAGAGAGGACAATCCACCTCTTTCAGCCTGAAGTAGCTGAGGTGTACCGGCATGCAAGCGGAGTGCAGCTTGGGCAGTTGCTGAAGCAGAAACTCGGGTGTGGGAGGAGTTTGGTGAAGCCATGAAACAAGATGTTTGATTGGCCTCGAAGAGATTCTGGCAAACTGTCTGGCGACTCAGGAGATGGAAGCAGCTCCCTGTCCACACTGTGTGTGATGCAGATGGAGCGCTGCTGACTTCGACGGGGGACATCGCTGGGTGACGGAAGGAATACTTCGAGGGTCTCCTCAATGCCTCTGACACGCCTTCCACAGAGAAAGCAGGGCTTGTGGACGAGGAGGACGACTCGATCATCACAGGGGCTGAGGTCGCCAAAGTGATTAAAAAACTGTATGTCATGGCTGCCATGCCTCTGCAACGTTGTGTGGAGGTTGGGGACAGTGCCTTTGGCATGGCAAACCGGGTGGTCGTCCCCCTCCGGGAGACTGGAGGGTGTGTTCCAACTTTAGAGGGATCACACTCCTCAGCCTCGCTGGGAAGGTCTATGCCAAGGCACTGGAGAGGAGAGTCCGGCCGTTGGTCAAACCTCAGCTTCAGGAGGAGCAATGTGGTTTTTGTCCTGGCCATGGCACATCGGATCAACTCTTTATCCTTATCTTTAATCCTTGAGGGTTCGTGGGAGTTTGCCCAACCAGTTTACATTTGTTTTGTGGACTTGGAGAAGGCATTCGACCGCGTCCCTTGTGGTTTTTTGTGGGAGGTTCTTCGGGAGTATGGAGTATCGGGCTTGTTGTTACGAGCTATCTGGTCTCTATATGACCATTGTGAGAGTTTGGTTCATATTGCCAACTCTCGGTAGGACTCATTCCCAGTGAGAGTTGGACTCCGCCAGGGTTGCCCTTTGTCATCGATCCTGTTCATAATTTTTATGGACAGGATTTCTAGGCACTGCCAGAGAACAGAGAGTGTCATGCTTGCTGACCACAGGATCTCATCTCTGTTGTTTGCAGATGACGTTGTCCTGCTGGCTTCATCCAGCAATGACCTACAGGTCTTACTTGGGACAGTTTGCTGCTGAGTGTGAAGTAGCTGGGATGAGAATCAGCACCTCCAAGTCTGAGTCCATGATCCTCAGCCGGAAAAAGGTGGGAGATAAAGGAAAGAAACTAATGTAAAAAATATTTATAAAATATACAGGTAACTCAAGGATATTAGAAATGAATGACACTTTTAATAAGCGAACATGAATGTTGTGCATGTTTTGAACAGATGCAATTCATTGTCTTCACACTAATTTTTTTTGTTACAGTATCGCAGTAAAAAAATAAGGTGTACATACCACCTATAATACAATTTGCTAAATAAATAAATTCTTTCCATTGTGGTCAAGTTGACCAATTTCTGCTGCAGTGGATGAAAGCAATTGGAGTTTGGTAAGTGAGTGTGTGAGTCCAAAAATTTGTGTGAGAGTCTTGGCAAAAAATCAGTGACTAACTGACTGAATGACAGCAGGTGAGAATTGATAAATTAGTGAGTAGTTGAAGAACGCCCCTAACGCTGACAATTGGCAACATTGCACTAATATCTAGTCTCAAAATATGAAAAAAAAGCCATTTTTCATTTCTGTTTTTGAGTAATTTTATGTTTTCTTATATAAATTAGAATGCAAAATTTTGAACTTTTAAAAAAATTTAACTCATTTTGCTCATCTAGGTATATAGGTACATTAATTAGTTAATGATAGGACAGGACAAGATAAACTTTGGCCTTCAATCTTGTTCCTTTTCGGACTGCATTTAAATTTTTTGTTTTATTCTTGTTTTTATGTTGTCTTGTTCAAAATAAATGGTATCAATCAATCTGTTTTGATTGTGAAAAACATGTTTTTTTGTTTTTTTTTCTAGTTTCTTTTTAGGAATTTAAAACTAAAATCAAAGAACCATCTGTTTCATGTTTTTAAATACCCATTTATGAAAAGAAAATCCAATGTCCAAAAGATATACAGACCTGAGACCAAGCCTTAACAACAAACTGCAAATATGTTTCAGTAAATAATTTCAAATGTTATCATTATCATTTTCAAACACCAACATTTACAGTGGTATGTGTTTATTTTTAGGGGAATAAATGGATGAACAAGGAGCATGCATCATTTTTACTTTTCACTGTAACTCCCCAGAGAGACAGGAGATACAGCCGTGGACAAAATAGTTGGTACCCCTCTGTTAATGAAAGAAAAAAACCGACAATGGTCACAGAAATAACGTGAATCTGATAAAAGTGGTAATAAACAAAAATTCTATGAAAATTGACCAATGAAAATCAAACAATGCTTTTGAATTGTGGTTCGACATAATTATTTTAAAAAACAAACTCATGAAACAGGCCTGGACAAAAATGATGGTACCCCTAGAAAAGATTGAAAATAACGTGACCATAGGGACATGTTCAACCAAGATGTGTCCTCTAATTAACATCACAGGTGTCTACAAACTTGTAATCAGTCAGTCGGCCTATTTAAAAGGTGACAAGTAGTCACCGTGCTGTTTGGTGACATGGTGTGTACCACACTAAACATGGACTAGAGGAAGCAAAGGAGAGAGTTGTCTCAGGAGATTAGAAAGAAAATTATAGACAAGCATGTTAAAGGTAAAGGCTATAAGACCATCTCCAAGCAGCTTGATGTTCCTGTGACTACAGTTGCACATATCATTCAGAAATTTAAGATCCACGGGACTATAGCCAACCTCCCTGGACATGACCGCAGGAAGAAACTTGATGAAAAATGGAAGAGACGGATAATACGAATGGTAACAAAAGAGCCCAGAACAACCTCTAAACATATTCATGGTGAACTCCAAGGTCAAGGTACATCAGTGTCAGATCGCACCATCCGTCGTTGTTTGAGTCAAAGTGGACTTCATGGGAGACGACCAAGGAAGACACCACTGTTGAAAACAAATCATAAAAAAGCCAGACTGGAATTTGCCAAACTGCATGTTGACAAGCCACAAAGCTTCTGGGAGAATGTCCTATGGACAGACAAGACAAAACTGGAACTTTTTGGCAAGGCACATCAGCTCTGTGTTCACAGACGCAAAAATGAAGCATACCAAGAAAAGAACATTGTCCCTACTGTGAAACATGGAGGAGTTTCTATTATGTTCTGGGGCTGCTTTGCTGCATCTGGCACAGGGTGTCTTGAATCTGTGCAGGGTACAATGAAATCTCAAGACTATCAAGGTATTCTAGAGAGAAATGTGCTGCCCAGTGTCAGACAGCTTGGTCTCTGTGGCAGGTCATGGGTCTTGCAACAGGATAATGACCCAAAACATACAGCTAAAAACACCCAAGAATGGCTAAGAGCGAAACACTGGACTATTCTAAAGTGGCCTTCTGTGAGCCCTGATCTAAATCCTATTGAACATCTGTGGAAGGAGCTGAAACAGGCTGTCTGGAGAAGGCACCCTTCAAACCTGAGACAACTGGAGCAGTTTGCTCATGAGGAGTGGGCCAAAATACCTGCTGAGAGGTGCAGAAGTCTCATTGACAATTACAGAAATCGTATGATTGCAGTGATTGCCTCAAAAGATTGTGCAACAAAATATTAAGTTAAGGGTACCATCATTTTTGTCCAGGCCTGTTTCATGAGTTTGTTTTTTTTTAATAATTCTGTTGAACCACAATTCAAAAGCATTGTCTGATCTTCATTGGTTAATTTTCATAGAATTTTTATTTATTACCACTTTTGTCAGATTCAAGTTATTTCTGTGACCATTGTGAGTTTTTCTTTCATTAACAGAGGGGTACCATCAATTTTGTCCACGTCTGTATGTCCACATGTGCTTCAGCCGCACACACCGGGCTTACAGCTGGGGCGAGGCCACCTGCACCATGCCTACCATCACGGTCCTCTACCATCAAGCGCCCTTGACTGTCACTGAGAAGACACAACAGGGTTTTTTACTACACAGAGGGAAAAAAAAATGTTACATGGATTTATAATTCAGTTCTTGAACCGCAGCTGGACCAGTCTTTCCTACTGAGAAAACAGGTGTCACCATGACCTAGGTATGTGTGCACAAACCCGATATTCATTATCTAATGATGACAGTTTTTACAATTTTAACCTAACTCACTTTCGTTCTTTTAAAAGAATGATTCAAAATAAAAATATCCCCACAGTTGTTTTGAATTCAATCTACAATATTACTTTTACCAGAGCAGATTAATAGAGCTCAGGCCACGATGAGCGGCTCCTCTTTCTTGGTTTAAAAGGGAAGCTCTGATGAACAATAATACGTGTTTTTAGTGAGATCAGGTTGACAATAATAAAACTGAAAGAAACTCTGTCATCCTCATGGACAAAGAGAAAGACTGGCATGATCTCTGAATTGTAGCCAACAGCTCTGCATCCATGGGCGAGCAAGACTGTGGAGTTAAAAAGCTCTTTGGTTTTAAATGCATTTTCACTTTGTGAATGAGCCTGTATTGTCGTCAGTGCAAAATGGAATTGTCCTCCCACTTAATCCTCTTTCATGTTAGCATCACATCTTTGATTTTGTGCCCCTGTTTATTAAAGGGAATGAGAGCAAAGGCAGTGACTGGTTTATTTCAAATTATACCTCAAACACACCTCCGAATAATTAAAAGCATTAGGACAACCTTTTTTGACTTTGCATCCAGTGGAAAATTTGTTTCTGCACTGTTGTGATAAGGAAATGAACTTGGAAAAGCCCATAAATGCGTTCTGCATCACTGACAACTTAAAACTGACCTCCATCCATCCATCCATCTTCTACTGCTTTTCCGGAGGTCCGGGTCGCCGAGGCAGCAGTTCAAACAGAGAAGCCCAGACTTCCCTCTCCCCAGCCACCTGCTCCAGCTCTCCAGAGAGGATACCAAGGCGTTCCCAGACCAGCTGGGAGACATAGTCTCTCTACCGAGTCCTGGGTCTGCCCCGGGGTCTCCTCCCAGTGGGACGTGCCTGAAACACCTCAAGTGGGAGGCGTCCAGGAGGCATCCTAATCAGATGCCCATACCACCTCAACTGACTCCTTTCAATGTGGAGGAGCAGTGGTTCTACTCTGAGCCTCTCCCGGATGACTGAGCTCCTCACCCTATCTCTGAGGGTGAGTCCAGCAATCCTACAAAGAGAGCTCATTTCAGCCGCTTGTATCCGCGATCTTGTTCTTTAGGTCATTACCCAAAGCTCGTGACCATAGGTGAGAGTAGGAACGTAGATTGACTGGTAAATCGACACCCTTGCTTTTGAACTAAGCTCCCTCTTCACCACAACAGACCGGTACAAAGTCCGCATCACTGCAGATGCTGCTCTGATCCGTCTGTCAATCTCTCACTCCATTTTCCCCTCACTCGTGAACAAGACCCCAAGATACTTGAACTGCTCCACTTGGGACAGGAGCCTGTCCCCAACCCAGAGAGGACAATCCACCTTTTTCCGGCTGAGGACCATGGACTCGGACTTGGAGGTGCTGATTCTCATCCCAGCCGCTTCACACTCAGCGTCAAACCGTCCCAGCAAGAGCTATAGGTCATTGCTGGATGAAGCCAACAGGACAACATCATCTGCAAACAACAGAGATGATATCCTGTGGTCAACAAGCATGACACCCTCCATTCCCTGGCTGTGCCTAGAAATCCTGTCCATAAAAATTATGAACAGGATCGGTGACAAAGGGCAGCCCTGGCGGAGTCCCACTCTCACTGGGAATGACTCCGACCGAGTGTTGGCAATACGAACCAAACTCTCACAACGGTTGTACAGAGACCGAATAGCTCATAACAACAAGCCCGATACCCCATACTCCCGTAGCACCCCCCACAAAAAACCATGAGGGACGCGGTCAAATGCCTTCTCCAAGTCCACAAAACACATGTAAACTGGTTGGGCAAACTCCCACGAACCCTCAAGAATTCTCGAGAGGGTAAAGAACTGGTCCGATGTGCCACGGCCAGGACGAAAACCACATTGCTCCTCTTGAATCCGAGGTTCGACCAACGGCCGGACTCTCCTCTCCAGTACCTTGGCATAGACCTTCCCAGGGAGGCTGAGGAGTGTGATCCCTCTAAAGTTGGAGCACACCCTCCAGTCCCCTTTTTTGAAGACAGGAACCACCACCCCAGTTTGCCATGCCAAAGGCACTGCCCCCGACCTCCACGCAATGTTGCAGAGGCGTGTCAACCATGACAGCCCAACAACATCCAGGGCCTTGAGGTACTCAGGGCGAATCTCATCCACCTCTGGGGCCCGGCCACCAAGGAGATTTTTAACCACCTTGGCGACCTCAGCCCCTGTGATAGGCGAGTCATCCCCCTCGTCCCCAAACCCTGCTTCCTCTGTGGAAGGCGTATCAGTGGGATTGAGGAGATCCTCGAAGTATTCCTTCCACCGCCCGACGATATCCCCAGTCAAAGTCAGCAGTGTCCCATCTGCACCATACACAGTGTGGACAGGGAGCTGCTTTCCCCTCCTGAGGTGCCGAACAGTTTGCCAGAATCTCTTCAAGGCCGACCGAAAGTCTTGTTCCATGGCCTCACCAAACTCCTCCCATACCCAGGTTTTTGCTTCAGCAACCACCCGAGCTGCACTCTGCTTGGCCTGCCGGTACACCTCAGCTGCTTCGGGAGTCCCACAAGCCAACCAAGCTTGATAGGACTCCTTCTTCAGCTTAATGGCCCCCCTCACCACTGGTGTCCACCACTTGGTTCGGGGGTTGCCACCACGAGATGCACCGACCACCTTGCGGCCGCAGCTCTGGGCCGCCACTTCAACAACAGAGGTGGAGAACATGGCCCATTCAGACTCCATGTCTCCAGACTCCCTCGGAATGTGGTTAAGTTCTTCCAGAGGTGGGAGTTGAAGACCTCCCGGACAGGGGCCTCAGCCAGACATGCCCAGCACACCCTCACTATACGTTTGGGTCTACCAGGTCTGAATGGCTTCCTCCCCTGCCATCGGATCCAACTCACCACCAGGTGGTGATCAGTTGACAGCTCTGCACCTCTCTTTACCCGGGTGTCCAAGACATACGGTCGCAGGTCTGATGACACGATAACAAAATCGATCATCGACCTGCGACCTAGGGTGTCCTGTTGCCAAGTGCACATATGGACATCCTTATGCTTGAACATGGTGTTCGTTATGGACAAACTGTGATTAGCACAGAAGTCCAGTAACTGAACACCACTCGGGTTCAGCTCGGGCAGGCCGTTCCTCCCAATCACCCCCCTCCAGGTTTCACTGTCATTGCCCACGTGCGCATTGAAGTCCCCCAGTAGGACAATGGAGCCTCCAAGCGGAGCACCCTCCAGCACCCCAGTCACAGACTCCAAAAAGGGTGGGTACTCTGAAACATCATTTGGTGCATAGGCACAAATGATGGTCAGGACCCGTCAGGACCCATCTAAACAACTTTAGACCAGTTGCTCTGACTTCAATTTTAATGAAAATTTTTGAAAAATTGGTCAGATGTGAGGTCCTAAAGCAGACTGAGCATGCATTGGATCCTCTGCAGTTTGCCTATAGGCCTCACAGAGGAGTGGAGGATGCCACTGTTACTCTGTTTAACATGCTTTTTAAACATCTGGATTTTAATGGGACACACGCCAGACTTTTATTTGTGGACTTTTCCTCCGCCTTCAATACAATCCAACCTCATATCTTAGTTGAAAGGCTCCTGCAGCAATTTGATTTGAGCAATAATCTGGTGGGTTGGATTCTGGATTTCTTAACTAACAGGACGCAGAGAGTAAGGGTCAATGGTACATTGTCAGACCTAAAGTGCTCTTCTACTGGCTCTCCTCAGGGGTGTGTGTTGTCACCACTACTCTTCATCCTGTACACAAACATGTGTCAGAGCAGACATGACAACAGACACATTATAAAGTATGCTGATGACTCAGTTATTGTCAGTCTCCTCCAGGAGGGTGAGAGTGGCCACGGCCCAGTAGTTGATGATTTTGTTCACTGGTGTGAGGATTCCTACCTGCAGCTGAATACGACAAAAACCGAAGACATGATTATTGACTTTAGGAGGAAAACTCCCAGGCACAAAGTCACCGTACTAAAAGGCCAGACCACCGAATGTGTACAATCTTACAAATATCTTGGGACGATTATTGATAGTAATTTAAACTTTGAAGAGAACTGTGAAAGGGTGTGCAAAAAGGGTCAGCAACATTTGCATTGCTTGAGAAAACTTGCACGCTTCCAAGTTGATCGAACCATAATGACAATGTTTTATCAGGCTTTTATTGAATCTGTTTTATCCTTTTCTTTAGTGTCATGGTTTGGTCAGATAAAACTGAAACAGAGGAAATCCTTGGATCAGGTAGTTAGATGGTCCAGTCGTTTGCTTGGTGAGCCACAGCTGAACCTGACATCCCTGTACACCAGACAAGTACAGAGGATGGCTACCTCCATTTTAAAAGATGACTCCCACCCTTTGCACTGCCACTTTCAGCTTCTTCCCTCAAGACGGAGGTTTGCTGTCCCAAAAAGTAGAACCCAGCGCTACAAAAACAGCTTTGTCCCTGCTGCTGTCAAAGAGTTGAACAAGCTGTAAAAATATATTGCACATAATTTAGGTACCTATTTATTAACTCCATTTTATATTTACTTATTTTTGTAGGATGTCACTTGGGTTCTAAATCTTTTATTGGGTTTTAGACCTTTGAGTTTTTAACCTCTTTGACTAGTTTTTAACTTTTAATATGACCGTTCTCTCTTACCTCTGGTTTTTCTCCCATCTCTTTGTCTTTTTATACCCTGATTGATGGAGCCTTGAGTATTTTTATCATGTTTATAGTCAGCTTCATATGTGCCTGTGTTTGTGTCTATGTTGAATGTAATTTGTGGCTTGTAAATATGGATGTCACCAGACTGCAAAACAAATCTACCTACGGGTACAAATAAAGTAACCTGAACCTGAATCTGAACCTGAGGACCCGTTTCCCAACCCCAAGGCGCAGGGAAGCAACCCTTTTGTCCACCGGGGAAAACTCCAATATAGAGGCAGCAAGGTGGGGGGAAACAAGAATACCCACCCCTGTTTGTCGCCTCTTGCCCAGGGCAACTCCAGAAAAGGCCAAGCTCCAGCCCCTCTCCAGGAGACTGGTTCCGGAACCGGAGCTGTGTGTTGAGGTGAGGCCAACTATATCTAGCCAGTATCTCTCAACCTCATACACCAGCTCAGGCTCCTTCCCCACCAGAGAGGTGACATTCCACGTATCAAAAACCAGTTTAGAAAGCTTGGGATCAGTCCGCCAAGGTCTCCGCCTTTGACTGCCACCTAATCCACATAGCACCGGATCCCCATGATCCCTCCTGCAGGTGGTGAGCCCACTGGAGGGCGGACCCACGCAACTCCTTCGGGCTGAGCCCGGCCGGGTCCCATGGGTGGAAACCCGACCACCAGATGCTAGCCTTTGAGCCCCTCCCCCAGGCCTGGCTCCAGGGTGGGGCCCTGGCCTGGGGGATTCTGCGCTTAAATCCTCTTTATTTCATGCTCCCTCTCCCTGCCCTGCGAAAGAGCCCACGGAGAGAGATGATTTACGCAAAAATAACGAGGATTTACACGAGGATTTAAGCATAGTATTCACCACAGCACATTTAATATAGAACGACAGACAATTCCCAAAAACGTGAAGACTTACAAAAATACACAGAAACACAAACAGTAGGCGTTCGGTGACAACATCGCTCAGCAAACATGGAGAGGAGACGTATTAACCATGGTTGCGCACCTGAGCAGACATCACTTCAAGGACGCACGAGAACCATGGCTGTGTGGAGTAGCTAACACATTATCATAGTGTTGGCAATATTGGCTGGCTGATAACATGGCAGATGATGTACACAAAATATGAACAGCTGACTGTCACTGAGTCTGACTCGCTAGGCACAATGCCCGCTTGGTACGGCTCAAACCTATACGGTTTGATGCCCCCGTATTCTTCATTGTCATCCCATTCTTTGGAACTAGAATCGTCTGATGATTGGAGAACACAAAGCAAATTCCAGACTACATGTGCTGGAACCATGCTCGATGTTTTCAACCGCTTCCATCCTGTGTGTACAATGGGCAGTCAAGAGCTGTGTTCTATCGATGACGTTACAACATGGCCGGGGGGTTTTCCAGCCACTGACGCAATGGGTGACGTGGCGCTCATGAAAACGTCGGATATTCACGTAAAAAAAAGTTTGTTTCACTTAGATCTGCACAGACAAACTGATTTCGTCATATTGTATTATGTGTTGAAAAACTAGAGGAAGTCAAGAATGTGTCATCAGACCTTTAAGGTCATGTAAACACAGGATGCTTTCTCATTGGTCCATTTGTGGTGTTTACAAAATGTGTCCTGATGTGTGACATTGTGGGACCCACTCAGTATATCAGTATGTTTCCACTCAGATGGAAGGACAAGGGGAATCATCATGGGGGGTTTGTGCGTTGATGCAGGGGTTGATGTGTTGATGCAAACAGTGACAAAGAGAATGGGAATGGCAAAGTTTTTCATGTTACTGCAGCACCACAGGTGACTGAGCAGGTCGTAGGCTATAAAAGGAGAGGTGCCTGCGACCTGGCTTGCTCTAATGTTTGTGATTCTGGATGATGTGAGAGAGAGAAATTAATAAAGCCTGCTTTGTTCTGGACCGCTCTGCCTGGTTATTCCTCTCTCCACACTGGTGACCCTTGACGCACAATGGAACTCGAGGTGAACACCCCGGAGACGACCCGGACTGGAGGTGCCGGCAACGCGTGCGCCGTTTCGGTTAAACTCCCAGACTTTTGGCTACACGACCCGAAGTCTTGGTTCCTCCACACCAAGGCCCAGTTCACGCTTCGGGGAATAACGGCAGATGACACCAGATACTACTATGTGGTCGCAGCACTGGACACACGCACAACTCAGCAGGTGGCGAGCCTGCTCCAATGGCCCCCAGCCCACGACAAATACAAGGCTCTCAAAACCGCGCTGACCCAGCGCTATACGATCTCAGACTCCAAGAGAGCAGAAAGGCTCCTGACGCGCTCCGAGTTGGGAGACGAGTCCATGGTCGAGTTAATGGAGAAGACGTTGGTGCTGATGGGCACAGATGAAGGGCATTTCCTCTTTGCCCACCTTTTCCTCTGGAACCTCCCGACAGCGGCCAGGGCGGTCCTTGCCAATTCGCCGCTGCTGGCCGCGCGCAACTACCAGTTACTGGATAATCCGATCCGCAAGAGGCGGATCGGATTATCCTCACCACCAGAGCCCTTGCAGTGAATGCAGCGGCGTCGGAACCCAGCAAGACGGCCAGCGGAGGCGAGGAGCCAATGACGGTGGCTGCAGCGGAAGCCAAGAAGCACCGTAGAGACACACTCTGCTTCTACCACCGCCGTTTTGGAGAGGACGCACACCGATGCGTGCCACCATGCCAATTCAAGCACTCGGGAAACGCCAGGGCCGGCAGTCAGTAGCAGCTGTGACCGCCGCTGAAGCGAGCAAGCTGCTCTATGTGACAGACTCACGCTCAGGGAGACGGTTCCTCGTGGACTCTGGCTCCCGAAAGAGTCTCATCCTACTGTCCTACGTAGACGGGCTGGCGGGAACTAGCGGCCCCAAGCTGACGGCAAACAGCTCAGACATTAAAACTTTTGGTGAGAGGACACTGACTGTATCCTTGCACGGCCATACATACCAATGGACATTTGTCATAGTGGCATGCAGCTTCCCCATTTTGGGTACTGATTTTTTGTGTGCACACGGTCTACTTGTCGTTGTGGCTAACAGATGCCTGATTAACGCAATGTTTTTTGATTCTCTCCCCTGTACAGCTAGAGGAGCTGGATCCACAACACTAGCCAACGTCACAGCTCCAGGGGGTAAGTTCCACACACTACTCACCCAGTTCCCAGCACTCACGGTCACGACTTTTTCGGCGACCATCAATAAACACGGGGTGGAACACTTCATTACCACCATGGGGCCGCCCGTTTTCACACAACCTCAGTGCCTGGATGCAGCTAAACTGGCCATAGCGCACAAGGAGTTTGCCAACTTGGAAAAGTTGGGGATCATCAGACGCTCAAACAGCCCATGGGCATCCCCGCTACATATGGTTCCTAAAGCCGAGGGATTGTGGCGACCGTGTGGAGATTTCCACAGATTGAACAACGCCACAGCGCATGATCACTACCCGATCCCCCATATTCAGGATTTTTCCATTCACCTCACCGGGGCATGCATTTTTTCCAAGATAGCTCTGGTCCGTGGTTAGCACCAGGTCCGGGTACACGCTGAGGACATACCTAAGATGGCAGTAATAACCCTGTTTGGTCTTTTTGAGTTTTTACGCATGCCTTTCAGGTTAAAAGGCACGGTGCAGACATTCCAACGCATGATGGATGCGGTGTTGCGTGATCTGCCATTTGTGTTCGTCTACCTCGACGACATCCAGCGCGTCTGAGGATGAACACGTAGTTCACCTCAGGACAGTTTTCCAGAGGTTGGAGGAGCATGGATTAATAATCAACCCGGCGAAGTGCCAGTTTGGGGTGACGTAATCGATTTTTTGGGCCACAGCATCTCACCGGAGGGCGCGATACCCTTACTGGACAAAGTGCGTACAGTGGCAGATTTTTCCTGGCCTCAGACGGTCAAGGCACTGCAGGAGTTTTTGGGGATGGTTAACTTTTACAACAGTTTCCTCCCTCGCACAGCCCAGCTCATGCAGCCGTTGTACGCCGCGCTTAAGAAACGGAAACTGGCAGACAGAGTCGACTGGACTCCTGAGTGAGAGCAGGTGTTTTCTGAGGTTAAAACAGCCCTGGCGAATGCCGCACGGCTGGCGCACCTGGACCCGGCGGCTCGGATAGCGCTCACTACCGACGCGTCGGACGTGCCCATAGTGGCCGTCGTGGAGCAGCACGTTGCCGGTTCTTGGCAGCCGCTTGCTTTTTTTAGCAGGTCTTTCTGTGACAGTGAGCGTAAATACAGTGCGTTCGAAAGGGAGTTACTGGCTCTCCACCTGGCCATATGCCACTTCCAGTTCTGGCTGGAAGGGCACACCTTCACTGCGTTCATGGACCACAAGCCGCTAACGTACGCTATGGCCAAGGTTTCGGAACCATGGTCGAGCTGGCAGCAGAGACAGCTGGCCGCGATCTCGGAGTTTATGACCGACATTCAGCATGTGGCCGGTAAACTCAACATGGTGGCGGACTGCCTCTCGCACGTATTAGTGGCCCCAGTCTACGTGGGGATAGATTACACGGCCATGGCTGCTGAGCAGATCGGTGATGTGGACGTTTGCGCGCTCCAGTCTGGACCAACAGGGTTAAGGCTGGAGAGCAGAGTACTGCAAGACAGCCCCCCCCCCCAATCTGTGATGTCTCCACGGGACGCCCGCGCCTGGTGGTACCACGTGCTTGGCGCCGCCGCTTTTTTGAGTCGGTTCACTCCCTGGCGCACCCAGGAGTGTGCGCGTCAGTCAAAATGGTGGGAGCAAAGTTCATCTGGCCGAGCCTGCACAAACAGGTGAAAGAGTAGGCTGCAGCCTGTGTAGCGTTCCAGCGAGCCAAAGTGCACAGGCACACAAAGGCCCCTTTGGAGCCATTCCATATCCCAGGTAAGAGGTTCGATCATGTTCACATGGACCTCGTGGGTGCCCTCCCGCCATCGCAGGGGTTCACGCACCTCCTGACAGTGGTGGACCGCACCACGCGCTGGTCCGAAGCAGTCCCACTAGCTTCCACCGCATCTGTATACGTTGCACGTGCTTTTTCGACAACATGGGTGGCACGTTTCAGCGCCCCTTCGGATATCACATCCGATCGGGGCCCGCAGTTTGTTTCCAGCCTCTGGTCCACCATGACCCGGAGCCTGGGCATCACACTTCATCTCACGACCATGTACAACCCCTAGGCCGATGGGTTATGCGAGCGTTTCCATAGGTCGCTTAAAGCAGCACTCAGGACTTCGCTTATGGATGCAAATTGGGTGGACCGGTTGCTGTAGGTTCTATTAGGGTTGCGTTCAGCACCGAAGGAGGATTTGGCAGCCTCCCCAGCAGAGCTGGTTTTTTTTCCCAGCCGCTGCGGCTCCCAGGGGAATTTCTGCTGGACAGCCCCGCGCCGAACACCGATCCATCCCCACCTTCACTGCATAGCGCAGTGACAGGGACGGTACCCAGTCCAGTCCACCACTGTTTTCCACTCGTTTTTGTGCCAAAGGCCTTGAAGGATGCGGCGTTCGTATTTGTCAGGCACGATGCCCACCGGACCCCCTTGTGCCCACCCTACGATGGCCCGTTCAGAGTGCTGGAACCCAGGGAGAAACATTTTGTGTTAGACTTGGGGGGACGCAGGGAAACAGTCTGTATAGACAGGCTTAAGCCCGCTTTCATTTTAGCAGACGAGTAGGTGGTGTTGGCCCCAGCTCCTCGGCGCGGACGACCCCCACTGAGAACTCCCCAGGTAGATGACTCATTAGATCAGTCACAATGGCATGCTAAAGATGTTTTCCCCCCTCCCAATGTCCCCCCACAGACGAATACACCCCCAAGAGCCCCCATCGGCACATCAGCGCCTCGGAGCCGCAGACCCCCCGATATAGCCGCTATGGACGTAGGCTGAAGCCCAAAGGACATGTGGGTTAAGGGTCAGTCTGATTTTCGGGGGGGGGGGGGGACCCACTCAGTATATCAGTATGTTTCCACTCAGACGGAAGGACAAGGGGAATTATCATGGGGGATTTGTGTGTTGATGCGGGGGTTGGTGTGTTGATGCAAACAGTGACAAAGAGAATGGGAATGGCAAAGTCTTTCATGTTACTACAGTACCACAGGTGACTGAGCGGGTCGTAGGCTATTAAAGGAGAGGTGCCTGCGACCTGCCTTGCTCTGATGTTTGTGATTCTGGATGATGTGAGAGAGAGAAATTAATAAAGCCTGTTTTGTTCTGGACCACTCTGCCTGTTTTCAGCCTTTTTCCTTGTTTTTGATCATGCTATCTAGAAGATTAGAAGTTTTTGCCTTAGACGTTACTAGGATTATTTTTTTTATTCACCTTAAATAATTTAGATTTCACTTTCTTTTCATTGAGATAAGATATTTCTCTCTCACTTTGTATAATACAGAGAGATGCACATTGCCTGAAGGTTTCATTGGGATATCTTGAGAAATATGGAAACTACTTTTTATGCAAGAACAAAAGGCTGAATTCTAATCAGTTAACCTTGAGACAAAATGACTAACAAACTTTAAATACTTGTAAGTTCCTTATTAGTTAAGATCTCATTTGGTGTCATCGAAAGTAATTTTTCAAGCTCTTTCTAATGGTGCCAGTTGCAGTCCTTATCTACCTCTGTGCATTCACAAGCTCACTGAATCCTCTCATCTATAATTGGACTATTATACTTGCTCTTGACCCTCTTCATAACCTCACTGGTTGTCCACATCCTCCTCAACAGAGAATTGGAAACGGTCACCGCCTTTCCACACTACTGTAAGCAGCTCAGTTCATATATTTGTGGTCTCTGTTTCTCCTCCCCTGCAGGTCAGAAAACAACATAACCTCCACTTACCTGTTTAATAAAATACTTCTTTTGCATCTATTTCTGTTCATTGTGGTTTCTGCAATTGGATCTGATCTGAAAGCTTGTCAGTGTCACCGTGTGTGGCTATCAGTTTCTATAGAAATGCATTTTAATTTTTGTGTACCATGACATTTTACTGACTTAAGCAATGGATGCTATATTATGTTGAATACAACATGATCATTTTAGATTATTATCCATATTAGAGTCCAAGGTGATTTCTGTATCAGGCAATTTTCACAGACTGTATAAAAGATGGACATAGCTTCTTATCTGAGACATAAGATTGAGGAAGTTATTTAAACCTGCAATTCTATTTGAAAACTAGCAGGCAGCAGTATGTGTGGTGACAAAAAGCATCTAATCTATTAGAATATGAGTGGCCATATGACAGTTTTCAGCAGTCATAACTTTCTGGTGAGTTTGAACATTAGTTTTACATAAAACCAGAGAACGCAAATTAGATTTATGACTCATGCTGCTTTTTGGGATTAAAAAAATGCAGGCTAATTCTGACACGCTCCTATTAAGTCACGAGTAGTTAAGTAAGCTTGTGGGTTTTCTCACCTGCTTAATCATACACAGGTATCAAAGTTCTCAGCTTGAGGTTCCATAAGAGGACCTTGTAAGAGTCATGGTTATGTTCAACTGCTATATATATAGTCTATGGTTATTTCTATTTTGTGCCTCCCTGTGGCAGCCTGTTGTATGCAGTAACACTTGTGATGTTACACATTACAAGATTACTGTAATCATATAAACCAAGGGTGTTAAACATATGGCCAACAGGCCAAATCTGGCTCACGGGATGAATTTGCAAGGTGTGAAAATTAAATAATAGAATACATGAGCAGCACTTTTTCAATAAAATAACTGCTAATCCCAATTTGTCCATTTGGGGTCGCACAAGAGTAGCAGACACAAAAGTGATCCCCAGTTTCCACTGAGGGAGTCTGTTATGCAGGTCGGGAGGACAGGATTTCTTCCAGTAAGACTCCAAGGCAAACTTTTCCCACCTGCCTCTGTTATTATTCCTTCTCGCCCATCACTAAAAATATGCAACATCTTTTTTTACGGTGCTGGATCCAGCATACACTGAAATGTCACGGTATTTACTGTATTTAATAACAATTCTTTAAAAATGCATTTGCCCCCGTGTCTCGCAGCTCAAAGGGTGCTGGGGGGAGTGCATCAATTCGCTGCCTTTTGCTGGATGTTTTTATCATCTGAACCAGTTTTTCTGGTCACAAAATTTTTTGAACATGTTCAAAACAAGAGAAGCTGCTCATTTCTTGCCAAAAAGTGATGTTCCGCCAGAAACTGATCAACTCACTGTGGGAGCGCGCCTCTCTCAGCTAGAGCCATTTTTCTTCTGATCCTGATGGCTGCTTTTGAGCAAAGCGGACGTAACTTTTTGTCCATGCAATTAGTGAAGGTATGTCTGTGAATATTTAATGCTGTGAGCGATTAGTCAAAATTTTTTCCCTATGAGTTTTGTGTTAGGATACTCAGATATGACATTTTATCCTGTAGCAGCTTTTAATGTTTTGCCTTATAATTTTCCATCCATCCATGGCGGCGCGCAATGTTGCAGCGGCTCACGGCTCTCCTTTTCAGTGTTTTTTTTGGATGTTATGGTACTTCTTTTTTGTTTATTTGTGTGCTATCAGTTCGGCGAACATTCGCTACACCCATCAGAGACTTCTCGAGATTGGAGACCAGCATCAGACACCAGTTGCGAGTGTTTTTCACCACACGCATAACATCCCAGTCGACATAGCAAGACCACCGGGCTCTCCTTGGATTGTTGTCGGGTCGTGGAGGCGGCGAAGACAGAGATGGAGGAGGGAGAGGAAGCAGAAGCGGGGCTGCAGGTCCGGTGTTAAGGCTAAGCAGACAACCACATAAGCCATCTCTACCGAGCCTGTATCTTTCCAATGCCAGATCCTTGGTGCATAAAACGGAAGACTTGGAATTACAACTTGCCGGTAATCGCTATGTTTGTGACTGTTGTGTTCTGACTATCACCGAAACTTGGCTCCATCCGGACATATCCGACGCTAGCATGCAGCTAGCGGGCAGCACGTTGCTACGCTGTGACAGGACTAAGGACTCCGGTAAGAGTAGAGGGGGAGGGCTTTGTATGTATGTGCATAATAACTGGTGTAACAATGGGACTATTACAGACAGATATTGCTCTCCCGATCTTGAGTACATGTCTGTAAGATGTCGGCCTTTTTTACTACCGAGAGAGCTAACAGTAGTGTTTATCACGGCCGTGTATATTTCATCCAGTGCAAATGTAAATACGGCGCTCTCCCTCCTGCTTAACACCATTAACAAACATCAGCGGGCTCACCCTGATGGTGTCCACATAGTCGCAGGAGACTTTAATAAGGCCAATCTGAAGACTGTACTCCCAAAATTTTATCAACATGTTAAGTGTTCTACTAGAGGGGAGAACATTTTAGGCCATGTTTACACTAACATTAAGCACGCATACAGAGCCATATCCCTCCCCCACCTCGGCCAGTCGGACCATCTTTCCCTCCTGCTCTCCCCAGCCTACACCCCCCTCAGGCGTAGAGACAGGCCTACTATAAAGACTGTCACAACTTGGCCTGACAACGCTCTCTCCAAACTGCAGGATTGCTTCACAGAGACAGACTGGGATTTATTTGGACAACAGGAGTTGAAAACATCCACTGATACAACCTTGGACTACATTAAGTTTTGTATCGATAATGTGACTGTGGACAAAAATATTAGGGTTTTTCCCAACCAGAAACCCTGGATGACCAGCCAGGTCCGCACACTCCTCAGAGCCCGTAATGCTGCCTTCAGATCAGGTGACAGAGACCTTTATAGGTCTACTCAAGCCGATCTGAAAAGGGGAGTTAAAAAAGCTAAAGCGGACTACAAGATGAGAATAGAGTCCCACTTGTCTAGTAACAACATACGGGAGGTGTGGCAGGGAATTCAAAACATCACGAATTACAGAGGCTGTGCTACAACATCAGAGAACCTGAGTGCACTGCTGGCAGAAGAGCTAAATAGCTTCTTTGTTCGCTTTGAAATAACTCAACAGCAGCACCCATCAGCCTCAACTCTGCCCCCACCCCCACCCAGCTCCTGCACCACCACTTTCACTGTCAGTGAGCATGACGTCAGACGGGTGCTCCTGACAGTGAACCCCAAGAAGGCTGCCGGCCCAGATGGAGTTCCTGGTAAGGTGCTTAGAGCGTGTGCCTCCCAGCTCACCTCCATCTTTACCAGGATTTTCAACCTCTCCCTGGCCCAGGCAGTCATCCCGTCCTGTCTGAAATCTGCCATAATCATTCCGGTACCAAAGAAGTCTCCCACCACCAGCCTAAATGATTACCGTCCTGTGGCCCTCACCCCGGTAATTATGAAGTGCTTCGAGAGACTGCTTCTTCAGCACATTAAGCGCCATCTTACCCCGGACCTTGATTCTTACCAGTTTGCATATCGTGAAAAACGATCCACTGAAGATGCCATCGCTGTAGCCCTCCATTTTGCGCTGTCCCACTTGGAGCGGCAGCACAGCTACGTCCGAATGCTCTTCGTGGACTACAGCTCGGCCTTCAATACAATTATCCCGGATATTCTCATTACCAAACTGAACACCCTTGGTCTTCCACCTCTTACATGTGCTTGGATAAAGGACTTTCTCACTAACTGGTCCCAGACTGTGAGACTTGGCTCCTACTTCTCCTCCACACAGACGCTGAGTACTGGCTCCCCACAGGGCTGTGTGCTGAGCCCCCTCCTGTACTGTCTCTACACCTATGACTGTTGTCCAGCATACAACAACAACCTCATCGTGAAGTTTGCTGACGACACCACGGTGGTTGGACTCATTTCTGGAGGGGACGAGACAGCCTATGGGGGGGGGGGGGGGTCCTGAAGTTGGCAACTTGGTGTTTAGAAAATAACCTGACTCTGAACACCAAGAAAACCAAGGAAATCATTGTCAACTTCAGGAGGACCAATACCGACCCAGCCCCCCTCTTCATTAACGGCGAGTGTGTGGAGAGGGTCCACACATTCCGGTACCTTGGCGTCCTTATCTCCTCTGACATCTCCTGGACAGACAACATCTCGGCGATTATTAAGAAGGCTCAGCAGCGGCTACACTTCCTGAGAGTCCTCAGGAAATACGACCTCAACTCCACCCTGCTGCTGACCTTCTATCGCTCATCCATTGAGAGTCTGCTCACATACTGCATTACAGTGTGGTATGGGAATTGCACAATGGTAGACAGGGAGAGGTTGCAGAGGGTAGTAAAGGCAGCACAGAAGATCATCGGCCGCCCTCTCCCCTCCCTGACAGACATTTACACCGTCCGCTGCCTTAGGAGAGCACAATACATCATCAAGGACATCTACCACTCTGGAGCTGACCTGTTTGACCTGCTGCCCTCAGGGAGGCGCTACAGGTGCATCAGAGCCAGGACAAATAGACTTAAGAACAGTTTTTTTCCAAAAGCCATCATGGCTCTGAATTCTCAGTCCAACCCTCCCTGACACTCTCAGTATACCTCTAAACACATCACTGTGTAATTGACATTTATGGTCCAGAATGCCGTGCAGTCTTTTTAATATTTTTATTTTTATATTGTATATATAACTTATTTTATCTTAGATTACATACATTGTACACATTATACATTATTTATTGCAGGAATTTATTGTTTTTATGTTTTTTATTTTTCTCTTTCACATATGTTGCACTGAAGGAGATGCTTAAATCTCATTGTACATTTGTTTGTATAATGACAATAAAGGCTATCTATCTATCTATCTATCTATCTATCTATCTATCTATCTATCTATCTATCTATACAGTATGTTAAGAAAAGTGTGCTGAAATGAACAAAATCCATGTGTAACGATGTAAAAGTCAATAAAGCTTTTCTTGCCATGAATACTAGTGTTAGTGCATTATTCACCTCCTATAATTATAAATTGTACATAGAAGCCATAAAATGTATCCTTCACCTGCCAAAAATTCATTAAGGCTCCTAATTTGGATTCAAACATTTTATCTGCTAAAAACAAACTTGATTTGGTTCTTCAAGGTTGAATTGTGAAGATTATAATATATAACATGTTCTGTCCAACTTGTGAATAGTCTCAAAGGGCTGTTATAGCTTATAAATATGTTATTTCACCTCCTAAAAATTGATTAAGGGTCTTAATGTTGATTGAGCTTGTTTTCATGCTTTGAAAATACTTGATTTGATTCTTCAGGGTTAAATTATGAATTTAATACTGTAACTTACTCTGTCACACTTGTGAATAGTCTCAAAGGGCTGTAATAGCTTATAAATATGTTATTTCACCTGCTAAAAATTGATAAAAGGTCTTAATGTTGATTGAAACAGTTCACATGGTTTAAAAATGATTTTATTTGGTTCAGGGTTAAATTGTGAATATAATACTGTAACTTGCTCTCTCGCACTTGTGAAATAGTCTCAAAGGACAAGATTTCTTTGTGATGGTTCGCTCTGGTTGCTTGTTATCCTCAGCTGCGCGCACACCTGCTCTCCATCACCACCAGGGCTATTTAGACCGCACTGCCCTCGGATCAGCGCGGAGTCGTCTGTCTCCATTCCTTGATGAGACCTACACTCGCCTTTTCTTCATTTCAGAGTCTCTTTGCCTCAGCCTACCCTCGTCTCAGAATCAAGTCTCCTGTCATCCTCCATCAGGAAGGATCACCACCACAGCTCCAAGTAAGCCCTCGCTCTATTCACCTTGTCTTCACTCGTTCCCCTGTGCACAGGCGGAGATCTGTGGCGGCAGACCACTCTCTCTCCTGGCGGCGGACCGAGCTGCACCGTGCTTTCCCGGACTCTCCAACCACCTCCAGCTGCAACTGGGACAGCGGGCGCTGTCTTCCTGGCCTGAGCCTCTGAGCAGAACCTGAGCCTAACACCATCTCTACAACGGTAAGCCCTGGACTATTGTGTACATTCCCTCCGGGGTCTAACACTAACTCTCTCTGTCTCTGTCTGTCCATAAGGTTGCCAGGTTGCACGGTGCTTTGCTCGCCCCCGGCTGCCACACTATCACACACACACACACACACTAAACACAATAAAGATAACTGTATCTACTTTTGAGACTGAGTCTGCTCTCTGGGTCGGTAAACCATGTCATTCTGTGTTTTGCCTGCCAAAAGTTGATTAAGTGTCTTAATCTGAATTGAGACTCCAGAAATCCAATCATAACCGGTTTATTCATGTGTATGTAAACATGGTCAATGATCATGTTTACATGTACACTAAAAAAACAGTTATGATTGGATTTCTGCAGTTATCTGATTATTCGAGTGACCATGTAAACAGAATAATCCGATAAAGGCCATGTAACTTGAGTCATTACTCCAACTCATTCAGGTTGTTCATGTTTTGTAAAAGAGGGAAATGTTTGGGTGGCAGTGGCTCTGGACCCACTTGTGATATAGGGATTTTGCCCTTGGGGCTTGCCGTAGCCGATGCCAGTCAGTCAACATGATGACGTCAGGTGGGCTACGGCCGGTATGTATAATCTGTGTGAATCTCAATAAAGGTCAGTTTGTTGCTCAGTACAACATGGCTCATGTCTCCCATTATTAAGACATAACATTTGGCGACGTCGGATTAAACCATGGTAGCGTGCATAAAACTACCACCTTCGTTTTTAGTCTCCGGATGTGCCAGCTACACCATGGCGCCGCTGGCTGGAGGCGGCTGGCCTGGGTGGCACCGACGAAGACAGACGGAAGAGACTGCTTGTTCACTGCCTCGGTGAGAAAGGCCTGCATGTGTTTCACACGCTGGGTAGCAAAGGCTCATTGAAGGAGTGTTTGGACATGATGGGCAATTTCTTTATGGACCAGTACAACATTACAGCGCAAAGACATAGGTTCTTCGACCGCCGACAATGAGCTGGTGAGTCCACCCAACATTTCCCAATGGAACTCTGATGCCTTGCGAGCACATGCACCTTTGGTCCTACTGAGGAAGAGCTAGTCCTTGGCAAACTAGCACACAGTACGAGCAATGAGTGGCTCAAAGAAAAGCTAATGCTAACTACGGACGTCTTCACGCTGAAGCAAGTGATTGAATTGACCAGACAGATAGAGTCCGCTACCCAGCTAGGTCTACAAGTGCTAGCTAAAGAGAACCTAGCCACCCAAGCTTCCCCTCCATGTCAGGCCACTAGCAGCGCAGCTAACTCCTCGGGGCGGACCCTCAAAAGGCGGCAGACTGTGGTACGGGCAGGAGCGGGAGCTTGGGGACTGTGTGGTGGCTGTTGCTATCCCTGTCACCGGGCAGGCACGTTCACTTGCCCCGCCAGAGGAAAGAAGTGCGACAACTGCGGCCATTCTAATCACTGGGCCAGGGTCTGCACCACCGCCAATAAATCAATAGCTTCAGAGCTTGAAAGCATGATATCGGTGTGTGTGGCGGGCGCTAAGAAGGGGCCATTAAAGTGGTATGTCTTGCAGCTTGACAGGATCGATGTGCCGCTTATGGTGGACTCAGGTGCTGGCAAATCCATATTGAGCATGGCCACGCTGAAAAGACTTTTCCCGGGTAAAACCATTAAAGTAGGGGCGGTGAAAATACCTGGGTACGGTCACGCTAAAATTGACATGGTGGGCACAGCCAGCTTCTCGGTAACATGCGGGTCAAAGACTATTCCCGCATTTACATTCCAGGTTTCACTCCAGGGGGCTGACTTGTTGGAAATTGATCTCCTGGGTTAGTTAGGATTCTCCATCACGGACCCAATGGGCTCAACGGTGCTGATGGTGTTTCCCGAGTGGCATGCTCGCTGGCCAGTGTTGTTCGTGGGCCTGGGATGTATTAAAGCGTTTAACCACCAACCACTTATTGACCCAGGTGTGGCACCCAAGATCCAGCAATTAAGGTGGCTCCCCCTCGCCCTGCGGGACAACATCATAGCAGAACTGAATAAACTCCTTAAAGCCGGCACTATTGAGAAAGTGGATGCCTCACCGTGGATATCAAACAATGTGGTGGCCAAGTAGAAGACGGGCAGCATTTGGCCATACATTGATCTCAGGATGGTTAACAAAGCAATCATCCCAAACAAATACCCACTCTCCACAATGGAGGAACTCACCGTAATGTTCAGTGGCTCAAGGGTGTTCACAAAGCTGGATCTCCACCAGGGTTATCTGTAGGTGCCCCTCCACCCAGCCAACCAAGACTTGACAGCATTCGTGATCCACATGGGCGTTTTCAGGTACACCCGCATGCCTTTGGTCTGAGCTCAGCACTAAGTTGTTTTCAGAAGATTATGTCCACAATTCTCACTGGCCTCAGGGGTGTAGTGGTGTACCTGGATGACATCGTGGTCCACGGCGCATCACGGGGAAAACACGACAGTCATTTGAGACAGGTGATGGAGGTGCTGCTGGAGCACGGTGTCAAGTTGAACGGGGAAAGTGCATCTTCGCGGTGGATTCCATTGAGTTTGTGGGATTCAGGCTGGCAGCCGAGGGCCTGAGCCCCCTACACTCGAATGTGGAGGCGGTCCTGCGTCTCCCCGACCCCACAACACCCGCACCAATCTCCTCGTTCCTGGGGATGGTGAACTTCTATGGGTGTTTCATTCCCCATTACTCAGAGAATATCAAACCACTCCAAGCCCTTCTGAAGCAGGATGCACCATGGCAGTGGACCCTGGGCTGCTCAGCCCCCAAGCCAATGGGGGCGTGGAACATTTCAACAAGACTCTAAAAAAACTTCTTGTCTTCGTCTTGGCAGACGGATTCACATTCCCTGACGCCCTCCAGAACACACTCCTCCACTACAGAGCAATGACCCATGCTACGACAGGGTGCTCCCCAGCAAAACTCATGCTGGGGCATGAATTCCATCTGCCTCTGGACCGGTTAAGGCACCCTACAGCCTCCCCTTTGGGGGACACAGACCCCCCACGAGACCAGGTCATCACCCAGCAGCAGAAAATGAAATGACATTTTGACAGGAAGCACAGGGCAAAGGCCCAAGGACTCAATATGTCGGACCGGGTCTGGATTAAGCATCCCAACCGCATGCATAAACTGCAACCTTTCTGAACGGGGCTCCTATGGATTGTGAGGTGGCTGGGCCGGGACACATTCGAGCTCTCAGATGGGACACGGTGGCATTCCAGCTGGCTCAGGAAGTCGTTGCCAGCCCAGGGTCCGAGAGCTGCAGCGGACTGGACTGATGAGGGTTGGGACTTATCTGATGGGGGTGTTGGGGACTCTCAGGTGCGGCCGACGGAGCCTGGAGCAGGACCTCCTCTGGTGAGATGCTCGGTTAGGACACATCAGAGGCCCAGACACCTCAATGACTTTGTTGTAGAAGTAGCCTTAGCTGAAGTGTGTTGGGCATGGGTGGCATAATAACCTGCCCCAACACGGGAGGGTACCCTGGCAGTCTACCTAGGTGCCCATTTAGCTTACTAGGCTTGTTGCTGTATGTAAAAAAAAAAAAAAAAGTGTAAAAGTACAGTGTATCTGTTACATGTGTTCTGTGGGGTTCTCTCATGCTAACCTTAATGGGGGGGGGGGGGTCTGTTTTATATGGTGCCTTTCACGTTTTGTAAAGGGGGGAAATGTGATATAGGGATTTGGCCCTTGGTGATTGCCGTAGCCAACGCCAGTCAGTCAACATGGTGACGTCAGGCAGGCTATAGCTGGTATGTATATTCTGTGTGAATCTCAATAAAGGTCAATTCGTTGCTCGGAACAACATGGCTCATGTATCCCGTTATTAAGACATAACACCACTCTTCCCAGTCATCCTACCATTGTGTCCCTGGGCAAAACACTTTACCCATCTTGCCCCCAGTGTCCATGACACTGGGTATGAATGTGTATAAATGTTTGGTAGCGGTCGGAGAGGACGTTGGTGTGGATTGGCAGCCACATTTCCATCAGTCTGCCCCAGGGCAGCAGTGGCTACAGCAGTAGTTTACCACCATCTGTGTCTGTCTGTGGAGTGTATGAATAATGGACTCATTGCAAAGTGCTTTGGATATCTTGAAAGACGCTATATAAATGGAATCCATTATTATATCATCATTATGTCATGATCCTGGGTACGGGCGGGGGCCATGGGGCCATGGATGGGGCCATGCCCCATCTCCAGTTTGAGTTTAGTCTTTTTTCTGTTTGTTTGTTTCTCTGTTTATCATTATCTGCTGTATTTGGCCTCTGTTTGTTTATGAGTTGTCCTTATAATCTTGTCCATTTATTGTGTGTCATTTTGTATCCTTGGGATTATTGTATTTTGGGGGGGTGTTTATATTATCCTTTTTTGGTGATTATTTTCCTTTTCCTGTATCTTCTGGTTTACTACTTGTGTATGGTTATTTCACTATTAGTTTCTGTATATTCTTTTCTGGTTTGCCATTCCGATCCTTGCAGACACTGTGACAGCTCGTGCGTCATTTCTGGGTGTCAGATGTTGTTCGCGGGCTGTCACAGTTGCCTTTAATTATTCTCACTCATGATCCCACAGCTGTTCTCAATCCGTTTTGCCTTATTTAAGCCGGTTGTGCCACTTCCCAAGCGCAGCGCCGATAACCTCTCTCCGGTCGGGTATCCCCCGTTTCTGTCAGCAGTTGTAAGTTGTTATTTACCTGCCTGTTTGCTCTTGCATGTGTCCCACTCTCCTTTCCATTTTTCCTGGTGTGTCTTCGCCTCAGCCTCTGAGCTGTTTTGTGTTAACCTGTTTTTGTATTGCATTAGTGTTTTGTGTGTGTCGTGTTTTTCTGTTAAATAAATTTGCAAACTCACAGCCTGTGTTTGACGTCTCCTGTCTGCCCTTGGAAAGGGTGTTTTATGACAGTTTGCCACTGCCAGTCAAGACGCCAGCGAGCTGTGAGTTTTGCCTGTTTTTTCTCCTCTCTCCCTCACATTTATTTTTGTGTTTGAGTCCGTATTTTTACGATTTGTCTGGCCACACGGACTATAGTATTTTTGGGCTGGACGAGGAGGAGTGTTGGGTGGCGGAGCTGGTGGAGGACATTATTTCAACCACTCACTCCTCCCACACTCCCGAGGAGGCTCTACAATGTTGAGATAGTGCGGCACAGGTTACTGAGGCACACCCCAGTCTGTGGAGCTGTCCAGAACTGGCAGTTATCCTCCCCTCGGTGTTCCATGCCCAACACCAGCTCCGCGGGCTGAGGGAAGCCTCTTCTCTCTCTGAACCTGTGCAGCTGAAGAAGTGTTCCCAGGGCTGGAGGTCTCCAGCCTGCCACTGTTATCCAGCTGCAGCCTCATCTCCTTCCCCTGAACAGTGGCCCACTGCCTGCCGTGTTGAGTATGCAGACCTTGTGCCGCCCAACGGTCCAACTGCGGAGGAGCTGGAGGAACACCAGCGGGTTTTAGCAGCAGAGGTGGAGCTGTATTTGGAATATAAACCATGGCTTCTTCAAGAATTAATCCAGCAGCTGGAGGGAGCTTCACCAGGTGGAGCGATGAACCAGCGTCCCTGGACTCTGGAGTGTCTCCTGTCTCCTCCCCAATCTCAGCCAATCCCGGGAGATCACCATCTGGTTCAGCAACAGCAGTCACCATCACGCCCCGGGAAATAAGGCAAGTTTCATTTCATACATCTTCATTTGAAAATGAATTTTCTTGCCTTATTCTCGGTGGTGAGGCTCAGCAGCAACTATCCAGTTTAGCTGAGTCCTCACCTCCTGCTGCTGCCACCTTTCCCTCACCTGATACTCCTGGGCCTCCTCCCATACCCCCTGAGGGTCCGCCGGTCCTGGGATGGAGCCATCGGACGACGGAGGAGCCTGCGGTCCTGGAGAGCTCCATGACAGCCCCCGCAGCCATGTCCTGGACAGGAGAAAAGCGGTCCTGATGTCCTGAAACCTATGCCAACAAGGGAGTGTCCCCTGGTTTCAGTTGCTTGGGACTCAGAGCCAGGGATGAGGTGAACCCCAGTCCCAGCCGTCATGCCGAGAGGTCCACTTGCACTGGTCGCTGCACCTGAAGGTCCTTTAGCTGCGTCCACCATCACGCCTGCTGCCGGGATCATCGCTGCAGTTTTGCCGGAGTCCTGGACGGTGGTAGAGCTCAAGTCCAGGCAAGTGCTCTGTTCTGTTATTGCATCGATCTGGAGAAATCTTGCCTGGCTCAGGGTGGGGAGAGTCAGGTGCAGATGTCCTCTGCCCCTGAGCTCTCCTTGCCAGGCTAAACTGCTGCCGGTGATTCTTCTCTGGTATTTTTTACTTTTTCTTCTACCGAGGTGGCCGAGTCAGAGTTGGATCACCAGATGACTGGGTGTGACATGTTACAGCCTAATTCATTGGAGTCCCGGACGGCGGTGGAGCTTGAGCTCAGGCAAGTTCTCTTTTTTGTTTTCACTTTAACTGTCTTAGAGAGATCTTGCTTGGCTCTAGGTAGGGAGGATCAGTTGCAGCTGTCAGCTGCACCTGACTTCTCCTCGCCGGGCTCCACTGCTACCGGTAATTCTGATCCGGTGTTTGTTTCTTCTTTGTCTGATCCTGCTCCGCTTGAGGTCACCAAGGATCCTCCATTCTCGCCTGAGGTCACTGCGGGTTCCCATCTTCGCCTGAGGTCACCACGGGTCCTCTACCTTTGCTTGAGGCCACCATAGGTCCTTAACCTTCGCCAGAGGTCTCCGTGGGCCCTTCCTCCCTGCCAGAGGTTTCCGTGGGTCCTACGCCTGTCAGAGATCTCTGAGGGTGCTACACCTCAGTCCGAGGCCTCCGCGGGTGCTACGCCTCACTCCAGGGCCTCATGGGTGCTTCACCTCAGTCCTGGGCCTCCGCGGGTGCTACGTGTCAGTCCGTGGCCTCCGTGGGTGCTACGCCTCAGTCCGGGGCCTCCATGGGTGCTATGCCTCAGTCTGGGGTCTCCGCAGGTGCTACGCCTCAGTCCAGGGCTTCCGTGGATGCTTTGCCTCCGTCCGGGGCCTCTGGGGGTACTTCACCACCATCCAAGGCCACCGTGAGTGCTTCGCGTCTGTCCAAGGCTGTTGTGGGTGCTTCACATCCGTCCGAGGCCACCGTGGGTGCTTCGCCTCTGTCCGAGGCCGCCATGGGTGCTTCGCCTCCATCCGAGGCTGCCGTGGGTGCTTCGCCTCCACCTGAGACCACCATGGGTGCTTTGCCTCTACCTGAAGTTGTTGAGGGTTCCCTGCTGTTGCCCGAGGTCATGGAGGTTCCTCTGCTGTCGCCCAAGTTTTGGAGGTTCCCCTGCTGTTGCCCGAGGTTGTGGAGGGTCTCCTGCTGTCACCCGAGGTTGTGGAGGGTTCTCTGCTCTCGCTGGAGTCCCTGTGGTCCGCAAGAGGTATGAGTTCCAGCTACCGCCTTCAGGGGGGGAAGGGGGGCATGTATGTTTCATGTATGTTTTTATTCTTGTTTTCCGCCTCCTTGTCTTCTTCGTCTACTGATGTATGCTGTGTCGATATCGCAACCTTGTGAATGGGACGTTCAGTCTTGTGCTTGTGCTTTTCAACGCATTCAGGTTGTGGGCAGGCGACACGGTCACAAATTTTGGGCTGCACGCGGTCGTCCGAGGTTGAGCACTATGGACACTAGCAGAGTGGAGACAATGACGTAAATTTCATCACACGAGGTTTCCAGATAAGCGTTCGCGAACAGCAGAGGTGTAGCTTGAAGCAGGCTTAACGGTTCCTCACACTCTGCCCCTGTTTCTCCCTCTCTCCTCCTAATTAGGCACTCTCAATGCAGCTGTGATTACCACCTGGCACCAATGTAGGAGGAGTCCTTAAATAGTAAGCTTTCCTATTGCTCTGGTCTGGTCACATTGACTCTTTACCTGCCAGTATCTTGTCTTGCCATCTGACATCTGTTTTGCACTGCCGTGTTTTTGACCACTGCTTGCTCTAGATCCTGTGCCTGCCTCACGCCTCAGACTTTGTCTACCTTTGATCCTCTTATTGTGCCCTGACCCCTGCCTGTTTCTGAACTCCCATACTAGCCTGTTGGATTGGATTTGTTTTTCCCCGGATTGTACACATCCCTCTCCCCATATCATAAGTAATTTGGCTTACCAACTTTATCTGCACTGCCTTCTTCACCTTCTCCCCTCATCCAGGCCCCAGTCTCTTCCCCCCTGTGGTTCCCCATGACTCCTCCTGCCCTGGGGTGCACCTCCTTCCCATCACCAGCTCCCCCGGTGAAGGATAAGCGGTCACCTGGTATCAGCCACTCCTCCCCTGCTGTCCTGCAAGCGTAAGAGCATAAAAATACATTCTAAATTGCTGTATTGTATAGAGTACTCACCCTTGTTCTGCGTTCTCCTTGTAGGGTTGCCAGATCCTTGCTATGAGTCACCTCTGCACATTATTATTGCACTATTATTGTAAATAAATCATTGTTTGACACTCAGTATCCTTTCCATCTGTGTTGCTTTTGGGTCTTGGCAACCAAACCCTGAAAGATCCCCTATCATAAGTTTGAGTGCGCCACGCGAGTCAACCCCCACATGCGCAGGACAACCGGCTGATCGGGACCGTAAATTACAGAGGACTTGAAAGCATGCCTGGGGCAGCTTGTCCACTATGGAGTTTGTTTTGTCATATGCTTTGTTTCCATTTATTTTACTTCCCCCTTCTTTGTTTCCACACATTTCAAAACGTAAAAGTGATCATGTATTATTTCCGATGCAAAACTTATGTGATGGGGTTCTTGTTCCTGTACAAAAGGATAAGTACTATAACTTGTGTAATGCTAGACTCAGCACAGGTCCTCATATCCACTTTCAAAAAACAAATACGCCAACAATAGAAGTGTTCAGCTTGAGGCTTAATGCATTCTGAGTGTGGCAACTGCTTTAAATACACTCATACACAAAATCTTCAGCTGACTCCTTTGGAAGAGAGAAGGTACAATAGATTAAAAATAAAACTATTGATGAATGATCAAGCAATCTCTTCCAGATTATGAATGTACAGCACTTGCTCTGCTGTACTGTGCATGCTCATTCAAGCAGTCAACCCCTCAAATAATTCATAGATTTGTTGGTCATTGCATTGCCTTTTGTCTCCTTTAAGCAGACGGGCTAACAAAAACACTGCTGTTGCCTCCCTAAGCCCAAAGAGCACTGACACCAGAGTCTTGTAGCTCCCAAATGATTTCTTTTGGCTCTCTATCCTACACCGTCTGCTAGCAAGTAATTACAGTCCAACTCAGCACAGATCAGTCCTTCACTGGAAACACAATCTGGTTGTGTGTGGTGTTAAAATCACACACACTTTAGATTAATGTCTGTCGTGTGAATGTTGGTGCATTTAATGGCAGGGTGGACACAGATGAAAACTGACACCAGACAAAGAAAAACGGAGAGAGAGCAAAACACAATGGTGCGGACTACATGTATTGTTTAAATTTTGGTCAGAAAAGATTGATTACTTTTAAAAACGCAATGTGTGTTTAATTTTGGACAGTTAGAATCAGAATCAGAATCAGAATCAGATTTATTGCCATTGTTCATGTAGTACACAAACTAGGAATTTGTCTCGGTGCAATGCTGCAACATTAAACATGATAAAATAAAAGAAATAAACTATACATGCAATAAAGTGTAGAATAAGAGTGAGTAATACTGGTCAGCAGTTAAAATATATTAGCGAGCAGCAGATAATGTGGAGAACCATATAGTGCAGTCGGTAATGCAGGAAGAAAACAGTGATGATTGACATGAGTCTGGTTGAGCTGCTGTACATAGTGCACGAGAGTCAATAAGTCACTTAGTGTTCAGCAGTCTGATGGCAGAGGGGAAGAAGCTGTTCATGTGATGGGAGGTTTTAGTCTGGATGGACCGAAGTCTTCTACCTGAGGGGAGGGGGGCAAACAGTACGTGACCAGGGTGTGAGGGATCGGCTATGATCCGGCCAGCACGCCTCCGGGTCCTGGAGATGTACAGATCCTGGAGAGATGGGAGCTTGCAGCCGATCACCTTCTCAGCAGTGCGCACGACGCGCTGCAGCCTTAGTCTGTCCCTGGCAGTGGCTCCTGCGTACCACACGGTTATGGAGGTGGTGAGGATGGACTCGATGATGGCTGTGTAGAACTGCACTAACATCTTGGTGGGTAGCTTGAGCTTCCTCAGCTGCCGCAGGAAGAACATCCTCTGCTGGGCCTTTTTGATGAGGGAGCTGATGGTCGGCTCCCACTTGAGGTCCCTGGTGATGGTGGTGCCTAGGAAGCGGAAGGAATCAGCAGTGGTGATGGGAGAGCCTGTGAGGGTGAGGGGGGGCAGAGGGGTTGTGACTTTCCTGAAGTCCACAATCATCTCCACTGTCTTCAGAGCGTTCAGCTGCAGGTTGTTGTTGTTGCACCAGGACGCCAGCTGGGCCACCTCTCTCCTGTAGGCGGACTCGTCGCCGTTGGAGATGAGCCCGATGAGGGTGGTGTCGTCCGCAAACTTGATCAACTTGACAGACTGATGGCTGGAGGTGCAGGAGTTGGTATAAAGGGAGAAGAGTAGGGGGGAAAGTACACAGCCCTGGGGTGATCCGGTGCTGATGCTAGCAGAGTCTGAGACAGTCTTTCCCAGCCGCACATGCTGCCTCCGGTCCGTCAGGAAGTCGGTGATCCACCTGCAGAGGGAGTCAGGCACGTTGAGCAGGGACAGCTTGTCCCGGAGCAGAGCGGGGCGGATGGTGTTGAATGCGGAGCTGAAGTCCACAAACAGGATCCTGGCATAGGTTCCCGGGGAGTCCAGGTGCTGCAGGATGGAGTGGAGGGCCAGGTTGACTGCGTCGTCTACAGACCTGTTGGCTCGGTAGGCAAACTGCAGCGGGTCCAGGAGAGGGGTGGTGATGGACTTGAGGTGGGGCAGGACCAGGCGCTCAAAGGACTTCATGACTACAGAGGTGAGCGCTACAGGTCTGTAGTCATTAAGTCCAGTGATCCGTGGCTTCTTGGGGGGGACAGGGATGATGGTGGAGGATTTGAGGCAGGACGGCACGTGGCATAGCTTAAGGGAGGTGTTAAAAATGTCTGTGAAGACAGGAGCCAGCTCTTTCGCACAGTGTCTCAGGGTGGAGGGAGACACGCCGTCCAGACCGGGGGCCTTGCGCGGGTTCAGTCTGGAGAACTGTTTGAGCACGTCCTGCTCACTGATGACAAGGGCAGGGGGGAGGAGGGGGGGGGCGCCTTTGATGAAGTAGGGATTGTGGAGGCTGTGGAGCTGGAGAGAGGGGGGGAGTTGGACACAGATGACAAGGTGTCAAAACGGGCATAGTGTTGGGACAGTCTTTGACAAAGGGCTTTGTCATCCTGAACTTTAGGAGCCTGAGGCCGATAGTTGGTGATTTGCCTCAGTCCTCTCCACACTGAAGCCGAGTCATTAGCAGTGAACTGCTGCTGGAGTCTCTCAGAATACACAGATTTAGCTCTCTTCAGCTCTCTGTTAAACCGATATTTAACCTCCCTGTAGCAGTCCCTGTCTCCACTTTTCAACGCTGCTTCCTTCTCCTTCCTGATCTGTCTGAGCTTAGCTGTGAACCAGGGCTTGTCATTAGAGTACCTCACCCTGGTGCGCGATGGAAGAATGCTCTCCTCACAAAAGTGGATATAAGAGTTCACAGTGTCCGTATATTCATCCAGATCATGCGTGGCTCCTTTAAACATGCCCCAATCAGTTATTTCCATGCACGTTTCCAGCTTCACCTCAGCTTCACTGGTCCATTTCTTCGTAGTGCTCACAACAGGTTTAGTGAGCTTCAATCTCTGTCTGTATGTGGGAATGAGGTGGACCATCACGTGATCAGATAATCCGAGCGCAGCGCGGGGAACAGCGCGATATGCGTCTTTCACTGTGGTGTAACAGTGATCCAGCGTGTTTATTCCTCTGGTGGGGCATTTAATAAACTGTTTGTAGCGGGGGAGATCGTGGCTCAGATTGCTCTGGTTAAAGTCGCCAACCACAATAACCAGAGAGTCTGGAAAAATCCGCTCCATGTGTTGGATGTGATCCGCGAGCACGCGCTGAGCTTCGCGCGTGTCCGCGTCGGGAGGGACGTACACAGCGGCGAGGATGAATGAGGCGAACTCCCGCGGGGAATAAAATGGCTTGCAGTTAATAAAAAGAAATTCCAGGGCGGGAGAACAGTGTTTGGAAATTACAGTTACATCAGAGCACCAGCTGCTGTTGATGTAAAAGCAGACTCCTCCTCCTGAGGATTTACCGGAGAGCTCTGTGTCACGATCAGCACGAAACAGCTGAAATCCCTCGAGGCGCAGCGCGCTGTCCGGTGTGTTTTCCCTGAGCCAGGTCTCGGTAAAACAGAGGGCAGCCGAGGAAGAGAGGTCCTTAAAACGCATCAGCAGTCTCAGTTCATCTACCTTGTTAGAAAGAGAGTTGGTATTGGACAGAAATATGCCAGGCAAAGCCGTGCGCGTGCCTCTCCTGCGAAGCCGGACGAAGGTGCCCGCTCGTCTTCCTCTCTTTCGGTTAGATTTGACTGTGCACCCGTTGGTTTATAATTCTTTTCTGAAACACAACTTTAGGTCTGGTGTGTCCTTGAATGTTGACCTGCTGGAGACCCCAGATATTCCCTGTAATCAGCAGCTCTGTTGGGTGTATGAAACATTTCTTTCCTTCCACTTGGGATAAGTCCAGTGCACTGATGCACACACAGCTGTGCTTTAATTAAATCTGTGCATCACTGGCAACCTGTTGAGGTCTAATGTTAAATGTGGTGAGGAGTAGACCATTACTAGAAAGGAATGTCAACCATATGTAGTAGATCTTTAGTTGAATTTACATGAAAATCTGCAGAATTTGAAAATGTTTTTAATTCAGGTCATTGTTGTCATTTTTCATAATCCCACAAGTTTGACACCGTATTTTTTCCTAAACTGGTAAAAAAAAAAAAAAAAACAACTAAATACACTATGAGAGGGTGTGCAGACAGGTTTTTCCAGAAGTGGCAGTCGTTTCAGGATTGTTTTTACTGACCCTAAAGTCCCGTCAGACGGACTGCTGTTGTGAGGCATTCATGAACGTTTTGTGTCCATGTTGAACCTGGGGGAGAAACGGGGAAAAATAATACAAGTTTTCTTAAGAAGGAACATCATTATGAATGAAACCTCATTTTTGTTTGACCCTTTATTTGGATACTGAAAAACACAAAGATTTACAGAAACAATGGACAGTGAAAAAGAGCGGTGACGAAAAAAGTGCAAGCATAGTGGAGTCGGTGGAGATAAATGTCGACTGATTTGTGACAGAAAGATAGCAGCTAATGTGAAAGGGAAGGTTTATAACATGGTAGTTAGACCAGCTATGTTGTATGGTTTGGAGACAGTGGCACTGACAAATAGACAGGGGCATAGCTGGAGGTGGCAGAATTGAACTTGCTAAGATTCTCATTGATATCAGTGACTTTGAGGGACAGGATTTGAAATGACTATCAGAGGGACAGCTCAGACTGAGTGGTTTGGAGACAAAGTAAGAGAGGCAAAGCTGAGATGGTTTGGACATGTGCAGAGGAGGGATAGTGGATATACTGGACAAAGGATGTTGAAGATGGAGTTTCCAGGCAGGAGGAAAAGAGGAAGACCACAGAAGACTTATTAATGCAGTGAAGGACATGGTGAGGGTTGTTATGACAGAAGAGGACGCAAGATATAGGGTTGGGATGGAGGAAGAAGACAAAAATTTGCAGAAAATACTGTGAACATACAGACATTGTTTGGTTAATAGAGATATAGAGATCAATGTAGAGTGCACACAATCAGAAAAAATAATTTAATGATACACTGGTGATCTGTCCAGGGTGTACCCTGCCTCTCGCCCAAAGATTATGGGATAGGCTCCAGCACCCCACCCCACCCGCGACCCGAAAAGGATTAAGTGGAAGAAGATGGATGGATGGATATTCCAAATACATGATCAGTGTGTATCCATGTAGGTAAAGAAGAAATGAGGAATATGAAGAAAACACCACCAGACTGAGCATCAGCTGCATCCAGAAAGTATTCACAGCGCTTCACTTTTTCCACATTTTGTTATGTTACAGCCTTATTCCAAAAGGGATTAGATTATTTTTTTCCTCAAAATTCTACACACAATACCCCATAATGTCAATGTGAAAAAAAAAATTTTTGAGATTTTTGCAAATTTATTAAAAATAAAAAACTAAAAAATCACATGTACATAAGTATTCACAACTTTTGCCATGAAGCTCAAAATTGAGCTCAGGTGCATCCTGTTTCCACTGATCATCCTTGAGATGTTTCTACAGTTTAATTGGAGTCCACCTGTATTAAATTCAGTTGATTGGACATGATCTGGAAAGGTACGCACCTGTCTATATAAGGTCCCACAGCTGACAGTGCATGTCAGAGCACAAACCAAGCATGAAGTCAAAGGAATTGTCTGTAGACCTCCAAGACAGGATTATCTCGAAGCACAAATCTGGGGAAGGGTACAGAAAAATTTCTACTGTTTTGAAGGTCCCGATGAGCACAGTGGCCTCCATCATCTGTAAATGGAAGAAGTTCGGAACCACCAGGACTCTTCCGAGAGCTGGCCAGCCACCTAAACTGAGAGATCGGGGGAGAAGGGCCTTAGTCAGTGAGGTGACCAAGAACCCAATGGTCACTCTGTCAGAGCTCCAGCATTCCTCTGTGAAGAGAGGAGAACCTTCCAGAAGGACAACCATCTCTTCAGCAATCCACCAGTCAGGCTTGTATGGTATAGTGGCCAGACAGAAGCCACCCCTTCATAAAAAAGCACATGGCAGCCCACCTGGAGTTTGCCAAAAGGCACCTGAATGACTCTCAGACCATGAGAAACAAAATTCTCTGGTCTGATGAGACAAAGATTGAACTCTTTGGCGTGAACGCCAGGGATCATGTTTGGAGGAAACCAGGCACAGTTCATAACCACGCCAGTGTTGGTAGCAGCATCATGCTGTGGGGATGTTTTTCAGCGGCAGGAACTGGGAGGCTAGTCGGGATAGAGGGAAAGATGAATGCAGCAATGTACAGAGACATCCTGTATGAAAATCTGCTCCAGAGTGCTGTCGACCTCAGACTGGGGTGACGGTTAATCTTTCAGTAGGACAACGACCTTAAGCACACAGCCAAGATATCAAAGGAGTGGCTTCAGGACAACTCTGTGAATGTCCTTGAGTGGCCAAACCAGAGCCCAGACTTGAATCCAATTGAACATCTCTGGAGAGATCTGAAAATGGTTGTGCACCAATGCTTCCTATCCAACCTGATGGAGCTTGAGAGGTGCTGCAAAGAGGAATGAGAGAAACTGTCCAAAGATAGCTGTGCCAAGCTTGTGGCATCATATTCAAAAAGACTTGAGGCTGTAATTGCTGCCAAAGGTGCATCAACAAAGTATTGCGCAAAGGCTGTGAATACTTATGTGCATGTGATTTCTTAGTTTTTTATTTTTCATAAATTTGCAAAAATTTCAAAAAACTTTTTTTCACATTGTCATTATGGGGTATTGTGTATAGAATTCTGAGGGGAAAAAATTAATTTATTCCCTTTTGGAATAAGGTTGTTACATCACAAAATGTGGAAAAAGAGAAGCGCTGTGAATACTTTCCGGATGCACTGTAACTAACTAACCATGCCAATAGGTGACCTCATCTATCAACGTGCAGTCTCTCAGACGTTATTAACTTTATTTTAAGTGACACAGTGGTGATCACTTAAATTGACCACTCTTTTGATGTAAAGTTGCATTATTATCTGTTGACGTTAGTTTTCATACTGTGAAGATGTCATAAACTGGCCCGGCAGGGGCGGTGAGAAGACCCAAACACTGAACTGTGAGTTGCTGAGATTTAATGACAAAAACACAGAAAATATTACAAGACAAAAACTTACTCAAACTAGTAGAATAACTGGGAGCTAATGGCATGCAGGAACGCCGGGGAAGATGTGGGGCTCACGTCTGGAGACAACAAGAGAACATCCTGGACGGAACCATACTGAGGCGTGGAGAGGAAAAAATAAGACGGGGGACTCCCATCTGAACACTCAGAAGGACGCTGCACTGAGGCATCCTTAAATAGGGCAAACAGAAATTAACACAATGAATAACAGATGTGCATCACAGGAGTGAAGAAAATCAACTCAAATTAGTGACAGCTGTGATGAACCGTGAAACTGGCAAAAAAAAACAGGAAGTAAATAAAGAACACTGTCAGAATAAAAGCATGGACCGGAATGAATAATGATCATGATACAGAGGATGAATAAAGAATGTACAAGGATAACTAACAAGGAAATAAATATACAATGATTGCAAAATGGGAACAGACCAGAATACACAAAGAAGAAATAATATAATCACCAAGGTGAGGACAAGAAAAAATATAAAACAAGAGATGCAATACTGGAATATTGATATCAAAATACAGAAAGAGGACTGAGAGTAAAGGTGAGGGTAGGTTCATGTCTAAATAGGTAAATAATCATATGAAACTGGATGGTAGTGGATGCATAAAATAAATGACCAAGGCTATAAAGGCAAAAACCGAGATAATAATAACAGGAACTCAAAAACATAATCAGAGACAAAAGGCTAACTAACAAACATAATACATCCAAGAGCAACTCAAACACAAAATGAAACCAAGATGAAGAACATACAGAAAATAATCTGGATAATCTGAAAGCATGAGTATGGTGCTCCCCTCGTGCTCAGCATCCTGACAGAGCCCCCGTCAAAGGGGTGGAGTCCAGACACCCCAAGGTAACACCAAAAAGGAAAGAAAAAAATACAAAAAAAACCCAAAAAAACAACAGGAATAGAATAACAGCCCAACCCGGAAAGGTGGTGGGGGAACCCAGGCTAGGAGGGACCGAAACAAAACACTCGCTCATGACCCACAAACAGAAAAGATGAGGAGACAACAGAACTCTAGGAATACCGGGTGAAAAAGTGAAGCAGTTCAGGTAGTCTACAAAAGTCCCCAAACCACCAGATCACACGGTGGAATGAATCGGGTGGCCTCCCAGAGTTCCTAAACCACCAAAGCAAAGGGCGTAGTCAGTTGGGTGGTCTCAAAACATCCCTGAGCCATCGGGTCGTGGGGCATGACGTGCCCCCTCCTGGAGGCAGTAGCTGGAACTCATGCCCCTTAGGGACCACAGGGACTGCAGCGTGGATCAGATGGAACAGTAGCTGCAGGGAGTTGACCCCCAATGATGATTGTTGGCCAACGGTGGAGCCAGACGGCGGCTGTCCAGCAAAAAACACAGACAAAGTGACGGCTGGCCAGCGAGCAAACCAGATGAAGAAGTTGGCTGACCAGCGAAGAAGCCAGGCAAAGAGGACTGCCAACCAGGATGACTGACCGACGAGGAAACCAGGTGAAGAGGATGACTGATCAGCGGGGAAACCAGACGAAGAAAACAGCTGATCAGTGAGGAAATCAGGCGGCGTAGACAGTTGATCAGCAGCGACCGAAGGTAAAGACGGATGACCTTCAGTGACCTCAGATGAAAATGGATGACCCATGGCGATCTCAGGCAAAGACGGATGACCCTCAGCAACCTCAGGCGAAGCAGAGGACCCTTGGTGACCTCAGGCGAAGACGGAGGACCCTCGGCAACCTCAGGCAAAGGTGGAGGACCCTCGGTGACCCCAGGCAAAGGCGAATGACCATCGGCAGAACCCAACAGAGTGGACTGATGACCCTCAGTGAGACCAGGTAAAGGGGACTGAAGACCATCAGTGGAACCAGACAAGGACTCAAACAGGAGAGCAGAGAGAGACACCAGGTCAACATCACTGGCAGCAGTGGAGCCCGACGAGGAAAACTCAGAAGCAGTTGGCAGCTGGGATTTGTTCTCCTAATCAAGAGCAAAGCAAGACCTCCCTAAAACAGATAATGTAAAAAAAAGAGGACTTGCCTTAACTTGAGCTCCACCACCATCCAGGACTCCAGCGACTCAGGTTGGGGCGTCTCGAATCCCTCGGTCTGGGAATCCATCACCAACATGGCCACCTCAGATGGAGAGGAAGAGATAGACACCCAAACACAATTACATCCAGCAGTGGAGCACAGCGAGGAGAACTCAGGAGCAGAAGGCACCTGCAACTGATTCTCCCCATCACAAGCAAGACAAGATCTCTCTAAAACTGATAAAGTAGAACCAGAAAAGAGCACTTGCCTTGTCTCAAGCTCCACTGCCATCCAGGACTCCGGCGACTCTGCTGCCGTGACCCAAGCAGCAGGCATGATGGCGGGTGAATCTGGTGGAACCCCAGTCATGGCGACTGATGCTATGATGCTAGTGGAATACCAGGCATGGTGGCTGACACTGGCGGGACCACAGATGAGGCGACTGACACTGGTGGAACTCCAGATGTGGTGGCTGACGTTGGCGGAACCCCAGAGACGTGGTGGCTGACACTGGGGATCATCTTACTGATGACACCGAGTCCTGCAATGACGAAACCAGGGGACACTCAATTGTCAGCTCAGGCTCCGGGACACGGGGGGCGCTCTTCTCCCATCCAGGATGTGGCTGCAAGGCTGAAACAGGACCCTCCAAAACCGCAGGTCCCTCCGTCATCTGGCAGCCCCCTCCCAGGACAGGTGGACACACAGTTAGAACAAAGGGGAACACGGGAGAAGCAGGTGAGGAACCATGAATAACTGCAGCAGCAGGTAGTGAGAGCTCAGCCAAAGTGTGCAGCTGCTGCTGAGTCCTCCCACCGGGAATAAGACAATGCATTTCACCATCAGTTGTAAGAGAATGAAAATGTACTTGCCTTAATTCCCATGGTGTGATTGTAGCTGCTGCAGAAGGCCCAGATGAATTCCCCTCCATGGCAGCAATGGGCATGGGCCCCACAGTAGAAAATGAATGAGCCGGCCCTGCGGGGATGCTGATGGCCAAATACTCAGTAGCGGGAGGTGATGCCGTAGAGGAGAGGGAGATAGCAGCAGCAGACGAGGAGGAGGGAGCTGACGGGTCAGCGGACAAAGAAGAATTCTGTAAAAACAAGGAGGCTGCTGCTGTGTTTCTCTGAGGTGGCAGTGAAGCTGCTGTTAGTGAGGCGAAGAAGTTACTCCGGCAGGATGAAGCTGAATGGCAGCAAGAGGCTGGGCGTGTCTGTTTCATGGGACGCTCTCTCATCAGCTCAGGAACAGATGGTGGACGGTGTGGGACGGAGGCAGGCGCTGGAGGACGACATCCCAAAACTGGCGAGCAGCAAGAGGCTGAGGGCATCTGTACCAGGGGACACTTCTTCATTGGCACAGGTACAGCAGGAACTGAGCCTCTCATCAGCCTGCAAAATGTCAACTGGAAGGTGAAGACAGTTGTCAGAAGCTCCGCATACTCAGGGTACTTCCTCAGCCCGGCATGCGCCTCCACTATCCTGACTGCTGCCTCTACATTCTCCAGGACCTCCTGTGAAGTGCGGGAGGTGAGCACTTCCGTGACGAAGTCCTAGATGAACTGAGTCGCCCAACATTCATCCACAGGGGGGCCTCCTGCTGCCAACCTCCCTCTGTTGGCAGAGCCCCTGCGTGCTGGCGACATGCTGTCAGCTCTCCCTCTGGAAAAACACAAAACAGGTAGGTGAGGAAAAAAAGGCAAACTCACAGTCTGCTGGGTCCAAACTGGCAGCTTTCTTCTGTCATAAACCGACCCAGCAGGGGCAGAAATAAAACTCAAATGCTGAACTGTGAGTTGCTGACATTTAATGACAAAAACATAAAAAATATAACAAGACAAAAACATACTCAAACTGGCAGAATAACTGGGAGCTAATGGCACACAGGAACACCAGGGAAGACGTGGGGCTCACGTCTGGAGATGAGAGAACAGACTGGATGGAACCAGGCTGAGGCATGGAGAGAAAAAAATAAGATGGGGGACTCCCGTCTGAACACTCAGAAGGATGCTGCACCGAGTAGCGGTGCAGCCGTCCTTAAATATGGTGTACTTTTAGTCTGATTCTGATCGGCTGATGAGAGAGGTGTGCAACTGATGAGCGCTGCAGCGCTCTGAGAGTTGAACTTTTTTCGGCGACAAAATACTCTACTGAGAGCGTTATAGCGCTGAGTGCATTAATCTCTGGAGTACATAGAAAATTAATTCAAAAAATAGTCATCCACAGCAGAAAAAAACGTGTTTGGTGGACATGCAGCCAAATGCTAGTTCTTATAGAAAGGTATTAAGGTGCATTCAGAGCAAACGCAAAATTCTTCACGCGGCATGATTACATGTTAACTCAATGTAAATTTGTGAATACATGCAAATTCGCATTCAAGTGAGTTGCAGAGGGGGTGGGGTTGCCTTCATGACTTCTGCAGCTGCTTTCTATCCAAAAAAGCTGTCATGTTAAGGTTTACATTATCTGATGTGACACAGCTGGGAAAATGTCACTGCCTACTCCAGAAACTTCACCTGTATGATGGCTGTTTAAACTGCTAGCTTGCTAGCCCTTGTTAGCACATCCGACCATAGCAGGAGTATGTAGATAAACTTCCAACATTCCATTTCAGCTGCAGAGCTCTGCTCTACTCACATCCCTGAGATTAATGAATATGACAGGTAAACTGAAGCCAACCATAGCACATTGGGGAAAAAAAATTGTCACATAAGCTTTAATAACTAAGTGTTGTTGTTTTAGGGATTATCAATGTTTTAAAATTCAAACCGCTGCAAAATTTAGGCTCAAACTTTACTTTTAACATTTTTTTTTCTCCTTTGCTCCACTTCAGATGTCCACCATACTGGAGTTTGACCTGCTGGAGTCTGTCAGCCGTAGATAGATACTCTTGGAGGGCACCGACATCCCGCCTGTAGAGGGTGCCCATTTGCCACAAATGAACGCTGAGCACAAATAATTATGAATCTTTCATTAATTTTTTTCTCATTCTCATGGGACCCCCAAGAGAATGCTACCCTGGGCAGCTGTCCATGTGACACATTTCAAAAACCGTCACTGAGTGGAGTCTAGAGTTCAATGACGTAAGAGAGACCTAATTAATATCAGGTGGTTGTTCATAATATTATGGCTTATTGTGTATGCTACAATAGCAATTGGGCAGAGAACGGTAATAGTTAGAGGCAAAGTCCCAATTACAAAAATGTTGCAGAGGAACCCAAGTGTCTGCCAAGTGAACTTGCATCAATGCATTCTACATAATTGTACCTAATTTGCATATTTCAACAATCAAAATGTTATCATAACACTATAGCTTTAGAATGATTATAGTTAGATGCACAGTCCCAATTGCAAAAGTGTTGCAGAGGTACCCAAGTGTCTTCCCAGTGAACTTGCATCCATGCATTGTGCATAATTGGACCTAATTTGCATATTGCAACAATCCAAATTTTACAACGCTATAGCTTCAGAATGATTATGGTTAGATGCACAGTCCCAATTACAAAAATGTTACAGAGGAACCCAAGTGTCTGCCAAGTGAACTTGCATCCATGCATTCTACATAATTGTACCTAATTTGCATATTTCAACAATCAAAATGTTATCATAACACTATAGCTTTAGAATGATTATAGTTAGATGCACAGTCCCAATTGCAAAAGTGTTGCAGAGGTACCCAAGTGTCTTCCCAGTGAACTTGCATCCATGCATTGTGCATAATTGGACCTAATTTGCATATTGCAACAATCCAAATTTTACAACGCTATAGCTTCAGAATGATTATGGTTAGATGCACAGTCCCAATTGCAAAAGTGTTGCAGAGGTACCCAAGTGTCTTCCCAGTGAACTTGCATCCATGCATTGTGCATAATTGGACCTAATTTGCATATTGCGACAATCTAAATTTTACAACACTATAGCTTCAGAATGATTATGCACAGTCCCAATTACAAAAGTGTTGCAGAGGTACCCAAGTGTCTGCCAGGTGAACTTGCATCCATGCATTGTGCATAATTGGACTTAATTTGGATATTGCACCAATGAAATGTTCAATACCTTCCAGAAAAAAGTCGTAGATGACAGGGAAGGTTGTGATTTCAGAAATTTTATTTACCAATGTGCATAACACCAGGCAAAGTCAGTATAATCAAAACACACATTAGTAATGCATTGGTAAAAAAGTACAAGAAATGTGGCATATTATTTTATCATGACAATCAACAAAGCCAATTTTTTTATGCTTTTGGTCATTGTCGTCATTTTGTCAGTAAGTATCTGTCCTCATCTGTCAAGGTGGCAGAGTTGAAGTTCTTCAGTGTGTGGTAACGCTCAAAGCAAGGCACAGCACACAGGCCTACCCCACACTGAGCACACCTGAAGTGCGTCTGGCGATGACCTTGGTGACGACTCCGATCCGAACACACTACACAGTCTGGACGTGAACCAGTACTTTCGGCCATAAAGTGCCGTTCAGTCAGTCTCTGTGGCATCTCCAAAACTTGCTGTGAAGGCCTTCCAGGTCTCTTGCCCTCACTCCTCTTGTGCCCCTCAAGCAAACTTATGATGAGTTCCTGAATGAATAGCTTCAGGGGCTTGTGTGGACCAGCAGTACACCTAGTGTACAGGATGTGGGAGTTCACAACGCAGATGCTCATGAGTGAGCTGAAAATGCAGCTGTACCATTTCTTGGCCCTGCGTAGAAACAGGTATGTTTTCATTTTTTGTTCAGCTCTGTCTACTCCTCCCATGTAGGTGTTATAGCTGTCCACACACACAGGCTTGTTTATGTCACGGAAACCAGTCGCACTCCCCTTTGTGCGAATGCGTTTCCGGACACAAGTGTTGGCATGGATGGATGAGAGCATGATGACACGCTTCGTGTCATGCCATGCACAGGCCAGCAGTTTGTTGTGCCGCATGAAAACTGGGTCATCTTCCCTTCTCAACGGCAACAGGGCTGGTCTGAGATCCCTTGGCATACCTACAGTAATGGCATAAATAAATAATGGCATGAATAAACTGGCATAAATAAATTGGAATAAATAACACACAAAAAATGAATAAAAATAAAAACAAATTACCTCTACTGTTGCTGCTGATGGTCCCACACAGTCCAGTGTCCTTGGCTGTGAGCTCCATAGTGATGGCTGGCCCTGTGTAATAGCTATCCATGTAGACCTCATGTCCCTTCCCAGTGTATGGCTCCATCAACTGATGCACAACAAGATGAGTTGTGCCCAAACTGTCACAGTCATCGCCATTATGTCCATTGTACAGTGACCACCGCAACGCATAGCCTGTGCTGGCTTCACTCAAGACAAATGCCTTGTAGCCATACTTGTCCGCTTTTTTGCAGTTGCAAAGCTTCAAGGTTGACCTCCCTTTGAATGCAATTGTCATTTCATCCAGGGAGAGCTCCTTGCCTGGGGCATAAGCAGCAGCAAAACGTGGCACTACACAGTCAATGACTGGGCGGATCTTGAAAAGACGACCATGCCCTGGCTCTCCATATTCAACCCATTTGTCATTGTTTGCAAAGTGAAGGCAAGACAGGATGATTGCAAACCTGTCGTATGTCATCACTCTTCTATATCCAGGAGTAAATGTTAGCCAGAACTCTCCCCAGTAGTCCTTCAATGCAGGCTTCTCCACAATTCCCATGGACAGATGGAGTGCCATGAACGCCTTCATCTCCTCCACAGTTACTGCAATCCACTTTTGAATTCGGGACCGGGGTTTCAGCGCATCGTTTGCTTTGGCTTGGCTTATGAACTGGTCAGCGTACCTGTTTGGGAAACACAAAGTCTGACCTCAAAATTAACATTGTAAGGCAAATAAAACCCATTTCAGGCCACATTTATGGCACACTATCTCAATACATGCCGCAGTGTGCATTCATTGCCAAAATTACTAAAAATAAGGCAAATAAAACCCATTTCATGCCACATTTATGCCACAATATCTAACTACATGTTGCATTTTATACTAAAATAAAGCAAATGAAACACAGTTTATGCAACAATAGGTACCTTTTTGTTTCATTGGTCAGAAGCTTCCAGAATTCCTCAGTCCAAAACAGCGACACAAAATCAATGGCGGGCGCAGATGACATGTCCTTCTCTCCATGATATCCAACTGGTTGTTCAAATGCTTTCAGCCATGGCTGATAAACTTCTTCATCTCGAAGAAGCTCCCAGCCAACAATGTCCAAACCTGGTGCATCTCCACTGCTTCTTGTTGTTGTGCCACGGTGCACACGTGGCGCACGTCGGGACACACCGGCTCTGCACTCCTGCCCACCCAAACTTCACTCACGGACTGCTCTGGACCTTTTCGCCCCGTGACCACGGTTTGGCGAAGCAGAACAATCTGCAGACAAGGCTCCTGTGCTCTTTTGGGCATGGCTGGACACAGAAAACGCAGCTGCAGTGTCGCGCGCAAGATGGCCGTCTCCACTTCCACCAGAACTGCTTGCACCATTGTCCAAAGGCACATAATCAGAGCTGGACTCTTCCTCAGATGACGAACTTGAGCTAAGCTCTTCCTCTGACCCAGAAGCGGCAAACACCAGCGCTAAAACCTCTTCAGTTGAGAGCGTCTTCCTCGCCATCTTGTCTCTTCCACATCAGACAGCAGAATGAAAGGTGGTGTTCTTCAAATGCTTATTTGGCCCACATATTGCATTGCATCATATCCGGTTTTCGCAGTAAGCAAAAAGCTAGACCTGTCTGCCACCAAGTGGTGTTAAAAGGTTTGTACATTTCACACTCTATTCAGCTGTACAGGCTTTGTGTGGACTGATCATCTGACAGTCGCAGCAGTGTGACACACACACTCAAACGGTTAAGAACCCCATAATCGATCGATAGATAGATAGATAGATAGATAGATAGATAGATAGATATAGATTTATTGTCTGTCGGTGACAGAAATTCTTCTTTGACGCTGTTACTACAATAAAGCACATTTAACACTCTCAAAGACATGTTCAAACTCACAAGATGAAAACAATTAAATAGTAAATATGGTTAAAAAGGAGACAGCAACAAATAAAATCATGTGCAGCATGATGACTATTTGATTTTGTTCAGGATGGTTATTACAAAGGGAATAAATGATTCCTTGTAAATGTTTTTATGAGCCAGAGGAACTTCATATCATCTGCCTGAAGGCAGTAACTGAAAAGAGTGATGAAAGGGGTGAGATAGGTCCTCTGTGTTCAGGGTGGCTTTGCAAACTCTGCACTTTATAAACCCACCCGCTGCTATATTTGAATGTGTAGCGTCTGTATCTTCTGTCAGAATATCTATTCCCTATCTTGTGTTGTTGTCTGAATCACTGTACTTATATGCAATGTATTTTTGTCCTTTCGCCTGCCAAAGGGACTGCAAATGAAAATTAGCTTCTGCTAACTTTGGCACATTTCTATTTGTTTTTTTACTGATGTTCATTAATCTTCACTGTCCCTTTTAAATAAATAAATAGTAAATTCTCTTTGAAATTATTTAAAGATGGACTATGGTGGATGTAAATCCCCTACAAACAAATCTACATCATCTGAAATTGTATCTTATGCCCTTTAACCACAAAAAAAACTTTCATTCTTAGTTTTGTGTCAAAATCTTTTCCCTTTTCCTCCTTCAAACCACAGGCTCACCGATGAGGACAGATGTGCCGTCTCTCCTCCACAGTATCAGCATAAAAAAGTCTGCAAGTTGGCAAATTTGACCAGAAAACGATAGTATTGAAGAACTACTGTTTAAATTGAATTGAATATTTTTATTTCAAACATGTAAATGTAAAATCAGTAAAACACAAGGCAAAAATAGAACAAAACAAATTACACTTTTCTCTCTTCATTAAGATGAATCACAATTTACATGCTCGGAAAGGAGTAGGATCAGCACTTATTTAATCCCACCCCTTAAATCATAGACTCATTTTAAACCAAAAGCTATCAAATTTCAAATACAATAACAAAATTTCAGAAAAAATATATACAGTGCATCCAGAAAGTATTCACAGCACTGCACTTTTTCCACATTTTGTTATGTTACAGCCTTATTCCAAAATGAAATAAAATCATTTTTTACTCAAAATTCTACACACAACACCCCATAATGACAGCATGAAAAAAGTTTTTTTGAGATTTTTGCAAATTTATTAAAAATAAAAAACTAAGAAATCACATGTACATTAGCATTCACAGCCTTTTCTCAATACTTTGTTGATGCACCTTTGGCAGCAATTACAGTACAGCCTCAAGCCTTTTTGAATGTGATGCCACAAGCTTGACACACCTATCTTTTGGCAGTTTCGCCCATTCGTCTTTGCAGCACCTCTCAAGCTCCATCAGGTTGGATGGGAAGCATTGGTGCACAGCCGTTTTCAGATCTCTCCAAAGATGTTCAGTTGGATTCAAGTCTAGGCTCTGACTTGGTCACTCAAGGACATTCACAGAGTTGTGCTGAAGCCACTCCTTTGATATCTTGGCTGTGTGCTTAGGGTCGTTGTCTTGTTGAAAGATTAACCATTACCCCAGTCTGAGGTCAAGAGTGCTCTAAGGCTTTCATCCCGGATGTCTCTGTACATTTCTGCATTCATCTTTCCCTCTATCCTAACTAGTCTCCCAGTTCCTGCCGCTGAAAAACATCGCCACAGCATGATGCTGCCACCACCATTGGCATGGTGATGAGCAGTACCTGGTTTCCTCCAAATATGATGCCTGGCATTCATGCTAAAGATTTCAATCTTTGTCTTATCAGACCAGAGAATTTTGTTTCTCATGGTCTGAGAGTCCTTCATGTGTCTTTTGGCAAACTCCAGGCGAGCTACCATGTGCCTTTTACTAAGGAGTGGCTTCCGTCTGGCCACTCTACCATACAGGTCTGATTGGTGGATTGCTGGAAAGATGGTTGTCCTTCTGGAAGGTTCTCCTCTCTCCACAGAGGAACACTGGAGCTCTGACAGAGTGACATCTGGGTTCTTGGTCACCTCCCTGACAAAGGCCCTTCTTCCCCGATCGCTCAGTTTAGACAGCCGTACAGCTCTCGGAAGAGTCCTGGTGGTTCTGAACTTCTTCCATTTACGGATGATAGAGGCCACTGTGCTCATTGGGACCTTCAAAGCAGCAGAAATTTTTCTGTACCCTTCCCCAGATTTGTGCCTCGAGACAATCCTGTCTCGGATGTCTACAAACAATTCCTTTGACTTTATGCTTGGTTTGTGCTCTGACATGCACTGTCAACTGTGGGACCTTATATTGACAGGTGTGTGCCTTTCCAAATCATGTCCAATCAACTGAATTTACCACAGGTGGACTCCAATTAAGATGTAGAAACATCTCAAGGATGACCAGTGGAAACAGGATGCACCTGAGCTCAATTTTGAGCTTCCTGGCAATGGGTGTAAATACTTATGTACATGTGATTTTTTAGTTTTTTATTTTTAATAAATTTGTAAAAATCTCAAAAACACTTATTCATGTTGTCATTATCTGGTATTGTGTGTAGAATTTTGAGGGAAAAAAAGAATTTAATCCCTTTTGGAATAATGCTGTAACATAACAAAATGTGGAAAGAGTGAAGCGCTGTGAATACTTTCTGAATGCACTGTAGCTGGTCTAACTACCATCTTGTAAACTTTCCTTTTCACACTAGCTGCTATCCTTCTGTCACAAATCACTCGACATTTGTCTCCACCCACTCCACCATACTTGCACTCTCTTCTTGTCTCAGAGTGATGCTGAGAAACTAATCCATGCTTTTGTTAGCTCTAGATTAGATTATTGTAACTCTTTATTATTAGGCTGGCCTAAAACATCTCAAAAAAGTTTTCAGCGGAACCAAAATGCTGCAGCCAGAGTTTTAACAGGTAGTAGAAAGAGAGATCATATCTCTCCGGTTCTGGCCCCCCTTCACTGGTTTCCCATAGAGTTTAGAATTAAGTTTAAAATCCTTCTCCTCCCTAACAAAGCTCTAAATTGTCATAAATTGCCCCTCGGGGCAAAGAGGGAGACCCAGACGCTGAACTGCTAGTAGTGGAATTTAATAAAGAAAACACAAGTCCTTACAGTGCACAAAAATAAATTACAAATGAGATGAACAGACAGAAAACAAGGCAAAAGCAGGAATACACGTAGGAACAGGGAAAAGGTTCCGACAGGAGAAGCAGGTAGCAACAACAAGGTTCTGACAATGAGTGGGTGAAACGGCTAGTCTTAAATAAGGCATGGAATCAATCATAGCAAGTGAATTCAGGTGTGGCTCACCTGAGCGGGCAAGTTGACCTAATTACAGGCAGGAGCAGCTGAGCAACATACAAGATGATAATAAGGTAGGAATCTCTGGAAGCAGAGGTGGAGGGCTAGTGTCACAAAAAAACAAAATATAAACACTAAGTGCTAAATGCCATAATAATAATAATAATAATAATAAGGGAAAGAATGCATAACCAAACAACTGACAGCTAAGAACCCATCCTAAACCAACACAAAGTAAAATAAACACACAACACTGGGAAAATACAGGGAATAATCAGAAATAAATTAGCCTGAGCACGGTGGAACACCATGCTCAGCCTCGTGACAGTTTCATGTTACCCCAGGGTAACATCAAACAAAAAGAATGACCCCCCCCCCACACACACACACACACAAAGAAGAAAAAAACAACAACAATGAACCAACCCAGGAGGGCAGTGGGGGGAACAGGCTAGGAGGGAATGAAACAAAAACCCTACTCAGGACTCACACCCAAGCAGAACCAGGCACCTAGGCCCCCTGGACCAGACAGCTGGACAGTTCAGGCAATTGGCTAAAGTCCCAGGCCTGACAGATGGCATGGTGGAAAGAGTCGGGTGGCCTATCGGAGAAGGTGGGCCACCCAGCAGCACAGTCTGTCAGGTGGTCTGTCAGAGTTCTTTAACCACCTAAACAGACAGGGTGGTCCAGGGGGTGGCTGCCCAATGGGGAAAACCAGTGATGAAGAGGACGAAGGAGTAGAGGAACCTATGACGACGTCAGGTGGAGGAGGGGGAACCATGACAGCCTTGGGCAAAGGAGAGGGGACCACAACGGCCTTGGGCAGAGGAGAGGAAACCACAACAGCCTCGGGCAGAGGAGAGGGGAACTCGACGGCATCAGGCAGAAGAGAGGGAACCACAACGCCTTCAGAGTGCCCTGTAGCATCCTCAGTGGTCCTGGACTGGGGCATCGCAGCACCCGGAGTGGATCCAGGCTGGAGCGAGGCTGCACCCGTGGTGGCTCCGGGCTGGAGCGAGGCTGCACCCCCAGTGGACCCAGACTGGGCCACGGCTGCACCCACGGTGGACCCGGACTGGGCCAGAGCTGCACCCATGGTGGCCCCCGGGCTGGAGCTTAACGACCACAGCGGACCCACACTGGAGCACAGCACCCACATTGGTTTCGGGCTGGGGCACAGCACCCACGATGGTCCCTGGCTAGGACACCACACCCACGGAGACCCAGATTGAAGAGAAGCCGCACCCACGGAAGTCCCGGGCTGGGACAGAGCACCCGCAATGACCTCAGTTAATAGGGAAGCAGCACCCTCAGAGGTCCCGGGCTGGAACAGAGCACCTGCGAACACCTCAACCAGAGGGGAAGCAGCACCCACGGAGGTCCCGAGCTGGGATGGAGCACCAACGAAGACCTCAGCCAGAGGGGAAGTAGCACCAATGGAGGTCCCGGGCTGGGATGGAGCACCCGCAACAACCTCAGCTGACGGTGAAGCAGCACCCTCGGAGGCACAGGGCTGGGACGGCGCACCCGCAAAGACCTCAATCAGAGGGGAAGCAGCACCCACGGAGGTCCCGGGCTGGAACGGAGCACCCGCGATGAACTCAGCAGGGGGAGCTGGACCCACGGAGACCTCTGGTGGAGTTGGATGAACCTCAGTGACCCTGTGGAAAGACTCCGATAGGAGGGACAAAGAGACAGGATCAGGGTCACCCGTGGCAGTGGAGCCCGGCAAGGTGAGCTGAGGTGCAGCTGATGGCTACACTTGGCTCTCACCACCAAGAGTCAGACAAGATCTCTTCAAAATAGAAACAATGAAAACAAAGGAGAGCACTTGCCTGAGCTCAAGCTCCACCACCGTCCAGGACTCCATCAATCCAGGCGGCGACGTCTTGGGGCCGGCCCTCTGGAGGTCCAACTCCACCTCTGCTGCAGCGGCCCCTGCAGCAGGCATGGTGGCTAGTGTAGTGCCAGACCCCCCAGCAAGGTGACCCACACAGGTGGCTTGCCCAGCATGGTGACAGGATGTCGGCTCCCTGCTGGTGCTGGATCCTGTACTGCTGAAGCCAGGGGATGCTCCATCGCCGGCGCAGTCTCCAGCTCAGTAACGGCGCTCTCCCTCTATCAAGACCGTGGCTGCGGGGCTGGAACCAGGTCCTCCAGGGTTGCAGGCTCCTCCATCACCCGGCAGCTCAGTTCTGGGACCGGTGGACACTCAAGGGACAAAGGAGGAAACACGGAGAGAGCAGGCAAACAGTCTATAGCTGTAGCAGGTGGAGGGGACTCAGAGGACTGCCTAGTCTGAGTGTTCCCACCGGGAATTATGCAAGATAATTCATGTTTAGGTGAATGAGAGTGAAAAAACACTTGCCTGAGTTCCTGGGGAGTGATGTCTTCTGCTGTAGCTGGTTGGGAGTTGGCCCTCTCCATGACTTCAGTGGTTGTGGGCCCCTTAGAGGAATGAGGAGGAGCCACCCCTGCAGACACGGTGATGGGTGAAACTGACCAGACCCTCAGTAGTGGGAGGGCATGTCGAGGAGATGGGAGTAGCAGCAGCAAAGGAGGAGGAGGCTGATGGGACAGCGAAGGAGAACAGAAGGAATGAACTGCTGCGGCGACTGTCTGACTCGGCATGGGGAAAACTGCTGCCTGAGAGGCAGAGATGTTCCTCCAGCAGTCCGAAGCCGGTTGGCGATGTCTAGGAACCAGCGGTGGCAGGAGCTGGTGGACAGGGGGAGGAGAAGGGTGGCTGCCACGAACAGTGCCTCCGCGTTGGTTTCAGTCCCGCTGTAGGTGGCCCCATCGTAAGCCCAGGGAAGGACCGCCGAAGCGAGGAGACCGTGGACAACAGTTCCGCGAATTGGGGATACCTCCTCAAGCTGGGATGTGCCTCCACAATCCTCACCACTCCATTGACGCTTTCCCAGATCTTCTTAGGCCCAACTGAGGCGAGAGCTTCATCGACAAAGTTCTGGATGAATTTGGCAGCCCACTCCTCCTCCAGGCTCGGGGACCTAGCCGCTGATTTTCCTTGGTTTGCTGAAGACCGACATGCTGGGGACATGATAATGGCTCCGGACAAAACAGGTGAGAGGAAACAAAAAATCCACAAACTAGCAGCAGCTGGGTCTCAAACTGGTCAGAACCTACTGTCATACGTTGCCCCTCGGGGCAGGGAGGGAGACCCAGATGCTGAATTGCTAGTACTGGAATTGAATAAAGAAAACACAAGTCCTTACAGTGCACAAAAATAAACTTACAAATGAGATGAACAGGCAGAAAACGAGGTGAAAGCAGGAATATGCATCAGAATGGGGAGAGGGTTCCGACAGGAGAAGCAGGTAGCAACAACGAGGTTCTGACAATGAGTGGGTGAAATGGTTAGTCTTAAATAAGGCATGGAATTAATCATAGCAAGTGATCTCAGGTGTGGCTCACCTGAGCGGGGAAGTTCACCTAATTACAGGCAGGGGCAGCTGAGCAACACAGAAGATGATATCAAGGAAGGAATGTCTGGAAGCAGAGGTGGAGGGCTAGTGTCACAAAGAAACAAAATATAAACACAAAGAACTAAATGCCAGGATAATAATGATAACAGTAATAATAATAATAATCACAATAAGGACAAGAATGTATAACCAAACAACTGACAGCTAAGAACCCGTCCAAAACCAACACACAGTAAAATAAACACACAACACTGGGAAAATACAGGAAATAATCAGAAATAAATTAACACTAGAAGTCCCAGCATTTTTCTGTCTACCTAGAAGACCCACATAGGGGCCATTTGGCCCGACATACACTAATCACTCATTTTGTTATGGTAATGAGGCTGTTAGTGGCAGTGTGTGGGGTGAGGGGGGTGTGGGGTGTGGGGTGTGGGGTGTGGGGTGTGGGGTGAGGGGGTCACACTTCACACACTTCACACTTCAGTGGTGAAGTCATGTTGGCTACTTCTGTGTGAATGTGAGAATGAGGAATAAAAACACATTCTATTCTAAAATGTTCTTTTGAGAGCAAGCTTTAGTTCTGAGATGGATAAATACCTCAGTGAACATAGCCATAAAGACTGGACTGAGCTGTATGCAGTGGAAAGGATCAACAGGAAGGAAGGGATCAACACACTGACATTTATTGTTTAAAAAAAACAAAACAAAACATATTTACAAAGAATGAAAAAGCAACTTTTTTCCCCAGGGACTTGGGGCCAATTGGCCCTCTTGTGGGTTTTCTAGGTAAAAAGGCCAAACGGCCCCTCTCTGGGACTTCTAGTTTAAGAGCCTGAGAATGGTGGAACACCACGCTCAGCCTCGTGACATAAATAATCAGGCCCCTTGTTATTTTGAAGATCTGACAGTACCGTATCATCCTAACAGAGCACTGCACTCCTAAAATGCAGGACTACTTGTAATACCTAGAATCTCCAAAAGTACAATGGGAGGCAGAGCTTTCAGTTATCAGGCTCCTCTCTTTTGGAACCAGCTGCCAATCTGGATTTGGGAGTCACACTCAATCTCTGTTTTTAAAAATAGGGTTAAAACCTTCCTTTTTGACATAGCCTATAGTTAGGGTGGGACCAGGTGACCCTGAACCTTCAGTTATTCTGCTAACAGGTTTAGACAGCCCAGGGACCTCCCACGATGCACTGGTCTTCACTCCTCTCTTCACTCTCAATGAAATATTTTTGCTGGTCATTAACATCTGGTTGTTCTTTCCCATAGATTGAGACCCCGTCATGTTGTTTCCTCTTTACATGTCTGTTCTTTTCTTCTTCTTCTCGATCCGCTCACCCCCCCCCCCCCCCAGCCAGTCACAGCAGATGACTGCCCCTCCCTGAGCCTGGTTCTGCTGGAGGTTTCTTCTTGCTAAAAGGGAATTTTTCCTCTCCACCATCCCCAAGTGCTTGCTCACAGGGGATCACCTGATTGCTGGGGTCTTTCTGCAATTGTGGGATTTTCCCCTACAGTTTGACAGTGCTATGAGGTGGCCATTGCTGTGGAATGGCGCTATATAAATAAAGTTGAATTGAACTGAATTGAATTATTCACCTCTCTTTCTCGCTATCCATTGTTTCTGTAAATCTTGTGTTTTTCAGTATTCAAATGAAAGCACCACAGGTGTGGAGGCCTCGGTGCCTGTGGCATGGTAGCATGGGGTAGTTAAGTAATGTATCAGGTCATCCATGTTTTGAAGTGCTTGGTATGCTTTTATGCAGGAATGACATTGATGTCAGTGTCACATCACACACAAGGTGTGCATTATCAAAGGGCTGTACACTGGCATTTTTGTCATTGAGACGTGGGATCGTCACTTCCTTGTGGTAACGTATCGTCACTTCCTGTTTTGCTGTCTGCCTGTGTGGTTTGCCTGTGTGGTTGCTCTCCAGCCACTAGCGATGGCTAATAGCTCTCTTTCCTCTCCTCCTCTGGTGTGCTCTCTCTGTCAGATGTTTAGCTACACCTCTGCCTCTTTTAGTTGTCTGATTTGGAATCCCGGCTCCGCTGCATTGAAACACCGTCTGCGCCAGTTAATCTTGACGGACGCCCATTAGCTGCAGCGGAGCTAGCTAGCTTAGGCCCCCCTGTCAGCGGTCCCTCGGCTCTCCTCAGCAGCGAGGAGACTGGGTGGGTGACGGTGAGAAGGAAGCCTAGTCGCAAAGCCCCGGTTCACCACCAACCTGTTCACGTTTCTAATCGTTTTTCCCCGCTCAGCGACACACCCGCTGAGGAAAAAACTCTGATCATTGGCGACTCTGTAGTCAGAAACGTGAACCTAGAGACTCCAGCAGCCATAGTCAAATGCATTCCTGGGGCCAGAGCAGGCGACATCGAGTCAAATTTGAAAATGCTGGCTAAAAGTAACTGTAAATATTCCGCAATTGTTATTCACGCTGGCATTAATGACATCCGTCTCCGGCAGTCGGAAGTCACGAAACTTAATGTAGAATCGGTGTGTGACTTTGCAAAAATGATGTCTGCCACTGTAGTATTCTCTGGGCCCCTCCCCAATCTGACCAGTGATGACATGTTTAGCCGCTCGTCATCCTTGAACTGCTGGCTGTCTGTGTGGCGTCCTAAAAATGACGTGGGCTACATTGACAATTGGAGCTCTTTTTGGGGAAAACCTGGTCTTATGAGACGAGACAGCATTCATCCCACTTTGGATGGTGCTTCTCATTTATCTAACAATCTGGCATCTTTTTTATCCAAATTTCCAAAACCCTGACTACTCAGAGTTGGGACCAGGAAGCAGAGTCGCAGTCTTACACGCCTCTCTGCAGCTCCTCTTCATCCGCCACCCCTCAGCTTAGCCCCTGACTTCCCCATCAGAGAATCGTTGTCTGCTCCTTCCAAAGTAAATAAAAATATAATGTATAAGCATCCCAAAGTGATAAAGCAAAATATTGCTAAAACTCAAATTAAACATAAAGCCTCTAAATTGAATGATTTGGCCTCTGTTCCTCCTCATAATTTAAAAATTAAATGTGGTTTATTAAATATTAGGTCTCTAACTCCCAAGTCTCTGTTAGTCCATGATCTGTTAATTGATTATCAGATTGATTTAATTTCCCTTACAGAGACTTGGTTAGGGCAAGAGGATTATGTTGGTTTAAATGAATCAACTCCCTCTGGTTATTTAAACTGTCAAAATCCCAGAAGTTCTGGTCGTGGAGGAGGAGTAGCAACAATTTACCATTCCAAATTACTAGTTAATGTAAAGCAAAAAACATGTTGTAATTCCTTTGAGGGCCTGGTCCTCAGTATTGAGCACTTTAGCAATTTTAGGTTAAACCCAATTTTATTTGTCATAGTTTATCGTCCCCCATCAACCTACTCAGAATTTTTATCCGAATTTGCTGATTTCTTAGCTGATTGAGTGCTGAAATCTGATAGAATAATTATAGTAGGGGACTTTAATATACATGTGGATGTAGATAGTGACTGCCTTAATGTGGCTTTTAATTCAATATTAGACTCGATTGGGTTTTCTCAGAAAGTAGGAAGTTCTACTCATTACCTCCACCATACATTGGACCTTGTTCTGACATATGGCATAGAAATAGAAAATCTTGTAGTGTCTCCTCATAACCCTGTACTGTCAGACCATTGTCTGTTAACCTTTGATTTTACTATTTCTGACTATTTGGCTCCTAAAGAAAAATATTATTACAGTAGATGCCTCTCAGATGATGCTGTTTCCAAATTTATGCAGATTGTTTCCTCTATGCCATGTGTCAACACAACGGAAATAAGCTATAGACCGCTTGCTCCTTCTGTAATTGATAACATGGTGGATAGTGTTTCAGCTTCTCTGCATCAGGCTCTAGACTTGGTGGCCCCCTTAAAAAAGAAAAAGTCTAATCAGAGATTTCTAACTCCTTGGTTCAACACAGAAACTCGTAGCTTAAAACAGAAGACTCGTCAATTAGAAAGAAAATGGCGCTCTACTAATTTAGATGAAATCTATTTAGCTTGGAGAAATCATCTTTTAATTTATAAAAAAATCTCTTAGAAAAGCTAGAACGAGTTATTACTCTGCATTAATAGAAGAGAACAAGAATAATCCCAGGTTTCTTTTCAGTACTGTAGCCAGGTTGACAAAGAGTCAGGACTCTGTCAATCCTAGCATTCCCTTAGAGCTTACTAGTCAGGACTTTATGAACTTTTTCAATAATAAAATTTCATCCATCAGAGATAAAATCAATCAGATTCTTCCCACAGTTAACTTAAATACTGTAACTACTACAACTCCTTCTATTGATGTCTGTCTTGATGAGTTTACTCCAATCGACCTTTGTGAGTTAGACAAAATAGTTTCCTCATCCAAACCTTCAACTTGTCTTTTAGACCCTATTCCTACCAGGTTATTTAAAGAAGTCTTCCCACTTATTGGTAGCTTTATTCTTCATATAATCAATTCTTCATTAACTTTAGGCCATGTACCGCAGGCTTTTAAAACGGCTGTAATTAAACCCTTACTCAAAAAGCCAACGCTAGATCCAGGAGCTTTAGCTAACTATAGACCAATCTCTAATCTCCCTTTCATTTCAAAAATCTTAGAAAGAGTTGTTGCTACGCAATTATTTGACCACCTGCAGGGAAATGGTTTACTTGAAGAGTTTCAATCTGGGTTTAGAATCCATCATAGTACTGAAACAGCCTTAGCGAAGGTCACTAACGACCTCCTCATTGCATCTGATAATGGACTAGTTTCTGTACTTGTCCTTTTAGAGTCTAAAATTTACTAAGGTCTAAAACACTAAGGTCTAAAATTTAGACCTTAGTGCAGCTTTTGATACTATCGATCATAATATTCTACTTGATAGATTAGAACACTATGTTGGACTTAATGGAACTTCGTTGCAATGGTTTAGATCTTATACCTGTCAATGAAGCCAGATGACAGTAATCAATTAGCCAAGTTAGAAGCCTGTCTTAAGGAAATCAAAGCTTGGATGACTTGTAATTTTCTGTTATTAAATTCAGATAAGACTGAAGTCATTCTTGTTGGTCCAAAAAACCTTAGAAATTCCTTTCCAAATCAAACTTTCAGTTTGGATGCAGTTACTCTTTCTCTTAATAGCTCTGTGAGGAACCTTGGAGTTATTTTTGATCAGGATTTGTCCTTCAATTCACATATTAAATTTGTTTCTAAGACTGCCTTCTATCATTTGCGTAATATTGCCAAGATTAGGAGCATCTTGTCTCAGAGTGATGCTGAGAAGCTGATCCACGCTTTTGTTAGCTCGAGATTAGATTATTGTAATTCTTTATTATCAGGCTGTCCTAAAACATCTTTAAAAAGTCTTCAGCTGATCCAAAATGCTGCAGCAAGAGTTTTAACAGGTACTAGAAAGAGAGATCATATCTCTCCAGTTCTGGCCTCCCTTCACTGGCTTCCCATAGAGTTTAGAATTAAGTTTAAAATCCTTCTTCTTACTTACAAAGCTCTAAACAATCAGGCTCCTTTTTATTTAAAAGATCTGATACTACCGTATTATCCTAACAGAGCACTACGCTCCCAAAATGCAGGATTACTTGTAATACCTAGAATCTCCAAAAGTACAATGGGAGGCAGAGCCTTCAGTTATCAAGCTCCTCTCCTGTGGAATCAGCTGCCAATCTGGATTCGGGAGCCAGACTCGATCTCTGTTTTTAAGAATAGGGTTAAAACCTACCTTTTTGATATAGCCTACAATTAGGGAGGGATCATGTGTAATGCACTGGGCCTCACTCCTTTCCTCACTCTCTATGAAATATTTTTTTTTTTTTTGCTGGTCATTAACATTTGTTTGTTCTCTCCCATAGATTGAGTCCCCATCGTGCTGTTTGCTCTCTACATGTCTGTTCTTTTCTTCTTCTCTATCCCCTCACCCCCCAGCCAGTCACAGCAGATGACTGCCCCTCCCTGAGCCTGGTTCTGCTGGAGGTTTCTTCCTGTTAAAAGGGAGTTTTTCCTCTCCACCGTCGCCAAGTGCTTGCTCACAGGGGATCGCCTGATTGCTGGGGTCTTTCTGCAACTGTGGGGGTTCCCCCCTACAGTTGATAGTGCTATGAGATGACTGTTGTTGTGAAATGGCGCTATATAAATAAAGTTGAATTGAATTGACTTGAATTGAATTGAATTCAAGGAGATCATAAAAGAAAAAATATAGAAGCACAAGAATAAAATTAGGATCACAAAGGAAAATGCTGGAGTAGCAGATTTTATGAATTCAATGCATGTATAGTTACATGACGGTGTGCAATAGCAGGTAAAAATGTCAAAATTTCAAAAAGTAAAAGCATAATTATGAATATTAAAACAGAATGGTTTGGAATGTTTCACATTTATGTGTAATGAACATTGAGAGTTTCTTAAATGATCTTGCAAAAAACTTTTTCCAAAAATGAATTTGTTGAAATGTAGTCGCAGTTTCTTGTATAAACAGTACAACAGTACACCGTGGGCTGCACGGTGGCGCAGTGGTTTAGCACTGTGGCAGCACAGTTTTACCCTCGGCCGGGGGACCGCGGGGATCATGAGATCGTGGGTTCGATCCCAGCCCCCAACCAACAGTGAGCTGTGTGGAGTTTGCATGTTCTCCCCGTGTTGCGCGGGTTTACTCCGGGATTTCTCCGGTTTCCTCCCGCACACCAAAAACATGTAGGTTTAGGGCGCTCGCGCACGCAGCGACCAGCAGCCGGTGGCTTGTCACCAGACTGCAAACCAAGTCTACCTACGGGTACAAATAAGTAACAAAAAAAAAAAAAAAAAAAAACAGTAAACATGCAATATTCTTATTAAGCTTCCAGCCCGCTGTCTGCACAGCTACTCTGACTGCTGACCTTCAGGTTCACCACCATGGGCCTCAGAAAGACAAACAAGAGGAAAGAAAAACAGCATAAAAATGTGATTACAGGTGTGACATATATAAAAAAAAATTACAGATGTCATTTCTCCTCATGTTAATAAATTGCTTGGTTTCTTAAAAATAATTTAAAAAAAAACTCAAGTGGGTATATTATTACCATCATCAGGAGTGACTTTAGTAAAACTATAAATGAGTTCTCTACAGGACTGTAAAAGTTATGTTAAAGAGAGTGAATCAACCACGTCACACTGTGATGTTTTTATACCACTGACATATAGTACTAAGACTCAAAAACAATCAGCTGAACTTTAGAGGAAACAAATGAACAGGTTAAATTAACATAACCAAACACCCATCAGTATGGGGGGGGGGGTCTGACATTGGAAAAAAATGGGACTTAACATAAGCTTTAAGAATCAAATGTTGCAGTTGTAAGAGTTATTAGTGTTTTAATATTGAAACCGCTGCATAATTTAAGCCCAAAATTTACTTTTAAACATTTTTTCCTTCACTCAGCTGTCCACTGTGGTCCGCCATGTTTTTGAGGCGAGTGTAACCAGTTTGTGGGACAGATAATATATTTAAGTTATGGACCGATGTCTAGGCTCGTCCATCCATCCATCCATCCATCCATCCATCCATCCATCTTCTACCACTTCTCCGGAGGTCCGGGTCGCAGAGGCAGCAGTTCAAGCAAAGAAGCCCAGACTTCCCTCTCTCCAGCCACCTGCTCCAGCTCTTCAGAGAGGATACAAAGGCGTTCCCAGACCAGCTGGGAGACATAGTCTCTCCAGCGAGTCCTGGGTCTGCCCCGGTGTCTCCTGCCAGAGGGACATGCCTGAAACACCTCAAGTGGGAGGCGTCCAGGAGGCATCCTGATCAGATGCTCATACCACCTCAACTGGCTCCTTTCAATGTGGAGGAGCAGCGGTTCTACTCTGAGCCTCTCCCGGATGACTGAGCTCCTCACCCTATCTCTAAGGGTGAGTCCAGCAATCCTACAATGAGAGCTCATTTCAGCCGCTTGTATTTGTGATCTCATTCTTTCGGTCATTACCCAAAGCTCATGAACATAGGTGAGGGTAGGAACGTAGATTGAACGGTAAATCGACAGCTTTGCCTTAGAACTAAGCTCCCTCTTCACCACAACAGACCGGTACAACATCCGCATCACTGCAGATGCTGCTCCAATCCGTCTGTCAATCTCTCGCTCCATTCTCCCCTCACTCATGAATAAGACCCCAAGATACTTAAACTCCTCCACTTGGGGCAGGAGCTTGTCCCCGACCCGGAGAGGGCAATTCACCTTTTTATGGCTGAGAACCATGGACTCGGACTTGGAGGTACTGATTCTCATCCCAGCCGCTTCACACTCAGTGGCAAACCGTCCCAGTAAGACCTGTAGGTCATTGCTGGATGAAGCCAGCAGGACAACATCATCTGCAAACAACAGAGATGAGATCCTGTGGTCAGCAAGCATGACACCCTCTGTTCCCTGGCTGCGCCTAGAAATCCTGTCCATAAAAATTATGAACAGGATCGGTGACAAAGGGCAGCCTTGGCAGAGTCCAACTTTCACTGGAAATGAGTCCGACCGAGTATTGGCAATATGAACCAAACTCTCACAACGGTCGTACAGAAACCGAATAGCTCGTAACAACTAGCCTGATACCCCATACTCCCGAAGCACCCCCCACAAAAATCCATGAGGGACGTGGTCAAATGCCTTCTCCAAGTCCACAAAACGCATGTAAACTGGTTGGGCAAACTCCCACGAACCCCTGAGAATTCTCGAGAGGGTAAAGAGCTGGTCCGATGTGCCACGGCAAGGACGAAAACCACATTGCTCCTCCTGAATCCGAGGTTCGACCAACGGCCGGACTATCCTCTCCAGTACCTTGGCATAGACCTTCCCAGGGAGGCTGAGGAGTGTGATCCCTCTAAAGTTAGAACACACCCTCCGGTCCCCTAGAGAGGAACCACCACCCCGGTTTGCCATGCCAAAGGCACTGCCCCTGACCTCCATGCAATGTTGCAGAGGCGTGTCAATCATGACAGCCCAACAACATCCAGGGCCTTGAGGTACTCAGGGTAAATCTCGTCCACCCCCGGGGCCCAGCCACCAAGGAGATTTTTAACCACATTGGCGACCTCAGCCCCTGTGATAGGCGAGTCATCCCCCTCGTCCACAAACCCTGCTTCCTCTGTGGAAGGTGTATCCATGGATTTGAGGAGACCCTCGAAGTATTCCTTCCACCGCTCAACGATATCCCCAGTCGAAGTCAACAGCGCCCCATCCGCACCATACACAGTGTGGACAGGGAGCTGCTTTCCCCTCCTGAGCCGCCGGACAGTTTGCCAGAATCTCTTCGAGGCCGACCGAAAGTCTTGTTCTATGGCCTCACCGAACTCCTCCCATACCTGGGTTTTTGCTTCAGCAACCACCCGAGCTGCACTCCGCTTGGCCTGCCAGTACACCTCAGCTGCTTCGGGAGTCCCACAGGCCAACCAAGCTTGATAGGACTCCTTCTTCAGCTTAATGGCCCCCCTCACCACTGGTGTCCACCACTTGGTTCGGGGGTTGCCACCACGAGATGCACCGACCACCTTGTGGCCGCAGCTCTGGGCCACCGCTTCAACAACAGAGGTGGAGAACATAGCCCATTCAAACTCCATGTCTCCAGACTCCCTCGGAATGTGGTTGAAGTTCTTCCAGAGGTGGGAGTTGAAGACCTCCCGGACAGGGGCCTCAGCCAGACGTTCCCAGCACACCCTCACTATACGTTTGGGTCTACCAGGTCTGAATGGCTTCCTCCCCTGCCATTGGATCCAACTCACCACCAGGTGGTGATCAGTTGACAGCTCTGCACCTCTCTTTACCCGAGTGTCCAACACATACGGTAGCAGGTCTGATGACACGATAACAAAATCGATCATCGACCTGCGACCTAGGGTGTCCTGGTGCCAGGTGCACATATGGACACCCTTATGCTTGAACATGGTGTTCGTTATGGACAAACTGTGGTTAGCACAGAAGTCCAATAACTGAACACCACTCGGGTTCAGATCGGGTAGGCCGTTCCTCCCAATCACCCCCCTCCAGGTTTCACTGTCGTTGCCCACGTGTGCATTGAAGTCCCCCAGAAGGACAATGGAGTCTCCAAGAGGAGCACCTTCCAGCACCCCAGTCACAGACTCCAAAAAGGGTGGGTACTCTGAAACATCATTTAGTGCATAGGCACAAATGATGGTCAGGACCCGTTTCCCAACCCGAAGGCGCAGGGAAGCAACGCTTTCATCCACCGGGGAAAACTCCAATATAGAGGCAGCAAGGTGGGGGGATACAAGAATACCCACCCCTGCTCATTGCCTCTCACCCGGGGCAACTCCAGAAAAGGCCAAGCTCCAGCCCCTCTCCAGGAGACTGGTTCCGGAACCGGAGCTGTGTGTTGAGGTGAGGCCGACTATATCTAGCCGGTATCTCTCAACCTCGTACACCAGCTCAGGCTCCTTCCCCACCAGAGAGGTGACATTCCACGTACCAAAAGCCAGTTTAGAATGCTTGGGATCAGTCCGCCAAGGTCTCCGCCTTTGACCGCCACCTAATCCACATAGCACCGGACCCCCATGATCCCTCCTGCAAGTGGTGAGCCCACTGGAGGGCGGACCCATGTAACTCCTTCGGGCTGAGCCCGGCCGGGTCCCATGGGTGGAAACCCGGCTACCAGACACTAGCCATCGAGCCCCTCCCCCAGGCCTGGCTCCAGGGTGGGGCCCCGGTAACACCATACCGGGCGGGGTTCACTGAATCCTTGATATAGAATTTATCATGAGAGTCTGTTGGATCATTCTTAGTCTCGCCCTTCACCCAGGACCAGTTTGTCTTGGGTGACCCTATCAGAGGCAAATTGCCCCGGACAACATAGCTCCTGGGATCACTGGGGCATGCAAACCCCCCACCACGATAAGGTGACGATCCATGAGGGGGAAAAATGTGGTTCTTTTGCATTGAATGAGACTTTTAATGTTGCTACACAATAATAATTTAATCAGTTTTTCCCTTCTCTTATGATAATGTCAATTTCTATGACAAAAGTTTCTCTTTTGCCATTTTTCATTCATCTGTGTCATTGTGACGAGTATTAACCAGTCCCTCCAGGATTTCACAGGATTTTTTTTTTCTTATATTGTTGCGGTTAGTTGCGAGGCTTTCCTTGGGGATTTCCTGAATCGCGCTTTGGCTCATGTCCAGCCCGGAGAGTCCCAACTTTAAAACTCACTGACAAGATGTAGTAGTGACTTTTACCTCTAAAGATGTATAAACTGTTACAGCACTTGCTGTAATATTACAGTCACTTGTTTTTTGTGTGGTTTTACAGCGTGTCTAGGCGCACACGGTCCCGAGACAGAGGTGCTTTCAGGCAGGCGGACGTTTTTCAACACAAACCCGGCACTTCATACATGCGGTCATTACGGAAACTCGAGGAGACGTTCACCAGTGGGCCGGGGGAGACAGAGGAAGGAACAATGTGGGAAAACTCGCAGGTGTGTTTTTTTTTTAATCACACACTGTTTTTTGCTGATGTGTTCGGTATATACTCACTGTAAACACAGAAGTGAGTGCAATGCAGCGCCGCATTTGATTGGTCAGACTGATGACGTACACATCTGCACGCTACTGAGAGACAAATTTGATTGGCGAAATTGGCGGAAGATAGCAAAAATTGGCCAAAATTGCGGTGATTGGACAAAATTCAAATTATGCAGGACCTGCTGAAGTCGCGGGAATTGGTAGAATCGCAACATCGCAAAATCCTGGAGGGTTTGAATTAACGGTGTTTCTCTCTTCTGGGAATAAAAGCACTCTTTTTCTCTTCTCCCCCCTGTACAGGTTTCTCCTACATTCCTGAGGGGACCCTGAATTACACACCCGGACTCCTGCAGCTGCTTTGCATCAACCCATTACCGAGCAGCATTATGTCCATAACTTGTGATCACAATAAGCAGGCCTGAGATGCAGTCAAATGTAACTTTATTAAGGGAACCAATAATACAATAGGCACTCTGTACAGCCAAGACGGTCGATGGTGAAAGAGACAGAGCCTCTTCCGTCCTAGTCCTTTATACTCCTGGTGACGGCAGAACCGGAACGGTGGGCCATCACCCCTGCTACACCCAGGGTGCACCCGGCGCCATCTTGGGACACCACACAGCCTATTTGAAGATCCTGCTTCCAGTGTTCTTTGCTGTTTGGCCACTGAGCTTTAGAGTGTGTGGACTGCTTTGGTGTAGTTTTTTGAACAGGGCGTTAGGCTTCAGTATTTGCCGGCCTATTTAGTGCCTATGCACCTTGAAGTGTTTATTGTAAAAGGAGCGACTGTAGGGGTTCTCTGCCTTTTCTTTTTGATTCCCTTTTTCTCCTTTTTTGTGGCAAGCCAGGTAGGTAATCTTTTGTATTTTATTTCACTAGGGTAGTTTTCTTTTCCTTTCTCGAAAGAGTGGGGGTTTGTTTGTTATTTTGGCCTGGGAGAACCCTGGAGCTGTTGTCGCCTCCTCCTTCTCCTGAGTTCTCCTCTGTTAGTTTTGGTTCTGACTTGTAAATAAATCTGCACTTATTATTTTGATACCCAGCAGTTTCTTGGTGTTTATTTTGTGAGTTGGTTCTCTTCTAATGTGCTGCAGCCAGTTGTATGTTATGTCCTTTTATCTCCCCTGGCAATCTTGGTTAATTAAGGTTGTAACAGTCATAAATTCTTCGGGTGAGATGTGGGCGTAGAATTCATGTGACGCTCAGATCCATCCATGAGATTTATCAATGAGTGGATGATTGTGTGGATGATTGTGTGGATGATTGCTGCTCGTGTGGGCAGCACGGTGGCGCAGTGGTTAGCACAGTGGCAGCACAGCAAGAAGGTCATGGGATCGATTCCACCCTTGACCATCGTGGATTTGATCCCACCCCCAGACCATCGGTGACCCTTCTGTGTGGAGTTTGCATGTTCTCCCCGTGTCTGCGTGGGTTTACTCCGGGTACTCCGGTTTCCTCCCACAGGCCAAAGACATGCAGGTGAGGTTAATTGGCATCAAACTGGGGATTCTAAATTGTCCTTAGGTATGACTGTGAGAGTGAATGGTTGTCTGTCTCTCTGTGTTGGCCCTGCGACGGACTGGCGATCTGTCCAGGGTGTACCCTGCCTCTCGCCCAAAAGATGCTGGGATAGGCTCCAGCCCCCCCGCGACCCGTAAAGGATTAAGCGGTAGAAGATGGATGGATGGATGGATGGATGATTGTATGATGAGATTGACCAGATATGCATGGTTTCATAACTATCACCTAGTTTAGCACCTTGAGAGAGCCAGATTATTTAGCATCTCAGACAAGAGACAGTGGATAAACATGGGAGAACAATGGGCAGGAGGTTCCTGGTGAGATAGCAGGAAGGAGTCAAGGACGAAGGGGGTTGAATGCAGTGTGATGCAAATGTCATGTTGTGTGTGGAGAAATGCCATGAAACTTAAGAGGACAGTTTCTGCTTAAATGTTCAGTCTGTTCTTTGCTTGTGAGTTGTGAGTGTGTAATAAATTGCCTGTGTTTGACAGAGAGTTGCTGGCTCTCCACCTGGCCATACGCCACTTCCAGTTCTGGCTGGAAGGGCGCAGCTTCACCACGTTCGTGGACCACAAGCCGCTAACATTCGCGATGGCCAAGGTTTCAGAACCGTGGTCGGGCCGGCAGCAGAGACAGCTGGCCGTGATCTCAGAGTTTACTACTGATATTCAACATGTGTCGGGTAAACTGAATGTGGTGGCGGACTGCCTCTCACGCACCGTGGTGGCCCTGGTCTGCGTGGGGATAGATTACGCAGCCATGGCCGCGGAGCAGATTAGCGATGCAGACGTGCGCGCACTTCAGTCTGGACCAACAGGGTTAAGGCTGGAGAGCAGGGTGTTGCAAGATGGCAGCTCCCCCCAATCTGCGATGTCTCCACGGGTCACCCACGTCCGGTGGTCCCGGTCGCGTGGCGCCGCCGCATTTGAGTCAGTTCACACTCTGGCGCACCCAGGAGTGCCCGCGTCGGTCAAAATGGTGGGAGAGAAGTTTGTGTGGCCGAGCCTACGCAAACAAGTTAAAGAGTGGGCTGCAGCCTGTGTGGAGTGCCAAAGAGCCAAGGTACACAGACACACGAAGGCTCCCTTGGAGCCGTTTCGTATTCCGGCTAAGAGGTTCGACCAGAATCAGAATCAGATTTATTGCCATTGTTGATGTAGTACACAAACTAGGAATTTGTCTCAGTGCCATGCTGCAACATTAAAAACATGATGAGATAAAGAGATAAACTAAAAAACTAAAGGACTAAAAACGTGCAATAAGTGTAGAAAAATAAGTAATAATAATAATAATAATAATAGTAATAATGAGTAATACTAATCAAGGCAGTTTTAAATAAATTAGCAAGTAGCAGATAATATGGGGTACCACAGTGCAGTTGATAATGCAACAGAAAAACAGTGATGAATGTCATGAGTCTGGTTGAGCTGCTGTACATAGTGCACGAGAGTCAATAAGTCACTTAATGTTCAGCAGTCTGATGGCAGAGGGGAAAAAGCTATTCATGTGCCTGGAGGTTTTAGTCCGAATGGACCGAAGTCTTCTACCTGAGGGGAGGGGGGCAAACAGTAAGTGACCAGGGTGTGAAGGATCGGCTATGATCCGGCCAGCACGCCTCCGGGTCCTGGAGATGTACAGGTCCTGGAGAGATGGGAGCTTGCAGCTGATCACCTTCTCAGCAGTGCGCACGACGCGCTGCAGCCTTAGTCTGTCCCTGGCAGTGGCTCCTGCATACCACACAGTTATGGAGGAGGTGAGGATGGACTCGATGATGGCCGTGTAGAACTGCACTAACATCTTGGTGGGTAGCTTGAGCTTCCTCAGCTGACACGTGACCATGTTCACGTGGACCTCGTGGGCCCCCTCCCGCCATCACAGGGGTGCACGCACCTCCTGACAGTGGTGGGCCGCACCACGCGCTGGCCAGAAGCAGTCCCGCTGGCGGCAACCACATCCGCAGACGTAGCACGCGCTTATTTAACAGCATGGGTGGCACGTTTTGGAGTCCCGTTGGACATTACGTCCGACAGGGGCCCTCAATTTGTTTCCGAACTCTGGTCCGCAATGGCCCGCAGCTTGGGTGCTACGATTCACCACACAACTGCATACAACCCACAGGCCAATGGGTTATGCGAGCATTTTCATAGATCACTGAAAGCAGCATTCAGGGCTTCATTGACGGATGCAAATTGGGTAGACAGGCTGCTGTGGGCTTTATTGGGGCTGCGCTCCGCGCCGAAAGAGGATCTGGAAGCTTTCCCGGCAGAGCTCGTTTTTTCGCAGCCCCTACGGCTGCCCGGGGAATTTCTGCCAGATAATCCCGCGCCGGACAGCTCCCCGTCTCAGCTTTTGCAGTGTGGCGCAAACACAGGCACGCTGCCGGGCCCTGCCCACCACAGTTTTCCGTGTGTTTTTGTGCCTAAAACTTTGAAGAGCGCAGAGTTCGTGTTTGTCAGACACGATGCCCACCGCCCTCCATTGCGCCCACCCTATGATGGACCGTTCAGAGTGTTGGAAACAGGGGATAAGCATTTTTTGCTAGACTTGGGGGGTAGGAGGGAAAAAATTGGCATAGACAGACTCAAACCCGCTTTCGTTGTGGCGGACAAGCAAGTGCTGTTGGCTAGGGCCCCTCGGCGTGGAAGACCCCCACGGAGAGAGCCCCAGGGAAACGATTCATCAGAGCAGCCACACGGACAGACCGAAGTGCCCCCCCCCCCAGTCACAGCCCACCCGCAGTCAGACACACTTCCAGCTGCCCCCCACCAGCACAGCAGCGCCACGGAGGCGGTAAACCCCAGTTACAGCAGATACGGGAGGAGACGGAAGCCCAAGCAGCATGTGGACTGATATTCTATTGTTCTATCACAGCATGTGGACTGTTATTCTATTGTCCTATCTAAGATGCTGGGGGGGGGGGGGAGTTTAGCACCTTGAGAGAGCCAGATTATTTAGCATCTCAGACAAGAGACAGTGGATAAACATGGGAGAACAATGGGCAGGAGGTTCCTGGTGAGATAGCAGGAAGGAGTCAAGGACGAAGGGGCTGAATGCAGTGTGATGCAAATGTCATGTTGTGTGTGGAGAAATGCCATGAAACTTAAGAGGAGAGTGCCTGCTTAAATGTTCAGTCTGTTCTCTGCTTGTGAGTTGTGAGTGTGTAATAAATCGCCTGAAATGAATCTGCCTCTTCATTTACACACTCCACAATAGACCTTTTTGTATAATCATGGTTAGACCCCAATTATGTGCTGATTTCTATGCGCTTTTGACAATGAGGGCCATTATAATTACATGTACAATTTTGCAGTTATTTTAATGGTGATTTACTCTGAAAAAACAGTTCTGTGTAATTTACAGTTGCCAAAACAGTGTACCTTCAAGAGTTATACATTATCACCGTATTTTTACAGTAAATTACCACAGCTGCCAGTAATTTACCGTAAAATTCACAGATTTTTTTTTTTTTACAGTGTAGCTACCTTCCTGCTCTTGCTCATACCAGCCAACTCGCTTCCTTTACCAGTCATAGTCCCTACATTTAATTAAAGTGTCTAGTCTTACCTCCACACTTCCGCCTTTCCGTTTCTTTCTTTGCCTCTGAGCCTGCCTTCCCCCTCTCCTCCTCCTTGATCTTTAACCAACAGTACCCCAATTTCCACTCAGTCGGTTAACAGCACTGATTGCAGTTGATGTTTACTTGGGCCTTGATGATCCGGTATAGAAATCTCATTTGCCGTGATCCGTATATTTGATTTGGCAAAGATTTACACCAGATACCCTTCCTGACGCAGGCCTCGCCATTTACCCGGGGATGGGACCGCACTATAGAGTGCATTGGCTTATGCTCCCCACTGGCTGGGTTCCCCACCTTCAGTTGTCTAACATAACAAAATAAACACACCCTGTCTGCCTCATTACTTGTGATTGGTCCACTCAAAAAACCTTTACCCAATCAGAGTAGATGCTCATTAATGTTAATGAGCAGGATGAAAATACATCGCCTGTTAGACTCTTTTGAAGTCTTGACACAAGCCTAATAGCCAACAACTGCTAATAAATGCTAAGATTTATAAGACACTGGAATTTCACTCACAACACCAATAGCATAAATTCCTTTGGCAAGCAGGCCAAATTTTGTTGTTAATAATTTCAATAAAATATCATTTAAGGAGGGGAAGCATAAACCCATACTTGAAACCTTAGAAAAGGGCAAACAGATGAGTTTCAAAAAATTTTTGCACTCACTACTCAGTTGACATAAATAGGGGCCCTCACCATGAATCATCTTCAAAGATTTCTTTCTTCTTTTTTGTAATAAATACATGTGTGGATGAGCCTGGAGCCAGTATTGAGTGGAAACATATCAGCTACAGCTGGTCAGTTATTTTGTTAATAATTAATGCACTGTATGTAAAGTTTGAAATACTGTACTTGATACAGTTTGCCTAAGAAAACTGACATGTATTGCCAGACATCATATCTCGTGGGGAACTTGACCCAGTGGGAAAAAATTGAAAGAAACATTTACAAACTACCCAATCTGAATGCTGATTTTTCATGCACTTGAAAAATAGGTTTGAAAAACATTTTAGGTTTACAACAATTGATTAAAAAGCATTAAACAAATGTTAATTATTTCTAAAGCCATGTTTACAGTAAGTAGGAGTAAAGCAGGAATGTGCTTTCCACAGTTTTCATTTTCAGCAATTTAATACATCTGACGCCTAAAGCAATGCCAGTCCATTCCATGGTATGTTCTTCCAGTCAGGCATAAAAAGGATTTCTGGCATTTCAGCCCTTGTAAAGCGTTATATCAGTCTGCACTCTTTGACCCAATCAAAGGTGTGTTTCTGTTCAACAGAACAATTGTTTAAAATTGCCAGAACACGTGTTCAGGGCCTGGACAACAGCTCAAAACATACACATCTATTCCCTGGTTCTTGTTTCCCACACTGCCTCATTATGGACTTTGTGCTCCCTGGAGCCTCCCTCAGTCCGCCCTCACATGGTCCTGTCACTCAAAGGCCGATGGCTTCATCTGAGTTGAGCTTTCTCACAATCCTGTTACACTCTCAGTGTGGCTCTTCTCTATCCCCTCTCACAGTTTCAGACCCTGTTTTGCTGAGCCTGGCCAGATATAGCACAACCTTCCCCTCCACCTTTTTCACTTTTATCTCCTCTGTCTCTCACCCAAATTCCACTCAACCTTTTGCTTTCTTTCCCCTATCACTCCTCCCTATGAACACCTCATTATCCCTTATCTGCCTTTCTGATTCGCGCTTCCATCTCTTATTGCCTTTCACCCTCTAATCGTCCTCTTTTACTGCCTCTCTGGGCTCCTCCTGCCGTTTGTTAACCTCCACTTCTTTAAATCTAACTGACCTCAATCAAGGAATGCACTGTGGCCACATCAGGTGTGCTAGCACAAAGCACCAAGAAAGGTACTGAAGGAAATGAACTGACTAACAGCAGAGTGCATCATTGCACATTAGTCCATTGTTTCAGATGAGCGCTTACTACAGACAATGGGGCTGTAGGATCAGAAATTATATTATAATGTGACACTGAAAGAGATCCACCATTAGCACAACATTTGCAGATAAGGGCACTAGATAGTGAGGGCTTTGGCTCAAGTGCTTTGCAGGGCAGTGTCTTCAGTTACATCAGTTGGTTTCTACTTCACTAATAGGTGCAAATTGCTTTTGTGGAATCAAGCCTGAATATCATGAGACAGCACTACAGGGATTCTAGTTGCTATGATACGAGACACATTGACCAGTGCCAGTTGTCTGTTAAAATTACTCCTTCCTTGTAGAAAATATAACCTTGAATTTCACTGCTGTGTTATTGAGAAACTCAGTGGGCCTCATGCAGGAACAAATAACAGATTTGTTCATAAATGTGGCATACGATCAATATGTGAACTTGGGATTCACCAATCTGTTAGTATCTTTAAATTTAGTACATTTACCAACAAAATCTATGAGTGGTCTAGACTTTTTAAGAGTTATGTGTAAAAAGTTTACTGTTATACTAACCTTAGCTTTCACTAAATGGCTCTATACTTTGTCTGAATCAAGAATGAGAATGTAAACCCTATAAACTTAATAATTAGGCAAGCTGACAAGATTTGATTAATAATTAGGCAAGCTGACAAGATTTGATTCAGATTAAAATAATTTATCAATAATTAAAAGCTGGCTTTTGGTACGTAGAATGTCACCTCTCTGGTGGGGAAGGAGCCTGAGCTGGTGTACAAAGTTGAGAGATACTGGCTAGATATAGTCGGCCTCACCTCAACACACAGCTCCGGTTCCAGAACCAGTCTCCTGGAGAGGGGCTGGAGCTTGGCCTTTTCTGGAGTTGCCCCAGGTGAGAGGCGACGAGCAGGGGTGGGTATTATTGTATCCCCCCACCTTGCTGCCTCTATATTGGAGTTTTTCTAGGTGGACGAAAGGGTTGCTTCCCTGCACCTTCGGGTTGGGAAACAGGTCCTGACCATCATTTGTGCCTATGCACCAAATGATGTTTCAGAGTACCCACCCTTTTTGGAGTCTGTGACTGGGGTGCTGGAGGGTGGTCCTCTTGGAGACTCCATTGTCCTACTGGGGGACTTCAATGCGCACGTGGGCAACGACAGTGAAACCTGGAGGGGGGTGATTGGGAGGAACGGCCTACCCGATCTGAACCCGAGTGGTGTTCAGTTATTGGATCTTCTGTGCTAACCACAGTTTGTCCATAACGAACACCATGTTCAAGCATAAGGGTGTCCATACGTGCACCTGGCACCAGGACACCCTAGGTCGCAGGTCGATGATCGATTTTGTTATTGTGTCATCAGACCTGGGACCATATGTCTTGGACACCCGGGTAAAGAGAGGTGCAAAGCTGTCAACTGATCACCACCTGGTGGTGAGTTGGATCCGATGGCAGGGGAGGAAGCCATTCAGACCTGGTAGACCCAAATGTATAGTGAGGGTGTGCTGGGAACGTCTGGCTGAGGCCCCTGTCCGGGAGGTCTTCAACTCCCACCTCCGGAAGAACTTCAACCACATTCCGAGGGAGTCTGGAGACATGGAGTCTGAATGGGCCATGTTCTCCACCTCTGTTGTTGAAGCGGCGGCCCAGAGCTGCAGCCGCAAGGTGGTCGGTGCATCTCGTGGTGGCAACCCCCGAACCAAGTGGTGGACACCAGTGGTGAGGGGGGCCATTAAGCTGAAGAAGGAGTCCTATCAAGCTTGGTTGGCCTGTGGGACTCCCGAAGCAGCTGAGGTGTACTGGCAGGCCAAGCGGAGTGCAGCTCGGGTGGTTGCTGAAGCGAAAACCCGGGTATGGGAGGAGTTCGGTGAGGCCATGGAACAAGACTTTCGGTCGGCCTCGAAGAGATTCTGGCAAACTGTCCAGCGGCTCAGGAGGGGAAAGCAGCTCCCTGTCCACACTGTGTATGGTGTGGATGGGACACTGTTGACTTCGACTGGGGATATCGTTGGGCGGTGGAAGGAATACTTCGAGGATCTCCTCAATCCCACTGATATGCCTTCCACAGAGGAAGCAGGGTTTGGGGACGAGGGGGACGACTCGCCTATCACAGGGGCTGAGGTCGCCAAGGTGGTTAAAAATCTCCTTGGTGGCCGGGCCCCGGGGGTGGACGAGATTTGTCCTGAGTACCTCAAGGCCCTCTGCAACATTGCGTGGAGGTTAGGGGCAGTGCCTTTGGCATGGCAAACCGGGGTGGTGGTTCCTCTCTTCAAAAAAAGGGGACCGAAGGGTGTGCTCCAACTTTAAAGGGATCACACTCCTTAGCCTCCCTGGGAAGGTCTATGCCAAGGTACTGGAGAGGAGAGTCCGGCCGTTGGTCGAACCTCGGATTCAGGAGGAGCAATGTGGTTTTCGTCCTGGCCGTGGCACATCGGACCAGTTCTTTACCCTCTCGAGAATTCTTGAGGGTTCATGGGAGTTTGCCCAACCAGTTTACATGTGTTTTGTGGACTTGGACAAGGCATTTGACCACGTCCCTCGTGGTTTTTTGTGGGGGGTGCTTCGGGAGTATGGGGTATTGGGCTTGTTGTTATGAGCTATTCGGTCTCTGTACGACCGTTGTGAGAGATTGGTTTGTATTGCCAACACTTGGTTGGAGTCATTCCCAGTGAGAGTTGGACTCCGTCAGGGCTGCCCTTTGTCACGATCCTGTTCATAATTTTTATGGACAGGATTTCTAGGCGCAGCCAGGGAATGGAGGGTGTCATGCTTGGTGACAACAGGATCTCATCTCTGTTGTTTGCAGATGATGTAGTCCTGTTGGCTTCATCCAGCAATAACCTACAGCTCTTGCTGGGACGGTTTGCCACTGAGTGTGAAGCGGCTGGGATGAGAATCAGCACCTCCAAGTCCGAGTCCATTGTCCTCAGCCGGAAAAAGGTGGATTGTCCTCTCAAGGTTCAGGACAGGCTCCTGCCCCAAGTGGAGGAGTTTAAGTATCTTGGGGTCTTGTTCACGAGTGAGGGGAAAATGGAGCGAGAGATTGACAGACGGATTGGAGTAGCATCTGCAGTGTTGCAGACGTTGTACCGGTCTGTTGTGGTGAAGAGGGAGCTTAGTTCTAAGGCAAAGCTGTCGATTTACCAGTCATTCTACGTTCCTACTCTCACCTATGGTCACGAGCTTTGGGTAATGACCGAAAGAACAAGATCGCGGATACAAGCGGCTGAAATGAGCTTTCTCCGTAGGATTGCTGGACTCACCCTCAGAGATAGGGTGAGGAGCTCAGTCATCCGGGAGAGGCTCAGAGTAGAACCGCTGCTCCTCCACATTGAGTCAGTTGAGGTGGTATGAGCATCTGATTAGGATGCCTCCTGGACTCCTCCCACTTGAGGTGTTTCAGGCACGTCCCACTGGGAGGAGACCCCGGGGCAGACCCAGGACTCGGTGGAGAGACTGTGTCTCCCAGCTGGTCTGGGAACGCCTTGGTATCCTCTCTGAAGAGCTGGAGCAGGTGGCTGGGGAGAGGGAAGTTTGGGCTTCTCTGCTTGAACTGCTGCCTCCGCGACCCGGACCTCCGGAAAAGCGGTAGAGGATGGATGGATGGATGGAATTAAAAGCTGCATCATTCAATCAATGTCCAAGTCATATCAGATGCAAAACATAAGCTTCTAAACATCGTTACCAGACTATAATGTTGCAGTGTTGTGTGGCAGTGCATGGCTTTGTCATACCAGATAACAGTGCAGTGGGATGTCTCAGGCAAGGTGATGGTGATCTGTCATGTTCACTGAACATGTCCCACCCTCTGAGTTGTTGTGTTTGAAGTTACTGTTAGTATCATTATGATTTTTATGTCTAAAATCTTAGTTTGTTACGTTATTCAGTCTGGTCCTGTTTGCTTCTGTTGCGTCCTGCCTGTTTAGTCTTAGGCCGAATCTCAGTCTCCTCCCTAAACCCTCAAGCGCCGAGCCCTTGTGGACTTAAACTATGTTCTGATCTACAGTGTACTTCACCTGTATTCCCTACTCCCTGCTCTATTCTCAGGGAATTTCAGTAAAGTTAATGAACTGGTTAACAGTCCAATGAACATTATCAGTCCAGTATATATGTTGCTGCTGTTTGTATGCTCTTTGCAGGACATTAGGATTCCTTTTCTGTTTTCCCTGTTGTTGTGTTTGGAAATAATGGATATGGACACGTCCACGTGTTGAGGTTAGCTTTTATTGAAAGTTAGCTGGAACAAGCTAAGAGGGGGCACTCAGTGCAGGGGACTGGAAGGTGGTACCAAAGGGTGTAGAGCAAGAGACTGGCCAGCCCTGGGTAGCCGGCTAATATACCCTACGGTGTGATGACGTCACGCGTGCGTACGTGCCACCGCAGTGTGGTGCGTCGTTCTGTTACCCATGTGTCATATTTACCCCCTCCCCTTGAAAAGCTTAAAACTGTATCCATAGATAGCGTTAGCCAGGGCAGCAAGTAAACATCAAACAAAACTGGCATATCGGCTGATGTGCAATTTACATACACACATACTCGATGTGGCCAAATGGGCTGATATGACCATTAGCATATTGCCTAATGTAAAACAGGTTAACCTAACCTGCGGGCACAAACCGGAGTACCCAGAGTAAACCCACGCAGACACGGGAGAACAGGCAAGCTCCACACAGAAGGGTCACTGATAGTCTGGGGGTGGGATTAAACCCATAATGGCCAGGGGTGGAATCAATCCCATGACCTTCTTGCTGTGCTGACACAGTGCTAACCACTGTGCCACCGTGCTGCTGGTTAGGTTAATTGGTTAGGTTAGGTTAATTGGCATCAACTGGGAATTCTAAATTGTCCCTAGGTATCAATGCAAGAGTGAATGGTTGGCTGTCTCTCTGTGTTGGCCCTGCAATGGACTGGCGATCTGTCCAGGCTGTACCCTGCCTCTCACCCAAAGACACTGGGTAGGCTCCAGCCCCCCACCTCCCACCCACCCCGCAACTGAAAAAGGATTAAGCAGTAGAAGACAGATGAATGGATGGAAAATAGGTTATACTTAACTGGACCACTGTGAAAAACACCTAAGGCATATTTCCAAACCATAACATCAGAAAAATATTTTTTTATATTTGTTATATGATGCTACGAACAAGCCACAGTCGCCACAGCCTCCTGCAGATAAGTAATATGACCAAACATTACGTCCTGGATCAGAGGGTTACAGAGGATCTCCGTGGCCTGGGTTTTCTCCACCAGTCCTCCACACCCACGGATTCAATTGCCATGTCTCACCCCAAATGGAGAAAATGTAGACGGTGTGAGCGGCGACAAAAGAGAGGTAAACGTGGCGGTATCTGAACAAAGCTAATTTTAGCTCACACAGAATGCTGATTCCTTCACTCATTCTGGCCAATGTACGCTCACTAGACAACAAAATAGACCACATACAGTACAGCTCCTGAGAACTATGCAACGTGATGCGTGGAACTACTGTGTTTTTATCTTTACGGAAACATGGTTAAATGACAATATACTGGATTCTGCCATTCAGTTAGCTGGGCTAACATGCTATCAGAGCGACAGAATGCTCATGGATGGAGGGAAAACCCGGGGTGGAGGCATGTGTGTGTACATCAGTGAAGCCTGGTACAGAGTTGCAACCATTGTACACAAGCACTCTTCTCTGATGTTGGAGTTTATGATCATCAAGTGCCAACTCTTTTACATTCCGAGAGAATTTTCATCTGTCCTACTAGCCACCGTGTACGCCTCACCCACCGGCACTGTGGATAGGAGCAAAGCACTAAAAGAACTCTATCATGGTACATGTTCACTGGTCCGTATTTTTCAGAAAGGAATTCGCATACCGCAACCTGTGAGGCACGGAAAAGGGGCGTGTAGCATAGTTCTCGGCTAGGCAGAGTCAAGCAGTGCGGAAGGAAATACTGGAATAGTCATTATTAACCATGAGCAGATTGTTTTTAATAGTGCTGGTATATTTGTGCTACAAAAGTCGACTTTGTCGTCGTCACCGCTGGTTTTGGGTTCATCCAATCCTACAGACCCACACAATGCATGTCGAATTTGACCACCTGGTTCATGAGCTTAAGCTGGAATAGCCCATGACCCACTGCTCTCCACGCCTCGTTCCTTTGTATGTTGTTTCTACAGTGGGGCAAAAAAGTGTTTAGTCAGCCACCAATTGTACAAGTTCTCCCACTTAAAAGATGAGAGAGGTCTCCAATTTTCATCATAGGTATACCTCAACTATGAGACAAAATGAGAAAAAAAAATCCAGAAAATCACATTATCTGATTTTTAAAGAATTTATTTGCAAATTATGGTGGAAAATAAGTATTTGGTCACCTACAAACAAGCAAGATTTCTGGCTCTCACAGACCTGTAACTTCTTCTTTAAGAGGCTCCTCTGTCCTCCACTCGTTACCTGTATTAATGGCACCTGTTTGAACTCGTTATCAGTATAAAAGACACCTGTCCACAACCTCAAACAGCCAGACTCCAAACTCCACTATGGCAAAGACCAAAGAGCTGTCAAAGGACACCAGAAACAAAATTGTAGACCTGCACCAGGCTGGGAAGACTGAATCTGCAATAGGTAAGCAGCTTGGTGTGAAAAAAATTGACTGTGGGAGCAATTATTAGAAAATGGAAGACATACAAGACCACTGATAATCTCCTCGATCTGGGGCTCCACGCAAGATCTCACCCTGTGGGGTCAAAATGATCACGAGAACGGTGAGCAAAAATCCCAGAACCACAGGGGGGACCTAGTGAATGACCTGCAGAGAGCTGGGACCAAAGTAACAAAGGCTACCATCAGTAACACACTACGCCGCCAGGGACTCAAATCCTGCAGTGCCAGACGTGTCCTCCTGCTTAAGCCAGTACATGTCCAGGCCCGTCTGAAGTTTGCTAGAGAGCATTTGGATGATCCAGAAGAGGATTGGGAGAATGTCATATCGTCAGATGAAACCAAAATAGAACTTTTTGGTAAAAACTCAACTTGTCGTGTTTGGAGGAGAAAGAGCACCATACCTACTGTGAAGCATGGGGGTGGAAACATCGTGCTTTGGGGCTGTTCTTCTGCAAAGGGACCAGGACAACTGATCCGTGTAAAGGAAAGAATGAATGGGGCCATGTATCGTGAGATTTTGAGTGAAAACCTCCTTCCATCAGCAAGGGCACTGAAGATGAAACGTGGCTGGGTCTTTCAGCATGACAATGATCCCAAACATACCGCCCGGGCAATGAAGGAGTGGCTTCGTAAGAAGCATTTCAAGGTCCTGGAGTGGCCTAGCCAGTCTCCAGATCTCAACCCCATAGAAAATCTTTGGAGGGAGTTGAAAGTCCGTGTTGCCCAGCGACAGCCCCAAAACATCACTGCTCTAGAGGAGATCTGCATGGAGGAATGGGCCAAAATACCAGCAACAGTGTGTGAAAACCTTGTGAAGACTTACAGAAAACGTTTGACCTCTGTCATGGCCAACAAAGGGTATATAACAAAGTATTGAGATGAACTTTTGTTATTGACCAAATACTTATTTTTCACCATAATTTGCAAATAAATTCTTTAAAAATCCTTCAATGTGATTTTCTGGATTTTTTTTTCTCATTTTGTCTCTCATAGTTGAGGTATACCTATGATGAAAATTGGAGACCTCTCTCATCTTTTAAGTGGGAGAACTTGCACAATTGGTGGCTGACTAAATACTTTTTTACCCCCACTGTATATGATAGCAAGGACTGGTCATATAGTATCGGGTTGCCTGAACCACCAGTTATTAATTTCTCCTTCAAGTCTTCACAACAGCAGGTAATGTACAGATCTGCTTGTCTTTCCTTCCCCCCTTCCCTCTCGTCTTCTCCTCCAGCTGGGTGGTTCACTGGATTGGTCAACAGATCCAGCTGTGGGTGGTCTTCAGCATTCCGCTGCTACCGGACAATATGGCATCCTTGGTCTCCATATCTTTAAAACAAACCAGGGAAAAGTGTTTCTAACATCATTGTGTGCGAGAAATAGTGGGTTCAGTTAATGAATACGTTGTTATTTGACATCAAAAACCACTGGTTTAAAAGTTCAGGATGAGAGTGCTGCCTCTGGTTCATAACCGTATGGAAAAAATCATGACCGACGGAAATCTTTATGCAAATGAGCTGTAGGGTACCCACGGGTGACTCAGCACAACACAGTATGGTTTTCGACTGCTCCGCACCCAAATGCTTTCTGCTGCGTTTCCAATACACAATGAATGGGAAGCGGAAAAACGATAGAACCAGTGGACATGTACCTTCAGGCCATCAGCAGGACACAAACAGCGCATCCAGATGGATTCCTCATCACAGCAGGAGACTTCAACCATGCAGATTTAAAAGCTCTCCTACCAAATCTACACCAACATGTAGACTTTGCAACAAAAGGAGACAATTTGCTGGACCTGGTGTACACGACTCACAAGAAAGCATACAGAGCTCCCCCCCCCCCCCCCATCCCAGGTCTCTCTGATCATGTCACAATCCTGTTAAGGCCATCATACAAACCCAGAGTGAAAACAATCAGACCAACAAAAAAGCAGGTACATGTGTGGACAGAGGGAGCCTTTGATGCTCTGAAAGACTGCTTCAGCACTACAGAGTGGGACACTTTCAAGCACGCAGCCATTCACAATGGACACACAAACCTAGAGGAGTACACTGAGGTTGTAGTAGCATGCATTGCAAAATGCAATGATGATGTCACTCACTGCAAAACCATCACTGTTCGTGCTAACCAGAAGCCATGAATGACAGCATAGGTTCGCACGCTCCCGAGGGCTTGGGATGCAGCCTTCAGGGCTGGTGACACTGCAGGACTAACAACAGCTAGGGCCAACCTGTCCCGTGGCATCAAGGAGGAAAAATGACAGTACAGCAAGAAAATATCTGGGCAGTTCACCAACAGAGATGCACATTCCCTCTGGCGTGGCATACAGACCCTCACCAACTACAAACCTCCACCTCAGAACAGTGCAAGTGACACCACACTGCTCAACAACCTAAACGACTTCTTCGGCCGCTTTGAAGTACAAAATAGCACATTAGCACAGAAGACCACTCCTCCAGATGAGCAGGCCATGAGTCTGGATCCGGCTAGTGTGAAGAGGACCTTTTGCAGGATCAACCCATGCAAGGCAGTTGGTCCAGACAACATACTGGGTCGTGTCCTGAAGAACTGTGCGGAGGAGCTCAAGAATGTCCTGGCTGACATCTTCAACATCTCCCTGACTCAAGCTGTTGTCCCCACGTTTCATAACTGCCACCATAATACCAGTCCCAGAGAAGCCTTTCCCATCTAGCTACAATGATTACCAGCACGTAGCACTGACCCCCATTATAATGAAGTGCTTTGAGTGACTCATCATGCAGAACATCAAGTCCATCCTGCCTCCCGCCCACAACCCATCTTAGTTTGCATAGAGGTCAAACAGATCCACAGAAGATGCCATCACTGCTGCTCTCCATCCAGCCCTCACCCACCTGGACTCAAAGAACTCTTACGTGTGAATGCTGTTCTTGGACTTCAGTTCAGCATTCAACACAATCATCCCCCAGCACCTGATACAAAAACTCAGACACTTGGGACTCAAAACCTCTCTGAAATTGGGTGCTGGCTTTCTCACAAGGAGGCCACATAGCATGTGGGTTGGCAGCAACACCTCCCAGACTCAGGTTCAGGTTCAGGTTCAGGTTACTTTATTTGTACCCGTAGGTAGATTTGTTTTGCAGTCTGGTGACATCCATATTTACAAGCCACTAATTACATTCAACATAGACACAAACACAGGCACACATCTTACAAAATAGGTAAATATAAAATATCCATCCATCCATCCATCTTCTACCGCTTAATCCTTTCGGGTCGTGGGGGGGCTGGAGCCTATCCCAGCATCTTTGGGCGAGAGGCAGGGTACACCCTGGACAGATCGCCAGTCCATCGCAGGGCCAACACAGAGAGACAGACAACCATTCACTCTCACATCCATACCTAAGGACAATTTAGAATCCCCAGTTTATGCCAATTAACCTAACTTGCATGTTAGGTTAATTGGCATATTGGCATTGGCATTTATATGGCATTTTTATAATTGGCATTTATATACAAAATATGTTGTACATATTTTATATATAAATATAAAATATGTACAATATAATTTTTATAGCTTGTTCAACTCTTTGACAGCAGCAGGGACAAAGCTGTTTTTATGCAAAGGGACCAGGACAACTGATCCGAGTAAAGGAAAGAATGAATGGGGCCATGTATCGTGAGATTTTGAGTGTGAGACTATTTTGAGTGTGAGACTATCACATTGAGCACAGGGGCCCCACAAGGGTGCGTGCTCAGCCCGTTGCTCTTCACCCTGCTGACCTGTGAACCAGCCTACAACACCAACCACATCATCAAGTTTGCGGATGACACAACAATGGTGGGCCTCATCACCAACAACGACGAGGCCAACTACAGAAATGAGGTGAACCAACTGATCCAGTGGTGTAAAGACAATAACCTATTCCTGAACATGGGAAAAACCAAGGAGATTGTGGTCGACTTCAGGAGGGGTCACACACAGCAACCCCCTCTGATCATCAATGGTGCAGCTGTGGAGAGGGTGAGCAGCACCAAATTCCTGGGAGTGCACATCTCTGAGGCCCTCTCCTGGTCCAACAACACCACATCACTGGCCAAGAAGGCTCAAACTCGCCCCCGTTTCCTCCGCAAATTGAGTAGAGCAGAAGTCTCACCCCCAAACATGTGTTCTTTCTACCAGGACACCATTGAACGTATCCTCACCAGCTGCAACACGGTGTGGTATGGAAGCTGCACTGCCTCCTGCCGGAAGACACTACAACACACAGTGAAAGCAGCAAGCAAGATCATCGGTGCCCCTCTCCCCCCCGCCCCCTCAGACATCTACCTCATCTGCCTCACCTGCAGAGCCATCAACATCGCAGGCGACACCTCCCACCCTTCACACTCCCTCTTTAGCCCCCTGCCCTCAGGGAAAAGGTACCAGAGCCTCCGGGCCCACTCCACAAGACTGCTAAATGTTTGTTATTGAATGTTAGCTGGAACAAGCTAGGAGGGGCACTCAGTGAGGAGCAGGTGAAAAAACCAAGACTATCACTACAAAAATCACTATCAAGTTCATGATGAGACTTCTCCATGAAGAAAATAACCAACTTAACCAGTTCTGTACATCAGTCACATTATCCCTGGCTGCAGCAGCCTGCAAGACAGTGAGGTTGTGTATGGCTGAGGCAACAATGTGACCATCTGTATCATTTTCAGGGATAAAAGTACAACAATAATCACCTACAATAGTACACATGCCCCCACGGGCGGTAGTTAATTGCTCAAGAACCATTCTATTTTGTATCATCATGAGCCTCATAGGCGTCATTTCTTCCCTTGTACCTGACCAAGCAGATAAGGAAAAATTTACAAATGATTGGTGCCTATAATTAAGTGTTTCAATCCATAAGGTGTTCTGTCCCACTCCCACCCAAGGAAACAGTGAATGAAGGCCTTTTGACCCTGTCCTTTTTATCTTAAGTTGCTCTGGTACATCTGTGCCCCAAATGGCATCATGTGGTGCAAAGGTGGCATCCTGTGGTGAAAAAGCATAGCTCTTCACCCTGCCCACCTGGCCTGCTGACATAATGAGGGTGTGGTCAGTCGCAAAAACAGGGGCACACAACCCCGCCCACTTCATGGGTAGGTGTGAGTACGCCCAATGGCCACATAACCACCATCCCCCGTCACCATGTGTGTGCCATATTTGTGAGAGTTACAAATGGCAGCACTACATGCTGTAGCTCTTGCAAGATGACAGTTCCAGAATGACAACACTTGTCCACTTTGTTGGTCAAGCAGGTAGCAGTACAGGGGCGAGATGCACTATGCACCGTTTCACACTTAGAGAGTGGTAAGCTGCCCAGAGAGACTTCACCACTTCCCTTTAGACAAAAGGAGAAATTCCCTGGTGAAATTAACCTTGCCTTCACAGAATAATGAGTGTCATCGTGTTTCCAATCAGTGGAGTGATAAGTGGTGTGACAGGTGTGATTCCAAATAATGTTTGCCGTGTTATTTCTGTTCAGAGCCTTTTGTAGGAAACAGACAGCCTGTGGTAGTTCCATTATTTTAGCAGTAACAGAGATTTGTCCAGCTGAGAGTGGCATTAAGGAACAAACATAACAATTTGAACAATTGGCTGATTTGGCTGTGTAATTAGCATATCTGCACCAGACAATGCCAGCATAAACATGATCATGGTGACCTGGGCCTTCCAGCTAGACATGGTGAGAGTGTGTAATGTATCTGGTTCTACAATGTATAGGCATTGGAGCGACTAAGAATAACTAAAACAAAAGTGTTACCACAAGAATGATGATGATGAAAAGGCAGCAGTAGTATTCACACCCTTCAGTCGCCAACCTTCTTTCTCTTGCATTTTGTCTCTCCATGATAAACAAACAAACAAAAGTTTAAACATAAGAAACAAAAATGATGATAATAAAAAAAGTCATCCAGTTAAGCAGTCACTTGTTGAGGATCCCCTGTATGTGTGTTGTTGTTTTTTTGTTTTGTTTTTAAGTCCCTTCCTGCCCACTTCTTCGATCACCAAAGATGATTAGCAAAAGAGTTCTTTGGTGGGCACTGCTGGTGAGCCAGGATTTGGGATAAAGATTAAGATAGCAGCAGTGTCCCTGTGAAGATGAGGAAAACAGTCTCGCCAATGAAATAGGGATTAATCACTTTGTTGTTGTTGTTGAGGGTTTTGCACAGGGTAAAGCTTGCAATGTGTTAAATGCACCCAAGAGCCACGTCCTTCGACTTTCACAGCTGTTGGTGTCGCCAGGATGACTTTGTGTGGTCCTTGCCAGGGACCATCGGCCCAGTTTTTCTTCTTGAAAGCTTTGAGAAGGACCAGACCCCTGGTTTGGTCAAAATGGGTGCACCCCCATGGTCCCTCCTGGGAAGAGTGGCATCAAAAACGTTTCTGTTAGTCAACATCCTTAGCATGTAATCAGCTAAGCACACCTCCTCATCACTTGAGTTGAATGGTCTTAATGGTGGAAGTAAATAGGGTTTGCCATACACAATGTCAAATGGGGACAACCCCCCTTTGGTGGGAACTATCCTCATGTAAAATAAAACTAAGGGAAGGCAATATATCCAATTTTGCCCTGTTTCTGCCATTGTTTTTCTAAGTCTTTCTTTAATGGTTCTGTTTGTGCGCTCCACCAATCCAACAGATTGTGGATGGTAGGCTGAATGATTTTTCAAGTTAATGTTGAGTGCTGTACCTAAGTGTGATATAACTTGATTTACAAAATGTATTCTATTATCTGAGTAAATCATTTCAGTTATCCCAAATCTTGATATTATTTCAGTTAAGGGTTTCTTTGCTATCATAGCAGCATTTGGATTAGTGCAAGGGAAGGCTTTTGTCCATTTAATAAATATGTCAATAATCACTAAACAATATGTCTTCCCTTCACATTTATATAGGGGCGGCAGTGGCTCAGGAGGTAGAGCAGGTCGTCCAATAACCACATGGTTGGCAGTTCGAATCCCGCTCTGCCCAGATATCCTGCCGTTGTGTCCCTGGGTAAGACACTTCACCCCAATTGCTCCTGGTGGGTCTGGAAGCACCATGTTAGGTAGCATGCCACCATCAGTGTGTGAATGGGTGGATAGCAGGATCTGTAAAGTGCTTTGGTCATCAAGTGATGAGAATAAAAGCGCTATATAAGTGAATGCCATTTACCATTTATTTAGTTCAATAGAATCCATGCAAAGGTTTTGAAAAGGATAAGTTGGTGCCAAGAAAGTCAAATTATTTTTGCTTTAAGTTCCCTTTAGCATTGTTTTCTTCTTACATATCTGAGTAAAAATTTGTTTTGTCTTTGTAGTAAATTTTAAATTGAGTCCCACAGTAAACTGCATCAGCATGATTTGGACTTTACTTAGAAATATGAAATTTTTTCCATAAATTTGCAGCTTTTCTTTTTCCTTATTAGATTACTCTGTTTTTAATTATAAACATATTTTCCTTATGTGTTTTTGTTCTCCTTAATTTTGCTGTATTTCTTATAAAATCTTAAGGTTTTTTCCACAATAATCTGCAATTTTTTCACATAATTTTTCTTAAATATTTGCAAATTTACTGATGTAAATTTGACTTTTTCTGGTGAATGTTGTGACTTCATTACCAAGCTGCTTCTCTTTTTGTATATTTGTGAAATTTTTCCACCTATTTTAATTCTATTAAATTCTATTCTTCTATTCTATTCTAATTTTTCCACCTATTTTTCTGTGCAGTATTAATCGTTTTTACTACCATTAATTATTTCACTGCTAATTGTACATTATCTACTGTATCTTTACTAATTTTCACTTTCTGTCTAATTGTAAGGTTTTACTTTCTAATTGTACTACTCTTTCTAATTATACTACCCCCTTTGATACATGGGAATCCCCATGTATCCCCATGTAGCCCCATGTGTGAGCTCCTATGTGACCTTGTGCAGCTGCTTTTGGTAGGCAAGTTTTTTCCTTAGAGATTCAATCTGTGCCATTAATGTGTGTGGCACAACATAGGTCTGTGGCCTACTGTGTAGTGGAGATATTGGACTGATATAATATTGTATACTCTTTGTGTGCCGGCATGCTGTCGCCGTGCCTGGCTTGGCCGAAAACCAAGCACCACGAGTACAATACCTTAGCACATCGAAATCATACAACACATTTATTCCTGTCACATGTGAGAAATGTGATGCTGTCATACCGTTCTCAGGTGAAAAGCTTTATTGAAATGTCTCGGACCTGCAATGTCACTTTAGGTAAACACTGCATTGTTAACTCAAGTCAAAGTCAGGTAAATGGATGTTTAGGGCCTTTTCCACTAGCACGCTTTAGCGCGACACGGGACGGCTCAGCACGCTTTGTACGCTTTTCCACAAGCCCCAACACGGTTTAACAGCCGCGATTCTCAGCCCCGCTCCAGGGCAGGGTACAGCAGTGCTGAGCTGTGCCGTGATGTGACGTTAACAGACTGGTCGCCGCTGATTGGTCAGGTCGTAACCGGCGCTGATTGGTCAGCTTGTAACCGCCCCTCTCCTCCTCCTCTTCTACCGAATCTTCACGACCTTCTCAATAAAGTTTTAAAAAAAAAAAAAAAAAAGAATCTTCACGACCGCCATTACTCAGCACGCAACCACTGTTGGCGGTTTCTTTTCCATGTATTGCTGTGCTATTTTCATTTATTCTCTATCAAAAATGGCTTTGCGTAATAAGGGTGTTCCATGGACCAATAAGGAGGTGCAGTGTCTGCTCACTGCATTGTCAGACGAACGTATCCAGCGCGAGTTAGACGTAGCCGCCCGGAATGAAAAAATATACCGGGAGGTCTCGACATCGGAGTCCTTTAACGGTGAGTTTTAATTTTTTTTTATTGTGCGTTTTTTCGCAAATATATTCGGTAAGACGCTCAGTTTATTTACGCAATAAAAAAGCTGTTCATTTGTGGATGATGATCACTGCTTTATTGCAGCACACTGCGGACTAAAGCTTTTATTTTAATTATTCATGTGAACAATACGCTGAAATAAGCTTATGTAATCTTGTTAAAAACTATTGTCTTTTCTGTATATCTTGCACTTTCGTGCTGTATTTTATTGTGTGCATTTTCCTTGTAGAATCATCCCACGCGTCTGCCGCAACAGCCCGACCGGATTAATTCAACCGAGCCTTCCTGACCCAGAGCTGGCAGAGACGGCTTCATTCAACGGCGCCTTGCTGACCCAGTTTGGGAAGCTGGTGTAGAGGCACTCAGTGGTCGGCGTGTATAAAATGTCGATTAACCTTCATGTTGTGTTGCAAAGTTTTTTTTTTATTTTAGTATTTTGTATATAATAAAATGGAATTGTTTTGGAAAGTGTGGTTTGTCTGTTATAACACTGAATTATAAAACAGTATAATTACATAGAAATTCCATTGCCTAGTCTGATGAAAATGATGCTGATCATCCTGTCAGGGGTCAACCATTGTAAAGGTAATGTAATTTTTAACTAAACCAAAAAACAAATGTTTTTGTAAGCTTTCTGTTCTTTTTATTGAAATATCATAAAAAATTAGCACCAAGTCAAAGTAGGTACAAGTATATGTAAATTGAATGTTCTATCGGCATTCCAAATTCAGAGAATTACAATACTTTAGAAGGAGTGTAGCATCATCTAAACGGAAAATAATAATACTGTTGTTCCAAACGTTGACCTGAAGGTGAAAAACATGATTTTTTTTTAATTCAGTACATCCAAAATGCCCTAGGATGTAAAAAATAATACAATTTGGTGTTGGCCAGTGTGCCACTGTCTCATTATTTAATACGAATAAAAACAAGTTTCAGCTCATTATTTCTAGGTCATTTGGCAGTTAATTCAAAACAAAAGTGACTTGTGTTGTTGCAGCTCAATTATGAGATAAAATTAATTGTGAGATAAAACCACAGAGCGAGCAAGGCAATAATCCTTGGATCCTCCATTTTTTGTCTCGTGTAAATAAGGACTCGGAGTCGGGTGCGTAACGTCACGGGAGTGTGGCCCCGCCTTGCTGGGAATCTGCCACTGCCCCGCTTCTAAAACCTCCTAACACAAACCATCACAGCACAAGCACAACACCGTGCTAATGGAGACAGAAGCAATCCGAGCCGTACTGAAGTGAATCGAGCCGTACCGAGCTGTGCTGGGCTAGTGGAAAACAGGCTTTTGTTATGTCAGTGCTAGTGCCATTTGTTCTACTTAGCTTCAGGTCTGCGTGTCACATGTTGTGGTCAGCCCGTGAGGTCCTCCTCCCCCCTCTCTGCCGCTGCCGGGATCCAGAACATTGCCTCCGCCAATGGCCCTGCTGTCCAGATTGATGACAAATGTCATGTTCCCCTTGCCGCAGCCAGCTCGTCCCACACCTCCCTCCGTCCCCCCTCCACCACAGGGGTCCAGTCTCGGTGCCACCCTGAAAAATAGAATTGGGGAAATTGGGGGAAAGCTCTCGCCTCCCTCTGTGTGTGTCAGTCTCACACAAACAAGAGTTTTAATTTTTCTTTCGTGGGGATCTTTTCTCTCCCCATTGTAAAGGGTTTAAACTTTTCCCAATTATCTGCGGGAGAGATCGTAGGGAATTCAAGGGCTTAAATTCCACAAGGTGCTTCCCATGCACTATGTTATTCTAGAAAAATGTTGTAGTGCAACGACTGTTATACCTTGTATCGAGCCATTAAGCCTATTCCATTACTCTTTTTCTTTTATTTATTTTGAAAGAAAATTTGACAAAATATAAATTTTTTAAATACGAGACTCAGACTTTAACTTCCTGAGTTCCTTTTCTAAGTTAAAATTTAATAATTTTAGTATTTAGGGATGAACATGAACTTCTTTTCTTTGCATTATTTGATTCAAAAACTCATCAAAAGCAACATCTTTTGTGTTTTTGGATAGTTGTCATTTCCTGTAAATTAATACTTTAAATGATATTTTGACTTGGAATTGTGGTGTGTTTTTTTCAATAGGTTAAAGAATAAATAAAACGGTTCCTTTTACTCAAGCACAGTCATATAAATAGTAAAACAGAAGAAATGATTATTTATAGTATTCCAGTAGTGATTTGCATATTTGCCTGTCCTCATAAAGTCCCTTACCCATACACTCTCTATTACAATGTCAACTTTCAAACAGATTCTCATGTATTTAAATTTATAAGACAATAAACCAACCAAACTGCCATTTTGATACCAGCAGAACCAAATGTAGTCAGAGAGCCCATTATTGTAACTCTTTTCTTCTGTTTTTATTTTTTGTAATCTTTCAACCTTTCAGAAATTTGCTGTTTTTTTTCGTGAACAGCACAAAGATAAAAAGGATTTAAAATCACATAATCATTCATTGAGAGTGACTTTTTATTTAAAAGAGAAAAATAATATGGATTATGGACATTAAAAAGACATCTGTTCATTAGCAGCCTCAGTTAAATCATATGTATAAGCAACATTTCCATTATTACCTTGTTTGTGGATTGAATCGTCCTATATAAGCTGTATTTAAAACCTCAGTCATTGTGTATTATTTAGTCACAACATTATTCCATAATCTTCAGTGTAATTCATCATATTGATGATGATTGCAGAGATGGATATGTGTGTACTTTTACTTAATTCTTTGGGCGCCCCGGTGTGGCCACTGCGGGTAGAGGGGTGGAGGCGAGTAGAGGCAAGGTGACGTCACCCGCTGGAGTCCTGTGGGGTGGGGTGGGCCTGAGCAGCGGAACAGCACGGAGGAGGAGGAGGAGCTGAAGCACGGCCCCCTGCCCTCACACTAGACTCATCATACAGGAAAGAGGAGATACATATATAAGTCAGGTATGTTCCTCTTACTGTAAGTAATCTCTTAAATTTGTCAAGTTTTTGTCATGGCCGCCAATCACGGCACCTGTGTACACACCTGCCTGTCATCTCCTGCGGCCCTATTTATTCCCATTAGGACCAGTGCTGGTCGCGGAGTTGTCTGATTCTTTCCGTGAATCATGCCACACCCTGCCTCTGTGCTTCCCTGCACTGAATTCTCCAGCCATCGGCTTCCAAGCCCAGCTGTACGACGTCCGGGTCGGTTTCGCCCGGACCAACAACCAAGTAAGCGCTATAGCTTCTAAACTTGACCATTCCCCTGTGCACAGGCGGAGCCCGCAACGGCGGACCTCCTTCTCCCTCCAGGCGGCGGACTTTTAATCCACCTCCAGCTGACCTGCCCGCAGACACTGTCTCCCTGGCCGCAGCTTCGGCGCCACCTGAAGACACTTCAACATCTGTTGACAGTAAGCACTATAACATCTAACGTGCTGCATAGGTGAACTGTAACGGTCCTTGTCTCTTTACAGGGTTGCCAGTCTGTACGGTGCTCTGCCGGCCCAGCTGGAATACACGGATTGCACTACACAACATTACACCATACAGTATATCCGCACTCATGCACCCACTCACTCACATTAACAAAATAAAGTATGTCAATTGTGTTAATCCTGAGTCGTGTCTGTTCTGTGGGTCACTTGAACCATGTCAGTACGACTCCGCCAAAGTGACCCGGCAGACAGCGCACTCGTGTGCCGTATTAACCATCTTGATGCTCGGGTAGACCAATTAACGTACCAACAACAGGTGATGCTAACTCAGCTAACCCGCATCACCAATAGGTTAGATCGCTTAGCTAGCCCACAGGGGTTCCCCACAGTACCAGCTAGCTCCTCAGCTCCCGCTAGTTCTACCACTAGCTCCACCACTAGCTCTTCACCTAGCCCTCACTCTACAGGTTCCACTAGTCGGCTCACTCCCGTCCCTACTCCCGCCCACTTTAAAGGGGTGTTGGGAGAAGCCAGGGGGTTCCTCATGCAGTGCAACATTATGTTCCAACGGGTTCCCGGAGCTTTTCCCACTGACCAGAACCGCATTGGCTATATGATCAATCTGTTAGAGGGGCGGGCTTTAGCATGGGCTTATGCGGTTATGGCTAGGGCTGATTATGCTTCTATGACATATGTTCAATTCACCCACGAATTCCAGGAAGTGTTTAGTCACTTGAACCGGGAAGATGTGCTCACCTCTTGCCTGTTAAACCTTCGGCAGGGGTCGAGGGCAGTCGCCGATTACGCTGTTGACTTCCGGGTTGTAGCTACGGAGGTCAGGTGGGAAGATGCCTCCCTGAGTAGTATATTCCTGAGGAGTTTGAGCCCTAGCCTGTGGGACGAGCTGGCCCGCCTGGAGAAACCCTGCATGAGAGTATCTCCCTGGCCATTAGCCTTGACAACCGTCTGAGGGAACGAGCTGCGGAGCGTAAGACTTCCGATCGTGCGGAGAACAGGCCATGCCGTGCTCTCCAGCCCCCCCTACTGGCCCTCCCATCGACTGACCTCTCTGAGGACCAAGAACCAATGATAGTGGGGGGGTCAAAACTTCCTGTAGAAGAGAGACAGCGCAGCCGTGAGTTGGGGTTGTGTGTCTCTTGCGGGAGCGAGGAGCATGACCTGAATTCCTGTCCTAGGCGGCCAAAAGGGGAAGTCCGTGCGTCGAAGTAGGGGGCCTCACGGACATAAAAGATAATAATCCCCTCACCCGTTTTCTCATTCCTATTCGGTTTTGCTTTGGTCACAAAGAACATAAAACACATGCACTCATTGACTCAGGGGCCGAGCAGAGCTTCATTTCTAGGAGTCTGGCAACCCGTCTGGGTCTACCTATGCAGCCGTTAAAAACTACCCTTAAGATTATTTCCCTGTCGAAGGTGGCGTTGGCTACTGTCACTCATTGGGTCGCCTCGGTGCCAGTCATCATTTCGGGCAACCATCGGGAGGAGTTAAATCTGTTTGTCCTACCGGTGTTATCGTCCCCGGTCATTCTGGGATACCCTTGGCTGCATCTGCACAACCCTTCTATTGACTGGCGTTCGGGAAGTATCATGTCATGGAGCCCTTTCTGCCTGAGTGCCTGTCTGTAGTCTGCTGCATGCCCGCCTGCCACGCCTTTGGATGTCCCTGCCTCCCCCCGGATCTGTCAAAAGTGCCACCAGGGTACCATGACCTTGGGGCCGTCTTTAGTAAATCCCAAGCCCTTTCCCTCCCCCCTCACCGACCGTACGATTGTGCTATTAATCTGCGGGCCTCTGTCATCTAGCAGACTTTACAACCTGTCTGCTCTGGAGCACGCGGCCATGGACTCATATATTAAGGAGTCTCTCAGCTCAGGTATCATTAGACCTTCATCTTCGGCGGTGGGAGTGGGGTTTTTCTTCGTGGGGAAGAAGGACGGCTCCCTCAGGCCCTGCATTGACTTCCGCGAACTTAACAACATCACTATCAAGGATAAGGATACTCTCCCCCTCCTTAACTCTGCATTCGATTCCCTCTGGGGGGCTTGCTGCTTTACCAAATTAGACCTGCGCAATGCCTATCACCTGGTGTGGATACGTGATGGGGATGAGTGGAAGACGGCCTTTAGGACCCCTAGTAGGCATTTTGAATATCTAGTCATGCTGTTCGGGCTGACCAATGCTCCGGCCGTCTTCCAGCGTCTTATTAATGTTGTGCTGAGAGATTTTCTGGGCACCTTCGTGTTTGTCTACCTTGACGACATTCTGATCTTTTCTCAGTCCATGGAGGAGCATGTCAGGTGAGTCTTGCAGCGGCTGCTGGAGAATAAGCTCTACATCAAGGCAGAGAAATGTGAGTTCCACGTCTCCAGGACCTCTTTCCTCGGCTTCATTATTGCCCCGAAGGAGATCATCCCGGACCCAATAAAAGTGAAGGCGGTGGTGGACTGGCCCACCCCCGCATCGAGGAAACAGTTGCTGCAGTTCTTGGGCTTCGCTAACCTCTATCGCCGGCTTATTAAGGACTACAGCTGCATCGCCCTCCCCCTCACCAACTTGACCTCCACCAAGGTTCCCTTTCGCTGGACGGAAGAGGCAGACGCCGCGTTCTCGGAGTTGAAGGTCAGATTTTCATCTTCGCCTATTCTGACGCAGGTGGATCCCACCCTTCAGTGCCTGGTGGAGGTGGACGCCTCTGATTCTGGGGTGGGGGCTGTGCTGTCCCAGCGTTCTCCGGCAGATGGTAAGATCCGCCCCTGCGCCTACTTCTCTCGCCGCCTGTCCCCAGCAGAAAGAAACACCATATAACCGCACTCACGCACCCACTCACTCACGTTAACAAAATAAAGTACGTTAATTGTGTTAATCCTGAGTCGTGTCTGTTCTGTGGGTCACTTGAACCATGTCAGTTTTAGCCTCACCATCCAGCGTAGGTCAGTCTGTTGCCCTTTTTCCCTCTGAAGTCTCTGTTGTCCCCCCAATTAAAGAGATGATGCAACTGTGAGCCAATAAAAAATTGCACTGACACTTCAAAAAAAATTGAATAAAATAGCCTAGTGCTGTTTACCTGCCTTCAGGCATCCCCAAAGATAAAGAGTGAAAAAACCCAAATTTCCCTGCCCTGCTAGCAGGCAATTTCACCAAAAATAAGGAAAAAAACTCTTGCAATTGAGAATGTTGGCTCAAAAATAAAAAGAATATCTGCCAATATAGCAACATTAGATTGCTTGGCACAAGTAATTATCATAAAGCCAGCAAAAAACCCATAAAAAATTGCAAAAAGAAATTACTGTCAAAGCTCCCTTGAAATGAAACCAAGCATCTATACTCTTCATCGCTATACTCCTCATCTTGCCAAAATTACCCAGTTTAGTGTGACTTTATTAGTCTCTTCACACGCACACACACAAGCAATAGCAAGCTCTCTCCCTCACCAAGGTCAGCCATGAGCAGCTGTGTATACACACACACACACACACACACACGATCAGTTGCAAGTTCAAATACACACACACATTAAGTAAAACCATCTGGAAACCACTTAAAACAAGCAGATATGGCAACCCAAAGTTACAAAACACTCCCAAAGTACTTACAAAAGCAAATCTGGCAACCCACAATTCTCATGTCAACTTTTTTCTGCTGCTCCGAGAACACATTCATTTTCTTCCCAGATTAATTACTTATAAAGCTCTTACACACAAATTTTACCAATCCTCGTGAAACAGCAATCACGGTACCGTACTTTTACACTTCACAATAACCAGAAAAACAACCACAGCTTCAAACCTCCGTGGCACTTCTTACTTCCGCCTTTGCGGAACCTCTTTTTTTTTTCTCTCTCTCTTGCCAGGACAACCCGTGAAACACAAATAGACACACAAAACGACCAAACAAACTAACAAACAAACTGCAGTTATGTATTTGTATCAGCGCTATTTTAAGGTCAACCCTCACCGATGCTCACTCGTGCCGTAAAAATAAGGTCTCACGTCAATGGCTGTCACAGCTCACTCGTGTTGGCAGAAATAAGATCTCGCTATGACTTCCGCACGTTCTACCATGGTCCACTTACGCGTGGGAAAATGAGCACTCCCATTGCGGCCTGTACCGGGACCTTCCTGAGCCTGTACCCACCCCCCCGGACCAAATCTGTTTGGGCATCTCTGGTCCAAACTGAATCCGTTCAGGCTTTGTGGTATCAAATGCTCAGTGTTACACACACATATACGCGTATTCAATTCCACCAGGACTGGAACCCAGTGTCCATAAGCATCATCAAACAACACAAATTTACGCACACTGATCCTTGCTGGAGGGTACCCCGTCACCCACTCATCCCAGCGTCCCCGAACCAGGTGCCTCTCTGTAGCCAAAACCCAAGCCTTTGGACTTGGCACCGGAGGACTTTCCTTCAGCCGTGCACTGCTGAGATCAGCTGGAGCTACTGGGCATAATGAGGTCTTGGGTCCCTTGTTCGGTGCGCCAAAATGTTGGATTAGTTTGTATTAAAATTAATCTGAGTCAGAAAACCAGGCAGGATCAGTAGATTTGGGTAGATTTATTTTCTGGCCAGGAGAATGACAGAAATGGCCCCAGAGTCCATTCGCGCATCATTTGTTAGAATAAAATTGAATTAAATGAGACTGAGTCAAAAATTCAATAAGCGGATTCTGAGTTATGAGCCATTTATTTCTGGCCAGGAGAGCGTGTACATTGAACTGTCCCACAGCCTTTCATGTACACCTCTGACCATACATTCTGAGCTTGGTATTTTTATAGCTCTAAGAATAGATAAACAAAGAGGGAGACGTCCTTGTGGCATGTCTGGAGACAGGCAAAGTGTCTATAAATCTAATCTTCATGAACTGGGAATTTTAGCACATTCTTCGGTCACAGAAACTTAGCAGAGCAAGTCAATAAAAAACCGAGATTATCAGTGTAGTCTGGGTCATCCTTTACAGATGTGGACAAAATTGTTGGTACCCCTCTGTTAATGAAAGAAAAACCCACAATGGGCACAGAAATTACTTGAATCTGACAAAAGTGGTAAGAAATAAAAATTCTATGAAAATTAACCATTGAAAATCAGACAATGCTTTTGAATTGTGGTTCAACAGAACTATTTTAAAAAACAAACTCATGAAACAGGCCTGGACAAAAATGATGGTATCCTTAACTTAATATTTTGTTGTGTAACGGATGCCAACTAGCACTGTTCGGCGTAGAACGTTAGTAAAACCTCCCTCCCGAAAAGCCTCATACAGTATCGGTAGCGCTGAGCTATCAGTCGGACCTTTAGCTCAGCGCGATCGTGCTGTGTCTCCCATTCTCGAACTGTGTAGTTGACTGGTAGGTCGCGGGTTCGTGTCCCCGAGTGGGCGAACTGCGCAGGATGACCTCAGTTACACTGGTGCCATGACCCGGATGGGAGTGAGGTTTAAGGGGGAGAGTGTAACGGATGCCAACTAGCACTGTTCGGCGTAGAACGTTAGTAAAACCTCCCTCCCGAAAAGCCTCATACAGTATCGGTAGCGCTGAGCTATCGGTCGGACCTTTAGCTCAGCGCGATCGTGCTGTGTCTCCCATGCTCGAACTGTGTAGTTGACTGGTAGGTCGCGGGTTCGTGTCCCCGAGTGGGCGAACTGCGCAGGATGACCTCAGTTACAGTTGCACAACCTTTTGAGGCAATCACTGCAATCAAACGATTTCTGTAACTGTCAATGAGACTTCTACAGCTCTCAGCAGGTATTTTGGGCCACTCCTCATGAGCAAACTGCTCTAGTTGTCTCAGGTTTGAAGGGTGCCTTCTCCAGACGGCATGTTTCAGCTCCTTCCACAGATGTCCAATAGGATTTAGATCAGGGCTCATAGAAGGCCACTTTAGAATAGTCCAATGTTTCGCTCTTAGCCATTCTTGGGTGTTTTTAGCTGTGTGTTTTGGGTCATTATCCTGTTGCAAGACCCATGACCTGCGACTGAGACCAAGCTGTCTGACACTGGGCAGCACATTTCTCTCTAGAATACCTTGATAGTCTTGAGATTTCATTGTACCCTGCACAGATTCAAGACACCCTGTGCCAGATGCAGCAAAGCAGCCCCAGAACATAACAGAACCTCCTCCATGTTTCACAGTAGGGACAGTGTTCTTTTCTTGGTATGCTTCATTTTTGCATCTGTGAACATAGAGCTGATGTGCCTTGCCAAAAAGTTCCAGTTTTGTCTCGTCTGTCCATAGGACATTCTCCCAGAAGCTTTGTGGCTTGTCAACATGCAGTTTGGCAAATTCCAGTCTGGCTTTTTTATGATTTGTTTTCAACAGTGGTGTCCTCCTTGGTCGTCTCCCATGAAGTCCACTTTGGCTCAAACAACGACGGATGGTGCGATCTGACACTGATGTGCCTTGACTTTGGAGTTCACCATGAATGTGTTTAGAGGTTGTTCTGGGCTCTTTTGTTACCATTCGTATTATCCGTCTCCTCCTGCGGCCACGTCCAAGGAGGTTGGCTACAGTCCTGTTGATCTTAAATTTCTGAATAATATGTGCAACTGTAGTCACAGGAACATCAAGCTGCTTGGAGATGGTCTTATAGCCTTTACCTTTAACATGCTTGTCTATAATTTTCTTTCTAATCTCCTGAGACAACTCTCTCCTTTGCTTCTTCTGGTCCATGTTTAGTGTGGTACACACCATGTCAACAAACAGCACAGTGACTATTTGTCACCCTTTAAATAGGCCGACTGACTGATTACAAGTTTGTAGACACCTGTGATGTTAATTGCAGGACACATCTTGGTTGAATATGTCCCTATGGACAAATTATTTTCAATCTTTTCTAGGGGTACCATCATTTTTGTCCAGGCCTGTTTCATGAGTTTGTTTTTTAAAATAATTCTGTTGAACCACAATTCAAAAGCATTGTCTGATTTTCATTGGTTAATTTTCATAGAATTTTTATTTCTTACCACTTTTGTCAGATTCAAGTTATTTCTGTGACCATTGTGGGTTTTTCTTTCATTAACAGAGGGGTACCAACAATTTTGTCCACATCTGTACATCTCTGCTGACCTGCCCTTACATGCATTCACACATACATCCACCCAGACTCTGGGACATGAAGGCCACAGATAGAGAATGATTGCTCACAAAAATGCACCATCAGACATAAAATATGAAAGAATAATATAGAGAAATATATGAAATTATTCTACATGGGATGCACCTATAAACATCAGACATGAAATAGAAAAGTCATGGAATAATATAACAATAATATAACAATAATATGGAATTTTTCTATCATATTCTCCCCTTGATGCTTAATAAAGCACCACAATTAAAAGAAAAACAATCAAACAAAGTAGTAGTAAAGTAAATTGAATAATAATGAATAGTGATATTGTGGTGATCCAGCACACTGCAGACGGACACTATTTCACACTCAGCAGGGCTGGAGGAAACGGAGCATAATTTACATACAGACAGAGAGCCCCAGGGGGCAATCAGAACACTGGACTGTTATGTATACATCCCTGGACGACGGAAAGGACATCCGGGCGCCAGTTGGTCACGCTAATGATACAGTATGTATTGACTGATATGTCCATCACTATGCTAATGTGCCATGCATTCTCTCTGTCTGTATAACGTGTATAAAAGAGCTTGCTATACATTTCTCAGCATCGCAGAAACTCTCTTACTAGACACTGGGGTCCACCGGCTGTATTTATGTTAGAGGGCCAATAAAGAACCTGTGACGACCTACACTTGTGTATCGCCTCCACATCCTTTCCTTACACCCTCTACATTGGTGACCTGACGTGAAATGGACTGTCTCTCCCTTTCGCCGTGCCGTGGATGCTTTTTTCTCCACATTGGTGACCTGATGGAGATGAACTGTCCCTCCCTTATGCCGCACACCACATGGTGACCTGACGTGGGATGACGTCTGCTCCCTTTCACCACGCTGTGGATTCCAGAGACCGGGGATCGCCTACACCCTTCGCATCCACACTGGAGTGCGCACGCGCCTTATCCTCTCTCCACGATGGCGACCTCCAGGACTGGAAAGGGAGCATGGCACTGGGACCGAGACGCACGAGGATTAACGACTTGAGCAACACACAGAAACAGCTTGAACAGGAAGATCATTGGCGCCGTCTGCGTTGATTTCCACCAAGCTCCCCGACTCTGACTCACCTCCCAACAGCAGACTTTCTGCGCACAGAAGCCCCGCACGCACACCGCAGGATTACGAGGACAGCGCAACTTCCAGCTATGTGGTCACTGCGCCAGGCACGCACCACGGACAAACCGGCTCCACAGACTTATACATCGTCCCCCGCCGCTGCACAAGCCTGAGAAACACGGCCGATTGCCATCCTCGGAACCTTTAGGGCTGCTCACGCACCTGAAGCAGACATGCAGCCCACACACGGGACTTTGTATGGGTTTCTCAGCCAAGGCGCACAGCAGGAATTAACCCGATTGCTTTTCCCGATGACTTTAGGGCTGCTTCCGCACCTAAAGCCAAACCGCCAAGTCCCTCACACAGCTTCAGGTTGTTGTTTTTTTTATTTTTTTTTTTCACAGCCACTATGCATCCTTGGGGAATTTGGCTGTTCATCCTCCCCACATCCTCTCAGGACTGAGCCGCAAGAGGAGTCAGAGACTTAATTTTTTTCACAGCCACTGCGGATCACCGCCAGGTTTACCGGGAAAGTCCCTCACCATCGCGGATCCACACACAATTTTTGTGCGGCCCAGACACCTTTGACATCCCGAGCCTGCACTCACTTACTCCCACCCCTCCCCCTCCCCCTCCTCCTCCACAGCGCTCTTCCCTGCACCTCACTCTCTAAAGCCGGCCGATCGTTGGTTTATCCCATTACGCACGACGCACACCGGCCCCGTCCACCCATGATCCACGGCTGTTCAACGTGCTGGAACTCGGAGTGGAGCACACTGTCTTTTCCACCCCTCCCCCGTCCCCCCCACAGACTGACATGCCCTCCGACACTCCTCTACAGCAGGACAGGTCTATCGGAGCTGGAGCCCAAACGACTGGGGGGGGGGGGGGGTCACAGCCCCTTCTGAGTGTTCTGGGGGGAGCCGTGTGGTGACCCAGCACACTGCAGACGGACACTATTTCACACTCAGCAGGGCTGGAGGAAACGGAGCACAATTTACATACGGACAGAGAGCCCCAGGGGGCAATCAGAACAATGGACTGTTATGTATACATCCCTGGACGATGGAGAGGACATCCGGGCGTCAGTTGGTCACGCTAATGATATGTATTGATTGATATGTACACTACCGTTCAAAAGTTTGGGGTCACTTAGAAATTTCCTTATTTTTGAAAGAGAAGCACTTTTTTCAATGAAGATAACTTTAAACTAATCAGAAATACACTCTATACATTGCTAATGTGGTAAATGACTATTCTATCTGCAAATGTCTGGTTTTTGGTGCAATATCTACATAGGTATATAGAGGCCCATTTCCAGCAACTATCACTCCAGTGTTCTAATGATACAATGTGTTTGCTCATTGCGTCAGAAGGCTAATGGATGATTAGAAAACCCTTGTGCAATCATGTTAGGTCTGCAATGCTGTAATTGCTGCAAATGGAGGATTCTTTGGCGAAAGCAAAGTTTGAAGGAAAAAATTATTATTTCAAATACAAATCATTATTTCTAACCTTGTCAATGTCTTGACTATATTTTCTATTCATTTTACAACTCATGGTGGTAAATAAATGTGACTTTTCATGGAAAACACAAAATAATTGTCTGGGTGACCCCAAACTTTTGAACGGTAGTGTATATCACTATGCTAATGCGCCATGCATTCTCTCTGTCTGTATAACGTGTATAAAAGAGCTTGCTATACATTCCTCAGCATCGCAGAAACTCTCTTACTTGACGCTGGGGTCCACCGGCTGTATTTATGTTAGAGGGCCAATAAAGAACCTGTGATGACCTACACTCGTGCCTCGCCTCCACATCTTTTCCTTACACCCTCTACAATATAAAGATATACAGTATATGTGTAAGAATTTAGATGTTATGTATCTTTGCAGACCAACAGCAACTTTATGAGGTGGTTTACACTTAAACAAGGAACATGTGTAGCAATAAAAGTGAATATGTCATTAAAAGTGAATATGTGTAGTGATAAGTGTGAATATAATCAAAATCAATTTGAACTGTGTCAAATAAGAACATAGAAAATTATATGGAAAAACTCAAAATGCATTTAGATAATATTGCAAACTTCACACTCCTTAGGCTAGTATCACCCCTTTCACCATCCTCATCATCTGCAGCAACTGTATGAAGACATATCACTAAGTTTACATGAATCAGCCTCATCATCATATTACTGACACAAGGACTCACACAGGAAAAGACCAAAATTATCACTATAAAAATCATTAACAAATTCATGATGAGACTTCTCCATAGAATCACCAACTTAATCAATTTTGTTATCACTGCCTGCAAAGCAATGAGGCTGTGTGTAACCAAAGTAATAATATGACCATTTGCATTACTTTCATGGATAAAAGTACAACAATAACCTTCTATAACGGGGCACACGCCCCTACGGGTGGCAGTTAATTGACCAAGAACCATTCTATTTTATGTCATGAATTTTACAAATAATTGTAGCCTATAATTAAGTGTTTCAATCCATAAGGTGTTCTTGCCCATTCTCACTCAAGGAAACAGTGAATGAAGGACCCTCACTCCTGTGCTTTTCCATCTGAAATTGCTCTGGTATATCCGTGCCCCAAATGGAAACATGTGGTAAGAAAGCATCTCTCCTCGCCCTGCCCACCTGGCCTGTCGACATAATGAGGGTACGGTCAGCCGCCAAAACAGGGTACACAACCCTGCCCAATTCCTGGCCAGGTGTGGGTACACCCATGACCACCATCCCCCCTTTGACAATGTAGATCTTTAGTATAACACTTGCTCGCTTTGTTGGTCAAGCAGGGAGCAGTACAGGGGAGAGACGCACTGTAAAGCGTTGCACATGTAGAGAGTGTTAAGCTCTCAAAGGGTTAAGCCCAAAGGAACATCACTGCTTCAGAAAAGAGGAATCCCCTGATGAAATTAACCTTGCCTTTGCAGAGTAAGGCGTGATAAGCATTGTGACAGGTGTGAAAGTTTGCTGTGTTATTCCTGTGATTAGCCTTTTTTAAGAAATAAACAGCCTTTGGTAGCTGCATTATTTTAGCAGTAGCAGATAATTTGTCCAGCTGATGGGGGCATTAAAGAACAAACATAACAATTCTCTACGGTGTATAGGCAGTGGAACAACTTAAAAATAGCCAAAGCAAAAGTGTTACTACGGGGATGATGAGGATGAAAAGGCAACAACACCAACTGCACAATTCTTTCCTTGCATTTTTTTGTTTTCCTCCATGATAAACAAACAGTTGCTTCGCTATGTAAAAGCCATTACTGGACGCCAGGGGGTGCCGTCAGCCGACACTTGCATAGAGAAATAGTTAAACAGTCACTTGTTGAGGTTTTTTTTTCTTTAGTGAGTTCGTAATGTGTATTAAACAGTCTCTTGCTAAGGGTTCCAAGTGGGGTAAAATGTTAGATGCACAAAAGAGTCACGTCCTTCGCCTTTCACAGTTGTTGGTGTCGTCAGGATAAGCTCCGTGTTGTCCTTGCCAGGGAGTATTGGTCCAGTTTTTGTCCAATGGTTTGGCCAAAAGATGGGTGCACCTCCCACGGTTCCTTCATCACATGGACCCTCCTGTGAAGGGCAGTATGGATAACATCTCTGTCAGTTGTCATTCTTTGCATGTAATCAACCAGAAACCCTTCCTCCTCACCCAAGTTAAATGGCTTCAATAGTAGGGTTTGCCATTCACAATTTTCCTATTTTTCTTTGTCACTATTTCCCTAATCCTGTTTGTGCATTATGCTGATCCTGTAGATTGTTGATAGTAAGCTAAATAGTTTCCTAGGTAAATGTTGGGTACTAACAATTTGGGTACTGTACCTAAATGTGATATGATTTGATTTACAAAGTGTATTCCATTAAATGTATTCCATTATCCATTATCTAAGTGAATCATTTCAGCTATTTTAAATCTTGATATTGTTTTGGTTGAGGGATTCAGTGTTACCACAGCAGTATTTAAATTATTGCAATCCATAGCAGTATTTGGATTAGTCCAAGGAAAAGCCTTTGTCTAAAGTATGTCACTAATTACTAAACAACACCTTTGCCTTCACACTTATTTAACTCAATGAGATCCATGCAAAGGTTTTGAAAAGAATAAGTTTATGCAGGGAAGGTCAAATTATTTTTGCTTTGAGCTCCCTAAAGCATTGTTTTCTTCTTACATAACTGAGTAAAAATCTGTTTTGCCTTTGTAGTAGATTCTAAATTGAGTCCCACAGTAAGCTTCATCAGGATAAACTGGACTTTCCTTAGACACTTGGAACTTTTCCCATAAATTTGCATGTTTTTTCTGTTTCCTTATTAGTTTACTTTATTTCTTATAAACATGATATTTTTTCCTTTTTTCTCTTCTTCATTTTACTGTATTTCTTATAAAGTCTTAGGATCTTTCTCCACAATAATCTGCAAATATTTTTTCAGCACATAGTTTTCTTAAATACCTGCAAATTTACTGATATAAATTTAACTTCTATTGAAAGTTGTGATTCCATTGCCAAGCCGTTTCACCTATATTTTTTCTTTCCTACAATATTGATCATTTATTGATAATGTGTATTCATAATCTATTTTAATTAGCAATGTATTTTGCTAATTAATTATTGTGGTAAACCCCCCACCCCCCATTGATACATGGAGACATCCATGCATCAAAGTTGCGGCGTACTTGAACAGTGTGATGGGTTGTCCCCCCTTTTTTTTTACTACTAGAAGAAGGAAATCTTTTCCTTAAAGATACAGTATGTGCCATTAATATGTGTGGCACATGTACATATGGTTAATTTAGATGAAACTTTGTGAGCAGTATAACACCCTCAAAATGAGGTTTCTGCAAGCATGCCTCTTTTTGTGAGTGTCTTCCCTTGACCTAGTTTGAAAATGTCAGGTTCAACAATTAACCCAACTGTCTGTGCAGATTTTAATGTGATTTGGCATTTATTGTAACCAGTTCTGAATTATTCTTTAAGGCTACATCTGTGTGTCCTATTGACCACAGACAGTTTGAATTTGTGTTAGTGCATCTTTGTGAAAAGGTATGTCCCACTCTTCTTCCGGCTTTCAGAGAGAGCAGACGCTTTTTCTCTCCCTCTCCCACCTCCCATCCCTACTGATCCCAGCTTGCTGTGTTCTGTCTGTGTCGCTCTTATTCTGGCTGAATCTTATTCCAAATGGAAAATTATGGATTTGGTGGGCTTTATATGCGATTGACACCACTTCAAAAGAAGATTGGGCTAGGGGGAGCCCAAGTGGACTCATGGACAATTGGGAATTCATGTGTCTGTGTGATTCGACTGAGATGCGGAAGACATCTCTATTTGTTTGGCTTTTGATCACAGGATTTCTATTTCTGGCTCTGGAGTTTCCTGATGTATCAGAAATTAAAGAAGTTGGGAGAGCTGATCAAAATGCGGACCCGGCAATGCTCCTTCAACAACAAATTCGACCAGTTGGGGAGTGCACTGATAGCGGCAATGGTGAACTGAATGGTGGCTGATTCAGAAGGTGGTATACATCTGGAGTTGCCGGTGCTCTCCAGGGAATGATTTTAAAGCCTGTATATGGAAATTATGAAGCACAGAATCGCAAGAGAGATGGAAATTCTATGCTCTGAGTGAACTGTGCCTTGACCTTGATTCGGCGCCCTCTCCTCCTGGATGAAGACAAAACAGAAGAAGAGTTTGGCTTCTCTTTAACCCAAACAATTAACATCAATTGCTGTTGTTCAGCAGACCGGACTCTTCAAGGACAGCGCTATCATGTGTCTAATACAGAACTTTGCCATCTGGCATGCACGAGGAGAGAGAGTCTCTGGGACATGCTTATCTGTGTTTTGTATACATGAACATAACAACTATCCGTTGCCAGGAGGCGCCCCCCTTTGTTGTACATCAGCAAATGATACATTCAACACTGCACCCACACTGATTATTATGCTGACTACACACACACTGGTCTCTCTTCGCTCCTTTGTATTGTGTGATCTGTATTAGTTTGTCTGCTCTGTGCAATTGAGAGGTTTTTTTCTATGTAATCACAATCTCGCTTATACGACGAGCTGTATTTTGATAACGATGTTTTTTTCTCTCTGCCCAATGTGCCATTCCCTCCCTCCTCCCCTCTTATCCCCCACTGTTTTGATGAGGCGCCTTGTTATGGCTGCCGTGTCATTGCAATGCGCTTACATTAGCGCGCCAATGTCAAGTCAAATTCCTTGTATGTTTTTAACATGCTTGGCAATAAAGCTTTTCTGATTCTGATTCTGTTAATGGGAGGGTGGACATATTGCTTAATTTGAAGTTGGCTTCATTCTGCACAAGGAATGCCTTATTTTCTGTGTTTCTTCCTAAATTCTGGTGTTGTCTGTAGTCCCGAGGCCCGACTCGGCTGAGGCCAAGTGCCAGAAGCACAGCCCAGCTATTTAGCACATCAAAATCGCACAACATAATTATTCCTTATTCCTGTCACATTTCTGAAATGTGATACTGTCAGACCTGCAATGTGACTTCAGGTAAACACTGCATTTTCAAAGTCAAAGTCAATTAAATTAATATGCGTTACATCATTGTCAATGTCATTTGTTTTACTTAGCTTCAGGTCTGCTTGTCACATGTTGTTGTCCCCTGTGAGGTCCTCCTCCCCTCACGCTGCCACCGCCCCCAGCCAATGACCCTGATGTTCAGGTTGATGACAAACGTCGTGTTCCCCTTGCCACAGCCAGCCTGCCCCACACCGCTCTCCGTCCTCCCGTCCACCACAAGTGTCCAATGTCAGGGCCATCCTAAAAAAAAGCTGGGGGAAGCTATAGCCCCCCCCCCGCATCAGAAATCACACAAACAGACAAACAGGAGTGCAATTTTGTCTTGTCATAAATTTTTTGTAAGTGCTACTAATGGTTCACTTTTCGTTTTTGCCTGTACATTTAGAAAAATGATCTAATCTTATTTTGTAATGTTTTTGCTGGAGTGGGAGAGATCAGTTCTCTCCTCATGTTAAATTTTTTGAACTCTTCCTAGTTATCTGTCAAAGAGGCCATAGTGATAAGTCAGCCGGGCAGCAGTCCGTCTTCTCCGCTTAGACCGCTGTCCATGTGACTGGATAAGTGGTAAAGGATTGATTGATGAAATTCGTGGGCTTAAATTCCACAAGGTGCTTCCCACCATGTACCGAGCCCTTAAGCATATTTCATTTCATTTAAAGGGAAAAATTTCACAGACTATATATTGTTTTAACGGGAGACTAAGACTGGAACTTCCTGAGTTCCTTTTCTAGGTAAAAAATTTTAAGCATTATAGTACTCAAGGAGTAACATGAACTTGTTTTCTTTTCATTACTTAATCCAAAAACTCATTAAAAGCAACATCTTTGTGTTCTTTGATATTTTAATAATTTCCTCTAAGTAAATACTATAAATGATATTTTCTGTTTTTAATTTTGGTGATTCATTTTCAATAGGTTAGAGAAAAATAAGATAGTTCCTTTTACTCTAACACACCCACATAAATAGACAGAAAAAGTGATGATTTTATAGTATTGTATTACAATGCAGGGTTTCCTCTGGTAACATTTCTCCGTGGCGGGCTGCCTCACCACAAATTGTACCGCCACACCAAGGCGATATGATTTTATTAAGAAAAATATATGAAGCAATGACTTTCCGCAAGCGCGCACACGAACAACGTGCGTGGCCGTCATCCGCACGGAGTTTAGAAGCGCCCCGCCCACACGAGTTCTCGACTCAGTCAGCAGGCAGTGTCTCGCTAAGCGTGACTGTCGACAAAAACATGAGTTTGTTTAAGTACTTTAAACGTGGGAAAAAAATCAGAAGAGGTATGTATGTAAGCACTGGAGGCGTTTATTATGGTTTTAACCTGCTGTTAATGGGAGCAATAATGGAACAGTCGCTTAGCTAAGAGATGTGGTTAGAATCCATATGCAGCCGGCTTCATATGAAGGGAAAGGCGGGTGACTGATTAATTGCTGCGGATATATTTCACCAGCCACTACAATATTAAGTTATGTTCCCTATTATGTACCTGACAAGTCAAAATGAGCGAAATTCACAAAGTCAATGACTTTAATCAGCCCCGCCCACACGAGTTTTCGAGTTAGTCAGCAGGCAGTGTCTCGCTAAGCGTGACTGTCGACATAAACATGAGTTTGTTCAAGTACTTTAAACGCGGAAAAAAATCAGAAGAGGTATGTATGTAAGCACTGGAGGTGTTTAGCATGGTTTTAACCTGCTGTTAACGGGAGCAATAATGGAAGAGTCGCTTAGCTAAGAGATGTGGTTAAAATTCATATGCAGCTGGCTTCATATGAAGGGAAAGGCAATGGGGGCTGATGAATTGCTGAGGATATACAGTATTTCACCAGCCACTACAATTTTAAGTTATGTTCTGTAGGAATTGCAGGAATGAAGAGACTGGCAATTTCTCTCTTTTCTCACACAAGCAAGCTTGCCGTTTTAATTATCCAGCGGCAGTGACAAAAAGCAACATCTGAAAATGCTAGTGTAACGGATGCCAACTAGCACTGTTCGGCGTAGAACGTTAGTAAAACCTCCCTCCCGAAAAGCCTCATACAGTATCGGTAGCGCTGAGCTAAAGGTCCGACCGATAGCTCAGCGTGATCGTGCTGTGTCTCCCATGCTCGAACTGTGTAGTTGACTGGTAGGTCGCGGGTTCGTGTCCCAAGTGGGCGAACTGCGCAGGATGACCTCAGTTACAATGGTGCCGTGAACCGGATGGGAGTGAGGCTTAAGGGGGAGAGTGTAACGGATGTCAACTAGCACTGTTCGGCATAGAACGTTAGTAAAACCTCCCTCCCGAAAAGCCTCATACAGTATCGGTAGCGCTGAGCTATCGGTCGGACCTTTAGCTCAGCGCGATCGTGCTGTGTCTCCCATGCTCGAACTGTGTAGTTGACTGGTAGGTCGCGGGTTCGTGTCCCCGAGTGGGCGAACTGCGCAGGATGATATCAGTTACACTAGCTCTAAACTGAGGTCCTTCAGTGGCTGCCTAGAGAGGTGCCTGATGAGAAAGTGCACAACTATAATTGCCTAAACAGATCATTCTGTACATGAACACATATTGTGGTGAATTATGTAGTCCGCTACAGTTCCCTATTATGTACCTGGCAGGTTAAGATGACCGAAATTCACAAAGTCAATGACTTTAATCTGTCAGCAGCCTTCAGACACACTAAACGTGTCAACATTTGACTCCAAAAAAAGGAGATTTCTAAAAATAAATAAAACAACAACTATAAATATAAAGAAATATTATAACAGAAATAATGGCATCCTTGATCATTTAAGTTAACTTATTTCATTAAATACAATTTTATTAATATTTTTTCCTTGTAATCAGAGTTAAATTATTGTTCTGTTCTGACTGCAAAATTATGGTCAAAAATGTAAATTGTTATAAGGAAAAAGTAAAAAAAAATTACCACAGTCTGTTTCAAATTTATCTGAAAAAAAACCCTAATTTTATTTTTTAAAAAAAACAGACAAAAATTAGACATAAAATAATGCACAAATGTATAATAAAGTTTCATATGTACAATTAAAGTCAATTTTACTAGAGGAAATTACAGATTTGAGGAACATGGTTTCAAAGTTAATAGATTTACAGAGAAAATTAGAAAACTATAAGAAAATTGTTATAATTTTTTTTTGAGAAACACCTCAGACCTTCAAGACTGAAGTCATTGCTCAAGTTTTTCAGTGGTTGCTCTTTGTACCCTTAACTCTACAAGAAATTTTTGGTTGTCTACTTTTAATTATTAATTTCAAAGCACTGCTTTTACATGAGTAGAATTTCTGGTTACTATACCCACCTGATCATATAATTTAAGTATGCATGAGTACATTACTATTATGAATGTTTCTTTCCCTTCCCTACTCTCTCAATGGAAAAAAAAAGAAACACTAGAATAAAAATATAAAAAATACACATATTTTTGTCATTTATGTAAACCATGATAAAAAAAAAAAAAAATCCTGCAGGACAAAACATGACACTTGATATTTTCTAACCTGTTTGTATACCACCATAGACAGAAAGAGAACCTGAATTAGACAGAGCTCAGAGAGGGCAAGATGAGACAGAAGAGAGGAGCCAAGGAGAGGAAAGTGTTCAGGCAGAGGAAGGAGAGAAGGATAACATCACTAAAAAGTCTAAACACAGGATGTCTGGGTAAGACCCCAACTGGCCCAATATCCAAGCCTCGGTTGTACAATACTTCAAATGGTAAGTTCCATATGCAACGTTACTGTGTAAAATTTTAAAAAGAAATAAATAGTATAAAATTAAAATATTCCAGTATGTTTACTCACCCCCCCCCTTTCCGGGGGGAAAATATGTTGCCACCGCAGCAAGGTCTTTAAGCCAGAGGAAACACTGCAATGTCAACTTTCACACAGTCTGTCATTTCTTTAAATTGACAAGACAGTAAACCAACCAATTGGTCCTGTTTTTTTTTTTTTTTCATCTTTCAATCCTTCAGAGCTTTGCTGTTTTGTTATGAACAGTAAAAGGATTAAAACTGTAATAATCACATAGTCATTCATTAAGAGTGACTTTCCTATTTCCAAAAGAACAATAATATGGCAAAGAAGCATTAAAACCTCTGATCATTAGCAGCTTCAGGTAAATCATATGCCCACACATTGTCATTATCACCTTGTTCTGTGCTTTGAATCATGTCATATATGCTGAATTTAAAGCTTTTAATCATTGGGTATTATTTAGTGACAGCATTATTCCATAATCTTCAGTTTAATTTATCACACTGATGATGGTCGCAGTGATTAATATGCATGCACTTTTACTTAACTTATTGGCTATCCGGCATGGCTTGGTTGTCGACAGGAGGGGTGCGGTGAGCAGGGGTGAGGTGATGTCGTTCACTGGGCTCCTGGGGCAGGGTCATGGCTGAGCAGCAGAAGAGCGACGAGCAGGGGGAGGGAGGAACCAAGGTGTGGCCCTGTTGTCACCCTTAGTCCGTCATCCTTTTTCCCTGTAAAGTTCACTGTTTTCCCTCAGTCAGAGAGGCAATGCAACTGAGTTAATAAAAATTACACTGATACTTCAAAAAATTGAATAAAAATAGCCCAATGTTGTTCATCTGCCCTCAGGCATCCCAAAAGATAAAGTAAAAACCCAAATATCTCTCTGCCCTGCTAGCAGGCAATTTAACCCAAGATAAGGAAAAAAAATCTGGCGATTGAAATAGTTGGCTTTAAAAATATGAGAATATTTACCAGTTATGCAACATTAGATTCAAAAACCCACATAAAGGCTGCACGGTGGTGCAGTGTTTAGCACTGTGGCAGCACAGTTTCTCGGCCGGGGGATCACGGGGATCGTGGGTTCGGTCCCTGCCCCCGACCGACGGTGATCTGTGTGGAGTTTGCATGTTCTCCCCGTGTTGCGTGGGTTTACTCCGGGATTTCTCCGGTTTCCTCCCACATACCAAAAACATGCAGGTTAGGGACACGGAGCACTTGCGCACGCAGCGACCGGCAGCTGGTGGCTTGTCACCAGACTGCAAAACAAATCTACCTACGGGTAGAATTTAAAAAAAAAAAAAAAAAAAAAAAGGGAAACTGTATAAAACTCCCAAACTTTGCAAAAAAAAAAAAAAAAAAATATATATATATATATATATATACACACACACTACCGTTCAAAAGTTTGGGATCACCCAGACAATTATTTTGTGTTTTCCATGAAAAGTCACACTTATTTACCACCATGACTTGTAAAATGAATAGAAAATATAGTCAAGACATTGACAAGGTTAGAAATAATATGTATTTGAAATAATAATTTTTTCCTTCAAACTTTGCTTTCGTCAAAGAATCCTCCATTTGCAGCAATTACAGCATTGCAGACCTAACATGATTGCACAAGGGTTTTCTAATCATCCATTAGCCTTCTGACGCAATGAGCAAACACAATGTACCATTAGAACACTGGAGTGATAGTTGCTGGAAATGGGCCTCTATACACCTATGTAGATATTGCACCAAAAACCAGACATTTGAGCTAGAATAGTCATTTACCACATTAGCAATGTATAGAGTGTATTTCTGATTAGTTTAAAGTTATCTTCATTGAAAAAAAGTGCTTTTCTTTCAAAAATAAGGAAATTTCTAAGTGACCCCAAACTTTTGAACAGTTAGTTAGTTAGTTAGTTAATCCCTTCACACCTGAAGGTGTATATGGGCGGCGCCTATCTCCGTTTCTTATATATATATATATATATATATATATATATACATATGGGGTTTTTTTCCTTCTTCTCACTCACTCACTTTCAGACACAAGGGCCCACACATACACACACGCAGCTCTCTCACTTTTGGGCAGCTGCTCACACACACAAACAGTTGTAGCCTCAAATCAACACACACACATACGTACATGTTAGTAAGCCTTAAAACAAGCTTGAAATGGCAAACCAAAGTTAAAAAAAACACTCCCAAAGTACTTGTAAAAACAAATCTGGCAACCCCACGTTCTCACGTCAACTTTTTGTCTACCACTGTGAGAACACAATTCATTATCTTACCCAAAGTATTATTTGCAAGCTCCCACAATTTTCGTCATTTGCCTGTGAGACAATAATCACATACCGTCCCTTTACACGCCACAATAACCAGAAAAACAATGGACAAACACGGCTTCCAACCGTCGCGGCACTTGTACTTCCGCCTCTGCGGTCTCACCGGGACAAACCGTATAACACAGAACAACCAGACAAACAAACAAAACTGCAGTAATTTTTAATCCAGCGCTATTACTTAAAGGTTAACCCTCCTTATACTGGCTCACTTAAATCAGCGCTCACTGCAATTTTATTGGAGACTCTTACATCGATTTGTAAATCAGTGCTCACTGCAATTTTAAAGGAGACTCTTACACCGATTCCACGCATTAACAACACAGCTAAGCATCCACCTCATCGAAACCCGAACTGCTCCAGACTGAAACTGAATCGAACCAAACCACGGCTACAGCGAGCAGAAACGTACACCAGACTTTGTGGCGTCAAGCGCTTAGCATCACATTTACCCTCGGGGACTCTCATCCCAGGGAACAAACACAACTTCTTTTTTTTCTCTTTTCCCTCTGGGCCCAGGGTCAATCAATAAATAAATGTACTCACACTCAAGCCGCCTGTAGGGTTCTTGGACCCATCACCCAGTCTGTATCAGCGCCTCGGCTCCGAATGCCTTCACTGCAGTAACACTGAGTCGTTGGATTAAGCCTGGAAAGGTCTTTCGTCAGCTGTGCACTCACTGAAATCAGGCAGAGGTGCCAGAAGGATGGAGTTATCTGGGTCCCTGTTCGTTGCGCCAAATGTTAGAATAAAATTGAATTAAATGAGACTGAGTCAAAAATTCAACAGGCAGATTCTGATTTATGAGCCATTTATTTCTGGCCAGGAGAGAGTGTACATCGAACTGCCCCAGTGCCTTTCATGCACACCTCTGACCATACATTCTGAGTTTGGTATTTTTATAGCTCTAAGAATAGATAAACAAAGAGGGAGGCATCCTTGTGGCATCTCTGGAGATAGGCAAAGTGTCTATAAATCTAATCTTCATGAACTGGGAGTTTTAGCACATTCCTCGATCACAGAAACTTAGCAGAGCAAGTCAATAAAAACAGAGATTATCAGTGTAGTCTGGGTCATCCTTTACATCTCTGCTGACCTGCCCTTACATGCATTCACATGTACATCCACCCAGACTCTGGGACATGAAGGCCACAAATAGAGAATGATTGCTCACAAAAACGCACCATCAGACATAAAATATGAAAGAATAATATAGAGGAATATATGAAATTATTCTACATGGAATGCACCTATAAACGACATGAAATGGAAAAGTCATGGAATAATATAACAATAATATAACAATAATATGGAATTTTTCTATCATCATTCTAACATCATTCTAACATCATTCTTAACTTGGTCACCCATTACCCAGTCCTTTATATGTAGCTCCCACTGTTGGTGGAAAGCAGGAGCGAATGTCCTTGAAGTACATCTGGAGACAAATAGGGTGTCTAGATAGTCTAATCTAAGAGCCACCACATTTCTCAGTCACACAGAACCATACATAATGAGCCCAAAACAAAAAGAATCAGTAGGACAGCTGCATCATCATCTTCCTGCTGACCTAGTCTCACACACACTGACTCTGGGGCATACTGAAGGCCACATGAACAATAATCACATATGAGCAATAAAAATGCACAGGGATAATCAAATATGGAAATATAGAAGGTAAATATGGAATTATTTTTCAGTTTTCTATTTATTTTATTTATATAGCACCTTTCATACAACAAAGTGCAGCTCAAAGTGCTTGACAGTTAAAAACAATTCCAGATAAAACACAAACAAAACAATAAAAAGAAAAAGAGAGCCCTCCCCCCACCCCCACTCTTGTCCAAGACATCCATCCACCTGACCCCTAACCCACCCCAGAGCCCACTTCCTCCCGTCCTGTTTCACCCCACCAACAAGTAATAATAGGCATAGTTAAAATATGGCTGAGCACTGAGGACCAGAGAGAGGAAACACCATCATAGGGGGACCGTCAGCACCAGGAGCCGGCTTCAGCCCACAGCTGCAGAGACACCGCCACAGGGGCCTCCCCAGCCCAGACAGACAGAGGAGTCCACACCACAACCAACAGGCTGTGACTGAACTTCCCCATCCCACCAAGCCAGGGCCACCATCACAGCAGCATTCCCACCGCTAATATACCCTACGGCAGGGGTGTCAAACTCATTCCATGGAGGGCCAAGACCCCTCATGTTTTACTTCCACCCAGTGTCTTCAGCAGGTGTTTTCACTGATCAGCAATCAGTGGGAAGAAATTCAGTGAAATCACCTGGTGAAGACACTGGGTGGAGGTAAAACCTGCAGGGTCTTGGCCCTCCATGGAATGAGTTTGACACCCTTGCCCTACGGCATGATGACATCATGCATGCGTATGTGCCACAGATTACTAAATATACCAACTATACTTGCTTGAATGAACCACAGGTTTAATTAACCATCAGCTTTATCATCACAAACAATACTACAACAGCAATTTAGGTATAACACTGCATTGGCACTGTTCTGGCCCCGGATTATGAGCTGTATTTTGGTGTGCAATAACTGAGTTTGACACATCTTTAATGTCCTTGCTTTCGACTTTAATGCATCAAACACCGTAAAGACTGAAACATATCAAACACAAGAAATATTATTTCAGCTGTGGACACAAAATTCTAGTATTGCAGAAATTAAATCATACTGCATACACACCAATGTAAACATTTATGATCTCAAATTGATAGATTTTTTTAGGTTTACTGAGTTGTTCCAAGAAAGCTACCAGCAAAAATTATGCAGCATTTACTGTAAACAAATACAACAGATTATCAAATCCACATTTAAAATTGTATGGCTTGTGCACATCAGATTTTCATATTAGAAACACACACAAAAAGTTTCTATTCTTTGGACACGTGCATATTCAAACAACCATCATTAAACTTCAACAGAGTTAAACATTTCACTAACCACTTTGCCGGGTCGCAGCCTTCCGAGGGCAGAAATTCCTTGCAGGCTCTCACATTTTGTCTGCAATTAATAGCCCGGAATAAATACCTTGTAAATTGGTATTTCAGCTAATTTAAAGTCAAGATGTCAATTCAAAAACATAACAATAAAATTGACTAGAACTAGGCATCCAGTAAATAATGAAGGATTGCCAGATTTGCACTTCTAAAAACTACCAAGGCCATGCAGGCCGGGAATTGTAGCAGTGACTGACCAGAATAATACTGCATTTACTTCAAGTCAAAAATACATCCCTATTCACAAAATGAAGCTTCAAAAATTACTTTTTCACAACTATTACAGTTTTTGCACATGCATTGAGACTAGGTGAAGGGTTACATAGGCATGGATTACCACTGACAGTCACATGGTCTAGTCACACTTCAACAAACTTCAAAAATATCATCATCTCTCAAACAACCTACAAAATATCGGGTAGATAATTGGATATGAGGGATTATTTCATCATTATGACAGTTTCACCCTACCTGGGCTGAGGTAAGCAGCTGGATGGCTTGGATTTTTGTTTTAGCCAGCCATGCTCAATCCATCTGTTGCCGTATTCTGCTGGGCAGGAAGTCTCAAAATCGTCTACTTCCTGTTGTGAATAATACTTATACCTCATGTATTTTTGATGACAAATTATTTCAATAATTTTTAAATCTCAAAGGACAAATTTCCAAACCTAGGTTTTTTAAAAAAAAAATATGGAGGGAATAAAAAAAAAGGTAGGGAGTTCCCAAGGGATTCCCCAGACACAAAGTAAACAACTTTTGACTGGCACACAGAGCCAGGCTGTGAGTATATATACTTGCCAAAACAAATCTTTGGGAGGCATTGCTGTACAACCAAAGGTCAAATACTGGAAAGGATGTCACTGTTGACATATATAGCAGGGAAATTACAACAGTCACAAGAATTGCCATGTTTCTCACATGGATCAAACAAACACAGCTGCTGCCGTTACACTCCCACCAAAATCTTTATGATGGAAGACTATAAAGTCATGCCAACATAAAATTTTCACAATGTCACCTAATCTTCAACCGGCAGCAAGAGCACAACCTTTTGCACTGGTCTTTCCAGTTCGGAGACTGGCTTAATCTTCTCCCCACGAGCCACACTTCTGGCGTTCGAAATTCTCAGCCTCACTTTTCGGACAAGTCCGTCCTTGTCGGCCATTGCACTCGTCACAAGTCCAAGTGGCCACTGGTTTCTCACCAACCCTTCATCCATCATGAGATCAATGTCTCCTGTTTGGAGGTTTCTTTGTGGTTTGCACCACTTTTGGCGATGTTGGAGATTCAGTAAGTATTCTTGTTTCCATCTACTTCGAAAGAGCTGACTCAGGTGTTGAACACGCCTCCAGCGTTTCCGTGCATAAACGTCCTGGGCGCAGAAGGCTCCTGGTGGAGGTAAGACTCCCTCAAGCTTGCCATGAAGTAGAGCGTTTGGCGTTATGGGAGGTTCGGCGAGTGGGTCATTCAAAGACGTTGGAGACAATGGACGACTGTTCACGATGTATGCTGCCTCATAGAACAGTGTTCTTAAGGAGGCGTCGTCTAGTCGTGTGTTCGCCAAGTCTATCACTGACTTCAGCGTCTTCCTCACTGTGCGGATCTGTCTTTCCCATACGCCACCTTGCTCACTAGCGTGAGGAGCATTGAACTTGAACTCCACTTGCTTGTTTGCTAGAACTGTCTCCAGCTTGTCATGATCCAATTCGGCAAGAGCTTGTTTCAGTTCATTGTCAGCACCGATGAAGTTGGAACCTTGATCGCAGAGTATGCTTCTAACCACACCTCGCAATGCCAAGAAGCATCTTAGGGCATTGATGAAACAGTCAGTTGAGAGGTCGTCTAGAAGCTCCAGGTGAATTGCACGACTGTACAGACATGTGCACAGCAGTCCGTAGCGCTTGATTTCTGATCTTCCGCGTTTGATGAAATACGGGCCAAAGACATCCATTCCAGACTTGTAGAATGGAGGATGCGCTTCTGTACGTTCTTGTGGCAAGTCAGCCATCTTCTGACTCTCCGCTGGTCTTCTTTGCTTGCGACACATGATACAGTTGCGTATCACTTGAGCCACTGTCTTGGAGCCCCTTTGTACGTAATATCCTTGAGATCATAGTTCATTCAAAGTTGAGCTGCGACCTCCATGATTGGTCTTTTGATGTACATGCCTGATGATGGCCTCGGTGACATGTGATTTTCTTGGAAGGATAATGGGGTGACATTCTTCCTTGGTGATGTCTTCTGCTTCACGAACTCTTCCCCCAACCCTTAGCAGGCCTTCTTCATCCAGCATGGGATCTAGAGTCTTCAAGCAGCTTGACGTTGCTACGTTTCCACCTTTCCCCAGGGTTGTGATCTCTTCAGGAAACTCTTTGGCTTGTAACCACTTGATGGCTAGATTACGTGCTTTTCTGTCTTGGAGTAGACGGCTTGTCTTCGAAGACACTCTTCTTATCATAGTTCCCAAGATGTTGATCATGGTCTGCCACTTCGAAATCCTTTGTAGTACATCCAACAGTCCTGTTGGTAGAACAACGCTAGATGCCCCGAGACACTGTGCTTTTACTTCAGGGTCGCCAAGGTTGAGATTATCGTCTGGCGAAGTCAGTGGTAGCTCTGCTTTGTAGAGAAATTCTGGGCCTTTCAGCCACGTAGAGGTGCCCAGTTCTTTGGCCGACACGCCTCTCGAAGCTAGATCGGCTGGATTCGACTTGGTCGGTACGTGGTGCCATTGTTGCACTTCAGTGTTCTCCCGAATGTACTGTACACGGTTGCTGACAAACACGTGAAACCGCTTTGCACTGTTGGCGATGTATCCCAGCACGACCTTGCTGTCTGTCCAAAAATATTCCTTGGTGACCTGGATCTCGAGCTCTCTTCTGAGGAACTTGTTGATTTTCACTGACGTTGTTGCTGCTGTCAATTCAAGCCGAGGAATGGAGACAACTTTTGATGGTGCCACTCTCGCTTTGCTCATGAGCAAGGCGCAGTCTATGTTTCCATCTTGGTCACACATTCTGACATACGAGCACTGCCCATAACCTTGAGTGCTGGCATCACTGAAATGATGCAACTCGAAAGATTTCACTTCCTTGTCAGGCTTGAAACATCTGGGTATTTTCAGATCCTCCAGTTCCTGAATATCTGCTTTCCAGCTCTCCCACTGTTCAATTATGACAGGCTCGACAGGTTCGTCCCAGGATTTCTTTTGCTTGCACAGTTCTTGCAGGATCTTTTTCCCTTGCAACACCACAGGGCTAACAAATCCATTTGGGTCATAGACTGACATGACTGTAGAGAGGATGCCTCTTCTTGTGTTGGGTTTATCCTGTAGTGTTATCTTGAACCTGAAGCAGTCATTTTGAACATCCCATCTTGTTCCAAGTGTGCGCTCAACAGGGAGAGGTTCCAGTTCCAAGTTTATTTCGGAGACGGTAGTGGCTCTTTCTGAAGGTGGTATAGATTCCAGGACGTCTATGCTGTTCGACAGGAACTTATGGAGTCTAACTTTGCCCTTTTTGCATATTTCAGTGGCCTGGCAGATTAGCTCCTTCGCTTCACCCACGGTAGACAGGCTGCTCAAACCATCGTCCATGTAAAGGTTCCTTGTGAGGAATTTTGCTCCTTCAGGAAAGCTCTCTTTGTGCGTCTTTGCCAAGTACTTTATGCCATAGTTGGCACATCCTGGTGATGATGCGGCCCCGAATAAGTGTACAGTGAGCCTGTACTCCGCTGGCGGGAGTGTCAAGTCCCCATCGGGCCACCATAAGTATCTCAGTAGATCTCTGTACTGTGGCAGAACATCGAAGTTGTAAAACATCTGTTCGATGTCACAGGTCACTGCAATTTTGTCCTGACGAAACCTCAATAGCACGCCAAGCAAGCCATTCATCAAGTCCGGACCCTTCAGCAGCATGTCGTTCAGGTACAAACCTTGGTACTTGGCCGAACCGTCGAAAACCACTCTTATCTTGTCTGGTTTTTGTGGGTGGTATACACCTTGATGTGGTATGTAATTGATGACTTGATTTGGTGAAGGAGGTTCAACACGCTCTGCATAGCCCTTTTGAATCATCTGGTCCATGAAGTCACAGTAGTGGTTTCTAAACTTGTCATCCTTGCTCAATTTCCTTTTCAGAGAATTTAGCCTAGACATGGCCATCCCGTAGTTGTTGGGCAACTTCGTGGTAGACTTGATCGGCAATGGCATGGAGATTCTTCCATTTTCATTGATCTGGATGTTTTCTTCCATGATTTGCAGAAACGCGAGATCATCCTGGGAATAGCATGCTTCATCTTTGGTGTTGCTGAAATCTTGGTCGAGAACCTTCAGGATCTCACAGGGTGGTGGCACTATCAATTCTTTGGCGACAATCCTATGGCATACACCATTGTTGCCTTGTTCATAACAAGGGCCTCCAATGATGCTCCATCCCAAGTCTGTTTTCACAGCAAAGGCTTCTTCGGGATTTCCGGAGACTATCTCCACCGGTCTGAGTGCTTGTGGGCAGGAGTATCCAATGAGCAGTCCCACTTCACAGTCTTGAATAGAAGGAATGAAGGGGGCTATTCGAGCCAAATGAGGCATCATACTTGCCGCTACCTTTGAAGGAATGTGCTCCCTGTTGTGAGGGATGTGGTCTCTTGTGTAGCACGACTTGACTCGGACTTCGACAGTCGAGTCGTATCCTCTCAGTTTGATGTCTGAGAACTTCTTACAATAGACCACTGATGAAGATGTCATAGTTGTTATCTTCATTCTTGTTGTTTCATGTGGCATGCACAGGTTGGCTGCCAGATCCTCTGTGATATAGGAGCTGTCGCTTTGGGAATCAATCAGTGCATAAACTAATACTTCTTGCAAGCCAGCTTGGCCTGTCTTGACCCAAACAGGTACGATCATTGAAGTATAACTCTTCATGTAATCTTGGTTGGTTTTGTTTGAAATAGATTCAAATGTGTTTTCATCTTTGTCGGCTTCTGACTCTGTAAGCTTTGTGCCTGCTTTCTTCTTGTCTAAGTGCAGCAGAGTTTGGTGTTTGCCTTTGCACGTGTTGCAGGAAACTTTAACTAGACACTTCTTTGATGTGTGGCCACGTCTGAGACATTTGAAGCAAAGGGCCTTGCTTTGAATGCTTTGTATTTTGTCATCATAAGGCAACTCTTTGAAAGCATTGCACTTGTAGATGAGGTGATCTTTGTCGCAGTAGGTGCAAACTGGAGAATTTTTGGCTCCACTTTTAGGGGTTTCTTTTTCAGCACTGGTGTTGGTGTTGGTGGCATGAGTAATGCCAGGTGCTCGTTTTGTCTTTGCCGTAGACTCGTTTCCTCTATTCGTGGTTGGCAACTTGTCTTGGTTTTGAGCGACCACGCATATAGGGTTGGTAGCCACTCTGGCTTCTCTGGCTACGAAGTCGACAAATTCTTGAAACGAAGGGTAGCCCTTTCCAACATCTATGTCTTCTGTAACACGCCGTGTCCACCTAGTGTTGCAATACTCGGGTAACTTGGTTGCTGTTTCCTGGATTTGGACGCAATCGTTCAAAACTTCAAGACCTTTCACGTAGGGGATAGCTTCTTTGAGGGTGCTCAGGAAATCGCTGAAATCTTGAAGACCTTTCTTATCTTTGCCTGTTACTTTGGGCCAGTCTCTCAACTTGTTTCTCAAGGAGAGTTGAACGGTGAAGGGGTGTCCGAACCGCTCTTCCAACGTGGTCCATGCACGGTTGTAGGCAGCTTCATCACTTCCGAAAAAACAACCTTCTACTGCCGCTCTGGCTTCTCCTGCAAGGTACTGCTGCAGATAATACAGCTTGTCTGATGGTGGAATTCCCTTGTTCACAAAACTTTTGCGAAAGTTGATGAACTTGAGTGGGTCACCATCAAACACAGGAGGTGTGGGAACAGGCAGCCTTGATTTGCTGACGCTATCTGAGAAGGTTTGGGCGATGAAGGCCAACTGTGACTCTACTTGGCTCGCGCAATCTTCAGTTTTTGGTGATTTGTTTTTTGTTTTTTTTTTCTCTCGGCGCCACACGAGTAGGCTGCCTTTTGCAACAGCGGCTCGATTCCGAGTCTTTTTCCCTTCCTCTCTCTTTTGATCCGTCTTTTTTTTTTCACCCCACTTATATCACGGACACACAGATCGTCCTAAATGTCTCCTGAGCCGGTGGACGGAGCCACTGTTTATAGCAGGATACGATACAGCAGAGAACAGCTGCTAGCATTCAACCGCCACCCGGTCCCATTGGAAAAACTCGACATACCGAGAGAACTGAGGCAAAAACGCCGCGGCTGCCGGGCTGGAGTAAGGCGGAGGACAAAAAATATAAGGTACAGACCCTCCCTTCCATCTGTTGTCATGGGAAATGTACGGTCGATACTGGGAAAGTTAGATGAGCTAGCGGCTATCTCCCGTTATGATAGCACATACCGGGAGTGCTCTCTCCTTTTGTTTACTGAGACGTGGCTAACTGAACTAGCAGCAGATGCTAACATTGAGCTGGAGGGTTTTCACATGATACGAGCTGACCGAACACCAGACAGTGGCAAGGCTAGGGGCGGTGGAGTGATAATGTATGTTAACAACAACTGGTGCAGACCGGGACATATCACTGTTAAACAACGACACTGCAGCAAAGACATTGAGTTGCTAGCTGTTAGCATGAGGCCTACATATCTCCCGAGAGAACACTCACACGTGATCTGCATTGTTGTTTATGCAAATCCGACGGCGAACGCTGGGACAGCACGTGACGTCATCCATTCAGTAACCAGCAGGCTGCAGACAGAACACCCAGATGCTCTTCTCCTCATCTCAGGCGATTTCAACCATGTTTCACTGTCTCCCATTCTACCCACGTTCACCCAGTATGTCACATGCCACACTAGAGACAATAAAACACTGGATTTATTCTATGCAAACACTAAGGAGGCGTACACCTCATCACAACTCCCCCCACTCGGGAGATCGGATCACAACTTGGTTCATCTCCGGCCGGTGTACAAACCCCTAGTGCACAGACAACCTCCGGCCATGCACACTGTGGAGTTATGGTCTGAGGAGACAATGGACACCCTAAAGGGCTGTTTTGAAGCCACCGCCTGGAAGCAGCTCTGCGATCCACATGGTGAGGACATCGATGGCCTCATTCACACCTTCACGGGCTACCTCAGCTTCTGTGTGGACAAATCCGTTCCCACCAAGACCATACGGCGTCACTCAAACAACAAACCCTGGATCAACCCTGAGATAAAAACACTTCTGAGAGAGAAGAAGAGGATCTTCAGGTCAGGGAACAGGGAGATGCTGAAGTCCGTACAGAGGGAGCTGAGGAGAAAGATCAGAGAAGGCAAGGACAGCTTCAGGAAGAAGATGGAGGACAAGCTGCAACAGAGCGACATCAGCGGGGTCTGGAGAAACCTCAAAACCATCTCGGGGCTCCAGAATACCTCCCCCCAGGCCACAGGGGGCAGGGAGTGGGCGAACAACCTGAATCTGTTTTTCAATAGATTTGACCAACCGCCCTCCCCCCTGACTGCACAACAACCCCTGCTGCCTCTAAAGAAATCAAGTCCTGCTGCCCACTCCCCACTCCACCAACACCCCCCCACTCCCAACACACAGCCCCCCATCCTGACCCTGACCAGGACCCAGGTGAGGACGGAGCTGAGGAAGATCAAGGCGAGGAAGGCGCCGGGACCGGACGGCATCAGCGCAAAGCTCCTCAAGTCCTGTGCAGACCAGCTGTGTGGGATTGTGACGTATATCTTCAACATGAGCCTGAAACTGGGGAGGGTACCACAGCTGTGGAAAACATCTTGTGTGGTACCTGTACCAAAAACTTCCCACCCCAAAGACCTGAACAGCTACAGACCGGTGGCCTTGACGTCCCACTTGATGAAGACCCTGGAGAGACTGCTCCTTGCTCACCTCCGCCCCCTGGTGGAACCAGCGATGGATCCACTCCAGTTCGCCTACCAGCATGGCATTGGGGTGGAGGATGCGGTGATCTTCCTCCTTCACCGTTCTCTGTCCCACCTGGAGAAGCCCGGGAATATGGTGAGGATCATGTTCTTTGACTTCTCCAGTGCTTTCAACACCATCCAACCGATGATCCTGAAGGACAAGCTGCTGCGCGCAGGGGTGGACCAGCACCTGTCATCATGGATCCTGGACTACCTCACGAACCGGCCTCAGTTTGTGAGAACCCGGGACTGTGTGTCCGACACGATCATCAGTAGCACGGGGGCCCCCCAGGGAACGGTGCTGGCTCCCTTCCTGTTCACTCTTTATACTGCGGACTTCTCACACAACACAACACACTGCCATCTACAGAAGTTCTCTGATGACTCTGCGATCGTTGGCCTCATCTCCAATGGAGATGAAGCTGAGTACAGAGGGCTTATCCAGGACTTCGTGGACTGGTGCCATCGGAACTGCCTCCAGATCAACGCGAGGAAAACTCAGGAGCTGGTGGTGGACTGCCGCAGGCATGGGCAGCCCCTCACAGTACCAGTAAATATACAGGGAACAGACATCGAGATGGTGACATCCTATAAGTACCTGGGTATTCATCTGAACAATAAACTAGACTGGTCACACAATACTGATGCACTCTACAAGAAGGGACAGCGCAGGCTGTTCCTGCTGAGGAGACTCAGGTCTTTTGGTGTACAAGGGGCGCTGCTGAAGTCATTCTATGACACGGTGGTGGCATCAGCCATCACTTTTGGAGTGGTCTGCTGGGGCAGTGGCATTACTGCAGCCGATAGGAAGAGACTGAACAAACTGATTAAGAAAGCTAGCTCTGTCCTGGGGCAGCGCCTTGATCCGATGGAGGAGATAGGTGAGAGAAGGACGGTGGCTAAACTGTCATCTCTGCTGGAGTCCGAGTTCCACCCTATGCAGGACATACTGAATGCACTGAGGAGCTCATTTAGCAGCAGACTACATCATCCCAGGTGCACAACCGAGAGGTTTCGTAGGTCCTTCCTACCAACGGCTGTCAGACTGTACAACCTAAGCAGGGCTGCTCGCAGAGATAGCAAAAAGACGTAACAAACTAATAGTTTTTTGAATGCAAAAGATGCAATAGACTTACACAATGGTCCCCTCCGGCATACAACTAGGAACATACCGGTCGCTATGGAGGGTGAGAATATGTATGGGCACATAATCATACCATGTAGGATAACTAAGTAGACGGTTATGCTGTTTCATTCCATCTAGCAACAATGCTCTGCACTGTGTGTGTTTATATATTTACATATTTATTCCATCTAGCTACAATGCTCAGCACTGGGTGTGTTTATATATTTATATATCTACATATTATTCCATCTAGCTACATTGCTCCGCACTGTGTGTGTTTATATACTTGCATATTTATTCCACCTAGCTGCAATGCTCCGTACTGTGGGTGTTTATATATTTACATATTTATTCCATCTAGCTACAATGCTCTGCACTGTGTGTTCATATATTCATATATTTATTCCATCCAGCTACAATGCTCTGCACTGTGTGTCTGTGTGTGTGTGTATATATATATATTTTATAGTAATACGTACATATGTATATTAGCTGCTCTTGCTTGCTTGTTTTTTTCTTGCCTTCTGATTGTTGCTCTGAGTGTTGCTATCCCTGTGCTGTTGCAATCCTGGAATTTCCCCGTTGTGGGACTAATAAAGGCTTATCTTATCTTATCTTATCTTATCTTATCTTATTTGGCCTCAGGAGAAAAAGCAGGTGCCTCTGGATTCAGATAACCTTTACTAGGCTTGTCACTGCAACAAGAGATGTCATCTGACTTTTGGACTCTTTCCTCTTCTTCTGCTATTTCTAACTGTTCATGACAACTTTCCAAGGCCACCTTGTATTTCCTTATCTTTGCGTGAAGTTCTGCACACTTTCGCTTAGTGCTCAATTCAGCCAGCTTCCTGGCCTTTTCTGAGGCATTATTTGATCCTGTTGAAGAGCCTGTTGAAGATTCTGAAATCTGTGTACTTACAGATACCTTTGACTGAATGGAGACTTTAGACTTGGCAGAAATATCAGACTCATAGTCTAACTTGCTTCCAAAGAGAGACCTGGAATAATTCATTCCCCAAGTAGTCTTGAGAAGGCCTTTTCTCTCCTTGTCTGCCATCATTGGATTCTCTCCAATTTGTTTCAAGGTTTTCGCCATGTCTGAGCACATTTGCTTAGCGCTGTCGACTCTGCGCCGCATCTCGTTGTCTGGCGGGCACAAATCTCGACAGACTTCATATGTAGCTGTCATTTCTTTGTCCAGGCGAATCAGGTCTTCCAAGTCATCTTCAGTTGTGTCCAAGACCTCATCTTTGTATGCATAAAAAAGAGCGAACACAGCCTTCTTTACTTTACTGTATGTTTGCATAAACCTTTTGTTTGCTCTGTCTACCTGTGCTTCTTGTTCTTCCTTTTTACTGATGACAGCATCTAAAGTCGCAACTTTGTCATTGAGGCTGTCGTATTCGGCAGAAATCTCTGGTGAGACAGACTTATCCTCTCCCTTTGTTTTCACTAACCGCCTGACTTCTTTCAGTCTCTTCATGCATGTCTCTCGTCTTTGCTTCAGCTCATGAAGTGGGACATGCCTGAGTTTTGTTTGTGCAGTGTTCTGGTTAGTCTTGCCAGTGGCGCCATCTTTTGGATCACTTGCATCTTCTTTTTCTTGAACTCCAGCCACCGCATTCTCTTCTTCTGGTTGCTTCTAGTCACCATTATTCTTTTCTTGTTCATTGATTGTAGCCAACTCCATTTCAAGAGTTTCTATTGCATCATGTACTGTTTTTGCATCAGTGTTGAGTTGAGCTCGCTCTTCCTCAGACAAGGTTTCAACTGCCAAGTCAGCATTTATGGCTTGTAATTGCTCTTTGGCAGCTGTGATCTGCTCTCGCAATTCTTGCTCAGTTGCATTTTTAGCAGCTGCAGCCATTTTGTTGCAGTACAGTGTTTATGGAAAATAGTGAGGAAATGGGACAAAAATGAAATGGTAATTTATATTACCTCTTTGAATAAAGTGAGTTTCGATTGCCGGCAGTATTACATACACTGTCAACTGTGTCAGTGAGTTGGTGAACTCTTTGTGACAGCATATGCCACCCGACAGTCGTTTTGGCAATCTAATGACCGTAAAAAAAATGTTTAGTAAATCTGGATGGTCTGACAGACAATGCTAGCCAGGCTTAGTAATTGGGATTTTCACCAACCAGATTTCTTGAGTGAAAACCTGGAGATAAAAAATATTATGCAAACCTGAAACACAATGTGTTTTTTATGTTTACCTCGAAATTTCCACTCAAAATAACTGAATGGAAACTATACTTGAATTAGGGAATTCTTATCTTTGGGGTATATGATTCCCTAAATACTTTGAACTTGTACTTGATTTGATTAATTCAAAATTGAATTAAATTTGAGGAATCTTGAAATATACTTATATCATTGAATTGAAGCTCAACCAGCCCTTACCTCAGCCCTTGATCTTACTAGCCTGATTTAAATTGATGTTCAAAAATACTGATTGAAATACGCTAGCAACAGGATGTGCACAAGCAGTACATGTACAATGAAAACAGAATAATGCAAACACTTCTCTCAACATCAGCACAAAATAAACACAGTATTCAGTGACTAATAAACTTGACTTTGCACTTGAGAAACACAAACTTGACTTGACTTGACTTGACTTAAAATGTGCCCTCAAGGTTCAATCACTGGATACATGTCCTTCACTTGCAGGCTGTAGCAGAAAAGTGAATGTCTCTTACTCAGTTGTCATACACTAGCACTAGCACACTGGTGAGTGGCACCGACAGGATGTCATCATCACGATCTCGATGACACGGCACGACCCAACCTCTTGAATCTGCAGCGTTCTTTGCTTGCACACCCATGCTCGTCCACGATGACTTGGTACAGACGAGTATGAGGTAGTGTCTTTACTGTTCTGGCCCCGGATTATAAGCTGCATTTTGGTGTGCAATAACTGAGTTTGACTCATCTTTAATGTCCTTGCTTTTGACTTTAATGCATCAAACACCGTAAAGACTGAAACATATCAAACACAAGAAATATTATTTCAGCTGTGGACACAAAATTCTAGTATTGCAGAAATTAAATCATACTGCATACACACCAATGTAAACATTTATGATCTCAAATTGATAGATTTTTTAGGTTTACTGAGTTGTTGCAAGAAAGCTACCAGCAAAAATTATGCAGCATTTACTGTAAACAAATACAACAGATTATCAAATCCACATTTAAAATTGTATGGCTTGTGCACATCAGATTTTCATATTAGAAACACACACAAAAAGTTTCTATTCTTTGGACATGTGCATATTCAAACAACCATCATTAAACTTCAACAGAGTTAAACATTTCACTAACCACTTTGCCGGGTCGCAGCCTTCCGAGGGCAGAAATTCCTTGCAGGCTCTCACATTTTGTCTGCAATTAATAGCCCGGAATAAATACCTTGTAAATTGGTATTTCAGCTAATTTAAAGTCAAGATGTCAATTCAAAAACATAACAATAAAATTGACTAGAACTAGGCATCCAGTAAATAATGAAGGATTGCCAGATTTGCACTTCTAAAAACTACCAAGGCCATGCAGGCCGGGAATTGTAGCAGTGACTGACCAGAATAATACTGCATTTACTTCAAGTCAAAAATACATCCCTATTCACAAAATGAAGCTTCAAAAATTACTTTTTCACAACTATTACAGTTTTTGCACATGCATTGAGACTAGGTGAAGGGTTACATAGGCATGGATTACCACTGACAGTCACATGGTCTAGTCACACTTCAACAAACTTCAAAAATATCATCATCTCTCAAACAACCTACAAAATATCGGGTAGATAATTGGATATGAGGGATTATTTCATCATTATGACAGTTTCACCCTACCTGGGCTGAGGTAAGCAGCTGGATGGCTTGGATTTTTGTTTTAGCCAGCCAAGCTCAATCCGTCTGTTGCCGTATTCTGCTGGGCAGGAAGTCTCAAAATCGTCTACTTCCTGTTGTGAATAATACTTATACTTCATGTATTTTTGATGACAAATTATTTCAATAATTTTTAAATCTCAAAGGACAAATTTCCAAACCTAGGTTTTTTTTTTAAAAAAATATGGAGGGAATAAAAAAAAAGGTAGGGAGTTCCCAAGGGATTCCCCAGACACAAAGTAAACAACTTTTGACTGGCACACAGAGCCAGGCTGTGAGTATATATACTTGCCAAAACAAATCTTTGGGAGGCATTGCTGTACAACCAAAGGTCAAATACTGGAAAGGATGTCACTGTTGACATATATAGCAGGGAAATTACAACAGTCACAAGAATTGCCATGTTTCTCACATGGATCAAACAAACACAGCTGCTGCCGTTACAGGCACAGTGGCCACACAGCACTGCGGACAGAGGAATCACATGGCAAACAAGCATCACCTATAATAGGCTACATGCCCCCCAACAGTTTATGTAAAAGAAATATATTTTTACGTGGGCTCACCACAGCCACATAAACTTGGACTGATAAACTTAAATTTACCAGTCCAAACAAACAGTTTTGATAAAGTAGGCTAGGCAGTCACATAAACCACATATTAAGACAGCTAACAGTCCAAAAGAGCTTATTGTAATAAGGCTAGCTCAGTGGCCACAACACACATGAAATAGACTTCACAGTCCAAAAATGACTTACATTTGATAATTACAGTCAGAGATGATTGGGCTTGGTGTTGAACACTGATGATTTATCTATAGTCCATTGATTCAGTCAGATCTCTTCTAAAGGAGAAGGACAGAGTTCAGCCTGTCTGTCAGCATTGATACTATAATGGTATATTTATATAAGACATCAGTGTGTTTATGCTGAAATATTCTCTCCAGAAATGGATGTGTGAGAATTTTAATAAGTCCATCATTTTATTTTATTAAAAGTGGTCCTCTATTCAGGCTCAGGAACAAATTATAATAATAGCTTTGTAACTTGGAAAGAGTTACAAATTTATGAGGAAAAACATTGCAAAACTATGAGTAAAAAGCTGCAAATTTGCACGAGAGTCTAAATATTATCAAAAACAGTCACAAATTAATTTTAAGAAGTCTCAAAGGTATATGAAAAAGTCACAAATTTATGAGGAAAAAAATTTATGAGCAAAAGTTGCAAATTTCTGTCATAAAAATCTCATTTGTGTGAAAGTTGTAAATATACAAGGAAATAGTTGTACATGGATTCATTAGAAACAGGTCCTAAATGGATGAGGGAAAAAATTGTAAATTTATGACGAGTCGCAGGTGTACAGTTGGAGAAAAATCTTTCACATTAGTTTATCTGTTGATTAGACTGTTTTTGCTTAAATAACTTACATTCTTTCTTGCTATTAATGTCACAAGGCAGCTCTACTTTTATTTAGTACAATTTCTGTCTATTTCACCCACCTCTGTCATGGATCTGTGTATGGATTCTGAAATACAGGGGAGAGAGACTTTAGCAGGAAGAGATGCTGCTGATGGGAAATATTTGAAGCCAGCATTACATTAGTATGTAAGACTCTTATATTAGCACAGTGGAAGTGCCTACTTGATCCTCACTGCAGCTTTTAACTACAAAATAAACTGAAAGTAAACTACCCGGACGCTGCTTGATTATGTGCACACTGCAGTCTCCAAGCCAGTGTTGCCAGATCTTGCGAAACAAGCAACCAGCTCTATGGAAACAAGCCCAAAAAAAGCCCAGCAGGCAACCTACTGTTATAAAGGGAGTGATGAGCGGCGTGATGACGCAGCCAGCTGGTGACGTCATCACGCCAGCCTACATTAGGAGAGAACCGGCCATCTTAGGTCTTTCTCCACCGATAGCCGCATAGGAGCTTAGCGCTCAGACGACCTATACTATATGTTATATTACTGTGTGTAATAAATTTCATGTTCACAACAGCACCACTCTCTGTGAGTCTCTCCAGGTTTCCAGATGTAACATGTGGTGACGAGAGTTAAACCATGGAGGTGTGCCTGAGGCCACTGAAGTTGTTTTGGGAGTACCCAGGTGAGCCACCCGTCCCATGGTCATGTTGAATTAAGGAATTTCAGTTGTTTGTGTCAGCTAATGACCTGACTAACGCTAGTGAGCGTCGTCGGTGGGCTGTGGTGAGTTATTATTTTGGCCCCGAGGGGCAGCGCGTGTTGGAAGCACTGAGTCCTGCAGAGACTCTCAATGAGTGTGTCACCTTGATGGCCAAGCACTTCCCTGCTCCACCTGACGTGATATCCCAGAGGTCCGTGCTCTACTGGCGCCAATAGCGAGAAGATGAGTCGCTCTTACAGTACGTGCATGCCCTTCCCCGTTTGGCTAGCACGTGTGTGTTCAGACACATGGAGGGCAGACTGTTAGTGTCACAGTTGAACAGGTAAGATAAGATAAGATAAGATCAGCCTTTATTAGTCCCACAATGGGGAAATTCCAGGATTGCAACAGCACAGGGATAGCAACACTCAGAGCAACAATCAGAAGGCAAGAAAAAAACAAGAGCAGCGAGTATACATATGTACATATAAATATAAATATATAGACACACAGTGCGGAGCATTGTAGCTAGATGGAATAAATATATAAACACAGTGCGGAGCATTGTAGCTAGATGGAATAAATATATAAACACAGTGCGGAGCATTGTAGCTAGATGGAATAAATATATGAATGTATAAACACACACAGTGTGGAGCATTGTAGCTAGATGGAATAAATATGTAAATATATAAACACACACAGTGCGGAGCATTGTAGCTAGATGGAATGAAACAGCATAACCGTCTACTTAGTTATCCTACGCCACGAGTTTGGTGATATGGGCCGCACTGGAGGCGGAACCAGACGACCAGATGGTGGCGGACACTGCGGGACAGCAGGGCGCCATGGAGCTAACCCATGACAAGCTAACTGAAGAGCACAGCACAGAGAGTGACCACAGCAAAGTGGGTGAACATGACACTGAGAATGAACACAACATGGAGGGGAAACAATGACCGGGCTTGCCTCAGTTCCTTGCCCAGCATGAGCTTCACGGTGCCGCTACGGAGCTCCAGGAGAGGGAGCTCACATGTATTGGGAATGGCAACGACGAGAGTACAGCCGTCCCATGCGCACAGGAGGAATGCTGCCCAGAGAGGGGACAGCGACCAGACCCACCTCAGATCCTCATCAGACATGAGATAGATAGATAGATAGATAGATAGATAGATAGATAGATAGATAGATAGATAGATAGATAGATAGATAGATAGATAGATAGATAGATAGATAGATAGATAGATAGATAGATAGATAGATAGATAGATAGATAGATAGATAGATAGATGCACTTTATTGATCCCAAAATGGGAAATTACAATGTAACAGCAGCATGACAGTAGACAACCAAACAACAGAAACACACACATGACAGACAAAGGGATTACCCATGGAAAGTAAAAACTAACATGACTATAAAACCTATATACATCATAGCTTAATATATGATGACTCGTATAAACACATGAATCATCCCATTGCACAAAGAAGGACTATCAGGAGCAGAGTGAAATGTGAGGTGCCAGTTAGTCTGAAAGGTGCAGTGTGGCAGCATAGCTATGCCAGAATACAACATCATAGTGAGTTATTGTACAGTGAAATGGCATGTGGCAGGAAAGATTTCCTGTACCTGGCCGTTCGGCAGCGAAGCTGTAGTATTCTACTGGAGAAAGTGATTCGCTGTCTCTCGAGTGTGTGGTGGAGGGGGTGATCAGTATTGTTCATGATGGATCGCAGTTTATTTAGTGTTCTCCTCTCCACCACCGTCTCAAAGGTCTCCGGTCTGAGACCAATTACAGAGCCAGCCCTCTTGATAATCTTGTCAAGTCTGTTGGTGTCGCTGGCTCTGATATTGCTACCCCAATAGACAGCAGCAAAGAAGATGGCGCTGGCGACAACAGTCTGATAGAAAAGCTCCAACATCCTGCTGCACACGTTGAAGGATCTCAGCTTCCTCAATAAGTAGAGTCTGCTCATCCCCTTCTTGTGCGCAGCATCGGTGTTGGATCTCCAGTCCAACCCACTGCTGATCTTGAAACCCACATATTTGTAGTCCTCAACCACTCCCACATCCTGCCCCCTAATCTGCAGTGGCTGAGAAGGCATCTTCCTCTTCCTAAAGTCAATCACCATCTCTCTGGCCTTGCTGACATTCAACCTCAGGTGATTCTGCTCCGTCCACTCCACAAATCTGTCTACCAGTACCCTGTACTCCCCCTCCTCTCCTCTTCTTATACACCCCACAATAGCTGAGTTGTCAGAGAATTTCTACAGGTGGCATGACTCAGTGTTGTACTGAAAGTCAGTGGTGTATAAGCTAAAGAGAAAAGGAGAGAGCACAGTTCCCTGTGGAGCTCCCGTATCACTAGCCACCACTCCAGACAAGACATTGCTCAGCCGGACAAACTGTGGTCTGCCTGTCAGGTAGTCAGTAATCCAGGAGATCACAGAGCTGTCAACACCCATCACCCGCAGCTTCTCACCCAGCAGCAGTGGCTGGATGGTGTTAAAGGCACTGGAGAAATCAAAAAAAGTGATTCTCACAGTATCTCCTCCACCATCCAGGTGCAGATGGGCTTGTTGCAGCAGGTAGATGACAGCATCTTCAACTCCTAAATGGGGCTGATACTGTGTGTGTTTATATATTTACATATTTATTCCACCTAGCTGCAATGCTCCGCACTGTGTGTTTATATATTCATATATTTATTCCATCCAGCTACAATGCTCTGCACTGTGTCTGTGTGTGTGTATATATATATTTTATAGTAATATGTACATATGTATATTAGCTGCTCTTGCTTGCTTGTTGTTTTTTTTTTCTTGCCTTCTGATTGTTGCTCTGAGTGTTGCTATCCCTGTGCTGTTGCAATCCTGGAATTTCCCCGTTGTGGGACTAATAAAGGCTTAACTTATCTTATCTTATCTTATATGCAAACTGCAGAGGGTCCAGCCACGTCTTCACCTGCGGCCTCAGGTGGGCTAAGACCAGTCTCTCCAGGACCTTCATCACATGAGATGTGAGGGCAACTGTTCGATAGTCATTCAGGTCCAATGGAGATGACTTCTTGGGGACAGGAACCAGGCAGGATGTCGTCCACAGCACCGGTACTCTCTCCAGACTCAGGCTCAGGTTGTACAGGTGTTTCAGTACCGGAGCTAGTTGGTTGGCACAGGTCCTCAGGGTCCTTGCGAAGATGCCATCAGGGCTCGCCGCCTTCCTCTGACGGAGTCTCTCCAGCTGTTTCTCCACCTGGTCTGTAGTCACCGTGAAGTGAGGGAGGGTCCTGTTGCCCCCTGAAGAGGAGGAGGAGGAGGGATATGGATAGAGGTTCTGCACAGGAGGGTGGGTGGTGAGGGGTGTGTGGGGGTCTGGTTGTGTTGCTGGGGTACAGACTGTGAGTTGAACCTATTAAAAAACAGATTCAGTTCCTCAGCTCTCTGAGGAACTGAATCTGAATTTATGAATTTATTTTGGATAGTACAGTACAGGTTAAAAGAAACTGAATAATATAACAACAAGGTCAAATTAGACAATACCTCCTCTGATTATACAATTCAACGTAAGTTATCCGAAATGGGTGATGGCTGAAGCCGCAGCTTATATTGCCCACCCATATTCCATCCAAGAATTCAAAAGAGAAAAAGAGAAAACAGACAAGAGCGATTACAATTCAAAACAAAGCTAAGACAAAATGTGACAGAGAAAAAAAAAACTAAGCTAAGTTAAGCGATTACTATTCAAAAACATATCTAAGAAAAAATGTGACAGAAAAGAAAAAAAGAAAAAAACTAAGCTACAACACAACACAGGCTGGATGTGGCAATCCTTATGTGACTTTACATGTCGTCTTGTATATATGTTTGGAGTATTTCTTCCTTTAGTTTTTGTTTAAATTGTCCAAGCGTTGTACATGATTTTAATTCAGGTCCAAAATCGTTCCGTAATCTGACTCCTTGCACTGAAATACAGTGTTGCTTGGTGGTTGTTCTCACTGTAGGCTTTTGAAATATACATGTTCCTCTGTAGTGATATCGTTTCTCCCTTATTTGGAAAAACTTTTGGATATTTGCGGGCAGTGATAAATTCTTCACTTTGAACATTATTATTGCAGTTTTAAAGTCAACCAGATCTTTCAACTTGAGAGTTTTTTGTTTAAGAAAAAGTGGGTTTGTTGGTTCCCTGTAAGCTGCTTTGTTTATTATTCTAATAGCTCTCTTTTGAAGCATAAAGAGTGGATATATGTTTGTTTTATATGTATTTCCCCATACTTCATTACAATATGTCATGTATGGGAGTATTAATGAATGATACAAGGTGTATAGTGTGGGTTGATTCAGCAAATATTTCACTCTATGTAATATTGCAATTGATTTGGATACTTTACCTTTAATATAATTAATATGTGACTTCCAACACAGTTTATTATCAATTATTACTCCAAGAAATTTAGTTTCAGATACCCTTTCAATCTCTACACCATTTACACTGAGTTTAGGTACTGGGTTGTTGTGATGGTTGTTAAAGACTATAAATTTTGTCTTACTTAAATTGAGCGTTAATTTGTTTGAATCAAACCACAGTTTAAGCTTTCCTAATTCCTTTCCGAGTGTATCCAGAAGTTGTTCCAAATTGTTTCCACTGCATAATAGGTTAGTGTCATCGGCAAACAATATTAAGTCCATTTTTATACATATTGAATAATAATGGTCCCAAAACTGAACCCTGTGGGACTCCACAGGTAACCTTCAGTAACTGTGAGTTTTTGTTGCTAACACATACATACTGATATCTATTCTTTAAGTAACTACTTAACCAGGACAGTGCTACCCCTCTAATACCACAATTTTGTAGTTTCTTTAATAATAAATTATGATCTACTGTATCAAATGCTTTTTTTAAGATCCAGGAATACTCCAGCTGAATACTCTTTATTTTCGATGGCTGTTGATATTTTTTCTGTAAATTCCATTAGGGCATATGCAGTTGTCCTCTTGTGTCTGAACCCATATTGCTGCTCACACAATAAATTATTCTTCAGTATGAAGTTGTCAATTCTCTCATAGAATATTTTTTCAAGTATCTTGGAAAATTGCGGTAATAGTGAAATTGGTCTATATTTTGAGAGTTCCCCTCTGTCGCCCGTCTTGTATATCGGAATTACTTTAGCTATTTTCATTGTATTGGGAAATATACCTGTTTGGAGAGACAGGTTACAGATATACGTCAGTGGTTTTACTAGGCATTCAATAACAGTTTTGACTATCCAGCTTTTGTCCATACGCAGAAGAAGAGGGGGCGTCACTTATGGTACATGTCCACTGGTTCTGTCATTTTTCCGCTTCCCATTCATTGTGTATTCGAAACGCAGCGGAAAGCATTTGGGTGCGGAGCGGTCGAAAACCATACTGTGGTGTGCCAAGGCGCCCGTGGGTTTCCCTACAGCTGATTTGCATAAACATTACCATAGGTTATGATTTTTTCCATACGGTCATGAACCGGAGGCAGCATCTCGTCCTAAACTTTTAAACCAGCTGTTTTTGATGTCAAATAACGACGGATCCATTAACTGAACCTACTATTTCTCGCACAAAATGATGTAAGAAACACTTTTTGCTGGTTTGTTTTAAGGATATGGAGACCAAGGATGCTATATTGTCCGGTAGCAGTGGAGAGCTGAAGACCGCCCAGAGCTGGACCCATTGACCAATCCAGTGATCCAGCCAGCTGGAGGAGAAGATGAGAGGAGAGGGGGGAGGGAAAGAGGAGCAGATCTGTACATTGCATGTTGTTGTGAATACATGAAGGAGAAATTAATAACCGCTGTTTCAAGCAATCTGATACTATATGACCAGTCCTCACTCTCATATAGAAACAGCATACAAAGGAACAAGGCGTGGAGAGCAGTTGAACATAAGCTCATCCAGTCAAAGCTCAAGAACCAAGCGGTCAAATTCGACACGCATTGTGCGGGTCTGTAGGATTGGGTGAACTCAAAACCGCCGGCAGCGATGACAAAGTCACCTTTTGTAGTGCAAATATACCAGCACTACTAAAAACAATCTGCTCATGGTCAATAATGACTATTCCAGTATTTCCTCCCGCACTGCTCGACTCCGCCTAGGCGAGAACTATGCTACACGCCCCTTTTCTGCATCTCACAGGTTGTGGTATCCGGATTCCTTTCCGAAAAATTCTGACCAGTGGACACATAGCATTAGGCTGGGAGTTGGGAGAGCTCTCACACAGACAGTAAAGCAAGCATAAATAAGCAACTACACATTAAAAAGCAAGCCCAAAAACCTGCAACCCACGACTGAGGAGATTTGCAAGCGACTTTAGAGAAAAACAAGCCCAAAATCGCTTATAATAAGCGGACTTGACAACACTGTCCAGACACATGAAAAGAGGAGAGGAGCAACAGGCTGCTCACATTCTGATTGGCAGTTGGGGTGAGCAATCGAACAAAGGAAGCCTTCTGACTTGGGTGGGCAAGATTAACAAGTGGGTTGGCAAATGAGACCAAAACCACCCTTAGCTACGCCACGTGTAAGTCTGTTCAGCCTTTCCGGCTCTCTTTATTTTCGCAGCCCACGAGTTGTATTGAGTTGTTTGTAAATAAATTGTGAGAACTGGACCAGCCTGTGATTGACTCCATTATAAGCCATGGGCTCACGTGCATCCCCCCCCCCCAAAAAAACCTATAAATTTGGTATGACTAGTGCATACCTGTGCATGCCCGTAGAAAGCAGGTGTAAGCAAGGGTGTAAGCAAGCACACCAGCACTCATTCAGTGATGCCTGCTTTTGAGCTTTGATGATGTCAAAGCGAGTCCTATGCTGTTTGATGATGTCATAGCGAGTCCTATGACTGCGAGTGATGCCTGCGTTTGATCTTTGATGATGTCATAGCAAGTCCTATGATCATGAGTGATGCCTGCCTGTGATGGCTGCCTTTGATCTTTGATGATGTCATAGCGAGTCCGATGATCATGAGTGATGCCTGCCTTTGATCTTTGATGATGTCATAGCCAGTCCTATGATCTTTTAGCGAGTCCTATGGTTGTGACAGATAGACACATGGTGTCTCTATGACTAGACATATATAGACATCATAGGCACATCATAGGCGATCCGATGATCTTTTAGCGAGTGCTATGGTCGTGACAGACAGACAGACTCCTTATACAAAGATAAAGATAGAGTGATGATAATCAAGTCAGTGGCGGTAATGCACCTGTAAGCTGGTTGCCAACCGCCAGTGAAATCTAAAAGAAGAAGAAGAGGACCCAGCCTGAGACGACTACAGCTCCTGACCAGATAGAGTGATGATATAGAGTAAAGTACGTGGCGGTAATGCACCTGTAAGCTGGTTGCCAACCACCAATCAAATCTAAAAGAAAAAGAAGAATTTAAGATGTCTACATTACAAAAATAACTGGTAACAGTAAAAATACTGAGACTGGCACTATTGACTGATTAATCTATTGTTATTACTTCTGCCAAGGAGGTAATGTTTTAATCTGTTTGTTTGTTTGTTTGTTTGTCAGCAGGATTACGGAAAAACTACTGGATGGATTTGCATGAAATTTTCACCAGAGCCTCCTTGCCGAAGGATGAACCCATTTGATTTTGGTGATGATCTGAGAGTGCATACCTCCATCAAGGGCCTTGTTTGTATTTGTGCAGCAGGATTACACAAAAACTACTGGATGGATTTTGATGAAACTTTCAAAAGAGGTGGCCCTTGGGCTACAGAGGAACCCATAACATTTTGGTCATAATCCGAGAGCAAGAGAGGTGAAGGGCTATATTTCTCTAGCCCACAGCTCCCACACCTCGGAGGAAGCTCTGGATATTTTAGAAGCCGTGACTGAAATAATAAGGGACTATTTGGACCTCATCTCCGTTCATAATCTCCAACTGTCTCTCCATGGGTTTGTGAGGAGCCCATCTCTCACAGGCCCATCTCCACCTCAGAAACTGCTGTCCGCCGTGCCATCTTCGCAGGCTTCCTGGAATACAGCAGGGAAAATAAGTATTGAACACATCAACATTTTTCTTATTAAACATATTTCTGATGCAGCCATCGAGATTTTCACCAGATATCAGTAACAACCCAAGTAATCCATACATGCAAAGAAATCATGGCTACTGTGTTCACAAGTTATGTTTAATAAAGTAGAATGACACAGGGAATAAGTATTGAACACATGAAAAAAGAGGTGCAAAAAGGCATAGGAAGCCAAGAATCCAGCTGAAATCCATCAGAATTTAGGAAGCCATCCCATCCCCCATCAGTGCAAATTATTATCAACTGGTTAAGTCCTGACTGATGGCCTTTTAAAAGGTCTGTGAATATCAAATTGTCACACCACAAAGAACCCATGATGTGTAGAAGCAAAGAGCTCTCTGTAGACCTTCACAACCTTATTGTTGCAAAACATAATGATGGCACTGGTTACAGGTGCATTTCTAAACTGCTGAATGTTCCAGTGAGCACTTTTGGAGCCATCATTCACAAGTGGAAAGAACATCATTTTACCATAAACTGGCCATGACCAGGAGCAACTCACAAGATTTCTGACAGAGGAGTCAAAAGAATTACTGTATCAGAAGAGTTATCCAAGAGACAGAGACCATTCGTGGAGAGCTCCAGAAAGACCTGGAGTTAGCAGGTGCTGCTATTTCAAAGAAAGCAATAAGTAATGCACTCAACCAACACGAATGCTATGCCCACTCACCTTTCAAGACTCCACTGCTGAAGAAAAAGCATGTTGAAGCTTGTTTAAAGTTTGCTGCACAACATCTGGACAAGCCAGCATGAGCTCTATGCTTACTCACCTCACAAGACTCCATTGCTGAAGAAAAAGCATGTTGAAGCTCTTTTAAATTTTGCTGCACAACATTTGGGCAAGCCAGTAAAATACTAGGAGAATATAGTCTGGTCAGATGAGACCACAAATGAACTTTTTGGATGCCACAACACACAGCATGTTTGGATGAGAAATGGCACTGCACATCCCATCATGGTGCAGACTTCATATAATTGAAGGAAAGATGAATGGACAAATGTACAGAGACATCCTTGATAAGAACCCGCTGCCATCTGCTAAGATGCTGAAGATGAAACGAGGGTGGACATTTCAGCAATACAATGGTCCCAAACACACAGCCAAGGAAACGCTCAACTGGCTCCATAGAAGGACAATAAAGCTGCTAAAATGGCCCAGTCAGTCACCTGACTTGAATCCAATTGGAAATCTGTGGAACAAACTGAAGATCAGAGTTCATAGAAGACACCCATGGAACCTTCAAGATTTGAAGAGTTTGTGTGGAGGAATGGGCTAAAATCACTCCTGAGCAATGCTTGTGCCTAGTTTCTCCATACAGGAGGTGTCTGGAAGCTGTTATTACCAACAATGGCTTTTCTACTAAATATTAAATAAATTTCACCAAGCGTGTTCAATACTTACTCCCTGTGTCATTCCACTTTATTAAATATAACTTGTTTTGTGAGCACAGTTGCCTTGATTTCTTTGTATGTATAGAGTACTTGGGTTGTTACTGACATCTGGTGAAAATCTCAGGTCAATGGCTCCATAAGAAATATGTTTAATGAGAAAAATGTTGACATGTTCAATACTTATTTTTCCCGCTGTGCATCACAACTCAGCTGACATTTGAATGTCCCAGGCGGAAGGGAGGTTCGGGTGGACACTGCTCCTCTCGGTGTTTGGGTCCAGTTCCCTCCGTCTCCAGAGCTTCACTGGCCACTGCCTCATTTGTCTCTCCGAGCATCTCCCCAGCTGTCTCTTCGAGGGTATCCCCAGCTGTCTCTTGGAGGGTTTCGCCTGCTCTCTCTTTGGTGAGCTCCCCAGCTGTCTCTTCGGTGGTCTCCGCAGCTGCTCCTCCAGTTGCTGCACCACGTTGCTCTCAAGCTTCTGTACCAATGCCTTGGTGCACTATGGCACCTGTGCCAGCAATCCAGTGCCTCCTGGTTTGCAGATCCTCATCTCTCCCCAGGTCGGGTGCCAATTCAATGCTACATCCCAGCAGCTGTCCCTCCGATGGTCACCACAACTTCTCCAGAGGTTGTCTCCATGACTCCCACACTCGAGGTGGCCACTTCAAGACAATCACCAGAGGATCCTTGCCTAGACCTTCGGTTGCAGTAGAGCAGAAGGAGTTGAGGCAAGTATCTCTTTTTCACTTGTTAACATCTTGAGGTGAAGGGTCTTGTCTAACTCCTGGTGAGAGATCTCAGTTGCAACTACCTGCATTGCTGAGCCCTCGCCACCTGCTTCTGCTACCATCAATATTGGTTGTCCATCTCTGACCTTTCTTTCTGTGCTCAAATCTGAGGTGAACATCCTAGCTGCTCTGACATCTGAGGTGGATGTGTCAGCTGCCCACACACTTGAGGTGATCGTCTCTGCTCTCTCCATGCTGGAGGTTATCATCCCAGCATGTCCCATGCTGGAGTTGGTCAGCCCAGTGTCTTCCACACTGGAGGAGTTCACCCCAGGTTCATCACCTGTGGTCTTGTCAGGCCACTCATCGGGACCTTTGGTGGCAGTGGAGCAGGAGGAGTTCAGGCAAGTACCTCTCTTGGGGTGGAGGGTCTTGTCTGACTCCTCATGCAGGGTCTCAGCTTCAGCTACCCAATGCTGCTGGGCCCTCACCACCTGCTTCTGCTGCTGTTTGTCTTTTTCACCATCACTGACCTCCACCTGTGTTCCTGCTCCTGAGGTCAACGTGTCTGGGTCCCCGTCATAGAGATCGACATCTCAGGTCTCTTTCCAGATGTAGTCTTCTCAGTTCCCTCACTGGAGGTAGTCTTCTCAGCTCCCTCACTAGAGGTAGTTTTCTCAGCTCCCTCACTGTAGGTTGACGTCTCTTGGTCCTCGTCAGAGGTCAACATCTCTTGGCCCTCATCGGAGGTTGTTGTCGCTCGGTCCTCATCGGAGGCTGACATCTCTCGGTCACCGCTGGAGGTCGACAACTTCTGGTCTCTCTCCTCTCCTGGTCTTCAGATATCTTGTTCATCTTCTAGTCTGCAGGTCAGTGGCTCGTCTGGTCTGCTAGTCGCCGACTCAGCTACTGCTGCTAGTGTGCAGGGTTCTGATGTTGCTCTACTGGTCACTGCAGCAACAGTTCTGGCCTCTGTTCCTCTCACTAAGCTGCCGGCCTCTGATGGCCATCTGCTGGAGGTTGCTGCTCTGATACAGTAACAGCTCTCTGAGACTATGCTGCTGCCGCCCATTCCACCTAAGGGGGAGGTTCCCATCTATCGCCCATGGGCCCTGTTGTTGCCTCTCACTCCCTGGTTGGTGGTGGGGCATTCCCCTGCGGTAAGTGTTTACATGGGGTTTTGGCTAACCAGTGGTCAGCCGCCATTCATTTTCCCTTTCCCTACTGGTCTTGGACTTTGTCCGGCCTTCTGAGAGGGTTTCCCCCCCTTAACCATGGACTCTGTCCCCCTGATGAAAAAAAAAAAAAATCCCTGTATCTTCTGTAGAAAGAAAGACCAATTTATTTGGTTCCCATTTAAAATTTTGAACTTTATTCTTGCCCTTTGTCCAGACCTCTCATTTTGCTCCAGGGCCGTCTGGAATCCTCCCCTTAAAGGGGCGGCACTGTCATGGGGGACATGCTCTGTGACCATATAAAAATGGTACTTCCCGCCTTCTAGCTTGGTGCTCAGCATAATGGAATGGGGAAGGAAAGTTGGTTACCCAACCAAAGAGGGAGCACAAGCCAGGGTACTCCCTGTGCCAGTCTCAAGCCCAGAGGGCAGGGCAGGGTTGTGTCAGGAAGGGCATCCCACATAAGAATCCTTGCTAAATTGGCATGCAAATCATTGCAATATAAAGTGATGATATGTTGTGGCAACCCCGAAAGGGAGCAACCAAAAGACAAAAAATATGCAAATTTCATGAACACGTACATGCAGTATACATTTGGGTGGAATTCACCAGTTTTACACGTTGTCTACAAATGTTCAGAGAACATATTATGAGCATTTGTTGAATCAGGAGTGGCTTGTTAGTACTAACGCGGCTTACTAACAAAATACGAGTGATTTACAGATACTAATATTAACATGTTCTTGCATAAGGCCCAATGTGTAAAATAGATAGATATAGATAGATAGATGTACTTTATTGATCCCAAACTGGGAAATTACAGTGTAACAGCAGCATGACAGTTGACAGCCAAACAACAGAAACACACACATGACAGACAACGGGATTACCCATGGAAAGTAAAAACTAACACGACTATAGAACCTATATACATCATAGCTTAATATATGATGACCCGTATAAACACATGAATCATCCCATTGCACAAAGAAGGACTATCAGGAGCAGAGTGAAAAGTGATGTGCCAGTTAGTCTATAAGATGCAGTGTGGCAGCATAGCTATGACCAGAATACAACATCATAGTGAGTTATTGTACAGTGAAACTGCATGTGGCAGGAAAGATTTCCTGTACCTGGCTGTTCGACAATGAAGCTGTAGTAGTCAACTGGAGAAAGTGCTTCGCTGTCTATCTAGTGTGTGGTGGAGAGGGTGATCAGGATTGTCCATGATGGATCACAGTTTATTTAATGTTCTCCTCTCCACCACTGTCTCAAAGGTCTCCGGTCTGAGACCAATTAGAGAGCCAGCCCTCTTGATAATCTTGTCAAGTCTGTTGGTATCTCTGGCCCTGATACTGCTACCCCAACAGACCGCAGCAAAGAAGATGGCGCTGGCGACAACAGTCTGGTAGAAAAGCTCCAGCATCCTGCTGCACATGTTGAAGGATCTCAGCTTTCTCAGGAAGTAGAGTCTGCTCATCCCCTTCTTGTGCGCAGCATCGGTGTTGGATCTCCAGTCCAACCTGCTGCTGATCATGACACCCAGATATTTGTAGTCCTCAACCACTCCCACATCCCCCCCCCCCCAATCTGCAGTGGCTGAGAAGGCATCTTCCTCTTCCTGAAGTCAATCACCATCTCCCTGGTCTTGCTGACATTCAACCTCAGGTGATTCTGCTCCGTCCACTCCACAAATCTGTCTACCAGTGCCCTGTACTCCCCCTCCTCTCCTCCTCTTATGCATCCCACAACAGCTGAGTCATCAGAGAATTGTTTTGCAGGTGGCATGACTCAGTATTGTACTGAAAGTCAGTGGTGTATAAGGTAAAAAGGAAAGGAGAAAGCACAGTCCCCTGTGGCGCTCCCGTATCACTAGCCACCACTCCAGACAAGACACTGCCCAGCCTGACAAACTGTGATCTGCCTGTCAGGTAGTCGGCAATCCAGGAGATCACAGAGCTGTCAACCCCCATCACCCGCAGCTTCTCGCCCAGCAGCAGTGGCTGGATGGTGTTAAAGGCACTGGAGAAATCAAAAAAAGTGATTCTCACAGTATCTCCTCCACCATCCAGGTGCAGATGGGCTTGTTGCAGCAGGTAGATGACAGCATCTTCAACTCCTAAATGGGGCTGATATGCAAACTGCAGAGGGTCCAGCCACGTCTTCACCTGCGGCCTCAGGTGGGCTAAGACCAGTCTCTCCAGGACCTTCATCACATGAGATGTGAGGGCAACTGGTCGGTAGTCATTCAAATCCGATGGAGATGACTTCTTGGGGACAGAAACCAGGCAGGATGTCTTCCACAGCACTGGTACTCTCTCCAGACTCAGGCTCAGGTTGTATAGGTGGTTCAGTACCAGAGCTAGTTGGTTGGCACAGGTCCTCAGGGTCCTTGCAGAGATGCCGTCAGGGCCCGAAGCCTTCCGCTGACGGAGTCTCTCCAGCTGTTTCTCCACCTGATCTGTAGTCACCGTGAAGTGAGGGAGGGTCCTGTTGCCCCCTGGTGAGGAGAAGGGGGGAGATGGAGAGAGGATCTGCATGGGAGCGTGGGTGGGGAGGGGTGCGTGGGGGTCTGGTTGTGTTGCTGGGGTGACAGACTGTGAGTTGAACCTATTAAAAAACAAATTCAGTTCCTTAGCTCTCTCCTGGCTCCCAGATGGCTGCCTGACTCTCTCCTTGTACCGTTATTCGTTTCATTCCCTCCCACATATCTTTAGTGTTGTTTTGCCTGAGTTTCTCGTCCAACTTCCTCCTATAATTGTCCTTGCACCTCCTCAGCATCTCTCTCAGCTCATGCTGCACTCCCCTCAGCTTCTCCTTTCTCCAGTCCTAAAAGCTCTCTTCTTTTTGTTCAGAAGTGATTTCAGGTCACTGGTGACCCATGGTCTGTTGTTGGAGAAGCAGTGTACAGTCTGAGTTGGCATGGTCGTGTCTTCACAGAATCTAATGTATTCTGTGATGCAGTCAGTCATATTGTCTATGTCCACCCCATGTGGTTCACAGAGTACGCTCCAGTCTGTAGTCTCAAAGCAGTCCTGTGGTGCATCAGCAGCCTCCTGTGTCCACCTCCTCACAGTCCGTGTGTAAGCAGGCTGCCTTTGCACAAGAGGAACCTACTTGGGTGTTAACATGACCATGCAGTGATCCGATTTACCAATGGGTGGTAGAGCTGTTGCACTATATGCATCCCTGACATTGGCATACAGAAAATCCAGTGTTTTGTTCTCTCTGGTGGGACAGTCAACAAACTGGTGAAAGTTTGGTAGTGTTTTTTCCCACTGAGACATGGTTAAAATCACTTGTGATGGCCATGAATGCATCCAGGTGCTTCTCCAGTAATGTGGCCGCAGTGGAGCTGATGACGTCACAGGCCACCGCTGCGTCAGCTGACGGAGGGATGTAGACGATAACAATTAAAGTGCACTTCATTTCTCGCGGCATATAATAAGGTCTCATACTAACAGCCAGTAGTTCAATGTCCGGGCTGCAGCACTTTTCCTTCACATAAATGTGTCTGGAATGACACCATTGTTCATTAACAAGAAGTGCCACTCCTCCTCCTCTCTTTTTCCTGCTGCTTATCACGTCTCTGTCCCCCCTTATAGTCCTGAAGCCAGGTATCGCTACGTTTACATCTGGGATCTGTGAGTGTAACCACGTCTCCGTAAAACACATGAAACTACACTCACGATACTCCTTTTGCGTCCTGACCAGCGCTGTAAGCTCATCTGTTTTATTTCCCAGTGATCACACGTTCCCGGTGATGATCATCGGTACAGCCGGCTTATGCTTCCGCCTCCTCCTCCTCACCTTCGCTCCAGCCCTTCGCCCGCGGTGTCTCCTCTTCAGCTCATCCGGGATGGGGGGCTTCACTGCTGGCCACAGCGCTCCAGGCTCCGGCCTCCTCAGCGCAATCAGCTGTTCACATGTGTAAACAATGCGTCCGCCCCCACCTCTGTTGATCTCCATTGTCCGAGGAAGAGAAAAGAAACGAAAACTAGAAAAAAAGGCTGGCTAAAATAGAAAGGAAAGTTGGTCCAGTCTTAGTCCGAGTATTCCTACAGAGCCCTGGTTAGTAAGAGACACACTATATACAAGTATAAACAGATAAAAACACAAAGGCACGAGAGAGTTGCTGCTGGTACGGCCGCCCTGCCTCCAGCGCCATTAAAAAAAAAAAAAAAAAAAATCTACTTTAAGTGGAAATTTGTGAAACTAGGACCAACTTTTTTCAGTCCAAAGGTGATGTCATGCAAACTAAACCTCAAAAAAAGTTCAATTTGGATAATAGAAAAAAGGAAAATGGAGCAAATCTTAACATTTGAGATGTCTTGTCCAGTAATAATTTCAGATTTTGATGGATCTGTTTTCTGTCTGTGAAATGATTGAACAATCACTTCAGCATCATTTCCACCATTTTCTAACAATTTCCCATAATTTATTTGCAATATATACACATATAGAGCTTCACAGACCCATTAGTTGTGCACCATGGAGACCCACATGCAATCAATTAGTGAATGTCTCTGTGGGGTGTGCTGTATTTATAGACCTTATGTGAAAGATTTATGTAAGCTTTTTAAACTGCATAGTGTAAGGCTAGTGAAGAAAAGCCTTAAACCTGTATTCTAGCTAATGATCACAAGGCTGCAAAATATGTTTGTCTAAACAGAAGTCTGTGGGAATGCATGTCTACCAAGAGGGCACTCACTGAGCGCATACTCCATCAAGGCTCCATCCTTGACTCCCTTTGTCCATTCGTCTGTCCGACTGTCCCTCCATACGGGCATCCATCTGTCCAGCTGTCCTTCCATACATTGCGAGATAGGGCCTTTGTGAAGGTATGCGCTCATGGATCACCTCCAAAATCTAATGGGTTCATCCATAGCCCAAGGGCCACCTCTGGTGAAAATTTCATTAAAATCCATCCAGTTATTTTTGTGTAATCTTGCAAAACCATTGCGAGAAGATAGGCCCTTCACCAAAGTATGTGCTCTCAGGTCACCTCCAAAATCTAATGGGTTTATGCTTAGATCAAGGGCCACCTGTGTTGACAATTTCATCAAAATCCATTGAGTAGTTTTTGCATAATCCCGCTAACAGGCAGACAGACACACAAACAAAACACCCCAATGACATTATCTGCTTGGTGGAGGTAATTAGTTTAGTTTAGTTTAATGTTTATTTGAAAGGGACACTACATACTAATGAACATTAATACAAATGTAAGTATGCCAGATTTAGCAATACTGCTAATTTGCATCTGTAGTCCTCCAGTGGGTCACAAAACACACAAACAATCATACACAAGAAGGTGGTGGTAATAACCTCACCCTTTCTGCCAGACAATTTATGTCAGATATTCCATCCATCCATTCATCCATCTTCTACTACTTTTCTGGAGGTCTGGATCGTGGAGGCAGCAGCTCAAGCAGAGAAGCCCAGACTTCCCTCTCCCCGGCCACCTGCTCCAGCTCCTCAGGGAGGATACAAAGGCATTCCCAGGCCAGCTGGGAGACGTAGTCTTTCCGGTGTGTCCTGGGTCTGCCCCGGGGCCTCCTCCCAGTGGGACATGCCCAAAACACCTCAAGTGGAAGGCATCCAGGTGGCATCCTGATCAGATGCCGAAACCACCTCAACTCACTCCTTCCAATGTGGAGGAGCAGTGGTTCTATTCTGAGCCTCTCCTGGATGACTGAGTTTCTCACCCTATTTCTAAGGGTGAGTCAAGCAGTCCTACAGAGAAAGTTCATTTCAGCCACTTGTATCCACAATCTCATTTTTTCGGTCATTACCCAAAACTCATGATCATAGTAGAAGGTAGGAATGTAGACTGGCCGGTAAATCGACAGCCTTGCTTTAGAGGTAAGTGTCATGGTTCGAGCTCCGATCCCGTCGGCGCTCGAGCCATGCACTATCTTCGCCCATCTGACGGCTGTGTGCCCCTTTTGGCTCGCCGAGCTTTTATTGTGACAGTGCTCGGAGGGGCGTCCGGCTGTCAGAGCTGTCAGCTGAGCCACATTTCGCCTCATCAGCTGCTCCCTACTTAAGAGGGCAGTTGGGAGCGAAATGTGAAAACCTTCCCATGGTCTGACGTTATTGAGCATCCTGCTGTTCAGACATAGACAATCCTTCATCTATATTCGTAATTGTGTCACCTTGTGTATCCATTTCCCCTTGTCTTTGACTGTATTTCGTTGTAGTGTGTTTTATCCCCCCATGGCTTGTTATTTTGTGTCCTTTTCTGTTCCTTTAATAAAACTGTGCAAACTCACTGGCGATTTGTGGCGTCTTATGATGGCTCGTGAGGGCCATCCATGACAGTAGACTGCTGCCAGACTGAGACACCTATCGCCGTGAGTTTGCTGTGGTTGGAGTTTTTTTCCCTTCGCTGGGGCGAGTGTATAGTATGTCCGCCCTTGAGCATGGATTCTGCCCTGAGTGGTTTCAAGAGATCGACGGCTATCTGGCTAAGGCCCGTCGTCTCATGCCCACTTCAGCGGCAGGAGACTACTTGTTTCTCGCCCAGAGGGCCTTATTGAAATACCACCTCACCTCCTTTCCAGAAGGAAAGGAGAGGATAACATGGATTGTGGCACAGCGTGGGTTAATTGGAGAGGCGGCCAAGGAACCTCCTCCTTCTCCCCCAAGTATGGCGTCCCCGACGAGGGTGGAGGTCCATGGACTGGAGGAAAACCCCTGCAGGACACCAACGGAGAGGCATCCTCACCCCTCGCTTCGGAATTCAGCTCCCGTCACCCGTCCAGCTCCGGCGCCATGTGTTCCTGGCTCCATTGCCTCACCATCCGCCAGTAAGTGTCGTCGCCATGTCACAACGAGGTCCCAGCTAGAATCCCGTCCGGATCCAGCTCTGGGTCGTCGGAGTAACCCAGCCTCCCAGTCAGCTGCGTCCTTTACGTCACGACAGGAGGGAATCCCCGTAGCCGCTACCCCAGGGTCATCAGTCCCAGCTGTTCCGTCAGCTCCTCGTGCCCGGATTGTCTCAGCTGTGGCCCCCTCCTCCTCGACGTCATCTCCGACTGCTGTGAGTGCTGTGAGTCGTGCTTCGGCGAGGCCCAGCTGCCATCCACCGCGAGCGGCTCCTCCTCGTCTTCCCGAGGGGCCTGCTGTCACCATCCGGAGGGGAGAGGGAGGAACTCCACCTGCTACAGCAGGCACCATCCATCCTCCGGGAAACAGGCAAGGGCAAGTTAATGTATCTCCCCGTAGTTGTGATTTGCCTTGTCTGACTCCTGGGGGTGGAGTTTGGGGTTTGCAGTCCCCCGAGCTCCCACCACCTGCTGTAGCTTTTGACATTAAACCTGCTGCCTCTGTGTCTCCCTCCGCTGAGCGGTCCACGATGCCAGGCCTACGTCGCTGGACGAGGAGGGGGCCTGCGGTTCTGGAGAGCATGGTTCCAGCCCTGCAGCCACGTCATGGGCAGAGGAGGAGAGCGGACTGCAGCGTGGAGCCTGCGCCAACGATGAAGCGTCCCTGGGTCTCCACAGATGAGCAGTTCGATCCAGCGGGTCAAAGGTCCCCTGCCACCACGCCATGCGGGTCGTCGGCGTGGATGTTAGCGTCGGAGGGTCCCCAGGCTGCGGAGACCATCATGCTGGCTGCGGAACCCGCCGTAGCCGAGTGGGAGCCGGACGACGACCTTCTTTGTCCTGAGCCCGGATCGCCGAAGTCCTGGATGGCGACAGAACTCGAATGCAGGCAAGTGCTCTACTTTGTTTTCCTTCTTTCCATTTTAGAGCATTTTTGCCTGTCTCTCGGGGAGACGAGCCAGGGGCAGCCGTCCTCTGCACCCGAGCTCGTCTCGCTGGGCTCTGTCGCTACTGGTGATTCTGATCCCGGTTCTTTTCCTTCTCCTGAGCCTTCTCCCAGGGTCACCGGTGCGGAGCCAATACCAGTCGCTGTACTGGAGGTTCCGGGTTCGGGGTTGGAGGTCGTTACTGGTGCTGCGCCGACCCAGTCGGGGTCCATCGCGGGTGTAGCCGTGACCCAGTCGGGGTCCATTGCGGGTGCAGCCGTGACCCAATCGGGGTCCATCACGGGTGCAGCCGAGACCCAGTCAGGGTCCGTCGTGGGTGCAGCACCGGTGTGGTTCAAGGTCGGTGAGGGAGCTGCAGATCCTCTGCCACCTGACACTGGACTGGCTCATCGTTATCATCATCCTCTTCTTCATCACCACCGTCAACTTTCCAGCTCATCTCCACCAGGGGCCATTGGGGTTCTCAACATTCGGCCTGGCTCTCCCTCGTCTTCCCCCCCTCCAGGGAGGCCGTCTTCAATTTGTCCCCTACGGTCCTGGTGGCTGAGTGATGCAGGTCGGCCGCCTGGTGAGCTGTTTCGCCGGTTCGACGTGCTGGGTCGGCCACCCGACGTACGGTTCTTCCTGCTGGACTACCTGGTTCGGCCGCTGGAGGTTCTGCCTTTCAGTGCCTGGGACTGGGGTAGACCGCCCAAGCATTCCCTGTTTCCCTCATCGGCGACCTGGACATTGGATGCAGGGAGCCCACCAGAACTGTCCCCGTCTTATTGGTCTCTGCCTATTGTCATCTACGTGCGCTTTTCTGTTACACTGACATATAAGGGTCACTCTGTGTTACTCCACTCTGATCTGTGTATTCACCGCTATTTAGCATGCTTTTTCTTTTCTTTATTTCTCCCCTCTCCTGTCTGAGGGATGATTGGTAGCTACCATTTTGTGTCTCATGGGCCTGTGTATTTTAGTTATAGGCTCCCTTTGGTGTTTTTGCTTTTTTGCCTTGTTCAAAGTATCATTTGTGCGCTATGGAGCAGTGTGTTTTTCCTTTTAACCATACTCTGTAATTGCCTCATTTGTTCCTTGTCATCGTCATGGTGGGTTTTTTTTCTCTCTCTTTCTGGTTCTCACTCTCCAGGCCTTCTCTCCCATCCGCTCACCCTGGGGGGGGGGGGGGGGGGCCTTAGGTGTCATAGGGCTCTCATAGTTCGCCCCTCGGGGGGGAGGTACTGTCATGGTTCAAGCACTGATCCCGTCCACGCTCAAGCTATGCACTATCTTTGCCCATCTGACGATTGTGTGCCCCTTTTGGCTCTCCGAGCTTTTATTGTGACAGTGCTCGGAGGGGCGTCCGGCTGTCAGAGCTGTCAGCTGAGCCACATTTCGCCTCATCAGCTGCTCCCTACTTAAGAGGGCAGTTGGGAGTGAAATGTGCGGCAGTCTCGTCAAAAACCTTCCCATGGTCTGACGTTATTGAGCATCCCGCTGTTCAGACGTAGACAATCCTTCATCTATATTCGTAAGTGTGTCACCTTACGTATGCATCCATTTCCCCTTGTCTTTGACTGTATTTCGCTGTAGTGTGTTTTATCCCCCCGTGGCTTGTTATTTTGTGTCTTTTTCTGTTCCTTTAATAAAACTGTGCAAACTCACTGGCGATTTGTGGCATCTTATGATGGCTCGTAAGGGTCATCCATGACAGTAAGCTCCCTCTTCAATACAACAGACCGGTACAATGTCCGCATCACTGCAGATGCTGCTCTGATCCATCTGTCAGTCTCACGCTCCACTCTCCCCTCACTTGTGAATAAGATCCTGAGATACTTAAACTCCTGCACTTAGGGCAGGAGCTTGTCCTCAACCTGGAGAGGACAATCCATCTTTTTCTGGCTAAGGAACATGGTCTAAGACTTGGAGGTGCTGATTCTCATCACAGCTGCTTCACTCAGTAACAAACCATCCCAGTAAGATCTGTAGGTCATTGCTCAATGAAGCTAATAGGACAACATCTGCAAACAGCAGAGGTGAGATCCTGTGGTCACCAAACATGACACCCTCCGTTCCTTGGGGTCACCTAGAAATCCTGTCCATAAAAATTATGAACAGGATCGGTGAAAAGAGCAGCCCTGGTGGAGTCCAACTTTCACCGGAAATGAGTTTGACTTAGTGTTGGCAATACAAACCAAACTCTTGCAACAGTTGTATAGAGACCAGATAGTTCATAGCAACAAATGGTAATTGGTAAATGGCATTCACTTATATAGCGCTTTTTTCTTATCTCTAGATGACCAAAGGGCTTTACAGATCCTGCTATCCACACATTCACACACACATTCACACACTGATGGTGGCATAGCTGCCATACACCGGTGCTGGCCTGACCCACTAGGAGCAACTGGGGTTCACTGTCTTGCTCATGGACACTTCGACATACAGACTGCAGACAGAGCAGGAATTGAACCACTAACCCTCTGATCAGTAGTCGGCCACACTACACCTGTGCCACAACCACTATAAGCCTGATATCCCATACTCCCAAAGCACCCCCCACAAGGGGCCAAGGGGGACATGGTCAAATGCTTTCTCCAAGTCAACAAAACACATTTAGACTGGTTAGGCAAACTCCCACGAACGATCAGAAATTCTCAACAGGGTAAAGAGTCGGTCCAATGTGCCATGGCCAGGATGAAAACAAAATTGCTCATTCTGGATCCAAGGTTCGACCAATGGCCGGACTTTCCTCTCCAGTACCCTGGCATAGATCTTCCCAGGGAAGCTGAGAAGTGTGATTCCCCCTATGGTAGGAATGCACCCCCCGGTCCCACTTCTTAAAGAGAGGAACCACCACCCCTGTCATGAGCCTCCTCGTGCGCTTTTACGCAGCGCACGGAGGAGCGGAAGGAAGAATGGATTTACGAGCAGGATTTCACGACAACACATTTACTGAATACAAAAGCTGACAGTTCCATAATAAAGACTGACAAAAAGGTAATTGTGTGCACAAAACGGCTGACGTGACGAGCGTGCAGCGGGCTGACCACTGTGCACTGTGGCCACAAACAAATACTACAAAAACACATATAAGCTCGGGAGAACTGGGAGTCCTCTAGGAGGCTCGACTGCCTAAGGCGGGACAAACTGGGCAACAGCCTAAGCATAGCAGTAGTACTGCATGGAGAAATGCTACCAGTCAAGCGTACCAGCAAAACTGCACAGAGAAAAGCTAACAGTTTACTCACGAAGCAGGAACTGTCCCAGAAGTCCAATTCTCCAGCAAGCAAGCACAATCCCTTGCTGACACTGACCGTCATACGGCGATTAACAACTGTATGTTAGCACAATGGTCCAGCGGTGCTTGACTGGCAAAGGCCGCCTAAGTACAACACTGCTGGCACCACAAGTTGGGTACACCTGGGTGAAGCGCGGGAAAGACAATTACCGGGGAGGAATTAGCTGGCTGTCAAGAGAAAGGGGGCGTGGTCGGACTGGCGAATGTTAGACAACGCCCATACAAATGTGGGTCAAAGAGGCTACCAAACAGCCACCGGCCAGAGCGGTGACTACAGGCACGGAAAAGAAAAAGAACAGAGACATAAAAACAACAAGAACTCAAAAGATAACACAATACATAATAAACCTGATACCTGAGCCACAGAGAATGGTCAGAACCAAGCCTACAGGAAAACACTGGCTCAGTTCATAACAACCCCAGCTTGCCATGCCAACTATACTGTCCCCGACCTCCACGCAATGTTGCAGAGGCATGTCAATCATGACAGCCCTACAACATCCAGAGCCTTGAGGTACTCACGGCGAATCTCATCCATCTTCCGGGGCCTGACCACTGAAGACTTTTTTTAACCCCTTCAGTGACCTCGGCCCCTGTGATGGGTGAATTTCTCCTTCATCCCCAAGCTCTGCTTCCTCTGTAAAAGGTGTGTGAGTGGGGTTGAGGACATCTTTAAAGTATCCCTTCCACTGTCAATGATGTCCCCAGTCAAAGTCAGCAGCACCCCATCTGCACCATACACAGTGTGGACAGGGAGCTGTTTCCCCCTCCTGAGTTCCGGACAGTTTGCCAGAATCTCTTCAAAGCCGACTGAAGGTCTTGTTCAATGGCCTCACCAAAGTCCTCCCACACCCAAGTTTTTGTTTCAACAACAACCCAAGCTGCACTCCGTTTGGCCTGCTGGTACATCTCAGCTGCTTCGGGAGTCCCACAAGCCAACCAAGCTCGAAAGGGCTCGTTCTTCAGCTTGATGGCCCCCCTCACCACTGGTGTCCACCACTTGGTTCACGGATTGCCACCTTGAGATATACCGCCGAGCTTGCGGCCACAGCTCTGAGCAGCTGATTCAACAATGGAGGTGGAAAACATGGCCCTTTCAGACTCCATGTCTTCAGACTCCCTCGGAATGTGATCAAAGTTCTTCCAGAGGTGGGAGTTGAAGACCTCCTGGACAGGGGCCTCAGCCAGATGTTCCCAGCACACCCTCACTGTACGTTTAAGTCTGCCGGGTCTGAATGGCATCCTCCCTTGCCATTGGATCCAACTCACCACCAGATGATCAGTTGACAGCTCTGCACCTCTCTTTACCCGAGTGTCCAAGACATATGGTGCCAGATCTGATGACACAATAACAAAATCAATCATCAACCTGTGACCTAGGGTGTCCTGGTGCCAGGTGCACATATGGACACTCTTATGCTTGAGCATGGTGTTATTATGGACAAACTGTGGTTAACACAGAAGTCCAATAACTGAACACCTTTTGGGCTCAGATCAGGCAAGCCGTTCCTCACTCACACTCTTCCAGGTTTCACTGTCATTGCCCACATGTGCATTGAAGTCCTCCAGTAGGACAATAGAGTCTCCAAGAGGAGCACCTTCCAGCACCCAGTCAGAGACTCTGAAAAGGAACCATCATTTGGTGCATAGGCACAAATGATGGTCAGGACCCGTTTCCCAACCAGAAGGTGCAGGGAAACTACCTTTTTTTGTCCAGAATGCCAATGTAGAGGCAGCAAGGTGGAGGGATACAAGAATACCCACCCCTGCTTGCCGCCTCTCACACAGGGTAACTCCAGAGTAGGCCAAGGTCCAGCCCCTCTCCAGGAAACTGGTTCCAGAACCAGATCTTGAGGTGAGCCCAACTATATCTAACCGGCATTTCTCAACCTCTTGCACCAGCTCAAGCTCCTTCCCCACCAGAGAGGTGACATTCCACATCCCAAAAGCCGGTTTAGGAAACCGGGGATCAGACCACCAAGGTCTCTGCCTTCAACTGCCACCTCAGCCACATAGCACCAGACCCCCATGGTTCCTCTTGCAGGTGGTGAGCCCACTGGAGGGTGGACCCATGTAACTCCTTCGGGCTGAGCCCGGCCGGGTGCCATGAGCAGAAACCCGGCTACCAGACACTAGCCATCAGGCCCCTCCCCCAGGCCTGGCTCCAGGGTGGGGCCCCAGTAACCCCATACCAGGCAGGGTACACTGAATCCTTGATTTTTCATCCATCCACCAGAGGATGTAAGATGGCCAACTGCATGAAGTGCTGAGCTGAGCTGAGCTGAGCTGACCTCTCTGCCAAAATCTCCCAAAAATTATGCCATAAATCTTAGTTGGAGCAGTGACCGACAGAACCTATATTAAACTGGATTTGCCTGTTGATGAGTCGATAGAGGATTTGCAATCCTATTTTGATGCACACTACTACAACGTTATGCCCGGCAACAAACCAGCGTCCATACCCACCTGGACTAAACCAAGCTTGAGCAAAATGGATGATACCCAACCCTGTGACATTAGTCAGTTCATAATGTCTGTTAAAAGCCAACTCAAGAAGCTCAACTTACTCAATCAGTTGACAACTGATATTAATGAACTGAACCAGTCCAGGGAATTCAACAACTCACTGATCGAGGTGCTAAAGGCTGACAATGAGTCACTTAGAATTGAAGTAAACAACCTCAAACATCTGACAGCTGAACTCCAAAAAAGATAAATTTAACATGGCAAAAAACATTCTTGATCTGCAGTGTTGGAGTATGAGGGATAATGTCATTATACACGGACTTCCAGAAGTAAAAAATGAAACTCACTAAAAATCAGAAGAACTTCTAAAGTCATTCCTAGTCAACGAGTTGAAAATGAAGCCAGAGGAGGTCAGGGCTATTCGCTTCTCCACAGTCCATTGCCTCGGAAGGACCAAAGTTGACTACCAAAGGAGGCCCCGTCCTATTGTGGCCACCTATTCCAAGATGAAAGTCGACATCATGTCCAAGGGTAAAGAGCTAAAAAGCACCAACTACTCCATCAATGATTAGTTTCCACCTGAGATCATGAACAAACAGAGGCTGCTCTACCCGATCATGACGGTGGCGAGAAACAGTAAAAGGGATGCTTGTCTATTCATTGATAAACTTTACATCAATGGCAAACTGTATAGGAATCCTCAAATCACATATAGTGATCAAAACATCACTGCTGAATCTCAGAAGGAGCCACTGGAACTTTAGCATGCTGCCTCTCGAGCAGTGTAAACACAGACCATGATGAAGACGTCATCAGCGCGTACCCGTTGCCATGACAACTGTTGAACCTGAAAGACAGTTGAATGATTTACCTTTCTTTCTCTACTCACTTTCCCTCTTCCTTCTATCTTTCCCACTTATCTGCATTTTCATCTTAGCTTGGGAATTGGCCTAAATTCTACTTGTTTGACTGGGTAGGCCTACTGCCTGGTGCGACAAGGCCAGTATCTCTGTGCTCTCGGACTAATGGACTGGATACTGTTGTGCTAGTATGATACAGCGGGTCATGCTGACAATGTTTCTCTGTGTATCTGAGTGTGTGTATTTGTGTGTGTGTCTGTCCAACCATTTTCCGTATGAATGAGGGTTTGTCCATGTCTGTGTCTCTAAGTGTATATTGTTTTTGTGTGATCCCAGTAAATTCCATCAGCTATCATGCATATGGTTTTCAATCAATCTATTGAAAGAGTGGATGCAACACAATGTATGGACTATAATGGGAATATACTGTAAGCTATAATCAGTATATTCCTGAGCAATTAACATCCTTTAAAAATCAATACAATTATTCTCTCATGCATTTAAATGTCAGGAGCTTGAATAAACATCATCATGATCTAGTTACTTTACTTACCAGAACAGGCTGCAGCTTCAATGTAATTGGTTGTAGTGAAACTTGGCTGAACGATAGATCATACACAGATATCTTAAATCTTGATTGCTATAAACTGTTCACCAAGAACAGATGTGGCAGATCTGGTAGTGGTGTCTGTCTGTATATTTCTTGTAGACGTGATGCAGGTGTTTGTGATAATATCGTCATAGCAGACAGTTATACTGACTGTCTTTTTGTTGAGGTACATGTCAAAAATGAAAAAAAATCTGATTGTGTGATTTATCGTTTCTCGAACACCGACCTTAATATTTTCACAATCAAACTGGAAGAAATTTTATTCTAAATCAACAATAAAAATAAAAGTTGTATCCTCCTTGGAGACTTCAACATTGGCCTCTCCAGGGATGATGCAGCTAAAAACAACTTCATAAATACACTACACTCCTCTTCCTTCTTCCCTACCATTAATACTTATACCAGAATCACTCATTCTACCAAGTCCATTATTGATAATATCATCACTAACATTCGCAGTTCCACACTGGTATCTGGAGTCGTGCTCTCCGAGATTTCTGATCATTTCCCTATTGTACTATTTCTTGACCTTGCTGTTAGGGCCTCAATCTCACGTCATAAACTCAAAAAAAAATAAAAATACTCAACGAAGAAACCTTACTACAACTGAGTGAGGACTTGCACGCCAAGGCATGGAATGGAATCTACAATTGTAATGATGCTGATGCTACATTTGACACCTTGACTAAAGAAATAACAGACTCCATTCAGAGGACAATTCCCTTCAAGATTGTCACATGTGTACTATTCAACATCCATGGCTTTCTAAGGGCATATTAAAATCTATTAAGCAAAACGCTACATAAAAAACCCAAATATTAATAATAAAAATGAATATACTAATTATAGAAATAAACTAACATATATTATCAGAAAGAGTAAGAGTAATTACTATGCAGAACTTATAAATCCATCACAGGGTGATTCCAAGAAATCCTGGAGAGTACTAAACAAGGTTCTAAACAGGGACCACAAAGCCCCCACATTTCCAAACAATAACGCAATCAGTAATCTCACCAGTAATGCCACTCTTGCTGATAAATTATTTTTTCTCCATTGGAGAAAATTTATCTCATAAAATCAATCAACCCCAGGGGGCCTCTTTCAAACATTATTTATTCAAATTCAAAGGCTTTATTATCATGTGCACAGTTAAGAAATGCTACATTTCCTGAGCAATGAAATTCTTACTTTGCTCTCCGAACGAATGCCAAGTTAAAGGTACAGAAACAACAATTCTAATAGGTCATGACACAATAACACAGTAACTCAATCCTAGTACTAATGGATGCTAAGACACATACACCAACACACAGTTAGGCAGTTAGTAGAGGAATGAAAATGAAAGTCACTGGATGACTAAAGTGATAGTGGTATATTGATATCAGAGATGATGTGAACCTGAGATGGCATGAACCTGTGTACAGTGTGCAAATGAGCATTGTGCAACAAGCAGTGTATAATTGCAAATTATTGATAAGTAGCAGCAGAGATGATATGGACATTAGACAGGTGATACTATATCTACTGTACAAGTAAGCAATGTGCAAATTTAGCAGCCGGTGTGTGAGTTCCTATATGCAAAGCTGTGTTACAGAGTTTTGGGAGTTGTTGTATGTTTACCGGAGTGGTGGCTCAGTTGGTAGAGCATCCGCCCCACACCCGGGAGGCAGGGGTTCAAATCCCGGCCGGGTCATGCCGAAGACCTTATAAAAGTGGAACTTCCTGCCGTCCAGCTTGGTGCTCAGCAATAAATGGAATGGAGGAGGGAACTCTGTGGTGGCGCCTTGCATGGCAGCGGCCCTCTGATTCTGCACTTGGGGTGTGTGTGATTAACACAGTAGATAGGTAAAGCACAATCTCGTTCTGCTGTACATGATTGGTTGTACGGTTGAATGACAATAAGGGTGATTTAATTTAATGTTCATGAGTCTGATGGCAGTGGGAAAGAGTTTTTCAGTCTTGTTGTCTGGCATTTCACACTTCTGTACCTCCAGCCTGAGGGTAGAAGTGCGAACAGTCTGTGTTGGGGGTGAGTGGGGTCCCGGAGGATGGCGTCAGCTCTCTTTTGGACTTTGCGGTGGTAGACGCTCTGCAAAGAAGGGAGTAGAGTCCTGATGATCTTATCATCAGGACTCTATTATTAGGAAACTATCTGAACTCTTATTTCCTGAAGCCAGCTGATTGTGAGGAAGTCTGGAAAATCATTAAGGACATGAAGAACTCAAACTCTGCTGGAGCTGATGAAATTTCCAGCAAAATTTTGAAGAGTATCACTAATGTAATATTGGAACCTCTTACCTACTGTATAAATCTGTCTCTAATCTCCGGAGTAGTGTCACAAATAGCAAGAATAGCACAAATTATACCAATCTACAAATCCAGTGATAAGAATGATTTGAGTAATTATCGTCCAGTTGTAGACAGAGGAATGAGCAGGCGAGGCAGTGAGCTGGAGCAGAGCAGGCTTTATTACTCTCTCACAGAGAGAGTAATAAAGTCTGCAAGAAGTCTGCAAGTCTGCATCAGTCAACAAGAAGACTAACCCAGGTCGCTGGCATCTCCCTTTTATACCATACAAACTTGCCTCGTGACCTGGGGGGTTTACATCACAATACATACATTCACAATAACAATTCCCTTTGTCACCCAGCCTGTCGGCGCATTATCATGCAGTCTTATGGAGAAAACCACAGTCTGTCCTGCATATCTAGCTTTTAAGCGTCTCCTCCTGTCCCATTCAGTCTGAGTCTTAACCCTCATGTCCCGTGGGCTTCAGCCGACATCCGTAGCAGCTGTAACGGGGGTCACCGGCTCCGAGGCACTGCCGTGCCGGTGGGGCGCTCCTGGAGGTGCATCCATCTGCGGGGGGAGCATTGTGGGGGGTACACATCTTCACCATGCCATTGTGACTGAGCTGATGAGTCATTTACCTTGGGAGTTCTCAGTGGGGATCGTCTGCGCCAAGGAGCTCAGGCCAACACCACCTGCTCATCTGCTAATACAAAGGCGGGCTTAAGCCTGTCTATACAGATTGTTTCTCTGTATCCCCCCAAGTCTAACACAAGATGTTTATCCCCAGGTTCCAACACTCTGAACGGGCTGTCGTAGGGCGGGCACAATGGGTTCCGGTGGGTATCGTGCCTGACAAACATGAACGATGCATCCTTCAAGGTCCTTGGCACGAAAACGCGGGGAAAACAGTGGTGGGCCGGACCGGGTACTGTCCCTGCCTCTGCGCTATGTAGTGAAGGTGGGGATGGATAGGTGTTTGGTGCGGGGTTGTCAGACAGAAATTCTCAGGGGAGCCGCAGCAGCTGGGAAAAAACAAGCTCTGCTGGGGAGGCAGCCAAATCCTCCTTCAGTGCTGAACGCAACCCTAATAGAACCCACAGCAACCAGTTCACCCAATTTGCATCCGTAAGCAAAGCCCTGAGTGCTGGAAACGCTCGCATAGCCCATTGGCCTGGGGGTTGTACGCGGTCGTGCAATGAATTGTGACGCCCAGGCTCTGGGCCGTCGTGGACCAGAGGTCAGAAACAAACTGTGGGCCCCGGTCGGACGTGATATCCGAAGGGGTGCCGAAGCATGCCATCCATGTCGTCAAAAAAGCACGTGCAACTTCTGCGGACACGGTGGAAGCTAGCGGCACCGCCTCAGTCCACCACCGTCAGGAGGTGCATGAACCCCTGCGATGGCGGGAGGGGGCCCACGAGGTCCACGTGAATGTGGTCAAACCTTTTAGCCGAGACATGGAACGGCTCAAGGGGGGGCCTTTGTGTGCCTGTGCACCTTGGCTCGTTGGCACGTTATGCAAGCTGCAGCCCACTCTTTCACCTGTTTGTGCAGGTTCGGCCAGACAAACTTTGCTCCCACCATTTTGAATGACGCGCGCACTCCTGGGTGCACCAGGGAGTGAACCGACTCGAAAACGCGGCGGCGCCAAGCACGTGGGACCACTGGACACGTGCGGCCTGTGGAGACGTCACAGATTAAGCCCCCCCCCACACACACACACGTCTTGCAGTACTCTGCTCTCCAGCCTTAACCTTGTTGGTCCAGACTGGAGCGCATAAATGTCCGCATCGTCGATCTGCTTGGCGGCCATGGCCATGTAATCTATCCCTACGTAGACTTGGGCCACTAATGTGCATGAGAGGCAGTCTGCCACCATGTTGAGTTTACTGGCCACATGCTGAATGTCGGTTGTAAACCCCGAGATCGCTGCCAGCTGTCTCTGCTGCTGGGCCGACCATGGTTCCGAAACCTTGGCCATAGCATATGTTAGCGGCTTGTGGTCTACAAACGCTGCGCCCTTCCAGCCAGAACTGGAAGGGGCGTATGGCCAGGTGGAGAGCCAGTAACTCCCCGTAGAATGCGCTGTATTTACGCTCACTGTCGTGCAAAGACCTGCTAAAAAAGACGAGTGGCTGCCAAGAACCAGCAATGCGCTGCTCCACGATGGCCCCTATGGCCACATCCGATGCATCGGCACTTCGCCGGGTTGATTATTAACCCATGCTCTTTCAACCTCTGGAAAACCATCCTGAGGTGGGCTACGTGTTCGTCCTCAGACATGCTGGCCACCAGGATGATGTCCAGGCAGATGTCCAGGCAGATGAACATAAACGGCAGATCACGCAGCATCGCATCCATCATGCGTTGGAATGTCTGTGCCACGCCTTTTAACCCAAAAGGCATGTGCAACAACTCAAAAAGACCAAACGGGGTTATTACTGCCAGCCATTTTGGGTATGTCTTCCACACGCACCGGGACCTGGTGGTAACCACGGACCAGGTCCACCTTGGAAAAAATGCGTGCCCCGATGAGGTGGATGGAAAAATCCTGAATATGGGGGATTGGGTAGCGATCGTGCGCTGTGGCGTTGTTTAATCTGCAGAAATCTCTGCATGGTCGCCACGATCCCTCGGCTTTAGGCACCATACGTATGTAGCGGGGATGCCCATGGGCTGCTTGAGCACCTGATGATGCCCAACCTTCCCAAGTTGGCGAACTCCTCAAGCACACTGGCCAGTTTAGCTGCATCCAGGCGCTGAGGTCGTGCAAAAACAGGCGGCCCGTGGTGGTAATGAAGTGCTCCACCCCGTGTTTAGTAACGGCCACCGAAAACGTCGGAACCGTGAGTGCTGGGAACTGGGGGAGTAGTGTGTGGAACTTACCCCCTGGAGCTGTGACGTTGGCTAGGGTTGTGGACCCAGCTCCTCTAGCTGTACAGGGCAGAGAATCAAAAGACATTGCGTTAATCAGGCATATGTTAGCAGCGTCGACTAATAGTCCATGTGCACACAAAAAATCTGTGCCCAAAATGGGGATGTTACATGCCGCTATGACGAATGTCCATTGGTATGTACAGCCATGCAAGGATATAGTCAGTGTCTTCTCACCAAAAGTCTTAATGTCTGAGCCATTTGCGGTCGCCAGCTCGGGGCCACTACATCCTGCCAGCTGGTCTGCTTAGGATGGCAGGATGAGGCTCTTTTGGGAGCCGGAGCCCACGAGGAACTGTTTCCCCGAGCATGAGTCTGTCACAAAGAGCAGCTTGTTTGTGTCACCGGCGGTCGCAGCTGCTACAACTGCTGGCCCTGGTGTTTTCCAAGTGCTTGAACTGCCAGGGTGGCACACATCGGCGTGCGTCTTCTCCATAACGGTGGTGACAGAAGCAGAGCGTGTCCCTCCGGTGCTTCTTGGCCTCCGCTGCGGCCACCGTCGCTGGCTCCTCACCCCCACTGGCCGTCTCGCTGGGTTTCAATGCCGCTGTGTTCACAGCAAAGGTTCTGGTCGCCAGGATAATCTGATCTGCCTCTTATGCTAGTGCCCGGTAGTTGCGTGTGGACAGCAGCAGCGAATTGGCAAGGACCGCTCTGGCCACTGTTGGGAGGTTCGGGAGGAAAAGGTGGGCAAAGAGGAAATCAGGAGATCATCTGTGCCCATCAACGCCAACATCTTCGCCATTAATTCGACCGCCGACCCATCTCCCAACTCAGAGCGCGTCAGGAGCCTTTCCGCTCTCTCGCAGTCTGAGAGCGTGTAGCGCCAGGTCAGTGCGGTCTTGAGAGCGTCATATTTGTCGTGGGCTGGGGGCTGTTAGAGCAGGCTTGCCACCTGCTGTGCTGTGTGTGCGTCCAGCACTGCAACCACGTAATAGTATTTGGTGTCATCTGCTTTCACCCCACGGAGCACGAACTGGGCCTCAGTGTGGAGGAACCAAGACTTCGTGTCATGTAGCCAAAAGTCTGGGAGTTCGACTGAAACGGCACACACGGTGCTGGTGCCTCCAGTCCAGGACATCTCCGGGGTGTGTGCGTCGAGTTCCATTATGCATCAAGGGTCACCAGTGTAGAGAGAGGAATGAGCAGGCGAGGCAGTGAGCTGGAGCAGAGCAGACTTTATTACTTTATCACAGATGTTCAATAGGATTTAGATCAGGGCTCATAGAAGGCCACTTTAGAATAGTCCAATGTTTTGCTCTTAGCCATTCTTGGGTGTTTTTAGCTGTGTGTTTTGGGTCATTATCCTGTTGCAAGACCCATGACCTGTGACTGAGACTGTCTGACACTGGGCAGCACATTTCTCTCTAGAATACCTTGATAGTCTTGAGATTTCATTGTACCCTGTACAGATTCAAGACACCCTGTGCCAGATGCAGCAAAGCAGCCCCAGAACATAACAGAACCTCCTCCATGTTTCACAGTGGGGACAGTGTTCTTTTCTTGGTATGCTTCATTTTTGCGTCTGTGAACATAGAGCTGATGTGCCTTGCCAAAAAGTTGCAGTTTTGTCTCGTCTGTACATAGGACATTCTCCCAGAAGCTTTGTGGCTTGTCAACAGGCAGGTTGGCAAATTCCAGTCTGGCTTTTTTATGATTTGTTTTCAACAGTGGTGTCCACCTTGGTCATCTCCCATGAAATCCACTTTGGCTCAAACAACAACAGATGGTGCGATCTGACACTGATGTACCTTGACCTTGGAGTTCACCATGAATGTGTTTAGAGGTTGTTCTGGGCTCTTTTGTTACCATTCGTATTATCCATCTCCTCCTGCAGCCACCTCCACGGAGGTTGGCTACAGTCCCATGGAGCTTAAATTTCTGAACAATATGTGCAAGTGTAGTCACAGGAACATCAAGCTGCTTGGAGATGGTCTTATAGCCTTTACCTTTAACATGCTTGTCTATAATTTTCTTTCTAATCTCCTGAGACAACTCTCTCCTTTGCTTCCTCTGGTCCATGTTTAGTGTGGTACACATCATGTCACCAAACAGCACAGTGACTACTTGTCACACTTTAAATAGGCCGACTGACTGATTGCAAGTTTGTAGACACCTGTGATGTTGATTAGAGGACACATCTTGGTTGAACATGTCCCTATGGTCACATTATTTTCAATCTTTTCTAGGGGTACCATCATTTTTATCCAGGCCTGTTTCATGAGTTTGTTTTTTAAAGTAATTCTGTTGAACCACAATTCAAAAGCATTGTCTGATTTTCATTGGTTAATTTTCATAGAATTTTTATTTATTACCACCTTTGTCAGATTCAAGTTATTTCTGTGACCATTGTGGGTTTTTCTTTCATTAACAGAGGGGTACCAACAATTTTGTCCACGTGTGTACTAGTCATCTTTTCCATTGTTACAATCTAAGATCTGAATGGGCCATGTTCTCCACCTCTATTGTTGAAGCGGCAGCCCAGAGCTGCGGCCGCAAGGTGGTCGGTGCATCTCGTGGTGGCAACCCCCGAACCAAGTGGTGGACACCAGTGGTGAGGGGGGCCATTAAGCTGAAGAAGGAATCCTATCAGGCTTGGTTGGCCTGTGGGACTCCCGAAGCAGCTGAAGTGTACCGGCAGGGCAAGCGGAGTGCAGCTCGGGTGGTTGCTGAAGCAAAAACCCGGGTATGGGAGAAGTTGGGTGAGGCCATGGAACAAAACTTTGAGTCAGCCTCAAAGAGATTCTGGCAAACTGTCCGACGGCTCAGGAGGGGAAAGCAGCTCCCTGTCCACACTGTGCATGGTGCGGATGGGGCACTGCTGACTTTGACTGGGGATATCGTCGGGCGGTGGAAGGAATACTTTGAGGATCTCCTCAATCCCACTGATACACCTTCCACAGAGGAAGTAGGGCTTGTGGACGAGGGGGATGACTCGCCTATCACAGGGGCTGAGGTCGCCAAGGTGGTTAAAAATCTCCTTGGTGGCCAGGCCCCGGGGGTGGACAAGATTCGCCCTGAGTACCTCAAGGTCCTGGATGTTGTAGGGCTGTCATGGTTGACACGACTCTGCAACATTGCGTGGAGGTCGTGGGCAGTGCCTTTGGCATGGCAAACCGGGGTGGTGGTTCCTGTCTTCAAAAAAGGGGACCAGAGGGTGTGCTCCAACTTTAGAGGGATCACACTCCTCAGCCTCCCTGGGAAGGTCTATGCCATGGTACTGGAGAGGAGAGTTCGGCCATTGGTTGAACCTCGGATTCAGGAGGAGCAATGTGGTTTTCATCCTGGCCATGGCACATCGGACCAGCTCTTTACCCTCTCGAGAATTCTCGAGGGTTCGTGGGAGTTTGCCCAACCAGTTTACATGTGTTTTGTGGACTTGGAGAAGGCATTTGGCCGCGTCCCTCATGGTTTTTTGTGGGGGGTGCTTCGGGAGTATGGGGTATCGGGCTTGTTGTTACGAGCTATTCGGTCTCTGTACGACCGTTGTGAGAGTTTGGTTCATATTGCCAACACTCGGTCAGACTCATTCCCAGTGAGAGTTGGACTCCGCCAGGGCTGCCCTTTGTCACCGATCCTGTTCATAATTTTTATGGACAGTATTTCTAGGCGCAGCCAGGGAATGGAGTGTAATGTAAAATATGGAAAATTAATAAATATGACCAGGTATGAATTATTTAATTTATGTTGATGTATTGGAGTCTGAGATCAAATCTCATTTCAAATACATCAGAAAAGTTAATAACACTCGTAGGGGCACCAGCTTCTATCTTTAAGAAGCAATTTTAATTTTAATTTCACTTTATACCTGTTTAATCACTCAATAAATTAATTAATAATCAGTCTCAAAAATTTTCCGTGAATTCGATACCTGTGCTTGAAGCAGACTCAGAATGAAATAAATTCTCAACAACTTCTCTCATTTTCACATATTTATTAAACAAAATGATTAACAGACATTGCAGTAATTTCATTAATCATAAAATCAATCTAGTAAATGATAGATTAACAATGTCAATATTTTCAGAACCAGGGTTAAACTGAGAAATGAATTTCTATCAGTCTGAGTTAACAGATTATGGAAACAACGCAAATTTATGGAGAAAGTTTACTAATTATATGGAAAGTCCTGGATTAATCTTAAGAAAATAAAAACGGAATTTTAACGAAAAGAAGAGTTATGTTAAGGACTTCTTAATTTGCATCTGATTAGATACACAAATTACTACCGAACCTCAGACGTTTAATTCAGCAGATGAATTAAAGTTTGCAGCTCAAGTGATTCCTCGCTTGGAGTTTTCCCGTTGATCTGGTCAACGTTCTTTTGTCGTCCTCGTGAAGTTTTGATGTGTTGTTCAGGGGCAAAACCCAGAATATTTGTCCCGCAGATAATCTGGACGATGAATGAGATCGGATGTTTGATCTCAATGGTTGAAATCCTGCAGAAGCGCGCTGATTCCTCAGCTACGTCTTCTCAGAGGCCTTCGATAATAATTAATTAAAGATATCTAATCTGATCTCAAATTAAAGAGTTTCGGACTTTAGATAAAAATGATAGCTTCTGGTGTGTGATTGGTCAAGAAAAATATTACAAAAATAAAGTCAAGATTAAAACTTACATTAAAATTAAACAAACGGTGGTTTTACAGAAAGTTTTACAAAGAAAAAGCGATAAATAAAAATTGGAGTTTAACTCCGATTAAGAGTTGAGCTCAAAGAAATAGGAATTCCTAGGCATTTAAGAGAAAAAGAAAAACATTAAAATACAAAGTTACATAAACAAATTACGAGTTATCTGCTCTGTGCTCGGAAAAGCGACACGTGGTAGAAGTCTTTGTTCTTCCTTAACGTTCTTTCTTGCTGTGTGTAGACAATAGACAATGAAGAGAGAGACGAACGAGTCGAAAGAGATGAATCAGAGGCGAAAAGAAAGGGGCGAAGAGAAGAGGCGAAGCAGGGGTCTCCCTCCTTTTTATAAGTTCTGTTGAGCTTTTGCGGGCTTCCGGGTTGACCGGAATCTCAGCCAATGAGCGTCCTTCGTGGGCGGGCTCGATGAACTTTTAGTCCAATAACAGTCCTCGTCTGTGAGAGACCAATAGGATGAAGAAGCTGGGGTTCCGTGAAGACTGGTGAAATGTGATATCGGTCCACATGAATACACACAATTTTAAATACATTGGAATATGTTTTTACACACTTATGTATAACTGAACTAACCTTAGTGTATCTTATAAGCATTGCTTCTAAATCAACATGCAGGAATAAACATTCATTTAAACATTTTTAACATGCATATATATAAAATCACAGATTAATGCATTTCACACATATTATTGATTTTCCACATTAAAGACATCAGAGTCCATTTGCTTTTCATAGTCCTGAACAGAAGAGAAGGTTTAGAATTGAGTTTGTAATAATGTACTTTAAAGTTCACTGGTTAAATCCAGCATGTCCCAGAGTTTAAGGAAATTAACTGAGTTGTGGATCTGTGTGGCCAGGTCTCCATGTCTCCATGTTTATGGGGGCAATAAAACCAAAGCTGGACATAGGGGGAATTCCTTAGGCTGGTTTTAACAAAGGAATGGGATTTCAGCTGTGGCCTGGGGGGAGAAAATCCATTTCTTTGACTGTCTTACTCCTGAGTGAAACAAAATGTGTTGAAGCAGAAGAATAATTATTGCTGAGCCAAAGTGAGATGATGCTACAGGAGGATGTCATGCTTGGTGACAACAGGATCTCATCCCTGTTGTTTGCAGATGATGTTGTCCTGCTGGCTTCATCCAGCAATGACCTACAGTTCTTGCTGGGATGTTTTGTCGCTGAGTGTGAAGCGGCTGGGATGAGAATCAGCACCTCCCAGTCCAAGTCCATGGTCCTCAGCCGGTAAAAGGTGGATTGTCCTCTCTGAGTTGGGGACAGGCTCCTGCCCCAAGTGGAGGAGTTTAAGTATCTTGGGGTCTTATTCACGAGTGAGGGGAGAATGGAGCGAAAGATTGACAGACGGATCGGAGCAGCATCTGCAGTGCTGCGGACATTGTACTGGTCTGTTGTGGTGAAGAGGGAGCTTAGTTCTAAGGCAAAGCTGTCGATTTACTAGTCAATCTACGTTCCTACTCTCACCTATGGTCATGAGCTTTGGGTAATGACTGAAAGAACGAGATCGTGGATACAAGCGGCTGAAATGAGCTTTCTCCGTAGGATTGCTGGACTCCCCCTCAGAGACAGGGTGAGGAGCTCAGTCATCCGGGAGAGGCTCAGAGTGGAACCGCTGCTCCTCCACATTGAAAGGAGTCAGTTGAGGTGGTATGGGCATCTGAAGCCTCCCACTTGAGGTGTTTTGGGCACGTCCCACTGGGAGGAGACCCCGGGGCAGACCCAGGACTCGGTGTAGAGACTATGTCTCCCAGCTGGTCTGGAAACGCCTTGCTATCCTCTCTGAAAAGCTGGAGCAGGTGGCTGGGGAGAGGGAAGTCTGGGCTTCTCTGCTTGAACTGCTGCCTCCGTGACCCAGACCTCCGGAAAAGCGGTAGAAGATGGATGGATGGATGGACAATCTAAGACTTGCTAAGAATAATTACTTCCAGAATGCCTGTTTAATGTATCAAGTTGTCCACAAATTCAACTATAAATTATGTGAACTCATTCCAAACTTCCTTCCCATGCACACCTATACCCCTCCAGTATACAACTAGGACAATAACAGTCGCTACGGAGGGTGCCAATATGTATGGGTACATATTCATACTATGTAGGATAACTAAATATATGGTTATGCTGTTTATTGCATCTAGCTACAATGCTCCGCACTGTGTATATATATATTTATATGTACATATGTACAGTGGGGCAAAAACGTATTTAGTCAGCCACCAATTGTGCAAGTTCTCCCACTTAAAAGATGAGAGAGGTCTCCAATTTTCATCATAGTGTAACGTGCTGCTCGACATGGCGACGTCCCACCGGGAGATTCGAACTCACGCCTCCCGCTCCGGAGTCCTGCACCCTACCTGTGTCGCCAATAGGGTCAACCCACTTGGCAAGCCAAGTAGGGTGCTCATATTGAGTTCGCTACACTACTCCCCTCTGGTTCTCGACATCGTCCCGATGTCAGCGCCCCATTACTGCTTTGGACAGGAGATCCCACTTCTGACACCAATGTAACGTGCTGCTCGACATGGCGACGTCCCACCGGGAGATTCGAACTCACGCCTCCCGCTCCGGAGTCCTGCACCCTACCTGTGTCGCCAATAGGGTCAACCCACTTGGCAAGCCAAGTAGGGTGCTCATATTGAGTTCGCTACAATAGGTATGCCTCAACTATGAGAGACAAAATGAGAAAAAAAATCCAGAAAATCACATTGAAGGAGTTTTAATGAATTAATTGGTAAATTCCTCAGTAAAATAAGTATTTGGTCACCTACAAACAAACAAGATTTCTGGCTCTCACAGACCTGTAACTTCTTCGTTAAGAGGCTCCTCTGTCCTCCACTCGTTACCTGTATTAATGGCACCTGTTTGAACTCGTTATCAGTATAAAAGACACCTGTCCACAACCTCAAACAGTCAGACTCCAAACTCCACTATGGCCAAGACCAAAGAGCTGTCAAAGGACACCAGAAACAAAACTGTAGACCTGCACCAGGCTGGGAAGACTGAATCTGCAATAGGTAAGCAGCTTGGTGTGAAGAAATCAGCTGTGGGAGCAATTATTAGAAAATGGAAGACATACAAGACCACTGATAATCTCCCTTGATCTGGGGTTCCACGCAAGATCTCACCCCGTGGGGTCAAAATTATCACGAGAACGGTGAGAAAAAATCCCAGAACCACATGGGGGGACCTAGTGAATGACCTGCAGAGAGCTGGGACCAAAGTAACAAAGGCTATGTCAGAAACACACTACGCCACCAGGGACTCAAATCCTGCAGTGCCAGACATGTCCCCCTGCTTAAGCCAGTACATGTCCAGGCCCGTCTGAAGTTTGCTAGAGAGCATTTGGATGATCCAGAAGAGGATTGGGAGAATGTCATATCGTCAGATGAAACCAAAATAGAACTTTTTGGTAAAAACTCAACTTGTTGTGTGTGGAGGAGAAAGAACACCATACCTACTGTGAAGCATGGGGGTGGAAACATCATACTTTGGGGCTGTTTTTCTGCAAAGGAACCAGGACGACTGATCCGTGTAAAGGAAAGAAAGAATGGGGCCATGTATCGTGAGATTTTGAGTGAAAACCTCTTTCCATCAGCAAGGGCATTGAAGATGAAACATGGCTGGGTCTTTCAGCATGACAATGATCCCAAACACACCGCCCGGACAACGAAGGAGTGGCTTCGTAAGAAGCATTTCAAGGTCCTGGAGTGGCCTAGCCAGTCTCCAGATCTCAACCCCATAGAAAATCTTTGGAGGGAGTTGAAAGTCTGTGTTGCCCAGTGACAGCCCCAAAACATCACTGCTCTAGAGGAGATCTGCATGGAGGAATGGGCCAAAATACCAGCAACAGTGTGTGAAAACTTACAGAAAATGTTTGACCTCTGTCATTGCCAACAAAGGGTATATAACAAAGTATTGAGATGAACTTTTGTTATTGACTAAATACTTATTTTACCGAGGAATTTACCAATTAATTCATTAAAAATCCTTCAGTGTGATTTTCTGGATTTTTTTTTCTTATTTTGTCTCTCATAGTTTAGGTATACCCATGATGAAAATTGGAGACCTCTCTCATCTTTTAAGTGGGAGAACTTGCACAATTGGTGGCTGACTAAATACTTTTTTACCCCACTGCATATTCACTGCTCTTATTTTCTTATCTTCTAAATTATTGCTCTGAGTGTTGCTGTCCCTGTGCTGTTGCAATCCTGGAATTTCCCCATTGTGGGACTAGTAAAGGCTTATCTTATCTTATAATTAATCCACTAATTGCAGCACAAAACTTGCTTACTGATGAGTTGTCACCCCATTGTTATTTCTGCTTTATTTATTGATGTTACTTCACTAGTATTTAATAACTTGCCAATGTATCTTGACCTTACCTACTAATTCAATGTAAACAAATGCTGGGATTATGTGTTTCAGTGGTGTGAAAAAGTGTTTGCCCCCTTCCTGATTTCTCTTTTTTCTGTGTGTTTGTCACACTTAAATGCTTCAGATCATCAAACAAATTTAAATATTAGACAAAGATAGCATATGTAAACACAAAATGCAGTTGTTAGATTGACAGACGGATCGGAGCAGCATCTGCAGTGCTGCGGACATTGTACTGGTCTGTTGTGGTGAAGAGGGAGCTTAGTTCTAAGGCAAAGCTGTCGATTTACTAGTCAATCTACGTTCCTACTCTCACCTATGGTCATGAGCTTTGGGTAATGACTGAAAGAACGAGATCGTGGATACAAGCGGCTGAAATGAGCTTTCTCCGTAGGATTGCTGGACTCCCCCTCAGAGACAGGGTGAGGAGCTCAGTCATCCGGGAGAGGCTCAGAGTGGAACCGCTGCTCCTCCACATTGAAAGGAGTCAGTTGAGGTGGTATGGGCATCTGAAGCCTCCCACTTGAGGTGTTTTGGGCACGTCCCACTGGGAGGAGACCCCGGGGCAGACCCAGGACTCGGTGTAGAGACTATGTCTCCCAGCTGGTCTGGAAACGCCTTGCTATCCTCTCTGAAAAGCTGGAGCAGGTGGCTGGGGAGAGGGAAGTCTGGGCTTCTCTGCTTGAACTGCTGCCTCCGTGACCCAGACCTCCGGAAAAGCGGTAGAAGATGGATGGATGGATGGACAATCTAAGACTTGCTAAGAATAATTACTTCCAGAATGCCTGTTTAATGTATCAAGTTGTCCACAAATTCAACTATAAATTATGTGAACTCATTCCAAACTTCCTTCCCATGCACACCTATACCCCTCCAGTATACAACTAGGACAATAACAGTCGCTACGGAGGGTGCCAATATGTATGGGTACATATTCATACTATGTAGGATAACTAAATATATGGTTATGCTGTTTATTGCATCTAGCTACAATGCTCCGCACTGTGTATATATATATTTATATGTACATATGTACAGTGGGGCAAAAACGTATTTAGTCAGCCACCAATTGTGCAAGTTCTCCCACTTAAAAGATGAGAGAGGTCTCCAATTTTCATCATAGTGTAACGTGCTGCTCGACATGGCGACGTCCCACCGGGAGATTCGAACTCACGCCTCCCGCTCCGGAGTCCTGCACCCTACCTGTGTCGCCAATAGGGTCAACCCACTTGGCAAGCCAAGTAGGGTGCTCATATTGAGTTCGCTACACTACTCCCCTCTGGTTCTCGACATCGTCCCGATGTCAGCGCCCCATTACTGCTTTGGACAGGAGATCCCACTTCTGACACCAATGTAACGTGCTGCTCGACATGGCGACGTCCCACCGGGAGATTCGAACTCACGCCTCCCGCTCCGGAGTCCTGCACCCTACCTGTGTCGCCAATAGGGTCAACCCACTTGGCAAGCCAAGTAGGGTGCTCATATTGAGTTCGCTACAATAGGTATGCCTCAACTATGAGAGACAAAATGAGAAAAAAAATCCAGAAAATCACATTGAAGGAGTTTTAATGAATTAATTGGTAAATTCCTCAGTAAAATAAGTATTTGGTCACCTACAAACAAACAAGATTTCTGGCTCTCACAGACCTGTAACTTCTTCGTTAAGAGGCTCCTCTGTCCTCCACTCGTTACCTGTATTAATGGCACCTGTTTGAACTCGTTATCAGTATAAAAGACACCTGTCCACAACCTCAAACAGTCAGACTCCAAACTCCACTATGGCCAAGACCAAAGAGCTGTCAAAGGACACCAGAAACAAAACTGTAGACCTGCACCAGGCTGGGAAGACTGAATCTGCAATAGGTAAGCAGCTTGGTGTGAAGAAATCAGCTGTGGGAGCAATTATTAGAAAATGGAAGACATACAAGACCACTGATAATCTCCCTTGATCTGGGGTTCCACGCAAGATCTCACCCCGTGGGGTCAAAATTATCACGAGAACGGTGAGAAAAAATCCCAGAACCACATGGGGGGACCTAGTGAATGACCTGCAGAGAGCTGGGACCAAAGTAACAAAGGCTATGTCAGAAACACACTACGCCACCAGGGACTCAAATCCTGCAGTGCCAGACATGTCCCCCTGCTTAAGCCAGTACATGTCCAGGCCCGTCTGAAGTTTGCTAGAGAGCATTTGGATGATCCAGAAGAGGATTGGGAGAATGTCATATCGTCAGATGAAACCAAAATAGAACTTTTTGGTAAAAACTCAACTTGTTGTGTGTGGAGGAGAAAGAACACCATACCTACTGTGAAGCATGGGGGTGGAAACATCATACTTTGGGGCTGTTTTTCTGCAAAGGAACCAGGACGACTGATCCGTGTAAAGGAAAGAAAGAATGGGGCCATGTATCGTGAGATTTTGAGTGAAAACCTCTTTCCATCAGCAAGGGCATTGAAGATGAAACATGGCTGGGTCTTTCAGCATGACAATGATCCCAAACACACCGCCCGGACAACGAAGGAGTGGCTTCGTAAGAAGCATTTCAAGGTCCTGGAGTGGCCTAGCCAGTCTCCAGATCTCAACCCCATAGAAAATCTTTGGAGGGAGTTGAAAGTCTGTGTTGCCCAGTGACAGCCCCAAAACATCACTGCTCTAGAGGAGATCTGCATGGAGGAATGGGCCAAAATACCAGCAACAGTGTGTGAAAACTTACAGAAAATGTTTGACCTCTGTCATTGCCAACAAAGGGTATATAACAAAGTATTGAGATGAACTTTTGTTATTGACTAAATACTTATTTTACCGAGGAATTTACCAATTAATTCATTAAAAATCCTTCAGTGTGATTTTCTGGATTTTTTTTTCTTATTTTGTCTCTCATAGTTTAGGTATACCCATGATGAAAATTGGAGACCTCTCTCATCTTTTAAGTGGGAGAACTTGCACAATTGGTGGCTGACTAAATACTTTTTTACCCCACTGCATATTCACTGCTCTTATTTTCTTATCTTCTAAATTATTGCTCTGAGTGTTGCTGTCCCTGTGCTGTTGCAATCCTGGAATTTCCCCATTGTGGGACTAGTAAAGGCTTATCTTATCTTATAATTAATCCACTAATTGCAGCACAAAACTTGCTTACTGATGAGTTGTCACCCCATTGTTATTTCTGCTTTATTTATTGATGTTACTTCACTAGTATTTAATAACTTGCCAATGTATCTTGACCTTACCTACTAATTCAATGTAAACAAATGCTGGGATTATGTGTTTCAGTGGTGTGAAAAAGTGTTTGCCCCCTTCCTGATTTCTCTTTTTTCTGTGTGTTTGTCACACTTAAATGCTTCAGATCATCAAACAAATTTAAATATTAGACAAAGATAGCATATGTAAACACAAAATGCAGTTGTTAAACGGTGTTTATTGTTAAGGGTAAAAAAAAAAAAAATCCAAACCTACATAGCCCTGTGTAAAGAAGTGACCCCCCCCCCCCCGTTAAAACATAAATTAACTGTGGTTTATCACATCATTGGAAAGCTGAGTTCAATTTCTCTAGCCACACCCAGGCCTGATTACAGCCACACCTGTTCTCAATCAAGAAATCACTTAAATAGGACCTGCCTGACAAAGTGAAGTAGACCAAAAGATCCTCAAAAGTTTGACATCATATTGTGATCCAAAGAAATTCAGGAACAAATGAGAAACAAACTAATTGAGATCTATCAGTCTGGAAAAGGTTCTAAAGCCATTTCTAAAGCTTTGGGACTCCAGCAAACCACAGTGAGAGCCATTATCCACAAATGGCGAAAACATGGAACAGTGGTGAACTTTCCCAGGAGTGGCCGGCCGACCAAAATTACCCCAAGAGCACAGCAACGATTCATCCAAGAGGTTGCAAAAGACCCCACAACATCCAAAAAACTACGGGCTTCACTTGCCTCAGTTAAGGTCAGTGTTCATGACTCCACCATGAGAAAGAGACTGGGCAAAAATGGCCTGCATGGCAGAGTTCCAAGACAAAATCCACTGCTGAGCAAGAAGAGCATAAAGGCTTATCACAGTTTTGCCAGAAAACATCTTGATGATGCCCGAGACTTTTGGGAAAATACTCTGTGGACTGACGAGACAAAAGCTGAACTTTTTGGAAGGTGTGTGTCCCATTACATCTGGCGTAAAAATAATACAGCATTTCAGAAAAGGAACATCATACCAACAATAAAATATGGTGGTGGTAGTGTGATGGTCTGGGGCTGTTTTCCTGCTTCAGAACCTGGAAGACTTGCTGTGGTAAATGGAACCATGAATTCTGCTGTCTAGCAAAAAATCCTGAAGGAGAATGTTGGCCATCTGTTTGTGTCCTCAAGCTGAAGCGCACTTGGGTTCTGCAGCAGGACAATGATCCAAACACACCAGCAAGTCCACCTCTCAATGGATTAAGAAAAACAAAATTAGACTTGGAGTGGCCTAGTCAAAGTCCTGACCTGAATCCAATTGAGATGCTGTGGCATGACCTTAAAAAGGCAGTTCATGCTCGAAAACCCTCCATTGTGGCTGAATTACAACAATTCTGCAAAGATGAGTGGGCCAAAATTCCTCCACAGCACTGTAAAACACTCATTGCCAGTTATTGCAAACACTTGATTGCAGTTGTTGCTGCTAAGGGAGGCCCAACCAGTTATTGGGTTTATTGGGAAATCACTTTTTCACACAGGGTCATATAGGTTTGGATTTTTTTTCCCCCTTAATAATAAACACCCTCATTTAAAAACTACATTTTGTTTACTTGTGTTATCTTTGTCTCATATTTTAATTTGTTTGATGATCTGAAACATTTAAGTGTGACAAACATACAAAAAAATGAGAAATCGGGAATGGGGCAAACACTTTTTCACACCACTGTATATGTCTATTATATGTTTGTATGTTGCTGTACACAAAAGACATCTGACCAATATCTAATCTGTTATCATTTTATTGTAGAAACTGGACACCCTACCGAAAGCTTTAAATAGCTTTCTTGGGTTGACCTTTTCACACTTCTAATCAATGTGGAAAAAAGCCTATTGTATACTGTTAGGCTGCTTGTCTACAAAACACATTTTTTGTCACCCGACAGCACTGAGCATTTTTTTTTTTCAGCGTTTGTGCTCTATGCTCTGGGGGAAAAAAGTCTGTGCCCTGTATCCCAGCAATAACTTGTCACTCTCAGCTCATCACTCCCGCTGTTCCTATTGTCAGACTTTCTACAGATTTTTTAATAGCAGTCTCTAAATAACAATGGACAGGAAACGTTTTCTAGCAGCTCTGGATGTCAAATATGATGACACGGAAAGCAGGAGTCTGAGTACAGACTAGTACTGGCATCCTATGTCCCACCCACGCAGTAGTTCTGATTGGCTGCTTAAGGTCTGACACTGACGAGCTCAGCTGCAGTCTCTGAAAAGTTGAACTTTTTTCAACTCTGAGCACCCTGAGCAGCGCGACAAAAAATGGCCACTGCTGAGAGCATTTCAGCGCCGTGGGCGCTCAGCGCTGTAAACACTGGACTACATACATAATGAATGGAAAATAGCCACCCAGAACAACAAAAAAAAAAAACGCATTTTGTGGACACGCAGCCTTATTCATCCTGTTCATAATTCATACTGTAATTCATTCATTCATGCTGTTGATAATGTTGATAATGTATGATTGTGTGTATAAACTAAACTAGTTAGGTGTGTGTGTGTGTGTGTGTTTTGAAGAAAGGGACCCAAACGCCAGACTCCGGTTTGCAGTATTTAATGATGAGCTGCACACCACCCTCAGTTTACAAAACTATAAATAAAAAAAAAAAAAAAGATGGACTGACTGGACAGGAATAATCTTATAGACAGGGCAGGAATGTGGGCATACGCCGAAAACTGACGAGAACGCCGTGCCCCAGTCAGGGGCCCTGTCCCTTAAATAAATTAGGTGAAATGAACATAATTGCACACAGGTGTGGACAATGAACAGAACGGGGGCAAAACCAGGCTGTGCAGAAAAGGAAACTGAAGATGCTGTCAAAATAACGCCAAACCAAAACAGAAGCTCATGACAGGAATAACCACAAGCAAATATAAACATGACTATGATAATAATGATACTAATTAGACTGAATAATAATAATGACAATCAAGGATACAAAACACAGAAGCTGTGACAATAATAATAATAAAAATTCCTGTATCCAGACGGTGAACCGGATCACCCCCAAAATTTAATCAGTTCTTCCTTGTACCATTTCCAACAACGCCTGAAAGTTTCATGGAAATGCGTCCAAGATTTTTTGAGTTATCTTACTAACCAAGAGACAGACAGACAGACAGACAAACAAACACACAGACAAACCCCGGCAAAAACATAACCTCCTCCTGGCCTTTTCGGCCTGGTGGAGGTAATAACTAAGGACCAGGCAGGGACAAAGCCTACAGAACATGAGGAGACATGATGATGAATAATAATAAAGACAGAAAAACTCAAAATATAAACTCAAGGTGAGACCGTGTGCTGAGGCCATGTCCTGGAAACAAGGAATAAAGCAATAACTAAGGGTGAGGACGTGGGTATCAAGAACTGAGCTGGTGTTTTCCTGTAGGCTTGGTTCTGACCATTCTCTGATTCCTCCCCGGTAATTATCTTTCCCGCGCCTCGTCCAGGTGTGCCCAATTTGTGGTGCCAGCAGTGTTTGTACTTAGGCGGCCTTTGCCAGTCAAGCACTGCTGGACCATTGTGCTAACATACGGTTGTTAATCGCCGTATGACGGTCAGTGTCAACGAGGGATTGTGTTTGCTTGCTGAAGAATTGGAGTTCTGGGACAGTTCCTGCTTCGTGAGTAAACTGTTTGCTTTCTCTGTGCAGTTTTGCTGCTACGCTTGACTGGTAGCGTTTCTCCGTGCAGTACTACTGCTACGCTTAGGCTGTTTCCCAGTTTGTCTGTCCTTAGGCAGTTGAGCCTCCTAGAGGACTCCCAGTTCTCCCGAGTTTATATGTGTTTTTGTAGTATTTGTTTGTGGCCACGGTGCACAGTGGTCAGCCCGCTGCACGCTCGTCGTGTCAGCCATTTTGTGCACATAATTGCCTTTTTGTCAGTCTTTATTTTGGAACTGTCAGCTTTTGTGTTCAATAAAAGTGTTGTGGTGAAATCCTGCTCATAAATCCATTCTTCCTTCCCCTCCTCTGTGCGCTGCGCAAAAGCGCACGAGGAGGCTCATGACAGAATGGTCCAGCCATAAAAAGGATTTAGCGGGTTTCACCAGCAACATCATTTATTCTTTTTCCAAACTGTTTTTGCACCCACCTGTTTTTGCCCCACTATGCCTTCGGTGCGCTGCTCCCACGCTGGCCGGAGGAAACTAGCGGCGAGGCATCCCACGGTGGAAGAAGAATGGGCAATGACCTTCATTCAGGACTTTATCAAGGAGGCCCATAAAGCCCGTGGACCTAAGGCGAAGTGGAGCAGCCTGGACACAGCTGAGGGAATCCTGGAAGCATATCCTGGTCTCTGGGATTACCCTCGGTATGCAGACGTGATCGCCTCGGTCTACACGCTGCAGCGCATGTTTCCTGGTGTGGGGAGAGCAGCGTTCCTCGTGAAGCCCAAGCGGGGACACGCTCCACAGCCTGCAGCCGTTCTCTCACCAGCTTCACCATCAGCATCGGCCACCCAGAGGCAGCATCATCCGGCAGGGAGACGCCGGGAGAGGCCCTCCTCATCTTCGGCAGCCATCGCCTCCCCTACAGCTATCATGAGGCCTGCTAGGGCCACCCTGGGACAGCCGCCTCTGTAGCCATGGCTCCTCCACAAACCTTGGAAAGGAGCCAGATCACCGCAGACACGGAGAGGGATGACTGTTCACCCGGTGCAGCTGCCAACATCAAAGACCAGGTTGACAGGCAAGTGTTTTTTCATTCTATGCACTCTCATAACAATAAACCTTGTCTGTCTCCCGAGGGAGAGGCCCAGTTTTTGCAGTCTGCTGGGCCCTCTCCTCCAGCTGCAAATGTTAATTCTCTTTCTGTCCTCTCCGTGTCTCCTCCTTCTTTTCCTGAGCGCCCGTTGGCCCAAGGTCAGCGCCATCAGATGGTGGAGGAGCCTGTGGCTTTGGAGGATTCTGCCCCGGAGCAAGCACGGAGATGTTCCCCTGCTGCTACGATGGAGGAATCCCCAGCATTGGAGCCATGGCAGGAGGATTATAAGACTATTCCAACCATCTTCCCAGCTGCAGAGACGGTCGCAGCAGAATGGGAGCCGGAATTGGACGTCTTGGAGGCCAGGCCTGAGTCTTCATCATCTGGATCGACGGAATCAGAATCAGAATCAGAATCAGAAAAAGATTTATTGCCAAGTACATTAACAGATCACTGATAACATACGAGAGAATTTGACTTGACACAGTAATGAACCTGCATTTCCGTGCCACGGCGCATCTGCAACGCGCCTATCAGCAGGAGGGTACAGGTCGCATAAAGATGATACAATAGGAAGGAGCAAAAAAATCATTGATTCAAAATACTGGTTACATACTTAATCAATATTAAGAGTTCAAGGAAAAAAAAAGCTCATGCACATATATTCGCTACACACAGAATTCACAGGACACAAGAGAGCAGTGTTGTCTTTATTCAGTTCATGGATCAATGTGTGTGCGGTGTTGAGCAGTGTTGATGATAATAAGAGAGACCCAAGGACCCTTGGCAGAAGATGTTTTGTCTGTCTGGCGCCAGTCTTATCTGGCGCTGCAGCTGGCTGTCCAAGGCCTTGTGCTCATGATTTTGAAAAAACACAGTCTGCAGACAGCCAGGAGGAATTTTCATGGGGAATAATAATGCCAAATAGGACTGATCACAGAGAAGACTTGTATTTCTTCTGTAGATTCAGTACATTAATCCTTCATTGCGCAGCTTTGAATTCGTCGTGGAAAGACCTGAGCGAACCCATGATGTAATCCACCTTACGAGACAATTCTCCAGTAGTCGCTATCAGGGTCTTCTCCAGTTTTTCAATTTGTTGGATGCACCTCGCCTGGCCGGCATTTTGATAGGTTGAATCCATCTTCAGCAATTTGCGGTAAACCAAGACAATTCCCGTCCCAATCAGAATTATCCCAATCACCAAGATTACGAAGATAAACAAATCTTCAATATCTTCGATAGAGAGATTAGAGAGACACAGCATTTTCCAATTACCTGTGTCACGTAAATAGCCCACTGGAGCCGTTCCAGCGGGGCAGACAGCTTCCCCCGGAGCACTTTTCCTTGTTGAAAAAATAGTGTCAATTGTGTTCAAAGCCCAGCTTATTAACTCCATAATTTCTTTTCGGCGGTCGCAGTTGGACGCAGACAGACAACAGCAAGCTGGGATCCAGTAGTTAGGAGGGGAGGAAAAAGTCAGAGCAGGAGAGAAGAAAAAAGCGTCTACTCTCTTGGGAGGGCGGAAGTGAAGAGACGGAGTCCTGGACGGTGGTGGAGCTCGAGCTCAGGCAAGTTATCTCTCTTGTTTTTCTAATGTCACTATTAGAGAGATCTTGCCCGGCTCTAGGGGAGGAGAGTCAGATGCAGCTGAGGGCTGCATCTGAACTCCCCTTGCGGGGCTCCGCAACTGCCGGCGACCCTAATCACATTTTTCCTTCTGTTGCTCCTCAGCTTCCTCTTAGGGCCGCCAGAGGAGAGTCATCATCACCAGGGGTCTCTGTGGATCCGGTCTTACCGCCTGGCGACATCATGGGTCCTGCTCCCCCTGCTCCGATCATCAGGGTGCGTCCAGTTGATCGCCTCCTCAGCTTAGTGCTCCAGCGGGTTGGCCTGCTCACCGTGGGTGCAGCATTGGCCCAGTCAGGGCCCACCACGGGTGATGCTGAGCTCCAGTTGGAGTCCACCGCAGGTGCTGCAGAGCTCCAGCCACCGGGGGTGCAGTGTTGGCCTGGTCGGGGTCCACCAAGAGTGCAGCATTGGCCACGTCGGGGTCCACCACGGGAGCAGCTGTGTCCCAAGCTGGGATCACCGACAGTGCTGCGGGCCAGCCTGAGGATGCCGTGGCCCCCTTCTCCTCCCTGCCCGATGCCATGGGGGTTCTCTCCCTACGGTCCGGTTACCCACCAGTGAGCCTCCTGGTGGGCAGGCTGCCTCCTGCTTCACCCCTTTGGTCCTGGTGGCTTAACGCTGGCTGGCCACCCGAGGGACTGAGTCTCTGGGCCAGATGGCCCGTGTTTTCTGGCAGGCCACCAGACTCTGTTCGTCAGACTGCCTGTTAGGCCTGGGACTCTGGGCGGCCTCCCGAGCCTTCACGCCTTTGGACTTGGGGGGGGGGGGGGTTAATTGTGGAGCCCTGGGCGGGGTGTATTGTGTTCCCTCCTTTCCTTTTCCCCCTACCTCCCACCTGGGTTTGTGTTGTGGTTCCTGCTGGTGGTGGTGGTGGTGGGGGGGGGGGGCAGGGGTTTCCTTTCCTTGTGATGTTACCGTGGGTGTCTAGATTCCACCCCTGGGGGGGGGGGGCTCTGTCACGAACCGAGCCGGTGTTTTCCTGTAGGCTCGGTTCTGACCATTCTCTGTGGCTCAGGTATAGGGTTTATTATGTATTGTGTTATTGTCAAGAATCTGAAACTCAAATGATCATATATTAGTTCATTACCTCAAAAAAGATTCAAGACACAGAATATTATTTCATTCGTTTTACTTGCAGTAAGGAGTACAGACCTCTTGTAACAGCAAATCTGCACTGAGGGCAGTCCTCAGTGAGCAAACATTTTATACACACAGTGGTTGCGCAATTCAAACTAGAACATCTAGTTCACACTCCTTCCCGCACCCACACAGTCATGATAAAAAAATATGCTGACATTTACAAAGAGGAACAATCTTGTTTTATCAGAGTGCACTTTGTGCTCAAGGGTGTAACAGTTTCTGAGTTTTGGGGCATCATGTACAAAAAGATCAACCACAGAAAAGAGAACTGAATATTTCAACATCATTAACTGGAAAAACATCTTTTTCACGCTATGTACAAGGCCTTCTGCACATAGGCAGTCTCAGCACATTTCCAGCAGAAAACATTTATACACTAACTTAAAACTTAAAGACATATAAAATGATAACATGTATATACAATTATCTTTTGAGTTCTTGTTGTTTTTATGTCTCTGTTCTTTTTCTTTTCCTTGCCTGTCACCGCTCTGGCCGGCGGCTGTTAGGCAGCTTCTTTGACCCACATTGTGTGGGCGTTGTCTAACGTTTGCTGGTCCGACCATGCCCCCTCTCTCTTGACAGTCAGCTGATTCCTCCCCAGTAATTGTCTTTCCCACACCTCGCCCAGGTGTACCCAATTTGTGGTGCCAGCAGTGTTTGTACTTAGGCGGCCTTTGCCAGTCAAGCACTGCTGGACCATTGTGCTAACATACGGTTGTTAATCGCTGTATGATGGTCAGTGTCAACGAGGGATTGTGCTTGCTTGCTGAAGAATTGGACTTCTGGGACAGTTCCTGCTTCGTGAGTAAACTGTTTGCGTTTCTCTGTGCAGTTTTGCTGCTATGCTTGACTGGTAGCATCTCTCTGTGCAGTACTACTGCTACGCTTAGGCTGTTGCCTAGTTTGTCTCTCCTTAGGCAGTCAAGCCTCCTAGAGGACTCCCAGTTCTCCCAAGCTTATATGTGTTTTTGTATTATCACCAAACTCAAATACCAACCATAATGGGCCAATTTAGTATCACTCTTATTAAATACAATGTAAAAAATAGCAAATGAGACCATAAAGCTTTAAGCTAATTCTTCCAGTCAACTTAAACTGTGACAAATACATACCTCACTGGTCAACCGTTACATCCCAATCACAGTCTTTTAATTTTGTGGTGTTTTAAGCTGCAGAACTTTCCCTAGAATTTCCCCTGTCTCGTCTTAAGTTGGTGCCATACTGCCATCCATTACTTCCTGTTGTTCAAACCCCACACCCACTAGCCCGGCACCCACCAGCAGGTTCTTGAGAGGTTAATATTTCTGCATCTTAATCAAGATGTGTGATGTACCAAACCATAAAATACTGTATATATCTGTGATATACTTTGTTTCAGTAAAGCATATCTAACATACCCCCCATGGATCGTCACCTTTTCATGGTAGGGGTTTGTATGCCTTAGTGGTCCAAGGAGCTGTGTTGCCCGGGGCAATTTGCCTCTGGTAGGGTCTCCCAAGACAAACTATTCCTGGGTGAAGGACCAGACTAAGAGCAATCCAACAGACTCTCATGATTTAGTTTAGTTTTGTTTTGTTAGGACATGGACTAGGCCCCACTGTCATGAGCCTCCTCAGGCATTTTTATGCAGCGCACAGAGGAGGGGAAGGAAGAATGGATTTACGAGCAGGATTTCACGACAACACATTTATTGAACACAAAGGCTGACAGTTCCAAAATAAAGACTGACAAAAGGTAATTATGTGCACAAAATGGCTGATGCGATGAGCGTGCAGCGGGCTGACCACTGTGCACCGTGGCCACAAACAAATAACACAAAAACACATATAAGCTCGGGAGAACTGGGAGTCCTCTAGGAGGCTTGACTGCCTAAGGAGGGACAAACTGGGAAACAGCCTAAGCGTAGCAGTAGTACTGCACAGAGAAATGCTACCAGTCAAGCGTAGCAGCGAAACTGCACAGAGAAACGCAAATAGTTTACTCACAAAGCTGGACATTTAATGGCTGAAAAATGCACAATATGGGACTTTTATGGTATAAGTTCATGGATTAAAACAACTTGTCATTTACCAGGTACAACAGGGTCTAATAAGACAATGTCATCATTTCTGTGCTGTTTTATAGCTCTTAAATAAGGTTGCGTGCAAAGCTGTCTCTGAAAAAGCCTGTTTCCAGTCTCACTAAAGTTAATGAACCCCTTATCTGATTGGGTAAAAGTGTTTTGAACGAGGCACTGTAAGCCAGTCACAAGCAATGGGGTGTAGCCTACAGCAGAGGCGGAGCTTAGCAGCTAGTAGGACTGGAGCTATGTTTCGATTGCCCAATAGTGGACTCCGAAGTGGACTGCACAGGGTATTCTGCCAAATTAAGTGAGATTTGAAACCGAAGGGAGCGAACGGTGTTCAGTTCAAAGGAAACTGAGAACTGAGCAGGGAAGAAGTGAACAACTGTACATTACTTCACTGGAAGTTGACAAGAAGGTTACCCAAAAGCCATTGCACCTCAAATACGAGTAAAACAAACTATTGTTGCTAATGTTATTAACAAGCTAAATTAATGCTGGTTATTGTTTATATCAACTGATATATTTGGATTTTTTATTTAAGAAATATAAATTATCCACTGTAGTATCAGTATGTGTCCATGGTTACTGTGGTAACCAAGGGAGGAGGGGGCCGACGGTTACAGGGTGTTTCAAATGGAGAAATTTTGTGAAGGGGAGTAATTAACTGATTTTCCCTGAGAATGGAGCAGGGAGAAGAGAGTACAGTTGAAGTACACTATGGATCAAAATGTAGCTTGTGAGTGGAGAGGAACTGAAGCTATATGTCCACCTAGGTGTCTGTTGACGGAAGCTCCCCGCACATCCTCCACATCCGGATCCGTCAGGAGCGTGAAAAAGACATAACTAGGTGGGAGTCACGAGCCCAACACTCCGTAGCTGCAAACTGCATGGAAAGTATCACTGTCTGGTCAGAGAACTTTGGCCGGTTTTCAAGTAGTATTTTTGGCTACGAAAGTGCAGGTTGATGAGAATTTTGTGTCTACCCCAACCCGCTCTGCTCTCCCCGACCTGCACATCCTGCACATTATTGGTCACCGTGACTGCTGGTGGGTGAGCTGTTCTAGTCTGTTCACGATGCTTCCAGACTTTAAACTCTTGCTTATACAGTCATGTGAAAAAAATTAGGACACCCTGATAAGCCTTTGTGTTTTTTAACATATTTGGACATATGGATATTTAATATCAATGTTAAAAATACTGGGAGATTCACATAATACATCTAAACAATTAAAAATTAATTAAAGATTTTTTCAAATTTTCTGTAAAATGTAATTCTTAACAAATAGTGAGGAATAAATTAGGAAACCTCCCATCTTTTTTTAGGACACCCCCACATTCATTCCCACTTACAATGGCTAAAATAAAATGCAAATAAAACAAAAACAAGGTTAGACATAGATATGTGAACATTTTTTAATAAAGAACTGAATGTTTAAAGGGGTGTCCAAATTTTTTCACATGACTGTATCTTCAAAAGTAAAAAACAAAACATTTTTCTGAAAACGGTTGAGGTGAGAAATAAATGTGTAGTTGCCAAATATGTGTTTACTTTTTACTAACAACCACTATTTTAAAAGCTCAGCACGAGCTCCAGGAAGTGATCGGCTCCACGCGCTTGCTCCTCATTTGCGTATTATGGATCTGAGTGGGGATTCAGGAGGAGGAGGTGCGGGCACCTCCAAGCAACAGCTTGGGATTCTTGACGCCACACTACCAGAGTGCATGCGGGGCGTGCTACATACACAATGAATACAAAGCGTGAAAAAGCACGCCTAGGCGAACACATAGGTTAAGGGCAGGACTTGTTTATTTGTGACATCACAAAACCCATGAAAAGAAATAAGTTGTTTTTAAGAGTTTAACTAAAGTAGTGTGCATTTCTCTTTAAGTACGTACATATTTAAACATTTTAACAATATAAATGTGATCCAATGAACATATTTTATGAGGATAAAAAAACATCATTTTGCACAATGTGGGCCATTTAATGTGGCTTTAAAACGGCAAGCAGAAGATGATGGACAGGTTCAGCTCAAGGCGTCTTACTGTTTAAAGACCCAGCCTGGAGTGCTTCTTACTGTGTGATTATTTTCCCTGGGCACTTTGAAAAACTAATCACATAGAGGCAGGATTACTTGGGACTACACAGTGAGACAGATATTAGATATCATCTAAAAACAAGGAAGTCAGAGACAGCAGACTTCACAGCTGAACATTTTTCTAGTGTGTGAAAACAAACACACACACATACATAGATAGCTACAAGGGGATCACTTCATCATCCCCTCCAGGAGGATGTCACAACAAATATCCACTTCCTGTTTTGTCTGCTTAAGTGATAACATATTTGCACAGGACTCACAAGCAAATCTGGAGATCAGTTAGTATCAGACAGGTGTCGGAGAAAATGAAATGGTGAAAGCAAGGTTAAACACAGATCCTGGATGCTGATTTTGTCAAGATACACTTGTACAAGATAAGACAAGACAAGATAAGATAAGCCTTTATTAGTTCCACAACTGGGAAATTACAGGTTTGCAGCAGCAAAGGGATAGCAGCACTCAGAGCAATAGTAAATAAGATAACTTTTTTTACAGTAAAAAAAAAAGGTAAGAATTAGTTAGGGCAAGGCAAGGCAAGTTTATTTGTATTTGCACATTTCGTGTACAAGACAACTCAAAGTGCTTGACATAAAAACATTAAAGCATTACAGCAAGTTGCAAAATGAATGCATAAGAATTTAAAAGCAAACTAAAAAAATAAAAGAGAAACAAAAACAAGCTAAAATAGAATATGACAGAAATAACATTTAGATTAACAATTGTTCTACTGAAAGGCCGTGGCAAATAGGAGAGTTTTAATCTCGACTTAAAGCAGCTGAGAGTTTCAGTGGCTCTGATGCTTTCTAGGAGTTTGTTCCAGATGTGAAAGGGATAAAAACTGAACTCTGGCTCACCATGTTTTGGTTCCAACTCTGGGCACAGATAGTAGGCCTGACCCTGACGACCTGAGGACTCTGGGTGGTGTGAGGTATTCCCCAATACTAACAGATAGGCAGCACGAACATGACATTGGACACATGGTTGACATCAGCGCACCGTGCCTATTTAGGGGGACAGTTGGTGGGATCCGTCCTCTTTGGCACTCCACCTCCATACAACCAGCAGCCCGTATAGCATAGTGTTAGCTTACATGTAAGCCACTGTAACGTGTATCTCTTATTGCATTTGTAATAAAGTTCAGGTTCAGTACAACTCCTGCCTCGACTGCCCTGCTTTTCAGACATAACAAATGGCGACAAGGAGAAAAATTGTCCTTCCGAAGGAAAACGCAACGCTTTTCCTGAAGAGAGGCATGTGTCAGGCACCCCAGCCGGAGAGTTTAGTGGCTAGATGAGCCAGGTTTGGCCAGCACCAACAGCGAGCAGGTGAGTTGGTCCAGCAGTTTGTCGTGAACCTCTGCTGTTTGGGTAGTGTATGTGAGTTTGGACGTTTAGAGGAGGAGATTGGGTGAGACAAGTTGGTGGAGAATACTACAAATAATAAGCTACAGCTTGAGCTTGTTCACAGCGCCGGATGGCCTGATGCTAGCTGAAGCACTGGAGATAGCGTCCCAGCTAGAGCGAGAAGAGGCTGCTCAGTTAGTATCGCAGTTAGCAGGCCCCGGCCCACGTTCCCTACAGTCAGCTCCGCTGGCACAGATGATGGCCCCAGTTGCTGAGACCGTCGACCCCACGCCTGACATGGGGCGTGGGCCCCATGTCAGGCCCACAATAACCAGTTTCAGTTATTGTGGGCCCCAATAACTGGTCAGGATTGCAGTGTGTATTGAAGCTGGATGGCGTCAGTATGTCAATGATGATGGGCACCGCTGCCTCAAAGTCCCTGGTAAACAAGGCCATGGTTAGAAAGCTGACTCCCCGGTGACCTGAAGCGGTGGAAATGCTGGACAACAGATGCTCCGAGACCAGCAGAAACATCGCCTTTGCAGTGCAATATGGCGACAGAACAATCCCGGTGTTCCGGTTCCGGGTGACACACCAGGGTGATAACGTTATGGGGTGGGATTTGTTTTGTGAACTAGGCCTCTCCATCACAGACCACGTGCGGACCGACAACGGTCCGGGTCCATTGCACTCAAATGTGAACGCAGCCACTCCCTGTCTCTCATACCAAACAGAACCTAGCAGAACCAGAGCAGCCACAAGAGCCCCAGTCCGTAGCTACGTGGGACCCAGAGCCGGTCCTCACTCAGCACGAGTGTTCGCAAGCTGCAGCCTCATCACAGGGGGGGAGAGTATGATTTCACGGACATGGGTACAGCCAAAGAATGCAGCACAGAGAGTGAACGCAGCACAGAGACAGAGCACAGACCAGACCCGCCTCTGATCCTGGCCCAGCACGAGCTTCAAGGAGCCACTGTGGAGCCACAGGAGAGGGAGTTCGTGGAGAAAGGGGACCCTGGTGAATGATGACAACCTGGCGCACGTCCCATTGCCAATGACAGCGACGTATCACTATGACCACAACCAGCACCAGGTGAGAGAGAGAAGAAGCCAAACTCATCTAGCATCCTCACCAAGTATCAGCCTCAGGGAGCCGCTGCAGCACAACAGGATGGAGAGTTCGTGGCCCAGCAGGACCCAGCAAAGCAATGCCAATCCAGAGTGCATCCTGCCGTCAGCATGAACAGCATGCCACCACAACACCAACCAGCATCCGGGACGAGAGCAACAGTGCCAAGTGCAGCCGAACTGATCGCTGCATGCACTACTTGATTGGGTTTGGGTCCAACGATCCGACTGCCTGGACCCACAGACAGTCTCGTCATCGTGGATGGGAATCGCCTCACAAAAAAGGCCAGCCACCGTCCAGATGGCTGATGGTTCGAGATGGCATGCTAGCCATCTGCGGAAGGTAAGAGCAGCTGCCTTGGATCAAGACACAGCACTGGAGCTGACCCAGTTGGTATGGGACCCGGGCTGAGACGTTATGGACGAGTGAGCCATAACTCCAGTGAAATGGCACCCAGGTCCGCTGCAGCTGGCACCTCCGGGGGCGTGCCCACCGCAGGCTTGACTGAGGCCCCTGAAGTTGACCTGTAAGCAGTGGCTGTTTTTGACATGTTTAACAGAGCATGGCTGCTTCGGTAGTGGCAGAAAAATCCACGCCGTTGTACAGGGTTAACCGGCAATCTACCCGGTGTCCCAGGTCCTGGTTCTCTGCTTGTTGTAAAAAAAAAAAAAAAAATGAGAGAGACAAGCCATTGTGAGAGTTAAGCTGCTGTGATGATAATGTTTTGAGTTTTTCAGAGGGGGGTGAATGTCAGGTATTCCGTAATACTAACAGATAGGCAGCATGGACGTAACGTTGGACGCATGGTGACCTCAGTGCACCGTGCCTATTTAGGGGGACTGTTGGCGGGAGCTGTCCTCTTTGGCGCTCTGCCTCCATACGACTAACAGCGCACATAGCATAGCATTAGCTTTCATGTTATCCACTGTAACACATGTATCTACAATTGCATTTGTAATAAAGTTCGGGTTCAGTACAACTCCTGCCTCTGCTGCCCTGCTTCCAGACATAACAGGTGGTTCATAATGGACCAGCAAATCTGAAATGTATTTTGGACCTAAACCATTCAGAGCTTTATAAACCATAAGAAGTGTTTTGAAATCTATTCTTTGACAGACAGGAAGCCAGTGTAAAGATCTGAGGAATGGAGTTACATGATCCACTTTCTTGGTCTTAGTGAGGACACGAACTACAGTGTTCTGAACTAACTGCAGCTGTCTGATGAACTTTTTAGGGAGAACTGTGAGGACAGCGTTACAGTAGTCCAGTTTACTGAAGATGGATGCATGGACAAGTTTTTCTAGATCTTGCTAAAAGATCAGACCTTTAATCCTTGCTATGTTCTTTAAATGATAATAGGATTACTTCAATACTGTCTTAATGTGGCTGTTAAAATTCAGGTCTGAGTCCAGAACCACACCAAAGCAAAGGTTAGCCAAAGCAGTGATATACATATGTACACAGTTACATACACAGTGCAGGAGCATTGCAGTCAGATGGTATTAACAGCATTACAGTTTGTTAAATTACCCGGCAATATATAAATATAGACCCAGACAGTATATTTCACATTTGAATGAACAGTGTTGTTGCCACCCTCCATAATAATTGTAATTGTATACGTTGTGTGTTGGAGGGGACGATCTCTATTGTGCAAAGTTGTGATGTTTAATACAGCCTCTATGAACAACACAGCCTACCGCTAAATGAGCTCCTCAGTGCATTCAGCGTGTCCTGCATGAAGTGGGACTCGGACTCCAGCAGAGATGACAGCTTGGCCACCATCCTGCTCTCTCCTACCTCCTCCACTGGGTCAAGGCGTCACCCCAGAACAGAGCTGGCATTTTTGGCCAGCCTGTTCAGTCTCTTCCTGTTGGCTGCCGTGATGCCACTGCCCCAGCAGACCACTCCAAATGTGATGGCTGATGCCACCACAGAATTGTAGAAGGATTTTAGGAGTGCCCCTTGCACTCCAAAACACCTGAGTCTCCTCAGGAAGTACAGCCTGTGTTGCCCTTTCTTGTAGAGCATGTTGGTGTTGTGTGACCAATCCAGTTTATTGTTCAGGTGAACACCTAGGCACTTGTAAGGCATCACCATCTCAATGTCTGTTCCCTGGATGTTTACCGGTGCTGTGGGGGGTTGTCCATGCCTGCAGCAGTCCACCACCAGTTCCTTAGTTTTCCCTGCATTGATCTGGAGGCAGTTACACAGGCACCAGTCCACAATGTCCTGGATAAGTCCTCTGTACTCTGCGTCATCCTCATTGGAGATGAGGCCAACGATCACAGAGTCAACAGAGAATTTCTGTAGATGGCAGTGTGGTGTGTTGTGTGAAAAGTCAGCAGTGTAGAGGGTGAACAGGAAGAGAGCCAGAACTGTACCCTGGGGGGGTCCCCATACTGCAGATGATGGTGTGTGTCAGACTGATGGTCTGTAAGGTAATCCAGGATCCACAATGACAGGTGCTGCATCCTCCACCCCGATGCCGTGCTGGTAGGCAAACTGAAGTGGGTCCATTGCTGGTCCCACCAGGGGGCAGAGGTGAGCAAGGAGCAGCCTCTCCAGGGTCTTCATTGGATGCGATCCAATATTCAATAGTTCCAGGATTTCACAGGATCTTTTTATGATTGTTACAGCCCAAAAAGCCTGGATTCACGGAAGCTTTTTTAAAAAGTTGCGATAAAAGTTGCAATGTTTTTAGAGTGTTGTTTGCACTAAAAGTTGTAGGAAGAATTACAAATTTTAAAGCAGATGGGTTTTTCCAGTTTACTGCAGTGATATTCTATATAACAATAAAAGAAAAGCACAGAATTGTCAAAAATTTCCAATTACAGTGATTTGTAAATTAAGCAGAAACTTCTGCTATACAGAAAAACTCTTTTGTGCAACAGCAAATATAGACTTTAACACAATAGCCATTACAACAGCTAAATTGCACTGAATACATGTTAAAGAGTAGAGATTTGGAAATTATTAGCAGCACCTTCGTTTGAAAACTCTCTACGGTCTCCAACCATTCAGTACCAAACGGAGAGGAAAAAATAAATTTATTCTGTTGCTATGTATTGTCTATTGGAGTCTGTGTTTTTCTGGAAAAAAATATTACAGACAATATTCTCTCGCTTTCCATGCCAAACTCCTACCTGTCATGATGTTGAGCACGGTTGGAGAACCTTGCTCACACTTTCAGTTTATTCAGGTTATTTTCTGTATTTTCCCCACCTCAGTTTTATTATTGATTTTGTGTTTGGTTTTGTTTGTATGATGTTCTGAGTTTGGCCTTTGTCTCTGTTTGTTTTGAGTTGTCCTATTATCATAATCTTAGTTTGGTTATTATAGTCTTGTTTATTTAGTCTATGTATTAATGAATCATCTTGCATTTCAAATTATAGCTCCCTGTGTTTTTGGACTTGAGTCTACCCTCGCTTTCGCCCTCATTTCTCTTTTTGAATATTGGTATTTTATTATTAGTATCTCTTGGGTTTATTTTCCTTCTTGTCCTTATCTTGATTGGTTATTGTTATCGTCTCCTTGTGTATTATTTTGTCTGGATCTAGTTCTGCATTTATTTCAGTTGTTTTGTTCTTCTGCGCTTTTATTTTTACAGCGTTCTGTGTGCTGGCTGTTACGGCTGTCATTAGTTTGGTCTGACTGCCCTCGCTCTTGTTTCTCACACCTGTTATCATTTGTTATTATTCCTCTTTGTCCTATTTAAGGGGCGCAGCACCGCAGTTCAGCGCAGTGTCCTTCAGTGTCCAGACGTGTGTCCCACATCTTAGCGTTAAGCTATTCCACTTTATGTCTTCATTGTATCCTGGTGTTTCCACACCCTCTTACTTGCATCTACTCCTGCCTGTGTCTGTAAGTTTTTGTTTTTGCCTTGTTTTGGATTTTTTGTGTTTATATTAAATTCCAGCAGATTCACTTTCAGTGATTGGGTCTTGAGTCTGCCCTGGACGGCATTTATGACAGAAGGACACTGCCAGTTTGGACCCAGCGGCTGTGAGGTTTGCCTTTTTTTTCCACCCTGCATTTTTGTGTTTGTCAGTGAGGACCAGCGGACTCTGTGTGTCCAGCAATGTTCGGGTGTGTGCTGTTGACTGAGGGAGAGCTGGAGGCCATGAATTGGCGAAAAGATCTGGTCTCCGCGGCGCACAGCTGCAGCGATCCGGAGGATGGGTGCCAGCTCTGGACAGCAGCAACCTGGGAGTTGGAGGGCACCCCGTGGCCTTCCTATCTTCTGCCCTTAGCAACCTGTCTCTCCGCCAGAGGTCCCTGCAAGTACGGACTTCAGCCAGGTTGGTCTGGACGAGATACAATGCTGGGCTGTGGGATGGGTGGAGGACTTAATATCAGACGCTCGCACTTCTCGCACTCCCAAGGAGGCTTTGAAGTTTTTGGAGAGCATGGTGGAGGTTACTGAGACATAACCCAGCCTGCAGAGCTGTCTGGAACTCATGGGTCTCCTCATCTCGGTTCCCAACCTTCAACACATGCTCCATGGGCTGGTAAGAAGCTCTCCCCCAACTGTGCCTGAGCCGACGAAAAAACGTCCCCTGGTGCAACCGTCTCCAGCCTCCATTCCTCACTGTTTCCCATCTGTACCTGAGCCAATGAAAGAACATCCCTGGGTGCAGACACCTTCAGCCTCTTGCCGCCACCCAGCTGCATTCCGCCTGAGGAACTCCTCTGCCTCCCCAGCAGCTCCTCCCTTGCCGCTTCGGAGAACCACAGCAGCAGCCTCCTCCTTGCACCAGAATTCTCCTTCATCGGCTGTCCCGTCAGCTCCATCCTCCTTGACTACTGCTGCTGTCCCCCTCTTCTCCACGGCGTCACCGCCCGCTGCTGAGAATCCAGCCGTCCTCATGCCTGCCGTGCCGACTCCTCCACTCTCCACATTGGTGCCCTCGCCCTCTGCAGCTAATGAGAGGGAGTTATCCGAGCCTTCAGCAGCAGCAACCACCACTCCCTGGGAACAAAAGCAAGTATCTTTTCATTTTCTAACACCTAAAAATGAATTGTCTTGCCTTATTCCCGGTGGGGTGGTGAGGGGGGAGGGGCTCAGCAGCAGCCATCCTCTTTGGCTGAGCCCTCACCACCTGCTGCTGCATCCTGTCCTCAATCCTCACCTGCTTCTCCCATTTCCCCCTCTGTTTTTCCTGTGTGTTCACCAGTCCTGGGAGGGAGCCGCCAGATGATGGAGGGGCCTGCGGTTCCGGAGAGTCCTGTTCCATCCCCACAGCCACATCCTGGATGTCCAGACTGGAGATTCACAGCTTTAAAGCTCATTGACCAGATGTAGTAATGATTTTACCTCTAATGATGTGTAAAATGTTCAAACATTGGCTGTAGTGTTAGATTTGCTTGTTGTGTTTGTGGTTTTACAGCATCTCTCCTCATGCGCAGTCCCGCGACAGGGTGCTTTTGGGACAGGTGGGCATTTTTTAACACAAACCCAGCGTTTCATACATGCGGTCAGGATGGAGATGTGGCAAGATGTCCACCGGCAGGCTGGGGGAGACGAAGGAAAGGACGTGTTGGAAACCTCGCGGGTGAGTGTTTTTTTTAAATCACACATGCTGTTTGCTGATGTGTTCCGTTAATACTCACTGTAAACACGGAAGTGAACGTGGTGCAGCGATGCATTTGGTTGGTTAGACTGAGCATTTGAGTGCCAGTCAGAGACAAATTTGATTGGTGAAATTATCAGAAGTTGACAAGGATTGGCCAAAATTGTGGGAAAGTTGCGGTGATTGAATAAAGTTGCAAGGTTGTGCAATAGTTGCGCTGATTGGCTGATTTCGCGTGAATTGATGCAATCGCAACATTGCAAAATCCTGGAGGGACTGAATATTTAAGAAATATTAAAGGTATCAAACTGGTAATGGGGAGATACAAAATGTCTGTGTGTCTTTAAATGAAATATTTTACAATGTCACAACCTGTCCAAAACACTAACATCTGTCCTAATCTTAATGTAATCTGTAATAATGTGCCACTGTAGCACGTCTTGCATCAGATCTGTCATCATGGGAGGAATCTTTTTTGGGGTAGAAAATAGTCAAAGATTTTTTTTTTTTTCCTTAACCATTGATAAAACTACAGATGCTGATTTGATTTGGCCATAGTTCCTTTCACTTTTTTTTTTTGTTAATTTTATATACATATTTGCAATAAGGCCAGCAACTTGCAAACATAAAATCAGTCCAAAAAAGTGTAGGGCTACGGTAAATATTTTATTTTGATATCCACCGTGTAAAGTCTATCTGTGAATCCTCTCACATCGACTTGTATGTAAAAGCATGAAGTCTGCACCCAAGCAGACAGCATGTACCTCTCAGGTGCTTGTAACTGTGTACTTCTCTTGAAATGCTCTTCATTATATGATTCAACTTTCCCCTTTTCTTCCCTGTTAGTTGCATAATAAGTCATTACATGGATTCCATTATCAGATGAAAGCTTTATACTCTTTAGTAAGAAATGGTTTTCAGCTCCCAGTTGAATACCATAAATTTAGCCTCTCCTGAGCTACTATTTCTTTTCTTTATTTTCAACAGGCTTAGGTCAGACACTTAGCTGGCCCTAGAAACAAACTAAAAGATGCCATTCAGCTCAGATAAATAGCAACACTCACAGCTGTTAATAGTGTCCCAAGTATTTCCAGCTCATGGTGCTGCTTATGTGGTGCAAATTACTGGAGCAGCAGTGCCCTCTGCAGGACCCATGATATGCCTGAACAGACTAGCAGTGAGCCCCCATACCCCCTCGCCACCCCGGCTGCTGTATAACCCCCCTTCCAGCACAAAAGCACACTCAATTACTGATTACCTTTTCCATTTTAACGACAGATGCACTAACAGCAAGCCTGAACACAACTCGTTCATTTGTTTCTCTTTATTTAACCCTCAGGGTTTCACGACAGGTTGCGTTCTGTCAACACACATGGCAGACAGCAGGCATTTTTTGGAAACTTATTTGACTGCAAAAACAGAGATATGCTGCTGATTTTTCAAGATAACACGAATGCCTTTCCCTTTCCTGCGACGCATAGATATTGGGGTGTGACGCAGGATCAAAGGGACAGCCATGCCTTATATTGCATCCTAAAACACGGAGTATTGTCTGCTTCACATGTGGAACATTTGTCTTCTTCAGTGTCTTTTTTTAATAGCACAGGAAGGGAGGGAGGGCCTCCTGCAGTGACCAACTGCCAGCAGCGAGCTTTGCTGCTGCATTTAAAGCAGTACAGTATGCTGTGTGATAAATGATAAAATGGCAAGTACAATGTAGCCTCAACACAGCTTTGGGAACTATTTTGAGCAGATGCCAGACAGGTCCTTTACTTGGGTCCAGATTTGACTAATCGCTGTAGCTGTCTGCTATGGATGTTTAAAGGCATAAAGTCCAGACTAATGTTATGTACCAATATCAGCATCTCATCAACATTAACACTGGCAAAACCACATACATTATAATAAGAAGAGGGCAGAATATCACAAGCTATTGGTCACAGGATTGAACTCTGCATGCAGTCGACGCATCCAGCTGCCCTCACGCCCTTGAGTAGGACACTGAAGCGTCTCTGCTTTTTTATCATCAGCCGCTTTATAGATAGGAGCTTAGTCAGACTTATTCAGGATGTGATAGGGAGCTTAATGCACTGTCGGAGCTGCCAATATTTTGCCTCCTATCCCTCAGTTCTAAATAAAAGAATAAATCTGAATTTGGTCAAGAAGAAACTGAGATTCTTCATTTATTAAACCTAATAAATCAAATAGGGCAGCGTAGTGATGTAGTGGTTAGCACTACTGCTTCACAGCAAGAAGGTCGTGGATTCAAATCCACCAGCCAGCAGGGCTGTGTGGAGTTTACATGTTCTCCCCATGTTTGTATGGGTTTACTCCAAGTGCTCCGGTTTCCTCCCACATTTCAGAAAACGTGTAAGTTAGGTTAACTGCAGATTCTAAAGTAGCACAACTGTAGGTGTGAAGGGAATGGCACCACACTGTAGCTGTCTCATCCAGCTCACTGGATGCTTCCGAATTGTCCTCTGGGATTAATAAAGAATACCAAATATGAGTATCAACCAGGGCAGCTTGGTGGAACTGTGGCAGTACAGTAAGGTTGTCACAGGATCGATCCCACCCCCTGACCATCGGTAACCCTTCTGTGTAGAGTATGCATGTTCTCCCTGCGTCTGTTTTCTCCAGGTACTCCGGTTTCCTCCCAAATGGTAAATGGCATTCACTTATATAGCGCTTTTATTCTCATCTCTTGATGACCAAAGCGCTTTACAGATCCCGCTATCCACACATTCACACACTGATGGCAGCATGCTACCTAACATGGCACTTCCAGACCCACCTGGAGCAATTGGAGGTGAAGTGTCTTGTCCAGGGACACAACGGCAAGATATCCGGGGAGAGCGGGATTTGAACCGCAAACTGCTGCTCGCTAATATATTTAAAACTGCTGACTAGTATTACTCATTCTTATTCTACACTTTATTGCATGTATAGTTTTTTTTTTTTTTATTTTATTTTATCATGTTTAATGTTGCAGCATTGCACCGAGACAAATTCCTAGTTTGTGTACTACATGAACAATGGCAATAAATCTGATTCTGGTTCTGATTCTGAACCATGCGGTTATTGGACGACCTGCTCTACCTCCTGACCCACTGCCGCCCAAAGACATGCATGTTAGGTTAATTGGCATCAAACGGGGGATTCTAAATTGTTCTTAGGTATGAATGAGAGTGAATGGTTGTCTGTCTCTCTGTGTTGGCCCTGCGATGGACTGGCGATCTTTCCAGGGTGCACCCCATCTCTCGCCCAAAAGACGCTGGGATAGGCTCCGGTGACCCGAAAGGATTAAGCAGTAGGAGATGCTTGGATGGAGTATCAACCATTATGTGAATAAATGGTATAGCAGTTTTATATATATGAGGAGGGGGCTGAAAAGTTCATAAGCTGACCAGATGTGGTTTATTTTTCAACTGCAGAGATCCAAGTGCTGCAACAGCGATGGAAGAAGTGTGTGGACCGAAGGAGAGACTATGTTGAAGAATATAGCAGTTAATATTTTGTTTTGTTTTGCCTGTAAAGCAACTTTGGGTATCTTGAAAGGTGCTATACAAATTCATGCTATTATTATTATTATTATTATTATTATTATTATATGGTAAAATTTTACCACTATGAACTTTAAAGACTATGAAGTTTTCACCCCCCCACCACCACCACCACCACCATCATCCCCACCATCCTCGTAGAACCTCATACTGTATGCATATTTTTAACGTGACAAGTTTTCATACCTTCTGTATTGCTGAAATACGTTATTGCTCACACTGGGAGTACTTCAGACCAGTGGCAGAATTTCTTAATATCTACTCCTCCTTCCTGATAATAGTTCTGCAATTTTGGCTGCAGCCGACTTACTGATATTTAGGCTTTTACAGTATTAAATATAAGACACTAGAGCAGAGGTCAGAATACCTCATACTATCAAAAAGGATTTATGAACTTTTGTTATGTGCCTAATTAAAGACAGCTCGATTCTACAATAAACTATTGGAAAGTGTTGTGATTTGTATATGAGCTGGACCCAAATGCAGGAAACAACAAACAGAGGCAGGTATACAAGCAAATGACCCGCACCATGGGTTAAACTGCTGTACTAACAGCTGCTCTTCTGACTTTAATTAGGGCTTTAATCCTTTAGTCTTTGCTGTCAAGTGTTTATCAGCTGTCAAGTAATAAAAAGTCTTTTCAGCTCTTACCCATAATTGAAAACAGCGTGGTTGACTTCAAAGGATGCCCATGACAACTCAGCTTTCTTGCATTTTATTTTGGCAATTTTCTGTCTTCTTTGAGTGAAGATAATATTGGTAGTTTGATAACCTTGAAAACAACCAACAGGCTTATTAAAGTAAAAAATTGCAGTCATTCAGAAAATAATGCACAATTTGTCTTTTTTTCATCTTTAAATATCAATCCACCTAATATTCCCGGGGGTGCCGCTGTAGGAACCATTATGGGTGGAACTGCCAGTTTTGGCTGAAGTAGTGTTAAATCACTCAGCAAGAGTGGAGTAGCAGGGACATTTAAAATAGCGTTTTTAAAAAATTTTCAAATTCATTTCAGTGTATAGTCCACATACGTGTTTTGCACTCAAGTGGCAGCTAATTCCAGCACTTGTCGTTTTTGTATTTTTTGAATGTTTTGGCATCATTCTGGTACATGTTGCTGGTGTTTGTGGTTGTGCTATAGGCTATAAATGGAGGCTTCTCACCGGCAATGCGTAGATCATGCAGTGAAAATGAAAAAGGAGTGTTGGTGTGATCGGTGGTACAAACACAGGACAGACACAAGAGCACACCAGGTACGCTTTCACTTGTATGAATATCACAGATCTGACGTTTATGTGTTATATACATATGTCACCAGAATGAAGGCTGCATGAAGTAAAATAAAAAAATAGTAACAGTTTGCTTCCTAAGGCTTAACAATTTAAGAAAGATATCAAATAGTTTTTGGTGTTTTTTTGCATTCGTTGCACTGCCTTGGAACGATATGGACTAGCAGCTTCAGCATGCATTAATTTTTAAATTATCACAAAATATAGATCAATAAAATTTTGAACAACTATCAGAAAAGGTCTGTACGTGTTAAGTTAAATAACAAGCATTCAGGGCATGACGACAGAATGAGCATTTTTAATTTTGGGGTAAAACGAACAGCTGTAGCTGTCTGTTTTACCCCGACATTAAAACACCCAAACACAGTGTGATATTGTGATTCGACACCTTTATTGTGAAGTGCGGTGTAGTGGCGGGCACTTCCTGTTCCGCCACTGTACCGCCCTATAAATACCACAGGGCATCCATATTGCGGCCTCTTCCTGGTGCCTACCATGTAACCACTGTTCTGCAACGTTCAATAAAGCTGTGTTCGTCCAGCCATCTTGCCTCATCTTTACCCAAGGCATTTTACCATACATAACATTTGGCGATTGAGGATTAACTCATGGAGGCGTGTATCACACCATTTTGCCCCTTCCTCAAGCTCCCGGGTGAGCCGCTGGTGCCTCGACCAAGATGGTTTGAGGCTTGCCAGTCATACATCACCGCACTCGACCTGGGTAAGCTCGACAAATTAAGAGCACATGCGCTACTTGTTCACAACCTGGGTATTGAGGGCCAGCGAGTCCTGCGCACACTCAGAGCTTCGGACTCTTTTGAAGAAGTTGTGGAGCTACAAGCAAACCACTTTCATACCCTGGATAGTGTGACTGTCCGGAGGATTCACTTTCGACAGTGCCACCAATGAGTGGGTAAGCATATTCACCAGTTTATCACCGACTTAAAACAACTAGCTAGCGAGTGTCGCTTTGGGCCGTTGGAATCAGCCGTTGTGATCAGCTTGCGGAGCACAAGTGTAGCACAGCATTGTGAGCTAGGCTACTCACGCCGCCCAACGACTTAACATTAGCCAGAGCTGTCGAGCTAGCTCTCCAACTGGAGGCCGCAGACAAACTAGTGTCAGAGCTAAACTGACACCAGTCACAGCGGCTGCCAGAGCTTCCTGCCATGGCAAATGTTGCGGACCCGGATAGTGAGGATAGCTTGGACAACGGTACTATGGAAGCCAATACTGCCAGCCAAAGGTCTGCCCCGGGAAAACCCCTTTGCAAGGGTTGTGGGTCCGCAACGCACTGTAACAAGGCTAAGGACTGCCTGGCTAGAGGGAAGCATTGTAGCAGATGTGGACGTTTGAACCATTATGCTAAAGTGGGCCGTGTATCTGAGCCAGAGAGCCCACAGAAGAAATCACTCTGCCTGCCCCCGACAACCATGCATACGGTGTCTCCCAGTACCAACGGGTACACATTTTCCACAGTGGAACTGGACGGCATGGAGGTACTGCTGCTGCTTGAGATGGGGGCGGAGGGGTCATTGCTGAATTGGGCCACGGTGAGGAAGTTTTACCCACACTACAGGGTAAGAGGTAACCCAGCGCCGCTTTATGGTTATGGAGGTGGCAGGCTGTGCATGGTTGGGACCTTGGCGTTACCAGTTCGGTACAAGTCTGTGACGATGGTTGACTTCACGTTCCACGTGATGGCCCGAGGCGATAACATCATGGGGTGTAACTTGTTCTACGGACTGGGTTTTGCCATTAAAGATGACGCTGGGGAAGAATGGTTGGGTTGTGGCCAGGTGAACCCTCCGGTTCCGGTGGTCGATGACGACGTTGTGTGGGACAAAGAGATAATGGACACCACGGCGGTCAAGCAGGACCAGTCTCACTCAGGTTCGGCGCAGCAGGGTCTCAGTGCCGGAATGGAGGGACTGCAGCTACGATGATGACCACTATGATAGCTTCAGAAGAAGTCGGGACCAGACCGACGAGCATGGGGAGCATGGGGGAACCCGTTCTTCGGGGAGGAGAACATCCACGGCGAAGACGGGCCAGATGACAGCCAGCAAAACATCACAAGCGTCTGTGCATAGTAGCTAAGCTAGGCACAGCATACTTCCAGCTGTCCGATGGCTTGACAAGATACGCCAATCAGCTTAAGTGTATCCGGCAAGAGGCTTCAGGTGACAGGGCTGGACAAGAGCGAGAGTCAGTGGTGAAGAGGAGAGGCACTTTCATCTGGAATATCAGCCATCGTCCTGAGGGCCTGCTGCTTCCAGGGACGCGTTTGCTGAGGGGCTGCCCTGGGCCCTCCCATGCCGGTTCTACTCCTCCCACCCAAGGAATAGTGCTGTAAATATATATGTTGATAGTTCAGATGTTTTTATGTATATGTATGTGGTAAAATGGGATTGTTTTGGGGTTTTTTTATTTAGTTTAGGAACACGGCAGTGATTATAGTTTGATAATGGCCTTTTGCTTTAGCTTATCCGGTGGCAGAATAATCCACCGTGCCGTGTGGGCTGTACGGTAGTCCACCCATCAGCTCTACTTTAGGTTCTGTTGTGTGAATGTGTTAGGCCATTTGAGTACATTAGTTTTCATTATGTTAGAGTGTGATTCAGGTCCTAAATTGGGGGGGGGAGGATTCTTAATTGTGTGTGTGGTTTCGGACTTTTCTAAGGGAGGGACAAAATGTGATGTTGTGATTCGTCACCTTTATTGTGAACAGCGGTGTAGTGGCGGGCACTTCCTGTTCCGCCACTGCACCGCCCTATGGTGAGAAAAAGTGTTTGCCCCCTTCCTGATTTCTCATTTTTTTGTATGTTTGTCACACTTAAATATTTCAGATCATCATACAAATTTAAATATTAGATAGAAATAACACAACTAATCACAAAATGCAGTTTTTAAATGACGTTGTTTATTATTAAAGATAAAAAAAAATCCAAACTTGCATGGCCCTGTGTGAAATGAAATGCCTCCCACTGTTAAAACATAAATTAACTGTGGTTTATCACGTCTTTGGAAAGCTGAGTTCAATTTCTCTAGCCACACCCAGACCTGATTACTGCCACACTTGTTCTCAATCAAGAAATCACTTAAATTTGACCTGCCTGACAAAGTGAAGTAGACCAAAAGATCCTCAAAAGCTAGACACCATGCTGCAATCCAAAGATATTCAGGAACAAATAAGAAACAAAGTAACTGAGAGCTATCAGTCTGGAAAAAGTTATAAAGCCATTTCTAAAGCTTTGGGACTCCAGCAAACCACAGTGAGAGCCATTATCCACAAATGGCAAAAACATGGAACAGTGGTGAACCTTCCTAGGAGTGGCTGGCCAACCAAAATTACCCCAAGAGCGCAGCGACGACTCCTCCAAGAGGTCACAAAAGACCCCACAACAACATCCAAAGAACTGCAGGCCTCACTTGCCTCAGTTAAGGTCAGTGTTCATGACTCCACCATAACAAAGAGACGGGGCAAAAATGGCCTGCATGGCAGAGTTCCAAGATGAAAACCACTGCTTAGCAAAAACAACATAAAGGCTCATCTCAGTTTTGCCAGAAAACATCTTGATGAGCCCCAAGACTTTTGGGAAAATACATTGTGGACTGACAAGACAAAATTTGAACTTTTTGAAAGGTGTGTGTCCCATTACATTCAGCGTAAAAGTAACACAGCATTTCAGAAAAGGAACATCATACCAACAGTAAAATATGGTGGTGGTAGTGTGATGGTCTGGGGCTGTTTTGCTTCTTCAGGACCTGGAAGACTTGCTGTGGTAAATGGAATTATGAATTCTGCTGTCTACCAAAAAATCCTGAAGGAGAATGTCCGGCCATCTGTTTGTGACCTCAAGCTGAACAAAATGAAGACTTTGGAGTGGCCTAGTCAAAGTCCTGACCTGAATCCGATTGAGATGCTGTGGCATGGCCTTAAAAAGGCGGTTCATGCTCAAAAACCCTCTAATGTGGCTGAATTACAACAATTCTGCAAAGATGAGTGGGCCAAAATTCCTCCACAGTGCTGTAAAAGACTCATTGATAGGTATCGCAAATACCTGATTGCAGTTGTTGCTTCTAAGGGTGGCCCAACCAGTTATTAGGTTTAGGGGGCAATCACTTTTTCACACAGGCCCATGTATGTTTGGATTTTTTTCCCTTAATAATAAACATCTTCATTTAAAAACTGCATTTTTTGTTTACTTGTGTTATCTTTGTCTAATATTTAAATTTGTTTGATGATCTGAAACATTTCAGTGTGACAAACATACAAAAAAATGAGAAATCAGGAAGGGGGCAAACACTTTTTCACACCACTGTAAATACCACAGGGCGTCCATATTGCGGCCTCTTCGACCGTTGCCCTCTGCCTGGTGCCTACCATGTAACCACTGTTCTAGAACGTTCAATAAAGCTGTGTTCATCCAGCCATCTTGCCTCATCTTTCCCCAAGGTATTTTACCCCACATAATACACGGTGTTGTGGTTCTTTGTGGCTCTGACTAGATTCTGTGTCTGCTCTGAGGTAAATCTGATTATGTCCAACATCGTTTAACAAAATGCATCCGACATTATTGCGGTAGAGACATTGATATATCTCAGAGCTTTTATTTGTTTACAGCGTTAGCATCTTTGCAGCGGCACTGACTAACAGAGCTACTGTCTGCCAGGCCACTTTTTAAGGTCATCTTGTCATCCCTCCATAGTCATGGGAAGTGGTATGATTATATTACTGTTTTTGAGGTGCAAAAGGCCATGTTGTGCATTTTTGATGCCGAAGTTATTGTTTGTTAACAAGGAAGTGTCCCGTTTCAGTGACAACCACACGTTCTAAACTAGTACCGGAAGTTGCGCCCATAATTCACGCAAGCCATCATGGCGGCTAGGAATAAGGTGGATAGAAAATCTACAGTTTACAATTAAAGAAGAAATTCTACCATTACTTCATCTTAAAGATGCACTCCAGTGGCTATAAATCCCCTATAAAAAAACAAAACAAAACAATATACATTGTCTAAAATGGTATCTTATGCCTTTTTTTCTATAAACAAAACCTTTCACTGTCTTACAGTTTCCTGTCAAAATCTTTTCACCCCACATCCCACACGCACAAAAAAAACAAAAAAAAAAAAAACACCAGAGTCGGTGACTAGACCCAACCCACATACCACAAGGCTAATGGTGGCTAGTACCACATCAAAAAGCATAAATCCTGTAATAAAAAGGCGTACCAGTTGAAGGACATGGCCAGTTATAAGCATGGTGGCCCAGGATAATAATTCAAACTGTATCGGTTCTTAAAAGCAGTTCAGTAGTGAAACCCATCTTCAGCCGCGTCAAGTTTTCAATGCAGCTAGCTCAAAAATGCTAACTGGCCGGAGGCTAACGTCACTTCGGCCAGAGAGTCCTGACTGACTCAACACCACTCGCGTGCTAGTGGCTGTACATACAGTATCTACATCACCAAAACACTAAAAGTTGCCTTTTTCAGGGGGCGGGGCTTAAGTGAAACTTTAAAGCAAAAAAAAAAAAACCAAACAAATACGAGACGTTTGAGTGATTTCGCTCTTGGTATGTCTTGTAAGTCATAAAACATGGTGAGAACAAAAAAAAAAAGATCTTTGAAAGGGTGTCACTTTAGGCATTCCTAAATTATTACTCACCAATAATATTATTTTTAATACTAAATTAAACCAACTTGGGTCAGAATCAGAATCAGAATCAGAATCAGGTTTATTGCCATTGTTCATGTAGTACACAAACTAGGAATTTGTCTCGGTGCAGTGCTGCAACATTAAACATGATAAGATAAAAGAAATAAACTATACATGCAGGGTTCTAGTTTGGGTGAACAAACTAGCAATTAATCATCTATTTGAATCAAATTAGCTTCCAAATAAATGTCATAAACATTTCCCCTTGGCTCAGCCAGAAATGGAGTAAACTAGGAAATGGTTCAAAATAAATTTGTGCTTGAATTATGCCATGGTTTTAACATTAAGACAATAATGACTTGAAACAGCAACATCTGATTATTTAAACTTTGTTACCTGACGTTATTTTTCTGGTGTGCTATATGCTTCACTGAATGTATTAATTTAACGTGTTAAACTGTTATTTTTTTCTAAAGCTGATTTATTAATGAATAAATCAGTAACATAAAAACACCATGCTGTGACATGGTTCATTAACTTGCTTTAAAATAACTTTAAAGTCCTGCAGACCCATTGTTAAGTTGACATTTTTTTATTTGCTGGCTTACTAAGGAAAAATTGATGTGGTGTGTGATGATGGGATTTTACTGTGAAGTGCGGTGTGACATGTTTGGTGACCACAGGATCTCATCTCTGCTGCTTGCAGAGGATGTCATCCTGTTGGCTTCATCAAGCAATGACCTACAGGTCTTACTGGGATGGTTTGCTGCTGAGTATGAAGCGGCCAGGATGAGAATCAGCACCTCCACGTCCGAGTCCATGGTTCTCAGCCAGAAAAGAATGGGTTGTCCTTTCCGGGCTGAGGACGAGCTCCTGCCCCAAGTGGAGGAGTTTAAGTATCTCGGGGTAGGGGTGTAACGGTACGCCTAAAATCACGGTTCAGTACGTACCATGGTTTTAAGGTCAGAGTTCAGTTCATTTTCGGTACAGTCAGGAAACAAAATGCAAAACTTAAAACTGCTCATCTTTTGTATAAGTGGGAACAGCTTTCCTGACAAAAAAAACTGCAAACTGCCAGCAATAAATTCTCCAATAAAAAATATTCTCATATAAACAGAATAAAAATGTATGCAATAAATAAATTCTCTTTTCAGAAAATGAATGATGCAGACAAGTGCAACAATAGAAGTCTGAACAGCCTATTATTAAAAGTTCCCATGGCTAAATAAAATGATGATCCATGAAACATGAGTTGGAAACTTGAACTTAACAGCAATCAAAAGTGTAGCAACACCATTTAATAACAGACAATAAAGTCTGATCTTTTAACCCAAAAACTAAAGAAATAAAACTCAAATATCTGTTTCTCCTGCACCATACAGGGCTGTTGTAACTCTACTGTTCAAAACAAGCTGGAGTAATAGTGTTTACCTCGATTAAAATCAAAAAGGAAATAAACTAGTCCATCCTGTTTGAAACCTTGCTGAGTCTAGAAGTTTAAAAGATTAATAATTAAGCTTCAGAATGAAAATTAAAGGAACTTTTTCCAGTCCAAAATAACAGTTTACAAATGCTTTAAGTTACAGTAGAGGAATGTGAGTCTTCACTACACATACAGTGAAATATTTAATCTGTTTTAATTTATTTGTGATGATTATGATTATCTTTTTTTTATTAAATTACAAATCATGGTATTCTAATTTACCGAGATGCATCAATATTCAGAATGAGGGCTTATTACCGTGACAATAATAGAGAAGATGAAAAAGAGTAAACTACTAATGTAACACTCATTTACTGCAGTTAACAGCTTAACACTGAACAACTTAATTGTTCACTGTGTTTTGTCAGACATTGTACTTTTCATCTTTAAAACTAACCTAGTGCCATTCTCAGTTTCAGTTTAATATTAAGAATGATGAATCGTAGATTTGTATACATTGGTGCAGCCCAATAGTTTGGGTGCTCTTCTTTGACCCTGCTTTTTAAAAAGTAAAAGTCCAACCCACCACTCATCTATTCATGTGTGTTGTTTTGGTTACAGAGTTACCCTCTAGCTTCTTCTGGCATTTCACAAATTGGTATCTGGAGAGACTGAAACCCACCAAGAAAAAGTGCCTGTTTTGTGGTGAAGTTTGCAAGGTTGTGAGGAAGGCCAAAGGATCTATTACTAATCCCTCCAGGATTTCATGATATTGTGATAGCACTAATTCACACAAAATCAGCGAATCACTGCATCTTTGGGGCGACCTTGCAACTTTGCCCAATCATCGCAACTTTCCCGCAATCTTGGCCAATCGTCGTCAACTTCAGGTCAGTCCTCTGGTAGCTCTGGGCATTAACAACCAGTGTCTTCAACAACAGATTTCACTGAATTTCTTCCCACTGATTGATGATAAGTGAAAACACTGGCTGAAGAGACTGGGTAGAAGAGAAAACCTGCAGGGTTTTGGCCCTCCATGACACATGATTGGACACCCCTGATTTAAGCAGTCTATACAATACATTTTTGTTATGGTAGTTTAAAAAAACTGGAGTGGTGGCCTAGTTGGTAGAGCATCTGCCCCACAACCGGGAGATCATGGGTTCAAATTTCAGAATGGGGAAAGGAAAGTTAATGCACAGAGCTACCAGAGGACTGACCCCAAACTGTAGCTTTTACTACTCACAGTAGCTGTGTGGCCTAGGGTTAGTGAAAGAGATAGGTGCTGCCCCATACACAACATGGTGTGGAAGGGGGATTCATTTTTTTAACGGTTTTACACAATCAATTCATATTACAGTAAATGGAAAATACTATGCTCAGACAAGATGATTATTTCGAACAACGTGACGTGAATGAGATACTTTGGTTTAACAAGCAATAATTAACTGAGAGGAAGAGGAAAAGTAGTTGGTTGGACACATTTGAATCATGTGGGACCGATGTACACATTAAAATCAAGTAAATTCAAAGAACTTTTTTTCTCAGTGTGTGTATCCCCTGTCAGTGATTGTCTGTTCATCCCTGTCATATTTTTTGTCCTTGGTAGTACTATTTTCATGATTTTTATTCAGTCTGTTTTTTTAGTATCATTATTATCTGAGTCATATTTATGTTTGCTTATCATTATTCCTGTCCTTATCTGTAGTTTTGGTTTGGGTTTATTGTGACAGCGCCCAGAGTTATTTTCTGCCTGAGCTTAGTTCTGTCATGTTTGCCCCTTTCAGGGCATAAATGAGGCGCCAGATGCCAACAGAGAGTTTGTATATTTATTAAAGTGACAAAATAATAAGCCAAGAGGGGCACAACACACACAACTAAACATGCAACCCAGGAGGGTAAAATAAGGAGAGAAATAAAAAGTCACAAAGAACACTTACACATAAAGAGTGAGGGCGAAACCTAACGTGGAATGAAGACTGTAACTGGACGTGGGGATTCCAGTCAGTAGTGACAAGGTCGCAGCCCTGAGTGAGCCTCAGCTGCTCCCTTAAATACTACTCACAATAGACAAAGGACCAAACAGGTGAAGGGAAAACACAATCAAGGAATCCCGGTCAGCTGTGACAGGGTTGGCTCGAGTTGACAGCCGGAAGTCCGGTCACGGCGCTGTCACAGTAAAAGCCCAAGGGAAACAAATAATAACAGGACTAAACATATAAGGGGAGAAAGAAAAAACCCTGTGACTCGAGCACGGATGAGCTCAGCGCTCGGATTACCGCAGTATCCCCCGTTCAAGGGACGCATTCCAGGCATCCACCATGACATCCAGGAAGCACCCCCCCCCCCCCCGACCAGAAAGCTATCAAGACCAACCTCGGGTGGGTGGAGGGGGAAAACAGGCTAGGAGGGAGAGAAACTAAAATGAAAATAACCCCAAAACCCTAACTGCAAGATACAAGAAAATAGAAACATACACCAAGAACAAAGAAAACATCCAAGGCTCTAACATCACCCGTACAAAAGAAAAGTGGCGAAAAGCCAACCATAATACGAAAAGAAAGCCCCCTCAACAGAAATGTCCAAGTAACAATAAATAGGCGAAAACAAAAAATATATATGTACAATGTAGAGACTGAGGGTACCAAAAAAAAAAAAACCAGAAATGTCCAAGTCCAAATAAATTACCAATTGAGGATACCCGCACAAAAACCCCACAAATACACTGCAACCAGGCGGAACACAAAAATATATATGTACACTTACTCAGATATCAAACGAATGAACTAACATAATGAATACCGACAGGGAGGGGAAAAAAAGGCAGTTCAGGTGGCCTCCCAGCATTCAGGCTCCACATCAAAGAAAAAGGTTCTGGTGGCCAACCCCAGTCCCAGAACCAACGAAATGGTTCTTTAGACAGCCGAACCAAGTCGCAGAACCAGTGCAACAGTTCTTCAGGCAGCCGCCCAAAGTCCTTAGACCACCCGGACCGGAGGGGTGACCTCAGAGATGGCTTCCCAACCGAGAACTTCGACAAAAGGGAGCTGAACTGTAAGAGAGGGACCCCAGTAGCATCTGATGGTGGAGAATGGGGGGAAGGGGTGGGGGACCAGTCCGGTATCCAGCAGTGCAGGATCAGCAGCTCCCTCACCACACTCGAACCGGGCCAGCGCAGCACCCACGGTGGACCCCGACCGGGCCAACGTTGCATCTGGAACGACCTCCAGACATGAACCCAGAGCCTCAACAACATCGACCGGAGATGACTCATCTCTGGCGACCCTGGAAGAAGGCTCAGAAAAAGAGGGAGAACAGGGATCAGGGTCACCGGCAGCGGCAGAGCCCGGCGAGACGAGCTTGGATGCAGCAGGACCCAGCTTTTCTCCCCAAGAGACAGGCAAGATTGCTCAAATACGGAAAATAAGAAGATGAAATAGAGCACTTGCCTGACCTCAAGCTCTACCGCCGTCCAGGATTCCAACAATCCAGGCTCGATGATCAGGAGGTCCATTCCAGGTTCCCACTTGGCAGCGGTGGTCTCCGCAGCTGGCACGGTGGTCTCCACAGTCCGCGAACCCCCAGTGCTGAAACCCATGCCGATGGCTCACTCAGCATGGTGGCAGGGGATCCATTGCCTGCTGGAACTGGCTGCTGCTCTGCGGAGACCCAGGGACGCTTTGTCGTTGGCGCAGGCTCCAAATGACAGTCAGCCTTCCTTCTCTGCCCATGACGTGGCTGCGGGGCTGGAACCAGGTTCTCCAGGGCCGCAGGCTCCTTCTCCGTCCGGCGGTCTAATCCTGGCACTGGGGGATACTTGGGGAGAAAGGGAGGAAACACAGAGGTAGCAGGTACAATTTCAATGGCTGCAGCAGGTGGTGGAAGCTCAGTGGACTGTGAACCCTGAGCTCCACCCCCAGGAATCAGACAAGGTAATTCATCAAACTGAGATTTAGAATGAAAAAACACTTGCCTGCTTTCCCGGGGAATGATGGCGACTGCTGCAGCGGACTTGATTCCTCCCGCTCCCGTAGAGATGGTAACGGAGGACCCCTCAGGAGGACGAGAAGGCGCTGCCCAAACAGGATCGATGACGGGCAGAGCCAGACAAGGACTCGCAGGGCTCACAGCAGCAGAAGGGAACGCTGAGGAGGAGGGAGGAGCAGCCAAGGCAGTCCGGGGTGAGGATGCTGATGGGACAGCGGGAACAAATGACCTGGAGGCTGAGGCTGCTGTCTTCACTTCCCGCCGTGGCGAGGGAAAAACAGCTGGCTGAGAGGCAGAGTTCTTTTGGCAGCCCGGGACAGGATCCAGACGGGAACCTCGCAGAGGATCGGCCCGGTCAGGAAACTCCCTCCCCATTGGAATGACCGTGTCCCGGGGAGAAGATGGATCACGAGCTGGGCAGCGATGTCTTCTGGCTGGAGGCGAGGCTAAATTCAGATTAGGGAGGCGCCGCTGCTGCGCAGAAACTGAAGCTAGCAACTCGGCGAACTCAGGAAATTTGCTCAGCCCAGGATTAGCCTCCATCATTCTAACAGCTGCTACCACGTTCTTCAGAATCTGACTGGGGTGGACGGAAGAGCGAGCCTCAGCCACACGGCCCCTGATGAGTTCAGTGACCCACTGTTCCTCTTCACTGGGGCCCCTGGCTGCCCTCCTTCTCCGCTGCCTAGGAAGACAATCCATTGAAGGAGCAGACACTGGAGCTACAGCCTGAACAGGGGCCTGAACATGGGCCAAGGGGCAAGGAATCTTTGCTGTAAAGTCCGAGCTAGGCTTCCTGGCTGGTTTCTTCGCCGGCTCCCAGTTCTTCTGTTGTAAAGCAGATAGCGCCGATATCATCTCCCTGCCTTCTGCATGCTCGGCCAGGCGAGGATGGCGCTTAACTGCCACCTCTGCGAGGTCCAGGTACCTCGAGCATTGGACAGGAGGTCATCAATCTCCATCAGAGCCTGGACAAGCTCGAAGCCCAGGTTCGTAGGATACCAAGTCCGTGATGACACCATACCTCCGAACAAAACTGGCACCCAGAAAGAAGGAAAAATCAAGCCCAAAAAAACAAACTCACTGAGGCTGGCACCTCGCTGGGCTGTGACCTACTGTCATGTTTGCCCCTTTCAGGGCATAAATGAGGCGCCAGATGCCAACAGAGAGTTTGTATATTTATTAAAGTGACAAAATAATAAGCCAAGAGGGGCACAACACACACAACTAAACATGCAACCCAGGAGGGTAAAATAAGGAGAGAAATAAAAAGTCACAAAGAACACTTACACATAAAGAGCGAGGGCGAATCCTAACGTGGAATGAAGACTGTAACCGGACGTGGGGATTCCAGTCAGTAGTGACGAGGTCGCAGCCCTGAGTGAGCCTCAGCTGCTCCCTTAAATACTACTCACAATAGACAAAGGACCAAACAGGTGAAGGGAAAACACAATCAAGGAATTCCGCTCAGCTGTGACAGGGCCAGCTCGAGTTGACAGCTGGAAGTCCGGTCGCGGCGCTGTCACAGTAAAAGCCCAAGGGAAACAAATAATAACAGGACTAAACATATAAGGGGAAAAAGAGAAAACACCGCATGACTTCTTCGACGAAGAAGGTAAAAACAACTCCTTTCTATTTTTGTCTTTAATAAGAACAAAAAGGTAAATAATTAAAAGAAGACAAAATGAACCTACTTGAGCTATTACGTTGAAGTTCCATCCTTGATTGTTCACACCTGTTTGTAATTATGTCTCAACTGTCCATTTAATATTTAAGGGATGCCTTCCTCACCTGGGCACGGTGTCCTTGTCAGAATTTGCGAGTCCACGCTTTTGCCTTGTCTGCCCATCCTGTGTCATTCCCGAGTCTTGTCTGTTTTGCCTTAGCTTTTATTAGAGCTTCCGAGCTGTGTGTTTATTTTCTGTTTAAGTCCTCAAGCTGCGTCAGGGTGACCAGCTCCTAAAATAAACATTTTTGAACTTGAGTTTCGCAAATGGGTCCTGCATCTACAAACCGCTGACAGCACTTGGATCCCTGCGGTTGAAAAATAAACCACATTTGGTCAAATTTGACCACTATGAACTTTTCAGCCTATGAACTTTTCACTCCCCCCGTCCTCCAATGTTAGCCCCCTCCAATCAATTATGTAATGAATCTGAGTTGTAAAAGTGCATTGTATTTGTGAAATCTTTGCTTGACAGGTATAAATTTATTGGCTCCCAGTCACGTTCCAAATACAGTATAAAATACTACTACTCACCTACATACGTGGACAAAATTGTTGGTACCCCTCTGTTAATGAAAGAAAAACCCACAATGGTCACAGAAATAACTTGAATCTGACAAAAGTGGTAATAAATAAAAATCCTATGAAAATTAACCAGTGAAAATCAGACAATGCTTTTGAATTATGGTTCAACAGAATTATTTTAATAAACAAACTCATGAAACAGGCCTGGACAAAAATGATGGTACCCTTAATATTTTGTTGCACAACTTTTTGAGGCAATCACGGCAATCAAATGATTTCTGTAACTGTCAGTGAGACTTCTGCACCTCTCAGCAGGTATTTTGGCCCACTCCTCATGCGCAAACTGCTCCAGTTGTCTCAAGTTTGAAAGGTGCCTTCTCCAGACGGCATGTTTCAGCTCCTTCCACAGATGTTCAATAGGATTTAGATCAGGGCTCATAGAAGGCCACTTTAGAATAGTCCAATGTTTCGCTCTTAGCCCTTCTTGGGTGTTTTTAGCTGTGTGTTTTGGGTCATTATCCTGTTGCAAGACCCATGACCTGCGACTGAGACCAAGCTGTCTGACACTGGGCAGCACATTTCTCTCTAGAATACCTTGATAATCTTGAGATTTCATTGTACCCTGCACAGATTCAAGACACCCTGTGCCAGATGCAGCAAAGCAGCCCCAGAACATAACAGAACCTCCTCCATGTTTCACAGTAGGGACAGTGTTCTTTTCTTGGTATACTTCATTTTTGTGTCTGTGAACAGAGCTGATGTGCCTTGCCAAAAAGTTCCAGTTTTGTCTCGTCTGTCCATAGGATATTCTCCCAGAAGCTTTGTGGCCTGTCAACATGCAGTTTGGCAAATTCCAGTCTGGCTTTTTTTATGATTTGTTTTCAACAGTGGTGTGCTCCTTGGTTGTCTCCCATGAAGTCCACTTTGGCTCAAACGACGGATGGTGTGATCTGACACTGATGTACCTTGACCTTGGAGTTCACCATGAATGTGTTTAGAGGATGTTCTGGGCTCTTTTGCTACCATTTTTTTTTTTCAAGATGGCGACCGGGATGGTCGCACTTTTTCGGCGCTGAGACAAAGTCGCTGATTTCTTCCCATTAAAAGAACCTAATCAGCGGCGATCGGCGCTCGTGACGGACCCCACGGGCTGAATTTCCACCCCCGTCAGAATCCCGTCGGAATGCCCCTTTAATCGGGTAGAACCGCTACGCTCTGTCTGAGGCTTCTGCCAAGCTAGTGCTGGTTGGCTTAGCACTAGCCCCTGTGCGTCACCTAACTCCGACGCGAAGCGGCTCAGTCCCCGGTGAGGGCTTACCGGACGAACCAACCGAGGCGGCGATTGGGAGCTCGGGTGCGGCGTTGGTGAGAGACGGGGGCCGCCTGGATTCAGCAGGACAGTGGCCTGAATCGGAGCCCAATTTGCGAGGCCCAGCCGAGGAACTACCAGACTGACGGCGGTCGGTGACGGGGCCTAGCGGAAGAGCCACCCAGCCAGATGACAGCGAGCGACGGTGATCGGCCACAGATCGGTGGAGGTGATCGGTGGATTAGAGCTACGCCGGCGGAGTGCGACATAACTGGTGGTGACGGGGCCCAGAGGAGGAGCCACCCAGCCAGACGGCGACGAGTGGCTGTGATCGGTGGATTCCGGCTGCGCCGGCGGTGTGCGACATAACTGGCCAGGTAGACGGAGGCAGGCGCCGGCGATAGCCTAGCCGGATTCTCTGTTTATTTCTATCCACAGGTCAGTATAATGCCACCCAAAAAAGAGGAATTGGAAGAAATTAAAAAATCTCTGAACTTTGTGTTAGAAGAATTGGCCAAAATGACTAACCAACAGGCCAAAATAATAAACCTAATACAAGAGGTACAAGCCCTACATTCAATAATAAAAGAAAAAGACAAAAAAATTATGGACCTGGAGCAACACGGGCGTCTTTTGGAGCAACGCGTCGAGGATCTTGAACAAGGTTCTCGCATTGATGACATAGTTATAAGTGGACTAGACATCAGATATCAGTCGTACGCCCATGCTGCAACAGGACTGAGTGGTGAACATGCTTCCATAAGTGAATCAATGTCCCTAGAAAACCAAGTGCTTCAGTTCCTTAATGATAAAGACATTAAGGTAGAAGCCAATGCGATCTCAGCCTGTTATGCTTTACCGAAGAAAGATAACAAAACAAAGAAATCAATTGTGATGCGCTTTGTGAACAGGAGGGTGAAAAATGACATACTGAGGCAGGCCAAAAAACTAAAGGAAACTCAAGTTTACCTAAATGAACACCTGACAAAAAAAAACGCTGAATTAGCACGGCAGGCACGGATGCTAAAAAAACAAAATAAGATACAGTCAACCTGGACAAGAAATTGTAGAATTTGGATTAAACTAAATGGAACACCTGAGCAAGCAAAAAGTATAATGATCAGAGATGCTACTGACTTAGATAAATACAAATGAACAATGACTATGAAACACAGAGTGAGGAAACTCAAACTCTAAAAATATGCCACTATGCTGAACATAAACCACAAGAGATGGAGAATGATATTGATCCTGATAACCACTTTTTCAGTAATATTCATAACCACTGTGAATATTACACTGAAAAGCAATTCAAAAGTCAAGTGCAATTAGATGGTAAACTGTCAATAATACACTTCAATAGCAGAAGTCTTAACAAAAACTTCTCACAGATTCAGGACTATTTTAAAACAGCTAAACAGAAAATTCACAGCCATTGCAGTCTCGGAAACCTGGCTTAACGAAGACCAGGCTCCCCTGATGGCAATAGAGGGATATCAGATGTTTTACATTAACAGATCTCAAAAAAAGGGTGGTGGTGTTGCACTGTATATTGATGACCTATATAGATGTAAGCTTGTAAATGAAATGTCCTCAGCACTACCAGGGATTTTGGAATGTGTTACTGTTGAGATTGACCTAGACAAAACAAAAAATCTAATCATAAGCTGCATATACAGAACGCCAGGAACTTGCATTGAGACATTCAGAGATAAATTAGTCGAGCTGTACAATAATATTACTAGTAAGAAAATGGTAGCAATTTGTGGAGATTTCAATATTGACCTACTTAATCCACATCAACAAAATGTAGTTACAGAGTTCATGAACTCTATGTACAGCATGAGTCTATATCCCACAATAACACATCCCAGTAGAATCACAGTTCACTCTGCTACACTTATTGACAACCTGTTTGTCAATGTTCTCGATAAGAAAATAGAAAGTGGATTATTGATAAATGATATAAGCGACCACTTGCCAATCTTTGCACTTATCCATGGCCACACAGGGCCCAACCCAGAAAAAATCTCAAAATCGTTCAGACACAAATCACCAAACGCAATCAGTTCTTTTAAAGAGGACTTGCTGAAGCAAGACTGGACAGAAGTCTATGTATCAGATGTAAATGAAGCCTATGACACATTTATAAACATTGTAACCACTCTTTATGAAAAAAACTGCCCATTAGTTAAAAAAAAGCTTAAACACAAATTTGCTGACAAAGCATGGTTAACCAAAGGACTACAAAAGGCGTGTAAAAAGAAAAATTTATTATATAAAGCTTTCATAAAGAAAAGGACAAAAGAAGCAGAGCAACGGTATAAAACATACAAAAATAAGTTAACATATATAATAAGATGCAGTAAAAGAGACTATTACAGTAAAGAACTGGAAAAAAACAAAGACAATATTAAAAATACATGGACAATAATCAACAGTATCCTTGGAAATAAAAGCAGAAATACTAGCTACCCAACTAATATTCCAAAAAATAATAAATCGACTCCGAATGTGAATATAGCTTCACCTGCAGATGAATTTAATAACTTTTTTGTTAACATTGGACCTAAACTGGCCCGAGAAATACCCACTACGGCGCCTACAGGTGATACAATATGCAATAACACTGCTGTAAAAGACACCATCTTCATAAAGAACACAGACGAAAGAGAGGTCATTGAAATTGTTAAATCGTTCAAAAGTAAAACATCTACTGACTGCGATGGTATTGACATGCTACTAGTCAAAACTGTTATCGAATGCATAGTGAAACCACTGACGTATATCTGTAACCTGTCTCTCCAATCAGGTATATTTCCCAATGCAATGAAAATAGCTAAAGTAATTCCGATTTACAAGACAGGCGACAGAGGGGAACTCTCCAACTACAGACCAATTTCACTATTACCGCAATTTTCCAAGATACTTGAAAAAATATTCTATGAGAGAATTGACAACTTCATACTGAAGAATGATTTATTGTGTCAGAATCAGAATCAGAATCAGAATCAGGTTTATTGCCATTGTTCATGTAGTACACAAACTAGGAATTTGTCTCGGTACAATGCTGCAACATTAAACATGATAAGATAAGAGAAATAAACTATACATGTAATAAAGTGTAGGATAAGATTAAGTGATACTGGTCAACAGTTAAAATATATATATATATTAGCCAGCAGCAGATACTGTGGAGAACTATATAGTGCAGTCGGTAATGCAGGAAGAAAACAGTGATGATTGACATGAGTCTGGTTGAGCTGCTGTACATGGTGCACGAGAGTCACTTAGTGTTCAGCAGTCTAATGGCAGAGGGGAAGAAGCTGTTCATGTGACGGGAGGTTTTAGTCTGGATGGACCGAAGTCTTCTACCAGAGGGGAGGGGGGCAAACAGTACATGACCAGGGTGTGAGGGATCGGCTATGATCCGGCCAGCACGCCTCCGGGTCCTGGAGATGTACAGATCCTGGAGAGATGGGAGCTTGCAGCCGATCACCTTCTCAGCAGTGCGCACGACGCGCTGCAGCCTTAGTCTGTCCCTGGCAGTGGCTCCTGCGTACCACACGGTTATGGAGGTGGTGAGGATGGACTCGATGATGGCTGTGTAGAACTGCACTAACATCTTGGTGGGTAGCTTGAGCTTCCTCAGCTGCCGCAGGAAGAACATCCTCTGCTGGGCTTTTTTGATGAGTGAGCTGATGGTCAGCTCCCATTTGAGGTCCCTGGTGATGGTAGTGCCTAGGAAGCGGAAGGAATCAGCAGTGGTGATGGGAGAGCCTGAGAGGGTGAGGGGGGGCAGAGGAGTAGTGACTTTCCTGAAGTCTACAATCATCTCCACTGTCTTCAGAGCGTTCAGCTGCAGGTTGTTATTGCTGCACCAGGACGCCAGCTGGGCCACCTCTCTCCTGTAGGCGGACTCGTCGCCGTTGGAGATGAGCCCGATGAGGGTGGTGTCGTCCGCAAACTTGATCAACTTGACAGACTGGTGGCTGGAGGTGCAGGAGTTGGTGTAAAGGGAGAAGAGTAGGGGGGAAAGTACACAGCCCTGGGGTGATCCGGTGCTGATGCTAGTATAGTCTGAGACAGTCTTTCCCAGCCGCACATGCTGCCTCCGGTCCGTCAGGAAGTCGATGATCCACCTGCAGAGGGAGTCAGGCACGTTGAGCAGGGACAGCTTGTCCCGGAGCAGAGCGGGGCGGATGGTGTTGAATGCGGAGCTGAAGTCCACAAACAGGATCCTGGCGTAGGTTCCCGGGGAGTCCAGGTGCTGCAGGATGGAGTGGAGGGCCAGGTTGACTGCATCGTCTACAGACCTGTTGGCTCGGTAGGCAAACTGCAGCGGGTCCAGGAGAGGGGTGGTGATGGACTTGAGGTGGGACAGGACCAGGCGCTCAAAGGACTTCATGACTACAGAGGTGAGCGCTACAGGTCTGTAGTCATTAAGTCCAGTGATCCGTGGCTTCTTGGGGACAGGGATGATGGTGGAGGATTTGAGGCAGGACGGCACGTGGCATAACTTAAGGGAGGTGTTAAAAATGTCTGTGAATACAGGAGCCAGCTGTTTCGCACAGAGTCTCAGGGTGGAGGGAGACACGCCGTCTGGGCCGGGGGCCTTGCGCGGGTTCAGTCTGGAGAACTGTTTGAGCACATCCTGCTCACTGATGATAAGGGGAGGGGGGGAGGTGGGGGGGGGGGGTGCCTTGTGAGCAGCAATATGGGTTCAGACACAAAAGGACAACAGCATATGCCTTAATGGAATTTACAGAAAAAATATCAACAGCCATTGAAAATAAAGAGTATTCAGTTGGAGTATTCCTGGATCTTAAAAAAGCATTTGATACAGTAGATCACAATCTATTATTAAAGAAACTACAAAATTGTGGTGTTAGAGGGGTAGCACTGTCCTGGTTAAGTAGTTACTTAAAGAATAGATATCAGTTTGCATGTGTTAACAGCAAAAACTCAGAGTTACTGAAGGTCACCTGTGGAGTCCCACAGGGTTCAGTTTTGGGACCATTATTATTCAATATGTATATAAATGATATATGTAAAGTTTCAGAAAAAATGGACTTAATATTGTTTGCTGATGACACTAATCTGCTATGCAGTGGAAACAATTTGGAACAACTTCTGGATACACTCGGAAAGGAATTAGGAAAGCTGAAACTGTGGTTTGATTCAAACAAATTAACGCTCAATTTAAGCAAGACAAAATTTATAGTCTTTAACAACCATCACAACTACCCAGTACCCAAACTCAGTGTAAATGGTGTAGAGATTGAAAGGGTATCCGAAACTAAATTCCTTGGAGTAATAATTGATAACAAACTGTGTTGGAAGCCACATATTAATTATATAAAAGGTAAAGTATCCAAATCAATTGCAATATTACACAGAGTGAAAAATTTGCTGAATCAACCCACACTATACACCTTGTATCATTCATTAATAGTCCCATACATGACATATTGTAATGAAGTATGGGGAAATACATATAAAACAAACATATATCCACTCTTTATGCTTCAAAAGAGAGCTATTAGAATAATCAACAAAGCAGCTTACATGGAACCAACAAACCCATTTTTTCTTAAACAAAAAACTCTCAAGTTGAAAGATCTGATTGACTTTAAAACCGCAATAATAATGTTCAAAGTGAAGAATCTATCACTGCCCGCAAATATCCAAAAGTTGTTCCAAACAAGGGAGAAACGATATCACTTCAGAGGAACATGTATATTTCAAAAGCCTACAGTGAGAACAACCACCAAGCAACACTGTATTTCAGTGCAAGGAGTCAGATTATGGAACGATTTTGGACCTGAATTAAAATCATGTACAAAGCTTGGACAATTTAAACAAAAACTAAAGGAAGAAATACTCCAAACATATTTACAAGACGACATGTAAACTCACATAAGGATTGACATTTCCAGCCTGTGTTGTGTTGTAGCTTAGTTTTTTTCTTTTTTTCTTTGTGACACTATGTCTTAGATTTGTTTTTGAATAGTAACCGCTTAACTTAGACTAGCTCAGTTTTTCTTTTTCTCTCAGTCACATTTTGTCTTAGCCTTGTTTTAAATTGTAATCGCTCTTGTCTCGTTTTCTCTTTTTTCTCCTTTGAATTCTTGGATGGAATATGGGTGGGCAATATAAGCTGCGGCTTCAGCCATCACCCATTTCGGATAACTCACGTGGAGTTGTATAGTAGAAGGAGTCTTTGTCTAACTTGACCTTGTTGTTATATTAAACAGTTTCTTTTAACCTGTAATGTACTATCCGAAATAAAAATAAATTCATTCATTCATTCATTCATTCGTATTATTCGTCTCCTCCTGCGGCCACGTCCAGGGAGGTTGGCTACAGTCCCGTGGATCTTAAATTTCTGAATAATATGTGCAACTGTAGTCACAGGAACATCAAGCTGCTTGGAGATGGTCTTATAGCCTTTACCTTTAACATGCTTGTCTATAATTTTCTTTCTAATCTCCTGAGACAGCTCTCTCCTTTGCTTCCTCTGGTCCATGTTTGGTGTGGTACACACCATGTCACCAAACAGCACAGTGACTACTTGTAACCCTTTAAATAGGCCGACTGTGTCATGATGGCCGCCAGGCCGTCATCAGCATCATCAGCAGCAGCAGCTGCGCTCACTCCAGCAGGTGGTAATCAGCGGGCTTTAAAAGCCCGACGCACGGACTCCTCAGCACGGAGTCGTCTGTCTTCCTTGCCAAGCAATGCGCCAAGATCTCGACTTCAAGTCAAGAAACCAACGCCAAGCCAAGTCTAGTCACGTAAGCAAACCCAGCACTCTTCATCTGCAAGTTCTAATCCCTGTGCACAGGTGGACCTCCCAGGCGGCGGACTTTCCTCCTCAGCTTACGAGGCACAGCCTCCTCCTCCTCGGAGTTCCTCCTCACCCCCGCAACGCCGGGCACCTCGAGCACCACATCACTCGGACACCGGGAGCCAGCCGGACTTACACTGCGGAACCTGCCAGTAAGCACCTGCAGCACGTTTACACCGTTATTGTCAGTGAACAGCAGTAACCTTTGTGCTTGTGTGTTTCCAGGGTTGCTGGGTCACCACAAGTCAGGCTCAGCTCCAGTGACCAGACAAGCACACATACATCCGCTTACGCACTACACCCTCACTTTAACAAATAAAAGATTATTGTCTGTAATCACTCGTGTCAGTGTCTGTCTCTTGGGTCGTAAATCATGTCAGTACGACTCCGTCAGAATGACCCAACTGACAGCGCGCTGTCGCGCCGCTTAAACACTCTCAGCGCACAAGTTGACATGATTTCCCATCAACAGACGGTAATTTTAAATCAGCTGACACAAATTAACAGCCGGCTGGATCACCTGGAAGGACACCAGGCGTTTCCCCCGGCCAGCGGGGCGCCTTCAGCACCCGCAGCTACTACTACTAGCCAAACCAACCCACCATCCGCACATCGCCTCACTCCCGTGCCAACCCCCGCTCGTTTTAATGGTAAACTTGGGGAGGCACGAGGGTTTTTGCTGCAGTGCGAGTCTGTGTTTCTCCGCGTCCCGGGGGACTTTGCCACTGATTTGAACAAGATAGGATATATTATCAGTTTGCTGGGAGGCAGAGCCTTAGATTGAGCATACACCATCATGGCCAAACAAAACTATCCTTTGTTAACTTACCAGCAGTTCGTGGCAGAGTTTATGGAGGTGTTCGATCATGTTGACCAGGGCGCGGTGTTAACTGAACGGCTGCTAGGTCTTCGGCAGGGCAGTAGGTCTGCCGCCGATTACTCCGTTGACTTCCGGGTATTAGCTGCTCAGGTTGGGTGGGGGGAGCCAGCGCTCTGTGGAATCTTCCTCCGCAGTCTTAGCCCAGAGTTGAAGGATGAGCTAGCAGCAAAGGATAAACCAGACAGATTAGGGGAGTTAATCTCCCTCACTATCAGCTTAGATAGCAGGCTAAGGGAGCGGGCGGCTGAACGGCGAACAGTTTCCCGTTCAAGTAAACCTCGCCCTCGCTCCATTAGGTCCTCCCTCCTCGCTCTGCCCTCATCTGAGGAACTTCCGGAGCAGGAGAATATGATTGTGGGGCAATCGGGTATTACAGCGGCTGAAAGACAGGGAGCAGGGGTTGTGTTTCTACTGTGGGAATGGGTCACATGGAGTAGTGGACTGCCCGTTAAAAGGGGAGGTCCGCGGATCACAGTAGGGGGATTCGCGGACAAAAATCAGGAAAAACCCCTTACTAGTTGCCACATCCCCATTAGACTCCTCCACAAACACAAGGAACACACCACACACGCCTTAGTTGACTCTGGAGCTGAGCAGAATTTCATCTCCAGAGACCTGGCAACCCTGATGGGCCTCAGCTGTCAGCCCTTATGCCCCCCTGTTCATCTTGTCACCCTATGCAAAGCATCTTTAACGTCAGTTTCCCACCAGACGGCCCCTGTGTCTGTAATAGTCTCTGGGAATCACAGGGAGGAAATACGGTTCCTGGTCCTGCCCATCTCCTCTTCACCCGTCATCCTGGGGTACCCCTGGCTTCGGCTGCATAACCCCACTTTCGACTGGCAAATTGGAAGTATCACGACTTGGAGCTCGTTTTGTCTGAGTGCCTGTCTCCAGTCAGCGGCGTGCGCTCCCTCAGTCCTGATGCTGCCTCCCTCGACGCCTCCTCCGGACCTGTCCAAGGTGCCTGACGTCTACCATGACCTGGGTCCGGTGTTTAGTAAGTCATGGGCACTGTCCCTTCCCCCCCATCGCCCGTATGACTGCGCAATCAATCTCAAGGCTGGGGCCCCTCTTCCGGCGAGCCGCCTGTATAGCCTGCCAGCTCCGGAACGTGAGGCCATGGATACGTATATCAAGGAGTCTTTGGCTTCCGGTATCATCCGTCCCTCGTCCTCGGCTGTAGGCGCAGGGTTCTTCTTCGTGGGGAAGAAGGACGGATCGCTGCGCCCCTGCATCGATTTCCAGGGTCGCAATGATATCACAATCAAAGACAAATATACGCTCCCCTTGATGAACACTGCTTTCGATTCCCTCCAGGGGGCGTCATGGTTCACCAAGTTAGATCTACGGAACGCCTACCACCTGGTGCGTATTCGAGAAGGTGACGAATGGAAGACTGCCTTCCGGACCCCAAGTGGCCACTTTGAATATTTAGTGATGCCGTTTGGGTTAACCAACGCTCCGGCGGTGTTCCAGCGCCTAATAAATGACGTACTTCGGGACTTTTTGAACTCCTTCGTCTTCGTGTACCTCGATGATATCCTCATCTTCTCGCGCACACTGGAGGAGCACCAGGTGCATGTACGGCAGGTTCTGCAGCGCCTCCTGGAGAATCAGTTGTTCGTCAAGGCGGAGAAATGTGAATTCCACACGGACCGCACCTCTTTCCTGGGATTTATCATCACCCGTAACCAGGTGCTCCCCGATCTGGACAAGGTCAAGGCGGTGGTGGATTGGCCCACACCTACATCTAGGAAACAGCTGCAGGGTTTTTTGGGTTTCGCCAATTTTTACCGGCGTTTTGTGCCTAACTTTGGGAACATCGCCAGACCCCTGACTGCGCTCACATCCCCGAAGGTCCCCTTTCGCTGGAGTGAGGAGGCTGCTGCAGCATTTGAGAGAATGGAGGAGGAGTTCGCCTCGGCTCGTGTGTTGACCCAGGTGGACCCGGAGCTACAATGCCTGGTGGAGGTGGACGCCTCGGATTCGGGGGTTGGGGCCGTTCTCTCTCAGCGCTCCCCGACGGATGGAAAGATCCGACCTTACGCTTTCTTCTCTCATCGCTTAACACCTGCTGAGAGGAACTACAGCATTGGTGACAGGGAGCTGCTGGCTGTCAAACTCGCTCTGGAGGAATGGAGGCACTGGCTGGAGGGGGCTGCCCAGCCGTTTGTCATGTGGACTGACCATCGCAACCTCGAATACCTCAGGATGGCCAAGTGGCTGAACGCACGCCAGGCCCGCTGGTCACTCTTCTTCGGTCGCTTTAATTTTATGATCACCTACCGGCCGGGAAGCAAGAATGGTAAGCCTGACGCCCTTTCCAGGCAGTTTGACGTGCCATCCTCTGACGAGCAGGAGGAGACTATCCTGCCGTCTGCCTGTGTGGTGGGTGCGTTGTCCTGGGGAATCTGCGACAAGGTCAGAAGAGCACAGGAGGTGGAGCCCGATCCGGGAGGGGGGCCCCCGGGTCGTCTTTTTGTTTCTCGTTCTGTTAGGGGCCAGGTAACAGAGTGGGGTCACGCGTCCAAACTGGCGTGCCATCCGGGTGTGAGTCGGACCATTGACCTCCTCCAGAGGACCTTTTGGTGGCCAGGGCTTCGGAAGGATGTTAACAACTATGTCCGGGCCTGCGCTCAGTGCGCCACTGGGAAGACGTCATCATCGGCCCCGGCAGGTCTTCTGCATCCTTTGCCCGTCCCTTCCCGCCCCTGGTCCCATGTGGCCATGGACTTCGTGACCGGGTTGCCCCCCTCCGGCCACTTCACGACTGTTTTGACAATTGTGGACCGCTTTTCTAAAGCTGCCCACTTTGTGCCTCTCCGGGGGTTGCCATCAGCGCGGGAGACGGCGGACCTTCTCGTCCTTCACGTGGTTCATCCTCACGGGATCCCCGCTGACATCGTTTTGGATCGAGGGCCACAGTTTGTGTCTCAAGTTTGGAAGGCGTTCTGCCCGATACGGGGGGCCACGGCCAGTCTCTCCTCTGGATACCACCCGCAGAGCAATGGCCAGTGCGAGCGGGCCAATCAGGAGCTGGAGGCTGCACTGCGATGCGTCATCTCCTCCTGCTCTTCTTCTTGGAGCACGTATCTCCCGTGGATCGAGTACGCTCATAACACCACGGTGTCCTCGGCCACGGGGATGTCCCCCTTTAAGGCCTCATTGGGGTACGATCCACCTGTGTTTTCTGAGGAGGAGGGAGAGGTGGCGGTTCCGTCTGTACAGGCTCACATCAGGCGTTGTCGACGGATTTGGTCCATCACCGGCAGAGCCTTTCTGAGAACCACGGAACTCAACATTGAGGTGGCCAACCGTCACAGGAGGCCCGCCCCGGATTACAAGGTGGGTCAGAAGGTATGGTTGTCCACGAGAAACATCAGTGTGCCTGCCGAGAAGCGTAAACTGACCAAGCGCTTCATCGGTCCTTTTGTCATTGCCCGCATTGTCAACCCTGTGTCTGTGCATCTTGTTCTCCCCCCTCACATGCGCATCTGCCCCACTTTCCACGTCTCCCAGGTCAAGCCCTACATCGCCGACCCGCTGTGCCCGCCTCCCGCGGCTCCTGTCCCCCTGAGGATGATCGATGGCCATCCGGCCTGGATGGTGACAGCAATCCTGGATGTCCGCAGGAGGGGTCGGGGCCTCCAGTATTTGGTGGACTGGGAGGGGTTTGGCCCTGAGCATCGCTCCTGGATACGCCCTGCGTTGATCCTCAACAAGCAGTTGATCCGCGATTTCCATCGGGCGCATCCAGGTAGGATTGGGCAGGTGCCTGGAGGCACCTCTAGAGGGGGGAGTACTGTCATGAAGGCCGCCAGGCCGTCATCAGCATCATCATCATCAGCTGCGCTCACTCCAGCAGGTGGTAATCAGCGGGCTTTAAAAGCCTGACGCACAGACTCCTCAGCACAGAGTCGTCTGTCTTCCTTGCCAAGCAATGCGCCAAGATCTCAACCTCAAGTCAAGAAACCAACGCCAAGCCAAGTCCAGTCACGTAAGCAAACCCAGCACTCTTCATCTGCAAGTTCTATCCCCTGTGCACAGGTGGACCTCCCAGGCGGCGGACTTTCCTCCTCAGCTGACAAGGCACAGCCTCCTCCTCCTCGGAGTTCCTCCTCACCCCCACAACGCCGGGCACCTCGAGCACCACATCACTCGGACTCCGGGAGCCAGCCAGACTTACACTGCAGAACCTGCCAGTAAGCACCTGCAGCACGTTTACACCGTTATTGTCAGTGAACAGCAGTAACCTTTGTGCTTGTGTGTTTCCAGGGTTGCCGGGTCACCACAAGTCAGGCTCAGCTCCAGTGACCAGACAAGCACACATACATCCACTCACGCACTACACCCTCACTTTAACAAATAAAAGATTATTGTCTGTAATCACTCGTGTCAGCGTCTGTCTCTTGGGTCGTAAATCATGTCAGACTGACTGATTACAAGTTTGTAGACACCTGTGATGTTAATTAGAGGACACATCTTGGTTGAACATGTCCCTATGGTCACATTATTTTCAATCTTTTCTAGGGGTACCATCACTTTTGTCCAGGCCTGTTTCATGAGTTTATTTTTTAAAGCAATTCTGTTGAACCACAATTCAAAAGCATCGTCTGATTTTCATTGGTTAATTTTCATAGAATTTTTATTTATTACCACTTTTCTCAGATTCAAGTTATTTCTGTGACCATTGTGGGTTTTTCTTTCATTAACAGAGGGGTCCCAACAATTTTGTCTACGGCTGTAACAAGGCCATCCACAGCCTTGCCCCTCCATATCTCTCTGACCTCCTCCACATCACTATACCTGCACGCAGCCTTAGATCCTCTTCTTCTATTCATCTCACTGTTCCCTCTGTTTGGCTCACTACCATGGGTGGCAGAGCATTCAGCTACTCAGCACCGAAACTTTGGAATATACTTCCTCCTCCTGATCTCTGTAACACTGATTCTCTCTCTCTTTTCAAATCTAAACTCAAAACCCATTTGTTCAGACTTGCTTACCCCCACTGAGTTCATTGTCTTTTGTCTATGTTTATTCTAATATATTTTATTTTTTATAACTGTAAGGTGACCTTGAGTGTCATGAAGGTGCCCATAAATAAAATGTATTATTATTATAACAACTGATACTTTTTAAACACTACAGTGGTTCTTGCTTGTCACATTACCTTTAATCTCAATTTGAACAACATGAAACAGCTTTTCAGTGTGCTGGAGTAACCTGCACTATATGTCCCTCTGTAATTGGAAGTTAAACAGAGCCCTTAAGTGCCTCAGAACTGCACTTCAACAGAGCACAAGTTATTTTCTAGTACTGCCGGTTGCATTGTACCTGAGTGACATTGTGGTCTAAAACAAACAGAAGGTGCAGTGTTGAATGCAAGTGAACAACAAAGAGAACTGCAAGAGGGAAAAGAGAATAAACAGGAAAAATGCCTCAATTTCATGATGGAGTCTGTTGACATGCCACAGAGGTCTCATGTAAGCGTCATGGCTGATAAGAGCATCAGTGTGATTTTGATCTGGTGCCAGCTTACTTGGAAGACTATTCACTGAAGAGTGTAAAAGATGGAATTTATACAACATCTTGCTGGTCAAAAAATGATTTCTGTAGAGGAACAATAGTGGTGTGCATGTTCTCCTATTATTAATAACCTCTGTGACTTTCACTGACTCACTCTGTGAAATTATTGAGTTATATGTAAAGGTAGCCACCTTGAGGGACAAGGGAGAAATATCTTTTCAGCTTTCTTTGCATTTTAATGATGACAGGAGCATGGGTACATTCATGTTAAGTCTGCAGAGTAAGCAGGGAAATGAAGAAACACTGAAAACCATGTAGAGTAACATTCTAGTGCTAATTTATTAGCCAAAACAACAGCAATATTAAAGAAACTCCAGCTTTGTACAGATGTCTTTTCACTGGAGGTCTTTCGATCCTATAGCTCTGATTACTCTGTGGTTCCAGCAAGCATGCAGAGCAATACAGAAGCTGAGACCAGGCCACACTCTCAAGATAATAATATCCCCGTCATTAAAAAAAACCCCACTTTTATCGCAAAGCTTATTTTCGAGTTTCTCTTGGTTCATAGATGTTACCTCAACATCTGGACAATCAGTGGCAACTAAGTCAGAGTAGAGATGTGCTTTCTTTTTGAGCTCAGTGTGTTCAGCTTATAAAGCATATAAAATACCGTACATAGCCACTGATGTCACTAACTGGTTTGAGGACTAGCATATTGAAGCCAGAGAGATGAATATTAGAATTGGTGTAGCATCCAGTGCATTTAACTTGTTCAACCGTTTATGGAACAACAAAGGAGTATCGCTTGGCATGAAGATCAAAATTTATAAGTGCAGAGTTTTTCCCCCTCTACTATATGGCTGTGCTACTTGGACCTTGAAACAACGACAGCAGCAGTGCCTTGATGCGTTCCATCACTCAAGCCTGCGGAGAATCTTAAAGGTTTGGTGGGAAGAACGTGTATCCAACCATGAGATTAGAAATAGAGCAGGTTGCTGTAGCCTAGCCATTTCCATCAGATACTCCTGGATGTGGTAGTATGGTCATGTAGCATGAATGCCTAGCGAGAGGTACCCAAGATTCCTGCTAAACTGGATCCCGACTCATGGAAACCGAGGTGTCGGCCGACCTAGGAATAGCCTCATCAACACCTACGAGGATGGCCTAGAGGGGTTTCTTGGGCTCCCTCCAGCCCAGGCCCTACTTCGAGCTCAAGATTGCTCCAGCTGGCACCATCTCTTGAAAGCCGCCAAAACTCATGCATTAGATCTTGAGCAGGCAGACCTTTCTCCGGATGGGTAAAGACCTAACCAAGTTCAAGTTCATATTGAAGCCTACAGTATGAGTTTTGTTTAGGACATTTTGATGAGAGGGTGCTAAGCTTAGATTTAACACTATCTAGCTTGATTGGTATACTCATAAAAGCATAAGGAGATTCAACACTCTTACCTGTAATGCAATGCCACAAAAATGCATAAAGCTATACTGCAAGTGGTATGATTTCTGATAAGCAGTTATGAGGTCATGATGAGGTGAGGTCTTGGAGCTAGTCAACAGCCATGCATCCAATGAAGCATAACTTTGAGTGTTAACAATCACAAAAACAGATACATAAAGATACTCCTTTCAGACACTTCCTGTGGAGGTAGAAGATAAGTTGGACATTTACCAACCCATAGTGGCTTTTTCCATGCATATTACACATCCTGCACACTAACTGTTGAGATACTTTCCTTCTGGAAGGTGCTACAGGTCACTGTAGCCCAAAACTCTTAATTGACCAGACATTTCTTCTGGTAAAACTCTGTGTAGTTTTGTAGTTTATGTTCATTGCGTATTTGCACCATCAATCAATCTTACCTCACCTCACTTACCTTTTAGTGAAACACTCCCTGCTGTTGTGCTACAAACTCAGTGTAGTCATTGCATTTTTGCACCACCAAACATAAATGCTCTGAATATACCAGTCTGAAAATATCCATCCAATGTCCATCCAAATGATTATAATAGATTCACTGGTGAATTCAGGTTCAGGTTCAGGTTCCTTTATTTGTACCCGTAGGTAGATTTGTTTTGCAGTTGGTGACATCCATATTTACAAGCCACTAATTACATTCAACATAGACACAAACACAGGTACACATCTTACAAAATAGGTAAATATAAAATATGTACAATATAATTTTTATAGCTTGTTCAACTCTTTGACAGCAGCAGGGACAAAGCTGTTTTTGTAGCGCTGGGTTCTACTTTTTGGGACAGCAAACCTCCATCTGGAGGGAAGAAGCTGAAAGTTGCAGTGCAAAGGGTGGGAGTCATCATTTAAAATTGAGTCGGCCATCCTCTGTACTTGTCTGGTGTACAGGGATGTCAGGCTCAGCTGTGACTCACCAAGCAAATGACTGGACCATCTAACTACCTGATCCAAGGATTTCCTCTGTTTCAGTTTTATCTGACCAAACCATGACATTAAAGAAAAGGATAAAACAGATTCAATAAAAGCCCGATAGAACATAGTCATTATGGTTCGGTCAATTTGGAAGCGTGCAAGTTTCCTCAAACAATGCAAATTTTGCTGACCCTTTTTGCACACCCTTTCACAGTTCACCTCAAAGTTCAATCCACTATCAATAATCGTCCCAAGATATTTGTACGATTGTACACATTCGGTGGTCTGGCCTTTTAGTATGGTGACTTTGTGCCTGGGAGTTTTCCTCCTAAAGTCAATAATCATATCTTTCGTTTTTGTTGTATTCAGCTGCAGGTAGGAATCCTCACACCAGTGAACAAAGTCATCAACTACTGGGCCGTGGCCACTCTCTCCATCCTGGAGGAGACTGACAATGACTGAGTCATCAGCATACTTTATAATGTGTCTGTTATCATGTCTGCTCCGACACATGTTTGTGTACAGGATGAAGAGTAGTGGTGACAACACACACCCCTGAGGAGAGCCAGTAGAAGAGCACTTTAGGTCAGACAATGTGCCATTGACCCTTACTCTCTGCGTCCTGTTGGTTAAGAAATCCAGAATCCAACCCACCAGACTATTGCTTAAATCAAATTGTTGCAGGAGCCTTTCAACTAAAATATGAGGTTGGATTGTATTAAAGGCAGAAGAAAAGTCCACAAATAAAAGCCTGGCGTGTGTCCCATTAAAATCCAGATGTTTAAAAAGCATGTCAAACAGAGTGACAGTGGCATCCTCCACTCCTCTGTGAGGCCTATAGGCAAACTGCAGAGGATCCAATGCATGTTCAGTCTGCCTTAGGACCTCACATCTGACCAGTTTTTCAAAAATTTTCATTAAAATTGAAGTCAAAGCAACTGGTCTAAAGTCATTTACCGTTTTAGGACAGCTGGATTTTGGAACGGGAACAACCACGGCATCTTTCCAGATCTTAGGCACATGTTGTGTCTGTAAGGACTTTTTGAAAATATAATGAAATATAGGACTCAGTTCATGTGCACAGGACTTTACCAGGCGTCCACATATATTATCAGGGCCCTGACTTTTGTTAACTTTTACAGTGCGGAACTCCCTTTTAACATCCTGCATCTCAATATTAAAGTGCTGATTGTCTTTGAGTTTCTGTTTCAAATCTTGGATTTCTGTGCTAAAATCAAAGGAGTCAAAACGACCATAAAAACAGTTAAGAGCATTAGCCAGCTCTGTGTCTGAACTAAAACCATCTAAAAACACACGATTACTGCGCTCTGTGCTCTGAAGGCCTGCAATAGTTTTCATACTGGCCCAGGCCGAACCAAGTTTATTTGCTGCCATCTTGCTTTCCAACTCTGATTTATAATTCTGTTTTGCTCTTAAAATTTCGGCCTTCAGCTCCTTGGTGGCAACCTGTAGCGCAGAAACAGACCCCTGTTTAAAGGCAAGAGCTTTCCTCTGTAAGCAGGATTTAACTGATTTAGTTACCCATGGTTTGTTGTTGGGGTATATTTTGACACGTTTACATGGAACAAACTTATTTTGACAGTAAGCCATGTATGAGCATGTGAGCTCAGCCAGAGAGTCCAAATCATCCCCGCAAGCCATTATGAACATCTTCCAGTCTGTACAGTCAAAGCATTCCTGGAGGCTGTGCTCTGAATCTTCTGTCCACACATCAATGTCTCTCATCTCCACCTTGCCTCTTCTGAGAGCAGTTTTATATATATATACACTACCGTTCAAAAGTTTGGGGTCACTTAGAAATTTCCTTATTTTTGAAAGAAAAGCACTGTTTTTTTCAATGAAGATAACTTTAAACTAATCAGAAATACACTCTAATATCTAATATACATTGCTAATGTGGTAAATGACTACTCTAGCTGCAAATGTCTGGTTTTTGGTGCAATATCTACATAGGTGTATAGAGGCCCATTTCCAGCAACTATCACTCCAGTGTTCTAATGGTACAATGTGTTTGCTCATTGCGTCAGAAGGCTAATGGATGATTAGAAAACCCTTGTGCAATCATGTTAGCACAGCTGAAAACAGTTTAGCTGGTTAGAGAAGTTATAAAACTGATCTTCCTTTGAGTAGGTTGAGTATCTGGAAAAAATTATTATTTCAAATACAAATCATTATTTCTAACCTTGTCAATGTCTTGACTATATTTTCTATTCATTTTACAACTCATGGTGGTAAATAAGTGTGACTTTTCATGGAAAACACAGAATAATTGTCTGGGTGACCCCAAACTTTTGAACGGTAGTGTATATATATATATATATATATAAATATTCATTGAATACTCCTGTACTTTAAAAAAGAAAATTTTAATTATTTTAATTCTTTATACAATATGTATTCCACTTTTTAATGTTGCAAGCAGAGAGCAAAGACAGCTGAAGTCAAATTCCTTGTGTATAATGTGTACCTGGCTAATAAAGATAATTCTGATTCTGAAAGTTATTCTGTAAGTAGTGCAAAGAATACCTTCTAGTGGCTCTAAAAATAACTACAATGAAGGAAGGGGCAGTGGAAAGCAGAGGAAACAGCACCTTCTAGTGGAAAAAATCACAAGTTTAGTTTTAAGAATGCTTGAAATTGCACCCCTCACCCTACTATTGTCCTAACCACGACAATAATAAGAATGTCTAACACTAACCATGACAGTAAAGAAGAGTGTTACACCATGGACACAGATGGATTAGTGACCCTTCCTCCATACTAGCTGCTGAACACATCTGAAATGGTGCAGTAGCAGTGTCAGTAATGGTGTCAAACGTGAAGGCAGGACACCCTTGTGTAATAGTTACACATTGGAGTGAGAAATTGTGAGAACTAGACACTGTCCTATATCAGTGGTTAAGGAGTTAATGCGTGAATCGTCAGTTAATGTGACACCCCTTATAACATCAACAATTTTTTTATCGATTAGTCGCGATTGATTACAAGCACGAACGGTACTTTTTGGCCTCGCTGCACTCTGTACTGAAGCCACTCCGCCTGCCAAACAGGCACTCAAAAGCTAAGTCCATGATCACAACGCAGGACAAACCTCTCCATGAACCAAAATAAACAAAGACAGGAATACCCCGAACGGCAAGTCCAGGCCCAAAGAACCCCCAAATGTCTCTGTTGACAATTCAACTCAACTTTATTTGTCTACCATGTAATCACAATAAAAGTCCTCTCAAGGTGCTAGATACATAAGCACAAATCATAAGTAATTCAGAGAAAAAACCCAATGATCAAACGATCCCCAATGAGCAAGCACGAGGCGACAGTGGGAAGAAAAAACTCCCTCATTGGAAGAAACCTCCAGCAGAACCAGGCCAGGGAGGGGCAGTCAACTGCCAAGAGTGGTTGGGCGGGTGAGGGGAGAGAAGAAGAAAAGGAAGCAAGAAGAGATAAATACAATACACAGGATGATTAAAATTTGTACAGATATCATGTGCAATGTTGCACCAAAACTAGGTCAACCTAGGAAAACAGCATTTTTATAGGCTTTTTTAGGCTTATTAAGCTAGCTAACAAATCTCATAAGTAGCACTGCAAGCAAACACATACGTAGCTGGACCTAGTTGTAATGCCCAAACACTGTGCACACTGCATAATTAGCAGTGTTTTTAGTAGACATAGTAGATAGTGTTGTATAGTGTTTTGGCACATTATTGTGAAGTGCGATGTAGTGACGTGCACTTCCTGTCAAGCCACTGCACCGCCCTATATAAAGCGGAGGGCATCCATATTGCGGCCTCTTTGACCGGTGCCCTCTGACAGGTGCCAATCGTGTTATCGCTGTTCCGCATCTATAATAAAGCTGTGTTCATCCAGTCATCTTGCCTCATCCTCCACCCAAGGTATTTTACCATATGTAACATTTGGCGATCGAGGAGTAACTCATGGAGGCATGTATCACACCACTTTGCCCCTTTCTTGAGCTCCTGAGTGAGCCACTGGTGCCTTGGCCTATGTGGTTTGAGGCTTTCCAGACGTACATCACTGCACTGGACCTGGGTAAGCCTGACAAGCTAAGAGCATGTGTGCTACTTGTTCACAATCTAGGTGTTGAGGGCCAGCGAGTCCTGTGCAAACTCGGAGCTTCAGACTCTTTTGAAGATGTTGTGGAGCTGCTAGCCAGCCATTTTCATACCCTGGATAGCGTGACTGGAGAATTCATTTTCGGCAGTAACATCAGCGAGTAGGTGAGCCTATTCATCAGTTTGTCACCAACTTGAGGCATCTAGCTAACGAGTGTCACTTTGGGCCGTTGGAAGATGAAATAGTACATGATCAGCTTGCGGAGCACACGTGTAGTGCCGTATTGTGGGTTAGGCTACTTACAGCGCCCAATGACTTACTTAACATTAGGCAGAGCTGTCGAGCTAGCTCTCCAGTTGGAGGCCACAGACAAGCTAGCTTCAGAGCTAAGTTGGCGCCAGTCACAGCGGCCACTGGAGCCTCCTGCCGCGGCAAATGTTGCAGTCTCAGGTAGCGAGGATAGTTTGGACAACGATATGACAGAAGCCAATGCTGCCAGCCAAGGGTCTGCCCCGGAAAAATCCCTGTGCAGGGGTTGTGGGTCCGCAATGCACCGCAATTAGGCTAAGGACTGCCAGGGTAGGGGAAAATGTTGTAGCAGATGTGAACGCTTGAACCATAATGCTAGAGTGTGCCGTGTATCTGAGCCGGAGAGCCCATGGAAGAAATCACTCCCCCCATCCCCGACAACCATCCATACGGAGTCCCCTAGTACCAACAGGCACACAGTTGCACAGTGGAATTGGACGGCGTGGAGTTGCCGCTGCTGCTTGACACGGGAGCGTAGGGGGTCGTTGCTGAATTGGGCGATGGTGAGGACGTTTTTCCCCCACCACAGGACAAGAGGTAACCCAACGCCATTGTATGGTTATGGAGGTGGCAGACAGTGCACAATGGGGACTTTGGAGTTAACGGTTCGGTACAAGGTGGTTTACTTCACGTTCCACGTGACAGCGCAAGGCGATAACATCATGGGCTGTGATCTGTTTTACAGACTGGGTTTTGCCATAAAATGAAAACTTTGGAGTGACCCAGTCAAAGTCCTGACCTGAATCCGATTGAGATGCTGTCACCTTAAAAAGGTGGTTCATGCTCAAAAATCCTCCAATGTGGCTAAATTACAACAATTCTGCAAAGACGAGGGGGCTAAAATTCCTCCACAGTGCTGTAAAAGACCCAGTGCCAGTTATTGCAAATGCTTTATAGCAGTTGTTGCTGCTAAGGGTGGCCCAACCAGTTACTAGGTTTAGGGGGCAATCACTTTTTCACACAGGGTTTGGATTTTTTTTTTCTTAATAATAAACACCTTCATTTAAAAACTGCATTTTGTGTTAACGTGTGTTATCTTTGTCTAATATAATAAACACCTTCATTTAAAAACTGCATTTTGTGTTAACGTGTGTTATCTTTGTCTAATATTTACATTTGTTTGATGATCTGAAACATTTAAGTGTGACATACAAAAAAAATTGAGAAATCAGGAAGGGGGCAAACACTTTTTCAAACCACTGTATATATACAGTGCTGTAAAAAGGTGTTTGTCCCCTTCCTGATTTCTTATATTTTTGAATATTTGTCACACTTCAGTGTTTCAGATCATCAAACAAATTTTAACCCCTTGCACTCCGGTCAATTTCCCTAAAAACGCCAAAAATTAACGTGCCCAAATTAAATCAAAAGCTGTTCTTCAACCCTTTGCAGCATCTTCTTGGGGTTGGTCTCATTTAAAAGAAAACACTTTGAATTTTTTGGCAAAACAATCATAATCTCTCTAAGTGCTCTGGCCACTGAGTTACAGTCATCTAAACATAGTGAACTTGAAGAAAATAAATTTGGCCTGGGTGTTTTTTTGGATACAAATGCTTGCAAATAACACACAGCTTCAGATCCGGGCTGGAAAATGCAACAGAAATGTAGAACCAAGTGTTATCCAGCTGAGGTCCAAATTTTGTAACAATACCACAAAAAATGAATAAATTACACAGCTTTATACTCAGGTAGTTCCCAGGCGTTTTGGAACTGTGCCAAATTGTGCCAAATGGCACAGTTTGGAAAAACGTCTGTAACTTTTGAATGATTCAATGTAGAAGCTTCATTTTGGGCTCTAATGAAAGGTCACACTAAGGGCTGTCTGTGTGTGTGTGGGGGGGGGGGGTTGTCCCCCCCCCCTCGCTACAGAGGATGGACATCGGCCATCGCTACACAACGGATTAGCCTCATGTGGCGATGTGGGACAGCAGCGCAGTCACCGCCCCCCCCCCTCGCTACAGAAGAATAGCGGGGGGGGGGGGTCGTTCACGGTCTGTACATGGCGAACAACCCCTTGTACCGCAGCGCACAAACTGCGCCGCGCCGCACAGTTGTAATTTACCGATCGGTCAAAAGTCATTTTGGATTACAATTTTCAGGGATAAATAATAATTTAGCTTATAACACCTTACCTCTTCACAGCAGCAGAGTCCTGGCGAACTTCTCTTCCTCACTGTCAGACGAACGCGACGCTGGTCCGCTCGTGGTTCTGGTCTCGCAACCCGATCAAAACATAATTCCATTATTGCGGTTTTGTGCTTCCATGATTGCGGTTTTTGGCGAACGATTTTTCAAAACAAATAACAGTAGTAATTAAAAAAAGACTGGCGAAGGCGTGTGTGTCACTCAGCCTTCGTCGTCAGCCTCCGTCGGTCTATGATGACCATGGAAGAAATCATAACGTCTACTCTGCTGGAACCAAAACAAAATAAGCACCGCCTGTGGCCGAACATGCCGATCCGCGAATGGCACTTCCTGTCACACAGGTTGCATTTGTGGATGGTCTCCGTGCTGCTGGGTCTGTGGGGTTCTTCCTGCGGGTCCTTTTTTGATCCGCTGCAGCAGCCAGTCTTCACCCAGCCTTAAAAAAAAACAGCTCGCGAACTTCTCTGCTTCAATTGGCTCACTGCATTCACAGCGTTGGGAGGCGGGTCCTTCTGGCTAGGTTTTCAGTCATTGGTTCTTCAAGGTTTCAGAAACCCAATTCAAGGCTCTTATTAGTCGAATGAGAGGTCAATCAGATGAACTAATCTGTTTGCGGCTGTGTCTGCAGCTTTTATTTTCAGTGCGCGCTTGGACGCCATACACCACCTACATCACAATCTCCATCATGCGTCCTAGAGCGCACGAGAGCGCCCTCGTGTGCTCTAGGACGCAGAGACTTGCCCATCCGCGGTACAACAGAGCGCAAGAGGTTAATATCAAAGATAATCTGAATAAATACAAAATGGAGTTTTCAAATGATGATTTCATTTATTAAAGGAAAACAGCTATCCAAACATACCTGACTCTATGTGAAAAGGTAATTGTCCCTCTTGTTCCATCATGAATTAACTGTGATTAACCACATTTTTTGGAAAGCTGAGTTCCATTTCAGTAGCTATACCCAAGCCTGATTACTGGCAGACTTGTTGAATCAAGAAATCACTTCAATAGAACCTGTCTGACAACCTAAAGTAGGCTAAAAGATCTCAAAAAGCAACACATCCCACTCTGATCTAAAGAAATTCAACAACAGATAAGAAACAAAAACCCACAACAGCATCTAAAGATCTGCAGGTCTCACTTGCCTCAGTTTTGACACTGGTCCACGATGGAACAATAAGAAAGTGACTGGGCAAAAATGGCACCATTGGGAGAGTTCCAAGACAAAAACTGCTGTTGGACAAAAAGAACACAAAGGGTCATCTCACATTTGCCAGAAAACATCTTGATGATCCCCAAGACTTTTGAGAAGTTAAACTTTCTGGAAAACGTGTCCCATTTTCCATCCATCCATCCATCCATCTTCTACCGCTTTTCCAGAGGTCCGGGTCGCTGAGGCAGCAGTTCAAGCAGAGAAGCCCAGACTTCCCTCTCCCCAGCCACCTGCTCCAGCTCTTCAGAGGGGATACCAAGGCGTTCCCAGACCAGCTGGGAGACATAGTCTCTCCACCGAGTCCTGGGTCTGCCCTGGGGTCTCCTCCCAGTGGGACGTGCCTGAAACACCTCAAGTGGGAGGCGTCCAGGACGCATCCTAATCAGATGTCCATACCATCTCAACTGACTCCTTTCAATGTGGAGGAGCAGCGGTTCTACTCTGAGCCTCTCCCGGATGACTGAGCTCCTCACCCTATCTCTGAGGGTGAGTCCAGCAATCCTACGGAGAAAGCTCATTTCAGCCGCTTGTATCCGCGATCTCGTTCTTTCGGTCATTACCCAAAGCTCGTGACCATAGGTGAGAGTAGGAACGTAGATTGACTGATAAATCGACAGCTTTGCCTTAGAACTAAGCTCCCTCTTCACCACAACAGACCGGTACAACGTCCACATCACTGCAGATGCTGCTCCAATCCGTCTGTCGATCTCTCGCTCCATTCTCCCCTCACTCGTGAACAAGACCCCAAGATACTTAAACTCCTCCACGTGGGGCAGGAGCCTGTCCCCAACCCGGAGAGGACAATCCACCTTTTTCCGGCTGAGGACCATGGACTCGGACTTGGAGGTGCTGATTCTCATCCCAGCCACTTCACACTCAGCGGCAAACCATCCCAGCAAGAGCTGTAGGTCATTGCTGGATGAAGCCAACAGGACAACATCATCTGCAAACAACAGAGATGAGATCCTGTGGTCACCAAGCATGACACCCTCCATTCCCTGGCTGCGCCTAGAAATCCTGTCCATAAAAATTATGAACAGGATTGGTGACAAAGGGCAGCCCTGGCGGAGTCCAACTCTCACTGGGAATGACTCCGACCGAGTGTTGGCAATACGAACCATGGATGGATGGACGAACCATGGACTCCCCCTCATGGATCGTCACCTTATCGTGGTGGGGGGGTTTGCGTGCCCCAGTGATCCCAGGAGCTATGTTGTCCGGGGCAATTTGCCTCTGATAGGGTCTCCCAAGACAAACTGGTCCTGGGTGAAGGGCCAGACTAAGAACGATCCAACAGACTCTCATGAATTGTATATCAAGGATTCAGTGTACCCCGCCCGGTATGGGGTTACCGGGGCCCCACCCTGGAGCCAGGACTGGGGGAGGGGCTCGAAGGCTAGCGTCTGGTGGCTGGGTTTCCACCCATGGGACCCGGCCGGGCTCAGCCCGAAGGAGTTACATGGGTCCGCCCTCCAGTGAGCTCACCACCTGCAGGAGGGATCATGGGGGTCCAGTGCTATGTGGATCAGGTGGCGGTCAAAGGCGGAGACCTTGGCGGACTGATCCCAAGCTTTCTAAACTGGCTTTTGGTGTCCCATTTTATCTGGCATAAAACCAAAACAGAATTTCATAAAAAGAACATTGTTGTCACGAACCGAGCCAGTGTTGTCCATTAGGCTCGGCTCTGACCGTTCTCTGTGGCTTGGGTTCGGTATATTTGTGTATTTTGTTATCTTTTGAGTTCTTGTAGTTTCTATGTCTTTTGTTCTTTTCTTTTCCGTGCCTGTAGCCACCACCTTGGCCGGCAGCTGTTAGGAAGCCTCCTTGACCTACATTCGTGTCGGCATTGTCTAACACTTGCCGGTCCGACCACGCCCCCTCTCTCTTGACAGCCAGCTGATTCCACTCCGGTAATTCTCTTTCCTGCGCCTCACCCAGGTGCACCCAATCTGTTGTTCCAGCAATGCTTGTACTTAAGCGGCCTTTGCCAGTCAAGCATTGCTGGACCATTGTATACTCATACGGACGTGTGTATTGTCTAATGAGGGAGTCGGAAGCTGCACTGCTGCTACTCCCCTCAGTGTGGTTTCTGGTTGTGTGTGCTCACGGGATTTACTTGGACTACTTGGACTGCTCCTGTTCTGTGAGTACAAACTGTTAGCGTTTCCTCCTGCAGCAGTGCTGCTACACTTTGGCACTTTGCCCAGTTACTTTCTCCCAAATCTACTCCAGACTCTATCAAATCTAGACTCTAGGTTAACCTGAGCTATTTACATTATTTTGTACTGTCTGTATTGTGGCCACTGTGCACTCTGGTCTGCCCACTGCACATCATCATGTGAGCCCTTTAGTGCACCCTGTAGCCTTCTTGTATGTCTTTATTTTTGAAACTGTTCGTCTTTTGTTCAATAAATGTATTGTGGTGTAACCCTGCGTGTAAATCCGTTCTTCCTCCTCACTCCTCGATGTGCTGCGTAATAGCACACGAGGAGGGTCATGACAGAATGGTCCAGCCAGCAAGGATTTGGTGGGTTACACCCACACATCACTTTTTTTTTTTAACTGTTTTATTTTTTACTCACCTGTGTATGGAGATGGCGAGCCGGACCTATCTGATGAGTCTGGGGTGGGATTGCTGACAAGCATTGATGGACATCAACGGGCTAATCTCATCAGCAAGCAAATATTCCACCCCGGAGGATATACTCTGGTATGTGGGTCTGGCGAAGGCAGAGGTCCAGTGGTGCTCTCAGCTCTCTCAGCACACAGAGGGAGTGGAGAGGATCACCCGGTTGGCAGCGCTGCGGCGTGGGTGCGGCAAAGGGGTGAGGAAATCCCCTAAGAAGACTGGGCTTGGGTCGAAGGAGGAGCACTCCCGGGGCTCCGTTCATCCTGCTTCACGCCAAAGTGTCACACCCACTCCCGCTCCGACTAATCCAGCTCCAGCACCCCGCAGACAGCGTCATCCTGCATTGGGGCCTCGGGAGAAGCTTTCCTTGTCCTCGGCAGCCATCTTCCCTCCAGCTGCCGTGAAGCCAGTCAGAGCCACCCCGGGCAAGCCCACCTCCGTTGCCATGAAGACGGCTCCTCCACAATCCTTTGAAGGGGCCAGGATCACCATGGACACAGAGAGGGAGGACCGTCAGCCTGCTGCAGCTGTTAATATCGAACACTGGGATGACAGGAAAGTGTTTTTTCATTCTATTCCATTAAATTATGATAAACCTTGTCTGTCTCCCGAGGGAGAGGCCCAGTCTCAACAGTCCGCTGGGTCCTCTCCTCCAGCTGCAGATACTGAATTTGTTTCTATTCTCTCCGTGTCTCCTCCAATTTTTCCTGAATGCCTGTTGGCCCAAGGTCAGAGCCTTCAGATGGTGGAGGAGCCGGAGGCTTCGGAGGATTCCGCCCCAGAGCCAACACGGTGATGTCCAGCTGCAGCCACGCCGGAGTCCTCAGCGTGGGAGCCGTCGCAGGAGGACAGTGGGACTGCCATTACCATCTTGCCAGCTGCGGAGATGGTCGCAGCTGAATGGGAGCCAGAGTTGGACCTCTTGGAGGCCGGGCCCGAGATCACATCACCAGGACTGACGGAGTCCTAGATGGCAGTGGAGCTTGAGCTCAGGCAAGCTTTATCTCTTGTTTTTCTAATGTCAGTATTAGAGAGAGCTTGTCTGGCTCTAGGTGAGGAGAGTCAGGTGCAGCACACAGCTGCATCTGAACTCCCTTCGAGGGGCTCTGCTGCTGCCAGCGACCCTAATAACCTTGCTTCTTCTCCCACTCCTGAGTTTCCTTCCAAGGTCGTCGGAGAGGAGCCACCATCACTAGGGGTCTCTGTGGACCCAGTCTCGCCGCCTGACAACATCACGGGTCCAGCTCCCCTGCTGCCTGAGGCCATCATGTGGGTCCCTCTGCAGGCTGTGTCTCCGTGGGTGCAGTGGACTGGCCTGGGACCCTCGTGGGGGCTGCACCCCAGGTTTAGCCTGATGTGGGTGCTGCGCTCCAGCACAGACCCATCATGGACGCCACGTTCCAGTGCGGGGTCCACCGAGGGTGCAGCGTTGGCCCGGTCAGGGTCCACCATGGGTGCTGTAGAGCTCCAGCCAAGAGCCACCGCAGGTGCTGCAAAGCTCCAGCCGGGAGCCACAGCGGGTGCTCCAGAGCTCCAGCCGGGAGCCACAACGGGTGTTGTAGAGCTCCAGCTGGGAGCCACCACGTGTGCTGCAGAGCTCCAGCTGGGTGTCACCACAGGTGCTGCAGAGCTCCAGCCGGGAGCCACCGCGGGTGCTGCAGAGCTCCAGATAGAGTCCACCACTGGTGTTGCAGAGCTCCAGTCAGGAGCCACCGCGGGTGCAGCGTTGGCCCAGTCAAGGTCCACCGTGGATGCAGTGTTGGCCCAGTCAGGGTCCACCCCGGGTGCAGCATTAGCCTGGTCGGGGTCCACCGCGGGTGCAGCATTGGCCCGGTCAGGGTCCACCGCGGGTGCAGCTGTGTCCCAAGCCGGGACCACCAAGGGCACTACGGGTCATCCTGAGGATGCCGTAGCCTCCTTCTCCCTGTCCAACACCGTGGGGGGTCCCCTCCTTCGGTCCGGTCCCCCACCAGTGAGCCTCCCGGTGAAGCCACCCAGGAGGCCACCTCCTGCTTCACCCCTCCGGTCCTGGTGGCTCTACAACGTTGGCCAACCGCTGGACGGACTGAGTCTCTGGGCCAGATGGCCCGTGTTTTCCAGCAGGCTACCAGAGTCTGTTCGCCGGACTGTCTGCTGGGCCTGGGACTCTGGGTGGCCTCCCGAGCCTTCACGCTCTTGGACTTGGGGAAGGTTAATTGTGGGCCCTGGGCAGGGTGTATTGTGTTCCCTCCTTGCCTGTTCCCCCTATCTCCCACCCAGGTTTGTGGTTGTTGTTCCTGCTGGGGAGGGGGGGTGTTCTTCCCTTATGATGTTGCTGTGGGTGTCTGGAATCCACCCCTAGAAAGGGGGGGGGGGGGCTCTGTCACAAACCAAGCCGGTGTTGTCCTTTAGGCTCAGTTCTGACCGTTCTCTGTGGCTCAGGTTCGGTATATTTGTGTATTTTGTTATCTTTTGAGTTCTTGTAGTTTCTATGTCTATTGTTCTTTTCTTTTCCGTGCCTGTAGCCACCGCTCTGGCCAGCAGCTGTTAGCCAGCCTCCTTGACCTACATTCGTGTGGGCGTTGTCTAACACTTGCCGGTCCGATCACGCCCCCCCTTGACAGCCAGCTGATTCCACTCCCGTAATTGTCTGTCCCGCGCCTCGCCCAGGTGCACCCAATCTGTTGTTCCAGCAATGCTTGTACTTAAGCGGCCTTTGCCTGTCAAGCATTGCTGGACTATTGTATACTCATACGGATGTGTGTATTGTCTAATGAGAGAGTTGGAAGCTGCACTGTCGCTACTCCCCTCAGTGTGGTTTCTGGTCGTGTGTGCTCGCGGGATTTACTTGGACTACTCGGACTGCCCCTGTTCTGTGAGTACAAACTGTAACGTTTCCCCTGCAGCGGTGCTGCTACGCTTGGGCACTTTGCCCAATTACTTTCTCCCGAATCAGCAAAGCGTCCTGGAGGACTCTAGGTTAACCCGAGCTATTTATGTTATTTTGTATTGTCTGTATTGTGGCCACTGTGCACTGTGGTCTGCCCGCTGCACGTCATCATGTGAGCCCTTTAGTGTACCCCGTAGCCTTCTTGTATGTCTTTATTTTTGGAACTGTTCGTCTTTTGTTCAATAAATGTGTTATGATGTAACCCTGAGTGTAAATCCGTTCTTCCTCCTCACTCCTCGATGCACTGCATAATAGCGCACGAGGAGGGTCGTGGCAATTGTATCAACAGTCAAACATGGTGGTGGAAGTGTCATGGTCTGGGAATGCTTTGCTGCTTCAGGACCTGGACAACTTGCCCTAATTGACTGAACTATGAATTCTATTCTCAACCAGAAAATCCCGAAGGAGAATGTCCGGCCATCAGTTCATGAAGCCCTCCAATGTGACTGAATTTAAACAATTCTGCACAGAAGAGTGGGTCAGAATTCCTCAACAGCAATGTAAAAGACTAATTGGCAGTTGCTGGCACCAATGGCATCACAACCAGTTATTAGGTTTAGGGGACATTTGGGAGGCAATTACTTTTTCACATAGAGCCAGGTAGGTTTGCATAGCTTTTTTCCCTTAATAAATGGAACCATCATCTAAAAACTGCATTTTGTATTTACTTGGGTTATCTTTGTCTATCATTCAAATTTGTTTGATGATCTGAAACATTTAGGTGTAAAAAATATGCAAAAATATAAGAAATCAGGAAGGGTGCAAATACATTTTCCCAGCAGTGTATAAATATGGTAAATGGCATTCACTTATATATCGCTTTTTCTCATCCCTAGATGACCAAAGCGCTTTGCAGATCCAGCTATCCACCCATTCACACACTGATAAGATAAGATAAGATAAGATAAGATAAGATAAGCCTTTATTAGTCCCACAACGGGGAAATTCCAGGATTGCAACAGCACAGGGATAGCAACACTCAGAGCAACAATCAGAAGGCAAGAAAAAAACAAGCAAGCAAGAGCAGCTAATATACATATGTACATATTACTATAAAATATATATATACACACACACACACACACAGATACACAGTGCAGAGCATTGTAGCTGGATGGAATAAATATATGAATATATGAACACACAGTGCAGAGCATTGTAGCTAGATGGAATAAATATGTAAATATATAAACACCCACAGTACGGAGCATTGCAGCTAGGTGGAATAAATATGCAAGTATATAAACACACAGTGCGGAGCAATGTAGCTAGATGGAATAATATGTGGATATATAAACACACAGTGCGGAGCATTGTAGCTAGATGGAATAAATATATAGATATATAAATATAAACACACCCAGTGCTGAGCATTGTAGCTAGAGGGAATAAATATGTAAATATATAAACACACACAGTGCAGAGCATTGTTGCTAGATGGGGTGAAACAGCATAACCGTCTACTTAGTTATCCTACATGGTATGATTATGTGCCCATACATATTCTCACCCTCCATAGCGACCGGTATGTTCCTAGTTGTATGCCGGAGGGGACCATTGTGTAAGTCTATTGCATCTTTTGCATTCAAAAAACTATTAGTTTGTTACGTCTTTTTGCTATCTCTGCGAGCAGCCCTGCTTAGGTTGTACAGTCTGACAGCCGTTGGTAGGAAGGACCTACGAAACCTCTCGGTTGTGCACTTGGGATGATGTAGTCTGCTGCTAAATGAGCTCCTCAGTGCATCCAGTATGTCCTGCATAGGGTGGAACTCGGACTCCAGCAGAGATGACAGTTTAGCCACCGTCCTTCTCTCTCCTATCTCCTCCATCGGATCAAGGCGCTGCCCCAGGACAGAGCTAGCTTTCTTAATCAGTTTGTTCAGTCTCTTCCTATCGGCTGCAGTAATGCCACTGCCCCAGCAGACCACTCCAAAAGTGATGGCTGATGCCACCACCGTGTCATAGAATGACTTCAGCAGCGCCCCTTGTACACCAAAAGACCTGAGTCTCCTCAGCAGGAACAGCCTGCGCTGTCCCTTCTTGTAGAGTGCGTCAGTATTGTGTGACCAGTCTAGTTTATTGTTCAGATGAACACCCAGGTACTTATAGGATGTCACCATCTCGATGTCTGTTCCCTGTATATTTACTGGTACTGTGAGGGGCTGCCCATGCCTGCGGCAGTCCACCACCAGCTCCTTAGTTTTCCTCGCGTTGATCTGGAGGTAGTTCCAATGGCACCAGTCCACGAAGTCCTGGATAAGCCCTCTGTACTCAGCTTCATCTCCATTGGAGATGAGGCCAACGATCGCAGAGTCATCAGAGAACTTCTGTAGATGGCAGTGTGTTGTGTTGTGTTGTGTGAGAAGTCCGCAGTATAAAGAGTGAACAGGAAGGGAGCCAGCACCGTTCCCTGGGGGGCCCCCGTGCTACTGATGATCGTGTCGGACACACAGTCCCGGGTTCTCACAAACTGAGGCCGGTTCGTGAGGTAGTCCAGGATCCATGATGACAGGTGCTGGTCCACCCCTGCGCGCAGCAGCTTGTCCTTCAGGATCATCAGTTGGATGGTGTTGAAAGCACTGGAGAAGTCAAAGAACATGATCCTCACCATATTCCCGGGCTTCTCCAGGTGGGACAGAGAACGGTGAAGGAGGAAGATCACCGCATCCTCCACCCCAATGCCATGCTGGTAGGCGAACTGGAGTGGATCCATCGCTGGTTCCACCAGGGGGCGGAGGTGAGCAAGGAGCAGTCTCTCCAGGGTCTTCATCAAGTGGGACGTCAAGGCCACCGGTCTGTAGCTGTTCAGGTCTTTGGGGTGGGAAGTTTTTGGTACAGGTACCACACAAGATGTTTTCCACAGCTGTGGTACCCTCCCCAGTTTCAGGCTCATGTTGAAGATATACGTCACAATCCCACACAGCTGGTCTGCACAGGACTTGAGGAGCTTTGCGCTGATGCCGTCCGGTCCCGGCGCCTTCCTCGCTTTGATCTTCCTCAGCTCCGTCCTCACCTGGGTCCTGGTCAGGGTCAGGATGGGGGGCTGTGTGTTGGAAGTGGGGGGGTGTTGGTGGAGTGGGGAGTGGGCAGCAGGACTTGATTTCTTTAGAGGCAGCAGTGGTTGTTGTGCAGACAGGGGGGAGGGCGGTTGGTCAAATCTATTGAAAAACAGATTCAGGTTGTTCGCCCACTCCCTGCCCCCCGTGGCCTGGGGGGAGGTATTCTGGAGCCCCGAGATGGTTTTGAGGTTTCTCCAGACCCCGCTGATGTCGCTCTGTTGCAGCTTGTCCTCCATCTTCTTCCTGAAGCTGTCCTTGCCTTCTCTGATCTTTCTCCTCAGCTCCCTCTGTACGGACTTCAGCATCTCCCTGTTCCCCGACCTGAAGATCCTCTTCTTCTCTCTCAGAAGTGTTTTTATCTCAGGGTTGATCCAGGGTTTGTTGTTTGAGTGACGCCGTATGGTCTTGGTGGGAACGGATTTGTCCACACAGAAGCTGAGGTAGCCTGTGAAGGTGTGAATGAGGCCATCGATGTCCTCACCATGTGGATCGCAGAGCTGCTTCCAGGCGGTGGCTTCAAAACAGTCCTTTGATGCCATCCTCTGATGGCAGCAGAGCTGCCATACACAGGCGCTAGCCTGACCCACCAGGAGCAACTGGGGGTTCAGTGTCTTGCTCAAGGACACTTCGACATGCAGAGGGCAGACAGAGCGGGAATCAAACCCCTGACCCTCCAATCAGTTGTTGGCCACACTACACCTGCGCCACAGCCATCGTGGCTGTGTTCAGAATTAATCAATCACATTCAAACTCATGTTAAATGGGAGTCAGCACACACATGCCACCATTTAAAGTGCCTCTGGTTAACCCCAAATAAAGTTCAGCTGTTCTAGTAGGCTTTTCCCGACATTTTTGTAGTCACATCTTGCAGCACAAGCCATGGTCCACAGAGAGCTTCCAAAGCATCAGAGGGATCTCATTGTTCAAAGGTATCAGTCAGGAGAAGGGTACAAAAGAATTTTCAAGGCATTAAATAGACCATGGAACACAGTGAAGACAGTCAACATCAAGTGGAGAAAATATGGCACAACAGTGACATTACCATGAACTGGACGTCCCCCCAAAATTGATGAAAAGATGAGAAAACTGGTCAGGGAAGCTGCCAAGTGGCCGACAGCAACATTGAAGGAGCTGCAGGAATTTCTGGCAAGAACTGGCTGTTTAGTACATGTGACAACAATTTCCTGTCCTCTTTATGTCTGGGCTATGGGGTAGGGTGGCAAGACGGAAGCCTTATCTTATGAAGAAAAACATCCAAGCCCAGCTACATTTTGCAAAAACATATTTGAAATCTCCCAAACACATGTGGGAAAATGTGTTATGATCCAATGAAACTTTTTGGCCGTAATTCCAAAAGGTATATTTGGCACAAACACAACACTGCTCATCACCAAAAGAACACCATACCTACAGTGAAACATGGTGGTGGCAGCATCATGCTTTGGAGCTGGGTTTTTTTCAGCTGGAGCTGGTGCCTTAGTCAAGGTGGATGAAATTATGAACAGTTCCAAATACTAGTCAGTGTTGGCACAAAACCTTCAGGCTTCTGCTAGAAAGCCGAAGATGAAGAGGAACTTCATCTTTCAGCACGACAATGATTAAAAGCACACATCCAAATCAACAAAAGAATGGCTTCACCAGAAGAAGATTAAGGTTTTGGAATGATCCAGCTGGAGTCCAGACCTGAATTCGATTGAACATCTGTGGCGTGCCCTGAAGAGGGCTGTGCACAGGAAATGCCCTCACAATCTGACAGATTTGGAGAACTTTTGCAAAGAAGAGTGGGCACATATTGCCACATCAAGATGTGCCACACTGATAGACTCCTATCCAAAAAAACTGAGTGCTGTAATAAAAGCCGAAGGTGGTGTAACAAAATATTAGTTTAAGGGTGTGTATATTTATGCAAACAGGTTATTGTAAGTTTTTTATTTTTCATTTTTCCCCTTAAAAGATTTCAGTTTGTTTTTCATTTGAGTTGTATAGGTCACATTAATGGGGGAAAAAGTTTTGAAATGATTTATCTTGGTCAAATTTTTTTACATCACAAAAGTCTGGCAATCGAACAGGGGTGTGTAGACTTTTTATATCCGCATATAATGCTCACTATTCTTCTGATCAGCCTGTGTTTGCATTTCCTCTTGCATCTACAGCCGTGGACAAAATTGTTGGTACCCCTCTGTTAATGAAAGAAAAACCTGAAAAGGCCTGTTTCATGAGTTTGTTTTTTAAAATAATTCTGTCGAACCACAATTCAAAAGCATTGTCTGATTTTCATTGGTTAATTTTCATAGTATTTTTATTTATTACCACTTTTGTCAGATTCAAGTTATTTCTGTGACCATTGTGGGTTTTTCTTTCATTAACAGAGGGGTACCAACAATTTTGTCCACGGCTGTAATGTCTTGGGAGGTTGGCTACAGTCCCATGAACCTTATATTTTTTAATAACATTGGCAACTGTGGTCACAGGAACATCATGCTACTTGGAGATGGTCTTATAGCCTTTACCTTTAACATGGTTTTCTATAATGTCCTTACTGAGCTCCCCAGACAGCTCTCTCCTTTGTTTTCTCTGGTCCGTGTTCAGTGTAGTGCACACCATGATGCATGACCATAGTATATGTGATTTATTATATTTTTATAGTATATCTGATTTTCATTAGTTACTATTCAATTTTTTTTTATTTATTATTACTTTTGTCAGTTTCTAGTTATTTCAGTGGCCAATGTGGGATTTTCTTTCTTTAACATTTGTATATATACAGTCATGAAAAAATTAGGACAACCTGTGTGTGTGGGGTTTTTTTAACATATTTGGGCATATGGATATTTAATATCAGTGTTAAAAATACTGGGAGATTCATGTAATACAACTAAACAATTAAAAATGAATTAAAGACTTTTTTTTAATTTTCTGTAAAATGTAGTTCTGTAAAATGTAGTTATAAACAAATAG